>LR989849.1:13839468-15160672 GCA_905146925.1 Autographa gamma | reverse complement strand
GCTTCATATGTAAAGATACAGTTGGAAAATTATTTCGCAATGTATGAAAATTAAAGATTGTATTTATTCTCAACCATCTCAATTTAATTTAAGTCTACAAAGTTCATCAATTTGAAACTAACACCAGTCACCAAACATCAGTGGTCGTTTTTTGCAAAGGGTTGTCTGCAAGCCCTGTCATATGTCTTTATAGGTACAATATGTAGATACAGAGTTATTAGCGGCTCTCTGGTGCCTCAGGCTATTCGATGCACCCTTGTTTTAATCAAGTTTCATGTATTGATTATTTATTACGCAGCCAAATTTTGTTTTTCTATTTTTGACTGCTGCGTCAAATTTCACAGTTACATAATGCATTCGTGCGTACGAAAAGTTCAAAGCTTTCTTTGAATTACCTACAGTAGTTTTTAAAGTTGGTCAGTTGAAACAAGTAACTCATTAAAGTTGTTTTTTCCTGTTTACGTAACAACTCTGAAGGAAATTTTGTAAGATTTTTAACATCTGTACGAAGCCTCCCAAAGTAAAAAGCTTGCGACTTTGAACAAATAGAAATTGCGGAATGTTTTTAGTGAATGTTCAAAAACTATATGAAGTAAACAGCAAACGTAATGTAAAACAACGTCAACAACATTATTTGTTTCTTTTCAATTTAAACGAGTTAGTTTATTATGCAAACAGCGTGCATGACGAAAGTTTGAAGCGCCGTTTTCAGGATTCTGTCGACCACAGACAAAAAAACACAAAAAATAATCCTTAAAGTATCATTTGGTTGTCCGTCTGTCCCGAAAACTATCTCAGACTTTTCTCCAACAAAATAAACTTATATTGAGGCTTATACCGAACAATCAAAATTACAATCCCCAGGTGAAAACATCTGAATTCTAACGCAATAAAAAAACGACCACTGAAGCCGCATTTTAAAGCATGTTTAGACACAAGTTCGAAAGGGAATCAAACAAAACCTATGAAGTATTTTCCGTTGACCGCCCCCCCTCCCCCTCCGCGCGCACTCTCCCCATCACTGAGGGTCGCGGATCCCCCCGTGTGGGGTAGGTTTATAATCAGGCGATTTGGCAATGTTATGAGGCATTAATAAAGGAAAAGGAAAATCTCTGTAATTTTGTATAAGAATTTTAATTGCATCGCAAATGTTTCCGGTCAAACATTTCAATGGCAAGTTTCAGTAGGTTATCACTAATTAAACGGGTAAAGATTTGATGTTAAAGGGACTAACTATCGATTTAAAAGTTGGTATATACCTAACTCACAGTGTGAAAACCCAAAACGAATTTGACCGTTTTGTCTCGAAATAGTGTTGTGTGTCGGGCAATTGAACAAATCTACTTCATTGTTAATATTCCAATCTTTGTAAAAATACATATGATAATTTATCTTTTATAACACACAAAAAGGAGTTGCAATAAACAGCAAACAATAGAGACCTGTGGAAGAAAGGAAAAGAGGCCCTTGGCCTGCAGTGGGACAGTTCAGGCTTTAAATAATAAATAATAATAAGGTCTTCCTAAACAAAATATCAAGTTCGATCAAACCTCTAAAAGTCCATCTCTACAAAATGAATGCTCAAAACCGCATCTATTCTCAAATGCAAGTTGAAAATAGGTGAAGTGTTTCACACAGCGTCGCGCGCGATCGTTAAGCCTAATTGATTCATGAAATTGTATCGGCAGTCAAAGATATTCCTAGTTCAGCCTAGCCTTTATCATTCTTCTCTACGCTGTTGAATTATGTATTTAGAGGATCAAAATTCCAAATTTCTTTTTAATTACAGATCAGTGGAGCTTCGATATCAGTACGATACGGAATACAAAGGCATACCTACAGTAAGGTTCTCAGCTAACGACTGGCTTTTTAGCAATGATGAGGGCTGTTTCTGCTTGAACGTGACAAAGGGACTGAACCGTGAAGACGGCTGTTTGCTGAAAGGCGCTATGGAACTATATACGTGTGTCGGTAAGTATTAATGAACCATAAAAGCATTGAAAAAAGTTTTGTCCTCACATGTCACATACTAATTTAAGATATATTTTTTATTAAGGTAGCAAAGTAGGGCTACTTTGCTACCTTAATTAAAAAAATGAATTTTGAATGATGACTTAAACGTTAATATTACAATAGAAAATAGATAGAACCCTACGGGTCAATTCATATGCTTAAAACGCGCCGATCACCATTGGCCGCGCAACGCTAGATCAAACAAACAAACAATGAAACATCCAAATTCACACCTGACGCACTAAAACATCGCTTAATTATTATTATTATCAATATAATTAGTTCCCACAGCGCTCGTCCACAACTATTCAGCTTCACTACCAGTTATTAAAAGTTATTCAAACAGGCAACGGTCTTGGTCTTTTCATCTATAAGTCTTAATTAAAAATCTTTCTGAGTACCTGACCTAATTAGTTTATGAATATGTCTTCGCTCCCGAAGAGGCCTTCCTTGTGCTTCAATATAGGGAGTTTATTAAATATCCTCTTCGTAGAAGTTCGATGCAATATTCAATTTCCTTAGTTGTTTGCTATCAGGTATTTCATTTCATTATACAAAATGAAGAAGTATTCCTTGATATAACTATGCGCTGTGGGTTCTTTACGAAATGGATCTCAAAAAGTATTTAGATTGTTAGTCTGAAATACAGGGTGTTACAAAACCCCTGTCCGATCCGTTAAGGGGTTGTTAGGTATCGATATCTAATAAACCAAAAAAAAATTATTTTCTTCTAATAGCAGGTGAAAGTGACGGTATCGTTACAGGTTCTGCCAAATGATCATACAAAAGGCCACCATTAATACTGACGAAAATAGTGGTGTGGTTTTTGATTTATCTTCAAATTTAGGGATTTTGGAGGCTATTTCAAAGTTCATTATTATTTCAAATTTGATATTTAATTTGGGCATGTGATTGTGAACCCTATATCACCCTTTCGGGTCGGACAGGGGTTTCGAAACACCCTGTTTAGCTATGTAGATTTTGATATCTCTCAACAAACTTCACATTTTCCCAGATTTTGCATCCACTTATTTTGTTCTAAAGTATACTGTTTCTTGTTCTAAGTTGTGTATAAAGTTTTATTTAGCTAGGAGTCGAAGAAGTGAAGTATTGATTTGTTATTGCTATTTTGAGGTGTAAGGCCAAATAACAATGTCGCAAGACTACATTGAGCCGCTGAATTTTACAATAATATGATGTACACTAAACAGTAATATCATATATACCTACGTATGCATATTCATCAAAACTAAAATAATTTTAGAAGTTTAACTTTGAGTTTTTAATTATTCTAAAAAAACTAGCCATTTTCATTAAAAAAATGGATTTAAAAGCAGTTTTAATGAATGTCGTTTTATTTTCTTTAATTTAATTGTAAATCAAGGTCCAAGGCAACAAAGTAAGCTAGATTATTAAAACAACTGCGCAGGAAAAATAGCGAGGTTGTGAGCACTTGCTATACAAATCAATATAATAATTACTAGCAATGATCCTCTATTCTATTCATACGCTAGATCGCATGACAGTGGAATGGATGGTTTGCGAAAATCGATCATAACACTTTGGAATAAAGGCGATGTCTATAGAAATATATTATTAATCTGATGTGCGTTGTACTGTACAACATGCGACCAAGAACATGATGTTATTTATGCAGCGGCCAATATCACTTTACTGTCAAATGTCAATGCATTCTATAGTCTGACTGACCTGATTGCTGGCTCTCAGCCTATTTTAGTAGCAACTTCTTGAATTATCCAGCTGTCATCAATAGTTGAGGACAATGAAAATATATAAGAAACCTTGATCTTTCGAAAATCAATTGAAATATCTTTTCTTTTTCAATGTTTTTACCTCGACACGCATAAGAAAATCTGTTATTATTTATGATACGTCACTCAATCTGACAGCCGTAACATGTAAGTCTTGTAATGGTCAAGGATTCCAGAAAATAATTTAAAAAATGCAACTGTAATCTTTCTAAAAATGTTCGAAACTTGATTATGGAACGCTGTCTATATCCAACCAGTAATATACTGGTAAAATGTTGATGTTGTCAAAGTTCGGGCCGGTACAGCGGTACAGCGGTGTAACGGTGTTAATTCCGTCGCTCTGATTGAGTTAGAAGGGCAAAGCGGACACCTAGCCCGTAGCCGAGGCTAACCTAATATATTGGAGCCGAGTTTCTCGCCTTGGCCGTCCCAAATTTAGCTAGACAGCCAGATATTAGAAATAGCACACGAATCGGCATGAATTCTTTTTAAGTGGAAAGTGGTTGTTCTTTCGAGCGCTGTTTCTTGATCTTTGATGTGGATTCTAAAGTACAGGCTTCGAACTTTTAATTACTCTGAGGATCAAGACATTAGAAGAACATATTATTATATATTTTTTTATTTACTCATATCATCACGCCTGTATCCCCGAAGGGTTAGGCAGAGGTGTACCAATGTACACCCACAGTTCGCGGATATGTCTAGGTCCCATGTAATAGGGGACGAGCCTATTGCCAATAACCGGGCACAAACCCAAACTCCGACCTGCTGCTAAGAATTTCATAGAAGAACTTGGTAATGGAACCAAGACCTCTAGCGTAGCAGTCGCGCTTAGCACCACTAGGCCAACGAGGCAGTCTTAACTCCTCGTTTAAATAACTAATTATGGATGATTAATAAAATATCAATTTGTATCGTAATCGTCATTTAAATTAGTTCGTCTGAAGCAAACCTGAACCATTATCACCATTATGTATCACAATTAAAATAGCACTTTGCATGGTAACCGTCATTTAAAATTAGTTTCCTAAAACGCTACTAAGTTAATTCCATTGATTTCACTAACCGCCTAAGTAACATTTCCGATACGGCAATCGTTTATAAATATATCTCGATGCCTTGAAAATGGGTCAGACATTTGTGACGTAGATCGGAGGGCCGATATTCTATAAGGAGATAACTGAGGCAGTAAGGCCGTGGAGGAAATATCTGTTTTAAATAGAACTTGATTGCTGTAAAGTGGGTGGGCGGGACTAGCGAACCGTGTCATTCGTAGTGACGATCAACCTGAAACAATTAAACTTATTAATAGACATTAATAGTATGAACAAGATATTTTGTCGTGTTAAAATATCATATGGATAAAAAAACAAAAGTTTTAACTTTATGCGAGAAATAAAACAGCTTGTATGAAGGAAATAATGAAAGTGGACAAAGCAACGAAGTAAAAACGAGTGGTCTCTACCTACCCCTACAAGGGAAAAAGGCGTGATTATATTTATGAAAAATAAAAGTATTATCGATATCCGATTAACACAAAATTGACTACACAATGACAAACTTGTGTAACGTTAATTAAAAGTAACCAAACTATGACACCATACGCAATCACTCGACATATTTTATGCAGCGCAGTAGTTTTTTTTTACTAGAACTTAGATTTCATAATTGCGTATGATTCCTAGAATATTTACTTTCCTAAATTAATATTTTAAAATCTTCTATAGTTATAATTATATTTACTGAATATATCACGGTTATGAGAAAGTCTATTTATTTTAGAACATGAGTACTCAAAGATAGTATCTCAGTAAACATGTTTCGCGAGTTTAATTACAAATTCATCTAAAAAGATGCACAAAAATGTTAATGAAGATTTTCGTTTGCGTTACACTTGCGTGCATAAGTGCATACCTCAAAGGTTGTTATAATAAAGTGAAGCTGTCTTGTAAACAGTAATTATTTTTCCGCTATAATGTTGTATTAAACCTTTTTTAATTTGTTTTCAACGAGCCTTGCGCGAACGTGACTTCGGTGGAGATTGATTGATTTTCCCGGGTAAACTTCTCTTGTTTTTTTATATGCCTTAGGGATGTAGCCCTGCAGTTGGTCAGCATATTGCTGTTAGCTTTTCTTTGTTGATATAGTACAGAGAAATTGCTTGACCTTTAAAAATGAAAGTAAAACTTATTAAAAATTTACTGTTTTTATTGAGACGGTGTTCACTGTAGAGACTATTTTTTATTCATAAGCGATTTAGTGGCCGCTTGGGTGAAATACAAGTAGTAAAGCTTAGCAAAATAAAAATAAAAACATTAACAATATTGTCGTATTGTTTTGACTATGTCTATAACGATCAAGTTTCTTCATGGTATATCCTCAGGGAATAAACGATTAATAACTACAACCTACAATACAAGTTATTTTTAAACCGATCAATACCAAGTTACAGTCGCCTACGTACAGCAGTCATTTGAATACAAATAATATTACTGGATGAATTCCAGAAGAAATAATGATGTAAAAATACTTTTTATTTTCAATAGATTTGTATAAGAAAATGTTTCAATAGGTAAGTCTTCTCTGATATTAAGTCGCAGAAAAACAGATTTCTAAAGAAATATTCTTCCATTGTATTTAATATTTATGTATCTTATTTATTTTCTTTACTCGGTAAAAAATAAAAAGTAAAAATCAGTTTATTTTCAAGAAAAAAACTAATGATAATATTAAAATTGCAGAATAGATTTTCTCGACCGTTCAAGAACACTCTATTGACATAATAATCAGTTTACCCGACATTTTGTAGTTCATTTTTATTGAAGGAGAAATCCTTTGTGAAAGTGTTATAAAGTTGATCGGTTGATAACATGAAAGCCGGGAGCAGGAATTATTTTTAATCTTGCCGTAATAGGCTCACCACTGGGCCTCGATTCAGCTATTTTTAATGCATGTCAGTGGTCGGCCATTGTAATTGTCATTGTGCCTTATTTTTGTATTCCGATAAAGCAGGTTATTCGGTCAATTCAAGCGACTCTTAAATAGCTGAATCAAGACCCTGGAAAAAGGCCTCCGCATATTCATTCAACTTTATCCCGAATATCAATACACTATAAAAAAAAAAAACGTCTTTTTCTTGGCCATAGAGAAAAAGCAAACAAAAGCTAAAGAGAGAAAAACTATCAGTAAAACTCATTGTGCCGAACTTAGCCAATTTTTGGATGTATGCTTTATGAAGCATAATAATCATCTAGCAATTAATAAATTCGTTTACTGATTTAAGTTATTTTAGTTTAACTACAGACGTTCATGCTATGCTACGAAGTATTGATGGTTCCTACATTATTAGTGTAATGTTAAGATTTGAGATAGGTTTCTGTTTTGATACAATTTTTGCGACGATACTTCATACGAGTCCTTATTTAAAATGTAATGTAAATTTTATATCAACATAACCGTTCATTGTACACGCGGTGTTAGCCTGTAAGTAATTGTTACACCTGAAATGTATATTTAGATAGATAAAATAAATGTAATGTGTAAACAATTGTAGGTTAACCTTAAATAAATAAATAAATAAAAATAAAAAATGCCGTGATTTGCGATAGATGTTTATTTATCCTCTAAAATCTCGATCTCGGCATTAAAATGATATCTATCGAGTGCACACATCACATGCACATGCATCGACACTCGTTAAATTTATAACGGCGTCACGGGTTAGACAGACATTTCCGACGACTGAACGCAGTACGTCTACGTTTAACTCACTCACACCTATTTATTGAAGTTATCGACTTTATACTAGACTAGCTGTGCCCCGCGGTTTCACCCGCGTGAATGGCAATACATACACTATCCTTATAAATTATAGCCTATGTGTTATTCCGACGTATCAGCTACATTATCGTAAAGTTTCATTAAAATCCATTCAGTAGTTATTGCGTGTAATAGTAACAAAAATTCACACATCCATTCTCACAAACTTTCACATTTATAATATTAGTAGGATGTATATTTTTTCTATAAAATCCCTGAAACCTTTGATCGAGGGAAATTGACTGAAGGAAATTACCTTGTAAGATGCAGGTTGCCGGTTTTCAACTTTTTCTTTTTGTATTGCAATATTATTTAAAAGAACTGCGTTTTTTTTTTTTTTCAAGAAGTCCGTTTAATTTTATTCCCGTGTTAGTCTTATCAGTGTAATAATGTATAAATGTATATTGCTGCTACCGACCACAAATTTTAAGGAATCAAAATTCGAATCTTTGGAAGCAAAAGTTCGTTAGTTTTTTTTTGTTTTTTTTTGCTAACTCTTTTATAAGTTCGGCCGTAAAGATTTGTACACGCTGTTAGCAAAAAAATGATTTTAGAGTTTTCTCTATACAATGACTGTCTTTCCCTCCGTGAGGATAATTCATTTATCCGAGTGCCTATGATTAAGAGCTATTAACTTCCTCTGTCGTGTAATTAATAACTTGTATTTTTTGTACTATTATCACAGGACACACAACATCCATGTTGATTGTATTTAAAAAACATACTTAATGACATCAACTCTACAAATGTATCTGATGTTATCATACCTACTGCATATGTGACAGACGTTTTCCCCTTAACAAATGTGGCCATTACGCTAAAATTTATTAAAAACAATTTAACCTTTACAAGTAGGTAGTGTTTAACATATTTCGAATGATATATGATTGCTTTTTTATATTAACAATAAAACGGTAGTATCAATAACATATGAGCATAGTTTTTGAATTGATTGATTAGCACGATTATTCATGTTACGTAGGTATGACGCGTCAATGTTTACTATACCTAATTTTTAAGTTCAAAGTTATTATTAGGCAGAGGCCGGCTCACCTCTTGACCCGCCGCCGCGCCGCGGAAATGAACCGAATGTTTACTCACGCACCGCGCAGCCCGCACAGCCTTGCCGACATACACGACCAAGTAACCGGCCGCAGTGACATTAATGTTATCATACCTATGAATATAACATAGAAAAAATATAATATATATAATAATAATATTATTATTATATATAATTATTACGAATATATTAAGTAATTACTTATTATTTCGTATTACTATTTATAAAAACCGGTCACACTCAACACATTTCATGGTGTCTCGTATTTGTTTCAAACAAAAGAAAATATTAACTTTTTGCGCACGTATAACGAGCGCAGATTGCACGAGAGTAGAATAAATATATTGTAGATTTATTCAATTATAACTTATACGTTCATTGCAAGTGCCAAGCCGTAGTAGGTGCGATATGGCGATGACGCGCCGAGCCAAGGTCCCTCCTCCCATCGATATGTATATTCGACCGGTGTACTCGCTTCCTAAGACCCCACCTGAAAATAATGACCGCCATCCCCGTTCCAAAATGCATGGCATCTCAGCCTGCGGCAATTAAGATTAAGCTAAAATACGGGCGCGACACACATAGCGAGAGACGCGCGCGGCGGGAGGACGTTCGGTTTATACGTAAAAAAGAGTGCGCGTGCGCAAGACGTTCAAACGCACGCTGCGATGTATTGCGTCGCGTGGCTGACGTGCGCGCTGGCGGCGCTGGCGGCGCTGGCCGGCGCGCGCACCTACGAGCGCTGCGAGCTGGCGCGCGAGCTGACCGCGCGCGGCGTGCGCCCAGACCACGTCTCCACCTGGGTCTGCATCGCCTACCACGAGTCGCGCTTCGACACCGCCGCCAACAACCCCTACAGCGGCGACCACGGCATCTTCCAGATCAGCGAACTATACTGGTGCGGGCCCGGCAAGGCGTGCGGCCTGCCCTGCTCCGCCTTGCGCGACGATGACATCGGCGACGACCTGGAATGTGCGCTGCAAGTTCACGAAGAACATACGCGACTGCAGGGAAACGGGTTCCTAGCCTGGGTAGTGTACCCACAACACTGCAAGCATAACACCAAGAAATACCTAGTGGACTGTGATACAAACTTGAAATATAATGTGCCGACCACTAGGTCTCGTACGTACTATTATGAGGACAGTTATAATACACCAAACATTACGTATGGTAGGCAAAATATTGAGAATTTATTACCGACTTATCTTGCCATTGGTCCGATATTTAGAGGAAATTATGGGAAAGTGCTTGACCAAAATATGGGCAAAATTGATTGGTATAATTATAAGATTAATAATATTGATGACCTTAAACTGCCTGTATTTGACAAACCGTCGCAGTCGTACAGTTTGCCACCCACGACTACGGCGCGTAGCACGACCACATCTACCACCACTACTACAACATACATACCACCCGTGAAGCCCTGGAGGACGATAGAAACAAACCAATTCAGAAAGAAACATAAACCAACAACGCCCGATGACTTCGCTACACAATCGGCGATTACACCGAGTGAGAGATTAACCGCGTACACAATTCCTACGACTACAATGCGCCCGGATTCCTTACAAAATGCTACATCAACTACATTGAGATCGACGAGCGTAACCGCCACATCGTACAGCCCGAACACCGCAGCTGCATTAGTGACGAATTGGCCGACGTACCCCTCGACCACACAAAAGACAACCACAACTACAATTGCACCGAGAAACATTGTGACCTTCACATCTCGCACAAACACTGAAAAGCCAACTACAACAATATCACCAAAAGATATTTTGACAACTACATACAAACCCCGAACAGAGAGTTCAGTTTTAGCAACACAATTTCGAAGGAAAATCGTCACCACTACATATAGACCGTGGACCACTATTACACAAAAGCCGACAACCACCACTTTATCTCCATGGAGCAAAGTAAATACACCATACCAATCTTGGTTTACAACAACGGTGAGGCCGACGACTACAACACAAAAATTGTCATCCACAAGGAACGCTGCGATCACCACAATTAGACCGTTTACAACCACCACGGTAAGGCCGACCACAACCACAATATCTCCAAGAAATACTGTGACCACGACATACAGGCCTTGGACCTCAAGCTCAATTTTTCCCAGGAATACTGTGACGACTACTCAGAGACCTTGGACCATAACCACTAGAAGGCCGGCCTCATCCTCAATATATCCCAGGAATGCTGTGACCACCACAAGCAGACCTTGGTTCACGACCACTACACAAAAACCAACCACGACCACGGTAACACCGAGGAGAATTGAAACCACTACCTACAGACCACGAACTATAACCACAAGAACACCAACAACCACTCGACGGCCAACAACAGTGACGGCTAGAACAATACCGCCAACTACACAAAGGCCTGTGACAGCAACAAACAAAGCAATCACGAAAACTGATTACTCGTGGTACACGTTCACGTCCCGCACAGCAACGGCTCCACCGACTACCAAAAAACAAAGTACGACACAATCAAACAAGCCGACGTCCTTTGCGACACAAACAAAAACAAACGCTCATTACGGAGTGACCCAGCCTGTCACGTACTCAACAAGCAAGCCGCAAGCAACGACGGCTAAGCCAAGAAGTACGCAATCGATATTCGACCTTTACCTGAATCCCACAAAACCGCCGAAGCTGCCTCGCTACTCACCGCCCGAGAACCAATACAGGTTGAAGATATTCGCCGCGGGGACCACTACGCCGGCGTCGGTAACGCAATCGAAAACAGATTCCACAGATCCGGCTAAAAATTACATAAGAAGACAAGCATTACGTGATTCTCATAATAAGTAGGTAGTATACTCATAGTTCTTTAAATTAAGAAGAGATCTCCGTTCCCCTTAGATTATTGTTCCTGGCAATCAATAAATGATACTGGTGTAAACGTCAATGTATTTAACTAGTGTTATTAAAAAACAAACATGCTTGTTGACATCTTGCGCAGGAAAAAAGGCTGCTTTAGTATCTAAATGCCAGATGCACATACGCATGTCTATTGCGACACAATAACACGAAGGAGATGACTCTTACATTGTAAATATTAACTGCGAATTTATGCGAATGTTTTGTATTGTATAGTATTAAGCCAAGAAGCATTTATCTACTTTTTATGTTATAAACGAATATAATTTAATAATACTAAGTTTTTTCTTTTGCGAAATGTATCGGACGTAAATCTCGTATATATTATATCTGAGATATAATAATATCCAGAAATAATGCATAACATCATCAACGTTGTTTTAGTAATAAACATAAAAATAACGAGTTTGAACGCGGAACTAAATTAAAGGTGCGAATGTACTGAAGGACTAAGTACCGTCGATACACGATTCTACATGATTTACACTCACTATGAACACACATTAATCAAACAATAACCTTTACCTGTTCAGACCTACTTAAACTACCTAAACTATTATTTTATAAACATAACATAAAAACATATCATCACGCCTGTATCCCCGAAGGGGTAGGCAGAGGTGCACCAATGTACACCCACAGTTCGCCGATATGTTTAGGTCCCATGTAATACTCGACTCGGGAATCGAACCCAAGACCTCTAGCGTAGCAGTCGCGCTTAGCGCCACTAGGCCAACGAAGCAGTCATTAACATATTATTTTATGCTTGGTAATATTGTTATACTATAATGAATTAAACTAAATGAATGTCAAACAGATTTTAGATGTTAATCTGGTGTATAAATTAGCCGGTGTTCATTAATATTCATAATGTGACATCCATGAAAAGTGAATTGATCAACGACACGTCGCTCGTCGGCCCAGCCGAGCCGGTTCCGTGCAGCCGCGGGGGATGTCACAAACAACATTATACAAATTAATATATCGGATTTATTCATGCCATTAATATAATACAGACGGTATTGGTCATCGTAATACGGTTAGAAAGGTGAACTTGAATAGTAGGATAGTAACTTAAAATGGAAATAAGTGACGATAAGCGTGATTTGTCTTAATTTAAAAAAATGGGCACTCGTCAAACAAGTGTCTGATTTCAAATAAGTTTCTTGGTGGAAATGACTTAAAATGATGTTTCATTAATGTTAAGGTTAATACTATTAAATCAAGTTAGTTAACTCAAAATCCATGATTAACTGATTGAATAATCAGTGACGTCAATAACCGCCTTTAGTAGTAAAAGCTAGTCAAAATATGAACAAGTTCGATAGCTGAGCGGATTAAATAGTGGCTTTGACGACCAATAAAGTCGGGGCGAATAAAGATCATCTCCCAGCTTTACATTTGAAAGCACGTCGGCTCGAATAAGCCTCAATATAGCCATACATACGAAATATGCGACAAAACCAATGAAGCGAAAGTCTATTGTTGTTGCCTAACTTTGTAGTTATATATTACACTATAAAGGAACCCATAATAAATATTACATGGGACCTAAACATACCTGCGAACTGTAGGTGTACATTGGTACACCTCTGCCTAACCCTTCGGGGATACAGGCGTGATGGTATGTTATGTTTTAAACGAAGTTGCATGACTAGATATGTTTAGCATCTTTCACTATATTTAAGTATTTGAGTAGCCGACAATCTCCATAACATTAGCAACAACTCAATTACACAGATTGCCGGTAATTTCATTAAGACAGGCAAATTGAACATTTGATATTCGACGTGATGTTCCAGCGTCAAAGCTAGTCTACGCCGAAAATGAAATGCCAAATGTCCCGTGAGTACAGCGGGCATCGGTAATATTTGCTCTGACAGTCGACGAATGCACACCTATCTGATTACTGATGGTCTTTTGATATTTGAAGCCAAACGTCGAACACAGGAAGCCAATGGCCCACCTGAACTGCCTTCACAGTAAATGTTTCAGCGAAATGCTGTGCCAAGTCTCTTGATTAAATAAATAATCAAATCAAATCATTTATTGGAACATAAACCAGTAAGAAACATTAATTATGCGTTAACAGTCACATTAGTTACAAAAAACTGTGTCGCAGCTTTGAGCGCCCACCTCCGAGATGAGGACTGCTCCAACATAAAATTATTAAGTAGAAAAACTTATAACTAAGAAAAATACAGAGTACCTAATTTATGAGATAATTAATTAATGATTAAAGTGTGTGTGTGTGTGTGTGTGTGTGCGTGTATGCGTGCGTGTGTGCGTGTATGCGTGTGTGTGTGCGTGTATGCGTGTGCGTGTGTATATGTGTGTATAATATTTGATTTCTCCTTTAGTCGCTCAAATTTTGGCGTGTGCCTGAAAAGTCTGTATTTATGGAATAGGACTGTCCACATAAAGCCGGCATACCTTTTACTGTGGACGTATGGAAGCCAAAGCCTTTTATTTACGCTTCCCCTTTCAATTACCCGCGCGTCCAACTTGCCCCGGATAGAAAATTATTTGACGAACAATTTAATAATAGATAACAATAGAATTCAGAAGAGGGCTCTACAAAACTCATATTCCCGTTTTCTAATGGGAAAAATAAGTATTTTTCATTTTTGAAATCTTTGTCTTTTTTTAAATTTCTTTTTGATTTCCCCTTGTAGTTTATCTTGTCCGTCTTGCCTTATTTAGTATACTAGACCTTAGCAACTTCTTGTAGATGTTAGTCTCCACCTAACTCTTGTACATTCCGCTTACAGTATATTGATTAACCATTACCAAAGAGGTGGCTTGTAACTTTTTAGCAAACAGTAATTTGTTATAAGTTCACATGTCACAAATTGTGACAAATATCCTCGACTTAATTGACATACTTTTCTAGTTCTTTATCGATTCTTTAGTCCTACATTCAAGTAAACAACTTCAGTTGAATTGAAAATACGTCCCTACCGTTATTTCTTCAATAGATATTGAAGATTGAAAACGGCTTTCAATAAAATACTTTATTGACGTGTATTGCTTTTATTGCAAGTTTATTTCTATTTGTACAGATAGTAAAGGGTATTTAAAAACACACACACAATCATACAATCAGACACGCAGTAGCGTGTTACCTAATAGTTAAAACATTATTAGCTGGATCCATGATCTACCTCAACATATGTCAGGGTTAAAATATCCATAACTTTCACAGAGAAAGATGGAGCTATACAGAAAAGTATTTCCATCTCTCTTTTATAGTGACGTAATCACTTCTTAATACTGTCTCTAGACGGATTAGTTTGTACTGGCCTTTGACCTATGAAATTCTATCTAATAATACTAGTGTAAACTTAAGGATAAACGAATAAATAAATCGTGATATTTACACATTTTCAACGAGCACTATTAAACATACAGGATGTTAAGAAAATCCTGTCCGACCCGAAAGGGTGTTGTTGACCCGATAGGCTTCACAATCACATGCCCAAATAAAATTTGGAGTATTCATAAAAGAAACAATAATAATGACTTTTGAAATAACCACGTCAGTTTTTTGGAGGACATTTATTTGATCATTTGGCGGCACCCGTGACGAGGAAATCGACCTAGGAGAAAGAAAAATTGGTTACATTTTCTTTTCTAACTATTTTTTGTTATCAGATGTCGAAACCTAACAACACCTTCACAGATCGGACAGGGCTTTCTCAACACCCTATATTTTTGTATATTGATGACATATTTTACAGTTGATATAGACGAATGTCGACGTAAACACTTCTTAGTACTGTTTCTAGACAGTTTAGAATATTAAATTAGTTTGCACTGGCATGGCCTCTGACCTATGAAATTCTATCTAATAATACTAGTGTAAACTTAAGGATAAACGAATAAATAAAACATTTACATCTTCAACGAATACTATTAAACAACTACATTTGTATATTGATGACACATTTTACTCTTGACATAGACAAGAACAATTTCTTGGAAAAATGAACTTAAAATCTTGTTTTTTTTCGCTTAAACAAACCGATCGCTTCAAGGTCGTTTTGCACTATAAACGTTTTTATTTTAAGCAAAGCAAACGAAAGGAAAATGGCCAATTCGAATGCCTTAAATCGATACCATTTTAGTTTTTTTTTTTCTATAAATAGAAACAACATTAGTATAATTTGTGATGTCGTATATTAATTGGGTGAGAAACGTGTTTAATTGACCGCAAAAGCTGATTATTAGGTTCTTATGGCCACCTGCACCTTAAGCCATAAATTAGCTAATCAAATAAGTTCGTTTCTTAGAAACTTAACGGAAACCACAATATTATATATAATATACTTCTGGTTACTCGTTTTTAAGAACCAGACACTTAATTAATGTTCACACTCAATATTATAACACCTTTTAGGTTATTTTTTGACGAATTAACATGAATGCGGATTTCCTAACTCTAAATCAATAGAAGTTTGGTTTATAAAGTATAAACCAAACTTCTATTGTAGACTTTCAATAGTTTTTTTTTTTTTTTTTTTGAGGAGTTCCCTGTGTTATCCTGAGCGCAGGCTTTGACTGCTTCACCGGATCCAATAGTTCGTCGCTAATATGCTTTCTATATGGACTTTACTCTGTTTATAACTACCTCGACCGAATCGACAAAACACTTTCGTACTAATATTTTTTTTAAACATTCAATTATACAATCACGAAACACACTAAACAAACCAAATAAATTGTATTACTCCACGGAGCAATTTGTACAAAGACATTGAATCGTATTTATAAATATTCAAACCTCTATTCATAAGAAACAAGCAGAGTGGCGTATTTATTGATATTTAATAGTCGCAGGCGTCGCAGCGAGCTTTTTCCTGCAATCACAGTTGCTTTCAACATTTTAATGTGGTTGCCTGTTTGAGTTTCCTGGCACGTAGACGCAGACTGCAGAGTGTCTCAAAAGGCTATTTTTTTTAAATTAATTTAGCTGTGAGGCCTCGACTCTGCGTGACTCCTTTCAATGCCAGCCTAATAGACCGTTTCAAACTAAAACTGAAACTTTTAGCCATGGATGCAGCAATTATGAACAAAAATTGTCACGCGAGAATTTGAATATTTTAGTACATAGTTTTATATGTTTATTAGCTGTAAAGTTTCAATAAAATTCATTTAGTCATTTTTTGTAAGAGTTACAAACACCGAAAAATTTCGCTAAATTAGTAAAGATGATTCTTGAAAAAATGAAGTCTGTCCTCCAGTTATACTCTTGTGAATTTTCGTCTAGAACACCGTTTAAAGTCATATTACTCTTTTCCTGATTTCCTTTTTTATGAAGATAGTAGACCTTTGACACAAATTGTCAAAGGTGCAATATTGAAAATTGCACTGACTCGGAGCCTCTTTGATCAGCCGAGTAATATTTTTTGGTCCTTTGTTTCTTTCATATGAACTTAATGAAAAATCATGCAATATTGAAAGCAGTGCTTAAGCAAAAATAAAATAAGACGTAATGATACAGGCAATAAAATTTGCGATATTTCTTTCAAAGGAGCATAGCCTAGGGCCGGTCTCCAATTTTACAAAAATACCTCCCATAACCAATTAGAAGTCACTTCATTACGTTTTCTACGCTCACTTCGCTTCACTCGCTCTATGTTTCCACCAAAAACCATGCAACATAGTAGAGCAAATATCGGAACTGGCCGCTCCGACTCATTCCGTAACTTTGTTTCTGTTTGCATATCGATACGCCATACATTATTGATGCACCGACGGGCCGACGCCCACAGACCCCTGAAAATGTTATTACATTGGACACGTACGACTCAACCTGCGACGTAAATAGGCTTCATAGTGTAATCGAGTTTTCAAGTACAAATATTTTCATCACAGCGAAAAAAACAATAAATAATATCGATTTGAAATCGATTAGCAGCTAAATAGGCGTCACGACACTATAATACTAAGCTCGTTATAGGCTTCGACTTTGCGCTTGCTCTCGATAAGATTGGGTATGTGCTCATCTGTGCCGCTCCAGTGAACTGCACACCTGACCGACGGCCGAAAGGTTTATTAATTCGATCCTCGACCACACCAATTGATAGGCACATGTAGCAAACAGAAGCCGCTTGCCATTACATATTTAACATACAAGCATCAACAGGTACACCCAATTTTGGTGAATTGATATTGACTTTACCTCTATTTACTTTATTTATTAAATATAAGCTTTCTACCACTCCCAACACAAACAATATGTACCAAGTAAAATAAACATGCCCGTACGAAACCCAGTTCTCTATTTTAAAGCTGTACAAAACAGTGAACTCGATAGGTTTATCGATTTCTCTCAACCGCAGCGCTGATATTTTCAGCGAGAGAGGCCTTTGACAGTATATGAATAAGCTTCACCGCACACTATTAATTAATGCTCTGTTCAATATGAACTGGGACATCGAAAATGAAATGCTGAGGGCGGAATTTCATTCCTTTGGAATGTTCACTTAGTATAATGGTGTGGATTGGAAGCTGAAGCATTACCGACAGTGTGAAATTCGATCGACACTTGATCAGTGACGTAGCAGACTGCTATATACAGGCTGTAGTTATAGAGCCCGCACCGCAGCCCCCATGCAAACTCCAACACATACAATACAATATTGCTGAGCCGCACTGAACTTTGACATACCTACCTTGTTTGTATATTTGCTTCGCGCCGGACACTGTTGAATCTGTTTTGCATATTGAACGTTTTAACTTTGTTTCAAATAATGTCAACAAGTGTGCCTATTCGGTTTTGGTGCCAAATTAGACTCAAGATTGTTTTAAACTTATGGATTTAAATACGATATTTTTTGTTGATAGTATAGAATACATCGTAAAAGTAAAAAATAATATATTTTTCTATGTTTCCTGATAAAGTGCAATGCAGTTTCTTAAAACCAATAAGTAATATTTTCCGTAAGTTCTTCAACGTTTCATATTTGAAGTCGGTACACTTTGTAGTTGTCAGAGCAATATCTTATTACTAAAGTCGCTTCGTCCTTTGAAAAGCGTGTCCAGTCCTTTCTGAAGTACGCCTTAATACAGGTCTTAAGCTACTAATGAATGTTACGTAGAATTTGAAATTAAATGAAATATGCAAGAACATATCTTGTCCTTTTATGTAGTAGAATTATTGAGAATTCCATTTGCAGGTGGTCCAAATTTTTGATCATCATTTTACACACCTCCCAAATCAAAATTCATTAAAATAAGAGTTGTTTTTGTTTATACAAACATCGAATAATTTCCAATTGCAAGTCGATATAACTTGTAACACGTCATCGGTAGACTACTACGTCACACTACGTCAATAGCGATAGCAACAGACGCCATGTTTACGAAATATGCATTAGAATGCGCGTGCCAGCTTGCAGCCGGCTGGCGAGGTGGCGAGGTGGCGTGCAACAGATGGGGATGGCACTTACGCCCATTAAATCACCTGCATTAGAGCTATCGCCACTTAGCTGCAGTACCATCAACAATATTGTGGGTTTACAATTAACTGAAATGTTAGTTTTCTGAACGAATAAGAGGTTTATTTCGTATGTTTTTAAACGTCTGGAATTAGGAAGATTTTTAAACAAGTTTTTGGCTTTTTCTACTTAGCAGAAAGCGGAATAGCAAATTCTGGGCACAGAAAAGGCCACTAAAAATAAAAAAAATAAGAATCCCTGACCAATCTTCATGAAGCTGATGGAAAGCGGACATTTAAAATCACTTCGGCTTAGCATTAGCAATAGCAATCGGTCTATTTGTTTAGAACATACAATGCAGGAGACAGAAAGTCACGTCATGTTTATAACACCCTTCTTTTTACGATGGAGTTAAAGAATAATTTTATTCTTCAATAAACTCTACGACAATCGTAAATTATCTGTGAAATATCTTCATCCCAGGAGTGCCGGTAAACTTGCCAGTTGTGTCGGATTGCCGTCCCATCGGGCCGTGAGAGTGACGGAATGAAGTGGGCACCACGTTAGTGCATTCAAGGGTGTATTTATGTAAACGGTATGTAGGTCGGCTACAATTCTAGATCGGTCCTGAAATCCTTCGAGCGATGATTGGAAACTTGCTTAAGATTTACACGAGCCTATAGTACCAAGAATACTAGTTGCCAAAACCCTGTTGAAAATTATAAGCGTTAACGAACGCATATCAATACAGTAAAAATTTTAAAACTGCTCATTTTATGTATATCCCTAATTCAACATGATGTAGCTGAAGAAGATTGTAGAAATACTTAGATTTTACAACAATTTCTAGAATTACTTTGCGATATGCATCTGGTTTTTGTAAAAACATATTCTTTTGATTGATTGTTACTGACAAAAGTAGAGTACATATCTGTACGCCAATTAAAACGACAGTGGAAAAGCATGAAGGCGTGATACATTAATTCAAAGGGCAGCAAATATTCGTTTGAACGCCTCATTTACAGAGCATTCAGTAAAGGTGGTAGGTAAATAAGAAGTTATATGTCACGTTAATTGCCCTTACGTAATTTTAATAATGTTTACGAACTGTTCCTCAACTTTTCCGAGTTTTCCGCGACCACTTAAAGTTCCATGCGGTGTCTTAAGACTTTGCTAGGATTCTCTTGCACGTTTGTTTACACGAACTTTGAAATGTATTATGAAATATAATGTAGGTATTTGAATGTTAACAGCATTTACGAACGTGATTACCTTTGTGAGTGGATGAGATGGACAATTAATGTTTCTTGTCCAAGGAAAGGCTTTTTTATAAGAGTTCCTATGGTATTTTTACACTAGACGAATACAATTTTTTAATCAAAATCACTTTTCTTATATTTAAAAGGTAATATTTTATCCATTAAGCATCCCAGGCTGCAAAACCGGTGTTTGCATTTCTCAATCCACATATTTTTATTACAAATGAACTTAAAAGAAATCATTAATCAGTATCAATAATGTTTTGGTGCCACGTATAATGATATCAATATTAATTTTCGTCTTCACTCCACAATCAACCAAACCAAAGCTGGCATGGCTACCTAAAAATATAATTTGAAAATAACTATTAGAAAGAACGAAACGATAATTACTTATGAACTTGTTCTCAAAACAAAAGAGAGTCGAGAACTGTATTGCAAACCGTTTCACTTAGTTTTAGTTTCATCGGTTTCCAAGTAGTTAGAAATGTTAATTAACTCTACCGTTCATGTTTAATATAAACCAAAAAAAAACTCAAGTTTTCAGTTCTACTTTTTACTTAGAAAAGTAGAACTCGACTTAATTGCGTCAAACCTTTTAACTACAAATTTTACATCACCGATGAACTAATGGAAAACTTGACAAGTATTTGCGAAATGGGAGTAAAACTCAAGATATCGGATAAACAAATTAAATGAAGGTACGATTTAATGAAAACGGTCTTCCTTTAGGTATCAAAGATCTAGGAGCAGGTTTGAAGTGAGCTTTGCGTTGTATTTCTGTCTGGTTTGATATTAAGACTCCTTTGAAGCCGGAGCTTAGCCCTTACTTGTGTATCTGCCCGTATTTTCTGAGCTGCATCCTAGTCAAAGCTTCAATACAAAACTAGGAGAAAGCAAAGATGGATGTTTGTTACTCTTTCACGCAAAAACTAGGTACTGAATGTATTTTAATGAAACTTTGCATTAATGTAGCGGATACATCGGAATAACACATAGGCTATAATTTATAAAGATAGTGTATGAATTGTCATTCACGCGGGTGAAACCGCGGGGCACAGCTAGTAATTTATAAACCCTCACAAAATGATGCAGGAATTGATGTTTGTTGCATATCTTGTTGCATCATACATACAAAACAATTCTCGATATGAACTAACACACACTAGACGGAATTTGAGGTTTCTCCCAATAGAGATAAGCCATCAGCGCGGCAGATATTTCAGAGTACCTTGGCGGGTAAACACAGCTATTGCACTCTGTTCCTTTACTCTTACCCCGATGGGGTGGTAAGCCGACACGATTAGAGGTGCAGAACTAATAGCTTAACGTGTTGTAATGGTTTCGATATAACAATAACAACTACATAACATTGGAAAGTTACCAATTCATAGACGAGCTGCGATTGCTGCTTACCCTTAGGTCGGGCGTACTTAATCATCGTACAATTAAGGTCTCTAGGGTTATTTTGTAACGCTTTATGCGTCGACTGACATCAATATTACCTACAAGACCAACTCCTTGTATCATCATCTCCCTGCCCTGTTCGGCTATTCCCAAATTATTTAGGGTCGGCGCTATTCAGCTTCTATTCATCTCTACTTGAGTCTTAACTTTTATCTCAGTACTCAGTTCTCAGTACTCAGTACTCAGTTTCACTCCATTCTTTCTCATATATCTCCTTGTATATGTACCAAAAAATCAGAACTAAGCTGAACTTACTCAGCTGACTCCCAGACACGTACTTAGCAGTCTTGAGACAAAATCAGCCGTACTTTGGGACCGAAACGGCGACAAACTAGCACCACTCGACACAACTCGCCTCTCAAACAGCACTTGTCGAACACAAGCCCCCTTGCATCCGTCTTAACATGTCGATAACTATAACAAGTATACTTATCTATGTAATACAAATAAATAATGATGAAGGGTCTGTTTGTTATTTCACATAAACGCTTTTAAATCCTACTCATATTATAAATGTATACATTTGTGAGAATGGATGTGTGGATGTTTGTTATTCTTTCACGCAAATCTACTGGATGGATTTTAATGAAACTTTACAATACTGTAGCTGATACATCGGAATAACACATAAGCTATATTTTTTTAAGATAGTGTGTGTATTGTCATTTACGCGGGTGACACCGCGGGGCACAGCTAGTAAAAGTATATATGAAATTTACCGTGGTATATGAAAACCATTACATTTTTATTTATTTTTTATATTGCTTGTTCCGATTAATATTTGAAAGGGCTGAACTGATTTTGACAGAATTGAGCTCGCAGATACACAATGTTATAAGGAGTAACTTAGGGTACTTTTACTTTACAAATTTCATTTAATTAAAAGGGAACTAGATACTGGGTGAAATCGTGGAGCGCAGTCTACATTATAACAGATTTACAGCATTCCTGCTGTAAATCTGTTATAATGTAGACTGCGCTCGCTGCGCAGGTCTAAGAGCAGTAGATTATCTAACCCGCTAAAAGTGTTCACACGCTCATTATATTAATCCGGAATTCTGACTGAAAGTTTTTAATTTTCCAGCGAACCTAAAATACCTAAAAACGTATGAAACTATTTTTATCTAACGACCACACGTGAAAGTTTTATTCTAAGCGAGGAGCTGTCGCCAATTATATTTGTTCCGCAGTTTTTTCTCACTAGTCGTAGTGTTCTTTTGTTTCGTACACTAATTGTCATTAATTTAGTGCATTTTTAGAACGAAATAATTTCACTGTGATGCAGATTTTATAATTGTGTTAGCATTAACAATCTACTGCGAAAATACTAGGTTTTACCCGCATAATTCGCGTAAATTATATTTTTTAACTGTTCTGCTATTCGGGATGAAGAAAAATCTAACAATTTAAATGATTATAAAATTCTGTCGTTATTTTAATTACAAATGTTATGTGTGTTACTACACCCAACTTTTCTTTTATCAATACTTTAATAATTAATACAGATACACAGATCTCAAAGAGAGTCTATGTGAATATAAATATTTGCATCACGAATTTTCGCTTAAAAAAACAGTTTAAAATGTTCGTTTGCGATAAATTATTTATCTCAATGAAGTGAAAATTTCGGGGAAATATTTAATGATCCGATATTTACGAATACTCGTATCCATGGCGTTACTCTCATTAGCTTGGGATTCCTGGATTTAAGTAGGCTCAAATTTAAGCTACTTCAAATTATTGCTTTATTATTATCGGAAAATGATGAGTGCTCATGGAGTATATAATCCTCTGAAATAAATGTTTTTAGTAGACTTCATAATCATTCGTTTTGTTTTCCTAAGAGATTTATCATTATCAATTTAAGTAAATAGGCAATAGACTCGCCCTTTATTACATGGGACCTAAACATATCGGCGAACTGTGGGTGTACATTGTTACAGCTCTGCCCAACCTTTCGGGGATACAGGCGTGATGATATGTCATGTTATGTTTAATTTAAGTAAAGAGAGTTGACTTACCTAAATCAATGTAAGGGACTCCCCTAAAGCAATGTTCGTACAAAGTTAGTTCAATTAAAAAGATTGACAGCGTTTTATTGTTCAGAAAAAAAAAGATAATTTACTAGCAATACAAAACAAAATAAAGTCCGCAGTAATGATAACAGTTAAACGGCCATTAAGGTTTTATTTGTATTCAACTGTATGGTCAAATGATCGGCGCAGACAGGCGCGATAATTGTCGCTTATAGCGTAGCATCATAATTGGAAAATTTAAAGGTCCCGTGTCGTTCGATACATTTTCAACGCTCCATTTTCACGGCATAGACACATGCTAAAAGCTGCTATTTATTATGCAACGAGGACCAAATTTTCAAAACTGACCTGAGGGAAAAGGTTTTTAGTCATTATTACACCTCCGTTTATTGTTAATTTTATTTATTATTTATTAGCCTACATGGGATCCCACTGCTGGGCAAAGGCCTCCGCCTCCGTCCTCCAAAGCTGTCTTGCATTGCGATTTCTGGCCACGTGCGACCCACATAACTGACTAGATCATCACACCACCTTCGTCTAGGACGACCTCGACGACGATTGTTAATTACTTAGTATTTATATTGAGAAACAATAACGCTTAGACATTTGTGTACTAGTTAAAACGTTTTGCTATTAAGTAGTGTAAATACTTGACCTCAAACACTTGTTTACTGGTTACATGATTCTTATTTGCGTAGGTAAGTATTTTTTTCTTTAAACTAAAACGTGCTCCTGGAATTTTTTTCCCCATAGCAACCGTACTACGGCTGTGGTGACGGGTGCGCAAATCAAGGTGTGCTATTACATAAATGACTTTTATTTTGGCACGAACACCTGTTTCTAAACAGAAATAACAACAATACTTTTCGACTTTCAACAAAAAGTTACGTCTTGTTTTTAAAAAACAAAATGTTTAGTTTCAATAAAAGGGATATTACCTACAAACAAAACGACGCAAACTTTAACCGACTGTCGATTACGTAAGCGTAAAGCCAAACAAAGCTAAAACATTCAACAAGTGTTTGAATGCCCGTAATGTCAAAGAAAACTAACTAAACTAAGTTTAAGTTAATCTGGTGGAAGATGTAGGAATGCACTCGGGCTCACTCGGCCGCACGTCACTCTTACCTTCTCTCCGTAATGAAAAGTGCATTTCTCGGTCACTCAATTAATAATACCTAAATTGATTGAAGCGTGGCCGACTGGAAAGCTAGAATTAGTGAACTTAGGAAGAAAATCAATTTTCATTTGAAACGTGTTTGAAATTCTTTCAATAAACTTTTGTTATTGTGAATGATTATGATGTTTAGCTCAGAGGGATCCTTCATCTTACTTAAATGACTGATGCAGCGCTGCAATAATCAAGATTTATTGTATTTCTTTCAGAAGGAAAGATAAAATCAGTTATCGATGAAATTCTTTTATTTCCGAATCAGCTGTCTTGAGCATCTTGTGCTCTTCAGAGAGATCTTGACAGATAAGTGGGTACGTAATACAGTAAACAATGAGAAATCGATACTTACCTATAATAGCAATTAAAATATATATTTAATAAATTAAATAATGCAAATGAAAGCTCTATAATATTAAATTATTTATTTCTAATGCTAAAAAAGTGTTTATTTGTGTGTAAAGCGGTCGTATTATTTAGAGTTTCGTTATCGATTGCCACATACGTCATCTAGCTGAAGCTGAAACTAGGTCACAGCCCTCAACCCGACCTGGATATGACTGTGTACATCCCATTTAATTAATCAATACTGTCTTAAATGGATATGAAAGGTATTTTATTTGTAAAAATTGTACGTTTTTCAGTTTTAAGCCGAGATAATAGTGCGATATAGTAGTATATGTTAAGAATTGGTGTCTTAGTGGTGTACGTGATGTGTTATAATAAGGGTTCATTTATGTTAAACATTCTGAAATATTGAAATCTTAAAGTTCATACCGAAGCAAGTCAGCAAGTGAGGTTCAATCCACAATCCGTCTCATATCAAAAATTTCAGGATAAAAATAATTAATTAAATAAAATTTCTATGTTAAGCATTTCAATTTACTTGTTCCTAAAGTACCTGACGGTAAAGGATAAAAAGGACTACATACTATAGGTACACAAGTTTAGAAGTAAACAAACTAGATTTCAAGTAAACTAACAGCCTGAAAATCACTGAAAAACGAATCCTTCAATTTTATTTGCGACAAAGCGGCGCGAAAAATTCAATTGTTTAGTCGGACGGTCATCGGAGGGTTAAAAGCGCGCGTACAGTGTACAATGAGCGCTCGGGCCGCGCGCCCCGCCCATCCCACGCCGAGCTCACGACACACGCTGTAATTAAAATTGGGATATTGCACCTACGTTACTTATAAAAACACAGAATCAATGTTTATCTACACATAGCATTACTGCAGACATAAGACAATCATATATGCTGGGAGAACTCATACAAGGTCATCTGATCCTCAACTAAGCTGAGTTTGTGCTATGGTATCCAGACAACTGATAAACATACTCATATATTTTTAAATACTAACATTTATTATACACAAATTACTCAGATGCCTACTCAGAAAAAAATATCGTGCTCATTGTGTCATACTTAGTTTTATCCTAGGTGGGAATCGAACCCACGACCTCCGGTAGCAGTCAGGGTCACTAACCACTAGACCAACAGGCCCGTCAACATAAGAAGTTAGAGTATAAGTTATCCAACTTAGCGATGACTCCTCTATTTCCGTATGTGTACTCCGATAACATTACTAAGTCTTAAGGCCTACACGTCTATTGGCATTAACAGTAAAATTAATAATCGTGATTATCATTTGATTTGTTATAATCTACACCGGTTAAGTAGGAAGTGTGATAGGCTTGGCCGGCAATGTATAGTGCCGTTTTAATTAACTCATTAAACACGGCGTCAATAGCACCGTCATGCACGAATCCACAGCCCAGCATCCAATTAAAAACATAGTTACCTAGATGCGTCTATTTAGTGTCTACCGTTTTATTAGCCTATTAAGTTAGTTTATTTACTCAAGATTCAGTCATTTATTATCAGGTCTTTTCAAATCGGTACTTATTTTATTTATTTATTTAGAGCCAGAACTGACAGAACTGCCCCACTGCAGGGCCTCCCTTTCGTCTTTCTACAGGTTTTTCATTGCTATTTGCTGCTACTTAAAATCGGTAACGATAGCTTTTTCGCTTCTCAAACTATTATTTTTTTAATCTTCCTGGACAATTCACACACGGTAATCTGATCCCAAGCTAAGCTCGAAGAGAGCTTGTGTTATGGTAACCAGACAACTGATAAACATACTTATATATTTCTAAATACATACATAATAGATAAATTACACCCAGACCAGAACAAATGATCGTGCTCATCACACAAAAATTTGTGCTGAGTGGGAATCGAGCTCAAGACCTCCGGTTTAGCAGTCAGGGTCACTAACCACTAGACTAACAGGCCCGTCGTATTCTCTTTTAGTTCAACGTAAAAACAGCCAGCTAAGAAGAATGTAATAAAAGGTACATTCATTTAATCAAACTGCGAACAAGTACTTTTGTAACTTAAATCTCTTTGTGAACACAGGCAGCTCGAGGTATTCATTTCTGCATAGCTTTTTTTAGTTATAATGGTTTAGCAATGTGGGTGTTTTGATAAGAAAAATGTGAACAAACGAAAAAAATCTACCAGCATTCTGTTTTCAAGCAAACCCGTGTTATGTTCTGGCGGATATGCTCAGGTTTCCGCCTTGTCCTGCATATAATTATCCCCTACGTACTGTCTCAAAATAACTAAAAATGATAATATCATGCTTTTGAAAAGACAATGTGAGCATTTGTAAAACAAAGGTCAAACATGTATTACACAACATATTGACCTTTTGATTTTCTAGAATTATTTACAAATGTGGACAACACTATTTTTTTATTTTATTTTGGTGTTTTATTTTTATTATTATTTCTGAAAATTACTAATTTCTTAGACATTTAAATAAAAATTATTTACGGATTTTATCGTGGTTTATTTTAGTGTTATTCGACATTTTTAAAGTCTGCCTGTGACCATGATATCTGCAAAGGCGTGGCGAGACTACCCCACTTATTACTTTGCTCTATGGTTGAGATGTCGGTCTCAAACCTAAAAAAAACGCGATAAAATCCGTAAAAAGTTTTGTAAATTTTATTTCAGTTTAAATAACTTTTATTTCTTTGTTACAGGTGCTTTCCTCGTGTTATCGTACCCACACTTCTTGTATGCAGACACAATATACAGAAACGGCGTCATCGGGATGCGGCCTGTTGAGGAAAATCATAGAATTTTCTTAGACATAGAACCGGTACGTATAATATTGTTATTTATTTCTATTAATGCCACGACTAGTCGTTTTAAGTGACGAGGTCAACTATGGAGCTACAAAGGTCATCAGGTTAATTAGTTTTTTAAGTTTGACATTATGTACGATTTTTAACTAATTAGTGTAGTAGTAGTTTTTAACAAATCAACTGTAGAGTTTTCGGTACAGGGTACTTAGCTAGTGGCATGTTTTCAACCTCAGTAATGTATGCCTGACATTTAGTGCGATTTAGGTAGTGTATTCGCCTCATCAAATCAATAGATTTCGTCTTAATTAAAATATTGCACTCCAATCAACATTTACATAATCTGATTAAAACACTTTAAAAATGTATCCGCGGGTGTCGAACCAAGACAAGAATTACGTGTTATTTCTTGAAAACAAACACGAAGTATTTGACCTTGACAGTGAAACTCCTCGAGTATGCCCCTTTGTCTGGCAGGGGTCGTGAACCGCCCCAACCCTCCTCGACTCAACCCGTAAAAGGTTTTCCTGTTCAAATTAACCATAAAACAAGATGCGTAACTCGGTCAAAGGTAACGATGACAGTTATAGATATTTTATATAGAATAGAATAGAATAGAATATTCTTTATTGTACACAAATTAAAATTAAACAATAATACATATAGATTAGAAAGTTAAAAAAAAAAGAAAACATGAGTTTTGTTTACGTCTGTGTCCCTTTTGAATGCACAATGAAAATGCAAAACGATAGTCTACTGTTTTGTTTTTATAAAAAAGCTTAGCTACCCGCTCGGAAATTCTATTGTCTCGTTATCGAAATATCACATGCACAGACGCGAAACGCCCGCACGGAACAAACAGACAAACAGATCACACGTATTTATCGAGCTCTACAATCCGACTGGAAGTACCGAGCGAGTGCTTCGAGAATCCTTTAAAAATGCTTGTACATGTGAAGCGAAGCGTTCTACATCGTTCAAGTAAAACCAAAACGTCTGCCACATAGTCTGAATACTACAGTTAAGAGCAAGCCCTCTTGTATCTACGTTTATACGCGGAGACAGTCATCTGCTAAAGTAAACGATTATCAGAGTTCCAAAATGCACTCAAAATCGTTCACGGCATTATTGCAGTCGTAGGTGTGTTGAAACTAAATCACAATGCAAGCGGAATCTAATTTAATATGATTACATCGCAATTGAAGTTAAGCATTCTCGTTACAACTAAATGTGATAATTTCTATACGAGAAATGAGGGATTATCTCTTTGAGACGACAAATTATGCATTAAGGAAGTTGATTAAAAATAATTTATGTTGTCTTTAAAAGTATTCTATTCCATAAGTATTTTAATTTGTTTGCACAAAGTTCCACATAACTAGGGATAGTAACAATTAACTAAACATCGTTTTATTTTTGAGTTCACTGTTTACTTTATAGCTTCATACCGTTTCATCTCCCCTCGCTGTACTGGACAGCCTACGCTGTATAAATTAGGTTCCAATTAAGGGTTCATCAGCCGCCCTTTGAAGTTATTTTTTGTTTACATGTTTCACGAAGCTTTGATTCGTGAAATTTAATTGATATTGGGGCTGTGAAATTTTTTATGAAATGCAACTTGATAGAACTTGACTATTGATTTTTCTCTTGTCAAGTATATATCTGCGTCTTAATACAGTTTTAAATGTGTATTGATGGTAAAGAGTACGAAATAGTCAATTAGGAGTCCGCGCTGCCCTGTATTTCCGTCATTGGATTGGCCACTCATTGGATTACCGTTCGGCGTCGCGCGCTATCAAACGGATGCTGCGACGTGAACTCCTATATGCACGGAAATATTGAGTTACGGAAAAGGACTTCACTGCACCGTGCGATCCTTGATTTGCATACCTGTCTATCCATTTATCTGGACTCTGAAATTCGCTTTCGAACGAAACAGAACAACAAAAGTTGAAATTCTCGGAAGTCGGCTGATATAAATTGGATCTCTCTGTATCGATTTTCGGCAGCGATGTATAATTAATCCTTCTTATACGCAAGCAATAGATACCCAAGTCATCCTTCTATCTCAGCCTGGAATTACTTCGCGGCTTTCGTCAATTGGAACCCAGTCTAGAGCGGCTTTCGTTTCAGTTCTCTGACGAAATCCATAGTAAACTTAGTCATTGAATCGGGTCTCTTTATAGATTACCCATGCATTACCTACCAAGAGTTATTTAACCAGCGCTTTGCATACCTAAGTTGCGGTGAAAAGATTCCTCGTCAACTCGTCATAGATATAAACAAAATTATGAATGCCCGACATCTCCCGCTTTGCGCCGCGGCATTCCACCCACTCGTGCGGAGGTGGGGAGATGGGGAGATTTACCCCACACGTAGGAGCACACTACGTTTCGACACACACACGGACTGTATATCTAATTAATTATTGCTTTAAAGGATTTCCTGCAAAGGATTTTAGTTTATTTTATTTTGGTAATGATTAGATTTCGAACATGCAATATGTAAAATTACCATTTATGAGTTTGATTGAGTCTAGCTGAGTTTTAGCCTGGAAAGATTTAACTGCCACTGATCGCCTAGAAAATAAAAGAAAATGTTTCTAGTTTTGCTAATTACTTTTGGTAAACAACTTCTAATATTATGCCATCCGAGTTACACATCTAAAAATTATTGTACAGGAAACTTTTACATTTTTGCGCATACTTTTATCTTTAGATATCATTAAAGGTTACCCTTAACTGGCCAACGTTGCTTTCCTAACAGAAATTGGTTTTATAAATTAGACGACAAAAATAGTTTTCCAAATAATTAATAAATCAACAGTATAAACACGTAGTGTCGGTAAATTAAAGTATGATTAGAATCGACATTGATAGCTTTCAGATCGATATCTCGGGTTAGGGCCGTGTCGTCAATCGATTAATTTCCGTCATATGTGGGCTAAGGCCTAGCGTTATCAGGTCAATAAAGTATGAATATTTAATTCTTTAATTCAGGACACAGTTTCCTTCAGCACCATGGTCACTTTTATACTCGCATGTGTTAATCTTCGATAAGTGCAGTTACTTGAAGTTTTTTTAACTTATATTATAAACATCGTAGGATATACTGTTTGCTAGGTTTTAATCCTTAATGAAAGCATTGGTATAATATTGACCAGATATTTTAATCCGTCCTCTGAGGACTGGGAGTCTCTGTTTTTTTTTGGAAGAGATCTTTGCAATTAGCCTGAGCGCAGGCTTTGCTTCACCGGCCTTTGTCGGTGTCGTTGTGTATGTAATTATATGTCCATCACATGTTGAGACTTTCTACAGCAGACAATTTTTTCAACAAACATTCGAATATAATATTACAGTTAATCAAAAATACTAACGACGACTGCCTCGTTGGCCTAGTGGTTCTAAGCGCGACTGCTATGCTAGAGGTCTTCGGTTCGATTCCCTAGTCGACCAAGGTGTTATTGAGTTTTTCTATGAAATTCTCAGTAGCAGGTCGGAGTTTGGATTTGTGCCCGGTAAGTGGCAATAGGCTCGCCCCCTATTACATGGGACCTAAACATATCGGCGAACTGTGGGTGTACATTGGTACTCCTCTGCCTACCCCTTCGGGGATACAGGCGTGATGATGATATGTTAATCAAAAATTATAAGTTATTAAAATAAAACTCAATAAAAATCTATAGCAGCTTAAATGGAAAGAATATCATGAAGACAATTTATAAAAAGATAAGTTACAGAGAATAGTATAAATTCTAGTAGTTTTGTTAGGTAATGTGTTCATTGGCTGCTATAAATGTTTAACAGTGTAGTAGCACGTAAATGGTAGATTATTACCTGTTGGCCCAGTAACTAGGCGGTTAACGTGTCAGACTCATGAAATTTTACTTAGTTAAGACTGGCCGGCTTAGTCAATTACCAATAGGGGTTGAATTTTCATTGCGCTTTTGCTGGTAGGCACTTTAAGACTTATTTGCTTGTTTCTGTATTTGCTTGTTTCTGTATTCTGTGTATCTGTTCAGTTATGTACGAAATTTTAACACATGTATTTCTAATATACTTAAATTCTCATTTTTTATTTAGGATTAAATTAATATTTTTTCATTTTTGTTTGTGTAGAGTCAAATACATTTCTTCTTTTATTTTGGATTATTTCTCTAATCCAAAAAACATTTGTTATTGTACGCCATTAATGGCAAAACATGCAGATCTACCTGTTATTTTTAAGACTTTGCACATATTTGTTTGATGTATACTCATGTTTTTACAATAAAAAAATATTCTATTCTATTCTATTCTGTCAATGGAGGCGCGAAAAATTATAAACCAATATCTTTTGAAATCTTTTGACAACCTACATGGTCGAGTGGCGTACACACTGGTTTTATGGTGTTGCTAGCTCTGATGCCCCGGGTTCAATCCCCGGACGAACTCCATATCCAATTTTCTATATTTCTCGGGTCTGGATGTTTGTGTTACCTGCGTTGTGTCATTACATAACACAAGTGCTTTAGCTGCTTACTTTGGATTCGGAGTAATGTAGGTATGTGCCGTTGTCCTTCATACCTAGCAAGCGAGTCCTTGCTATCAGATAGCCGCTAAAATCAATCTATACCCGCTAATAGCCTACCTTCAGTCCGGAAGCGCATCCTATCAAAAACATGACGGTGGAAAAGGTGAAAGTTTATAAGTAACAAACGAAGTCAGTTTTTGAGGGAATTGCAGGCAAAAGGGTTTGGAACTAAAAGCCTAAACGGGCGACCAGTTCAATAACAATTTCTCCAAAAAATACATTGTTCGTTTCTTTTTTGCATAATTTTATGGTTTAAACTGATTGTTGATGGTTAACACTAAGTTGTTGTACAATTTAGTATCTACCAATTCTAATCATGTAGAAGCAGGTATAATAATGTAAAAATACAGTATTATATAGTAGGAAGTGAACGGATTATTTGTACGCTGAATTTAAAGTTATAACAGATCTTCGTCTGTTTCTTGTTAAGTGTACCTGAGCCATCTCCCCGCGCTCTCGTGCTTTCCGATGAAGTAAATGATCTAAGTGAAGGGTCTTACTTCCAAATAGTAAGCTTCTTAGCGCCATACTAAAGTACAATCTATTCACAAATAAAGTGTATGTTGTTGATAGGAAAGGTGTGTTATTAATTTCGTACCGGAAAATTATAGTGATTACAAAATGGCCGAGTGGCTTAATCATCGGGTTCCTAGGCTAATGTTTTGAACTTAGGCTAGTTTTAAAATCATATTTCAAGATTCAGTTAAATATACCAATTAGGGTGAATAACAAAAGTTGTAATTTGACAAAAATAAATTCTATAGGAAGCAAGCGTGCTGATCGATCAATAGCCCTGTGCCAGTCGTATTAACAGATTTTTAAAGCTTTGTTTTCATTTTTCAGAATACCGGGACACCTATCGTAGGAGCTAAGAGGGCTCAGTTCAATGTCTTCATGCGACCCGTCAGTGGAATCTCGGCAACTCAAAACCTGCGCACCACTCTCGTACCTTTCCTTTGGATTGAAGAGGTAATGGTCTTTTAATACAAATAACATTTGCATATTCCTAACATAGAACTATTAATTAATAAATTTGTTATCGAAAGACGAGGGTTTCGAGAACAAGAAATCTTAAAACCAGCGAAAGAAGAGTTGATGAATAGCTTAAGCTATTTAACGATAGAAATGTCGACGATAGAGCCATTCATTTATTCGATAAAAATGCCTTGTTATAACAAAATCACTTTCTACGAACCGCCCGAACTAAGTAAATACTTACTCGACAACAGACACTTGTTGCGTTCTAATATCAACTTGTTGATACCCGTGAATAATTGAAAAGCTGTTTATAAGCTGTCCTTCAATTAGACGCTAGTTCAAACACGAACCCTACAACAAAGCACTTATTAGTAGGAACTGTTGGCCTTTCGCGTCAATCGGATGGTAGCGTGTCTAATTGAGCGCCTTTTATATACTGCATAGCAATACACTAGAAAGGAAAACAAATCTTTGCTACTTTATTTTGCATTTGTGTAGGCAATGTTTAAATTGTGAGATAAAAGAGTGCCTATCATTGTATTATAGCGTTTTTATAATTGTTTAGACCGTTTAAAGTAGAAAATTAAGTCGTAAGAAACATCAGAAAATGTAATCTAAGAGTAGCCAAAAGCAAAGATTGCTTCCAGCTTTGCCTGTTTTAATTTAGACTGGGATTTTATTTTGCTATTAATGTTATTTTATCTTGCCATAGCTTTTTTCAGCGAAGAAAAATCCAGGCGTACAGATTCTAAATGATATTTTCTCTTTTGCAGTCAATTTATCTTCCTGACGAGTTCGTCGGTGAGTTGACAGGCAGACTGCTGAATAATCTCAGACTGGTGGACATATTGGTACCAGTTTTAATAGCGGTGTGCTGTGTCGTGTTCGTGTCAGGAGTCGGCCTCACCATCAGAGCTAAGCGCAGGAAACAAAACCCGCCGTTGCTGTCGAACGGTGCGACATTAGAAAATTAAATAAACTTTATTTACAATTAAATTATTGTTTTATTTATTAATCGGTTTTGTGATCGATTCCGATGATAGGTTGTTATAATTTATTTACGAGCTTTTATGTCATTTATATCATAGGAAAGTAAATTGCCTAGTTAAATTATTTTAATTATCACTCCTTGTCTGGTAGCACCTACGCCTCATAATATCCGAGTAGGCAAGTTGCATATCGTGATTTAAGTAACCTTATAACTATATTATTATGTTAGTTTGTGTATGTACAGATAGGTCTGTACGAACCTTGCGTTACCTACTCGTAACACAATTGTACAAACATAAGTTTCCGAGACTTGCATTGCCCACTTGCCACGTGCACGAAGGGCCTTACTGTTCTGTTGTTAATACTTAGTTCCTAATTGAAGTCCTATATCAGTTTCTTCGGCGTAGATACAGCGGCTGCAGCACCCTTGTAGTTGGTGGGGTTTCGACGCCTTCAATCACGAGACAGGGTAGCACGACGTTCAAACGTCGTCGGAGACTGCAAACTTCAACCGAACTGATTGATACCTATATTTCAAAAATTGCTAGAAAATCTGCATTTCTGACTGGCCTGTCAGTCTAGTGGTAAGTGACACTTACTGCTATACCGGAGGTCGTAGGTTCGAATCCCATCTAGCAAATATGTTTGTGTGATGAGCATATTAATTTGTCTTTTCTGTGTCTGAGCAATTTTTCCACAACTTCTGTGTTTACGAATATATAAGTACCTAGTTATGTTTATCAGTGGTCTGGTAACCATAGCCAGAGCTCTGCCAAGTTTAGTTTCAGATGACCTTTCTGGGTAAGTTATCCCAGGATAATATAATTTTTCCCTTTTTTTTTTTTTTTTTTTTTTTTTTTTTTTTTTTTTTTTTTTTTTTACGTCACATACATTGCTCTGAACCCAAAGTAAGTAGCTGTAAGCACTTGTGTTATGGAATTCAGACACAACGAAGGTATCACAAACACCCAGACCCGAGACAATGTAGAAAAGTGATTTTCTACATTGACCCGTCCGGGGATCGAACCCGGGACCTCAGAGCTAGCGGCACCTTGAAAACCGGTGCGTACGCCACTCGACCACGGAGGTCGTCCTTTGCTTTCAAACTGTAAATCTGATCAGAAGGAAGTGGATGTAGGATGACCACGAGTGACTCGTGCGCAACTCACAGTGAGCGCATGCGCACTGGCAGCAAGCACATTCGCCAAGATCTAGAAGAACCTATTCCTTTGCAGGAATCGAACCTGCAGCCCTTGGGTGTTTCATATATGTGTAATTTTATTTGATTATATGTACCTACTCAAGTTTGAACTTGAGCTATTTTAGGGTTTCCACTGCCAGTATTCAACAAGGATTTTTCGAAATAGAAATATAAATCAGAATTTATGCCGAAGGCCTCCTTGTGAGTCTATCATAAAGTACCTTACTCCATTTTTCGATCATTTGGCTCTATCTTCGTCAGTAGCTTTGTGTGTATTCCATTTTAAATATCCCTTGACAGGATACCATGGGCAAGACTATTCTTCATAGTGGTGTTCTCTCTTTTCTTAGTAAGTGTCTAATAGGTCCAATTAAAAGTAGGTACTTCTGTGAAACTTAAATGAATGGGTAGGCAGGTGGTAATGAAATAATACAATTGTTACAGTTTCTGCGATATATTTATTTTATGATTAATAAAATCACAACATTGAAACACAATTTTTTTCTTTTTTAATTGGATACTTCCGTACATTACTGTTCTTAATATAGCAATGTTGCTATTTTAGCGCGTAGATAGTTATATAGTAGTTATGATTTGGAAAATAACTTTCGCTACCTTTCCCTTTCTCAAATGAAGGTCGAAACTCCTGTCATGACTAGTACATTGCAAACTTCCCATGTAATCTAAACGACGTTGGATAATGATCTAGTTACATACATAAACTTTTAATAATTATTTAAACTTATATTTATAATATATTATATATCTAAAAATCAGCTATGGGAAATGGTTACGATATTAAGTCTACCAGTATGGATGAAGAACATTGAGACAAAAACACTCTAGTCATACTCAAAATGATGACAAATTAATGAAAGCGTTTTAACCAACTTATTCGGCTTTTATACAGAAATAGCCATTAAAAAAGAAACATCGGGTAACATATATAATAATGTATATTATGTACTGTAATTCCATTTAGTACAACTAATTGTGGGAAAAGAACATTTTACTTTCCCTAAATCCGAGTAGCTTTAGTCGACTACCACATACCACTTTAGCTTGAAAGATTAATATTTGATACAATGTTTATATCTGAATTCAAACGTGAATGAAATGGTGGCAAGTTTCGTTCATTCTGAAAAACTTCTGTTTAGTGAAGCGGCATCGCCCTCGGTTTTTCAATAACGCGAAGGGTGTGCGGGCGCAGCGAGACTCATTCTACAATGCTAGTGCTTAGACCTCAAATTTTATTTGACTTGCCTATCGAGCAATGCTTTTAAACCATATCTGAAGCTGGTTTATATGACAACAGTTCAGAATCCGATTTACAATCAACTCATTCAAGTTTGCTTAAATCTACTTAGCCATGAAATAAATAATTTTTCAACATTGAGCTTTATTTCAAGAATTTAAAACTTTTCACTTACTTTCTTTAAAACACAAATTATTTATTTACCAAATTACTAAACACAAGCTACAGACAAAACTCGTGTGTTTATAATATAGTGAAAATTATAAGTCTTCTTTCAAATACTATATTGGAAAAAAAGATTACATAGTTCCGAGGCTGATAATGGGGTTTTTAGTCTTTCCTTATTGGACTAGATAAACATTAACTAATGCATGAGATTTCACAATTATGTAAAACAATGACTACTCACAAATATCTAATGTATAAAAATAGTTAACAAATTAATTACTCAACTCAAAGATACACAATTCACGCAGACCACATTATCAGCCCCCGACGACACTACTTACGTTAACTACTACACAGTGAAGACATTCACTCAATCAGACAATCAGTTATTTGAATAATTTTGAATTAAAATACATCTACCACTTATTATATTATTATACAACATGTATTGATGAAGGAACGTTATTTTTATGCGGGAAACTGAACTGCAATTATGTTGACTAATAACGCCTCAGATTTAGACAAAGACATTTTTAGTCAATACAATTTTTGTACATATTATTTTTATTGAGTATTTTTAATTAACATCAATATATGGTAGGTTCACTAAGCACATGTAATTGTAACATTAAAAATGAATAAATATAACACTAGATTAAAATTCATATAAGTGTCTATGTACAAATATTAAATCGACTAAAAAATGGTAGGCTTACCTCCGGCATTTACTTGGGATGGGGACACATCTAAAACTACAATTTACTATTATTATTTCATTAGATAATACATATTAATGTGCTGAAAGGCAAAATAAGTTTAATAACAAATAACTCTTAGTAAAATGTGGTTTGATCCAGATCTTTTCACAAATCATTTTCTATTATTGAATATAAGTACACATTATGTAATAATATATATGCATATTTCATCAATGAAATGTTAATTTTATATTTCCGCAATATCATAATTATTTCATTCAATCATAATTATACTGGTACCAATTTATATATTTATTTACATGGATGGAAATTCATGTTATTAATTACCGGTTCTATTGCGTTTTGTTTAGTAATACGTCGACCCCAAAAAAATCTGTACTTCACCAGTTAAATAATAAAATTTATAACTTCTCCCAAATTACACTACTAATTTACCAAAAGATTAATATTCTACAACAGTCAACTAGTATGTACTAAAAATGTCCATGTCGGTAACGCTTTATAGATGCAGTTAAAATAAAATGATAAAAATAAGTTCCAGAATGCTATAAAAATTTGCTACAGGTTTTTACAAACTTAAATTATGACCTGGTGGTACATAGGCTCATTCAAAATTCAACTAAGATATACAATATTTACAGAACTCAATATTTTTTTATGTTTAAATTTCCTGGTCAAAATGTCATGAAAAATGACATTTTATAAAGAAGTAGAATATTATGTACAATATATTTACAAGATTAATATAATCTAATAAACTAAACTTATTCGACAAAATGACGTTTGTCATCATTACGCTTACGACCCTTGGCGTGTGCTAACATTGTAACTAACTTTTTGTGGCTATCGCCGACGATCCAGCCGTGTTGCTCGAAGTGTTCCTGTTCCTCTTCACAGTGGGCAGTGGAACGGGGACGCGGCTTGGAGCCGGACGACCCGTGACCCAGGTAGGACATAGACGCGTGCGAGGTGGACGCGTAAGACGAGTACCCGCGCGAAGTAGAGGGCATGGGCGACTCGTACGGGTCAATGGTGCTGCTGTCGTCGCTATCCAAACCAACTCGGCTTCTTCCGGAATTGTTATTACTAGCTGTGTACCGATTAAAACTTGATATCCTGTTTTCAACTTCTTGTTTCTTCACTGAATTGTGGCTTTTGTTAGAACGTCGAGCGCTTGAAGTTAGTCCGTCTCTTTTCTTTCCTTTCTTTCTGCGAGCTGAGTTTAAAACTACTGATTCTGCGCTGGTAGGTCGAGGTGGAATGCCGTCTGGCTCTGATTCTGAGCTCCACGTCTCAGCGAGGACATTTTGTTTTCCTACGGTGCACTTACGTCGCGCCCTTTGCCTAGCCACACCCATATCGTCGTATTCACGAAGTTGATCATATGCATCAGCGTCAAAATCATAACTAGTGCTGATGCCTTCATCTAATTTAGTTGACTTCTCTTTTGACGACTTCTCTTTCGAGACTTTGTCTTTTGATTCGCGAGACTTATGAGAATCGTCCTCATTTTTCGATGCAGTGCTATCTCTATGCTTACTGGATTTATAATATTGTGGTGCATTATGTTTTTTCGATGAGTTGGATTCATATTTCTTTGGAGACACGGCTTTCGATTCTTTTGGCAATATTGAATCATGTTTTTTAGATGTGCTGGGACCATAATCGAACGTCGGAGATGTTTCATAATACTTCTTTGATGTTGAAGGGCCATAGTCTATTATTGACGAGCTATCATATTCTTTAGGTGGTGACATCGAATGCCGTTTTAAACTTGAGTAAGAAGAAAATTCACTTTTTCTGGAAGGTGAGCGATTGTATTTACTATATTTATCATATTTTTTTGGTGTGACAAACTCATCTTTCTTAGGCGATCCACTATCGTTTTGGAACGTGAACGAGTTAGGTTCGTCTTCAAGCAAGCTATCAAATAATTGATCAAAGTCAGCTTTAGGCTTTGGCGGCTCTTTGACCTTTGCTGATTTTTTATCAGTTCGTACTGCATTATGTTTAAATATTCTGCCCATCACCGCATTCTTTTCAAGGGCATCTCTTCTTTTTGAGGGTGATAAATTTTTCTTTTGTTCACCGCCGTACGATAATAAACTACTAGTTTCTCCTTCACTGCCCATGTAATCATCAGACATATACACGAAGTCATCTCCATCAGAACCACTTTCGCTTGTATTACCCGCATCATCGTAAGCAGTACTCATTTTAGATGTTGAAGGTTGATTAAAGTCTTTGTTATTGGCAGTTTTAAATCTTTCCGAATGCGTCGGTCTTAATTCAAACACCTCCCTCTCATCTTCATTATCCATAAATTCGTAAACATCCACGTTTCTCTGCGCATTCGAGGCATCGTCGTCATGCGTAGCTTGATGTTGTTTACTTAATTGAGAGTCTCTACTTTTTTTCTTTTTCATAGTGGTTTTCTTTCTCTTTTTCGGTACTGGGTCTGGTACAGGTGGAACAATGCCAGACATATTAATTTCTGAGGTAGGTATAGATACTTTAATGCCATCAAATCCTTTAAGAGCACCTTTAGTGAGCACTTGTGTACTCTGGCTCTTTTTTGTATTTCTTTTGGTTTTTTTCTTTTCGGATTTTTTGCGCCCTTTGTTACTGTAAAAAATAAGTTCAGTTAGGAATGCCGGCAGCATCATTTTCTGTAACTGGAGGGTTTAGTTTATTAGTCCTAAGAACAGCCATATCAAACTCAAAGTCTCTAGTGGGCCAAAAACATGAAGACCACAGACAAAGAGGGCGGTAAAATATGAACAAAGAAACACAGTTGCCAATCTGTACGGGCCTATTAAATGGGCAAGGATACATATAAAATTCATAATGAACACCGATAAAAATCCTCCAAAACGGTAGTGAAATGTGTACGACTTATTGCAAGCGCTTTTTCAAAAACGGTATTTTAAAAGTCGAACTTCAGGTTAGTGGAAAAGGGATGTAGTGACTAGTGGTCATAAACAGATAACTTTTAAATTCTATCGAAGATATTTCTAACTAGATGAATATTTTAATTTGCATATTCACGGATACTAGTATGCTTATACGCATATATACGTTTTGAAGTTTTATTGCACGGCGGTGCTGCCCGCCTATATGTTCGGTATCCTTTATACACGCTTGTGACACATTATCTATTCATTTTCAACTTTGATTCTGGTCACAGGAAAATACTTAGCAGGACACATACTCGTACGTACGTAAGTTTGACATGGCTTTCTTAAGATAATAACACTCAGAAAATACAAAAAAAAAATGCTAATTCAGTTCTAACATGACGTTAAATTTATTCAAAACATTCAAACAGATCGGAAACAATATCCGGGATTAATGAGTTATCGCAACGCGGCGCAGGTCCAACTAATGGATATTGCAATATCAATGTCGCTTTGTCTTCTGAAAAGTTTCTAAACAGGCATAATACGGTATGTACTACGATAGGCTACGTCTATGTATATTGTACACGTAGTACATCGACGTAGTGTTTAACTAGAACACGATAGCCCGGGCCAGCGCAAATTTACAGCGTATCCCGCAGGGTCTTTTCTATGAAACCCTAATTAGAAAACTAGCACTTAGTAATCACCGTCAGGGAGTTAAGCGGTCATCACACTACACCAGATATAGCTCTGGTGTGCGGTGCTACGGTTTTATCTTTTCAATGTCTATCTTGTGACTATCAAACAAAAAATTAAATACCAAAAACTACTAAAATATTACGTACCTTTTGCTCGGCAGGTCGATAGCGGCTTGTACTTGTTTGGCAGCCGCCGCTTGAGATCGGCACTTTCTTTTAATTTTATCGAACTTGTCTTCAAACATATCTATATTTTCTATAACATCAGGGTACATCTTGTCTTTAACTTCTGGTTTTTTAACTTTAATAGGATGAGGCTCTTCGTAGGTTTTTAAATCTTCACAATTAGCTTCACCTACATTTGGACTAGAAAATGCTATGTCTTCGGTATCGTGATCATCTATTTGATCAAGTCCTACGTCACTAACACTTCGTTGAAGCGTAACTTTCGACTTCCTCGCATTAGCATTTGCTTTGAAATTTGAAAATAGGTCCTTTTCCATATTTCGGACTTCTTCACTATCAAATATATTTTTTGCCGTTATCGAATCTACGTCGCCGTCACCTTTTGGAGGTTTATCCAATGAATCGAATTCTTTGACCATTGGTAGGTCTTCAGGGCTGTCATCATTATCGAAATCATCCGGATCAATGTTTAAGTCAATGTCGTCAACATGAGCAGCATACGGTTGACAAGCGTTAACGTGAGCTGCGTTATCCTCAACGGTGCCAACGTGAGGTGCATTTGCTTCATCAACGTTAACCTGAGCTGCGCTAACTTCAGCAGCTTCAGCTTGAGCTGCGTTAGGTTTGGCATCGTCTACTGGAGCCGTGTTAAAGTGAACGACAGCAAAGTGAGCACCGTCAGCGTAACCGGCACCCACGTTTGCAATATTAATAGGTACAAAGTTAATGTTGGCAAAATTTATATGAGCCACGTTAATATTTGCAATGTTTATGTTAGCAAAGTTTATGTTGGCGAGGTTTATATTAGCAAGGTTTATGTTAATAATGTTAAGGTTATTATTCGATTTCAATAATTGACAACAGTCTAAGAAAAGCGCTTCATCTCGGCTAAGTCCTCTCTGAGCCAGTTGTCGTTGTATTTGTTCTTGTAGTTCTGGTGGTTGTTTCATAATTTGTTCTCTTACTTTTCTTTTCACAATTTCTACAATTTCATCTAAAGTAGGCAACTTGATTTTTGAATACTTTGGGTTCTTCTGTTTCTTGAGTTCCAATTTCTTTTCAAGTTTTTTAAGGTTGTCCATTTCTTGTTTAAAAACTACTAAATGATTTGGTATTTCAAAGTATGGTTTGGTTTGCATTTTTAATTCTTTTTCAGATATTTTTGAGATATGAAACAAAGACATTTGATGTCGCAAATAATTATCAGACCGTTGAAAATGTTTTTCACATATCTTACAGACTGTCGGCACGGGTTCAGGGATAGCTTCTTTCTTATCTTCAACTTGTGGTGCGCTCTTTATTGGTTTCTTTTTATTGACAGGACGTCGTTGTCTAGAACCTTTACCCTCAATAGATTTTTTATTTTCGTTTTGCACAGAGCGTTTAGGTGTTCGGCTAGTTGGCCCGTAACAGCTGTCGTCCGTATCATTTGCAATAGTATGAAATGTTTCAGATATTTTTTTAGATGCCAGTAAGTTAGATTTTCGAGGTTTTCTTTCTGAGAAAAATCCAAAACTTTCCATGAACTGTTCAGAACGCCGGTCATCAGCGTCATCAGAAACATTATCTTTAACATCGTTATTAATAGAATCTAGAGAACGTCTACTTCCTTTTTGATATTTATTATTGCGTTTGATATTTGAATGATCATTCAGCTTGAGCGTCTTGTTAGACTCTTTGGTGTTTTTGTGATTTATTCTTTTTTCTTTTTCTTCTATATACTTCTTAAGAGGCACATCACTTTTTGTCGAATCATCTGAATCGCTTGCATTATCTTTGGGACTAATTTCAGTTTCCCTTTTACCAGTAATCCTATTTTTTGTGTTCTTATCAGCGTAAGGAGTAGCTAAATTAGATGTTTGTTTAATGCTGTTCAATTTTTTAAGTCGTTCCATCTTTGCTCTCTTTTTATTTTTTAGTCTACAATTTTCCGATTCTATCATATCGTCTAAATCAATGTCATATGGGTCATAATCATCAGAAGATGATTTAGCAAATACGGACTTTGAACGCGTCCGCCTAGCTGCAAGCGGCATGTAGCATGTGGTACGAGTTTGTGAAGATGGGGCAACTTTTTGTCTACCTTTGAAATGTAATTTCTCACGAATATTGTTATTTTTCCCTTTAAAGTTGACATTCTTATAGGCTTTAATTTTTTTAGTTTTTAAGGGTTGATTACATTCGTCAGTGGCCAAATCGCCAAGTTTTCGTTTGTTTGTAGATATTGTTGACTTTTTATTTAATGGTTCCAATTGAGATGCCTCCTCGTTAGTATCTTTAGAACCTAAATCATCTGAACTAGTTTCTGAATGTTTCTGTACAGATTTATGTTCTTCAAACGTCGAGTCTTCCATTTTTAATCGTTCTTTATTTTCGGGTAAAAGCTCCACCGTATTGTCTGTAGAATCAGAAGAGATAGACTCTGAATACAATCTTGATTTGCGGCCATTGTCATGACTTAGTGTATTATCAGTTTCAATCTCATCGTCAATATCAAAAAAACATTTTTTCTTATTTTTGCGTCTAGCTTGTAAAGTTTTCTTGTACTTTAATTCTTCACTGTTTTCCTGAGTGCGGGAATATTTTTGATTCATAGGCACGTCAGTGCTAACGGAACTTTCGTCCCGACTAACTGAATTTTCCATGTTAGCATTTATATTAATTTCGTCTATATCTATCGAATCTTTATCGGGTGTGGAATGTGCTTGCGGCTCAATTTGATTTTCTTCATCAAGCATCATCTTAGAGAAAATGAGTTGTTTTTTAGTTATCGGCGTCTTGTGTTCGAAACTCGCTTCGGGTACATAATTCTCAGGACTAATAAATGCATCGTCAACAAACATTGACTTTCCACGTCTACTACGGCGTAAAGGAGTGTCGTGATTCTCACCTATGCCCAGAAGTAAATCACTGTCAGTCGGTTCTAAAACCATGCTATGTTTTATATCTTCGAGGTTTTCAGATTTAGAATGATCTAACGCGTCTTCAACGTTGCTATTTTCATGCTCGACGTCTTGTATCTCCAACAAGTTTTGGTCATCGTTTATTTCGTTTCGGTTTAACTCATTCAGCGATTTTTCTTCACCTTTGCTTTCTAGAGACATTGGATTCTCTGTATCTCGCTTTTTAGCTTGATAACCTTCAGCTTTACTAGATTTCGAATGATTCTTTTTCTTCTTTCTATGTTTATGTTTGTGAACGTGCGCAGTTTCTTTAGCTTCAGATTCTGCTGCTTGATCAGTTGTTGAAGAGTTATGAGATGTTGGAATATTTTCTTGATTTAGATTATTAAAAATACAAGATTTTTTCTTCGGTATTTCTTCTGAATCTTGAAGCACTTGAACTTGTGTATGGGTATGAGTATTTTCATCAATCTTAGTTTTATTATCAACTGCATAGTTTTTACTATTAAAAGCCTCATCATTAGCAGAGCCAGTTTGATTGATTTTCTCATGAACTACAAAGGCCTCGTTATTTTCGAAACTATTCTCTCCATTTTTCCGTTTTCTTGAATGTCGAACTGATCCTTTTTTCAATCTTTCCGCTTTGTGTTCAACGCGAGCTTGATCGCTGCCTTCATAAGACTTCGCTTCCTGCTTTGTTTGAATATAATGATAACTTGAAGTTTCATGATCAGTTGCATTTTCTGAATTATCTTTGGTAATAACATCTTTCACCGGAGAGCTCTGCAGGTTTTCATTTTCGAGCAAACTATGTCCAGGTGTTGTAATTTCTGATAATGTACTCATTTGAACATTATGTTTTAATTGTTCCCGGTTTTTAACTATAACTGCTAATGAAACATTGTCATCAGAATCAGAATCATCCGAAGAATCATTGAACGTTTCCACAGTTTCATTTAAGGAGTTAGTTTTGGCAAGGTCTTTGTTAGTAAATTGCAATAAAGGTCCTTTGCAAGAATCAAGATTTGTAGTACTAAATTCTGAACTATTTTGTGCATTTAAATTTTTGGTGATTTGGTGCTTGTCACTTTGTTGAGATAATGTTGGAGATTTAAGTGTAATATCACTCTCAACTTGGTCGGTTTTAACCACCGGTATAACAACTTGAATTGAATCCTGATTATTTTTAAGCGTCCCTTCAGTTGAATCCTTTTGTAATTCATGATTAGAAACGTTTGTGGAGCGCGTAGGTTCTATCGAGGTTATAGTTGTTGGACAGGACACTGCCTTGATTTTATTCTGCTGGGTGCTACTAATTTCAGCCTGTTGTACAGCGAAAGATATTTTCAGGGCTATAGATTTCATATCTTCGTCATCTTCGTCATCATCTTGAATTTTACTTATGGGCATTGATTTTGTTTTCTCAGCAGGTTTGGCTAAGTCAGGTTCTTCACTCTTTGACATTTTGGGGCACTGCTTTTCAGTATTTGTTTTGGAACTGCATTGCATTTCTGTGTCATTAGCTGACTTCGTAGCTATAGAGTCTTCTAGTTCCGTAGTGTTTTTCGTATGAGATTTATTGTCTATCACTGGCTTATTTCTTTCTGAAGGCGTTTTTATGCGCACTGCTCTTAAACTAGCTGTTTTATCGTTTAATGCTTTGTGATTATTAGTTTTCATTACAGATGAATAGTTCATAAAATTCGTTGGTACTACTATAGATTTTGTGAGATCTTCGGCAATCTTCAACAATTCACAGTTTATAGTTGGATATGGATTTTCATCCTCAGTCAAATCTATGACCATACTCTCAGACTCAGTTTTTTTATCACTTTGATCATTTTGCTGGTTGATTTCAAGTGAGTCTGACTGCAATTGATCTTCACCACCATCGGAATCTAAATCTTGTTCTTCTTTTTTAGTGAACATTACCATAGGAGGCTTAACATCTTCGAAAGGGGCATCAACTTTTGTCACAGGAGGTAAGGGTGGGTACAGTGGCGGTGGTGTATTCGGTGGTAATGGAGGAAGGGGAGGTGGAGGCGGAGGTGTCAAAACCGTTGCGTTTTGTGTCGTTGGTGGAGGTGGTGGAGGCTGACCATTGTACATCTGCGGATGAGGTGGAGGTGGAGCCGTGTATACTGGGGGCGGCGGAGGAGGTGGTGGCAGTAGAGTAAATGATGATGGCATCAGTGGAGGGGGTGGCGGTGGAGGTTGTAGAAGGTACGAAGACATTGGATGATCTTCATCCATGTTGAACGATCTTAGGAACTGTGACGCACTAGTACGAATATTAGTTTGTAAACAGTTTGGCATCACGTTCCGCATATTTTCTTCCATCTCATTTTCCGGTGGCGCTGTCATTGTCTGTTTTGATGTTGAAGCTTGAGGTGTATTGGCTATTGATGACGTAGTCATATCACTTGATAGTCTGTCTTCACAATTACTTTTGGATGCAGTATTTGAAGTAGAAACGTACTGTGGCAATACGTTTAATAGTTGGTTTCTATGATCAGCAGGCATTGTGCCTAGTATTTCTACTAACTCTTTTGGTAACATGGCGATCTTTTTTGCTGTTTCAGGATCTTGGTCTACTGTGTTAGCTGTCGCAGTAATTTTGTTTTCTGCATGAATTTTCTCGTCATAATGCTTTCTCTCCGGTTGTGAAGTAATATCATTAAGAACATCTGCTTGTTTAACTTGGGACGGTAATCTATTTTTAGACAGAATTTCGTAATTTAAAGGAGCGCCAACAGTTGTACCAGCTAAAGTATAAACAGAAGTTGTATTTGCAATAGTCGTACCCGCAATAGTAAGAAAAGTATTTGTAAGGGTTGGTGAACTTGAAGATTCAATTTTAGTAACTGATATGCAAGCATTAGCTAATGTATAAACGGGTACAGTGCTCTCGTATTTGTTTAATGTTGAAGACATTACCGGATTAGGTAATGTATACACCGGCAAAGAACAAACGACTGTGTTCACGTTTAAGGGAGAAGTCGACGACCGAACATTTCTTTCGCCGGTATTCCGAGGTGCAAAATTTGTCGCTGAGTTAGATGTAATTGCGTCAGCTCGGTAAGAACTTGAGGCGGCAGCAATGTTTGGCGAGTGAAACATATTATTTACGGATGTTACTTCAACGTTTGACGTATTTGAATAACAATCCGTAACATTTAACTTGCAATGTGGTATATTGACAGCTAGTTCAGAAACTGCCTGAGGCTCGGTGTCTTTTTTTAATATATTTAGGTTGCCTGATTTTATTTTGAGATTGTGATCAACCAAATTAGTTTTATTGTCTTCTGAAATATCGCTATGCATTACGTCTTCGGTATTAATGTCTGGCTTATCGTCATCCATCGTTAAATCAATAGACATACAAATGTTAATATCTTTTACTTCGTGCATGTCAGAAGAACTTGAATTTGTAGCACTTTTACCAGATAAGTCCGTTGGTTGATCTGAGATCATTTCAATCATTTCAGGGGGATCTTCGGAATCTTCCTCAACATTACTCTTCTTGGATAAATCTTGAACGTCAAATCTGCATTCATTATCTACTACTCTCATCGGTTCATTTCGCATTAGGCCTCTTACTGACAAGTCAGTCGGGGCGAAACTTTCTTCACAACGTCTCATTGACAAATCAGTTACATTATCGAAACCAGCAGCTGCTTTAGCACTCAAATCAATAGTATTTGATTGAAACGTTGAAGGCAGAGAGGTTTTAATACGCAAGTCAACTACTAGGTTGTCCGTATCTACGTCATTATCAAATCTTCTCTGGTCTAACGTTTTACTTGATAAGTCTAATGTTTCATATATTTCATAGTTGCTCGCTATTAATGAGCTATCGTGTTTCGACAAATCTTCAGAACATTCCATTGGCAACGACTTCCCAGATAAGTCCAGAGGGGTTGATAATATGGACTCAACATTTGTGCTGGCATGAGCAGGAGGAATATTACTTGGTATTTCTGTGTAATCATTATCTAAATAGTCTTGTTCTATAATTTTATGAGATAAGTCATGATTGGGATGTACTTTATTTATGTCTGAAGATGAAGAACTGTCATGGTAAACGTTTGTTTGATCATGTTCAGTTATGTTAGCTTCTATGTATAGTTCAGAGGGTGGTTGTTGTTCATTAAATGACTGTCGTTCAATGATCTCCTCGCATAATGCTTTATTTTGATCCAACAAATCCTGTTCCATGCCATGACCGTTTTCGGTTGATGACCTATGTTCAGATAATCTTCGTTCTTCTAGTAATATTTGACCATCAAATGACTTCCCATTATTAACCCTTTGTTCAACCACTAAGCCCATATCGAAGGCAGAAGAATCAGGAATTTTATTTCCTGATTTCTGCTCGATTCGATCGAGCTCCAGGGATTGCCACCGTTCAGGATGAAGGCCTTGGTCATTTGACAGCCTCCGACTATTGACCATGGTCTGTTCTATATAAGATCTTTGTTCCAATAATGATCTTTGTTCAATATAAGGTAATTGCTTATTTGAATTCCTCTTTTCGCCACCAGAACCGTGTTCATGTGTGGTGTTACGTTCACTAGAATGCCTTCGTTCAATAGAAAGACTTAGCTCACTCGATAGCCTCCGTTCGTTTGAAAGCGCTATTTCGCTTGACTGCCTTCTTTCGCTCGAAAGCCTCTGTTCTACCGAAACCCTTCGTTCGGTTGAAACCCTTCGTTCGCTTGAAAGCCTTCGTTCGCTGGAAAGCCTTCGTTCGCTGGAAAGCCTTCGATCGCTTGAAAGCCTTCGATCGCTTGAAAGCCTTCGTTCACTCGAAAGTCTTTGCTCGATAGAAGATCTTCGCTCATCCAAGATACTACGATCAGTCGAGGACCTCTGTTCTCTACGTTCAATTGACTGTCTTTGTTCTAAGACTTCTGTTTGATCATTTAATGACCTTGGATCTCCATGTTTTATGTAAATGTGTTCCGGCAGAGCCGCTTTTTCATTTTGTGGTCTTTGTTCATATGAAGTCCAATGTTCATTTGAACCTCTTCGTTCAGATACTGATCTCTTATCTTTAGAAGACCTCCGAGAATTCATAGGTCTCTGCTCAGGAGGCAACATCTGTTCGTGTAGTATTTGCTGGTCATTTATTTTTTCAGTTAATAACCGCTGCTCAGAGTATGCAATCTGTTCTGAGAGCGATCTCTGTTCTGTATAAATTCTCTGCTCAGGAAATTGTCTCTGGTCTGAGTACATACCTGGTTCTGGACAAGTCATTTGTTCCGGGTATGTCCTATGTTCCTGATACGTCCCATGTTCCGCGTATGGACGCTGTTCAGGATATATTGCTTGCTTAGGGTAAGTCCTTTGTTCCGGGTATGTTCTCTGATCTGGATACGGGGGTTGTTCGGCATATGTCATCTGATCTGGAAGCACTCTATGCTCAAATTGTTGTCTTTGATCAGGTCTTAGATCAGGATATAACATTTGTTCTGGATACGGCATTCGGTCGTTATATGCCCTTTGTTCAGAACGTGACCTCTGATCAGCAAAAGTTTTGTGTTCTGCGTGTGACCTCATCTCGGAATAAGGCCTCTCGTCGTAGGATGCTCTTAAATCAGTAAATCTCTGGTCTGGATATACCCTTTGTTCTGGATATCTCTGTTCCGGGTAAATTCTTTGATCTGGGAACTGCCTATGATCACTGAAACTTCTTTGCTCCAGAATCGACATCTGTTCCGCTAGTGAAAGTGGCTCTGGTCCGCATGATCTAGGATCCGCGAGAGTTCTATATTCAGATAATGATCTTGGGTCCGGGTATAGTCGCTGATCCGGTCTTTGTTCAGAATGTGATCTGATGTCAGTTAGTAAATCTTGTTCAGCACGTATCATATGTTCAGTTAAAGTCCTCTCTGCAAACATTCTCTGTTCGGCTACTGATCGGTGCTCAGATAAAGATCGCTGCGTCTGGTCAACTAAAGGTCTATGTTCAACGCCTAAATCTTGTTGATATGATTTATTTTCAATAAGCCGACCGCCGGACATTTCATACTTATGGTGATATTCCGCTTTTCGAGGTGATCTAGATTCTTTATACGTTTCCGGCGGTTTTATTTGAATAATTTCACTTTGTACATTCACACCTTTTTTATTTTTGTTGTGGCCATCGCTCCCCGGACTTACCATCACTTTTGGGTATTGGTCTTGATTAGAACGCATTGTATGTAGGGAATTCATGGGAATATTCTTTTGTGGAATAATTTCAATTTGGGACGGTAAGCCAAATAGTTTTTGTTGTGAATCTCGTCGAGCATTGGATCTCAAACGTGATGATTTACGTTTTGCCGGTGTTTCTTGCTGTTTGCTGGTGGCTTGACCTTTGTTGGAGTTAGCTAACTTCTTTTGTTTCACAGTTTCAGAACTTTTTTCTTTGGTCCCTCGTTTTTCTTTTCTTAAACCAAGGCCGTGTGTTAATTGCTCAAGAGCTAGTTGCTGGGCCAATGTGTTTTGATACTGAATGTCCATTTCCCTATCGTGGGGTATTACAGATCGCGAAAATACTTCAGCAGGTTTAGGGTCTATTTTATGATCAATAGGCGGCCCTGGAAGAATATATCGATGTCCTGAATTCAATAATAGATCATTCCCACACGTGACAGGCAATTTTCCAGTAAGATGATCAGTTGGATTAACAAGGAGATTAACAGTCGAATTCTCTTCTAGGCTGTTACCTTTATTAGAATTTGCTGATTCATTGTCTGGTGAATTAGCAACCATTTTATTAATTGGTCCCTCAATGGGGCTTACATTAGAATCAGAAGACGGCATAACTGCATCACTCGCTTCTGTAATACCTTCTAAAGAATTTGGTTCCACAAGTTTATTTTTGAGCATCGCAATGCAATCATTCAAACCTTTACGCGTTTTATTACATTTGTTCTTTTGCTGGGCGTAAGGGTCTATAGGAATTTTTCGGTAACATGGTAAAGGTGGTTTATCTAATCGTGAATCAGACGCTTCATTTTCAAACAAAACTTTTTGACCTGTCGGTACATGTCGCCTCGTATTATTACACTCTTGCTGAACTAAAAAAAGATGATGAAATTGTACCGATTTGTCATAAGTAACACAATCTGCCGTTAAACGTGCTATAGAATGTTTTAGCGGGGTATTATTATCGGGAGGACCATTATTTCTTATGTCATCGTTTTGTCGATTATTACCTGCTCTTCCCCTCCCTGGGTCATTGCCACGATTTCCACCACCGCGATTAAAATTGCCACCTCCACCATCATAATTGCCACCTCCACGACCAGAATGTTGCCTGCCGCTGGACTGATTGCTGTTAATATCAATTCGATCAGGTGGTTCATTATCTCTAGGTAATTGTTCAGTGGGAGAATTACTGTTTGTTGCATCATTGTCTTGTTCCGGGAGTTCAATATTATTATCACTAGATGTCTGAAGTTTTCTTCTAGCTCTGTTTATCACAGCTTTTCGTTTATTATTATCGGAATGACGAGTATTTTTCTCAGTAAGTCGCTTTTTAGGTTTAAGAGGCTTATTGTCTTCATCGTCATTACTAGGAATATTAGGGGTTTGCTCCTCTTTATTGGTTGGTGCAGTGTCCGTAGAATTAGGAGAATTATTTAAATCTTTCACTGCACGTATCTTTCTGTTCTTTGTATCATCTGTAGCACGATGTTTTAACATTAATTTACTTCTTTGTTTATCAAGTTTTCTACGCGGGCGTAGACTGGAATTCGAGGGATTGAGCATAACGCGGTGGCGTTTTGCAGGTAAATCTGCTATCATTTTTCGAATGGTTTCGGCTAAAAAAAATACATAAAAGATTATTACAAAAATAAAAGCTAAAATGGTCTTAAATGTAAATATTTGTGTTTTACTTACCATCTCCAACTTCGCTTCGAATTTTCTGTGCGGGTCGCAATAGGTTCTTTTGCTTGTGTCTATTCCGCATATCTTTGCGAATTTTACGACGTATTACGTTATCTGGCAAACGCGGGCGACGTCTGCGGACACCAAATGGTCGGTATCGACACTTCCTGCGAACGGCTGGTGTATCTCCTGCACAGTCTAGCATATGTTGATGCAAATCTTCCAAAGTTATGGATTTCTTACATTTTGTGCAATCTCGGATTCCTCGGAGCGGCCTCGTTCTGTTACTCATTTGACTCGGTGGGACGTACAAATGCTGCAGAATGTCTGCATTCAGAAGAGGCTCTCCAACTATTTCGTAATGCTGCACTTGAGCATTGGGATGTTGAATAGATATGTGGGTAGACAAGGCTCTTGAATCCCGTGTTTGAGCACCACATGCGCAGCAAACATAGCACCTGGGTCTTACCCACTCTCCGCTCAACACAGCGGGTTGTAAATCGTATGTTGGTCCCGTAGGAGCTAATCCCAAATAAGTTGGTACGTCTAACCCATCTCTGTTTGGAGGAGAGTAATGCGTATATTGCACTAACTGCGACGATGATGTCGGTATTTCTCTGCTTTCGAGAATTTCCTTTAATTCTTTATCGATTACATTCTGCTTTTCTGGTTTCTTTTCCACATGAGAAATACTTAATTTCTCTTCATATTTTTTTCGCATACATAATTGAGTCCAAATATCCAAACTTGACACCAAGGTTATGATGCAATTATTGGTATGAGAATCCCGCTTTAGTTGATCAGGATTTATTTGACTTTTGTCGTTTTCTATACTGTCCCATTTCCATTTATGTTTAGGCGCAATGCTGCGAGGCATGTAGCTATCAAAAATATTGCGGGAATATTGTTCAAATGCCAACAGAATCGGAAAGCCTTCCGCTGTATTAATAACGACACTGTTTTTTGCTTTCCTTGTCTTTATCGTGTTTTGTAAATCCGGATTGAAGTTAAATGAGCCGTCGAGACATTTGGTTAAGTTCTCTTGAACATTACTTGCTACTTTTGAATAAAAGCTAGTATCGAAACATTTTTCAAATTTTTGAGTCGAATCTTCTATGGTCTTTATCCAGTCTTTTTTAGTCGATTCACCAGTCCTCGGTGAACGATGAACTACGCCTAATCTTGAAAGTATCTGATCAGCATCAGTGTTGTGAAAAGAAAAGTTGGCGGGAATTCTTTTATTCCACTGTATGTCATCTAAAACAATTACAGCGTTCTTTTCTATAACTGTACTGCTACTTAAATTCTTGCTGGGTGGTAAAATTAAATTCGTTGTTATATTATCTTCAATATCAGCTTCATCGTGCACATGAGATGGTTTAAGTTCACAGGATATAACAAGTCCATTAAATCCATCTGCGTAATCCTTTTCACCCCCAAAATCATCTTTTACATCAACATCGTCTTTCTGTGAACCGGTTTTCTGACGCAGTTTGCTGCGATAGGGTTTTAGCTTCTCACAAACGATCAGTTTATGTTCAGCCAATTCGGAAGTCGAGGTAAACCGAGCATGGCATTCAAGACATGCAAAGTACTGATTGGGATGACTATCGACCATGTGACGAATAATGTCATTGCCTTCTGCCTCGGTGTGGTTACAGAAAAGACATGAAATGAAAAAGTCTTGCCTTGAAGTCGACAAATGTATTCGCCGTGTATGTTTAGACACCGTTTGCTTAGAAGCGAATTTCCTATCGCAATAGGGACATAGAAACTGAGGAGTTGGGTTAGTATCAGACTTGTTGGCGAGATCATCTGGTTTGTTTAGGCAGGCTTTTGAGAGGGTGCCGAATCTTTTAGTTTTTTCCTGGACGGTCTTACCGTCAATTCTATTTGATTGTCTTGCCAGGGGACTGTTCGTGCTTCGGCGTGGTCTGAGTCTTCCATTTAAACCCGACAGTGGTTCATCTTCACTCGTATTCATCGTGTAGAATTTTTCGGAACTGAAATAATAACCAACATCACTACTAAAGCTAGACACTCATTATGATAATTTATGCAAGAGCAGTTACATTGCTACAATAGACGAAAAATTAATCAAGACCTATGGAAAGGCTTTAAAAGGGGTTAAGGTTTGTTTGCTTTTTGTCGACTCTGTACTCTCGGCGACGAAGTTACGGCAAAGTTGTTCACTTATGTAATTTTTGGACTACTTTGAGTCTAAATTTACAGGGTACAAGATGTTTGTAGGTAGGCCGACAAAAGAAGAATTATTGAAGGGACTATTTGCTTATTAATTCACTGTTTAATTTTAATTTCACAAGCGCCCGATAAACGGTCTGGCTGGTTGTCAAACTATACTGTTTATTAAGAAATTGTATCGTCTACGTCTTTGCTCGACGCGTTTGGCACAGTAAAAAGGGAGCTTGACAGCATGTGGCATAATATACTCACTCTACCACGCATTTATTAATTTCGAATAAACTTTGCTAAACTGCCTTGTTGGCCTAGTGGTGCTAAGCGCGACTGCTACGCTAGAGGTATTGGGTTCGATTCCCGAGTCGACCAAGGGGTTATTGGATTTTTCTATGAAATTCTCAGTAGCAGGTCGGAGTTTGGATTTGTGCCCGGTAAGTGGCAATAGGCTCGCCCCCTATTACATGGGACCTAAACATATCGGCGAACTGTGGGTGTACATTGGTACACCTCTGCCTACCCCTTCGTGAATACGGACGTGATGATATGTTTTTAATTTTTACAAAAATAGCACAAGCTCCCAGAAAGCATAAAAAACGAAATTATTGACACAACATTTGTTATCAGATTAGAAAAATTGCCATAAGTAAAAAGATATATATGGATCATGCTAAATTAAAATAAACAATATGTTAAGTATTTACCATGTGCATAAGGAAATTTAATGTTTAGTGAAGAAAAGTGTTGAGTAAAATAGTTGTAGTTGGTTTAGTTAAGTTTATTCGTAATTGTAGTTAATAAACATTTTATTGTATCTTGCCGTCGTGCCCTACGACCTTGATGTAACATATTAAGAGCAATAAATATTGAGTATTTGGTAAGCTGATTGTGACATCGTGAGGAAACCTGGATTCCAAATTAGAGATCTGAAATCGTCAAACCGCAATAGGGTAGGTTAGTATCAAAGGTAAGTAGGGACTTGGTATCAAAACACAATCAATATAGTTCAAAATGGAAAGTATTAGCATCATACTTGTAATAATAAAAATTAACGTATGACAATGAAATCACAACCTATAAAAAGAATCCCAATTGAGATTGTCAATTACAAAATGTGTATCTTCATATTTTTTGTTTACGGGTCAAATAATGCGCGTCGAATATTTTAATATTAAAAAAGGTGGGCAAAAAAAAAATTGGTCAACATCCCTATTGAGCAAGCATGGTGATCAATGCTCGTGCCTTCTCTATATGGGAAAGAGGCTTGTGCCCAGCAGTGGGACGTTTATAGGATGGCATTATTATTCTTGAAGATTTTGCCCTGATGGTGTGTTTGACAAGACTGGCTTTACTTGACAAGAACTGTGAAGCTTAACAAACAAGACTGCCGTTTTACCGGGCGCTTGAATTCTAATTGATCTTGAGATATTCACTGCTGGACAAAGGCCTCTCCCAATTTACGCCACAACACCCGGTCCTCCGCCCTCCGCATCTAATCCCCTCCAGCGACCTTTTTCGGGTCATCAGTCCACGTCCAGTTTTTATGAATTTTAGCTTTTCCTTAATTTATACTAATTTAAGATTATCCTAAAAACATGCTTATCTCAGAAATCACAGTCAAATAGACATTTAATCGAACCGAACACGCAGTATAATAATAAATATCGGTAGGCACCTAAGAAATAATTATTGCAAAAGTGTTTATATCCTCTGTGCTTCAACAAAAAATTATTAAATTAGATTACATTTTTGATCGAAAAATTTATGAAAATCAGAACTTTTAAATCTGGATAAAATATAGTGTGCGGCGCCACAGCTTTGGTGCCATATTAAGAAATGCTAAGGATGCTCCGGACAAGCTCAGTCAGAATGAAACAATTAGTTTTTTGTTGGCCGCCTTTCGACTACGGACCAAAACGTATGATGTCCTTTATTCGTAAAAAGACTTCCAATTAAAAAAAATAGGGCTGGTGTAATGTGTAAAAGACGGTACGAGAAATAAAGGACTGGATGATGACGAGTAGTAGAGATGAATCGAAGCAGAATACGCATTGCGCCGATCCCAAATAAATGGGAACATGCTTATTTTTTTATTATTTTTAAAATAGTACCTACATTATTTTAGCATTGAAATCTGTGAGTGAACAATAAAGCACGCCTATTTTCCCGCCCTTAGGGTAAGATTATATGGGACCAGCTTCGAGTTATCCCCCCCTATTTAATAAAAAAAGAATTATCAATATCGGACTACTCTGTAAAAAGTTACGCGTGATCATACAAAAAAAAATATACGCGTCGAATTGAGAACTTCCTCTGTTTTCGTCGGTTAATAACGAAACTTGGTACAAAGAAAACGAGAGTAGTTACTCCATTGTTCAAGCTTCAGTTGCGTGTGCAGACTTAATGGTTAAAGCTACATAGAAATCATGTATGACGAAAATGTTCTACATAAAATTATATAAAAAAATAACTCACAACACCATTATGTCTATCTTTTATGGTTGACTAACAATAACACGTGTTACTCTCGATAGCTTAGCAGTTCCGAGCTTTCTGATTATATTTGTATACTATTCTGGTTATAATATCCTCACTCATCCCTAATTAAAAACGGAGCTTTGCGCTGAAGTATTTTCGTTCTATATATACTTAAACCTCATGTGAAAGTGATCTAAACAATATATTAGCAATACATTAACTTAATAATGCGGACAACATCACATACATTGGTCTGAACCCAAAGTAAGTTGCTAAAGCACTTGTGTTATGGAATTCAGATACCCGGACCCGAGACAATGTAGAAAACGTGACTTTCTACATTGACCCGTCCGGGGATCGAACCCGGGACCACAGAGCTAGCGACACCTTGAAACCGGTGCGTCCGCCACTCGACCACGGAGGTTGTCAATAACACACACAAGGTGTTACACGCAGACGCAGTCGCGTCGCGGGCAATACTTATCTACAGTATTGAGGATTGACCAACGAGGTTCTATTAACTAGAGCCCGTCTAACGTTCTTTGATCCGAGAGCACGGCTGTGATCACCCGCCAATTTCAATGTCACGTCCAATTAGTGTCAAAACTGAGCGCGCCGCGTTTGTATCTCCAGGTATAAGTGACAAACATTTAAATCAAAAATGGTGAATTGCGTGGTGCTCAGTTGTAATAAACGATTCAAGAAGAAACAATAAACAAAACAGTGACATTTCTATTCATCGGTTAGTAGTATGTTTATAGAAATAAACTTTTTTTGTCATTATTTAGTAGGTTGAACCAGGGTGTGCGGGGGTTCGCGATGGGGGGAGTCCGCTTCAGCCCCCCCCCCCCCCCCCCCCTACCCTCTAAATTCTCCGCGAGGCAGTTCCGTTAAATTTTTCGATAGTTACTTTTTGTCTCAGGTACTTTGTTTAAAATTAAGTTTGTGTTCCTTGAATTGATTTATTTATTTATTAAAAAATAGTTTACCAACGGATTCTGTATATTCATGACAACATAAGTAAGATAAATGTATAAGATACACTGTTGCGAATTACGGGTTAACCAACATTTACAAAAAAAAATGTGATAACAGGATAATTTAAATATGAGTAAATTTAGAATAATAAGAAAAAATCTGATTGACAAACAATATTGTTCAAAAGTTTTTAGAATTCTACTAAGATCTTTTGGAATTGTTTAGTTTTATGTTTCTGATTGGTAAGAATGCTTGAATGGACTTTTTCGGTAACTTATAATTAGTTAATTTGATGCTGGTATCGGCTACATTAATTCATAGGTTTTATTTTTAGTTGATTTGTTTTTTTTTAATATTATCTCAAATCCTTTTAATGACTCCTTTAATATTCACAACTATCGATAATTTATTATGAACGTCTGTTGTCGCACGAACATCCCTAAGCGAACGGGAACGCACAGATTAAAAAGTGCTTTCGTTTATACCAATAGAAAAGTAGCGATAGTAGCAGTCTATCTAATGGTACCTCCATGGGATTGACATATTATATTTCCCTACCAAAATAAGAGAGTTAATTGTCTGTTACGTCAAAACCACTGAACCGTGAAGAAGGACGTATGCTACTTTTTTACAAAAACCACGGAATCGCGGAAAAAGTCGCGAGCAATGGCTAGTTATTATTAAAATATTTACATCTAAATTATACTCACTCAGCTGATGATAAGTAATCTTAGTGTTGTTATAGGGAACTCACACAGTAGGCTCATACTTACATACTTTGTAATTGACACCATAAACTAGGTAATGATCTTTCTTAAACTAGGTTGTTTTTCAGGAACTTGTTTTGACTTGTTGGTTGCAACAAACCACAGTTATCAACGAGTCTTTATAATCTTATTACATATCTATTTTATACTTTATTAACTTAACAGGCTATTCTACAAGATTATAAAAACGATTTAAATTTGTTCGTATACAAGGTGTTAAGAAAACCCTGTCCGGACAATGAAGGTGTTTTCAGGTATCGATATCTGAGGAAAAAAAAGTTAAAAAAATACAGGAAATAGACACGAGAGTGAGAGTCGGCATCGTCACAGATGCTGCTAAATCATCAAACAAAAGGCCTCCAAAAATACCGATGAAAATAGAATTTTAATCTTTGATTTAATTTAATGGAAAAACATGGTATTTTCCAAATTCATTATTATTGTTACTATACAACATTTTCCAAGAGATTGCCCGCGGAGGCCTATTTTGTGGCGCCGAGTCTCAACTTTATGCTATACAAAATTCATATCTTATTTTTATGAATACAGGGTGTTACGAAACCCCTGTCCGACAGGGTGATATAGGGTTCACAATCACATGGCCACATAAAATATTAAATTTGGAATATTCATGATAATAAAAATAATAATGAACTTTGAAATAGCCTCCAAAATCCCTAAATTTGAAGATAAATCAAAAACTGGTCTGGCCTTTTGTATGATCATTTAGCAGAACCTGAGAAGATGCCGCCACGCTCACCCGCAATTTGGATAAAAAAAAAATTTCGTTATATTTTTTTTTTTTATTAGATATCGATACCTAACAACCCCTTAACGGATCGGACAGGGGTTTCGTAACACCCTGTATGTGTTGTTTAGTAGTATTTATTTTACGTCTGCATTGAAAAACGTAATAAAGGTTTATTTAATTGAATCTCAGTGCCTGCATCTGTGCAGTGTGCAGTGCAGTGCTGCACATTTGTACTTTTACATACAAAGAAAAATAAACTAATAAGTATAGATTTTTCTCTCCAATAATTAGCCGGTTATTCGTAAACATTGTATTATAGTCCTCGGTATTTACTTCTGTTCTTCTCAAGTGGTTTGGTGGTGTGATATATTATCGGACTTTTGTTTTTTTTTTTTTTAAGTGAGCTGACTAACTGAGATGACTCTAGTTTTAAAGAGAAATGACTACACCGGGTCGATATCGGTCAAACCGACCACTCGCCGGTGCGCAAATTATTGTTTTAATAAACCATAAATTGTATATTAGGATTAGTTAAAATCATTTTAGCATAACCACCCGAATGGGATGGCACTTTGATTCGACGATCCCATTCACTTGGTGGCGAAGACTTTTATTAACATGAAAATGTCTGTAAAGGTGGGAGCCATTAGCATTAACCACAATATCAATTCAAACAGTTAACGCATATCTATTTAAAAGTTGATAAACCTTGAAGACGTTTAACTTTTATTACCTGTAATTCAGAAACCTAAAATAAAGATTCCTCTTGAACCAGGGTGAATAAATGGAAATCGTTTGCATATTATGAAAAGAAATGTATTTATCTACAAAACGAAATGACACGAATATCTTTTATGGGGGCCTAAACAACCTAATCAAATGGACTATGTCCTTAAATACTTTATTTGGGGTCTTAAAGGGTTTTCTTAACACGCTATATAGTGATGATTTTAGTAGCTCACACTTACATCACTTTATGCAATGAAAAAATGTTTAAAAATTATAAATAGCGTCGAAACAGTAGCCTAGTAATTAGTATCCTCAATAACCATACTATCTAATGTTTTCTAATTTATTTTATTTTGCTCCTTCTTGGTTTATAATATATTGATTTTATGCTGTCTTTTTACGTATTTTACCTGGTGTATACCTTTCTCTTTTCGCAGGTCTGCTGGAAGAGATTTCTTTAAGAAATAAGGAGTACCTTTGTAAATTTTTATCTAAACAACGTGTTTCATACATTTTATATTGTGTACATAAATTGTTAAAAAAAAATGAATAGATAATATTTGGTCCGTGCTATAAGTTTAGGATTGAGTCATTACAATACAAAATACAAAACAAATATGGCCGAGACCAAATATTGTCTAAAGTACTTTCTTTTTGACTGGCTATAATGTAGCACCTAAGGAGCCCGAAAATTGTGATGATATTGTTTGTTAAAGTGCTGATGGCAATGTCCAGATATTAAACAACATATGGCGTTTAAATTGTCGATTAAATGTTGTGGCATATTATTAAGTGACACTGCAACATACTTTGCCTTCGGCATATTACATTACTGCAAACGTTTTTAAACTGACGACGCCATATGTAAACGGCGGAATTATACTATTTGTCTGCGACACATACAATAATCCCCAAAATCAACTAAATTGAAAAGCTTCAGAGTGAACTTAAACAAAGGCCTTTAGAAGGCAGGTATACGACGTAAATTTAAGGTATAGCGTTCCTACACTGAGGTAGAGCAAGGCATGTTAATCAGTTGGTATGTCCGCCTCTTAGTTCAAGTAGTTCTTCTTCAACTTCGAAACTCGAATTCTTTATCATCATAGCTGTGACGAGGCTTTGAAAGGAAGCTTTCGAGGAGTCGCTATGACTATCCATGCGGCCAATAGAATATTATAGATATAAATTATCGCCATAGGGTGTTAAAAGACCAAAATAGCTATCGCTACAGTTGTTAAAATATAATAGGTCCGTTTTGACATTTGAGAAAAACCTTAAATGTAACTTGGAACGAAACTGAAAGAAACAATAAAATAATAATTAATTACATAAAGTGTTATTAACAATAAATAACTCTTATTTTATTGTTTCTTTCAGTTTCGTTCACAGTTACGTTCTAGGGTTTTTCTCAAATGTCAAAACGGACCTATTATATTTTGACAACTTTAATAAGGTATATTAGTTATGAAGGTATAATAGTTGCTACATTATTTTAGATACCGTAAGGTTTATGATGACTAAGATACAAGAGTTATCCTGCTCGATGCTCTTAAGATTGATGTCCTTTCCATTAACATTTCCTTTTTTCCCGTTGTTTCGCCATGACTGGAAAACGACTAGATTTTTTTTCTTTTATTTAATTTATTTATACTTTTTTATAAAAACCGACTTCAAAAGTAAAAGGTTCTCAAGTCGTATGGTGTTTTTCTTGTATGTCTTATGCGATATCTCTTATTTAAGTTGTACAACAAAAACATTTATCTGCTTAATAAGCAACATATTTTTACAGCCAGTCGTATTTTAACTTTAAGGCCCTAGATAAAGACGGATAGAATTAATAGGCGAATTAATAGACGAGTAGCCAAAGAAAGAGTGATTTTTATAAAATAAAAAATATATAATTTGTTAAAATACTGTAACTTAACCAATAATTTATAAAAATATATACAGGGTGTCCGGTAAATAGTCCGACAAACTATAGTAGCTGATACCTTAGGTCAGGCCCTATCAAATGAACAACTTATGTTCCCCGAAAAGTTACAGATACAAGGTTTCGAGATAATATCGATTTTCGAAAAAAAAAGATTTTCTACCTTGCATCGGACTTTTCCATTTTTCTTGCTGATTAATAGTTTTCGTAATAATTTTTGACCATCAAATTATTCTTGAATATTTACTCTACGCTTTAATAAGTCTCATATTTGTCTAAAAGAAGAATAAATTGGCGAAAACGCCATTCGTTTAACAATTTTCATTTTCTGTTTTTCTTAGTGCTCAACTTTGAACTGTAGTGGTGAAGAATAAATGTATGTAGGATTTTTGTACAACAATCTTAAAAACTTGCTTGAATATTGGTGATTTTGGGAAGGTAAAATACTTGCGTATTTTCATAACATAATTTGACAAACCAAGCTGCTGCAGTACATACGGGCCTATTTTTTGAAGTATTACTAATGTAAATCTGAGGAAAAATGAGATGTATCTTAACGCGGATCGTCATTGTACAATTAAATGAGGTATTTTCTTCTAGCAATTAACTCTTTATGCCAGATTAAAACTAAACTCGATTTTCATGACTTGTCCTCTATAACTTAATCTTAATGCACTGGCAGCTCTGTTAGGTTCTGTCAAGATCGCGATAGTTAGTTGATGTCAAACATCTTTTTTTTTTTGGTAGAGATCTTTGCAGTTAGCCAGAGCGCAGGCTTTGACTGCTTCACCGGACTTTGTCAAACATCTTGTTTGTGTTTAAATTCTTCTGCATATGTGTTATAGACTTATTGTGTTATTTATATCCACATCTCACGTTTCGTGACAATGTCCCATCAGCTACGTTGTAATAATTGTGGTATAATACTATAGTTTTTCGGGTAATAGGCAATAGGGCAATAGGGCTCGGCACCAAGACAATTTTGTGAAGGTGCAGAACTTTTTGTTTTGTTTTTTTTATTGATAGTTAAAACGTATAAAACTTCAATAAGTGTACTTAGTGTAAATGTTTTAACGTAGTAATCTAAATCATATTTTTTGAGAAGTTCAATGTAAAAGTGGAAAACACAGAAAAGCTTCTGACTTTAAACTACACAAAAACACGTTTTCTGTGTATGGAACCAAAAAAAATATTGAGCTTGATTTACTATGGACATCATACATAGTCCTTTGGAATAACATTTAAGTATGGATTACTGCTCTTACTAAGGGGACGATGGGATGACGTATTTTTAGAGTAAAGAAAAATTATTCTACTTCCAACATTATCACTAGTCGTCATAAAGCAAACTTATTTAAGTGCCCTTCCAGTAACCATGCTGTGTAAAGCAAAATATATGATTCGACGTTAGTCAATGACAATATAGGAAGAGTGTATTAGAATAATACAACGATAAACTATATTCTAAAATTATAATGTCAGGAATAAATAAAAAGAAAGTTATGTTAAATCGAAAATCTTTTAGATATTACATACTTATCTGAAAATAGTAGTGGAGGGACTGTATGAAACTAAGAAGAGTATTCATATTTAGTTTGCTAACGCTAAGAACAACGAAATAATAGCAACCTCAGAATATTTTTTTTTTTTTTTAGAGGTCTTTGCATTTAGCCTGAGCGCGGGCTTTGATTGCTTCACCAGACTTTAGCCTCAGAATCTATTTATTTTTATTCTCATTAATTTCCTAAAAAAGTATAGCAAATGTTACATATGCACTAAAGTTGCATTTTTTAAGCACTAAAATAATATTGTATTTTAGCAAACTCAGCTGATCTTTAACGGCAAGAGCTGCATTCAAATATGAAAGAACCTCAATAGTAATTAGGTATTTCTCCACTCGAAATAATCTAAGTTAATGTAAACAAAGACTTTTCTAGTTTAGCCTATGCTGTCAACCGGTTTGTCAAAGGCTGTGGACGAAGGTCCAAAATAGGAGTGTAACTTATAATTTTTTATAATGATAGTATGTTATTTACAGAGATTTTGCCATAAGAAATACAAATATAATACCATTTTATTGTAAAGTAATGAGATTTGTTAATATTTTCTATATTTCAATCGCAGTTTGACTATCGCTTCGTCACGTGTACAGGACAATCACTTGTTGCCGTGAGTGGATCTAATATACCAGAAGCAAGTTTTATCTACTATTACTATTTGGCAATATACACCAACGATACTGACTATGAAGTCTCATATTTTGTTTTAGAAAAATCAATAAATATGGTATTACGATATACGAGACTACAGCTTACTATCCTTTAAATTTTCATCATTTTTTTTCCATAAATGGATTACTTTGAATTGAATTAGCGTTGACAAAGTAAATTCAATCGATACGGTCATTTAAAAATGCATTTTAAAGTAGTCATCATCATCATCCTCATCAGTCGGAAGACGTCCACTGCTGAACAAAGGCCTCCCCCCTAGAACGCCACAATGAACGACACCTCGCCAATTGCATCCAATTAGTATACCTACATATTCTATTCGATTAAGTGAAAAAAGGCCAGTAAAGGCTGTAAAATTGTGAGTTTTATTTATTTAGTAAACTTATTAATTTTAGGAAAATAATCAAAAATGGAAAAACGGGCTGTCGAACTAATCCAGTATAGACTTAATTAATTGATTGTATTTATGTATCCCCTTTCGAGAAGTTCTGGTGTTCAAAAAGTATGCCATCGGTATTAAGAGACTAGTCGCTTTGTGTGCCGTCTAAAAATAACTCAATCTGTAACATCAAAGCGGTACATTGATTTGACCAGCTTACAAAACGGTCGTCTTAACTGCAGTACACAGAATTAATCACGCAATATCGTAGTGGTGGGAACTCTTGGTGGTATTCCACATTCAGGAACAGCTCCAGGATATTTAAGCGGTAACCAATCGGTACATGTATAGCTAGGCATATGTAGCTATCCAACAGTGACCTTTTGTAAGGAGAGTCAGCTGTGGTGAGGGTCATAAATGGTCTCGAAATGAATATATTTAAGTAAAAAACTGAACTTGACTGCTCCGTTGGCCTAGTGGTGCTAAGCGCGACTGCTACGCTAGAGGTCTTGGGTTCGATTGCCAAGTCGACCAAGCGGTTATTGGGTTTTCCTATGAAATTCTCAGTAGCAGGTCGGAGTTTGGATTTGTGCCCGGTTAGTGGAAATAGGCTTGTACATTGGTACACCTCTGCTTAACCCTTCGGGGATACAGGCGTGATGATGATCTTATTTAAAAAACTGAACTTACCTCAAGTTCAGTTTTTTAAATAAGATCATCATCACGCCTACCTAGATTCGAATCTACCTAGATTCGGGCCGAGGTTGTCGTATCACCCCCATGTATGGTTGCGATTTTTTGTCGTTTTCAAGTTCTTCCACCTTCAGCGATTTTTAACCTAATTCCTACTTTCAAAATGTTTCTGTTCACTCTACCGTGGTGGGCCGCAATACGTTGGCCATATTCTTTATAAAGCAGCTTAATAGTGAGCCTTTCCGATGTTAAACCTTTGCAACGTTAAAATGTAAGCACAGAGGATTAAAAATTCATGATGAGAAACTTTTATGATCTTGTAAATTTCTCAAATCTTCGAGAGGTTATTTGCAGCATTTCAGCCCCGAAGCGTCTGGTTTGCATTTATACTAAAAAAAATATTTTTCCCTAGCTACTTGTCCTATAAATTTCATATGGAAATCTAGTATATGCTTGTGTTTTTTTCGTTTTTGAATGATAATGGCGCCGATTCTGTTAAAGACACACTAAACTTATCTTAGACCATTGGTATCTTTTCACTAAGTACATAATTACAAAAAGACAGTCGGGAATTAGAGTTGTCAAATTTAGATCAGACTAAAATTCTCACTAAAATCTGGCGGCATGCGAATACCAGTGCATTAAAAGGGCAGTGATGTTTGACTACACCAGTTTGACACGTCCGAGTTAGTTGTAGTCTATTGCCGTCTTTTTCTCAAGCTTCATGTTAATGAAAGATAGTGATGGACTTGTTTTAATTTATTCTCTAGGAAATTTTCCATTTCAGAGTTCAAGCAAGATTTTTTAAAAGATTTGTGTTCAATTAGGCAGCCAGCACGAGCTTAACAGTTTGCACGAGCCAAGTTTTTTTTTTGTAATAAGACTGTTTAATCTAAAATTTTCTTGTAATTGTAGCCTGCATAATAATCATCATATCATCACGCCTGTATCCCCGAAGGGGTAGGCAGAGGTGTACCAATGTACACCTACAGTTCGCCTATATGTTTAGGTCCCATGTAATAGGGGGCGAGCCTATTGCCACTTACCGGGCACAAATCCAAACTCCGACCTGCTACTGAGAATTTCATAGAAAAACCCAATAACACCTTGGTCGACTCGGGAATCGAACCCAAGACCTCTAGCGTAGCAGTCGCGCTTAGCACCACTAGGCCAACGAGGCAGTCTGCATAATAATATTAGACATTAAAACTTAAGATAGTCAATACTTTCAAGAGGGTTTTCTTCCCACCTATACTTTGACAGTTAGATCACAGTTAGAACTTGTTTGTTTTCCTTTTAAATTTGGAAATTTAGTTTTGTTTCCCTTTTTCGTCTTTCCTTCATTCGCGTTTTCGCTACTTGCGGTTTAAAAAAATGCGACCCAATCGTGGTTACAGATTTCTTTATTCGAGAATGTAATCAGTATCATAACAATAAAAAGGATTTCAATAGGTATCCAACCTATTGAACTTAGCAAAAGCCGTCAAATGGACTAATATAACAGTAAACTTGTCCTTATTCTAACTTTGCCGAACGTATGTTGTTAAATGTAAGTCGCGTTCGCCGCGATCAGTGTTTTAAGAAAACGTTAACAGACTTTAAAAAACTAAAGCATTACTGAAAATGACAAAGTAGTTCAAATCTAAGCCTGAAGATGATAATTAATCAATATGGTCAAGAATGTCAATTAAATTGATGTTTTAGTACTAATTTTTTTTTTGGTCACCTAGGAACCTTTGGTATATTTATAGAACACATGCCCCGCGAATAAAGAGCTTTTACTGTGCTTTTGAAATAATAATCTGTTCAGTTTGTTTTTAGCAATATTTTTTCTTAGTTTTTTGTAAGTGTCGCGTGTATTACCTTTAGTAAATTTTACTCGACGATGTTCAATTTCCGTCGTTTGTCACTCTGGTACTGAGAGATTAAAAAAATCTTGTGCATTGCTTTAGTAGCTGCACTTTGGATCAATTGATGATTGGCGGATATATCTACTTCACACTACAGCCTCGACAAGCGTGCCAACTACGCATGATTGTTATCAGTTAACTGGGGGGACTAATACAAATAACCTTGCAATTTGACTTTCAGAACATAATAAGTATTTTTCTTTATCTTATGATGTGCTGGTGTTTAGATCATTGGCCGGATTTCGAATTGATTAATTGGTAATCCACCTAATTATAATTACTCAATACGGATTTATTTATTACTAGCAGCCCGCCCCGGCTTTGCTCGGGTGCAACGCTGATACCAAATATAACTACACAATCATAAAGTTCTGTAGGGCGAAGCACAGCCTTGGACGCACCATTTGGTATAGGCACGCGCCCCCGGCCCCCGCGCGGCCCTCCGGCCTGTATCGCCGCAACCGCAATTTTTTAAATTTGTAATATCTTCGAAAATATTCATTTAAATTACATGCTGTAAAGGGCAATATTGACCTACATTGCATGCACAATTTATTAAAGGTACTTAATTGGATAAGGATTAATACTGTATTGCTTAAAATCGCTTTTTCATAAATAAGTAATAAATAAACGATAAAAATGGTTATTGTGGGTTATCCTCAAGAGATAGACATATGCCATCGCGGACTTTTTTGTAGATCTTTTTAAGGTGCACAATACTGTAGTACATTATTTTGATCTATCTCATAGGGTTCAGCCAGCGTTTGCAATGAAAGCGCAAAAAATGGGTTTATTTACGACCTTACATTAGAAATCTCTAAGATTATCCGTATTCCTCTACTATATTATGCATGTATTATACATATAAACCTACCTATTGAATCACTCTATCTATTAAAAAAAACCGCATCAAAATCCGTTGCGTAGTTTTAAAGATCTAAGCATACATAGGGACAGACAGCGGAAAGCGACTTTATTTTATACTATGTAGTGATAGTGATAGTGATATTTGACTGGAACTCGGTTATTGAGTCCAGTTACATAGAAACCCCATAGCATATGCCCGGTATAAACCTACGTCCGGTATGAACTATGTTCACTTGGGTGATATGACCCAGTCAATATACCCTACGTACAGGCATGGGTTCAAATACCTCCATTTTAATTGTTATCAAAATCGGTTCAATACCTACTTCAACTGTTAAAATCTTAACACTGCGATTCAGATTAATTCAGAATATGACAACATGTGCACAACGCAGGTTAAACGTTGTAAAGTGCTGAGCGTGGCATCGATGGGGTTATTACTTATTTTTAATATAATTAACTATGCTAAATAAATAAAATTTATTGAACCGACGAATAGGAAAATGGAAATAACTCCTTCGATGACTCAAACTTTGAGTCAATCAATGCCAATCGTTACAAATTTTATAAATATACTTTCTTAAAGTTCAGTTAGTTTTTTTGTAGTTAATTTTGTTTTTTTTTTTTATTGAGGCATCTTTATTTACTGTCCTCTTTGTAACCCGTATGTTTTAACCTGAGAGTGTAAAATCTTTTTAAATTTTATACGGAACCTACGAGGAATAACATGCGGAATAAAAATTTTATAAAAATGGTACTACTCGAATGATTGATATGAAGTCGTTCATACTTACACGTGGTTGTAGATAACTTTAGATAATCTGGATGGATCAGTGTTTTGCAAAGATAATTATTTAGATATTAAAACATGATGATAACGTAGAGCCGAGAGTACCGTCGATTTAAAGGTGCGAAGTTAATCATTAGCTATTTACGCAGCTTTTTAGATCGACCATCGTTTTTTTTTAATGTCTGTATAAGTAATTAAACTTACCAGATTTATAACTTACCAACAAAACTTTGTACCAAGCAAACAGGTGCGACTGACCGGATAAAGTTCACCTAGAGAGACCAATAAATAGACGGCTTCAGTTGTCTATCTCCAATGTAACTGCTCTGCATGTTAAAATGAAATGACTATAATTACTACTTACTCGTCTAGCGGGTACAAAGAAGTCGGAGCAAAGACATCGAGAAGGTCTTCTTCTTCTTCTTCTTCGAACCCGGGATTCACATGGATGCGGCTGTCCAAATACTTGTCAATGTCGTACCTAGTGTGTCTTGGTTGGAAACCAATCGGCGAGAATCTAGACAAAATTAACAAGACATAAATAACAATTAATGAGTGCGACCTCGCATGGACATTGTGTATAATAGATTCGGAAACTGCAAATTTGAATCGCGTCTAGGGAGACACAGTGTTACCTGGTAAGAAAAACCTCATAAATATTACAATGAGGCGCGCGCTAGGTTGGATCGAGTACAAAATGACATTAGTTGAAATGTCTAGATGCTATCGTAAGGTAGGAATAAAATTGGTATACATCACCGTCTATTTTATAGTATTTTTTTATTTACTTAATTCTCAAGCCTAAGTAACAGGTTATTTGTTGTACAATTACAAAGATTTAAGATTTCGCTTTACACCAAGGCAGTATCTGTCTTGAAATGTTTGTATGGCATTAGCAGAGATCGCGTAAACAGCTCTAACAAATTTTAGCCTAATATGTCATTATTATAGCTACATAAAACTTATTGTTACATATACACAATTTTCCTACTTAATCTTGTACTCAACCTCGCACTATGCTTAATAGAGCAATAGATTTTTTTGGTTATGAGTCCTAATATTTCCTTAATTTTAATTTCATTTATTTGGAAACGTATATTTGACTGATACGTCTTAATCCTGTTATTCTTTTCCCTATGTCCTGTGCTATTTCCGCGTGACCGAGAAGTTCTATATTTTCCAATATTATTGAATTATACGCAAAAAATGTTCCTTTTGTATTTTGTTATCTGTTTTCTATAACCATATCTAAAAACAAGCGTTTCTTACTAAAACTTGGAACCGGGTATCGAACGGTAGCGGATTCGAACCCGCGATCCATCGCGCGGTCGCCTTTCGCCGCTGAGCCGAGTGGCGTACGGCAATGGCTCAGTGGTTAAAAGGAAGGGATTTGCCTTTACAAAGACTAGATATAAGAATATTTTACAACCCGCGCCGGCAAATAAGAAAATTTGTTATCGATCTTTAGGGTCTTGAGAGAAATTTTATACTTTTTGTGTTATACGTAAAATACGTTTTTTTTTGAAAAATGAGAAATTTAATTAATAGCTTTCTAGTTTCGTGTAAGACACTTAGGAAACCTTAAAACCGTCCTCTTTCTTAGTTTCTTAACATTACATACAAGGCAACTAAAATCATGAAGAATTTTAATTTATATTAACTTTGAATTGGTTTTTTACAATACGTATAAATAGTCGTTTATTATATTTACTAACGATTTCATTCTTTAGGTTGTAAAATGAGAATCCGTAGACTTTTTAATAAAGACCGCGGCGGCAACATTAAAAATTAAGCTTTTGAGGATTTCTACTTATTTATTTTTACTTGACTTCGGCAATTTGATTAACTTATATTTACTCTATTATACATAATGTCCAATGGAGGAAGCGGTACAAGACACATATAAATGGGATAAATTGGGGGATAACGAGGCCAGCAGTGGGACAATGATTACAGTACAAAATAAAAACATATAAAACATTTGCTGAGAGCCATGCTTTCGCTCGTCGCTAAGTTTTCGGGCGCTAAGCTGTAATATTTGCCGTCGCGGAATCGAAGCCGGTTCGGTTAATAAGTTTACGACCCTACGGTGGAAGATTTCGTCGGTAAAAAGCCTATACAGTATATTTTTTGGAGAAAACTGTCAGATAATGATATGAATAATTATTTAGATCATTTCTAACAATTTAAAGCTCGTGTATCGGATTTTAAAAGTATATTTTGACGCTCTTTTGAATTGGTGTTGCGTCGGGTGTCAGATTATGTGTTTGTAAAAATGTAGAGTGCAAGTGCGCCCAGAACGCAGCGTAGACGGCGCGTGGTATGGGGAGGTAGTAAACAGACACCCCTACAGCCGCGCTCCCAGGCTTGACCTATTTCCCCGCTATCAAGAGACGCACTAATTGACGACACAAACTTTCGTTGCAACGATTTCGTAGGTCACTTCGAAATGACCGAATTTGGTAGATATTATGAGTATTTTATGCAAAGACTTAATATGTTCCCTTTTATTAACCGGTTTCTATTATTAACTTAAATAGAAAACAAATATTTTGTAATAACATCCACAAACAGATAAAACAAAATCTTAAATTAAGGCACAGCACGCAAGCTAATACATAACATAAAATAATAAAAGTGAAATAAATATTTAAAACTAAAACAATAAGACTCACAAGGAAAGGAAAGTCGCATAATCATAGTTACTACTCAAAACGATTGAGTAAAGCACATATATTAAGCAACAGGTAAATAAATGCGCCAGAGCTGGTACGGGAGGGATAAATACTTCGAATTCAAAACAATACCTTGCCGGGTCGTAAACGGAGGGCTTCTCTATCACGCACATCTTTAATGTCTTTTATAGTCTTTCACCACATCACGAAAAAACCAAAGTAAAATAAATAAAAATAAAAAGAAAATAAAATAAAGTTAAAACTGACTGGATAAAATACTGTTTACGGCGCCATTTTTGAAATGTTCAAAATCAACAGCAAAAGTCTTGATATGATAAAGTTAGGCCGAAACTAAAACACTGTTATTGCCACCACAAAATAGATCATAAGAGACCAATCAAGCGGAAACATTTTCACTGTCGAGCTCAGACGTCCGGAGTCGAGCTCTGCCGCGACGTGAATAATGGCGATCGCAATGGCAGGTAAGGGTTGGGAGAACTCAATCATCATAGCGACAGGCATGCGCGTGTGAGTGTGCGCGTCCGTATACAAGCGGTGCACTTACCTATGCAGTTGTGGGGCGGCGCAAAGCGCCCGCCCCCGGTAGTACGCAGGCCCACACGTGGCGCCTTCTCGTCGCTGTGGCCAATACGCAAACAACTACTAGGAATTATTTCACAGCGTGTACTTGTAGTCACAGCCAGCTTGAAGGAGCCCCGGGCTCATTGCAATTAATTTTACCTGAAATAAAAGCCATAATAAATATCAAAGTAGGAAAGAAGGCGTAATCACGCCGGTAGGGAGGGTGGGGCAGCAACCCACCTAGAAATTGTCTAAACTTGGTAAATTCTATCTATAGAAGATCTGGCCGCGACTGTACAAGCACCTCCCCTTTACCCCCACCAGTTAATAGTGCCGCTGTGTGCAGCAACTCACACCGATATAACCTGTTGCACACTATTACACAATATTTTATACCGAGATTTATTATTTTGTTCATACTGTCTTATTTCGTAATTTCATTCAATATGAAAATTATAATTAATATTAATTTGTTGTGGATAATTGGAACATGGAACTCTTTTCCAATCAATAGTAGAACCTCATTTTGTGTGTTCGACGACAACTAAAACTAAAGCTCAATAATTAGAGATACGGATACAAAATTATTACGCCGCGCCGCCAGTGATCGTTCGGTAAGTATGTCTCTAAATTATGGATACAATTTAACCATCACTGAATTTTCGATCACACATTTTTTTAACAAACATAAAATCTGCCTTTTTTATTTTTTTAACTTTGTGTTGAATTACAAACATTCTGATAAAATCGTACATTTCCTATTAATTTTTAATATCGTCTTATCAATTTAAAAACTATTCACACAGAATATGACTTCAATTACAAATAACTGTTTGGAATCGTTCTTATTCCACCAAACATGGATCCAACCCGCTTGTTTGTTAATGTTATTTGAGTTCAATAACTTTTAATATCCTATTTTAAACAGAGATATATGATTTAAGATATGGATAATTACTATTAGCGAGCATTTCACATGAGTAGCAAAATACACGCCGTAACCTGCGGAATGGTTTTGTTAGTTCATACTCAAATACTTTTTTTATTAAGTATATATTTATTAAATATATTTTTAATAGTGTTTTATTTACTGAATCCCATATTTAAGCTTTTATTTTTCTAACACGACTTACGACATTGATTTGTTGCCCAAAACACAACTAATTCCGAACAAAACGTATCTACCTTAAGTTACGTTTCGAACGCGCGTTTTGCACATACGCACTGTAAACGAAATTCAGACGCACACGACAGTTAGCCTTTTCACATGTCAGGGTCCGTCCACATATGAAGAACGAGCAATACACGAGCTGCTCGCGAGCTGCACCCTAAAAAGTTAAATGGAGCCGTAAACGCTCATTTGTATTTATAAACCCGCCTTGATACTACGATACAAACTGTTGATATTTCTTTATTTCATTAAAAAAAACTCAGTTTTCACCAGACTCATTGCTAAATAAACGCGACACAAACTAGCTAAGAGCTTGCGACGCATTTGTAAAGCTTCATACGCGCGTTTGAATTGATATAAAAGCGACAATCTGATTTTTGGTCACCTCCAATGCATTGAGCGCGCGATACGGAAAGCGTGCGACGTCGACGCGTAAAAATGTGGCGTAAAAAGGTTCTAAAGCTAGTGAAACTCTGAATAGGGTGGAACGACCATCATTTTATACAGAAAGTAGTCGATATAAATCACGATATGTGACATATTTGGTGTAAAGTTCCTTGACAAGAAGATCAGTGAAGCGAGAATGTACTTTGAAATACATAACTATTCAAATGTGTAACTTCAACTTACAAATGAGGCTTCGTTTGTTTCTAGCTTACTTATCCTAGCTTTTGATTTCGGTATTGCTCAAACTGAGTTTTATGAAATCAATAATTTCAGAACATCAATAGTTACATAAATTCCTTAACTCTGTACATTGTTTCGGAGGCGTGTACTGAAAGTGACTACGATGCAAGTGATTGAAATAGTTAATGTTAGGATATTCAGCGCTGAACTGGTAACTAGGTGATAAATAAGACAAGTTTTAGATACTGTAAGATCCAAACTAAGAAACTATTTCAACAAGAATCTTATCTGATCTAAGAAGTTTAACTGTAATACATAGTTAACTATCGTACGCGATTGTCAAAAAACTCGTACCTACGTAGCCCTTATTAAAATAAGTATATGGTCACATGTTTTTCTATGACTTTTTAGTCACGTGACAAAAGGATTTAACATAATTCAGTTTACTGGCTGTCTGAAAACGTACAGAAAATTAACATATCTCAACAGGTATCATTGTTAAATATTTTTTTATGTGGTAGACATAAAAACATCTCGAAAGACTGCAAATATGTCCAATGTTATTATTATTCAAAAACTTTTAAAAATAACGAATAATTATTAATATTGCAATATGGTTTTGTGTCGGACGACACAAACAATTGTACAAACGATTGTAGCAATGGCACCTGATGCCTGCCTAAGTGACGGGCATATTAGCATTTGATTTTCTTCATAATTTAATAGCGATTATTCTAGAAGTTTTTTAAATTAGGCAATTACTACATGCTTTTCGTTAAACCATCGACGACCTTTGTTTTAAAGTTCCCATTCATCAGTCTATTAATATTAACTAAGGCATCGATGTATTCGACGTCAAGCTATATATACAAGCAAGATATATGTACTACTAGTTACGGAAATCGGTAACAATCGAGGAATGGACAAATGCACAAATAGTGCGCTTGCCGACGGTACTAATTAATGCTTGATTCAGAAAAATTTGGTGCCTATCAGTGTTTCAAGGGGGTGTTATGCCATTGGCTGTGAGTAAATCTGTCACTTCCATTATTTTACAATACACAAGCGTCAATATAGATATTGACGTCTACGTTTACTGTCGTATCATTAAAATCTAAATAAGTTCAATTCAGGTGTATTTAGCGAGGTATCGAACTTGACCAAGTCTGACTAAATATTTTACTAGATATGAGGGATAATTTTACCGCACTACTGAAATATGGAAAAATTCAAGACTATTGTGTTTCATTTAAGTAACTTTACAAACAGTTATATGCCGGTTTCCTGTCATAGAATATATTATTTTTTAAGAATTTGAAATTGTCTTCTCATTGGAACACATGTTAATTGTTGCCCTATTTTGTTAAGATAACAGCTGTCAAAAGATTGAACCATTCTGTGGTCTGATCACTTTTGAAACTGCTATACCTACGTGTCTACGTAATATAGCAGCGACGAAATTTTAGTTTGAGGTATCTACCTCAAACTAAATATTTAAAGTACGAGCATATTATTACCTGATGAACTAGGATAATTTGAATAAAATACAAGCGTATTGCTGTTGACATGCACTGCTACTATTGTTACTTTGGATACGATGGTATTAGTCAGGTCGTTATTACACCATGTCTTACATTTAATTACAAACATTAATTATAATCTATAGGTACGTAAATTAGTTAAGTTATTGGTCAGGTATATTTAAATAGTATTCATTTAGTAATGCCCTAAATGATAAATATGATATTATCAAATCACCAACCAATAAAAGACTTTTTGCTCTTTCTCCGCCGTAAAGGACCAAACCTGATCAATGTACTACGTTTATTACGAAGGGTTGAAACGGTTGTGTTTATACGTTTGGGTTTAAGATATACCTGACTTTTATAAACTTTTAAACTATCGCGCTGCATGTTTATAATAATATAATTCACGGGAATAAGCGCTTACAATACGCTTTTATTCCCGTGAATTATATTACTATATCTAACTTTTGTCGAAGCACAGAGGTAGAATAGGGTCAACTTTTGGGGTTAACTTGCAATGTAAGTATTTGTGTTTGTTAAGGTCAATTCTCGCGTGCTAAATAGAACGATGTCTTGACATTCGATTGTAATTGTAATATTTATTTGCATAATTATTGAAGTCTGGTGCAACAATATTATGGTACTTTCGAGCTAGTTTGTTGATACAGTATATACGTTATTATACATGATACATTATTTCGGAAACAGAAGGTGGCCATAGGAACTCAGTAACGAGACGAGACAATCCCATCATATCTGGGGTCGTTTTATATGTCTTTACTAGTCCCTACTGTTAGCTTTGCTTATCTAAAATGTGTTCCCTTAGTGTTTTATAGATAGTTTAATTAATATATGTCACGCGATTTTTATTCACGAATGTTGTCTTGGTAAACCTGTATGAATCCACTTGAATGTTATTAGACATCGTTAATGAGAACGCTTCAAGATGAACATAATATATAAAAAATCAAAAAAGTTTTACTGATTGGTTTCTTTGGTTTACGCGAATGTTAGACATTGAATAAAACTACTTTTTACGGTTTTTTTCGCGGCAGCGCTGCAAGACATCAAGACATAGTGAGCTCATATTGCGTAGGTCGGAACTCAATAATAAATTGAAATATGAAGGTAGAACGAGCAACATCTTCTGTCAAGACGAACGCCATCTCAGTCTGCCCGTGACCATGATACCTGCAAAGGTGTCGAAACGTCGGGACCAAAATCTAAAATTAAAACCGCGAAAAAATCCGTAAAAAGTAGTTTTATTCAAAGTTTTGCTGAGTATTACATATTTTGTTTTGCTTCAAAGAAGTATTGGCAATTGAAAAGTAAACTTCGATGACATAAATTAAAAACTTTCAAGGTACCTACCCTGAAAGTTCATTCATTGAACTAAGGCGGTATTAGAATAAATATATTTATACTGAAGTTATTAAATAAATACACCTGTTTGTGTACACTAAATACAAGGTGAGTTTCTTATCGTTCGACAAACGAGAACTATGACCTATTTATCGGTAATAACAACAATTAGTATTATTAATTCGTCAAAAAAACACATCTCGAATTTCAGCACATTTTACAATTATAACCTTACCCTAAAGGTATGAATAAGGAAAGTGAGGTTTTTTTTTTGATAACAGATATAATGAACATATTTTTCGTTTGTACATATATTTTTATGTGCGGTTGTATCGTATATGTATTGTATACCTTACTTCAACTTTCTAAGAGGAGATGAATGGAGAAGAATGTTTAACTCCCTATCTTGTCACGTAGGAAGTTGCATATGCAACAAACGACGCCCAGGACTGGAATAGAGAAACTAGTTTGTTAGTGGCTTCTAAATTCGCAGAACATCTTTCTGTGACAAAAGAACTATTCTATACAGTGTGTTAAGGGGCACGTTTAAACACAACTTAACTATCTGTGTGCCAGAGGAGATTGACATCCTTTTCAGAGTGCTGCCTAGAAATGAAACAACTTAAAACTTGTAAAGAGAGACAAATAATTTTATAATATTAGTACAGTCGTTTGGTGCTCAAATAGTCAATAATTGTGGTTGCAAAAATAAGTACTTACTTACGATTAATTGATTTATTCCTCAGTAATAATAGTTTTCGAGAAAAAGCTTACTTTCTCATACATAATTCATCGAATGGATTTTGGTACCTAATCTGACTAGTTCTAGCGTAAAGAACACTATGCACTATATGTTCATGCAGGGCAACACTTGGTCCAATTCCCACGCGTGCAATCTTCTTTCATCTTAATCTATTGAGTAGATTTTCCGTGAAAGAGTTACAAACATCGTTACAAACTTTCACGTTTATTATATTTGTAGTATTTTATGTCATACCAGAAACCTCGGGCTCTTTTTAAATCTTCACATTTTTTTTCGAGTGAACCACATACTTTTATATCAAATAACTAAATTTTACTCATTCATTAGGTAACTAAGCAATTTTTTTATTAGTTCATATCATTATCTTTCGAATTATTTTTAAGAATAAAACAACCACCTAGCGAATCGCGCGGTGAGGTCTTGAAATATGTGATGTAAAACATAAAATATAATCTACCTAAGAATTTACCAGTTTTTACCATAACTTCAAACACTCGAATACAATTTTATATTATCACACCACCAATCCTCAAACGGAAGGTAGAAGTTTCACGTCTCTCAGTTTAGTTGCTACGCTATATAACATATAATATTAATTATTATTATTACTATTTATCGGGCCCTAATTAGCATCGTCGCCTTTAACCCTTGTTACTAAGACGGACACAGATGAATTGTTATATTGTATTTTTTACGAACATATTCCTATCGTTAAAGATAAGATACTCAATCAATAACACTACCAATTAATAAAGTATTCATATTGTACCAATTAACGTATCCGGCTATAGTGTCTGTATTATATGTAAACGTATAAGCAAAGTGTTTAACAAAAATCAATCAAATTAAGTAGGATGTAAAGCCTTGTCTAAGTTAATGCCTAGACCTTATTTTAATAAGCAATCGTTCCTGGACGTGTTCGTCTGTATTCGAGATTTATATTAATAATATATTTGATTCGGTAGTAGATAGGTAAAGGTCGCTCTTAGATCTAATACATTTTGAATAATGGTTAATTTAAATTTGGATTAACGTAACCATTTCCTTCGATTGTCTCAAATATACTTACTTGGAACTACTAGATATAGAGTAATATTCATTTTTAATGTAATAAGTATCCTATTCCATATGTGAATCGTCGCACTGCTGGACAAAAGCCTATTCTTCCTATTTTAAGCAACTCTGTATTTCGTTAACAAGGTCAAGGCCGTTATCGTCGGAGTTACGTTCAGCCCTCCATCCCCTCGGTGTGAGTCGTGATCTGCAGTGTCCGTTACGTCGATCAATTACTCTTTCCACAGCTTATCTGTCGCTTTGACATGTAGAACCCAATTCTATTTTAATTTCAAGAATTTTTGTTGGTAATTACATAAACTAGTATATATTTGTATCTATTATTTTGCTTAAGTTATACCAAACTCAAACACGAATGTGTAACATACTTGCCTGGCTTCGTTTTATTTTGTTTCGGTTGTTACTTTGTCTGATGATCGATATTTCTTTTGTGTTTAATTTTATGAATTTTAAAACAGACAGTTTTTAAAGTATAAGTTTTCTATAAATACAACAGCCAGATCAGTGAAATACAGATCATCATCATCAGCCGGAAGACGTCCACTGCTGAAGAAAGGCCTCCCCCCGAAATACAGATGAAGGTGTGATACCAAGCTGCAGGTACAGTGGCAAACTGAGTTTAACAGTGTTTTAGTTTTATATCCGGTTTTTGAGGTACAATGAGACAACTAAGTCACTAGACAGTAATGTGTGCGAAATGACTACTTAAATTATATGGAATGTACTTCATATCAAATAATATTTTGAAAATAAGCAGTATCTTTGTACATTTGTTATCTTACGCCTTGTTTGAAATAATTGCTAAATAAATAAAATCTAATAGAAAAAAAGAAGCTTTCTCTCGACAATACCATTTACATGCCTGTAGCAGTAGTAGTATTATTATGACTAGTGACACCAGAGGAGATGGTAGAAATTCAACTGAATATATAAATTTCAACTATGCAGCGCAACAGGTAAAAACCTGACCGAGCAAATATGACGCATCGGGTTGGCCAACATAATGTCACTGAAGGTGCCAATTGAATTTCGGATGAGATATCGAATTTGCAGTCAGTGAATATTGAGCGTGTAAAACGTCACTTCACAACAACGGAAGCTTTCAATTCGTAGGAACCTATTTGAAACTACTTCCTGTAAAAATTGCTATGTTAACAAGTGGAATATCTTTTGCATCTTTGGCTGGACTCTTTCGATTTCCGCTTACGATATTCAATTGTCTGTGTACTCATCTTTATTTTGGCCGAAAATTATGGTAATGTAAATCGTATACCTACAATTTGACCCGTGTTAGCTTATTTCGTAAGTACGAGTACAATTAATCAATATAATCTGCCTTGCAATGAATTGGTAAGTAATAAAATATTCTTTGCATCGAGTAGTAGTAATAAAGTGCATCGACCGCAAAATCGAATTGTTTTATAATCTAAATTGTTGAAAACACACTGATTTACTTTGGAAACACAGGGTTTGACTGCATTTTTCTTTTTATACATACAGGCAGCAAATTATAAAAAAAAAAACATATTTAAGAACAATAGTACATCACCGGGTCGAATTTATTATTCAACAAGATAACTACTATAAAGACTGCTGGTTTAAAAATATATGCATCATCTGCCTAGCCTCCCAAACAAAACCGTTTAGCGTGATTTCCGAAACAAGGAGGGGTCTCGGTTCGTCACCCATCCACCGACCAACCACGGCGAGCGCGGCTTAACCTGTATTATCGGTCAAACCGTTCAGCTTACACTTGGCGACAAGCCCCAGAAAATTTAAGTCTGATTTTGATATTAAGTATAACTAGTCTATTTCCATGCTATAAGCATGGAAATGCGTCCGAGTACAACGCAAACACTATCGCAGTTATGCCTATTATTTTAACTAACTACCCCAAAAGATCCCACTAGCTAGGCAACGGCCTAACAACATTTCTGCCTCCCCACCCTCACCCTTCTATCTCCTAAATGCCGCGATTATCAGTTATTTAAGAAAGATGTCGCCTCGCCTTTTCACCTAGGTCTTGCTTACTACATACAGGGTGTCCGGTAAATAATCCGACAAACTGTGGTGGCTGATAACTTAGGTCAGGCCCTATCAAATGAACGCAACATTTGTTCGCCGAAAAGTTACAGGTTTCGAGTTACAATCGATTTTCGAAAATTTTAGAATTTTCTACCTTGCATCAGACTTTTCCATTTTCCTTGCTGATACATAGCTTTCGTAATACTTTTTGTGCATCAAATTAATCTTGAATAGTTACTCTATCCTTTGATAAGTCTCATATTTATCTAAAATAAGAATATATTGGCGATAACGCCATTCGTTTTACAATTTTCACTTTCGGTTTTTCTTAATGCTCAACTTTGAACTGCAGTGGTGAAAAATAAATGTATGTAGGATTTTTGTACAACAATCTTAAAAACTTGCTTGAATATTGGTGATTTTGGGCAGGTACAATACTTGCATATTTTCTTTACAAAAATTTGACAAAATAAGCTGCTGAAGTACACACGGGCCTATTTTTTGAAATATTACTAATGTAAATCTGAGTAAAAATGATACGTAACTTAACGCTGATCGTCATTGTACAATTAAATGAGGTATTTTCTTCTCGCCATTAACTCTCTATGCCAGATTAAAACATGTTTTAGTGTAAAGTTACCTTAACCTTCAGTATTTTCGTACTAGATAAATCGATTTTATAACACCTTATTTTTCATGCAACAACACTGAAATAGCTAGTTTTAGACGCCCAATTCAACTTAACGGGTTGCGTATCATTGTAAAAATTTAAACGAGCATTTTTTTTTTAATATTTTCCAAATTGAAATTGACCACAATTATTTCGTGTCACTAGTTAATCGCTAGAAAAAATAACTTATTACACTGGACCATAACGATCCGCGTTAAGTTACGTCGCATTTTTACTCAGATTTACATTAGTAATATTTCAAAAAATAGGCCAGGGTGTACTTCAGCAGCTTATTTTGTCAAATTTTGTAAAGAAAATATGCAAGTATTGTACATTCCCAAAATCACCAATATTCAAGCAAGTTTTTAAGATTGTTGTACAAAAATCCTACATACGTTTATTTTTCATCTCTGCAGTTCAAAGTTGAGCACTAAGAAAAACCGAAAGTAAAAATTGTAAAACAAATGGCGTTATCGCCAATATATTCTTCTTTTAGATAAATATGAGACTTATCAAAGGATAGAGTAACTATTAAAGATTAATTTGATGCACAAAAAGTATTACGAAAGCTATGTATCAGCAAGAAAAATGGAAAAGTCTAATGCAAGGTAGAAAATTCTAAAATTTTCGAAAATCGTTTGTAACTCGAAACCTGTAACTTTTCGGCGAACATATGTTGCGTTCATTTGATAGGGCCTGACCTAAGGTATCAGCCACCATAGTTTGTCGGATTATTTACCGGACACCCTGTATATACGAGAGCCGTGTCCAGCCTATTTTTACAACCCAAATACAACAAAATTGTTTTTTTCTACGCCCTTTTACATCGACTTGGATTCCGTATGCAAATACATTATTATGTAAGTTTTTATTGACCTCGCGTCTCTATTTCACAACACATTCATGCTTATATAATCAACCGAGTTTTAGGTAGCGATGCTGATGGCGCCCATCGTACCTAAGATAATATTAATGATATCCCATCAAAACTAATGTGAGAATAGCGGCCAAGTTGCATGTGACTTCTTCCTAAACCCAAAGATTTTACGAACTTGAAAATTGATGGAGGCTTGCTGTCATTCAGTCGATAACATCTTAACTTCGCCTGAAAGCGATTGAGAAGCTGAGATAGCCTTCGATCAAGCGCGAGCACCCTTATCCTAAAACCTATTTTAACTTAGCAAGCAAGGCTTTAAATAGAAAGAATGTGAAAATAGGATTTTGACATTTAATTCGTGTCATCTAAAGATCAAGCATCTTACAAAAGTTACTTTGGTTTTTCAGTATACTTTACCTCGTTTACTATACCTAATTGAATATTTATAATACACAGGAAACAATATGTCATTCCGTGGACCAAATCCACGCCAGTTATAAGTCCGAGCAGCGGCCACTGGAATATCGATCGTTTGATTGGTGTACGGTAGGATACATTTAAAGAGGAACATCGCAAAACGTATCGTACATCCAGAGGGTGCAAAGGCAACGATCGATTGGTTACTAATAAAGTTACCAATAGATCGTCGACAGGGACCGTGTTATTCCCAAAACTTACGCATATAACCTACACTTTCAGTCCTCTCACAAGGCAGTAACGCAACGGGTGTTTAAAGAGGACGAGGAGTGGTCTTTAGTTGTTTGCGGCAAGAGGTTAAAAATTGCTGTTGTTTTTTTACAATAATTCAAACACAGCGTCGATTATTTGATAACTTCCGGGGAACAAATGCTGCCCCTTGCTACATAATGCCTATTTGCCTCTAACACTAGACAAAGTCATGTAGGTATTTGTTTGATTGCATTCTTTATTAAAAACCGTTTTTGGTAAAAATACTTCGTCTTCATCGTACTCTTAAGTAGGGGTAGTTTTAATGTTAAGGTTTTATGCTGTGGTCTGATGTTATTTTTTTAATTGAGCCACTAGGCTCTTCTATTCCCTTTGTTGAGAATGCCAAATAAGCGGAAATCTTATTTTTATAAATATAAACTTCCTTAAGAATAAAAATAGGCAGACAGGCTTTTGAAATTGAGGTATTTGAAAAACTATCGCTGTCGCGGCACGCATCCGGCCTATATATCCAAGTCCGACAAGGACAAGACAACAGCTGTAGCTCCGACCGTAAAGTTGTACAATTGAAAGTTTTGCTCTCACCTATATTTTCTAATTTTTATTTTAGTATTCTGAATGAGAAGATTTTAACGTTGCTTCTTATTTTTACTTTACAATAAATGTCGTAAAATTTGTGCACTACAACTCTGAACACAGTGATTAATATTTTCTCATAGGTCCTAAAGACAACATCATATTCTGGGCCCACTTTATCCATACTTTCTAAAGATAACAACCCACTGTTGGGATCCATGTCTCTATTCTTTGGAACAAAATTTACTCTTATCCCGTGTCATCTTCTGTTTGACCAGAACCTTAAAAAAAGTCATCAATATTTCCTCTCACTACCAGGCGACCGATACTTATTTTTCGAGGTCTAGGTCACTATTCAATCAATGCTATATTGCACCTGTCCGTTACTTCGACTAACCATCTCATCGTTTAGAGACATAAACTCAGATTCTTGCTTCGTATAAAACATTTAGGAATACTGAAGTGACGGGAGATACTTGATTTAATATTTATTAAATGTGTATCGTAGCTAGTAAGTCTACACCGTAGAGAAAAAATGTGTAGGTAATGGTTACCTACCGCATACATAAATAATTTCAGCTAACGTTATCGGGTTCCAATACACAGAGTAAATAACTTATTACTATACTTAAACTATGCATAATGTATGGGATCAATAAAAAAACATGACCATGACAACAGATGTCTCGCTTTTAATTCCCTTATGGTCAAAATAAGACATAAAACTACGATTAAAAGTACCTAACCCTTTCTCACAGCCCGTGAACAGTCTTTCAAATGTTCCAAGGTCAAGTGACCCTATTATAAAAACAGCAAATATGTAAATGTATGAAAAGGCAGATAAAATAAACGTTGTGTCACAAAATAGCCGGGTTAACATCTGAATCTTTCAAATTGAATTCAAAAAGACAATAATATGGCTAGCTCTCAAGGTTCAATGAACAAGGTGATGTCAATAACGTAACTTAGTAAACCACGCCATATGAAAACGAAACATATTTTCTATTAATCAATGTGAAATTAATTACCTATATTCAAGAAATTTTAATTGTATCGTGTGAATTACTTAATTTCCTAATTATGAGAAACAATAAATTAATTCGATATAACACTTATTTTCATGACTAAGTATTTGGTGTATATTTTCAGACTTGAACATGGAAAATTTTTATTTATTTATTTGCACAAAATATCTCTATTTTGCTCTCAAAAATGCGTCGATCAGTAAATGTGTATTTATGATGAAAAACCTACTTTTCATACATCTTACTTTCGATTCGACATAATAGACTGCCACACTGCCATACAAACATTTCTTCCTAGGAAACCGTTTTAAACATTACATTATTTGTTTTACGATGTTAAGTAACCTACTGAAAAAGTTCAAGATTTCTACCAAATTGGTTAAACTGTACTGATTTATACAGGGTGTCCGGTAAATAGTCCGACAAACTATGGTGGCTGATACCTTAGGTCAGGCCCTATCAAATGAGCGCAACATATGTTCGCCGAAAAGTTACAGGTTTAAAGTTACAATGGATTTTCGAAAATTTTAGAATTTTCTACCTTGCACCAGACTTTTCCATTTTTCTTGATGATACATAGCTTTCGTAATACTTTTTGTGCATCAAATTAATCTTGAATAGTTACTCTATCCTTTGATAAGTCTCATATTTATCTAGGAGAAGAATATAGTGGCGATAACGCCATTTGTTTTACAATTTTCACTTTCGGTTTTTCTTAGTGCTCAACTTTGAACTGCAGTGGTGAAAAATAAATGTATGTAGGATTTTTGTACAATAATCTTAAAAACTTGCTTGAGTATTGGTGATTTTGGGAAGGTACAATACTTGCATATTTTCTTTACAAAATTTGACAAAATAAGCAGCTGAAGTACACCCGGGCCTATTTTTTGAAATATTACTAATGTAAATCTGAGTAAAAATGATACGTAACTTAACGCTGATCGTCATTGTACAATTAAATGAGGTATTTTCTTCTCGCCATTAACTCTCTATGCCAGATTAAAACATGTTTTAGTGTAAAGTTACCTTAACCTTCAGTATTTTCTTACTAGATAAATCGATTTTATAACACCTTATTTTTCATGCAACAACACAGAAATAGCTGGTTTTAGACGCCCAATTCATCTGCACTTAACGGCTTCCGTATCATTGTAAAAATTAAAACGAGCATTCTTTTTTTTAATATTTTCCAAATTGAAATTGACCACAATTATTTCGTGTCACTAGTTATCGCTGAAAAAAAAAACTTATTTCACTGGACCATAACGATCCGCGTTAAGTTAAGTCACATTTTTACTCAGATTTACATTAGTAATATTTCAAAAAATAGGCCCGGGTGTACTTCAGCAGCTTATTTTGTCAAATTTTGTAAAGAAAATATGCAAGTATTGTACCTTCCCAAAATCACCAATATTCAAGCAAGTTTTTAAGATTGTTGTACAAAAATCCTACATACATTTATTTTTCACCACTGCAGTTCAAAGTTGAGCACTAAGAAAAACCGAAAGTGAAAATTGTAAAACAAATGGCGTTATCGCCACTATATTCTTCTTCTAGATAAATATGAGACTTATCAAAGGATAGAGTAACTATTCAAGATTAATTTGATGCACAAAAAGTATTACGAAAGCTATGTATCATCAAGAAAAATGGAAAAGTCTGGTGCAAGGTAGAAAATTCTAAAATTTTCGAAAATCCATTGTAACTCGAAAACTGTAACTTTTCGGGGAACATATGTTGCGTTCATTTGATAGGGCCTGAACTAAGGTATCAGCCACCACAGTTTGTCGTACTATTTACCGGACACCCTGTATAGTGTATATTACTTGGGTGCTTTTCGCTTAACTAACATTTGTTTAAATGTTTCCAACTACTTTTTCTGTCCATATTACTTAGGACCTAGATTGAATCAGGAGTATAGAGTAGTAAAATAGTGTGGCACTATAAGCATTTCGTCATGTTATCTTTTAAAACAATACTATTTGAGCAACTTCGATCGTGAGCGTCGAAAATGTTAGTTAGATTGCATTAATTTTTTTATGCGAATTAGGTACTTCATGAATAACCAAACGCAATTTACAATTTTTATTTTCTTAGTCTAGTATATTTATAGTGAAAATAAAAGAGGAATTTGTTAGAACATTGTACTATGTGTCCATATAGAAGCTGAATCTTAAGGTAAAGGACAAAAAAAGTACACTTGACATCGGGACCATCGTCTAAACAAGGTTTCTTTTGGTGAGGTTATTTGCATGTAAACAGGTCATTAATGAATGGAATTAATTTATAGCCCTACAATTTAGATTTGATCGCAAATAAATGAAATAATTAAGAAAACCGAAAAAAATGCTAAATGTAATCAGACTACCCATTTTAATCATATTTTTCATACTTATAACAAGATTTTACTAGCAAGGCATAGGTAAATGTACTTTTATGTTTATTTTGGTTAAATCTTGCGAGGTAAATTATAAGTTCACAGAATGAGATTGTAATGAAATTTTGAACACTCATGTAAGTTAGGTGAGAACACAAGATTTTGATACTTTTGTGCTGGTCTCTTTAGGAACTATGTAAAAAACTGACACTACCACATCATTTTGGGCTGCTTTGATTTATTTTCACTAGTATTTTGAGCCCAGCTGATTTTAAAGCTTAATTTTTTTAATAAACACTTATTTGTGTCTAGAAATTATTAAGAAAATTTATTTATTTCTAATTTCATCCAATCCACAAAGAGGAAGCATACAGCATGCAGCACCCCTAGTGTGCTGTCCTTTTTGTATTTTTGACGTTTAATAAGTGCTACTTTGTAGCCTAAGTTAAATAAATGATTTTGATAATGAATTTGAAAATTTGAATTCGTGATGGTCATTGCTCTTTTCTTCTCCATGTGAGAAGAGGCCTATGCCCAGCAGTAGGACATATATAGGAGGGAATATTTATTTGTTTTATTACTAAATAATGAATTACTATGTTAAAATGTACTCTATTATGAATATTACGTTAAGAGTTAACTGGCATTGTTATTGTCTTGAAGTCAGACTCAGATTTGAACGTTCTGCCTTATTGAGTGTCACAAATGATATAACTAGCTGTCATAGTAGGGTCGTAAGTGCAGGGGGACAATGCGAGTGGGACAATAATAGAATTATACTGCAATTGAGTAGTGTACCGGCAGAATGTGACCGTAATCACTAAAAACTTACACTTGTAAAGTACACACTTTATAAGTTTTTAGTGATTATAGAGTTTATAAGACTGTGACTTTAATTTAATAAGAAATATGGTGTACTAAGAGAAATGTTACTTAGTACTTTTACTCAATGATACTATTATAATACTTAGAAGTGCGGGTCCTATTAACAAAGGTATTTTTCATACTTTTATGTCTCTTAATAACATTAATAAGTACAGTTGAGTAATTTGAAGATTTTTAGTTTGCATTACCTTTTTATTTTATTTAATCTTAGATTTTTATAGTTTTTGTATAGGTGAGAAGTACAGTTGACTGCAAAAATTGAATGTAGAGTTCGGCTCTTCCCGTTTGTAAGTTTGATCTTATAGTGATGAAAGAACATTATAAGATCAAACAGGATGTTACTACTTATTGCATTATTGCAATATGTAAAGGATCAAGAAACTTGAAAACTATAATGTCTCATGTTCACAATACTGCTCCAATTAGGGTTTAAGTGTGCAACAATACTGAACAATACTATACAAAACAGTCACACATAATACTATGTGATATTTTGAAATAACATTGGAATTGAACATTATATGTAGTTCTATTTCATAACTGATAAGTTGATTACAAAAATCTAAATATTTTTGTGCCAAAATAGCTATTTTTCCTTTAAGACTGTTGATTGACCATTTGTCATCAATTTCTTTAATTAAGTCAAATGTATTTAATTACTTGATTGATCAAATTCAAGCTTACTAGTCAGAAAAGGATTTCTGCTTTGTATTGGTTTTACATAGCAACAATTAGGCCAGTATTCAAGTTGAATTCTTTTGTCACAAAGAAACCCAATTGGAATATTCCTTCAGTGTGGGAAGCTACCAGCGCCATCTAGTGGTCATAATCACTTCATTTATTTAGTTAAAGTCAAGTCAGGGAGGGACCAAAATAAACAAAAGAGGTGTGGTTTGGAAGGCCTAATAAATAAAAGGATGTCTTGATCATACTGATTGACAAAAAAAAAAGTGCATCTGCAAAAATGTATAGTGAAAATGATTTTATAAAATGGCTCAGAAAATCATCTGTTTTTAATGAGTTTATTATGGTGTATATTTTATTTTGTGTTATATTTATTAATTACCCTTTATAATTATTTTTGTGGAGTAAATGTAGTTTCCAAGGAAAATCTTGACCTAACCAAGGTAAATTAGATAAATATCTTGTATTGGCCTTGTTACCCAAATACATTAGAGATATTTATTAATCTATCCCAAAATAATTAATTGAGCCGTTTACATCTATAAAAAACTTCATGATTTTTTTTTTCTTTTTGTTCTAATCGTCGATTTTATTTCAATTCATGTTTATTTTTCTAATGATGCAAGTGAAAATGAACAAAATATTGAGCACACAAGCTAAAAAAGCCTCTATAGCTACTTATGTTATGTAGTTGGTACCATGCACGTAGCAGTAAAATATGGAGGATGCTTATCTGAAACCATCGAAAATAGCTCCCAAATCAGAAATACTTTGCTCAAACAGAGTCGAAATAGTCATAATATGTTGTTTACCGACGAATCACGATCTATTTTATTGATAAAAAATGCGGTAAGACAAGAAATGCTGTCAATTGCCACACTATCGTACCGCCCTATAAGCTGATGTTGATGTAGCATAAAATTGTACTTACCTCGCCCAAAGGTAACATGTTCCACAAAAAAACAAAATATAGATGAAGAGAGATCGAAACTAAATTGAAATTTTACACTGATTTTGTATGATTTAGTTAAGTTTCACAATTTTTTCCACAAAACAATAACACTACGCGCAATCACTATCGGACCATCACACTGAAGTTGTTGACAACGACTCCACATAGCCAACCTAAGAAACGAAATAAATCAATAATATTTTGGGACGAACTTCATACCACAAAATTTTTTTTTGGCAACATGGTTTTGAAGAAAAATTATCAAAATATTCCTCATAAAATTACTCGCATCAAAACCAAATAACAAGGCATAAAAAACTTAAATTTTACAAATTACCATTTATTATATTAAATTTAAATATACGCAATGGTCTTCTTTACCGAAGTCCTAAAATAATGACAGTAGATTTATATTAAATTGTTGAATAATAAATAATAATTATTGTTAAAATTTATCTGGTTTACTTAAAAATTAAACTCATTAAATTATGTTCATATTTTGATACTTTCTAATATAAAGTTAGTGAAGCCCGTACAGCCTAATCTGCTTTAGTCAAAACCGTCAAGTATTTATATACTACATATAGATTCACTAAACAAAATAAAATGAAACATGTCTAAATTAAAGATATTTCTCAATAAATAATTGCTATTAAGAATTAAGTCTTTCAGTAAAAATACATAATTGAATTTATGTCTGTTCCACAAATAAAAATCTAATGACTGCTTGTGACTAAGAAAATTGTATGTTTTTGTACCGCAATAAAAGAAACACTTAAATAATCTCGTCAGTGTCAAGAAACATCAATAATATAATTAACCGGTTAGGTACTATTCTGTTACAGAGTTGACCTCTCTTACAATGCAAGTATCGATCAAAGTGAGTCAGTGACCTATAGAAACTATTAATAGACTAATAAATGTTTCATTTAATATCTTAACAAATCGCTTGATAAGACGCTGATACATAAATTTAATTACTTTAATTATAAGGACTTACATCATAAACTACATGGTAGAAATTACGTATCTAGCTAAAGGACCGATTTCTAATTTTCGTTACAATCTAATGAAAAAAATTCATGCTGAACATGAGTTTATCACTACCAATGGAATCTTTTCTTAACTGTAAAATAGCCAGTAGTTAAAAATGTTTACTTTGATAAAGGTAACTTTGCCTTAAATGAAGCCGTAAGAGTAAAGAGATCTTGTTTTGTAGCACATACCTAGTATTATAGTAGTATATCCAGTAATGGTCAACGTTTGAAATGCTGTTAATTAAACACTAAACTAGAAAACCAATTCATCCAAAGACATTAATGCAGGGGCCCGAGTCTGCTATTGAAAATTGCTTCAATCGTCCGAGTGGGTGGCGTCAGTACAGTATACAGACAGTAAAACGTCAAAATTAGCCGTCCCAATGCCCAATTTAGACAGTAGTTAGTCATTTAGTAGAATGCCAATTATCCTAAAATAGACCTACTGACGCCATCCACTCAGACGATTGAAGCAATTGTCAATAGTAGACTCGGCCCCCTGTAGTATTCATGTTCAGTCTAGGTAATTTTAACACAAAAATTGCATTCTTTGTTTAGAAAATACCTAGGCCAAGTATGGCCCAGAATAAAACCATAGTGCACAATATTCTTTAATATTACACTCTATTTAATGTGCCTTAATGCTACTTTCCATTTTCATTCGTGCAAATACGTGTGTTTAATGCAAGCGATTAGAATTAAACACATGTGTATCTCAATTAATTACTAATCAGCGAAATAGCGGATATTCTTTTTCTGTGGGAGAAGTCTCATCCCACGCACCCTTCTTCGTTTCTGTCGCGTAGAAACTAAACAGCAATTTCTACTACTCGCACAACTCACTTTAACTAACTGCTAAACATTTACGCTCGCACTACGCAAAGAAGAAAGTAGCCTTTACGCAAGCAATTATCAGAAAATCAAAGCGCAGTTATATTAAACCCTATCCATAAATGAAGAAAAACCACAATTTCAGTTTTTCTCGAAGAGTTCATTACAAAAATCAGATCTTATCAACTAAATCATGAGATAAAAATGAGTACTTACTTATTATTATAACCTTATACAATAACACAACATTATTTTTATAAAATAGTTTTAAAAACTACGGCAAAAATGTAAAGTAACAAGCATCTTAATTTGCAATGAATCGAGTTCAGAACGTAAGTAGCAAGAAATATATATAAACTAAAATCAGTCAAAAAATATGGTACATTAATCGAACATTGAACCCATAACTTTCTGGGACCTATTATTGTACATTTTTTGACTCCAAGGATGCCCAAGATCACAGTTCAAGTTTGTACATGATTTAATTACTGGGCAGCACTTGGTCTTAAGACTGTCATGTTAAAGCCGGGGTTATTACATCGGGGCGTGTTGTGTCGCGGCAGTAGTATTAAACGCGACAACACGCGGCACGTAAATAATACAATTTTAGTTATAATTTATGTATATTGTGTTAGATACACTTTTGTCGCCCCATACCACGCTCTAACGCAATAATATAAATTCTGTTAAAAATATCGGAATAGAAATAACTAAAAAAAACATGCTCAAGCATGTTAAGCCAGGTTATCATAAAGAGAGAAATAGTTTCGAAAGAAGTAGTGGATAGCAAATAGACATTGCAAGTTACAATAATATAGGTACCATATAGAGCAAAACACAGGGTTTTTTTTTCAATAAGAGATAGCTTTACAATCACGAAAGCCAAACTATTGCTTTATAACTTTATTATCATACCATATCAGACGTCACAGAGTAGAAGTTCTAAGAACTTTTAAGTACTTCTAAGCGTGGTCAATTTGAATCTTCCTGGACAAGGCATGGGCAAAATAATCTGTCAAATGTCATTGTATGAAATTTTTAAACGTAATATCCGGTCAATAGTCTAATAATTATATAAAGTACTAAAAAGTGTTAGTAATATTGAAAGAATTTAAACCCAAAATAGGTTTTTTTCATATTAAATAAACATGTGGCATCTTACCTAAAATCATTCTAATGTAATCACAAAATTAGGCAGCAAATTATAGAGATAGGCATAAAACAGGGCAATTTTTATAAATAGAAAGGGCATTTGTAGCATAAGGACCGAACAAAAAGTTTTAACATTCACTTAAGTTTTAAATAGCCGTTGATGAAGATAAAACAAACTTTTAGTTAAATCCATTTTGCTTTGTCCGGTGAAGCAGTAATCCTTTCTCGAGGCTAACGTCGACAGATCTCGGTCAAATTCTTGTTCAAATTTTATGTAGCTAATATCTTGAACAATTGCTCATTTTTCGCAAGCGTTTGCTTTGTTATAAGACGAACCGTTGCATCACATGTGGAAAACTAATTTTAATATTAAATGTTATTATTATTTATTAAAGAAACCTTAATAATAATAAAGGTGTAATGTGAATACAAAAAATATTCAAAATTGATTTGAGGTACCTGCACAGACTTAAAAAAATCATCTTTAATTTCCTTATATCTATATACTTAATGATACAAATAAACATTGTATTTATAATATAACATCACACCGCATTAAAAATAAAGTAATTATAGTTTTTATCTGGATCTCCACAATGCATGGCGTAGTTTTTCCATAAGAGTTATTACCTTACATTCTAAAAATACATTATTCGTCTTCTATCTTGGGCCCTATTGTACATACGGGCGTATCAAAAAGGGGGAGGGATAAGGGCGAGGGGTTGGGGGCAGCTGATCCTCTCCATAAAGTCCAATAAATAGAACTATTATTTAAATTAAATTGATCAGTAATTGGATCGTGAGCTGTGGCGTTCCTTGGGGGAGGCCGCTGTCCAGCAGTGGACTGCAACAGGCTGATATGATGATGATGATGATCAGTAATTTATAAATCTTGCGTGCGCTTAGTCACATTGTTCAACTATAAATTCACGCTAAGTTCACTCACTAGCTGCCTGTAGCTACCTAATTTGGAAAATCTTTGGCAAGCTGTTACTGCTTTTTCATTGAGGTAAAACACACTGTGCCATTCTGGGCTCCCGTATGTATAGAAGCTGGCGCTTCGTGGTTTCACACTTTGAGTAGCTCACAGAGAGGCCTGCAGAAGGCAATGGCAGTCAGGTTCTATAGTTTGTGTGTCCGCTTGCTGGCGTGGACTCTCACTCAATCATCAATGAACACGAGTAAACTCTGCTCTGGTTCATTGATGATTAATGTGTTAAAACGCATCGTTAAAAATACCATAAAAAAACTGTTTAACCACTAGGACCTAACGTTGGATACCTACGCCCTTAGCTTTACAGCAGTCGAATAATAAGTAGTGATAGGGACTACAGCGTAGTCAGAAAAAAAAAGACACGAAATGTACAATGTACAAAATGTAATTGAATTTATCACAGAAAAGCAGACAATACTGGCTTCGGTATTCTTGGTTGCGAAGTTGCGAGTAAAAGAAGTAGGAACTGCAATGACCTCTACTAGAATACGCTTGAATTGCTATCGGCACCAATCTTGGTGATTGGTCCTATTTGAAAATCATCATGTCAGCGTTGAACACAGTCAAAGAGCAGTAGTGAGTGTATTTTGAACAAAAATATCACAGTTAATGTACTACAAAAATGAAATGAGTTTACTTAAAATGAATTACAAAAACCAACTATTATACGAGCATTGTCACTACCAAAACACTTAAAAGAAAGCAATAAGTACATTCAAACACATCTGAGAACATCGCATATAAAGTTAACAAAGGTTACCTAACCATTTGCAATAAAGTTACTTCTCTGTACGTTCACTGGTAGTGTTTCAATTCGGCACAAGAGTTGCAGTCATTTTGTTAGGAATAGCTATTTTAGCCAGCGTATTATAAACGTCAATAGAGGTCAGTGTGGTGCTCGCTCAGTGAGAAACTGACACTGACAGAGTCAACAGTGACAGTACGACAGTAAAGTTAAGTTTATCACAAAGATCATTGTCAAAGGCAAAATTGTTAATTTTATGATGTTTAAGTTAAAATATGTTTCACTCAGTGATTTTATATAAATGTGTTGGAAAAAGTGCCAATAATCGTAATTAAAGCGAATGTAATTTAAAATTAAAATCAACACGGCTGTAGTTACATACAGGGTTATAATGAAATCGTTTACTTTATTTAAAAAGACGTTTGCGATGGCTATTATTTTAAGTGCTATGGTTTTCGTATTTTTCTGGGCGAACATGGAGATCGTAAGGTAATAAAAAATATTTTACTTATTGTAGAGTTAAATTTATGTAAACATTACTAATATTTTTTGAATGGCGCAAATGAATTTGGCCTTGCGGATAGATTTCCAAAGCAACTTAACAAATTAAATAAATCAAGTTAAGCACACGTTAATATTATTACAAAATTGTACGTTTTTCCAGCAATATATTATCAGTACTAAAGTAAAAATACTAAATAAAAGTGCCCTAATCAATATCCATAAGCAAATAAAAAAAAAATATATATACGCGTCGAATTGAGAAGTATTTTAAAATAAAAATTTAACAGTATATAAAAAAATCTTATTTTTCATTCAGCATCATCATATCACTATTACCAGGTTAAGTCAGACCATTTGAATACTTAAGACTTACAAGAATAATTTTATAATTGAACAATTTCACAGTATTAAAATAGTAAAGACTTATTAACATATTATGTTAAATTAAAACATCTTATATCTGTAGTATATGTCACTTCCTCAATTAAAATGACCTTCAAAATCTGAAAGCATAAATTTGTCACCAACTGTACTAATAAAAGATAAACTACTCATGAGGTATTATTATAAACACAAAAGCTTTAAATATTACAATTGCTTAGAAATTTAAAATATTAATAAACTATTTAATCAATGATTCCATTCCATTCCAAGCTTATGCAATAAAACATTTTTATTTTTTTATTTATTTGTCAGGTTCATGCAGCAATATTTGGTTTAAATAAAATCAATTGTAATTTCAAAAAAATCCATTGCTTTTTGTTTACTGTTAACGCTCATTGCCCATTAATTATAGATGTACCCAAAATCCAAGCAGAAACATTTTTATTCTAAAATGAAAAATGGTTCTTCTGAGTTCTTCAACTTAATAATCAAGTAAAGTTCCACATAAGTAAAGACCCATAATGGTTAACTAAAAATTGTTTACTGGTCATTGCCCGCCTGCATGGTTCTCTGTTATCACGGTAAAAAGCATTCAATTTTCTTTCTTAGGAACCAAGCTAACCCTATACTAACTTTCCTCTGTTACATGATATCAGCTTAGCCATATCAATTGTCATTTGACTTGCAAACCTTTAAATGCATAATATGTTTTAAATTACCCATTACTGGACATACTCTACAGTTCTACTAGGTTTTATTTTCTTAAACTTGCAAATAGAAATCAGCTAGTAAATACTTTCAAATTGGATATTATATCCAAACAAATCCTGAAAAAGAAGAAAACCTGAAAATATTATTAAATTAAATAAATATGTTACCTTCAATCCAATACTTTCTGGCCATCAATGTACATCAACACTGCACCAGGAATGCTCAAAATAAGGAGAAAGTAAAATCTATAAAAATAAAATAAATTGCCACAGACAAACATTATGACGGAGCATCACTAAAGAGCGGACAATGTATGTGCGGGCTGTGTATTTGTTGTGTTTGTAATTGTCAGGACCGAACTTCACACAATCCTTTTAAAAACACAAAAGCTTACATAGAAACAGCAAGAAAATATCAAAAAATTCAATAAAATTTCTGTATAGATTGAACGGAAAATAACTATCATTAGCAAGTATTCAATAAATGTCATGTTTATAGAATTTAGATGGAATACAAATTTATTTGTGTATTGTATACTACTCATCATTTTATTTAAGAAATACTGTACAGGAAAATACGAATTCATATTACAAAGCAATTAGTGTTACAATTGTATACTAAGTAAAGAATCTTTATTATTTAATGTTACATAAATGTGTGACAGAAAATGGTATAATCAATTCATAAAGTATTTAATATTATTTGATAAAAGATAGTACATGTTTAATAGTAATTGTGACAATGTATAATTATAGCAAAACAACTGATTCCTTTTTCTTTAAGCTATTAAAAACCACATTTTACCAGAAATCTATGGTAACACCACATTGTAATACATAGTACACATCAAATGAAATCATTTGCAAGTTTTGATGTATCTGATCTTAGAAATCACACTTCCAAGTTTTAGAAATATCAGTGAATTAGTTATTTTGCTTGTAAATTGTTGTTATGTTTATTATTTCGTCAAATAACAGAGAAATACTTAAAGTAGGTAGACAAAGTCTTCTCTACCACACAGCTGGTGAACATTTTTGAAAGCTTGATTCTCCAACCAGCAACATCTTCAGATAACTGCACAAATTATGGTGAAATTAGAACACTTTGGATTCTCCAATCTTTAAATACCAATTTATAATTACTAGATTACCGTAAAGGTCAGAATTACTTGCACTCGGCAATCGATGCAGCGGGTGGCGTGTCGGATGCAGGCGCATGCCCGGCCGGGCCACCGCGACCTCCGGAACCAAACGCATGCGCGTATAAAGACACCTACCTGTTATAATTATAAACTTACTATTTACTTACGCATTACATATGTTTGTCAGTCGCTAACAGAAGTTATCATGAAGAATTGAGCAGAAGGCATGACGCACCCCAACCGCAAGCTCATTGCGTCCGCGCTATATTTCTAACCCCAAAAATTATAATTTGCGAGCAAAAATGAACCTTATTACTATGTACTTATAAACATTTTCATTTAATGCAAAGAAATCTGCGCTTGGAAACTCCTTGATGTACTTACTCTGAAACCGTAAGTAGGCGAATTTGATGAGTCTATATCAAATTATATTGGTCTGTAAAATAAAGTCCGAAAGGAATTGTCTTGTTCATTGCCTTGTTAAGTATTATATCATTCAGTTCTCGCTAAATTTAGTTTGACAATCATGAACGGTAAAATAATATGTTATTTGAAGTGTTAATACACAAGTATTAGTAACACCAACTAGATAGATAAAAGGAATTTTAGGATTTAAGTGAAACTGAAGTGTAAGAATACCGATCTATTTAAGCAAGTATGCTTATAGAAACTTTTTCAACTGCTCTGCTTATTTTCTTACTCTGCCTATAACCAACTTGAATTTAATGAGCTAAGTTATAATTGTGTGTCACCTACAAAATCGCTAGTCATTCATGATATTTGATGCCCCCAACTGCGGTTTTGAACACTCAATCATAAACATTTGCAACCAAAGAAGCACATATTTGATTTTAAAACTTGTTTTGATCTTCTCAGAATGTTAGATGGAAATAAGTTGAACATTTACTTAAGCTGAAATTTCTGTTTTATACCCCCAGTGTGGGTCTATCTGTATCTGTAGCATAGTAGCTCCTAAACGAAATAGACCGATTATGATGAGATTTTGTTTTGTTGCTTGAAAGCTGATTTGATTGTCACTTTGTTAGCTATCATTTGTGATTGTCAATTTTTCATGTTTATAGTAAGTAAATGGTGGAACTTGAATGATCCGAGTTTTATCTGAGTAGATATATGATTTGGCCTTCCAATACACATAGTACTTAGCGGCAAAATATTAAAAAATGTGATTTGCAGTACTTTAGCGACAATAAGACTTATTTTACTTTTATTTAGACGTTTATAATTTCTACGCAAATTGAGCTCGGTTTTCTGCTTTCGCCTATCAGTATGATTGTTTCTAACGCTATGAATAACTATTATTGTACCTTCAAGCGTATAAGATAACGTTGACGTAAGTGTGTAGGCGCAATAAAATTGTGATACGAGGACATGCTAGGACAATATCTTTATTATTTGTCTCCTTCGACTCACGTCGCTCGGCATCTGTAGCTAAGTAAAAAGGCCGTATGCGTCGTAAACATTCTTTGTAACAAGACCTTCGTAGATGATCATTTAATTAATGTATATCTATGTAATATATTTGATCTTGTCTCGTATTTGGACAACTTGTGAAAAATTTCGGTCCTTAATACAATAGATACTAATGTTAAATTTTACTGGTTATAGTTTGTTATGCGATGTTGAAACCTACTAAGTTTGGTTGAAAAGTTTCAGATGCAATCCTTCCAAAAAAAAATATATATATATCTGACTTTTTCATGAAAAGTATCCAAGTTATGTTTTAAAGGCTTGGTCTCATAAAAAGGCCTAGAAGTTACATGTTATGTACAAGGAAACACGTAAACTACCTAACAAAATAAATACACCGAGGTGCATAATATTGACTTAGTAATTTGAGTAAGTCACCTTCTAACTTACATTGACGTCAAAACGATCGATTTAAAGAACATTAAGACCTGACCCTTCTAGTGCCACAATATTATTAATTACTCTGTGCTGCAAAGGTACACTTATATTTAGAGCCAATGTATCGGAAAAACATTACCCGAAGAATTTTCTACGTTTTCTACTTTGATGTTACAAGTTGTGCAATAAAATTTGTACACTCGTATTTCGAAAAACTGAGCACGGCTTCTGTAAAAAAGTTTTCAGTAACATAATGAGAGTAGTTTCTTAGTATTTTTAACTTATTTTAAGTTAGTTTAGAACTTATTACCAATATAGCTAAAGTAAATATTACTTATAATCAAAACTGGGAATAAGTATTAACTACGTTTTTAGTTTTTACTTTGATGTTCCAAGTTGAGAAAATAAAACATTAACTAACGGTTTGGAAAACTTAGAAAGGCTTCTGTAAAAAGTTTTTGATATCACAATGAAAGTAGATTTATAGTTATTTACTAAGTTTAGAGTTTTTTTACCAATACAGCTAAAATTACATATAGCGCTTAATTAAAAATTTAAAATATTTACATAGATTTTAGTTGTTACTTTGATGTTTGTTGAGAAATAAGTTTCATATACTAGTGGTTTGAAAAACTTATAATGGCTTCTTTGAAAATACAGCCGATTTGAAAACCTCCTTTTTTTGAAGTCGGTTGAAAAAGTTTATGTTAGCTTATTAAGAGCAGTTTTGTAGTACCTATGTGAAATAAGTTTACAACATTTATTATATCGATACATATTTTCTTAATTTTTGTGGTATTCGAACAGCTTAACTTTTGATACCTTTAGCACCGAGCACTTAGATTCAGTAGATTTTTAAAGTAACGCGTCTTGAGCGCTGAAATCTTTTTGATATTGATTGAAAAATAAAACTAAAAATTGCCCCCCAACTTACTTAGTGTTGTCTCAGATACAATATTAATTACCCAATTTCCTTTTTCTAGCATCGAAGGCGTCAGCTCAATGCTCGGTTCGAAAGGCATTCCATTGAACGTGAAGAACAAACTCTGTTACGTCAGCTTCAGCGACGACAGGAGCCACATGAACAAGACTTCCGACTTGAAGATGATATATTACGTCACGCCGACATATCCGAGGCCAGAACAAATGCCGGAGCTGACGAGACTGGCCCACACGTTGATGCACGTGCCCCGGATACACTGGATCGTAGCTGATGATCAGCAACAATGCTCTGATAATGTGATAAATTTATTGAGGTGAGCGAAGACGAAACTATATTTAACCTTAATTGTATCATACATACATACCACCACGACTGCATCCCCGAAGGGTTCAACACACTAGTATGTTTAGGTCCCATGTAATAGAGGGCGAGGCTATGGCCACTAACCGGGCACAAATCCAAACTCCGACCTGCTACTACTACTGAGAATTGTACTTGTTGTTGTATTGTACTACAATTACGTACAATCATACATGGACAATTTTAGAGGAGTAAAATGTCTCAATTAAATCTTTATTGAGTCTACCACTAAGTAGGTGACGCAAAAAGCTGCTATAAGTTCGATGTCACATCGTTTTATTGCTCCTAAATGAATGGGCCGTGTATGTTGACTTTTGAATACTGACGTGATTGAAATGGTTCAGAATTCGAACCGTTCTGAATGTTATCAGCAATTATCGTTACCGTTTTATACTGACAGTTGCTACCGTTATTAGTACAATTACCTCTAAACGGAAGTTAATTAGCCTCTAAATGCTTTGAACATTACGTCTGGTACATTGCAGAGTTGGCCCAACAACAGTTCAGATGTTTATTTTGCAAAGATATGCAATTTTTTCCTCTGTTTGACTCCAGATTCTTCTGTCTCGATCCATATAACACAATACACCATCAGATGAAATATCATCTTTTATTTACATCTTTTTTTCAGGCGTACCGGTCTACCCTACACACACATTGCCAGTCCAAAGCCGTTCGTATACAAAGGGACCAACTTTCCCCGCGGTGTTTCCAACCGGCGCGCAGCTCTGTCCTGGCTGAGAGAGAACGTACAAGAAGGGATATTGTACTTCGGTGACGATGATAACACCGTGGACTTACAACTCTTTGACGAAATCAGGAATACGAAGAAGGTTTCAATGTTTCCTGTTGGATTAATTGGGGATTATGGCGTGTCGACCCCTATTGTCAAGGATGGAAAGGTATTTGAATTTTGTATTAATTTTTTGTTCTGAAAAGGGTAGCCTGTGGAGTTTTTAGCCGGTTCTTCGCCATAGGAAATACCGTTTGGAGCCGCCACGCATCTAGAGTCATTTAGATATATAATTTTGACATTTTTTAGGCACTATGTTGAGATTTATGATCTGAGATCGTCGCTTAGTAACTACAGTTCTTACAACCAGGCTACAAAGGATATAAGGTCAGCCATTAAGTTGCGAAGCTCAAATATTCAGTTGCTCCCTGTTAAATACTGGTAGTTAAATTAATATGGTGAAACTGGAAGCCGTTTTTAACATTATTTTAAGCCTGTACCAAAAACCTCCCTTTCCTCTTTTTCACACGTTTTTATTGATAGCTAGTTGTACAAAAAAGTAAAAAAATATAATTTATGTTATATAAATTGAGATCTGAAATCGCCAATCCGCAATGAGCAAGCGTGGTGATCGTTTGTGCCTTCTCGGTTTGGAAGGCCTGTGTCCAGCAGTGGGACGTTTATGGGCTGATATTATTATTAATATTAAATGATTGTATAACACATGACAATAGGAACTCAAGAAAACAGACGAATTGTTCATTACTTGACACAACATTAAACAAAACCATAATCTGAAAAACACAATGATCTATTTTATCCATAACTCATTTTCTATGATTATAAACAATCAGAGTTTATGATGATATAAATAATAACGTATTATGAAATATTATTCCTATTGTCTTATCTAAATTATTCGTTCGAATTTAAATAAGCACTAAAATTTCGAAATCTGAATTATTTTATTAAAAGTAAACTATTTCAAGTTCCTCATTTTGAGGACAATAATTAAAATAGACAGCATCCAGACTCGCCTACCCTTCGTTGGGTTTTATTATTATTCTTGGTTGTAAGACTAGCGTTGTAATTTCCAGGTGGTGGCGTTCTTCGACTCCTGGCCCGGCTCCAGAACATTCCCAGTGGACATGGCGGGCTTCGCGGTCAACATAGAGTACCTCAAGCCCTCCGCCTCCATGCCCTACATCGCCGGCCACGAGGAAGACAGGTTTCTAGTAAGCTTAGGCATCAAACTCGACGAAATCGAACCTCTCGCTGCCAATTGCTCAAAAGTACTAGTCTGGCACACTAAAACTGCCAAATTCAAGAAACCATCCCTCAAACTCAACCTTCAAAAATTCGAAAATTTACATAAGTACCAAAGTTTTATTAATCTACTTAAAGAGACTTCTAATTTAGGTATGGTGAATCTCAATAGCAGTACCGGCACTAAGGCCTATATCATACGGAACCGTAAGCAGTACGACGCCGCGGGGGGTCTGCTGTAAATAACTCCCCACCAAAGTAGCAAGTGTTTGCTATTTCTGTTTTTCCATGTAGTACGTACCTTGTGCGAAAAGGCCTTAAAGTACGTAATTTAAATTGGAACGTGAAGCAATCGGTTGTGTTATCTAAAATCTTTAGTCAATGGAATCTTAAGAAACAGAACTAAGTAAGTGCTGGCTAATGCTTTCGTTTATAACCAGGATATGAATATTTGATTACTGCTTTGGCACTTATTCTAGCTAGGTACATTAATATAGTGTTTTGCCTCGAACAATGCTTGAAAAATACCGAACTAAACATGATCAATGATATATTATTACCTACACATTACCATCAAGACATTACAATAATATTAGATAACTTTATCTCTTCATTTTTGACAAGGTTTGTGTGATATAGATAACCCTTCACTGCGGCTATTTCTTATTTTATTTGAGTGAGAATTATTATAGGTATTCGTAAAAAATACTTTTTATTAAAACAAGATTTTGTTTGCGCTCATTTGTATTCCCATGATTCATTAATAGCAAGCTAAATAGTTATTAAGAGTGAGAAATATTGACGTTTAATATCTAAATTTAGTATAGAATTATAATCCAGTGTGATCTTAGATAGACATAATAAATTATTATTATTTAGGACAAGCGAAAGATATTACACAAGGATTTATCACTTATAGCAAGTTTATTTTCAGAATATATATTTTTATTAAAAATTTTAGTCTATGTTTTAATATGCAGGGTGTTAAGGAAATGCTCGTCGTATTTGAAATAACGATTCTGCCTATAGAAATTAACAACTTTCTTTAAATAATTTTTAGTATATTCTCGAAATAATTGGCTTTTCTGTACCAGTTGTTTTTCTGATTGTACTATATTTTTCTACGAGAAAGATATAGTGCAATACGAAGAAAAAATTCTGTTGTTTATTTCTTTGGGTAGAAATTTATGAATATACCACGCATTACCGTAGCACCCTGTAGAAGATTTGTAAAATTCTCATTTATATTTTTATGCAAAATTTACTTTATATAAAATTTTATTTATATGTTAAAAGATATTCTTAATTCATTTTTTAGAAGAAATTACTTAAGTTTATCGTCTTAATTATTTTATCTCACAATATCTCAGTTCGTTAGTTGTATAAGACAATACTGTTGATATTAAATATAAATCTATATTGTAGTTTAATGTGTACATAGGGATAATGTTGTTTGGATTGATTTTACACAGCCAACAAAATCATAGGGTTACATAAACAAAGAAAAGTGATTTAAATATTTGTTTCGGAGACATAAGTTAGCTAGATACTAACAGACTGGTAGATTTTTAACAGAATTCTACGGTTTTAATCGAGTTGAAAATTTACTTTTAAGAAACTATGCATAATATGAAGACAAAGAAATTATGGTAGAATACATCGCCGTGAAGTTTAAATAAGACTCACTTGAAAAAGAAAATGAAAAAATTGCGTAATATTAATTTACTAGGAAAGTTATTCTGGTCAAGCTTATCGCGACTTAAATACAAGCATTTATGATACATATTTATTTTAACAGTCAAAACGCAGTGCGTTTATGTGCAATCCATTATTTGATGCCCATCTTTGGGACGCTCTCGGACAAAAGACAGATTTAAGAAATATATCATTTTATTGACATACGATTGTAATAACTTATCATTTTAACTCTTAATTTGGTGAATATGCGGTTTAACTATAGTCTGACGTTATTCATTCAGAGATTGAGACAATAAAATAAAAATATAACAATAAGGATCTTAAAATTGAACAGTAAATATATCTCCTATTAATACAAGATGCGAAGTTATCTTGTAGCATTCGTTGTCTATTGTAATTTAATAATAATCTGTTCAATTAATAATATGGCAGCCCCAGAAAAGTACAAAGTTTGAAGAATAATTTTTCGATTTATACGTCAGTTAATACAGGTTTCGATGTTTTCGTATTTAACTCTAGTGGAAATTGTAAACCCGCAGGTGAGCTAGCGTGGTGATCAATGATCGTACCTTCTCTGTATGAGATGACGCCTGTAACCAACGGTGGGAAAATAATAGGTATTATATCACTAACATGACAAATCAAAATTTACCTAAAAATTTGAATACTTGCCTTACTTATTTAAAATAAGTTTTTCTTGTATAAACACTGAACATAATAATTTTTATTATTATAGCGATATAATAATTTGTAACTTTAGTGATATCAACAGAAACCGATGGCTGAATCTGTAATACTTACTAAATAGGCATATGTAATACCAGAACATTATAAAAAAGAAAATTGCGATCAAAGATGTTATAAGGAAAGTCTTGAAATAACTGAGGTTGTATTATGAAGTTTTAATCTATTATTCCTGTTTAAAGCTACATACAAAATAACATAGTTTCCTTCGCCGTCTTCCTAGGCAGTCGTCAATGTGGTTAATGTCATCCACATTACATATACATTCGCAGAACACGAAAATTGTCCACGCATACTCTAACGACTTTATCAATTCAGTAATTAGTACTATAAAACTAGACCTACTAGAACTGTCAAAGGCGTGACATGAGTCTGCAGCACCTATAGTTTTGAAAACAAAAGCAGTCCATCTGCTTCGAGCAAACCGTTTACGAGTCCAAAGAAATCTGTAGTTCACCCTGTACATAGTTCATCTGTAGTTCAATCTGTAGTGCCACTAACCGAGCACAAATCCAAACTCCTACCTGCTACTGAGAATTTCATAGAAAAATCCAATAACACCTTTGTCGACTTGGGAATCGAACCCAAGACGTCTAGCGTAGCAGACGCTCTTAGAACCACTAGGCCAACGAGGCAGTTACTGAACGGACTACAACATAATAATTACTCCTTTAAAACCTCATAATACGACTTCAGATAATTGAACGCACAATTGGTTATGTATGTATCTTTGTATATGTCACCGGATGATTGTGAATTGTTAGTTTATAAGAATTCTCGGAATACTTCAAATTCTCTTGCTTTTTTAGCATACTGTGCTGGATTAATTTATTATGCCGTCTAAAATGATAATTTTCACTTGTAGTCTACTTTATATCAGTTACAGATGTGTTAAGTGCACTCCGTGCTACATAATCTGTGTGGACTATATAAATTATACTTAACGTATTTAAGTTATGATCATTTGATATTTCATTATTCATGCACTAATTTCTGAACTAAATAGTTAAACTACAGACAAGTGACATTTTTGAAACACAGTATTGCAGATATTTTACTAACACATGTTCCACTTCAAAAAAATATGTAGCCGTATATGCTTTTACTTCACTGCACCTTACTTAAGTAAATTCAGTTATTACGCAGCATGCCAAAGTTATCTGCTATCTGAAAACCTAAATAGGGTTAAATATAATTATAATTACATATAACATGCTCACGTTTGTATTCACTACCTCATAAACTGTACAAAAAGATTGAGTAATATCTAATTAATATACAGGTTGTTACCGAAGGGTATATTTTTTCAAACTGGGGGAAAAATAATTACAAATGAGTCGCGACACACTGAGGCTTTCGCCGCCAAGGCCCGTCGCGTATTATAAATAATAGTTACGTAAATGTTATCCTCTTGTCCCTAGAAGAAGCTGGCCCGAGCCGGCCAAACTAGCAACAAGAATAGGTCCCTACTAAACTAGTAATAAAAATTAATACTTAGATCCAGCCATCCCTTGTTGTTTTGCTTTATTAAGATTTTTAGAAACGCAGTAAGTCGAGGTCCGAACCCCGCAGGTGGTGCCGTTGACGTTGCTGACGTAGTTAGTTTTTCTTATTGCTCTGGCTGGAGGCCTTAAGGTCCTCACCAAAAGTCCGGTGAAGCAGTCAAAGCCTGCGCTCAGGCTAACTGCAAAGATCTCTACCAAAAAAAACTGTGAGGCTTAAGATCTTATACCTACGTCACTCGCTAAATGTTAAGATGCAGTTTTTCTGCGGCTTGGATTGATTTTGGTGTTGAATATACCATACGAAAATTAAATATCAATGACTTAGTTGACTGAATTTCAGCTGATATTTTGTAAAGTACCTCTATACCAGATATACTCTTCACCCCTTTTGGATACATATGACCTTTCGGTAACACCCTGCATATGACACTTAAGCAATATTTTTTCACATTTTAGTAGATCAGAAGAGTAATCAAATCATAGTTAAAAAAATCGTTTTCAACTGCACTAATTTATCTTTAAGAATGTTGTTGTATGAAAACCCATGCTTTTATCTAACTTATTTTTTTTTTATCCAAAGAATACACATTTTTCAGTTTAAAGGGAAATTAGAAAACTATTAGAATATTTAGTTTCTTTATCTTTACACTAAATATAAAAAAAATACTTTGCAATATTTTTATTACAATTATTTTCATATTGATCAATTTAAATAGCATTTAAGTATTGCAAAGTTATAGGACTTTGGCTCTTACTATATCATCAGTTAAATCTCATTCTATTAAAAGAAATAGCATTTAGTTGATAACGCCTTTATGTGACAAATCATTGCAAGACAGTATTCGAAAGTAACGAAAATCAACCCTATCTCTTTGTAATGAAGTCGCTTTTAGTTTTGTATCATCTGATATTCTGCCCGCTGTGCTTTTGTGACTTATTCATTGATTGCAACGGATGAAGTGTTTGCTATTTCCTTGCTTCTCATATCTTTAAGTGTTTATTTATTTTTATTTTTAAATCAAAATCAGTGAACAAACTCACCTCTTACTAGAATTCGGAAACGGTGTCAAATTGCAATACATTAATTTATTTATTAAGATGTGATTAATGAATCTCTGTACGGAATTAATATTATTGTTATAACCCTTATGGTTCTGAAGAAAGGATGCTTCTAGGCTATCACGAAAACTATCGACAAAGGACTTGTTAAGAAGGAATGAAGAACTGTATATTATACATAAAATTATGCAACATCTTCTTTGTAGATTGAAAGTTTTTTAGTAAGTCGAATTGTACAGATCGATTGATCGATAATGTTTAGCTATACCGTCGATCTGGGCCTCGATGCAGCCCTATAACCTATTTTAAATACATGCCAGTTGTCGGTCAGTGTATTTGTGCCTAATTTTCGTATTCAGATAAGCCTACAATGAAATCTCATTGAACTGTCGAAGAGAATGATCGTAATAACCAATTAATGATCGAAATGACAGGTAGCAGAATGACAATCATCGTAAGGAAGTCCAAGTGAAGGAGATCATGTTATGAATTCAAGCAACTCTTAAATAACTGAATCGAGGCCATGTGGTTGGTTGACCATTCCAAAATTGACAAGTCGTCTGTTGCCCCCGTAAGTAAATAAAGACGTCATCTACTTTGTCGATACTTATCGAGATAAGGCCGCAATTTAGGTAAGGTTTTTCTTAAATGTTATAGAGAATGTAAAAGTACACCCTATTATTTGTGGGAGTTTAATTTATTTTGCTGTGACCTGAATTTTGTTACAGTATTTTTTTTTCTGACATAATATCACTAAACACGTGAGATCTGCTTTTAGTGTATACTTGAATGTATTTGCATATTATTACTATTGGATTTCTAAGATTTCTTGTACTTTTGATTGGATTGTCAAAATACTCACCTTCAATATTAAGTTTTAATTAATTAACAATGTTAAACGTTAATAAATTGTAGGTTAAAATGACTTACTATATGCTGGACATGTTTGGGATTCTTTAAAGAATTGTATTTTAATTATAGGATCGGCTTTATTGGCATTTAAAAGACATTAAAAGTTTATTTAGATTATTTTCATTGGAACTATTAAATGGATGTGAATTTATACTGCAATAATATTATTTATGCAGTAAAATAATACTCCAGTCAACAAAGTGATTGTAGAGTGCGTGAGCAAAGCCCTAAACAATTTTCTGAAGAAATTGCTTAGGGCCTTGCTCACGCACTCTACAACGCCTTATGGGTGATTTATTGACTGAACTATAAGCCATATGAATATAAAATATTAGTGAAACAAAGTTTTTAAAAGACAAAAGTTTATGGTTATGGGATGGTTTTGTTGTTTATTCTAAGGTAATATTATTTTCCAAAAATGTCCGTTATACAGCATAACTAGGCAATGACTAGTCCCTTTTAAGTATGTTAATTACTTGATTATTATTAAACAGTGGTTTGTTATTAGTTGTACCATAAGCCGTTGCGGCATTCCTGTTTGAAAATCTTAAAAGAAATAAAACCATTAAAGTGATTTCTTGTTTTTTATTTACCTTGATATGTCCTGATACAATTATACAGTATGATATAAAATTCCTGTGTACGTCTTACTCTTTAGGAACTTTAAATTATTTGTTTTTTTGCTTCATTTAATTCAGCTTTGTATTTTGGTAACTCGACGTTATCCCAGTGTAGAGTTACGTTGTCGAAGAACCTAAAAAAACATTAAAATTATTTATAATTGCATGAAATATTCCAAGCTAAAGTGTTATGCTTAGAGTCCTCTAGATCTTAAGATGCTGAAGGAATTGCATCAATAACAAACTGCAATTAGATTTTATCTGTTAAGTTCAGATCAAAGTTTATTTAAGATAGCGCCATCTATATTTTTATATTGTACTACGATAAGCTTTAGTAATGGTTTTCATCGATAGATGATGCTACCTGTACTGTCTGTGAACAAAGTAACATCATATTACACGTATATTATTAGACGTGAGTTGTCCAACTAAGTTTCTCTTTGCAGACTATTAGTTTAGTAAGCAGGTAACTTTCTTATAATAGATTATGTTTACTTAAATAAGTTGGTACCTTGTCTAAGTTACTATTTAGTGGATATTTAACATTTACGAATAAAAATATGAAAATGAGTCTTAAATATGGCTTAATCTCAATACCTAACTCGAGTTGCATCGAAAAAAACATAGGTAGGTCGTTACTTATGACTAGTAATTACATAATGTGTTTTTTCCATGATACTGAATTGAGTAGGTAACTGATAATTAATCAGAAAAGAGTTCCTTGATTAATGATCATGCTGTAGATACTACTTATACATGGTGATTCTGTTATCGTCGTATAAACGAAAACTATGACCTCTATATCGGTTAAAAATACAATTAATATTAAAAATTCCACAGACAAACAAAGGAAAATCCCGAATTTGAGTACCATTACTAAAACTTAAGTAAAGTGGAAAGAAGTGGTCTCTGCCTACCCCTACGGGAAACAGACGTGATTATATGTATGTATTACTAAAACTTTTACGAATATTGTAATTCGAGGTTTATTTTTTAAGTTTTTTAATTTCAAAAACAGAATCGCTTTAAAATAATAAATTATAAAATTAATGTCCGAATATTATAACGTCAATCAGTTTGAAATCACCGCTTAATACATGCTGTCTCTGTCACTTTAATGTAAAAAGTAGAGACAGATATTATATTGAAGAACGTGATAAGTAAACTAATTAGCGTTTCATTATTCGGGGGGCTAGTAACCAAAGTTGTAGCCGTTGTAAGTACCTTATACTTATAGTGAGTATCAAAAATTAAATACCTACAGATATACCTTAAGCACTTAATATAACATAACATATCATCACGCCTGTTTCCCAGAAGGGTTAGGCTGAGGTTTACCAATTTACACCCACTGTTCGCCGATATGTTTAGGTCCCATGTAATAGGGGGTGAGCCTATTGCTACTAACCGGGCACAAATCCAAACTCCGACCTGCTACTGAGAATTTCATAGAAAAACCCAATAACACCTTGGTCGACTTGGGAATCGAACCCAAGACAACTAGCGTAGCAGTCGCGCTTAGCACCACTAGGCCAACGAGGCAGTCTTAATATAAGAACGTTATAAACGTTTCAATATTCGGGGGCTAGTAACCAAAGTTGTAGGTAAAAATTATTTTAAGTAGTATATACTTACTTTAATTGAATATCATGAAGCACTCGCTGCTCATGTTCCGACAGGCCCTTATCCAGCAAGTCCACGGTATCTCTAAGTTGGTCAACGTTGAAGAAACCGCATATGTTTGTGTCAATGCCGGGCTGATTAAGCGTGAACCAGGTCGCTAGGCGAGCCATCTCGACGTTTTGTGCCTAGATAGGATTAAAATAAACTTAGTATGTAATACTAAAGTTGAACTAGTGCATTGTGGCCTTCAACCTTTAATAGGTAGGTTTAATCCAATGTACGTAGCCTAACTAGGTATCTAAATACATAAAGTGTTTTAAAATTTTCAGTTTCTTGAAATAAAAAATTTTTTTTAGACGGATTTCGAGCTATTTAGATTTTGTTTTCCATATTTCTAACGCCATTTAGGTATGATCGTCACGGGGAGACTTCGATAAATCCTTTTAAAAGTAGTTTTATTTCAGTGTCTAACATATGCGTAAAACTACGAAAGTATTATCGTCAGTTCCTTTAAAAAATCGTGAAGAAAGCTGGAATACGGAATGCTCCCAACTTACGACTTCACCCACACATTGGATGAGGTTACCTTGTGTACGAATCGTAAAAAAAGCCGCAAAGACTGATTTATGCGTACGACGTTACTTGAGGGTTAAGTATTCATTTCAAACCATTTAGTACATGTTTTATGTTGGAAGGTGCAAGTGAAGATGTGTTTTGTCTAGTCCGACTTCCTCGTTTATCTGACTTAGACACTTACTACTAGAATTTAGAAGTCGATAGCTTGTACCTAACAGGGATCTAACTTAAAAGCAGAATCAAAATCCGATTTTTTTTTTTTCATCTACCAACTTCTTCTGTTCAGCATTTTTCGCGGTATCTTGTTGTCGGCCTCCAGGCTTACTGAATTCAGTTTTGACTTCTTGATTCTTTAGGACACTCGAGCACAAGTATTTAGTGATGAGTGGGCGAAAAAAGTTACCTACCTATATGGAGACTTTAAATATTTTTATAGTAATAAGAAATTTACCTTACAATACTCGGAGGCCTTCTTGCAGATAGCTTTGACGTCATCACTGGCTGGATGCCACGCTTGAGGTCCACTGTTGCAGAGCAGACCCATGCCGGTGGCCGCTGCGTTTGCCACACCCACGCCTTTGCTCTGGAATTATATAATCATCAAAATTGAAATTTTCCATATTTCAGTCTAATATCCACTGGGATAGTAGACTGAAATTTGGAAATATATAAATATGTGTTCAGTGGAGTAGCTAAACTTTTTTCTCAGTACTGTTAACTGGCTAATAATGGCGTTCCTGGTCCATACAATTTTGAAGTATTTTTATTATTTTCAGTTTTGAGAACGAGTGTTATTCGGGTGCAATGGTATAACCTCCACATGATTCTCGAAAAATTTGCTTTAGATGTAACATTAATTGTTTCTGGCCCTCTTGAATTAGGGGATGCATGCAACCGCATTGGTTGCATTGGGAGAGCTACGCCGCTGGCAGCGCCTTTTGGGGTATAGGTAGTATTGGTGGTTAAATAATCCATCCCTCGGCAACAACGTCAGCTTATTGTACAGGCTATAGTAAGTATCAAGTACAATTTGAACAAAAATTCAAAGATTATGAAAAGGGTTTGAAAGTTACTTTCTGTCATTTATTTTAACGAAGATAAGTTATTTTTACTGTTTTAATTATTGAAAAAAAAAAGATGTTGATTTTATAGCCTGCTGATTAAGAACACGTTACATGAGATCATTTACATGAGAAATCCTACACACCGACACCGCTTAAGCGAAATACCGATAGATGCTACCAAAAATGCCCACATAATAAAACGATCGAAATCTGAATGAAACCTTTACCTATATCAATTTGCTCTTTTAATTAACTTTCGAAAATCAAACCCCGTCCGGCGTCCGGTCTTTTGATATTTTCAATAAATAGTAAAAAACTTCGTTAACCGTATTCCCGCGGCAGCGTTTGTAGCGGACTTGAAAGGGGAGTGAACTTAAGAGTATGACAAAGTAAAAACTAGAGTGCACACTTCAGAGTATGAAACTAGTTTCATCTTAAAAATAGTGTCAAAAAGAGCGCGCTGTTTTTTTGATGATAGATATTTGTCTCAAAACCTAATATTATCCTAATAACATCGGAACCGTCAATATCGATGGTATAGTGTTTGTAAGTGAACCTGACTCCTATACTAAATACGTCGTGGGTTCGATGCACGCCCAGGACAAATCTTTGCGGGATGAGCGCGGTCATTTGGTCTGTGTGTATAATATTTAAGGTATTTAGAAACATATGAGTATGCTTATCAGTTGTCTGGTTACCATACCACAAGCACTGCTTGCTTTGGGGTCAGATAACCGTGTGTGAGTCATCCCAAGATATCATACTATATGATATTTGAAACTTTTTCAAACTATCAATTTCAAATTCAAATACTATTATTCTTTCACCACACGAGCGTTAAGTACAGCCAAAAATTTGGTTACGCTCGGCACACTGGGCTATGAGCGATGCGCGCACTCTATACCATCTTATATATACTCTAAGGGCGTACAATTTTAGAACGGGCTGTGTTGGGGAAGGTTAGTTAGTTAGTTACCTATCAATCAAGGCAACCGTTCAATATCTTGGTTCCTTTGCATGCAATGGGAATTGCTTGAATGAATGAATGTTCTTATTTTCTGCCCTAAAAGTATTTTTACTACGTTTTAAGTACTTTTAAGACTCATACGCACATAGAAGGTTGCAAGATTTTTTATAGTTAGATGAAAAATTTGAAAACTTTAGATAGAAAAACAATCTTAAGGAGTGAGCAGTAAATTCGTCAACCTTTTTCTTTGTGTCTGTTTCTGTTTGTAGATATTGGATTCGTATTGCATTTGAAATTAATTCAAGAGTAAACCTACAGGTCTTTAGGGTTACAGAAAGCACTTTTGACGGATACAATTCTATTCATACAAGATCTGTTAGTACTTTAGCTAGCAGTTACTGTGACTGCGACGAGGATTCGTGAATGAAACAGACAAAGCTGTGCGGCCAAGCTGGCAGCTCAAAGTCTATTCAAAACGGTCTACAGTGGCCACAGTGCCTTAGTAATGAAAATAAATAAACCTATGGTTGCTAAATGGTACTACGAATTTCTCGGGAATGTCTGCTTCTTCTCATTACATTTTACCTGTGATCTTTATATGTATTATTTATTGGAATAATCTCAACACAGAAAGCTCGTCGGTATACCTCTTGTGAGCTTGGAGCTACAATGATACCGAGACAATTAAGTTCGAAAATTAACCCTTAATTTTTGGCTTTACAAAGTTCATGTTCCATTACTCATGATTTATTTCACAGAGCGAAGAACAACAAAAAATCCCGTCATCTTCCTCAACGGAAATAGAGGAAACATTATTTAAATATCACCATTTCGAAATAGTAGTATCAGGTCAGCTTTTCAGCTTGCACCGTTCTTTGAGCTGAACGTGAATGCACTTGAAACATGATGCAATATTCTCAGAACAGCTTACGTGCAGCCAGTCGGTGCATAACATTCTCTTGAATGGGATAAAGGTGCGAGCTACCTTTTACAAAGATGTTTATATTTCTCTTATAAATAACTTAACTAGGTAGGTAGGTAAGTAGGTCTTCTTAACTAGGTATTGTGTTTAGATACTATGCACTTATATTTTTATTATAGATATATGTTTAGTTAAGTGACGTTAAAAATAGGTAATACTTTTAAATATAGCACAAGCAGTTTTAAAAAATTGTTGCACTTTTGCCCAGTGCAAAGGCCTGACTTCTATTTTTTTCGGTTAGGACTATGGTGAACCAATTTTTCCTTCAGTATTACCGCATCAAACTATACCCTTTAATTTAAATGAGTTTTAGGTTTCTTGCCTTTACCATTGTGTGGTAGTAGTAAATAAAAATATCTTTATAGGTATTGACCTATTGTTTTCAAAACCTTAGTCCTACACTACGTTTATATGACTTAACATAAACATACCAGTTGTGTGTACAACCTACCTGTCACATGCAGTAAAGTAAAATTCTAGTCTTTTGACATTAATGTCTGTATTTCGATAATTGAACCTCACACGCGATGCATTGAACCCCAGTGAAGAGCAATTAGAGGGGGGCAGGATAATTGTGGTTGTATTGTTTGATCTTAATACTGCAATCATAACAACTCATGTGTCATATTGTGATAGCCCTGTCTGGAGATAATTGATTCAATTAATGTGATGCATTTATAAGCTGAAGCGGGTCTGTTATTACAAAAAACCTTGATGATTACTGTCACAAAATTCTAGGTGTTTGAAAACGGATGGAGACAATGAAAGTCCAAGAGTGTTATTTTTTTATCTTTAGTTGAGAATTTTTGATACATAATATAGCTCTTTAAAAAGAGTCATCCAATGAGATTAGATAGCTACGCTATTGGTGTTCGTCATGGATTCGATGTTCATGTGTTTTCTATGTATCCATTATTTTCTTCAGACCCGACCAGCCTAAGACATAGCTAGATCGATTGCTCTCTGATTAGTCTCTTTTATGTCTTCTGCTGTCGCGCTAACTGGGATGACGCAACAGTTTTTTTTTTAAGTTGAGAAAATGGCATTTATCAGGGGCAGAAGTTAGTAGTAGGTATTAAGTACTTTAATGCTAATTTAGTGATATCGTGAAAAACATTTTATATAATATTAGTATTTCATTAATCCAACTATTTACTAGTACATATTATATACAATTTATAAACAACGATCATTTACATTGGATTTCATATGTCAATATACGAAAATGCATCAAACGATCCGCAAATTAAATCCACAAGGGGATAATACCTATCGGACAATTTGAAATTTTGCAGAATCAAAGCGTAGGACAAATTGACAATTTAATTAAGCTGTTGTTACCTATAAGTGCACAATTAAGCTGATGGCATATACGTATATGACTAAAACCCAGCATAATTGTGTTGTCAATTTTGTCTCTATTTATTGGTAATTAATTAATTGTTAATTTAAATTAATTGTGTTGCGGTAAGCTGGTGTCGCGTTATAAATAATGAAATCAATTTCAGCGTCCCAATTTAATTTATTACTATGCACGTAGGGTTATCTACATCATAGATATTCCTCAATATTTTCTATTTTAACAAGGCCTTATACAGAAAAAAAAAACAAAGTGTTTATAAACACTTTAAAAAGCATCAGAGTGAAGAATTTTAGAAGCCGTTACATCATAGTTAAACAGAGTGAAACACATCCATTTTATATCTCTTCGCGCTGTGTTGTGTCAATAAATCTTTTTTTTCACATTGGAACCTGTGACCACCGACTGTCCTGCGGCTAGGTTTAGGTATAGGGTACATAAATGTTGCCGCAGATTCCCACGGTTATTAAAACAGCAATTTCCATGTATAGGGTAACGTGACAGGTGCGATACGTCCCACCGATCATTTTAGCTGCACTAAAAGCTGAGGAAAATGTTCACTAGCCGTTTCGCCAGGTATGGCTAGCCTTTTCCTAAGCTATGTTGGGGTCGGCTCTTAGTTTTACGGGATTTAACGGACTATTGTATTGCGCATCTGACCTCCACAACCCATTTCACTGGGCAACACAGTCTCCTGTTAAAACTTATTGTAAGAAAAGGCATGATGACTGGGAATGAGAAGTAAAAATGTTGTCCAAAAGATAACTATTTTTTGTTTCTTTGTCAAAATAAGTGAAAGCTAAGAAGATAAAGGGAATACAAGTTCAGGAGTGGAGGGTAATGACGTCACTCGTTTTTAAAAATCGAACGACCGACAAAAAACAAAAACACGACAATTTTAATATCGTGATGGACGTGAAAAAGCCAAAATACGTGTTTAAAATGCGTTTAAAGTCTGTAGATCTAAATAAACGACTATAAAAAAAAGTCTAGTCAACTTTCCCATCGCAAATATCGACGTATGACAGTCGAGACCAACGGCTTAAAATGTTCCTCCGATATTCGTACCGTAGGTTTATTTATTCTACCGTACAGTCTTTTATCACCTGTATTTGTATTTTCAAACTTCTGTCGTTCTTGATATAGGTTTTTTTTTGTTTTTTTCATTGTATAAAAATATCCATACGATGCTACCTAAATGGTGCTTTGCTTTGCTGTGATAAATACTGTTTGTAAATTCAACGTAGTATTAAAGTGATAGGATATTTTACAATTTTGCGATTTTTTAAGAGTATTTCACAAACTTTCTGGGCTTAGTTTTATTTATTTAATTGTAAATTATTTCAGCCGCGGTATCAGTTGCGGGAACGCCCGTTACAATTTTTATTCTGGACTTTTCTAATGTTTTTGTAGTTATACTATTCTGCTATTCGAAGTAGAAACGAATCAAAAAAAAAAGTTCAGAAAAATGGCTCCAACGGTTCTTCAGCTATAAACCGTTGAAACTAATCCGACTTCGGTTTATATTAAAATAAGGATTAGAATACAACATAAAAATTACTAAAACGCTTACCTTAAAAAACTTCGTATAGTTCTGCAGGCGATTATCGATCAACGTTGACTTCGCATAAGAGAGCATCGCGGATATCTTGACATCCGACTCCTCGACTACTTCCGCTATCAGATCGATGTCATAGTCGGCGAGCCCGATGAACCTTGCCTTACCATCATCCACTGCCTTTTGTAGGGTAGGCAAAGTCTCCTTCAACACGATGGATAGGTCAGGAGCGAAGGTGAAATCGTGCACCTGAAATAAAAGTTGAATTAGTCTCCCATGCTTAACCGACTTTAAAAGCAGGAGTTCTGAATGTCACTAAGATTTTTTCAGTTAGTACTACATAATAATATACAATTATAGTTATTTGACTACTTTTTTTTCGCAATATCTCCGGCAAGTGCAGACCGATTTTATTACCTCAGAATTTTCATTGGTCGGTTCAAGTAGGTTTTTCTACATGTCTAAGTAATAAATTAAGTGCTATGGGCACAATACAATAGCGCGCGCAATAAGAGCAGATAAGTCTTTTCTATTTCGTTCCAGTTCGGATTGATTCTCAAACACAAACAGCAAATTAAATTAACTAACCATTTCCTCGTTTGTACGTTACAATTATTTTTGCAATGTGCCCAGCGCGCATTGTATGCGTACCATATCAAGCCTGTAAAATGACGCTGCAAATTCCTGCCAGCAATACCTCCTAAGCGGAAATGAACGATTCAAAGCATAGATTCAAAGCAACGTTTTAATTAGAAAACCGGCAGTTGACAATTATATTCCAGTGCATTTTGGCACATCTCTATTACTATTCTGGTGAATTTTATTATTAGAGGAATGGGTTTAATGTAATGTTTTAGATGAATTCAGTTTAGTCAGAGTGAAATTGGTGGAATGTTTGCCAGGGAATCAGTTCACTGAAACAAAAGCTAGTTAGAAATGTTCACCAATGGAAAGTCGTGGATGTTGGATCGCGTATAATACCTATACATATTTAAGGATACTCGGACATTTATTGCTGTCTTTTGTGATAAGAATCGAATTACCGAAAGGTGGAATTAATTGAGGTATTAGAAATAATTCTGTAATTAAAGTATTATAAAGATTTAATGACCAATGATAAATAATGTAGGTACTGTTGATGATAACAATACACGAGCATACTGATAAACTGTTAGTATTTCAAAGCAGACCAAACTGGATTATGCTAAATTTAAGGAGAAATAAAAAAATCGAAAATATAAGAAACCATAATAAGCGAGATATCAATTATTTTATCGTTTTTCCTCAAGGTGTCTCCGTGGCGAGATACGTATCAACATATTTGATTTTAAAATTTTCGATCCAAGGCTAGTGCCAAATCAAATCATCTTCATCATCATATGTGACTTTATCAACGAAAAGGTGCAAATGTGATTCTTCTCTATAGGACAAGTGCGGTGTTGTTAACAGTGTGTCAGTGGGATAATTACAGGCTGATAATACTCAAATATACTGTAATTGAACATTCTGGAATGCTCAACGTTCATACAATAAACCGCACTAGACAAACAGGGAACGATGCCAGACATTTTTAGAATATAGAGCATAAAGTAATGTATATTTCAGTAACTGTGCAATTACTGTTGCTCGCCCTGCAATCTCTACCGGGCTGCGGATTACTTTTTGAAATATTCAAATGTTTTTACCCGACTACGCCAGAAGGAGGGGTATGATTTTAGTGTTAGGGTACATTTATTTGGCACGTCCTGCAGCCTAAAAGGATTGATGATTATATTAGTTTAAGGGGTGTCGTTAGATTTCTAATTTCCTCGATTCATTGAGACATTGACAATAGTTACCTTTATCAAATTATTAAAATAATTAATAAAAAATCGTCTTTAAAATTTTGTGTGAAAACGAATATGTTATCGACAAAGAGCTTTAGAGTACTACTTGTCAAATTGAACGCTACATTCCATACTACAATCCTCACAATTAATGTACCTACCTCTTTCATTTCGGATGCATTCAAAGTGTTTGTACCGGCTTTGGACCTGTTAACACATTTCTATTTTTAGAATTTCTCGATATGTACGAATTTAGTAGGTTCCGGAGTCTAAGTCCAGGTAATACCACAGAATAATGAATAACTACGTAATAATATTTCGCTGGCCTGAAGTACGTTTCAAAGCTTGGCGATTTCGCGAAAACAAGCCATGAACCCAAATTCAGAGAAATGCAACCCCACAGTCAAAACCACGGACGAAATAATTCCAATAAGCTAAATTTCAATCCTCTAGCCAAATCAAAACTAAACCAAGTAAATATTTAGTTATTTTAGTTCAGAACTGAATAATTTTGGTTGGCCATTTTAGTGATATTCGATTTCGTTTTACAATTCCGTCAAGTAAATAAATTTAATTAAATTGGCAAATGCGGATTGCCTTTTGTTTATTTCCGATTTCAAAAAGGGAGAACCCTCAGATTTTCTATGTTAGTGCCTACCATAATAATGTATCCGTTAATTAAGAACCTACCGGTATTAAATTAGTAAGTGCATATTAAGGAGCAACAATAATTATGTATGAGACACCTGCAGAATTTATCTAATGAATATACCTCATCGCCAGTATTAAGTACCTACCTAACTACGAACATAATAAACTTTTCTACCATTCAATAAAGACACTCATATCAAAGTGCGCCCACCCGACAACTGTTGTATGATCGGGTGTACCTTTACTATGTGACAACTTCTTCTATCTCCAACACTATTTTATTTTTAGTACCATCTATCTATGAAATAAATACTTCGAAGAATCTAGCTCTAGATGAAATGAAAACGGTCGAGATATTCCCTAAGACATGTGACAATTGCCTTCTATCTCCAACACCGTTTTATTTTTAGAACCATCTATGAAATAAAGACTATTTCTAAGAAGATGCAATGAAAACGTGATCTGAACGTGTAGTGATTTACACCAATAAAACTGAAGGTCATGATCACGACTGCAGTCCCAGACGTGTCTGTTACTGAGATGGCGTCCCCTCTCGCAGAATGATTGATGGGCGGAAGGCATTAGTACAAAATGGCGGAGCCCATATTGAACCTGACCTGTATTGTTCTGCCTAGCCGTTTTGTGAACTCTGTTGGGGGTATTTCAGTCTCGTTTTGTGCAGATGAGTAAATATGAACCAAAATTTTACATTGCATATCTAACTTCTTTGCTTAAAATTCTAGGGAATCGTTCTCAAACAGATTAGTTTTTTTTTATACTGAGGCGTAAATTAATTCCCTAAGTACAAGAAATTTAATTCAAAACAACCGAGGCACAGGAGGATGATCATATCCACGAAACAAAAAACAAACACGCAAAGGCTGGCGAGACTTTATGATTGAAAACCGAATGACTGATAGTCAAATTCCCGAAGCAACCGCGGCAAGTGCGGCTTGACTTTTTGATAGGTGAAAATGATCGGGTTTCCTCCACTAACCTGTATAACATCCACGTAATCCAATCCCAGTCGTTCTAGGGTGCTGTCCACTCCGGCCGCCGTCTTCTCAGCAGAGAAGTCGAACATCCGTTCCGGCACCAGCTCGTACCTTCCGACCTTGCTGGCGATGAAATATGAATCCCTTGGGACCCCCACCAGAGCCTAGGTAAAGAGAGGTATTGTGATTTAGACACATTTTTTTTATCTTCATCCTCGATCAATATTGTGATTGAAGAGTTCTTGAGCGTCTGTCGTCATCTTTACTTGTAATTCAAAGAATTTATTTATTAAAAGAGTCATTTTAAACGATGTTCGGAGACAATATATTTCGCTTTCAAATATTTATGAGATCAGTTCCCCTTTATACATTTTTATTACAGTTCCTCAGAATTTGAAAATTAAATAGTTTTATCAGAAAAATATCACAAGTTGACTATGCCATGAGCAATAAGTATTTCTGCTTCGGTGCACTCAGTGAACATTTGGAATTTAATAACTGCAACGCAGTGCAAGGTCCAAACCTTTTGATTAAAAACTCAGAAGCGAACGAATGAAACACACTTTTAATAAACGATACGACGTCGCAAATCTATCGTTCTCGTAATTAAAAAGTAATGTGTTTTTGTTACACTTCGCAAGAAATGATAAAGGTATTTTTAACATCTAGTGATACTGATTGTTTGGTTAGTTAGAACACATAGCTTGAGATCGTAAGTTATGATGAGCTAAGAAAATTATCGTTTGTGCTTTGAAAAATCCGTGTCGAAGTGAAACTACTGATGTGTTGAAAATGAGGTGATAATTTGATGCAAACACATGTTCCTCCTCAAGACATATTTAACGGGTGTGTATAAACGTGACCAATTGAAGCTAATGCCAATTCACGTGTTTATTTAAGATTTGTTATTTTATATTTATTTAGTTAGTTTATTTTATATTCCTAATTGCATTAAACTTACAAACCGAAAACTTTTTATTTATGTTCATGTGTTCATGTTTATGTGTGTTTTATACATGCTGCAAAATAACTTATAAACTAAGCTCCACAAAACCGTAGTAATGGTTTAACTGTGGGGTCACTGAGTCTCTGCATATACTCATATTTGTTTAATAATTTATAAATAACTCTATCCATCATCCTTCTAGCCATATTGCATGTTCTTTGGAAAGATATTTGTCAATTTTAAACCCGATCCCAGGTAACTTTGTTCCTCAGAATAACTGGTGTACAAGGAATTTTCCCCTAAGTAGTGGTTTCCAAACTTTAATTTGTTACCAGATACTGTTTCCCTTTTTAATTTAAGCATTTACAAAGTAATTAAAAACATAACAAAACAGAAAGTAAATATGTATAAATAGCGATATTACCACACGATTAAATTATTTCATTCTGGTCGTTGGTAAAGTACTCTTCACACCACACCATTGCATTGGTGGAATTATTCAGAATCCAACTAGCACGTAATCCGAATTCTTGTTTTAAAATATTGAACATTACACACGCAGAGTTGACGAATGACGCATTCATTTAATATTCGCATAATTCAGTAAACAAAACATTTAAAAATTACATATCACACTTTAGTCAACTGTACCAAACAATTGACGGAGTTATAGGCGGTTTTATTAGATCATATGGTTAAAAATACATTTAATACTGCGGTATGTGTAGGATAGAGTATGCTAAGATAATCTGTGTCTCTAACGAGATTTATTGCAATAAGTGAGAGCGTCAGAAAGGTTTTGGTAAGGATATTAAATTATGTGAGTAGATGCTGCGAAATTCAGTGAAGCGTGCAAAATCACTTACCGTAAACGGTAAACCTGGGGTGTCTAGCTGAAATACAGCGAGTGTTTTTAAAGAGGTTTTATTTTTCATTGAAAGTTGTTTTATGCATGTTTATGTAACGCTGTTATCACCTAACTATTGTTGTTCGTGAACATTGAAAGAAATTAAGGTGATTTTGGTTTAGTTGTACCTTTAAAACGATTGTAAAAATGCTTGTTTTGTGGAATAGAAAAAAAAAAAACAATTTAAGAATACTTTGATTAATGAGTTTTACAGCAAAATTACTGAAATTCTATATTTTTAGTCCGCCTATTCTATTCGTTTGTATATCTGCTATAGGGGTCGTAGACTTTGTTTGTAATTGAACCGAATCACCTAGTATACACCTAGTATATTGTCTTATTTCATAAGCTCTAAGGAATAAAACAATATTCATCAATCACATTTCAATCATCATTTTACGATCTAAATTATAGTACTGTTACGTCCGCCATCTGCGCTCAGGGTCATCGGTTAATTCGGGACAAAAATATTTATGTGAACTGAGTAGGCATTTGTTTTGGGTCGCGTTGTTTGTGGTTGACTGTTCAATCAGGCAAGAAAAACACGTGGAGTAGGCAATTTAAATACATGGTGTAAAAATAACATATAATCACAAGATAGGCGAAGTTTACGTACTCTGTGCATCAAACTGAACAAGCCCCTCTAGCCAAGTTGTCAGGCTAGAGGGGCTTGTCATCTTACAATTGTAAACGTTTATCGAATTGCTTATGAAGTATGGAAGAGACAAATGTTGAAGCCGTGTGACGTGGATGAAAAGGAATGTTTGAGCGATGTCTGTCATCGTTAAAGATAACTGACAACGATGAGACTTGGCTTGGGAGTTGCGGGTTAGTTGCAAATGAATTATTCTATTTTGATGATAATAATTATTTATTTAGATTATAGTTTAAAGTATTTACCTTTCCAACTGTTCGCTCCGAGCTCCCCTGGCCGTACCAAGGACCGGTCTCTATGTAATTCACGCCACATTTTAAAGATTCTCTTATCAAATTCAAACTCCTTTCTTCATCGAAGGCACTAAAACAAGTAGGCAATTTATTATTTTATTATTTCTATACAAAATGTTTTATAAAAAACAACCACTTCATGTACCTATTTCCAGTTTTAAAATGCGGTTAAAACCTAAATACCTTACCTATGTCCGACGATTAACAAGCAATAAATAAAAAATAAAATGGCGATATCTCTCTCGATTTCGGTGACCAGATTTTGATACCTATCAGAGCAATAAATAAAACCAATAGCCGCGAGGCTTTGACATCCTAAATAAAGCCGCGTTAGATACTAAATGAACAATTTATTCTACGACCACAACGTTTTTTGAACAATATTGGCGTACAACTATTTAAACAGACTTTTTAGCTAATCTAAAACGGGGAAAACCTCAGTATATGTACAGTATTATTACCAGAAAACAGATTTAATAAATGAATAATCCAGCCTATAAACGTCCCACTGCTGGGCACAGGCCTCTTCCCATATAGAGAAGGCGCGAGCATTGATCACCACGCTTGCTCTCTCCGGGTTGGCGATTTCAGATCCCAAATTTTGGAATCCAGGTTTCCTCACGATGTTTTCCTTCACCGTTTGTCAGAAGTGTCTTAGGATTATTAAGAAAGTACATATAACTTTTGAAAAGTTACATTGATACTTGCCCGGGTTCGAACTTGCAACCTCGTGCATACAAATCACAATTCTCAATTAATAAATTATCACTATAAAAAGCAGAAAAAATATGAGTTAATAGAAATACTGTTCTAACAAGAACAATTTTAGACAATAAAGTAATATTATAAGGACACTGTCCAATTTTTCTGAGAACTAGCTTTCGGTCGAAAATAGCAATTCCATTCAATCTAGCAGACCTCTCTGTACCCTTTGTCGATTGTCGGAGTAAATTTGGCTTTTGAGTGAAGTGTATATTTCTGAAAATCTTTGTCTCGAGACTTTATAAAATAGAGAGCTAGAACATAGGTAACTATATTCCTTTTTAAAAAGTAGAAAATGTCTTGAGTTAAAATTTTACAATTCTCTGTCCGCAATTTTCACCAAATATTCTGTTCTAGATGATCTGGGATTCATTACAGCTGTGACAAGAAAGAAGTAGGCACAGTAGCTACTTATTTAGTATAGTATTCCTTAATTGGACTTCTAATTAATTAGCAGCATTAGCACTAATTGGAGGATTTCATATATCTTCTGTAGCTTCGCCTTGTCATGTTGGTCACGAATTAGTTATTTTTAACAAAGTAGATGAGTACATACAGTGCCTACCTTTATCAGAATTTATAAAATGTGCTCGTATTTTCAAAACGGATTTTAGGATGCGAAATGGATAAGATTGTATAACATACTGCCAAAATGTTATTTTGTGACATAATGATGGTATATTGGGCTTTATTATTATACCAATGTTCTTTTATAAAGTTGAGATACGGACTTAATTTTGTGGCGAGGTTAATAACACACATAGTGAAGTCTTTCTAACCCAACATTAGATCTAACCTTTTTTTTCTTGTTAATTATGGCAAACGGCTGCTTCTATTTAATTTTGTATTTGCAATTACTTTATTCAAACTCTCGGGTATACAAATCGAGACAGCTAAGATTAAGACTTGGTTATAATTTTTTTTCTTCTTTTTAATCGGAAAGTGATTATTATCATGGTGTATTATCGAATTACATGATGTTATAGATCGTTGATAAAGGTTTTAATTATTGTGACCTGACATAAGTTATGTAATTTTTGGACAAATTGTGTAATATTGGAATTCCGTAATCAATGAGTGATAATACCCTTATAAAGTAGTTTTGCAAGAACCGTCCGTTTGTCTGTCAGTGGCTAGCTCAACTCTTAAGAAGTCGTAATTTAACTAGTTGGGTCAAAAATATTGCAGTTTTGCGAAGCCATGCTTTCGACATAGGGAACCGTTGGCGATAAGTGCATTGGCTAAGTTTTACTATCTTAATCGCCAAGTCCGCATGTAAACGTAATATACAAATAGGTACGGAATCCTACTGTTTAAATCTATTGTTTGCCTATTGGTAAGAACTTCATTAGAGCTAATTAACTAGATAACGGTGGATAGAAACGAAAAAATATATTTTCTTAAATACTTTATCGATGTTTGACGCACGACGAAAGTGGCTCAGTAGAATATTGACAAGATAATATCAATAGTTATCCTTTCATTACAAATTCCGTTTTGAAGTACACATTGTTCTTCTGAGATAAGATTAAAAAGTTACGCCGACATTCTACGTTAAAAAGAAGGCGCAGCTATATTAAGTACCTACTTAACTAAAATACAAGACGTACACAAGACGTTAATGTTACAAGTTCCAAGTCTAGCAGTTAGGTATAGACTTTATAGCTTGTTTAGTATAAACGTGACGTAATTATACCATTATCAATACACTAGGTAGGTTGAGGAAAATCTATCCATTCCCACCAATGAGAGGCGACGTAGTGGGTCGTGATTTGTAGAAAATGACAGATAGACAAAATGCTAGATTACCGAATCTAGCAGTATAGTTTAATCACGAAAAACCTCATTACCCTTGACCTCGCGAAATGTAGCGAAAAACTCATAATTCTGTAATGCATGCCATAAAAGTACAAAAAAATAAATAAAACAAAACCAGTGGCTAGCAAGGTAGGAACCTACCTGCATTTCCGCAAACAACTTGACTCAGAATATTGCTATCAACAAAGGTAACAAAACAGAAACAAAAAAAACAAATGAAAAAAAAAGTAAAACAAATAACCTACCCGTAAATATTACTGAACGCAGCTCCTCCCAAACTGATTGGGGATATCTTAATGCCAGTTGTTCCAAATTCATTGTATTTCATGTTTAATGAAATATGTTGTTGTTAATTGCACGATACGGTGTCTTCCCGGCAAGTGACAAGACTCAATAGCCGCGTGAGCAGCGGAGCAATGATAAGCTACGTGTAATTGTTTTGTTTTTGTACAACCGGTTGAATCAGGTTGTGTATTTTAATTTTATTGCTTATCAGTACTTACCTAACAACAAAATAGCCATAAGCATACCTACTTATACATAGGAAAGTAAAAAAACTGCAAGAAATAAAGATTTAGGTACTTTAATTAACCAATATTAGATTGACATCGTTTTTGTCAGTGTGTAAATAAAATAATATCAAGTTAGTAACTAGGTACTTATAAATCTAGTTAAAAACTAAAAAAAATGCATTCGATAGGCATACTTTTGTAACAACATATACAAATTAAAATGCTTTTACAACATACCTACATCAAAAACGATATTCTAAACCTTGTAATGATTGTAGAAAGAGCAAAAGCTTCCCTGTTGAATAATGTAAATATTGTAATGAATGCCCCTAAAGTAAACGTCAAATGGAGGTGCGTTTGAAACTTCGATATTTTTATCTTCAGTAAATTTAAGTATTCATAGTCTTTAATATTTTTATCAAGATTTTTGCCGTTATAACAAAGAGAAGTACTATATTAAAATTTTCATACTAAAACAAGAGGAACAAAGATTAAATCTACTTTAAATGCGCCTTTAACGTTGTCAGTTTCCGGGTGGCGCCACTGCCGTTCGGCGTGGCGGTGTTTTGTAATCAAATACTTTTAATTTAAACTTGCCGACTCACTTTTACATACAAATATTATTTTTTCCTGCATTTATAAGCGTTTATTATAAAAATAACAATAAAATTAAAATAGCTTAGTACTAGCTTCTGAACGAGTATTGCGAGTTGCCAGAATGTAAAATAGGGGTGTGGGAAAATGTATAACCAACGAAGAGAAAGATTGTAAGCATATTGAACATGAATGTAACATCAGTTACTAATTAAACTTTTAATACATAATGTGATAGTCTGCCAATAAATATCATGGTACACGTAAAATTTAAGAATATTTTACGATCAGGGAGTGGTAGCGAAGTCTTTAGGTACTGGCAACATTGCGGCGAACTGCCACTCGCCAATCGCCAATCGGTATTTCAGCCGTGGATTGGTTAGAGCACGCAGTGGCGTCTAGCTGCCGCTTGTTAGCGTGTTAACGTGAGATTCTAACTTATACTGCAGAGAAATAAATAACCGAGTTAATTTTTAAGTGACATAAAATGTAAACATTGTCTATTAAAAAATAGTGACCGATAACGTGTGAGTAGAATTATTTAAAGTTGTTCGAAGTGTTTGCCGCATCTTTACTGTTTACTGTTTACGCGAAGTCGATTGAAGAAGAGCCAATATTTTTTTTTTATTCTGTGACTTTTTCGTTCTTAAACTTTTGAACGTCACTTCTAAATTTAAGTTTTAATGAATTTGGGTAACTTTATGAGTTATTAGCATGAAAAAAGTGTTTTGGAATGTCTGTTTCAGTTGGATGTAAAGTAAACATCTTGAGTTTCCTTAATCTTGCGTTGATGAGATATTTTTACACAAAGTACGATATGATCTATAATCCTCGGTTAATGTACATCATGATTGCTGTTAATATATATTTTTAAGCCCTGTGAATAAGTTTAAGTAACTTTTTATAATATTCGTAATACCTCACAGGGTTACTTAATTTCGTTTTATTCCTTCTATGGGGGTTGTTTACGAGATTTACCAGAGAGGAATGTTAGGCGGATATTCTGCTTTCATGATATTAATGATTTAAATAAATTACGTAAATAATTTTAGTTTTAAAATAATTTTTACATTTACATTTTAACCACAACCTTTAAAAACCTTAAGTCTTAATATACTAAAGGTTATTCATTACATATATCAAATAAAAAAAGTTTTGGCTCTTTTCTTCCAACTTTTACTTTGGCATAAGTCTAAAATTAGATAAGAACAAAAAATAATCAAAATTTAAAATAATTTACTTTTAAAGCTGGTTTTAGAATGTATGTTAAGGGTTCACACAATTTAGATTAGAAATTAGATAAATTATTGAAAAATATACTGATATATTTTTATTTTGCAGATATCACGATGAGGACCAGAGTCCTGCGTTGCCGGCCCTTCTCCACCCGGATCCTGGTGCTGCTGCTCTTTGCCCTGGCCTTTGGTGTCTACTGCTACTTCTACACCACATCCCCACAAGACTACACCAAACCAAGTTAGTGACATACCCACTAAGAATTATAAATCCCTCTTTTTTTTAATCCGGTCCTTTTTTTTCCAAATTTGAAATATTTTGGTTTTGTTTTTTTATTTAAAAGGCGCGGCTAAATTAAATTCGACAAGTTATATATAATATATTTTTAGTCCCTTGTAATATAATCGTTAAATAAGATTATGTTACATTGGAAGAATTATTTCAATAATTTTCATATACAGACTTAACATCTAGTACCTATGTAAAGTAGAAACAACCAATTCAAATCATACCTACATCGTAAAATAGTACTAAATACTTGCAATCAACATAAAATAAACTGGTATGCAGTTTATTTTATGTGATTTTATGTTATTTTATTTCGAAATACCTGAAACTTTAAAATAATACAAAAAAAGTTTCTTCACATCATACTTAAACAAAGATTATACATCAGACAATCTTAGATACGTAACCTTGAAAATCCTAGTTATTTTTTGTTATTTGCTTAGATTCGACCTTGACAACTCATTTAATAATTTCGAATGTGAAGTCGTCTATTTTATTTACGTACTTATTCGGACTTATCTGCGTAATGAGTTTTTATTAGCTGTTTCTTATCCATTACAGGTCAAACGCAAGTTTACTCGTCCACTTTCTGTATTTTAAGATATTACCTACTATCTTTCGAACAAAATTGATGTCTTGATACGTAATAGGACAATGGGTAATATGTAGATAAACTCGAACTAGGGTCGAACTCGAATCCTCACCTAGAGCATTAAGTGATGACTCAGGCTTTAATTAGGCACTTATAAGATACTGTGGCACTAGTCTATTTGTCATAGCGGAAGGTCGCGGTCCTAGACCGGTCTCTCTGTGTCTGAGTAAAAAAACAGTATGTACCGTACAATGTTGCTCTATACTTCTTCACGTGACACTACACCTTGCGAAAGTTGGCACTAAGGTATATTAAGGTATATTGTACCTTTTTTCGGACTTTGTTCGGTTGAAAATTTCTTAAAACCCAATACAGTTGTGTTTGTAAAAGTAAATGCACCGCGATAATCCCCTTTTGTACTCTATTCAAAAACTTTATTGAAGTCATGAAAAAATATTGGCCTGAATAAAAGTTTGTAAAGTTATTTGTGTCATACGCAGTAAGCAAAAGGGTGACAACGCTGAATATATTGCAAGCGCGATAAAAAAGTATAGAAAAAAACGTTGTGCAGATTTTCTCACTTCAATAAAATTCTCGCATTTCTAAATAATTTACTGCTACATGAAATTGTGACTGAAATGGTTTCAATTAACATTTTTAAAATAATGATATAAATATATATCGCTACAATTATAAAGCTTAAATAAACTACAAAGGCTTACTTTGCTGTTTACAAAAGTGTATTAAACCCCACAAAGTAAACATAAAAAATGGAACTCTTAATATTGCATTAAGTGTTCAATTATAAAATATTAACAGCACGTAGGTCTCGCGTAGATTGATCCAATATCCGCTTCGAGCACCATGAAATCTTGTTTGTCTCAATAGAGATGCGCCGAGTACTCCTCTATTACTCGGTACTCAGGTGTTTTTTAAACTCGGCGTTTTTTCTTTCCAGTATTTACACTATTTTGGGCGGAACTGACTTTTAGTATTTAGGTTCTATGGTAACGGTAGACGCATGTTTTATAATAGGAAAGAATATTTAAAATATTTACATACATTGACTTTAAAAGAAGGAATTGTTTATAGAGATGTTGTATGAAAAAATTGGTATACTTATCGAAAGCTAGCCGTGTAAAAAATCGACCAAGCACAACTTATGAAACAGTTATCAGTAAAATTCTCGATACTCGTATACTCGTTATATCTCGTTCTCAGCGCATCTCTATCCCTCAATTAACTATACCCATGTTACACCCTACACCTATTCATCGGGGAAAAGAGCTCAGTACTACTCAGTAGATGTACCTATGTTTTAAGTATGATACTGATGATACCATAAAAGCAGCTTTCAAATACCAACGATAAAATTCTTTGATAAATTAGTCAAATATTCGACTCAAAAACAGGACCGCGCGATTGAAAACGTCGAACGTCTGAAAAAAAGAAAAACAACAAGTTTGATTTGCACGCATGAATGAACGTTCAAAACGAAGTTAGTAAAAATTGTATCAACATCCCCTAAATCCCTGTTCCCTACAGGATATTTGCACCCACTAGTACTCGAGAACCGAGTCTTCTATTACGTAGTGGTCATTAAAACGTGCATGCATCGACTGTTTACCTGTTAAACATCGCTTATGTTAGAAAAATAAAATTAAAGAACGGATGGATGGCGATACTTTTTTACTATTGTGGTCGGAATCTGAATTTGCGAGTGGAATTTATCGTAAAGTGGGGAAATCACATGATTTTGAGCTATTTCTCAAAGAAAGGAGATTTTTTCGGCTTTCTTAAAAAATGAAAATATATATCTGAGCCGATAATGCTCGTCGTAAGCTTTTGTATTTTAATAAAGATCAAACGTCTTTATAAGCCATTTGTCGAACGATGAAAACATGTGAAAATGGATTAAAATAGGTTAAGACACCTTACTTTTTATGAGGCTTTAACGCTACTTACTAATCTCGTAACAGTCGTTACAATGCGAAACAAACGGATGACAATCGCGCCTTCAGATACATGAATAAAAATGTAAGGATACTCATAACTAATTCAATTACCTACGTTTTATGTGAATTATTGCCCGCTATCACGCTTATCACCACGGATTAAATGTCCGCAACATTTATCAAAACAGCATAATTGCTGCAGTAAACACAACACAATTTGACATTACAGCTTATACACAGCTACTCATATTATTAACTCCTTATTGGAACGAATTGATCAGATTGGTGTGACTGTGACACATTTTACCTACGTATAAATAACTATTATATACTACGAAATATAAAACTTGAAAAGTTTTCAATCGATACGAATTACGACACGTTCGAAGGTAAGCTAAATAATACTGAAACAGGCACTTTCAAGCGCCTAACATGACCTAAGAACTGATAAAAGAGTAATGTATGTACAAGAACACATTTTGTGCCTAAAAATAATAAAAATATCAATAAAAAATGTAGGAACATAGATAATGTCGTAAACCAACGGTATTATATAATACAATTGGAACAGAAACGAGGCATATGAAGGTATTTGCCGGCGCGGCTCGGCAACGCGGCGGCCGTAGGGGACCGCAGCCACGTAGAGAGCAATTTATGACTGCGACCAACCGGCAATATGAAAGGACTGTTGATCAAAGCCAGCCATAATGGAAAATACTTGTATTCAAATTACCTTAAATGGTGATCACTGATCAGAGCCAGTTCAAACGGTTCCTATCTTTAAATTTTAATACGAATTGAAAGCTTTTCGTGGAAACGTGTTACCTAAGTTTATTTTTCACGTTTGGTTTCTTGCTAGTTTAGTGACTAGGTTCGTCGTTCCATTACTGAAAGCGGCGAAGAGGACTGTATACCATACACGTATATTTTTAACCGTAACGTTATAAATTAAATGCCTTGATAGAAGTAGCTGTATTTATAAATATCGCTCTTGACTGTTATTATAAAAAAAAACTACAGAAATCATAACAATTATTATACCTGTTGTCTGTTGTACTATTGTTTTATATGATAGGTTCTGCGACCCGAACAAAAGAAATTAATCCGATTACGATCACAGCCAAGCGCACAGCAGGAAATAAACTAATTGACGTTAATTGTTTACCTCCAATACTGAAAATACGCATAATTTATTACCAGGAATTCAGGAATCAAGTGCTTTAAAAAATGACCACATCAGATGAAAATCAAACATAGTTGATAGTTATCCTGTTGTGTCTGTCCCTATGTCCTGTTAGGAGCGATAGACTATAGACAATTCTGTCTAGTTCGTGGATCTTCATAATTTTGTGATAGGAGTCGTGTTATTTATTTTTTTCTGACCGTTCCTAGTTATTTGTTGTCCTGTATTTTATATCATTCCTCTCTTTATTTCCGCAATATTTATATATTTTACTTTGTTAGTCTTCCCCAGAGTGATGAATATGACATCGTATAAATGCAACATTGTTGTGACACGGATTTATTTAAAACCAATCGGCTTATCCGCAACACATTTGCAATTATCGCCCTCCCACCCTTCCCCCATAACCTACCTAGGTATAGATATAATTAGTACAGCTTCACCGCACGCTGCCATTTACTGTTTAAAGTTTTACCGAAACCTTTCAAAATTGGTTGATGCTCCATCACTTGTTTGAAACAATATAAAAACAAAAGGCCGTTTGCATGTTTACACTACAGATTATTTTAAATGTTGTGGTAAGCAAAATGGTATTTATGGGTATACCACTTCATGTAAAAATGTTTTGTTATGTTTATTGTTTAATAACTATAATTATTGTCTTTACACAATTTAATTACTAACAATAGAAAATAATGGAATGCACTGAAAAGCTCATTTTCAAAAGGCACAATAAGTTAATGACGATCGATCGATAAAATCTATATAGAGGACAATAAGAGGCTTATTTAGTAAATAAATAAAACAATGTCAGTTGAACTCGGCCAGCTATCTCCCAGGGCGGCGAATGCAGTTATGAGAAAATGGTCCTTTACAAAGAGTATTTAGCTAATGCACAGAGTTTATTAAATTCCCCTTCAATGGACTGCATCTTTAAAATTGCGTAGGTTTCGTTTCCTCTTTGCGAAAGGTGACTCGTAAGTTGAAAAACGTCGACTTTCCAATTAGCAATCAAACGCAGCAATCTCGCTTAACGGCCGTTAAAGAAGTAACGTTTGCCAATTAATACATTCAACGTTCCATTTTTGCCCATATTTTCTGCATAACACTTTTCATCGTTTGGTTCTTACTTTTCTTTAGATCTTCTTATTACATTGCTTACATTTTTGCCATGTTCGTAAATAAATAAGGAATGATAACACGAAGCACAGTCACATAAAGAGTGATTTTATAACGCGCATAAAATTCAAGAATTTATTCGCGCTCCGGAGCGTGGATAGTACACATCTTCATACCTGTTCATATTTAATTATATTCAGGCTGGATGGAGGCGCTTAGATTCACTTAGCGTACGTACGGTGTAAGCTCACGTAGAAAATTTAAGATGAAAACGTCTGGATGACCTTCCTCATGTTCGCGGATCAAGATCCTAATATGGCGGAGTTCACGCCATGTCCTGCTAGTGACGTGCTACTCGTTTGACGAGTTTGGGATCGATAAATAAATCGAACTTGTAGTCGATCGGCTAGATTTGATTACTTTTCTGAGTATTCGAGTCAAGTTAGTGGAATGAATAATATCTTGAATTACCTATACATAAAAATTGGCATGTGTTATTTAGATGTATTTTATGTAAAACAAATAAAAATTATTCAAATAAAACGATTTTTACATACAGAATATATGGCCAAAGGTGTGTGATACACACCTACGTTTAAACGTAAAGGAATTACGTTACGTACAAACATTTAAAACAACTTTTCGAAACCCATACCATTTTTTTTAGTTACGCCCGTCGATTACTCTGTACATCCGATATCTCCGTGCGGAATTTTAAAAGCTTTGTTCCTATTTCAACCATTTCATTCAATTAAACGCTGAAAAAGGCTAAAAAGAAATCATGTTTCGTAGGCAAGTAGATAGGTATCTACCGTAAAAATGATAAAAACAATTTTTGTAGCTTTTATTGAAGCGCAGATTCTATGTGGATAAAGCAAAAAATAATGTTCGTTAAGTAGGTAAACCCTTTTATGCAAAAACAGTAAAGTGTGGCATTTTAATGTGTTGTAGTACTTATTGCACTAATGAACTTAATTATATTCGAATGCTCATATAAATATTGTTCTTGGCTTTATGGTAAAAGAAAAATTTTGTCTTCGCAACTTGATTAAAAAATACATATAAAAAGGGCCGATCAGATTGATAACAAAAACTTTGATAGTCGTCATTCATCATTAATTGACAAGTATTAAATTTGCATACAGTTTTAACCAGAGTTAAGTCTCTGGTTAAGACTATTAGTAACTCTGATGATTAAAGAACGGCCGATCAGAAAATAGTAGACGAGGCGCGAATCGCGGCTTCAAACACTTGATCTAATAGCTAAGGGGCTCACGGGGTTAATCCCAGATTCGCAAGTTTTAATGCCATAATGTTCGGAACCACTGACTTTTTACTTATCCTGTAGAATCTCATACTCTTTTTTTTAAATGAGGGAATTTTCCTATTTTAATTATTCAAGGGAAATTTTATAGTTATATTATAGAACGGGGATTAGCGCGTACATGCTGAAATACCTTTAGGGCTTGACGTTTCGACCGGGTTACACCGGCCGTGGTCGCAATCAGACTCTCAGTCTTACTTATGATTGTAAACATGCAGCGCGATAGTTTGAAAGTTATTATTACTGTTATTTTGAACGAATAATATATTATTGATTATAATTGTTGAAAAACCTAAAATTTTAAAACAATGATAACTGACAGTTTTTTTTTAAATATAACCCAATATATAAAAATGATAAACATTGTTTTTTTGTTTCAATATATTAATTGGTCGTAACTGCACTTCAAGAACAAACATAATTTTAGATTAGTGTTTACAATGAGAGTTGGGAGTCACGTAGATACGACTGTAATTAGGATTAGTCATTCGTTTGAGGAAATCAACATTGTAATGTACCTACACTATGTACTGGTTTGAAGATAAAACGACCTAATTAGTTAAAAAAAAGAACGGAAATAATGTTAAACAAATATTTGAAATATTAAAAATATAATTACCCATTAGGTAATTGAATATAAAATATGTTTAATAACCTGAAAGACTTTCTACTGGCTACAAAAATCTACATTTAATCGATGACAAAAAACTAAAATGTTATTTTCACAAACGTCTGTGAAAATCTGTATTTCATATCGTCCCCGTAGTTGGAAAACTAAATAACTCAGATTTTGCGGTTCTGAGATAAACGCGATTTAGTGATTTTTTTTCAGTTAATGTACATTTGTTAAGAAACGTGAGACAATTTTATTGTCGGTACTTTTAAATTTTACGGACCTGATTACCTTTTATATTAATCTTCAAAAAAATGAACTCTATCTTTAAGCACAATGAAAAAACAAATAAAAAATCAAGTTATTTAATTTTGCCACAACTGATATTTATTACGTTACTACAATTAGCTTCTTATTTCGGCTACTTATTTAGTTTTCCTACAAGCTAAATACATTTGGTAGTGTACACTTTTGTGAAATAAATGCAGTTATTGAATTTATCTTAGTCGTAATATTTTTAAATGTTAAATTTTGTGGGTTTATACGCTATTATTACTTAGATTTTTTGTAACTATTATTGTGTCATATAAAAAAAAAGCTTTATTATGTTATTTATAAAGTTATATTAAATAAGATATAAAAATTTGTTCCTAGTATTACATACATTTAAGTTGTGATAAGTATAATTTATGTAATAACACTAAGATATATAATACAAATAAGTATAACAGATGTTACTACATAATAACTAAATTATATTGTTACTCGGAAGCGCTATTATCTATATTATTAAATTAACGTATTTACTTTTTAATTCATTAAATAATATCTTAACTATTTAATTTTCAAGTGTCATCTGTCAGTATGCATTGATTGTTAGATGGCAAAAGGGATTCGACAAAAAATCTCACTAAAATCGTTTTACAATTTCGCATGTGTATACAAAATTTTGCTAGTGACTGTACACCATGCATAGCTAAGAGCTGCGTGGGTAACACATCCTTGTCCGTGCACTGCAGAGGAAAAAGAGACCGACGCCGCCGAACTAATCAACCCACGCAGCAGAGGTGAGAGACGCATCCGTGCACAGCCTTTTTTTTATACAGGTTAAACTCATTTATGAGCCTTGCATCTCCATGGGGGGTGGGGATGCAAGAGTCCGGGCTTCCAGAGCCTTGAAAAAGGCTCCGACTACTCCGGCAAAACACCTGGTGCCATCTTTCGCCTTAGTGGCGGCGTTACGGGATCAACCGAGTTCTTTACACCATAACGCCCCCGGTGACTGCCCGCTTAGCGGCGGGCCTGACATGACCCCCCTCCTATACCGGAGGGAGGACAGCGGGGGCAGTGTATGGCGCTACACCACCCCCACCAAGCAAAGAAGGAGACGCGTGCAAAGAAGGCTGGGGGACCCCCGTCCCCGCTCTCTGCGTCCCCCTCAGGACAGGTCTGGCTACGGCGGTTCTCGTCCGCGCCCTACCCACCCGCCGTCGGCGGAGCAATGGAGCGGAAAGGTCAGCCTCCCGCTCGCGCTCCGAGGTCTCTTTCCGCGAAAGGACAATCTCGCAGAAATGAGACACAGCCCGCCAGACGTCATCGTTCGCGAGCATGGCACTAACCATACCGCGAGCGAAAGGTCCAGACCAGCGACACCACGCAGGACACGGCGCTCAGCTTCGAAGCAAGTGCAGACCTCGAGTGTGTGTTGCACCGTGTCTTCTATTGCGTCACAATGGTAACTCGCAGGAGACTCCTCCCGCCCTATCCGGTGCAGGTACGATCCGAAGCACCCGTGCCCGGACAGCACCTGCACCAAACGGAACGTGAGGAAACCGTGGCGTCGGTCCAGCCATAGGTCCAAAAGCGGACCCACAACTTCAGTGACGCGGCGTCCGTAGCGGGCACTGGCGAGATCCAACCGCCATCGGAGGACTATTTCATTGTAGGCCTCGCGCCGCACGGCGCAGCGTTTTTCTGGGGATAGCCGTTCACCAAGCGCTTTCCGAGCCGCCGTCTGGTGGTATTCGGCGGCCAGGACCCTAGCTTCTAGCTCCCAGGCGGGAGTACTGGCAAGGGCACATGCTGCTGCATGCCCTACCGTGCAGTAGGCCCTCCCAATGCGTTGTGCGATTGCCCGTTGTGGCCTGCGCAGGAGAGCCACGTTTTCCTTCCGATAAAGGGAGTCCGCCCATATTGGCGCTCCATAAAGCGCCATAGAGCGCAGGACTCCGGCATAGAGGCGGCGGCAACTAGTCCGTGGCCCCCCGAGGTTAGGAAGGAGCCAGGAAAAAGCGTTAGCCGCTTTAAGGAGACGCGCAGCAAAACCTTGAAAGTGGGGCCAAACTCCCATTTGGCGTCCAGGATCAGGCCCAGGTATTTCATCCTGGCCTTTACATCGATCCTGAAGCCAGCCACCACAACGTGGGCATAAGGAGGCTCAGGGCCTCCAATATTACAGCGTGAGGCAGAGAGTTGAACGCGTCAGCGATATCAAAAGATAGCGCCACCACTCCCTGTCCTCTCTCTTTCGCCTCTGCGCACAGGACTTTTAGGTGTCCTGGATAGCGTCTATGGTAGACCGACCCTCACGAAACCCGAATTGGGCCTCAGATAGGTCTGGGCTGGTCCCGGCAAGATGATCCTTGAGGCGAACCGCGATTATCCGCTCAAAGGTCTTGCCTGTCTCATCCATATGGACGATTGGCCGATATCCCGACGGGGAATCGGACGGTCGCCCATCCTTTCGAAGTAGGACTAACAAGGCTTCCTTCCACGGTTTTGGGAACCTCCCGATAGAAAAACACCAGTTGAAAAGGTCCCAAAACCGTTCCTCCAAACTGTAGTGGCGATCGCCATAACCTGCGCCTGTTCGCCATCGGGACCGGGGATCCGTGCACAGCCTGCGCAGTGGTGGGTTTCCGGCTTAACCCCGCGCTCACCCGCGCGCACTCTGTCGTCGTTCTCGGTCAGCCATACAATATTTCGCGCCAAATTGTTTAAATATTTTAATCATAACTTTCCTCAGGTGCATTTCGTTTTATGGTAATTATAAACAACTTAATTTATTTCATATTTTTATCTTATAATGAATCATTATCTAGTTGTAGAAGAAATCGATAACATCAAGTATTTAGAAATTAGGTACGCTAAAGTAGAATTTTAAGTAACAGAATTCAATAAATAGAGTTATTTAGTTTTCCTAGAACATAGATAGTTGTGTGAAAGAATTTATAAGTTGAGGAAAAAATCAACAACTCATGTTATTTAATTTATTTTATTTTTAACTTATCATTGACCACAGTTATTGATTTATTTACAGAGTTATTTATTTTTCCTTCGAAAAAATAGTGTTTGTTTGAAGATATTTATTATTCCATCTGTTCGACAAAAATGGCTACCATTTTGAAACGGAATAAGATACGAAAATGTCTGTTAGGCCCAAATATGCGGCATGTTTTAGGTGTTTTGAAAATAGGGAAATGTCAAAATCGCCAAAATCGGAGTTATTTAGTTTTCCAACTACGGGGACGATATCTGAAGCACACCTCGTACAGCATCATTAGTGACAGTCTCACACTATTGAATAGCTATCAAAGATTGAAAAATACAGGGAGCGGAAAATACAATAGTAAGTGCGCATCTAGAATCCTCGACAAAATGTTGAAAAGCGTCGCCCTTTAAAAATCGTGGACGAACCGACTTCACGGGTGGCGGATCGCGCTATTGTGAGGTTTAGCTGAATATCGACTGGTACTACACTAGTGTTTTCACTAACACTCCAACATTTTTCATTTTTCAATTACGTAACATCCTGTACTGGATAGTTTTATTCATTTTTCTAATTTTGTCAAGTAACTTCAAAGATTATGTTTTTTATAATAATAGCATGGAAACAAACGTTAGTCAAGGCATTTGCTTAAGGCCAAATGCCTTGACTAACGCAATTATTTATATTTTTAAAGGCAATTATTTATGATCCAAACAAGGAAAAATATGGTATTGAATTGCACATTTTGCAATGTGCTTATTGTGATTGATATGTTATGCATAGTTTATTATACCATCTTTACCTAACAAAATCTTTGGACATATATCATTTATTTGAGCTTTTCGGCGGCCTCATCAGCGTTAACTTTACGAAAACACTTAGTGAAAAGCTTAACTTTGTAAAAAGAAAATTGGTAAAAATAAATCATAAATATAAGGACTCCTCCTCAAACAAAGAACTGAATGAAAGTCTAGCTAAACTGCGGTAGTAAAGTATATTTGTGCGAAATTTAATCTAAATCCGTTCAACTGTTCTAGCGTACCTAATCTCGTACAAACATCCACTCATTCAAACTTTTGCATTTATAATATTAGTATGGGTTCCATGCCCCTAAGCATGAGAAAATCAAGTCTTGAAGTTTTCCATTTAGTATGTAAGGTTTCTCGAGTATGACAGACAAAGGAGTGTTGTTGCGTATTAATAAGGAAAATAAAATTTCCCGAGGGCAGAACTTTGTTTTAAAACCATTCAGAAGTCTGTAAAGGTTTTCCTCAGTGTTATCCTCCAATTTGCAAAAAACGTTGGTATTTTATTGTACCTACACGTTTTATGTTATGAAGTCGCGGCTCAATTAGAACAAATACTCGTAAACTAAATCAATAGGAACAGCGGAAAAATCATTTACGTTTGTAGTGTAACAAGTAACGATAATAATTGTTGTTATCGCGACATGACTGTTATACAACTATGAACAAAACAACTTTAACTAACTTAATCGTTCGACGGAACAGTTGCAACTTGGAACTGAATGTATTTCATTGATATCGAGCTTGTTGTTTCCAAGAGCCTACGGATTGTCCAGTCTGTCTATAAGAATGGCAGCTGTTCGGCAAAGTTCTAAGAATAATTTTAGACTATTTTGACGGGAATCTAACTTGCAGCTAGACTCAAAACATCGAACCTCGCGCCGTAACTTCAGTATTTTCAATTCATAGCATAGTTACTTGATTGTTTTTGCACACACTGTCTTATATTAACTGCCCGGCATGTCAACGCAAAGGGTCTTTTACGGTACTAATAAAGGTAAAAAGAACCTATAAAAAATTTATAGGTGCTGTTAAAGCTATGTTCGGATGTACCGTGTTGGTTTAAACCTTTAAACTTACTTTGTGCGTGTACAAGCTCCTTACTAGCTTTATAGTTTCCCGTTTGTGAACTCTTATTTTGTATCTTTAAAGTCCCTATAACTTTTTACATATCAAGAATTTTTAAATTCCGTCCCAACTACTAAAAATCACAAATAATAAATGAGATTCTACCAACCTCTTAGTGTTTTACTTTGACTATAGACTTATTTTCCATTCTTCAATAGGAATAATTAATCGGAACAGCGTCGCAGCAACGAAAACTTTGGTCTACCTATGTAAAAGTTGCTCTTGTAAAGTATGAAATAGCAAAGTGTTTCTTTAGCGAGCAATATATTTTTAAGTTATCGGAGACATATTGGAAAATTCCCATCGCGAGGTTTGTTTTTATTTCTTGTGTCCGATTCTAAGCGCTCGGTCTGAGAATACTATTTTGGTATCAGATATTTCTTGACATAAAATGAAACTAATAAACTCTTATAAAGAATTTAGTGTTGGAAGATTGTTGCTGGTACAATCGTGTACACTTTCATAATGGATAGTGTGTGTCAATTCAAACCTTACTGACTTTTATAAGTACCTAGAACTTTTCAACTGCCTACCAATAAATATGATATGGACAGCATGATAATATTGTAAATAGAGAAAAGTATGTGAGCAAAAACCCGTTAAAACTAAAACAAAAATACTGCAGCTTCCTTGTTTCCAACATTTTTTTTGGCGTTTCATGTCGTTGGTTAGTTAAAGAATTTAGTGAGTGTGAGAAAATCATTTGTCGATTCAGTGGTCCTTTGAAAAAAATAAATGCCAATGTACGACACTTGTATAAAATCTGAAGTACATTTGTCGCACAAAAGGTTTTCCACCTAAGTAGTTATTTTAAAAACTGTCACAGCTAAGTAGTCTTTACAAGTCAACAAGTTAAAAGTTTATCAACTTTTAAAATGTTTTGGAGGAGTAGATAAGAAAGTTTCGTACGAATTCCGTTGAGTATTACTTACCTTTAGACTAGATTAAGCTGCATTAGATACTCCCTCAGAATTTACTTATAACGATTTTCTTTGAAACTGATATACTTCGGTGCGTATAGGGTTTCCATAGGGGGAACATATTTTCAAAGCAAGCTAATCTGTTACTATTGTAGAAACAAGTTTAAATGGTAGTTCTTTAATGATCCAGAATACTAGGTATTTATTTTCATAGCCACCTTTTGTTACCAGCATGAGATCAGCTCGAAAGAACGACCGAATTGAATACAATAAAAAACATAAGTATGCAAAAATCATCGCAATCTGGAATCCACAAGTGTTTAATTTAACTTGCAGGATTTCACAAAATAAACAAACATACTTTGCAACTTAAAAATAAACTAAAAAAAAATCGCGGTTGGCTCGACACGCACTTGATTAGTTTTTTAACGGTGCAACACAGTTGACATAAAGTTCGTAAAAGCTCGACTGAATTCCAGTTCAACTTACCAACTTTATTTCAACATTCCCATTTACTTTTCTCATAGTTGAAAAGGTTGTAGTATTTACGTTTTAAACAACGTGCTGAACAGGTCCCTGGAATCTGCTTATTCTGCTAACTTTTCATCTACTTTAACTTTAGTATTTTCAAATATACTGTTTACAGTTTATAACCTGTTTAAATATAAAGTAAAAATACATTAACTCCATAATATGCATTCGCACTCGGAGTAGCCTATGTTAATTTGTTCAGTCGGCAGTGTTTGTGTAGCGTCGTCGTTACATATTCCGGTTATATTAAAGCTCAATATTTTCTTGTTTATGTTATTTCGAGTCAAAAGTGCGACGAAAATCCTCGTGAAAGCTTTTGAGAAAATCTAGTTAATGTGTTGATGTTGAGCTCTGCATTGTAAATCTCATTAAACATGCGATGCACAAGTTAAAAGCGTAACCACGAGTTTACGTTCCGTAGTTTGTTTTGCTATCATCCATGTCTTCCCACAAACGCGACTTTTCTATTACAACGTTTGCTATGAAAAACAATAGCCCTTTGTGACGTTAGTTATATTCAATCCAGGCCTTTCTTTTATAGTGTCAGGCTATGGTGACGCAGTGCCGATATAACATACAAAGCTTTGTTTGACAAGATCCATGGCAGGCGTTGTGGGGACTTAGATATCATTCATGGTGTCACAACACTTAACAAAAGACTTGAAGTTATGTTTGTCGGTATTTTCAACGGAAATAACATATATTATTAGTTGATATCGAACTATGGCTTGACATTTCAGTATGAATGGAAAGGTATTTTCAGAATAAACTGGCCAATGACCGTAAATGCAACATTAATTGCTCGTACATTAGTAAACTGTTGCCGTGCTCACTGTACTCGGTTACCAAAGTGTTGGCAACGCAACCCATTCTCCAATTTATTCGCTTTCAAAGGTTATTATGAATGGACTTGTTGGGACGACTGGCTGGGCTAGGTATGCAGTAGAAAAGCTCCAATCAACTCTGGCGGACTGTTTTGGACGCGGTGTTTATTAAACTGGTGGTAAACGCTTTTGTGTTGTTGTACTTTTTCTCTCTCCTTCAAATCGTTTTAGGACGGCGTGACGTAGAAAATTAGTTTGTCGATTTCAAGTTTAAAATGAGAATGTTTGTGTTCTTTAAACTGTCATACTAGTTTACTTAGTTATTACAAGTTTGTTCTTTTTTCGCGAAGTTGTAAGGTTTTCATAATCATTTATTTTGCCAGTTTTTTTTTCTTGTTTTCATTTTGTTACGTAAATGTAGAAATTGATTTGGAATTATAGTTCAGCTTATTGTAATAAGCCGCTTAGGAGTTTTATTTGTTTACGGGAATATAAGAAAAATAATGTAAATATCTAATTGTTTTTGAACGGGCTTCAGCTAATACTCCGCTTTTTCGTAGCTACTCAAGTTTCTTTAATACACTGGAATACTTTTATTACATAATGTGTTGATTCCCTTTATAAAGACTTGTGCTTAAAACGTATGTGTGATACATTTTGCGTATGATTGTTACGTATGATTGCAAAGATAATGTTATCTTAGTCAAAATAAAAACCTTTAGAAATACTACCGCTTTGGCTAAGTAATGTGTTCTCAAATGAAAAGAAAATCCAAGAATATAGTAAACTTAAAGATAAACTAAAAGTGCTTTTCACCTTTACGAACCTAAGGTTAGAATCAGTTAGAATAGATTATTTAAAGCTAAAAATAACTACTGTAATATAACAATGTAGTGCTGTAAAACCTTAGCAGTCCTTTTAATATTCCTCACAAAATAAATAACTGAAGTATCCAACTAAATATAATAACGCGGTTGGTAATCAAACTTATCTTGTTAGACGTTTTTACTTTGTGCCTAAGGAGCTTCAAGTTGGGAGAAGTATGACGTCACGTGGTAGGAGCCCTTGATCATATTTGCGACCTGCAAACAGGGTTAGCGCAGTAATAGGTTTTACGGGAAAGGTATACAGCGTGTTTTACACGCACTTTAAAAAGCCTTCTTGATACTCTTGTTATTTAGTCTGTATTTTAAACTGACTTTTAAAAGATGTTCTCAATTCGTGTGGATGTTTTTGGATGGATCGCGATATTACGTCCGAAAGCCTATTTGAAAAATACTTGTTTGAATTTTTAGGGTGTACTTTGGAGTCGGCCCTATCAATATAATCAGAATCGATCTAGTACTAATTTAAGTCTGTTTTCTTTTTTACATTTATACGCAACCAAAAAGTTTTTGCTTTTTTATGATTTGATATAAAAGTAAAGATTTTTTTAGTAGCTAAAGTAAAGAATGATAATGATAACGTGCACACCGGATAATTTACTAAAAAACTTAAGTTTTGAGTGGACTAGTCTTGGAGTATATTACAAAAACAAACTACGACAAGGCATAGTTTTCCGCTACCGTACTAGTATTAAGAACACAACTTACAGCAGTTTCCTATGCCTTGCTGGATTATAGAAGTGCAGTTGTCAAACAGATTATCCTTATTAATTTTACTTACTGGCTTCTGCAAGCGACTGCGTTCATTTGTCTTTACAATTGGATTCGGAGAAAAACTTATGCCTTCTTTAAAGCCAATGCTTTTACTATAAAACAAATAATTATGTAGATATTTAATCCCTCCAATTTGTAACAGTTATTAACATAAAAGATGAATGTATTTCTTTTTGGGATGCTGACTGGAATAAAAATATTACTGCCTTGCAAAATCACTAGACTGCATGTGACAAACACGTTCGAAAAATAGGTGTTCTTCATCAAAAGTGGTTGTTAATCCAAAGGGTTTTTACGTGTTCAGCTCGGTTTAGATAAGACAATTAAGTAACTTTTCACGGTTTTTCTAATAATAATTAATCCCAACTTTAAGAATTCGAACTCTAAGATTTTGCTGGTAGACACTGTTATTAAACGAGGCGGAATTAAAATCATTAATTTTAGTCTAATACACTTATATAAAACATGTTGCATTATTGATTTATTAACTATACTACATGATGAATTGAAAATATTTGAGGTCCGATGCCATTCAACGTGGCAAAGCTGCCAGCCTTCTGGGCACGTTTCCCGCCATTGACAAGGATGATGATGAATTATTGACGCGTGTTAGTTTTAATTTTAGTATAGCTGCAACTGTTTATATTAGGTTTAATTAAACTCTAACATTAATTAAATAAATCGTGCAATTATTTACTGTTACTGGTTATTTTCATTAAATATTTGACTATAGATAATATAATATAATCGTGAATTATTAATAATTACGACTAAAAGTACTAAATTTCGATCGTTTATTCACATTTACCAAAACATGTGTTTATTATTAATAATTTTGTTAAAATATTAATAACTTTCAATTAATCAGATTTTCCGTAACATATACATAACATTGAGGTATAGCGCAGGCTCCACTTAGGTAATCAAATCAGTTTGTTTAGCGGACACTCTTAATGAGTTTATTAAAGTTAGTATAAAGCTGTAAGCAGAGTAAAATGTTTGCTTTTCAGTATTCTTTGTCCGGTTCAATATATTTTGTTCCTTTTCATTGTATGCGCATTGTGTAGTGTATATTGCGTTTACATTGATAGAGCAACATTTTGTACGCTGTTGTGAACATTCGGCCATTGTGTATTCACAACGTACAAAGTTGTTGGAGCAAAAAATTAATTGGTGCAATTAATTAATTGGAAAACATTCTGAAAATTTTACTTTACATACGGTTTTTACCTTTAACGTGCTGCCCAATTAACTCGCAGATGCAACAGCTTGAAAATACGTGTCAACTTACTGTTTTAAATTATACTTTACCTACAGGAATAAAATTCACAAGTTATCCAGGGGTTATCAATGTTTATTATGCGAGAATTTCTTGCAAATAGCGTTATCTTGTTATTAAGTTAACTGCAAGATAAGTATATTATTAGCTTTTTTATTTGCTTTCTGTGTCCCAACACAGGAAACCTTGTTGTTTCTTTACGTATAATATATGTTCAATATGTCATATAAATTTATAATTTTACAGCAGCCAAGAACAGAAACTAGTAATAAATGAATAGCTAAACTGAATAAATACCTAAAAATAATTTTAAAGAAAAAAATCTGACTGCTCGTTGATAACTGACTCAATTAATAATAAGGATTGATACTTAAATACACAAGTTACATACATATTATTATGTATATGCGAACTTAGAACATAGGTCTACACTACAGTTAGTTGACTAGTTGACCAATAATATAATAATAACTACGCATATTTGTATTCTTGTGCACACAAATAGTCCCGTAGGGATCAATTATATTATAGGTAAACAAAATTATGATGTTCAATAAACACCAGCAAACCGAGCCTATTAATTGCTGCAAATTGCAGATTTATTTATGTTAACAGTAACCAAAGTTTTCCCTGAACCCATTTACGCATATACCCAAGCACTTAAGTCCTTAAAATATTTTATTCTCGATTTATATTTTTACTGTAAATAAATGTGTAATACAGCCACAAGTAAACGTTGATAGTTCTTCTGCGAAGTGACTTCTAACAATACTCGGCCTGTAGCCTAATCTGTAGTTAATTTACCATCATAGAATATATTTACAAAACTGAAACTTAAGTAATCAAGGCACTCATCATCATCATCCACAATTTCTCCTCTTGCCGCTGAGGATTCTCTCTTCTCAGGTCATCCACTCAATCCAAAACGTATATTATGTCACCATAAACGTTGATAGTGCGACACTACTATTAGACCTGCAAGGAAAATTATACAGTTCAGCAACGCATTGAAACAAACCATCTCAAAAACGTCTACAAATAGTGTAGCCTAGACTAGGTACTGAGTTTGGCGATACGCGTCACTATCGATTATCGAGACTGATCGACAATTTCCGCTAAGCGATTGTCTAAACGCTGCTCCTGTATTAGATACGGTTTTGTCTCATTACCTCACCGGAAATCGAAATACACTGAAATCAGCAACTTAGCTTTGCAAAGACTCAAAAACAAAATGCAGCGTTCTTTTTACCCTGTTGCCAAGATTGTGTGTGTTAGTTAGATTAGCTCGAATACACAACATAATTTATAAATCATGTAAACAGAGCTTGTGTTGTGTAAATAAAATATGACAGTGTATAGTTAAATGCACAGTAGCCGTCGCCGTCAGCTGTTAGTTTCCTCGAGTGTTGGTGTTAAATATCGACCTGTTTAACTACGAATAGAACCTTATTATTATGAAATAACCCTTGATAATACTTTGTGCATAATTCTAACAGTTCATGCGTAGAAATAGTGCAATGAAAATAATGTATCAAAAAATTTAGCAGATAATTAAATAAATTGTATCTTCTTTTCAACTACTTAACTAAACATCAATGTAGTTGAAAGACAAAACTTTGCAAGCACTACTGAATAATGTAATATATCTTTCATCATCTACTCATTTTCTAATTAGCTTTGAAACCCGTTACCGGCAGGTGATTAAGATATTATACCACCAAATTACAGATGCGTAGTGTTCATGTGTATGGCGCAGCAAGCGGTAAATGCAACGGCTTGAATTGAGGCGTTGTTAATTACCCACGAAGCTTAGGTATTGTGTAAACTTTGCGCTAGGTTATTCAGCACAGGATTTAATCTGTTTCTTGGTAGTTAAATTTACTCGATAACGGTGTTAACATAGAAGTTACAGCAGTTTGTCGTTTTAGGGGCTTAACTGTTTGGACTAACGATTTTTATAATCTTTGATTTACTACCAAAACTATTCCTGTCTACCTATGTGTATCCCTCCTGAATTCGTTATATCCGATACGACATCAGAATAAAAATATATTTATAAAATAGGATTGAAATTGTTATAAGCAGCCAATCAAACCATATTTTATAAAAGACTAGCTTAAAGGCCAAAATCATACGCCAAAAAATATTACTGTAAACATAAATACATTTTTATGTTATGTTTTTTGAATAAAAATCTGTCGTTTGAAAGTAAGTTTTTAAGACCAAGCACTGCCTCGGGCCACCGCTTATCAACTTTAATCAGACCAATTCAAACCGGCTTTCATTCAAAGCTGAAAAGCTGCTGAAGCCAACATTTACAGATATTTCTTTTCCTCAAGAAAATTTATAATGTACTTAACAAAATATTAAATTTAAAGCTTATGGTAGGACTGTAAACGTCAATCCAATATTGAATTCTGTACGACGTTGGCTAACCTATTCATCAATGAGAAATACATTAGATAACGGATCGATTGAGTGCATTTACGCTATGGTTCTCGTTCCTGGCTGTTTCAATACTGACGGTCGTGAATGCCCGTGAATGCCCGTTGTGGAGTAGTCAGGTTTCCCTTCAAGATCTTACGCTATTATTCACACACGTGATATATTTGGCATCATGTAGCGCATCGTGCAGCTTGGTGTTAACTGACACTCTGATCTGGCCTCACTATCTCCGGATTACGACCTCTCGCTCGTTTGACGTCCATCTTGCCAATCACCATAAGTTATACCATGTTATGGGCTCCTTCCTAGGAATATGGCCGAAGAAATCTGGAATCCTAGTAGTTCGTTACGAGCTAGAAATGCGCTACCTATGCTGTGTTGTGGGGGATTAGGAGAGTCATATAGGTGCCTTTATAGGTTTAGTAACGATATATACCTACCTAGTCGATCGGATTACGCATGTTGTTTTGGTTTCGCCGTCGCTGCATCCCTTGTTTGTGCAGTGATTGTAGTATTATGGTACGTGCCAATTCATGGCTAAGCCTCTTGTATAGGTATATCTGTTCTTATTATAAAGATGGAGCTATGTACTGATAAAGCGAGAGTGGAAAATTGTGTCGCTAACGACTTTTGCGATAGTTTAAAGTTTGTGTACGTTAGCTCAACTTTAAGTTCAAGTTTTAAATCGATGAAATGTAGGTACGGTACGTGGCTTTACGCGGCTGTTAACTTTGACCCATTCATGGGCTTCTCGACTTATAATTTTGTAAAGAAATTATTGTCTTTATAAGCTTAGTGACGGTGACGGTTAGTATTATCAAGTTTTACTTACCTTTATTCAGAGAATACATAAATTAAAGGTAGTTAAAATTATGATCGATTTATAAAATAAACGTAAAATAAGCCTTTGCTGGCATTCACATAATTTAAAGCAAATAAAAAAAATCTAAAACAGAACTGGAAACGCTAATTATTTGCCAATACCTACATTTATTTAATATTCACGGCACATAAATCGAGAAGGAAAAATATTTCTTTTAAGTTAATTTCAAAGACGCTGAATCGGTTGCGATAAAGACGACGTCTAGCTTTAAATGACTCGCATTACGAAGTCTCCGGAAAGATTAGATAGATAATTAAGAAAGCAATTAGTTTAAACAGCTTATTCTGACAACTTGAATAAATGAAACTATGCCATCTGACTTTTAAAACTTAAAGTAATTTAAAGCCGCATCATACCACCATTTCAACTTACTATTTTCAAAAAATATTTATATACGCCTAGTGGTGCTGAGCGCGACTGCTACGCTAGAGGTCTTGGGTTCGCTTCCCAAGTCGACCAAGGTGTTATTGGGTTTTTCTATGCAATTCTCAGTAGCAGGTTGGAGTTTGGATTTGTGCCCGGTTAGTGGCAATAGGCTCGCCCCCTATTACATGGGACCTAAACATATCGGCGAAATGTGGGTGTACATTGGTACACCTCTGCCTAACTGTTCGGGGATACAGGCGTGATGATATGTTATGTTATTTATACACGTGTTGGAGAGTTAAAAGTGTGTCCATTAGTAAAACCAACAATGTGGTCTGAAGCTGTAAAAGCGCATCCGTAACGTACATACATATGGAAATATTTAGATGTTTTCGATGAAAACGGGTAGAGCGAAAAGTCCTGGGATTAAGTCCGACAATGTTAGTCTTTTTTTTCCTAAACAGGTGGTTGCTTATGGGTACAATGGGAAAAATATTAACACAAAGAGAAATGCCGTGTTAAACTTTAGAAACACGTGCTTTATGAAAATTCTAAATAAAAAAGATATATATATATAAAACTCTGTATAATATAACCGATTTCAAAAAAAGCAGGAGGTACTCGATTCGACTGTATTTATTTTTAATTTGTTACCTCAGAACCAACTCAGAACTTTCGACTGGGTTAACTAATTTCGATGATTTTTGGTCGTATGACAGTGGGATCCATAAGAAAACTAAAGAAGACTTATTTTGGAATCGGTTTTTTATTGTACGAATTATAAATTATTTAAGATACCTAAGGTTCTTGCACGAACTTTATCGACAGGGTATTGAAATCGAGGTGTCACGATTTGTATGAAGACGGCGTACTGAGTACAAATCATACAAATGTACAAATTCTTCCTCCTGGTTGTGACGTTAACGATGCGAATATTTGTCGATAATATTCATGCTAGTCTCTAATTATCGTACTTAAGCTACTGTATTAGGTAAACGAATAGAATAATTACTTCTTTCACACGAACTGAAGACGCAATCAAATGTAATATAACCAAAATAAACCAAAATAAAGATCGTGGACACGAAAGGCATTTTTCTTCAACCTTATCCCGCGCCACCTCAAACCAGCCCTCACAGGCCAGGCAGGCATTACTAGGTTGAAATTGTATGTATGTCACTTCATTAACTATGTAGGTTCTTGACTTGCGTATTGTACTACTTGAAGCATAAGCGGTTAAAAGTGCCCGCGAGTTTATAAAATAGTTGTAAAGCAAACAATACACTGCTGGAAGTCGTCTGAACTAAGTATTTCTGTATTGAAATCTATTGAAGCGAATTATTTCAAAAGTACGGAGTGGCCGTCTACCTTTTATGTGAACTTACGCTGTGAGTAATACGGCTAAATTGTTAAATAAAGGTACCTTATAAAGCGAGCATCTAGAAAGTTGTCTTTGCAAGAAAACATATAATAAGGAAATGTGTCTTATAAATGAGTTCTGTTAGCTGTTACTTTAATGACTATAAGTTGTTAGGCCCACGTCGACGTCGACTTATAATATCGTTTTTAAATAATACCTTGCAAGATTCTTGTTTTAAATTAAATATAAATCCATAATCTGTTACAATGTAAAAAAAACCTAACGCCATGTAATATTACATAAAAGTGTTCTTTCGCTAAAATAAACCTAAAACTTCATCAAATATTAGTAAAAAAAGACCTAAAAGGTTTCGTGATAGGATTTCGATAGTGAAATTTGTTTATTTCAACTACCACCAACACTTCTCTACACTAATGGCAATCGGCTAACAAGTAACCCTATATTCGCATTTATAATTGTTTGTATATTTCTATATGCAATAAAAATTGTGCATTTAATATCTTTCATAATATTTTTTTAATTCAATTAATTGTACCTGTATCTAAATGACCATTAATATTGGTGATAACCGATATTTTAATTAAGTTCATATCGCACGATAAAATTGTTAATTAAATATTTGCCCGTCCATAAATAGGCAACCTTAAGTTCGATAAGAAGTAGAAACAACCTTCATTTAGTCGTAAAATTGTATTTTTTACTGAAATACTGGAGGTTCGAAATTTCCCAGTTTTTAATATGTGGTCGAATAATATAATTAATTAAATCTGTCTAGACCTTAGCAGAGTGGGAGATTAAAACCTTTAAAGTGCTGAGCTGAGCCTTCTGAAGGATGTTGGTTTAAACTTTATTAATGTCCTTCAGGTGGGTTAATATTATTACAAGAAACTAGAGGCGAGATTTGAACTGTTGCACGACGTCATCATGATGTCGTATAATTAGAGCAATATTCGAAAAAGTAAAAAAAGGTATTTTTTTCTTATGTAATAAATATGTTTCCACTTTTCGTATCTAGTCAACATCCATATATAGATTGTACTAATAGGTATTATCGGAACGACAATGCAATTAGTAGAAATACCGAACGTAGCAAGCTATGCTCTCAAATAGTTTGTCTTATTCAACCAAGCCCTAAGAAATGCACACCCGCGATCCTACTCCTTTGGAGTTTTAAGAATGTGCAGAATCGCAATAAACGGTCTATATGCGTTTATTGGGATTCTGCACATTCTGAACTCTCAATATTTTTCGTTCAAAATGTCACATCGTCATTTTGTCACAAAACGAGTCAGTAAGGCGTAATGTGTTATGTAGTGTGGTTTAAATCACAATGGTAACACGGTAAGCGTTTGTCACACAAATGTTTGTAATAGTTTCGTGTGGAACGATAATGCAGACTATATAATCAATTTTACATGAAAGTGTCGCGGTTCCCCTACGTCCGCGTCCGCCTGGGGACGACCGGCACTGGCATGCAAAATGCACGTCTATTGTATAATATTGTCGTCCGTAGTGATACCATACAGCGTAGTGAAGACCCTCTATAATAACGTTTGCTATGTCGTAGTATAGATGAAAATTAAGTTTTGTAAGACTGTTGTGACTATACGACTATATGCGAGTTTGAAATCAAACTAATCTTGATTATTAGAATTAAGTTTCATTGGTGCTATGAATTTTTTGTCAGTTACTTTTTTTAATTAACGACTCTCCGTGTAATTTAAACCTTGCTACAATGGGCGTTTTACAAACAATCAAATCCCATACACAAAAAACACCTAATTAATTTAGTTATGTTGTTAACCCAGCATAAACGGCTATGTACGTTAGTTTGAATTAGCACAATAGACCTCATAATAGGTGAATGATTAATCAATAACCATAGAGCAATAATCTTCTATCTAGCAATGTACTAATTAGCTAATCAAACACTACTGACTTTGTGACACGAACGGTGTAAAGCGGTTGATTAGAAAACGTACCTAGTCTCAGTTGTCACTACTAAGGTCACTACTACATAATATTAAGTAAATAGTCAGTTAAACAAAGTATTTAATCAATCATCGTCGGTGTTTAGACAGACAGGAGCAAGATTGCTTTAGATAAAATTAAAGACAAAAAAAAGAACATAAATATTCTTGATAGCAATACTATTATTATGTGCAGATAGCGAAACACTTATTCATATCAATCAATCATAATTGATAGGTCTGTATTTCTTCTTAAACAGATTTAATTGAAGGAGGTAGTTAAATACTTATCACTGTTAGTCAGTTTTATCGAAAGTCTAAACGAAACAAGGGAAACGCTTCTCGTTTCCGGGAATCGGCTTTTAATGGGTGCGCTCCGAACAAAGATGCATTCTATTTTAACCCTTGATTGAAAATATTCTTCTTGTTGTATTCTTTCGTTTCTAAGCAAATAATTAAGATGAAAGTTCATGATTTTATAAGACATTTTCAAAACACACCCCTTCTTAGCGTGTCGATAAAAACACTGTACATTTATGAAAGAAAAATCTACAGAATTGCAAAATTATCTGCGGTCGGAAGTGTAAAAAATTATCTGCCAATACCAATCCAAAATATAATATTATTGTTATAAATTGATCAAAAAAATAAACCCTCTCGGCGAGTCGTTACCCCGTTAATTCCCACCACCGGAGGGTCAGCAAAACTGCACAAAAAATGGTATGAACATTCACCGCCATGCTCATAGTCATAGTCATTTATTGCATGTGTGTGTAGCCGTGTACATTGAGCCGAGTTATTACTTTACCACGATTAGAAATAGGTATAGGGGTTAATGCCGATACCATAACAAATATAAAAAAAAATGGAAAATTAATGGTTTTAAAGTTAAAAAATAACCTTCAAGGATAAATTAAAAAAAAAAAACGGTTTTAAAAGTAGCAATGGTATCTAATTTAAAAAAAATAGACCAGTAAAATAAAGAGTAAAGACATCATAGATATTATTTTAAGTAGGTTCTACAACATTCTTAATAATTGTCTTGTAAGTACTTAATACAATTATCATCTAATATTATGACAGTTAGAGAGATTAACCCAGAACCAATTTACTACAACACTATTTACCGGATACAAAAACAACAAAATAATAAGAAAGATTAAGTTCTCCAACCATTCGATATTTATTTATTTATTGATCAGAATCAGCTATTCACATATTTACTGCAAACACAATTAACTAACGACAGTTAAAATTAATGTAGATGTGTTCGTTAAATACATAGATACTATCCAATATCTGTAATATGATTAATGCTAGACTAAAGTTAGCTGGCTTGGAAACCACCATCTTATCTATAACCAAAACGGGAATTAAATGTGTATTAACAATCTTCTATTTAAGTTATGAATTTAAACATTTACTCAATTAGTTTTATATTGGTAATATTTCCAGTCATATCTTTACTGGCTGTTTTTTCCAACGCTTGATAATTTTACTAGACGAATAAATACTGAATTTTTGACAGTTCTTAAACACAAAATTTCAGAAGTGAATTATTTCGTATCAAAATTATCTGTTTTCAAAAAACTGGTCAAAGAAAAACTATGATAGCATTGAATCCAAAACATTTTTACAGCGGGAAATCGTAACCGGGTTTCACGCATTGGCACAATATGTACATACAGTTATATGTACTCGTAGGTGCGTCTATTTGCAATGACTGAAATAGACGCGTCTGATACGAATAATGTCAAGTGCAAGGCTAGAGTATTAGGTCAAGTTTTGTAAGCAAGTGCTTCATTGGTCTGCTATAATCTCCTCAACTAACATAGCCGTACTTAGTTTGCAGGACACGTCATAATTTTTCTTTCTGTTAAGTAAACTTGCTCAACTTTACAATTATTTTATTCCATGAATTATTACTGAAATAATTTTCCCTTAACCTTGAATTGGTCGCGCAAATTAGTTTTAATTTTCAACATTCGTTGTGTAATAATGAGATGTAGAAAATTTGCTTGTTTATTTTTCAATAACATCATTAAAATTTGGACTTATAATTGTGTTTTTACTTACAATTCAACACTTGAATCTTATATAACAACAAACACTTACACATATACTCAAAAAATAATCAAATACTTATTATTTGACTTTAAAAATATATGCAAAATATTTACGTCGATGTTTATAGTACAGAAACAGGCAGTTAGGGTGATGTAACCCTAGATTGCTGCACCCCAACTGGCCAACCGTCTGCAACACTACTGCTCGTTATTGAATTGTAATAGTCACATGAGTTTATGAGGCTGGAAACATCCGTCGGGGAGTACACCCCACGCGACCAATTAAGGGTTAGTACGATGACGGACAGCAGACACCCGAATTTCCAAAACTTATTTAACGATATTTAACGAACCGGCCGTAATTAAAGGCACAAAGGAATTTTCAATAACTGTACAATCTACAGTTTATTGAAAATTCCGGAGTTGCAACACAAAACAGAGTTTATTAGTGTCTATAGCGTAGATTTACTGAATTTTCTTCTCTCCTTTAGAAGAGAAATATTTTTGAGCTTGGATAGGAAACCACACACTGGTATCCTACAAATCAACTATATTCCGTATATCTGCGAAAAAACAAACCGCTTGCGAAAAAATTCAACTCGTCCGTCCCAGCTCTGGCAGAATCAAACACAACCTTTTTTTAGACACATATCCACTTTTACCAATCATCAATGCGGTATATCAAGTACAAAGACTATAATTCGCTTAACAAAATTCAGGAGTGGTTCATTCTAGAGAAAAATTGCAACTGGTGTATTTTTATTTTAGAGACTCATGTCTTGTTTTTCATTTCGAAACACAGACCCAGGTACACCTAGCTTAGAAGCCAAACCACTCGTCTATTACACACATTTGAGGCTTGTACTGTATCTTCCTTAATCGTTAACAGAAAAATAACAATAAATTAAGATCATTAATCTAATTTTGTGAAAACTGCGATCTCTACAATATAATACATAATAATATAATCTACACGACCGCTATGATAGTGTTAGCGTTAATTAAGGTAATTAGCACCTAGCCGACGTTCAATATCGTTTTTTATTACTGCGTCCTACAAAAAAATGATAATATATTCGAATTAGAATTCTAACTTCGTTAATCATTATATCATGCTTGTATTATTTTGAGAGTTTAGACAGACGTTCCATTTAAATCGCTAAAAAGATTTTCATTCAACTAAAGTCGCGGGCCGAAGCTAGTGTACAAATAAAAAAAAATTCTATTAATTATGCCGCGTACTCAACTGTTGACAAGTCGAAATTTAATTTTCTTTTCATACTTCTCTTACAAGATGAACTAAATTACATTAATTTAGACCGCCATTAACATCTGACCGAGCCATCAACTCCGTAATAGCTTCGTGCTTACTTTGTAGTTGAGTCTCGCGAACATAAATCTTTATTTTTGTGTGCAAAAAACCTATAAATAAACCGTCGTGAACTTAAAACATTCAGTCTTCCATTCGTTCTTATTTTATAAGACTTCAGGACCTGTGTTTAAAAAATACTTTAAAAATATTTCTAAATGAAACTGAATACGGCGTAAGCAATTGTAGTTTTGCGATGGCAAAGAGCCCACCACTGATATTGTGTTTTTCACCTATTCTAAAGTTTCTGCAATTATCGAGTAACAATAATTTATCTTTTTATTGGAGAGCGGTCTCATTGGCGTTGCTAAGCGTTTTTAAATCATTATGAAGTCCCAAATTTCAATATTACAGGTAGTTTTGTAACCACGTGCTACGCGTTTGGACTTAGCGCAGTTGCATAAACATTTCTATGCAATAGAACGCATCTAGTCTCCCTTATAGTTACATAACCGCTGTGTCTCATGCGCCATATATTGTTCATTGTTTTATTTTTTATTTCTTATGTTCTACGCGAATGTTTTTTTGTGCATTGACGGTACAGCTTCTTTAAAGTACCGTCGGCTTTTGCAATGCGATTGTCTTTATTGTTTTGTATTTCTTGGAGTAGGTCACTATTCGATTACAGCCGGAGAATCATTATATATCAATCATTTTTTTTTGATGTTTTATTACTCTAGTCATGTTTACTGCTAAAGTAACATGTTTTGGAATACCCTACAATTTTGTCATAAATACCTCATGTCTTATTTTTATCTAATTTATAAGCGACAGACAATATTAAAGTAATACCTGGTATCTAGGCTCTGATAATATCCATGGTGAACAACACAATTTCCGTCTTGTACAAAATTTTCATATGCTTGTCATGTGACAATTGGTGTTCTACTTAAATTCAGGAATTCAAAAATAAACCTTATTCAGAATCAAGCCATCTTCTAATTTTACAGGAAACTATACAAACAATTTGATTGTTAACATAGGTCCTACTGAACTGATTTTGCAAACAATCTAGTAATTTAAAGGACAAGTTTTCTGGCACTGCTGAAGACTATTTTAGAATCACTTCACTCCACGATTAAGAAAGTTCGTTAGTTTTCAGGTGAATCAGCAGGATAAAACACGATAAAACGTATATTTTTTTATTCTAGCACAATGTCCTTGTCTTAAAGACCTTCTTAAATATAGGATTTCCTTATTTTTTTAGACATGTGAAATAACAAATTTGATCTTCTTTATAGTATGTTACTATGTCAACTATAATATAAATAACCTAACCAATATTTTAATAGGAACGAAAGAAATATTCTTTGTAAATGCTATGCCCAGTAGACCGTTCCTTCGCCGTTCAGCAGTGTCGTCGCGTGCATTGCGTAGACTGGGAACAATCGTCGGCAAGAATATTCCCGTTGCGGCTACGCTGCATGGCACGTGTCGTTGAAAAGCAATATTTACCAAGAGACTAATGAATCCACAGCCTTTTGCACGTGTGCGATATTCTTTTAATATGTTCTAGTGGACATAACCAACGATTTTAATTAAATTTATTTATGAGAATTTCAATAAAATATTATATTAGCAAAATTAATATATTACGAAAAGGAATCGATCCTTAGTTAGACCGCAGATCCTCAATCTCACGAGGTAATAAGCAAGCATATACAAAAAGCAAAGAAACTTTTGAAAGACTACTTTTGAAGTTATGTAAAAGTAAATATCGTTTAAATCTTTGATTGCTGTGTACATATGCTTCGTTTGCTGTGCATAAATCTGTTCTACCATTTCAATAATATATGTGACTTACTGATGTTCGATACGACGCATCAACCGCTTGTCAACATATAAACGGTGATTGTTAGCCGCAATCAAATCGATTGACTTAATTTCAATGTGGCGGTCAAGGTGGCCGGCAAGGGTATTAGGTACATAACTTGCGAAAGCAAAGCGACAAGATTTTACAGCAAAAATTGAACGAGCATCCCTGTCTAATTTATTTGTATGAAGTTTATTTATTTATTTAAAAATTTATGTACACACAGAAGTTAAAAGGGAAATAATTACAAATTTATAAATGATGAACAAATGTGCCGCTTATTTTAAAAGAAATCTCTGCCAGCAGACCCGCGAAAGGCGAAGTCGTGAATATTGGCAGTGTGTGCGACTCAATTAACGTTGTAGCAATACGTAATAGAAATCGTCAGTTTGAAAGCAATTAAATCTGCTATCGAGTCCTATCGCTTGGGTATCGCAAATTAGGTAAAACCGCCACCGCTTTTATCCAGTTCACCGAAAGTCCATCACGTGCCTATGCAAAAGCACGCGCTTTTAAAGTGGGAATCCCTGGCCATTGCAAATACCTTTACAATTGATCTTTTTGTAATTCCCATTCACGACGAGCGAATATGTTCTCTATGCTTGTACAACGCTGTTAATTAAAAGTGAGTGAAGTGTGAATCTACTAGAAAAATTGAACTTTAGTTCAGTATGTTGAGTGAAGGCAATTTATTGCATAAATTTTAGAATAGAGCTGAATTTGTGTAATTAACTAGTTTAAAAGCCTTTCATATAACCGTAGTTGCTTATGACTACCCTTTGAAGTTCGATTAATTTACAGAAGAGCGCTAGTCAGATAATATCCAAAATTAATTTTTCGTATACGAACTACATTGTAATATTCCTTTCAATACCAGCCAAGGCTTAACTAAGCTTCCTATGTGAGTTGTGTTTCGTCATGTCGCTGTGTTTGTTCTGTTTCCACTTTTAGATTAAAATCATACATAATTACTGTTAGAAAGGAAATTACAGAGCGTACATGTTACGGAGCGATTAGCGATACAATTATATGCACATTGCACATCGCACATCTATTAAACTGCTGCTGTAGGAATATTGGTATTTCTTGGTATTTCTGATAGAATTAATGAAACATTTTATATAAATTGCAACGACGGAAAAGTCGCCTGAAGAGAGAAAAGTAACTGATTTTGTGTTGGCGTTTAACTAATATTGCTTTCGTACTTAATAACTTCTTTTTAGATGCCTTTTCCTACATTCATTTATTTAATCTTTAACTACTGCCTACTATAACGTTCGCGGTAAAGCCGTGTAACGTGGGTGAAGAGTCAATCATCTTCTGTTTGCCAACCCTTGAAAGTAGAATTAATTTTCTGATTTTATATTGGCCTTATCCATGTGTATTATTTTGAAATTTAGCAACTCAGTACTAAGTTTAGCGTCTGTTGAAAATTTATGTATCTTAATATTATGGAATGATCTTGGCAACCGTATTATTTACTAATGAATAATAATTAATTTCAATACACACATACTTTACCTAGGTCATGTAAATAATTCCTAGAGATTGTGTAGATTATGTATGTGTTTGGTTTGTATCATCGGGAGAGAGCAACTTTATCTTTTACATATTACCCGTTGCGTACTCAGCATTCGAAACAATAATTCGATCAATTCGAATGATTAAATAAATAATAATTTATACATCGCCCGACATAGGATACTGCATAGGTATTGTTAGCATTACGCTTGATTATTCTCATTTTGATGAACATTTATTAAATATCTAAGTACAGTACAAAGCCTTTTATGTCCGCAATTTAGTAATTATGTCAGTAACTAAAAACTGAAAACGAAATTTGGTAATTTGTAAAAACATAATATTGAAACATGTCGTGTTTATGTCCAGAATATCAATATGGAACCATTGTATTATGCAATATCCAATTACAGCAATTATAACAATAAACCATCCGAAACAATATTTTGGTAATATTCGTAATACTATCAAAATATTGTTTCAAATGGCTATCTCCCATTTCTTCGTATAGTTTTTCCACAGTTCTGCAAACGCGGGAGCAATTATACATTTAAAATTAAATGCTGGCGCGTCATAAATCGTCCAGAATAACTTTGCGTAATTTTAAACATAGTATTCAAAGTAGTTTCTCGTCTTAAATTTATTATTGGTTGCGGCTTTCCCTTATTGCTGTCTTGAACAGGATCCATTGTACTTATTAGATAGAAGTGCAATAGACAGGATTACCTTTACCACTACACGAAGAAATCGAGATTGAATTAATTAGTTATTCATTGGTCGTTACGTCGCGCGTCGCGTTGGCACAGTTACGTCAATGTTTAGACAAACCGATTGGAAACAGGGGTGTTTTTACTAGGTAGCATTAATTTAAGGTGAACAACGTTTAGCCTTGTTTTGAACAGTGTTTAGCTAATCTAACCGATGCTGTCCATTGTCCATCTAAGCGAAAGCACTTACATTTATTACATATATTTATGTATATTTACATAAAACCTAGATTCCAAAATTGAGATCTGAAATTTTAAATCCGCAAATGAGCAAGCGTCATCTCGCATCAATGCTTGTGCCTTCTCTACGAGTATATAGGAAAAAGCCTGCGCCCAGCAGTGGGGCGTTTATAGGCTGGTATTATTATACAAACACATATGCTCTTTAGCTGTTGACCGCTGTTCCGCCTTCAATGTATTGTATTTCTATGTCGATTATCGCGCTAAAAAGTAGCCTCAAGCCCTTTCTTAGGTTCCGTGCTCACCCCATACCAAGTTTCATTCGCATTCACATTGTAACTAGCGGTTGTATTCATAACACTGACAATTATAATGCTAGCTTATTGATCTAAAAATAAATAAGTATGTTTCAATGTTTATCTTTGTTTACTAATATCAAAGTCTGGCAGAGTTTATTTAAATTGTACTAATATTTGTGGTAAGATTACTTTCTCGAGTTGAGTCTTTTGTATGGAATAACTTGAAAGGTCTCTTGAAATCAGCTTCATTTATAGATAAATATTCAATAACATTTTCTCGGTCTCTGAGATCTCTACGGTAACCAAATAGCAAAATAACAATTTATCTCAATAGAATTATTTATGAGACTTTCGTGAAAGTAACTAAAAATATGACGATTTTTGAAGGCTTATATTTAACTCTTTGAAGTGTGACATGTTCAATAAAGGAAATATTCAAGTATTTAATCGGAAACTACTTTAAAAATCCTCGTTTATTATATTAAGTAAGTTTCAATGTTCATGCTAGGTAGACCAGTCTTCACCAGACGGATTTTCTTAGCATGTATGCAAAATACATTTAAAAGTAAACACTTCTGTGTTTATGAACAATTACTCAAGTTCGTATGGTATAACTTCATGCATGTCAAAAATCAAAAGGCTTTTTTTTCACTCTATTTAGCGCACTTTTTAAACGTTAAATATGACTAATTGCTCGTTCCTATGAAGAAAAACCTACAAAGAGAATCTTTTTCTAATTACATATATCGACATACTCGATACACGTGCATGAACTTCTATAAAAACGTAAACTAATTTCATGTCTTATTGTTATAAAACGTTTCTCGTCAGGTTAAAGTGCGTCATCAGAGTTTACGTAGGATATTAATGTAACATAATTATGTGTTCGTTTACAGGGCGTCATAGTAATTACTTGTTGCAGGAACACACATTAAACACGACGCTGCCTAATGTTCATTAAATAGTCTCCTCATCAATATCTAGTTTGGGTTTGATAATAGATATATAGCTATACATACAGTGTATATGTTCGTACGTATATGTTGTGCAGTTTAATTTATAGTCTACTAGCTGTGCCCACGCGTGAATGACAATCCATACACTATATTTATAAATTATAGTCTATGTGTTATTCCGATGTATAAGCTACATTATTGTAAAGTTTCATTAAAATCCATTCAGTAGTTTTTGCGTGCAAGAGTAAGAAACATCCATACATCCAAACACACTTTCGCATTTATAATACGAGTATTAGTAAGAAGAGACACATTCACAACACGATTTTTGACGACCTACGTGGTCGAGTGGCGTACGCACCGGTTTCAAGGTGTCGCTAGCTCTGAGGTCCCGGGTTCGATCCCCGGACGAGTCAATGTAGAAAGTCACTTTTCTACATTGTCCCGGGTCTGGGTGTTTGTGGTACCTTCGTTGTTTCTGAATTCCATAACACAAGTGCTTAATAGCTACTTACTTTGGGTTCAGAGCAATGTATGTGATGTTGTCCGCATTTATTTATTTTTATTAACAAACAGGTGATCTTAAAACGTAGTCAATAAAGAAAGAAAGAAAGAAAGAAAAAAAATTATTTGAATTTATAAAGAACATTAATTATTAATTAATTAACATCAGTATTACGACTTCAATTTAAAAAACACTCATAATCTATAATTTTTAATGAAGTTGCATTTCTTATAGCAGTGTTTTGATATGAGTAACAGTAAGACAATGTCGCGGCCCGAGGTCTCGAGGTTATCGTAATGAACTTACTGATAATCTTGAATAAATCGTATGACCTTGTCTGCGACCAACACTAGTGAGCCAATCTTATTCTCGTACCGTTACTATGTACATCTTACATTTATAAATTTGTTTGAAATGGGATTTCTGACTGAGCGTGTGACCATTTAGGTAATGGAAATTAAAACACGTTTGAATGACCGAGTAGGGTAGCATGTGCTAATGCCATTGACATATTTTTGTATTTTTTTTTATGGTTGACATACTAGATAAGTATTATCATTTTCCCTGGTTCATAATTTCCCTAACACTTTTTCTATAACAACTAGATAAGTAAATCACAATACAGGCATTTCATTACTGTAATTTTCCCGCAATTAGCATACAATAGCTCCTTTTAATGCAGGACTCTGGTTCGCCTAATCTTCAAATCGTTACACTCTCGCGTTTCGATTTAACATTACCTGTTGGCCCTAACACTCCATAAGTGCTCGGCTTTAATTAGTTTTGGATACAGCTTTTATAGTGTTGATGGGATTCTGTTATGCCCGGCTGCAAATTCGATTCCGGAAATTGTAGTGTACTCACTACACTATAATGATACGGGACGTTTTGATGGAATATGTGTGCACAGTTTACAAGATATCAAAGCTATTTATAATTCAGTACTCTTCAAGGCTAACTAATTATATGAGATGTTAGGAAATTTGTGAAATACAGCGTGAATTATTTAGGCAATCAATTAACTCGGTGTATATCGGTCTACAGCTAGGCCTAGACCGCAATTTAATTTAGAGGTAAAGCCGACGTACCTAAACGTATTAACCCATTTTATCTTTCAATTCACAAAACAATGTAGATTAAACTTGCACTTAAGTTAAGGTTAATGTAACCAAATAATAGAATGATCACAATCTTATTCATATTTTTAATGTAGATAAACAATTTTGTTGATTTGCTGGAAAACCCATATATATCACATATGTGAATGTAATGCGGATAATGATATTATGAATTGAGCTGTTTTTTAAATCGTTTAATAACAAAGTGCGAACATGAAGGCAGGACCTAATTAGATTAGAGTGTCGCCTGCAGCGCCGGAGAATTGGCTTTGCATTTTATCTTGCCTCGTTATTGCCAATTATATAAATGCTACGGGTCTGCCACAAAAGATTGGTTTTACTACCTTTTGTTTGATACTAATACAAAATTAATCCTCAAACATTTCATATGAGAACAAAATTGTTATTATGAGATAACTGCTTACTTATCATCCTACGCTTAAAAATAAAAGAGATGATAATATCAATGGAAACAATAGACTAACAAAATAAGAGTTTTGACAGGTTTCGTCTGCGATGGTGAAAAGGAAACGTGGGCGAGATTTGTCGTTGTAACTAACCTAACATATTATAATTATATACTTATTATAATTCTATAACGTACAGAGATTGGCTTCTTGGCTGTCGGTCGGCTATTTGGCGGACGAAGTCTGCACCAAATTAGCAAAAGCAATTGCTAAAGATGACTTCAGTAAACCAAACATTTATCTTTAGTAACTGCAGATATCTCTATTAATATTAGCTCAAAGTTTTGCTATGTTCTCGTTACTTCGAACAAGATTATTACTAACGCAACGTGTGTTAGTATAATTAGTATAATGGTATCATTAATACTTTGCTTTTTTGCCTTCGCCAGATGAATGAAAACAAACTTGAGTACAATGGGATTAAATACAAGATAAAAAATGCTGAATTGTAAAGTCGCGGCTTCTGTGGTGTAATATAAACTAAATATAACACCAAAGTATTAGGTTTCAAGAGACCTATCAAATCTATGCTTAGAAAATCAAAATCAAAAGGTTCTGCAATAAAAATATCATTTTCCATTCAACCTCAAATTACTGCAGAAAATTCGTTGGTGTTTGACTTAACGCACACTGAAGCAAGATAGGGAGAGGGTGTTATAAGCTGTATTTTTGAATGTTTGCTAGTGGTCTGATGGTCTCGTGTTTTTCATTTTCAATTCAAAGGATTGCGCTTTTAGGGAAGCCTTTTTTCGTTGCTTTGCGTTTATAATCCGTCTTCATTTTTTTATAGAAATGTATCATACATATTATTGGAGATTAATACTATTGAGGCTTACATAAAATTGGAAACCATTAAGCTTCGTTCATTCCAGGTTTATAGAATATTTTAACCTCACAAAAAAGTACGCTTTCATATCAATGTGTGTATTTTTTGTTTTATGAATAACTCGTATATCTTTTTCAGGGTAATCCGATTTAAATAATTCAACTGGATTTCAATGAACATTCAGTTGGACAGGCATTCACCTCGTAGTATTTAACTGATGGAAACAAAATACAAAAAGAAACCAATGCCCCTTTGTCACCCACTCACTGATTCTTTTGCGACTAACTTTGTAGGGGATTACTAACTATAATTCGCTTTTTTATTTAAAAACCAAGATCAACTTTGTAAATATAAGACGCCCTTTTAAGCTTTAAAAACTGACGTTATATAAAATTATTTGATAAACTAACTTGACCAAACGAAAAATTAACCTCAAAGACAAATAACCACTTGACCCTTTTTGGTCAGTTTTGTAACATTTACAAGGGTCAAAAAATAACTCATGCAATAGTCGCGCATCCCGTCCATTTTACATGTAGACTAGCTGTCACCCACAGCTTCGCCTGCGTGGTCTCGTATAAAATATCGTACCAGAACCAGCCCCGACTCCAAACTAATTGTTATCTACATCAATTGTGTGGTAAACCGTGAATCTTAAATAATTGTTGCAAATGTACTTTAGCTATTTTTTCATATTATTAGAGATTCAAGAGGCTTTCTATCCGTGAAAGAATGATGAAAATCGGATCAGTAGTTAATGAGATTACCTGTAAAACTAACAAATTGCACCACTTGTTATTAGTACATATAATTAGTTCGTTTAGTGTACACATAATTATAATAAGTTAATTTAAGTATGTTTAAATAAGCTCAGCCGTAATGAACGGGTATATTTTTACTTGTTGATTTAACTTCCACAACTTTCACGTTTATACTGATATTATTTCGCAACATTTATTCGAAAATTGTTTAAGGCTAGTAGTTGTATAAACACAAATATTTTCCCGTAAAATGAAACTATCCTTCCAGCGTTTATGTTTATTTATCAAATAGTTGCATGGCAAATAGCGAGCTATTTGTGTATTTTGGAAATTGTGCATGGTTTGGTCGAAGTGTTAAATTGAATACTCGGAGGGTAGGTGTAGGATTGCCATGGGCTATGTAACATGCAAAACTTAATTGCCCGGACAACAAAAAGGTATATCATGAAAACCCCAATAAAATTAAGTGTTCGGTTTAAACCTTCGTGTACACTGTAACAGCTTAATATTAATTGAAACCAAGCTTTTCAATTTCGTAAAATTATTGTTTTCATTTCCATTTCGATTCATTGGACTTTTATGACTGCTTCTTCATTATATTTCAGTTTCAGTCGTAATGAAAAGTTTGTTAAGCTTGTTACAAAATTAAAATTGTTGTGTTGCATATTTTTTTATGCAACAATACATAACATATCATCATGCCTGTATGCCCGAAGGGGTAGGCAGAAGTGTACCAATGTACACCCACAGTTCGCCGATATGTTTAGGTCCCATGTAATAGGGGGCGAGCCTATTGCCACTAACCGGGCACAAAGCCAAACTCCGACCTGCTACTGAGAATTTCATAGAAAAACCCAATAACACCTTGGTCGACTCGGGAATCGAACCCAAGACCTATAGCGTAGCAGTCGCGGTTAGCACCACTAGGCCAACGAGGCAGTAATATGCAACAATAGACCTGTCTTATCAACAAAAATCGATAATGTCGATGTAAATAGTATTTGTTGGCCCAGAATTTTGTGTTAGAAATCAGTTACATTCATCTGATTTACCAAAAGGGACAAAGTAGATGCGGGAGACATACAATCACCAAGAAAATGAAATACTAGAACCAGATGTGGAATAAATATCCACGTCCAGCGTCCATCAACACTATTTGTCAAAGTACTTTAAAAATAAATGTTGGTACTAAAACCTAGTCTATTCACCAAACTAATATCAAATGTCTGTCCCACACATCGAAAGTGGAAAAGGCATTTGTAATAAGCAAGGTAGATAGACGAACGTAAAACTCGCCCCTCAAACAGCCTGCGCATTGAGCCAAACAAATATGGTCGGATGAGTTATGTACTTAAATGCCTTTCCAGAACAACTCGCATACCGACAAAACAATATTTTCGCCTAGTAACATCTAGTAACTTCAACTAACTTATTCATGAATAGGATTTATACAGATTTTATTTTAATACGTGGTTGGGTTTGAATAGTGTAGTTTATGAAAATATTTACTAGCGTCGACGACATTATGCATAAATTATAAGCTGTACCAATGTTAGCAAAGTCCTTCTGATGTTTAGCTTAATGTAAATGTTATAGGAGAAATACATTAATATTATTTCTGACTCATAATATCAATATTTTTCCATAGGTATATCTACCGTAAAGTAAACAGAAGAACGTGGTACTGCTTATAATTTATCAATATCGTAGAAGCTAGTAAATATCTACCTATTTTTTACAAATTCTATTCAGAATCACCACAACGTTTATCAAAATATCTGATCTTATTATTATTATTTTTTTACATCTAACATTATACATAGATTTACGTCTAACATTTTTGCCGGTGATTGCGAATGTGCGTCCGACGCTCCGAGTCCCATGTTAATTTATTTCGTTCAAAACAAAAGAACGCGACGTGCGATGAAACGATAGTCTGTCGAGGTACGGCTACAAAGTCAATTAACGCTTTGGCAACTGGCGTCGAGAACACACGCTCACTGCTCCTGCCACGCCGTCACTTTGACTCCTCCCGAACACTCTAATACCTTTTTTAAGCCTGTAGCAGTACTAGATTGACGTTATAATAACGACTCAAAAGCAGGAGCAACTGAAACCATATCATAATTTTTTGGGTTCCGTAACCAAAGGGTAAAACGGGATTCTATTAATAAGACTCCGACGTCCGTCTATCTGCCACCAGGGTGTATCTCATAAATAGTGATAGACAGTTGAAATGTGAACAGATTTTGTTTTTGAGTTGCCGCTATAACAACAATATTAAAATAAAATACATACATTTTTAAGTAGGACTTCCATATAATAGGCATGATTTGTTTGTAGTTTTTATAGATAATGGTACGAAACCCTTCGTGCGCAGGACGTCTCGCACTTGTCGGCTTTTAACTTTCTTTTATCTATATCATAGCTACGCGAAATAGTAATGCGATTGAAATTGATTTTCATTCGACTTGACTACACTCAGACAAAAGCTTTGGAATACGTGTCTCAAGATTTGTTTAGTTTCATTTGTTTGTTCTAAGGAGCTCAACTTTTGATGGTCGGTTCTTATATCTACCTGTGTTGTTACGCGGTTATAAGGAAATATAAAATTGTGTACAAGTATTTATTTTTAAGTCATTTTAATTAAAGTCAAGAGCAACAGCCCCATAGAGATAAAGATCAAAACAATTTGAAATCTATTGACAAATGTACGATTGTTACAATTATTGTATATAAATCAGAACGATGCTAACAAATGAAATCCAAACACGAGAAACACGAGTACCAATACATGTAACATGTAATTAGTCATCCGTGGAGGGTGCAACGAGGTGTTGTTTGTAATTATCGGGGAATTTGATTCCCTGCGTTCAACTATTGTGACAAATTTTACGAAGCCGACGAAAACAGGCGAATTTAATGAATTAAATTAAAGCGCATATTTGCTAAATACTCATCCGTGTTTACCTTCTCTGCTTGTGTTCATTTTAATTAGTCCCGACAATATTAAATTACTCCTTTAAAAAGTATCGTTTGAGTAATTAAGTTCACATTCTAGCGTCGACAGTCGTAATATAATTATTTTCGTGCAGTGGACAAACATTAGATCAAAGGGAAATTTTATTTTTATTGTTAGTCTGAAATGTTTTAAAAATTCCTCTAATTGAGACGTATCATAGGACAAGTATTTTATCTAAGCTTAGTACTGGATATTATTTCTGACAGGTAAAACGTAACTGGAGCTAAATAACTAAAAAAACATTGATAAAGAGAAAAACATAACAGTACATTAATAGAATGTTTTGGCTATTAGTTGGGGTAGTATTACAGGTATTGTTTTTCTAAGAAGCTTTGTTTTGTTGTTTCGATTTTTACCATTTTGCGCTAATACGTGTGTTGTTCTCGAGTTTATGTATGTTTTTTTATGAACAGATTTAAAATTACATGTTAGGTACAAATCGTAGAACTGTGTGAGAAAAAGAAGTTTGCATGTGAAAGGTCTTTTAATTAAAGTATATTAATGAAAACTACTGTTAACGAAAACCGTTGACTAATAAGGGTCGCGAAAAATTGATAGGTTCTATTTGACTTTTAAAATCCTATATTGCAGCGATTAAAAGAACCTCTTTTTTATGTGTACAACCGGTTTAATGTGTCAGCTTTTTAATAGATTCATTTATACATACACAAAGGACAAAGGTAGAATCAGCGTGCCATATCAAGCTTTTGCCTCAAAAATAAACACACAAAGCAACGTAAAACAGAAATGCGAGTCTAATGATCATTATTGATGCCACTTTAATTAGTCTCTATTCACAGTCCAACCGAAACCTTGTGGTTTGCTATTGGTGCATTAATAACTACTGCTCATAAATACGGCCTAAACAGGCCAGGAAAACTAGCCGAAGCTTTTCACCCGAACGTAAACTAAATTATTAATGAATTTTAATGAGATACTTTGTAATGTAATTAGCAATTTGCTTGTATAGGTAATATCGTGTTCACTAATTATAGTTTGGAAACAGTATGCTTTAAATGCTAATTACGAATTACTAAAATATTTTCAACCTATGTTTACCCAGTGAAAATCTACCCGTGCTGCTTCTGCCCTGTCTGAAGGGTGTGCCAGTCTCCTACCTCCTTAACCATGGAGACATTTGCAGCCATACCTATACTAATCTGATATCTTAAACAATATAATCCGTAGACAACAACGCTGCGACTATGTGTTACGGCTTTTCAGTCAACCCTGTTTTGAAGATTACTGTTCTAAATGCCATTATGATTCAACGACAAAACGGGGTAGTACAATGAAAAGGCTAGCCATGCATTCAAACTCATATTTCAAATATATATTATGTAACCCACACTATTGTTTTGATCGTACTGAAAACATTGTAAGTAAAACAAACTAAATAAAAAAAAAACCTAAATGTTTGTATTCTTTGTTGAGTATTTTAATTTAATTCATTGTTTGCAACTGATCTAAAACATTCCTTTAAAAAATTCATGAATACTAGCTCCGACAGTATCATAGCAATATAAAAATGTTTCGTCTTTTATAAGTAGCCAGGGGCAAACTGTCCGCTTATTACATAAAGTTCTTAACAATAATGCACGAGAAATATGAATTTTCCTTTTAGACAAATATAGTCGGGACAAACGAACGCAGAAGATCGCATTATTTAGCAGTTACGAGTTAAATGTTATTATTTTTCCAGACAATTGTGTTATAAAGCAAGATTGTGTCCCTATTCAATTAATTACGCGTAGACTTCGACGTGCGAGCAATGTCTGCCTATTAAGGATGACCGGCCTGATGGGCTTAAGCATAGGGTAACAGACAATAATAAAAAAAACGAACCTAGACTATGAGTGGTGATTTTTAGAATTCCTCATCCCTTTCGCGATCTTAAATGACCACCGTACACGTCACCTGATATGAGAAACTTTCATTTCTGGAGAAATAAGCACCTACTACACCGACTTATCACCTAATTAGCACACATTAATGAACTGAATTTATGAGGCTGAGACACCAACATCGGTTAAGTAGCTGTCATACAGGTGTTTGTTACATTTAGCTACTATTTATAATGATGAAAGACTTACGATTATTATGAAAGAGCTCTTTAATATTCACCTGTAAAGCAAGACAAGGTAATCTGCTCCATCTTCGTCAAAAACCTTTGATCTTACTATCTTAGTATCTATTTAATGTGCTTTTGTCTATTTAAGTATTAATAGTATGGAATATTTATTAAACGTCATTTGGTTGGGTTAGAAATTCCATGGTTATGTTCAAGTGTATTTTCGCACCCTGTCTACGTCACCTATCGAGCTGAAATGTTTGAAAGGCGTGATTTATTGGGAAATTATAATTGTATTGGCGTTCGCTGCGGCAGCAAACTGACTTCATTCGGACAAGTAAATTAATGAAATGAATTTCAATCATGACTGAAATAAGTTATAATATAAATGTGGTAGACCATTAATTAAATATTGGGAGATCCAGTACTTCATTTCATTCCGTTGCAGTGGCCCAATTCCAATATACTATTTATTTTTGTTCTTGCCAAAGAGTTTTTCACGATATTATTTTTAATTTTTAGTATATACGAATCTAATCGTGAATACGACGTAACACCAGATTTTTGATGTTGCAGAAAGTATTTTGCGATAGGCAATTTTGTACCTGAAATAACATGTTCTCTTAATCATTTAATTCTCAAGTACAGGTAAATACCTGGCACATGTATCTGTGCAATTTATAATGCTGATTTCGTTTCTAAATCAGTTATTTTTCACAATAATTTGCTTAGCAACAGAATTTTCTGATGGAATTTGTCTACAATCTTTACAACTCTACGCTGGCGCCAAATTGCGAATTATTACTCATTCCAGCGTAAAATCAATTATTTTTATTATGTAGTGAAATATTAATATGCGATCTGCGAATAACACACAAACTTTGGATTCTGCCCAACGATTTTAATGTGGTAGGTTAAATATAAATACGAACAAATATTTGTTTTTGTAATAAAAATCTGAATATGATATTAGGTACGTGAAATCCCGTGAAGTCTGAGTCACAGGCACACGGAGGGTTCAGTACTATCGTAAAATATTAAAACTCTGTACCTAAAGTTTTTTTCTCTGTAGATTGCTATTTTTTTTTATTTAACAAATAATGGGTTTTTTTTTTATCCATTAATCTTCTTCTTTTCGTGCCATTGTATTAACTCAAACTTTCGTTGCCCAATTAGTTGCCACCTGGATGGCACGATCGCCGCTCTCCATTACGTCCTGAAGAGAGCATTTGGTAGAGCAAGAAGGGCAGGCCAGAAAATCTAGTTAATATGAAAAAATATGTTACCATAACGGCGCTAGAAATATACTCTCAAAATAGCAAATTACCTATTTCAGACAGAAGAGGTTTAACTGACACATATCGCGTACGGAACACTAAGAATTAAGATGTTTAAGAAAGCATCCCACATAATCATAAAAAAAGAAGAAAATAAACGTAAACAGTAATTTCCAGATAAATAAATGTTACTGATATTATTTATTGTAACACATATACTCATATTACACAATAACACAAACAACTCGAAATAAGCATTACAAACAATTAAAGATGTATACAAAAGGCGAGCTTAACCCAATTTTGGGTTTCTTCCAGTAAACATTGTATACAAAAAATAAACATTGTATATTACAGAACAATGACACTTGGAAAATAAATTTACAATTGAATATTGAAGCGTAAATAATAGCAAGGTATTGACGAGGCCAAATTGGTATCACCATAGTTTGAACTGGAATTCGTACTCTCAATCAATATGTCTAAAATAATTTATTTTAACGGATATCATGAGAACCTCCTCGTTCTAAATTCGTTTTTTTTTCATGTTTTATAAGTGACGTGTCCGGTAATATGCATTGACTTAAAACTATATTTTGGTCATTTGTCATGGTACATAAATTGTATTAAACTATATTCTTCTCAACTATAAATAGTTTTAATCGCTCAACGTATAAATAATATTCTGAAAGTTACACCACCAATTTGTTTGCAAGTTGACTGCACTAATCCGCCATCAAGAGAGATAATTAACTGAAGAATGAAGATATCATCTATTTAATAAATTGATTTTCTTAATTGAAAACCAAGTTCTTAGTCCGTCTCCAAAGTTTACGTAAATACTCAAGATATTTGAGGTAGATTATTTCGCTTGAACTTGGATATTCGACCGTACCTCAGTGGTAACAATTTGCACCTTTATTGCCAATCAGTAAGCTTGAATTACGTCAACTGTACTTCTCAACCCAATATTATCTTATTTTATTAGGTATTTTAACACCTTGTGACAACACTTACGTCTAATTAAAATGTATAGAATATTCGCATTCTTGACTTTTTTTACGTACCGGGACACGGATAGATATAAGATCTGTATTAAGTTGGTACCGTTACAAAATAAATTGTACAATCTAGTCTAACCTAGTCTTCTCGTTAAACATTTTAGGTGGAATTATTAAGAAACTGTGAGTTTTGCATGTTAAACAGAGCCTTGAATCATATTTTTTTTAGAACTATGATCTAAGTGGTGGTTTGACTGACTGATGGTAATGTCGTAACTATAAGGGTTTTATGTTGACTACAGAACCCTAAATTTGAGTTTTCATTGAGTCTCTCAATATTTTCCACACTATTTGTCTACTCTTTACCTTCTTAAATTCTCATAATATTTACTAGAATTTTATGATCGAAGTAAATTCGCTGCGAATTTATTAGCTTTAAGGTTTTTTTGTTAAAAAATAAGAAAACATCTTTACGATTTTTATAAGCTTCAGATACTTAAGATTAGTAACCATAACAATAGAATTTTCGAACTATAATCCGACATTTAGTTATAATTTTACTGATAAGGAAAACAGTATTTGAAAAATAGATGGTAAGCAGCATAATTCACCTTTCATAGAGAGCACAGAGCATGTAAGCAGACAGAATAAGCTACTAATTTGCCGCTTAATCTCTATCTGATAGTAAGCGCAGCGCTTAATTTATTCCGTGGCACCGATACCGCGACGCTGTATGCAATCACAGACCACCAATGAGTCTGTTCACAAACATTGTGCCGTAGCTTTATCCAGGGGGAGGAAGAGGAGGCGGGGGGTTGGGGGGAACGCCCCATCAAGGGGATGACGACCCGTCTTAGTGTTGACCTCCGCTCGTAATTTTGTTACATGTTCTTTGAACTTTTGTGACCTCTAAGATCTAACCCAAAAACGTATTTGAATTGAACTTTTTCAAATTACAGAAGTTACTTTAATTTATCCGGACAGCGTTCTTCAACCACCTGAAAGTATCTATTTCCTGTGAACCAATAAACATGTAAAGTAACTATAAAGTATGTAGTAAAAATTTTCACCGTGAGTTTTAGACGCAGTAAAATGAAATATACAATTCAATTGGATTCCGAATACCGGAGTTTGGCGCTACGGCTTTTTAAACGTTTCACTTAAATTCAGTGACTCTATGATGCTCCTCATAAACTCTTAAAAATTCTAGACTGGATCAAGTCTCCCCAGTTAATAATATATCAATTCTGATTTAAGCTTGCTCATTGCTTTATGAGATTCAAAATATTGTATGAAAGTATCTTCGTTGATGAATTTACTATGATTAAATAAGCTTATTTTTAGGGCTATAATGTGCGCTTCCCTTTAATTTTTATTTCAATCAATACTTAGCTTGTTGTTCACCTTGTTATTGACGCAGAAGGTGTATTAAAATTCCTTTCTAAAAACAAAAAAGAAAACCTAAGCTCCTTTGCATAATCCTATTCTTAGCGTCGCTAAGCAGCTAATGTTTCATGTAGGTATATAAATAATGTGGCTCGGGTTAAAATACTTGCGCATTAATTTACTGAAAACTAGCCACGTCGCAGCGATGCACTCCCAGGAGAACAACGTTATACAAAGACATATTATTATACACTATGATTTACTTTAAACTTAAGTGGAATACAAATACAATAACGTATAAAGATAACTTCTAAAAATAACGTGTTATTTATTATTATTATTAGAAGTTATTATTGTATAACGTTACAATTTATCCTTTTTTTGTTGGTCGCAAAATGTTTTAGTTTGATGTAAAAGTCTGCAATAACATAAAAAATAAATAAGTCATTTAAAATTGACGATTTGATAGAGTTTAACGATGCGACGACACCGGATGCTGCACTACGGACGTGAGGATCAGTGCAAGGTTCTAGTATTATTTAATACCGATCACATCTACGACGTAAAGATACTTCAATAGATTTTTTGTAATACACTTAAACAATAACAGATAGTGAAACTGAACCTTCCCAAGCAAGTTGTCGGAACAATGCTTGCACAAGTTGGCACGTTTCACTCAACATCGCTTTCATTGTAATTGTTCTAACTCCACGGTACTCAAACGTCGCACGTAATTAAATTATCGGGTTGTTCAGCGTCAGTAATTGATTATCAATTTGCAACCATAACACGGTAAAGGGAATACCTATCTAATAAGTAGAGATTGTAGGCACAAAGCCGCAATGTGGCTTCCAAACTGAGTGGGGATGAGAGGAGCACATTCCGAAATGTACCAAGTATACCAATTAGCTGTGCTAGCGTAGGCAACATGTGCGATAACTTTGTAGTGAGGGAAATAATTATATGATTGTTAACATGTAGTCCTGTCCCATCTAACTTTGACGAACTAATCTCAAACATTTAAGTTTACTTCTGTTTGATTGGTTCAGGTTTATCGATTAGTAAAATTTAACGTTATACTTGAATACTTCGCATGCATATTGTTCGATACATCAAAGTTTAAATGAAAACTTGAACTAGCACAAAATCTCTAATCCCTTTTGAATTTTGATGTAACATAAAAGCATTACTACATAAATGCTTTTCAGCGTAGCCATGACGACCAAAATGTACCTTCTATGCTAGAATGACAAACATAGTATTTCCGCGAACTATCTTAATTTAACACATTACATAATATAATTTTGTCACAAACCGCAACTTCATATGAATCATTAATGAAATGATATTGTCCAATTTGCATCATCATCATAAATCAAATTGACTTCACGGTTGGGCGGGCTGTGTACGTAAAGGCTACCGCGAGCGCCACTACCTCCGTCGTGCTACGGGCTCTAGCCACAAATGTTTGTTTTAAGTCTCACTGTTCTTTGTGTTTGTTAAACGTCCCGAGATCCCCACTAAAAAAAGTTTAAAAATAATTATCGTTTCGCTATTAAACTAAGGACTATCTGATAAGGACGTTAGTCTGGCGAGTCTAGCATACAATTTCCACCAATGGGAGACAACCGGCTAATGATAAAGCCCTCATGCAGATTATTTAATGACATAATCATGTTTTCATTTAGACAGCGGGATATCCTTTTCAAACTACGATTAAAGAGCGAGTGCAGTCATGACAGTTTTCTAATTAAATATCCATTCCTTTGTTGTCGGACTCTATTATGTTTCATTCAAAACATCCAAATAGCTATGTAAATACAGAAAATGTAAAACTTGTGAAAGAATAATGTAATCGATATATTATATATTATGTTGTCGATATATTCGTATACACCACTACACTTATAGTTAATCAGTCAGAATAAGTAAAAAAAGGTTAATACCCAAGTTACAAAAGTTTTTTTTAAGGTAGTTATAGTACATCTTAAACTAATGCGGATAGAAGGCTAAATACCTTCTTTATTAGTTGAAGTAAAAAAGTCTCAAAAGTACTTCAGCCTGTTTGAAAATTCAAGACCTCGAACGTTGCTTAACTAAAGTGCTGAAAAGTTGAGAATCCTTAAAAAAGCCTTTGTTTAGTTTTATACCTGGTTTTTTATATAATACGTAATCCGTCAGAATGTTATCGCTAAAGTTCTAATCAATGACGTTATAAGTAATTAAAAGAAGATTTTCTAAACATATCCCTCGCACCAACCAAAGCTCACTATCTAATTAGCAACATTACCAACTAGGGTGTCGATGAATTCAAAATAGTGCCAAATAAAACCAATACCAATATAAAAAAACATTTCCCAAAAAATACGTTAAGTTTATAAAAATAAAACTAAACACATTCAACATAAAAATAATTTACAACTACCTACACTAGTAAAATATTCTGCCACAATAAATTCCATTCTAATACATTTTCTATTTTAATATTACACGTATGAAAACACTAGTCGAATCTAGTCAAATGAATGTCGAATATTCCAAACACGATGCCGTTTATCCTAAAATTAAGGTTGATAGTTACGAACAGCAGCAAATAAAATAGTAGAACACTTAACAAAAATAACACGTGGTTTTTAAATACATTATGACATTTCGTTTTTTATCCCGGCTTAGTGTTAAGTGTAGGTACTACGGTCTAGCACTAAGTGCTCGCGGGCGTTTTAACCGGGATGACGTTAAAGGGCAAAAACCGTGCCATCCAAACACGGAAGAGCTTTAAGCTTACTTACCATATAAACATTTCATCTCTGCAAAATAAGACTCGTTTGACGATAACGAGTCCTTTTTTTTATTCCTGACGCAAAAAGATGGGTGTTGAGATTTACGTGTCTGTCTACCTGTGGAATCGTAACGCCCAACAAATAGAGCGAATTTTAATGCGATTTTCGGTTTGAAAATTAACTTGATTGAAATGATTTTAAGTACTAATTAGATGTGCCAACGCTAAGCATTCCTAATATTTGTCGAGATTTTCTTTTTGATGGGTTATTACTAAATTAAAAATAAAACTTCCCAACCGCAGGTAGAGTAGATAACGTCTTTACAAAATATATATTTCTCCATTTTCTATTCACATCCGTGCACATTTTTATTTGAAGTGAAGATTGTGTAGAGCTCAAGTAGGTCATACCAAAGTCATTTTATTCCTTCAGAAAATCAGACGGTAAGCGTGCGTGATGGGTTATATCCTTGCAATTTTAAAAAGGAGATTCGCAGCTGTTTATTTCCTAGTTTACTGCAACGTGCGGTTTATATTTATTTTTAAAACTAGGTATTTTCTTAGCCTCCAGTATATTTTAGTTGGAATGGCAATTGTATTTTTATATGTATGTAGTCTACACTAGACCTTAATTTAAAAACCTTTAAATGATGGGGTGTGCTAGTGGACTTAGCGGTAAATTAAATACAGTAGCCGCAGAAAGTTTAGAAAAGTGCGTGCTCTTTTCCACAAGCGACGGAACATGTTTACGTTGCCTATCTGGTGTACAAGTGCCCCGAGCTATGACTTGTTTGTACAGCTGAATGGGTGCGTCGACCCCTGCATAGCGAACCTACCGTGTGCTCTATTAGGGAGAAAGATGCCAACTAAAGTATCGAGGGCCCATTAGAATTTATCACGTCAAAACAAAGACATCTCATATTCTTTACTAAACAACCACAATGACATAAACTTTGATTGGGACTATTATCATATTTATAACAATATTCGATAACTCTAATTAATGCGAACGCAGATTAATTAATCCTATTTGATTAAATGTTAATATGAGCATTCACAATGCATTGCAACCTTGCTGGCTCATGATTGCACGGGTGCAACCCGTATTCCCAATATGAACCCGATCAATTGACGCAAATCTTGATCGTGTTTAATGAAATAAATGTCGTTTAATCAAAACATAAAGAACGCTGGAAAAATGAGGATAGCATAGTATGGTTTTTTTTAAACGTGTTTCTTTACATAACAGTACATACGTGCTACATATACAATAAATGATATCATTTCTAGCCATAAGGAGGAAGAAATACGCAAATGAATTTTAAAAATAACTCAATCACGGAAAACCTAATTCATAGTAACGCATCTAATGTAACCGGTAATAATCACCCCATCGCAATTAACATCAACCACGTCCTAATTAACACAAACCGAAAATGAAAAGCCAAAATTTAATTTTAAAAGCCGCAAACACTTTCAAATAATGAAATGGCATTTTATTTAAATACTCTGTTTATTTATTATTTTGTTAAAATTATGTGAGAAAATGTGTTTATGAGAAATTAACCTGCTCTGAAGTAGTTTTTTATGTTACCAGCCTTCATTCATATTTAAATAAAAATGTTTTTAAAAGTTAGCACAATTAAAATAATTAAATACCAACTACTTACTATAGCTGACATGATATATATGATCCAGCTTTTAAACTGCTAAAATGTAAGGCTAATAATTTCATTGCAGAAATATTAATGCAGCATAAATTTTATCAGCAGGCAAAATATTTAAAACCGAAATTCAAACAGAATCGGTGTAACGAATCATGACTTTTATATTAGCCACTCAAAGTCAGTTGAAACTTTGAAAGCGTAGCTTTGTTATTTGAAACCTAAATCAATATATTTATAAATTCATTTCAAACCCTATTTAAATTGATCAGTTTAAAAATTGTATCTATTTTTGGATGCGGTGTTTAGTAAATGTTAGTTGACTTATTCGTTATCAATTTCATAGACTTCATGAATATTTATTACTTGTTATAATTCGCGTACTAAATAGATAGCTAAAAATAATTGTTACTTTGAGTACAGCACTTGTACTTTCATTTTGAGCAACGTTGACGGCCACATCGTTCATAATCATGACGTGGTCGTGGTCAACTTTACAGAGGAATCTGCTCTACGTTATAATCAGAACCGAACTAGGAACTTTTCCGTGAACATATTGACCATACAGCAGCGGAACTAGATCTAAATAATTCGTTTAGAAATAGCTACCTGATTAACCACACGAACAGTTAAAGCTAATAGGCTCCAAAAGGCGGTCAAACAAAGATTACCGATTTGCATTCAAACTAAGCTGCTCTATAAGCTAGGAACCAAAGAAAAAGGGTGCAACATATTATCTTCTTCTCGAGTCAATGACCGTTAAACTCTGTTCGACCAAAAAGTCGCCTGAACAGCCCTATCGTTGGCTTCCATCAAGTCCTGGAGGGTGACAGAGGTGGTGCAACTTCAGGTCAGAAGGTACAAAATATAATAAAGCAATGCTTAAAATTCGCAGAACAAATCGAAGGTACTTTGACTTCGTTTACGTCATTGAAAAATTACAATATTCAAATACATTTAAAGTAAAATAAAACTTCGGTTATCGGAATATAATGCTTAGCAATTGGCATAATCTATTAATATTCCGGTCGCCGTATATCGAGTGGCGATCCGTTATACCCACGATGCCCTGACTGCGGAATCGGAAAAAAGGACAATGGAAACTGTTAATAAATTGCTTTTATTCATTGTGTGCTCACTTACTCAGTTATAAATATGTCATTTCTTAATATCAGAAAGTATAAAGCTAAAATTAAAAGATAATTATCAAAAAACAGACACATGTTTTTTCTTATTTAATGTATTCAAAAACTCACGGCGAAAGATTACAAAATCATGACGTCTATCGCATTACGCATTACAGACGTTTTGGATTTTTATATCCATTCGTCAAACTTATTGAGTCATCTACACTAATCTCTTATAAAGCACAATGGATCCACAGTTATACAAATACTCCTAAACTTTATTATGCTCGTTTCAATCAATTCCAAATCAGGTTTAACTAGCTAGCGATATAATTAAATAAGGTAGGTATATCAATTATATTGGTAGTTAGTACACACTTGTTGTTGAGCGTCTAATGACGAGACATAACATAAGGCTTAGTTGATGAATTGGTTATTGACAATCAATTGTACATAGGTTATAAGGATAATCATGGCTCCTCGCTGGCGTCATGGTTTTCTATTAGCCTGTGTGAGTTTTTATAGGTTATTCACTTGGTAATCAATTCAAGAAAACCATTCAAACTATGAACTTTGGGATGCTCTGAAAAAAATTGCTGATGTACTTTCAATCAGGTAATATATTTTAGCTAAGCACTATATCAATCAGCTATTAAACAAAAAACACACAAAGACAAGCCCATTCGTTCAAGAGCTGCAAAGCCACTTACAGATAACTTACCTATATTCCCTCCTTTTAAGTCGATGCTTATAAAGTTTTGTTAAGTACTAAATGCATTCTAAAACTTACATAACACTGATGGATTCAACAATATAGAACCATAAGGTACTTATATGTTGCCTAAGTAACATAAGTACATATAGTTCATGTTTTGTGTTTCCTGCATGAGAACAGACTACACATTTGTGCATTGGCACGCAAGCGGCCGATAACAGCTTTGTTGAGAGTGGTCCACAAAATTATTCAACCGTGGTGATTAACACTTTTACGGTCGTATTATTGAACATGAGCATTGAGATAAAATTAATGATATTCCGTCAAAATTTAAAAATTAAACCTATTTTGAACAATATCGATGATTAAAAATTGTACCATATTTTTTAGGACACAATTATTTTTTATTTGTTTTAACTTGATGTATAAGGTGCGTATTACGGTCTGCTTAGTATTAATCTGATTTAGTCTTCTCTAACTCCGTATACTCCTTTACTAGTTGCGACTCCTCAAGTTTCCAATTAACCGCAGTTTTCGTAAATTAATTACAATGCACAGAGAACCTGAAATACACGAATACAACTCATTTTATTATTTTAATGTTCGGTAAATAACAATAAAATGCAAAACTAAACACCTAATAACCACAGAAACTTTCAACAAGGCTAGGTAATAATAGGTGTCTTACCTATTACAGTGACAATTAGCCATTTGTGGTATTCACATAATTTAAGTAAAACATTTTTACAGTTAAGATAACGAAAACCAATAATTTACACTAGTAAATATCGAATAACTGTTACACTAGTACCCATTTAAAAGTAATTTGAAATTGTATAATTACTTATTGGGGAAAAATGTGAACTTTCCATAGGTATATTCATGAAAATATTGGACACGTGTTTTTCTTTACGCAATCAAAAACTTACGGCGATTGAACTTTCGTATGACGCCACTATTTCCTACTTCTTTGCAAAATATTGACGTTAGTGACGAGACATTACGAGATCGTTTGATTTAATTCGTCGTCAATAGTCTCCAATCCACAAACTTTAATCCGCTATATCTAATAACTTGTTTCTTTTTTTGAAAGGCAAACAAATCAAAAGGCACTTTGTGTCTGATAGTTTTATTCTGTCTCACAGACTTAATAGACTTTACATTTTCATAGCCGTCAACTACCTTATTGCAAACCTAACCCGCTCACTTCCCACAACCTGATATCAAAGTTAATGATCTTTTACCTCCATAAAGCGTATCAGAGACATGAAAGAGATCACTTGCTGTATAACAGACATTTTGTAATTATAACCGCAGTGCATACGTTCAGAACCTTCAGCGGGTTCCGGCCTTCAGCGGGGTGAACTTTAAAATGAGTTCGGTGCAGCTTCCCGCTTTATTGTGGGGAGTTTTTCCTTTTACAATTTAATATTACCGGGACGCAATTAACGGTATTTAAAGTTAAGTTTCCAAAGGATGTTAATAACTTAACGTGGGTTGTTTGAGGCTGGTTATTTTGAATCAACAAGCTGATTTTCGGTGTGTTTGTCGAGTGGCTATCAAAGGACGAGCTCTGTTGGGAACTGATGAGGCCTTGCTACACAAAAGGCATGATGTGACTAAAGCTCGTACAATAACCTGAACTGAGAGCTGAGACCATTGAAGTGCTTTACTTATTACACATAATGCACTCTCGAAATTGTATTGTTGGAGTATAGAGCATCGTTGCTTTTGTCACAAAAATATTTTACGAAGATTATTTTTCTTCCTCGTGCCAGAAATAGTGTACTGATTGAATGTATTGAACATAAATGCTTTGAGAAAGAATACAACTTAATAAAAATACTATCTTGTCCAAATAAGTAGGTTTGTATTGTTTTAGTCATATACTCGCCAGGTTGGTGCCCACTTACGTAACTAAATCCTGCTATCTTGTGACACACGATAATCCTTTGTCTGGCGGGACACCTACATAATGCTTTGTGAGTTGCTCTCTCCTATTTAGTGCTCAACAAATAGCACTATTACTATATTCAATCGAAGTATATTTAACATCGTAATTAGGTGCGTATATTAACAATACATAATTTCGCAAGTATTAAAAAAACGACTACAATAAATAAACTTAATACTTGGATTTATTTTGATATTTTTATTGGTCCATTTCTGAGGGACAAAAAGGATTTTTAAATCGGTCCACAATTGCCCTAGATAACGCGAAACATACATACAAAAAAACTACAGACGAGTTGAACCTCCTCTGTTTGGAGTATGCTAAGAAGATATTATAATAGTCGTGTAAAAACATTTCACGATTATTTCGATATATTCATGTAAATACAGTTTTTTGGAACCTTATGAAAAACTGCTTACATTTGCAGCATGTTTTCCATGAAAATAATCCGAGAGTGTGAATCGAATTAATAACATTAAACCATAGTGACAATAACGAAATTTATTGAAATATATTCTGCATGTGTACCTATATCCGGTGCATTGGAACCGCAATTTAGTCAAATGGAATCGGTCTGCTAAATCATATTAAACAAGTTGGATGTTCACGTAGAGCTGGGACTTAATTAATGAATTGTAAATCAAATACTTCTCATGAGTAGGTATTTAATTCTTCATTTATTAAGGTATCTCAAACCCAAGTATAACCTAAGTAAAGGATTGAATTACCTTTTATGAAAGATTGAAATATTCTATAAAAAATTTGCAATAACAAGTGGATAAAAATTTGCAGGAAATAATAAACTCCCGGACTATTTCGTTTCTTCAACATGCTAAACAGATCTTCATATCGCACAAAACCATAAAGATCTTATCAGCTTTATTAAAATAAAAAAGTTTTGGAGCCACGATGACAGAAACCAACGTACAGAGGTCGATGCGTCGAACTAATAAGACCCTAAAGAGTGGTTACAAAAAAACAATCGTTCTTTAATAGTTATTGGCACCTAAGAAACCTCCAGAAGGTGGAAAAGAAGAACCACTTATTTCCCAAGCTTTTAACTTCCTTGATATAGATCGAAGGTTTACGTCGGTACCGGTGGCGAGGCACTAATAGCTTGTCTACTTTTGAAAGCAATACCAATACAGTGCTATTACAACACTATTTCCTTCGTCTAACACTATTCTTATTATTTAAGGTGCCATACTTATAGCATTCTACGTTATCACATTATCGCGGTGTAAGTGTTGTTAATTAATTTTATAGCTATAATTTTAATTGAGTACGTTATTACTTCCGCCTATTGTAAACTGTTATGTTGTGTATGTTTTATGGATAATAAAACTTGTTTAATTTTACGCTAAAGTACTAAAAAAAGTTTTAAAATGCATTGAACTGAAATCCAAAATAAATGCATTTCTCCGTTATTACACTCAGACCCAAAACATCGACGTCAAATTACTTCAGTAATTCGGTTTAACAAGTTATTGTCCGAAAATAACCGATACTTGCACAATACACTTTTGTTGGTACTTACAAAATGTGAGTCAATATGAAAACCAACAAAAGTGTATTGTGCAAGTGTCGGTCCTACATGAAAATTGTCCTTTCTCATGTCCTCGATATGAACAAGCACAAAATCACAAATGAATAAGGCAAAATGTCTTTCAATTTCTGATCGACACCACAGTCACAGAAAAAATATCATAAAACTGCATATACAACAGTCTTCAATTATATCAGTAAAACTAGTTTATTATTAAAGGTAACAATAAGCTGCCTGCCTTTTCCATCTCATTTCCATTTTACTTCTTCTTTGTATTTTTATTAAAAACATTGTCTTTGCGTACGACAATGTTCTTAATAAAAATATCTATCTTTATACATGTAACTTGATGTACTTCCATGCGGTATCTGTTTAACTTACTACTAGCTGTTGGTATAAAAAAAAATCTCGATAAATATAAAATAGCTGACAACTTTCAGAATCCTGGACATATCTTTTTAAATTATATCTCAGAACCATCTCAATCACGTCAAGATTCAACAAAAAAAACCTCTTTACATTCGATCCATGGGAGCTACAAGCTCTCAGACAGACAGACCAACGCGTCGAACTTACACATCCCCTCTTTTTGCGACGCGGATTAAAAAAGCCTCATCTATTACATTCAAATTTAATTGATTGATTTGGATTTTAACAAACATGTAACTGTCATCCGATTACCTTCAGTTTCCAGTAACATATCGAATGCGAAATGGCAGCTTTACCGACTCGCCTCTGACTCTATTAACAAGCCACAAATCAATCAAATAACCTGAAACTAAACCTGCGACGTGTGATGCCCAAATAGTTACGTGCTTCAAAATTGTTCACCCAATTGAACATCCATAGAAAAGTATGAACAACCTATGAACATTTGTATGTTCCTAGTTGGACAATACACGGACCATTTCGCAAACCTCGGCGCAAAAAGAGGTGTAATAAGTTTGACTTGTCTGTAGGTGGCGTCGGTCCTCGGACGGACATCATGTGATTTTCATGTTAAACAGGTGTTTCTGCTATTTTAGATATTTTTTAGCTATATTAGTGAAGATTTGTTAAGTATCTTAAAAGTAATTAACATTTACAAAATCGATAGTTTTTTTTACATTTTTAATCGCACTAAAATCAATAATTTGTGATTGCGTTTTAAAGGTAAAATCTATAGGTAAGAAGATATCGTAAACAAGTAGCGATGTCTGACCGGACGCGCTGCGATCATTTTCATGTTTTTCATCGTTCGTGCAGGAAACTAGACAACTACTAGTTGATATTTGTAATCACGAGGCGCAGATAACAATTTATTGCAGACGCCTATAAATAAGTGAAATATTGCACAAACTGCAGATTATATTAATAGATAATCAATTGGCCAGGATGTTTATTCTATGTATTAATCAAAACTCGTAGCTGTTCAAAATGTCACTGAAAAAATTTGGAATAAGAGAATAAAAAACAGACTTCAAAATAAGTCTTATATTTATCTTTTATGGATCCCACTATCAAAACTAATGGGACCACACGGGAAGCACCAGCTTTCAAATAAAAAAGAATAATCAAAATCGGTATACCTAGTCAAAAGTTATGTGGTAACAAACATAAAAAAAAACGTCGAATTCAGTATCTCTTCCATTTTTTAAGTCGGTAAAAGTAGTTTTAAGTGAGCACTAAAATGTGTCTTCAATAAGGCAGTCTGAAAATCTCAAACTTTCGTCGTCTTAAAACCTCAGACGTTAGCCTATGACGCAGTAATGCTTTAAACAATTATAATTATTCTGTCCCTTCGTGTACAAAACACTAAAAACAAACAACCTTATCAAGAGTTTAGAATAATAACTAACATCCAGCACCATTGTACAAAACTATTGTTGAAAGCGTCAGATTAAATTATTTTAAGTTGGTTATTAGTTTAGAATAAGTACTAAGACTACTACTACTACTAGACTAAGTACTTTTCTTCTGAATTTCAAAACTTTTTGGTTGGCATTCATGATTTGACTACATAAAGGATCCTGATTTTAACGGTTAATTGCCATGTGCTATAAAACTGCCTGTCTACCTACTCTCTCTGTCACTTATTTTTTTTCCTAAGCTTGTATTTCTGCAAGAAAAGATAAATAAATAAACAATATTCTAGGAGCAAAACAAAAGCATATGTGGGAGTATCCTGCTCAGGTTTTATAAGAAAGAATGTCATAAACATCCTCGGTTCTAAGAATAATATTTATATAAAATATTTAATATGGTATCTATTTAAGACTGCCCCGTTGGCCTAGTGGTTCTAAGCGCGACTGCTACGCTGGAGGTCTCGGGTTCGATTCCCAAGTCGACCATGGTGTTATTGGGTTTTTCTATGATGGTTTTTCTATTCTCAGTAGCAGGTCGGAGTTTGGATTTGTGCCCGGTAAGTGGCAATAGGCTCGCCCCCTATTACATGGAAACATATCGGCGAACTGTGGGTGTACATTGGTACACTTCTGCCTACTCCTTCGGGGATACAGGCGTGATGATATTTCATGTTAAATATGGTATCTTTGTTTCAGGGAACAGCCTCATTGGTAGCTCTGAAGAGATCAACTTGAAATCGCCGCCATATTTCCACGAATTGATTCGACATGAAGAGGCGAGTATCTTTTAATATATTATCACAAATATTCCAAGGTTTTCTTGAAAATATGTTTAAAGTTACGTAAATTACTGTTTCACATCGTATCCACAAATAGCGAGACTTACAAAAAGGAGTGAGTAACAAAATAAAACAACGATTGTACATAAGTAACTAAAGGTACATCTAAATGTTATTTAGATTGAAGAGAAAAAGGATTTATATTTCCATTAACCATTCATTAAAAATGTTCTGTCTTAATTGCATTGTTTACAAACTTTAAGTGGATAGCATTTATTGAGAAGTGAAAGCTCAGTTGAATAGAGAAATGATAAACCAATTAATAAGACAGTGGTATCAATTTCCTTAGATTGATTGTTTACCTATGTTGTGGGTGTAGCTTTACTCATTGAAACCTAATATAGACCAGGTGGAATATGTTACGTGCAACTTGAGAAATGCTATTATTTCTATTAATAATTCCTTTTCTGTATATGTATAAACATAAATCCCGGATAAATAGGGCGATGTTTTTTGAATAGATAGTTTTCTCAGTCAATATATATAATTTATAATGGCTACACTACCTGACGAAAACAAAATCAAATGATTAGCTTTCCTAAAGAATCTACCTGTCCGTGTCGGAGTGGCCCGGAATACACAAAAAAAAATATGTTTATTATTTCCACAATTTAATCGTAATCAAGTCGATAAAGAGTAGAATATTTATTCGAATCATTTAATACATCATCTCCTCATATTTTCGGGTCGATCTGCAAGGCATGAATCTCTCTTAGTCAATAGACCTTAGCATTGTATCTTCAATTAATATTGCAGATGAAGCTATTTCTTAAACCTGATCGTATTTTCTGCTCAGATCGCTTCGAGTGTTGTCAGACTAAATTGCAGCTGTATTTTATCATTGTATTCATAAATAATTGGATACCTTTTAGAGCGACTGAAGCTCAATTTCTAATGTTTACAGCGAGGAAATCTCACGGAATTTACTTATTTGAATAGCGTTCACGTTAAATTGAACTTGGTATTTGGTTACAAACTAGAATAAACGAAGTTTAATAGGATAAATCAAAGTTTATGAGAAATTGTTTTGAAGCTTTATTAAAATAATAACATTCATAAAAGTTAGGCTTTATTGTATCAGACTGCTGCGAAACCCGAAAGAAGGGGTTATGTTTTAGTCGTCTATACCTATTTATAATGTTGCTCTAATGTAACGAAATCGTCATTAGTAGCTGCACGAAGTGATGTTTGTATCTTATATGTTACACTATAAGATTTCATATTGATAGGATAAATCGATCAGTCTAACACACATTGTATGTACACAGAACAATCTGTTTAAACATATCGACGACGCGCGACGTGAGAAACTTTTACAATTTCCATTCTGAAAACAAAGCTCGGATTTTTGTAATTGCTTTCACGAATTGTGTTCACAAAATGCAAATGGAAATACAAGCACTAGTTACATTCTATACACCTTCACTATTATAAAGTTTATAAGTCCAGGTATATGTGCAACATCATGTAGTCAAAGTTTATTTGTAGTCAAAATGTCTTAACAAGTTAAAATTTGTTTGGCAGGTTGCTCCGGAACAATGCCCCGCTATGAAGGAAAGTGTGGCGGACATCGACACAGTGGCTATATACCCAACTTTCGAGTTTCAAGTAAGTACTATATTAGTGTTCGTGAATACTGAAGTATTAAACAATAGGTATTAGGTAAGTTTGTATGTAGGTACAGGCTGTTGTTAAGCGTCGTGTCGATCGAATTTTAAGTCGTAAACAAGCAATGAATATCGATTGGTTGGATCAGAAATGTGTGAATGATCTCGTGACCCTTTCAGTGCATAGGTGAATACCCTTTATGTAAATCCATTCAAAAAAGTTCGAAACTCCTGTTAAATTTCAGCAAAGGAAATCGCGAGTATTAAATTTATTGGGTCTTGTTAAAATAACCAAGTAACACATATTCGGGTCTTTACGATTGCCGGCGCGTCAATACATTTGTCGTACTTTCGCGGCACGCTCGTTGTTCGTGCTATGTAAGTACGCGCCCTACTTGCTTTATTCTCACGCATTACTAATACACCACTCTGTACTATGTATTACAAGATTTGTAATTACCTAACAATGTTTAAGTCATTTATTAGTGACTTGTATCCGGTTGTAACGCTCAACGTCACACTGACATTTGACCGCTTAATGTTATTATGTCAGTTACTAATCTGGCCAGTGATAGTGACTAGGGTTTCCCTAACTATGAGTTTACGATACCGAAACAAGGAAAGTGTGAACGTAATTATATCAAATTATATGTTTATATTTGTCGAAGGATGCATAAATTTCGATGTCTCCATAAGTGGACAGTTTTCACTGAGAAAGAGTAGACTCAAACTTACCGGAGAAGTACGTTTAGGCTTTCATGCTTAGTCTTTATAAAAGCCGGATGATAACTTACGTTAAGTTTTAATTTTAAAGTAGTTTCATTATACAAAAATATTCCGCATTTTACCGTCATATTAGATAGACATAGATTATCTAGACTATACCTTAATGGACTTAGCAATACGTAAAACGATACAATTCGAATTGGATAGACAAAATGGTCAAATTCAGAGAATGCATTAATACTATTTTGTTCAACAACGGATCAGCTAGCTAACCTATATTAGTTTTGAAACCTACGCATTATTTCATTATATGTAGGCTCATTGTGTAAATAAACAGAATCAAAATATACATTTTAATCAGTTACAAGACGAATCTCGGAACGGCCACCGGAATTTTAAATAACAACCATTTTCATAACAATCTCTTAGTTATGTACCAAATACTAATTTTAGATGGTAAGTTGGTGGTATAACTTTGTATTTAAACGCTCTACTCCTGACACTAGAAGAAAGTTTTGAAAATTTCGTAAGGGAAGTTATATGATAATTAACATCACGTCAAGCACGTCACGGCAAGGCCTGGAGAGAAAAGCAGCGGAAAACGGCTTTACACATTAAACTTTATTAAAAATCTTGAGAAACAAATGCAATTTCCAATCCGGTTTGTCATTTATAAACGTTTAATATGTTAGGCACATGCAACCGTATAAAATCAATAAGCTTAGTATTACAGAATTATGAGAACTATTTTACCTACGGCCATCACTATTACAGCTATTTACTGAAACTAATTAGATATGAAAATCAATGTTTGTCCACCTGAATCGTAAATGTTGTTATAACCAATGCAACTACTTAAACTACACGTTTTAAACCCATTAGCATAAGTTATTAAATCGATAATAGTGTTCTAAGTCGAGCTTTAGTTAGCGCAGTAAGCTGTAATTACAAAAGGTTGGATTTCTGAAGTTTACGCCATAGTTTGCGCTCTTATCCTAATCTATTATAACGATATGGGAGCAAGTTAGTCAAATTGCTCCAAGTCAAGGAGTTATAGGCTAACGTTCTCAACTGGATCGATATTATACTCCAGCTCATCATGGTTTTCGTTCACCAGGTATTTAATGTCAAGTCTAAAAATGTTAAAGCTACAAAAAAATAGCGAAGTAGTATTCACAGTAATAAAAATACGATATCATATCTTATGAAAACAATATTCATCGTGTTATTCTGAAACAAAACAATAAATAAAGAGCCTGGTTTTTTGTAAGGCGGATGCTACATTTATTTTATTCATTTATCTACAATTTTTACAATGTCTGTTAAAAAAATATATATTACAGTGTATCCTTTTAATACAGCCAATATACACAGTAAATCATAACACACACCATAAGTAAATGCAAACATATTAGTATATTAAATCGTGCTCAGGTTTGAATGGCTAAAATCTTACTGTCGTTTCATAATTTCTGACGATTGTAACTCACTGCTTCGCTTCGTTTAACGGTGGGTTTCCGGAAAACTGATCTGATCTCCGTCTTACAAATCGTCTTATTCCTTTCCCTCTCAGTATCAGATGCTTTATTCTGTGTATCTACGATGCAGTAAATCTTAATAGATAACTAATCCTTTTTTTTTTTCCAAAGCAAAATTTCAATGAAATGAAGGATCAGATAAAAATAAATATGGATGAGGTTACTCGCTTTAATCCTTACATTGTATGAAGTTCTGGTAACAACAGACGTATATAAATACGTCATCGTCATCCCTGCCCTGTACCCAATTGTTTGGGGTCGGCGCAATGCGTATTTTACTTCCATTCATCTGTACTACTCGACATCTCAACATTAACTTATTCTGCCATATGCGCAAACACAATAAAAAACCTTGTCAGTTTTCCGTAATAGTTAACAACGTGACAACAGTTTGTAATATTCTTAGAATTATTATATTTACAATCATCTGGTGACATACACTTACTCTAGGTTTTTACCATTATTATCTCTTGATTACATAACTAAAACTGTAATTTATACATTTGGCGAACTACCACTACGACTAACTACTGTAGTGCATAATCCAGAAATTATCTAAATAATTGAGTTCTGAGGTTTAAAGGAGAACTAAAATCTAAATACAAACCGAAATAAAATCCGTATAAGTTGGTTTTATTTAAATTTTCTAAATAAGTTTTGTTTGACGACTATAATTGCTTATTGTTAATTAATATTTATTTAAACCTACAAAACCGTTTGCACAGGTGCCTACCTATACCTACGTAATCCTACATCAATTAAGTTCTCAACAGTCTTGACGTAACAGGTTAGGATGGCCTTTCTGATGCAAGATTAGTCGATTAACACCATCGACCATCGTCACAGAGTTCTCCAATACCTAACACCCAAATCTATGCTATGCTCAATTTCCAGTGAAATCTATGCATGCATAAATAAATATTTAGGGGTATTAGGACGTCATAATTTTGTACACTTTTTTCGACAGCATTATTTCATTACCCCCAATCCCGAACTTTGATTCGTATTATCTAGGTATCATTTATAATATTTTGAAACAAAAATTGCCAATATAGTTCAGTCACTTAAAGGACGGACTAAATAGAATTCGTCTTTTCATAGCTAGTCATCTAGCCCCTGATGAATATAATTCACTTACAATAAGCTTGGGTACAAAGCTGCTATAAAATTCCATAATTGTCAAATTAAAAAAAAATACAAATCACAACTTCCGAGAATGAAGATAAACTGCACAATTTTCTTTAAGTACTGCTTGTCCTATACGAGTATAATTTCCCTATCGATCGACCGAATGTATTATTCAGGCACATGTCAAGGCTCCTTCGGACTAGTTTTGAACGTGATTTTATAATGAGTGATCAATTATACAGGGTTGCTTGTAAGTCGACTGCCAACCGTCGAGAGGTGTTGTCCAAACAAACAAGTTTCAGTTTCGAACACCCTATACAAAGTTTACCGTTTCAGGGATGAGGCTCCCTACGTTAAAAAAAAAAACATTACGCTTCAACAATACCAATTATTCTGGCCTTTGATATAGTTGTAGAGATGTTTAAAGTTATTATATTTTTATCGAATTCGTATGAGCGAAATATCCATGTAGATTTCGGCTTAACGCTAGTTATATTTTCTATTGTAAAAATTTTCATGTAGTTTTATATTATCTTAGAAAACAGTTCAGATGAATATTTAACATTCCTACGACACGTCATGTTATTTTACTTGACCCGTCATTTACAGCCAGTTTCCTCTGTACAACCGTTTAGCTATTTCTTGTAGCCATGTCTATCAAATAATTAAGTAAAGAGACCGCTTCGACAAATGCTGTCCAGTAAAAGCATTAGGGTATATAGTAGTAGGAAAGTATACAAACATCTTTCCATAGGAAGCTAGATCTAGTAGTAAAAAACATTGTTTTAAAATGGTAGGAACGGCGCCGGTTAAGTAACTCCACTCGTCGATATGGACAAGACCTCTTTCGGTTTAATAAGTTACTATTGTCCTTATAAGGTAACGCCGTGTTTCTGTGGGCGATCATTTATGCTCAATTATGTGCGAACTCGGAATTCTTTGTGATCATTGTTTTACATCGATACAATGTTAATTATCATTTCCTATACTAAAATGAACAATGGACGAAAAGTTGTACGAAGTATTGTACTGCTTGTTTACTTAAGTAAACATGAGTCATTTGGAAATATACTTTCCGATAGCCAATGTTTTAACAAAACTTCTGGCTTATTTTATATAAATAATAATAATATCTTTAATTTGGATTTATTTTATGGGAAATTGTTTTCTGTATTTTTATTATGAGCGAAATATTGAACAACTGTATTGTAATCAGATAAATAACCTATGGCTATTCATTGGTGATGGTTGCTAGATGACTAACACTAAATCCAAATGAAATATACATATGGCGTCAAAAATCATCCATGCCGTCGAAATGGACAACGTCGAATTTCGTCAAAACAATAGTGACATTCCCACTTTGTAAAGCTCGTCAATATCTACCCTCCGTCCAAGGTACAAGTCAGCCTTGGGCAGATGACAGGCAACGCGGCCACGTGTCACGCGAGCTTATGAGAAATTAAAATGTAATTGAAACTTATATTTCCCGAACTCGAATCACAAAGGATATAGACTAGAAATAAATAAGTAAAGATGATATAAAGGTTAGTTTGTATCACGTAGGTACCGTGGCAGTTGTCAGACGGCGCGTGCCTCGTGCTCCGCTGCAAAGAAGCAAACAATATCATGTGGCATGTTACAACGCATTTACCCTCGTATATTTCTACTGCAATTTTATAAAGTAGGGAATATAATAGAAAATAAACTGGGTACTCTATGTATGGGTTCTTTGAAGTTCTGTTTATGTAACTTAAATGAAGAATATTTTATTCTGAAAACAACTTAGAATTTAATATATGTTTAAGAAAACGGGAGTTATTATTTACCTACTATGTAAATCAATAGTATACTTACTTAGTATTGAACTCCAACCATTTAAACAGCTATTTATAATACTAGTTTTTTATAAATATCCGAGAGTATTATTATAACAAGGTGTTAGTAAATATTCGGTTCAGCCAAACCCTCTTTTTATCCATCGGTCATAGATGAAAGGGTTCGAGAGTAATGAGTGCTTAATCCCTCATATTATTTGATCTTATTGGGAACGCTGCTACGGTTTTGTTGAGGGTGGCGAATTTAAACTGCATGCGTGCATTGGACAAATGTTATGTTCGTGTAAGCGTTATGTTTAAATAAAGTTTTATAACTTTCGTAACCCAATGAGATGTATATCTATTTAAAATAATTATTATTAGAGACAAAATAAATCTATATTTTGAACTGTGTCATAATATGGGTATAGATATAAGAAAGCGATATGAGCATCAATCACAACAGCAAACTAGAGCAGTGTGACGTTTCAAAGAAATGAAAAGTTTCCGTTAACTGTGGAACCCTAACGTATTGTTTCAACTCAAGCGAAGAATATAAGTGAACGAGAAAGTAATGAAAACTGATTATCTCCACCAGACGATTTACTGATACAGCAGACATGTACATTGTGCGTCAGCCTACCGTGTGTGTGCCACTGGGTTTTTTGTTACGATACACGCAACATTTGTTACCAAACAATGCGTTCTTGACACAATAAATATTACAGGACAATTTAGACAAAACGCACACAATGGTCAAATCGAACAAAATGCATTTTTTATTACCTCAACCGTGCAGTTTTCCACAAAAAGGGCACAGTTGAACTGATGCGAATTTAAGTTTTATCCGTCATACTTCGTCAAATCGTACTAATGCAGCCAATCGAATTTTCGTTGGACTCGCGTGAACTCGAGGCTACTTTACTGCAAGTACTGTAACAAAGGGACGTCCGTGTTGCAGTCGCGATGCAGTTTTTATCTTTTTACCTGCACGCCGTTTGTCACTCTCAAAAGGATCGTCCGGCATAGACGGTTCGGAACAATTACGGCGAGGTGCTAAGCGCACGTCATATTGTAAGCGAATTACACACGTTTGCAAAATACGGGCGCATGAACTTCCGATGTGCCTTAGTTAAGTACTAAGGCACATCGGAAGTTCATGCGCCCGTATATTATAGTTATTGTCTTTTTGTAGCAAAAAATCTTTCATGGGTTCAATTTATTACTTACTTATGACATAATAAATGTGATATGGAATATGCTCTGTATAGAAAGATGAAGCAATAAATTGCGCAATAATAATATTTTACCTATGCAGTTCGCTGAATCAACCGTCATTCATGCGAGTCGTGGGAGATTCAATATAAATCCTTACTAAAACTATCTAGGAGATCCGCAAAAAAATTAAAAGCTCCATCTTTTTATTTTAATTGTCATAAACATGCTTGTTTCAATGCATGAATATGAAAGGTAAAAGGGATGGTACATCAAAGGCGTCTTTTAATTTCTGTACAAGTTGACACCTTTTGATCGCGCTGTTCGCGAGTATCCGATAGCGTAAAACTCCTGAAAAGCGTGCATTCCTGAAAGGATCCTCTATTACTGAACAAACGTACTTCTTTGCAAAGCGAAATACTTTACTTTTACTTTGTACGTGGTTAAATCCGATATGTATGGAGACGTAAAGCGAAATGTCTGGTCCTGTACCTAATTAGGGATAAAATGGTACAGATAAAAGCGAATACGTTCTATCGACTATCGATACTTTTTAACTCAAGTAGGTATCAGTTGAATGAAAACGTATTTGTGCTTGCTCAGTAAAATTAGTCTAATGTTAGCATATTTCTGTACTCTAGGTGGTAATTGAAACAAAGACTGCATACTTAAATCTTAACAGTTAGAGAAATTGATTACAAATGTACATCAAATCATACAGTTTCGTATCTTATGCGCTTATCACTATGTATACTCATTGAAACAGTGAACTCTCGATACTATTTCACCGATACCGAAAAAGTATCGATACTGTCATTCGATGACTTAAAAGTATCGATAGGAACATAGGTTTCATCCCTTTACCCTAATACCTTTGCTCTATCTTTAGGTTACGGTGAAGGATCATGAATGAGCTACAAGTTGCTTTGATTTTGCCTTCGTAAATGAATTGAAGGGATGAATAAAATATATATGTCTTAGATACGTGGTTTCGGAATAAAATTTCAAGTGATATAAGCAAGTATGTTTACGTTTATTCAAATGAACTTTACAGTATGCTAAACCTGACGTATAAGCTTTAAAAAGGGAAGACCTAAAAGAATAAAAAAGTGTACGTTCAATGAACATTATTAAATGCTCTTTATTTTTCTCATCCTCTTACATGTTGTTTAGTACTAGGCTCTTCTCTCGAGGCGGGTAACAAAGTTCTCAAGTACCATCGCGATCTGCGATACACAACGGAGTTTCACATTCGTTTTCTGTAACGTACACCAATGAAAGTGACTTGTTTGCGGTCGCGATCACACATCGCTTCAACGATCTTTCAATTGCTATGTATATGCAACAGTTATGGTTTCTAAATACTTACCCTTTTATTGAAAACTAACTACACTAACTAGTATAATATGAAATTAAGATAAAGTCAAAATGTTTTTTTTTTCTCATAAACCAATAAAGGCGCTTAAGAAAAGTTACGTAAAAATCTGCTGACTCTAATTGTTCGGTTTCAAAGTTCCAAGTGTCCTTCCTATAGAAAACAGCCGGCAAGACAAAAAAGTTGCATCGATGTTAAGATTATACAGATTTTAAAATATGCGACAACAACGTAATCAGCAGATTTTTTAGATTAATGTAAACTAAGACATCTAAAACGGATGCAAAAATAGAAATCGAACTTTAAATATGCATAGATAAAATATTTGAATTACTACATATAAGCCTTTTTTACTTACGTGTAGGTTTTCACCAAAGTATTAACATTCACACTGTAGGTAAACTTCGCAAAGCTCACGTATATAGGTAGATTAAAAAAGGACGATTAATTAAAAATATTTTTAATTTCAGCCGAGCTGGTTGCGTACAAAGGAATTTTGGGACAAGTCCTTTGAGGAGCGCTACGAGAAGATACACAACGATACTCGCCGGCCTAGATTGAAGGTGAGTACTTAGTCTACACTTTAAGTACTAACTTTCTATATGTTGCTAAGTTCACAGTAATATATGCTTTGTTTATAACCAAGAAAAAAAAACAGACTTCTAAATAAGCCATAAAAAAAATCTTATTATACGATAAAATTTTGTAAACAAGGAAAGCACCGACTTCAAAATTAGTCTTATATTTATTTTTTATGGATTCTACCGTCGAAACTGGACTAAACTGCAAAAACAGTCGAATAAAAAAAAGAATGATCAAAATCGGTTAACCCAGTCGAAAGTCAGAGGTTACAAACATAAAAAAAATACAGTTAAATTGAGTACCTCTTCTTCTTTGTCGGTTAAAAATAAATTGCTTTGCCGAGCTTTTTGACATGGAAGTTATCTTCAATATCCGGTCACAGGTTATTGTGGTGCCCCACTCGCACAACGACCCGGGCTGGCTGAAGACCTTCGAGCAGTACTTCGAATGGAAGACTAAGAACATCATCAACAACATCGTGCACAAACTGCACCAGTACCCGAACATGACCTTCATATGGACCGAGATATCGTTCCTGAACGCCTGGTGGGAAAGGTCGCATCCTGTTAAACAAAAGGTACAGTATTTAAATATTTGTTTTAACATAAATTTGGTTTAGGCCTATACTTTTGGTATTGGCGCTTTAAAAATAGAAACAACGATTGTTTAAGTTTTTTAAATCAAATCTTAGATATTATCATCATCATCATCATCAGCCGGCGTCGACTGCTGAACAAAGGCCTCCCCCCTAGAACCCACAATGAACGACAACTCGCCAATTGCATCCACCAAGTGCCCGCAACTTTGACGATATCGATAACGATATATATTATCATCTTTTTCAAATTCGTAGCTACTTAAATCCAGTTTACAATACTTTTTTTTCATGTAGCAGTGGGACACCCACTATATCTAGGACCGTATAATACAGTGTCCACCCATTCTTTTTCTGTCTCCGTCTGCAGTACAAAGGAATTATGCGAGGACTCTGAACAGCCATCACCTGTACTACGCTAATTACATTACTGCGATAATTAATCTGCTCACAGCGTAGAAATAATTAGTTCCTATTTAACTTTTAGATAAACTTTTCTTCAAACTATGATCGCGCTTCGACGAGAGTGGAGGTTGTATAATAAATAATGATCTTTGGGTAGTTAGTAAAATGTATTCTTTCGCAGGCGTTGAAGAAGCTGATCAAAGAAGGTCGACTTGAAATCACCACGGGTGGGTGGGTGATGCCCGACGAAGCCTGTACCCACATTTACGCATTAATCGACCAGTTCATTGAAGGTATTTATATTTTTTTCATAACAAACATAATTTTAGAGTTGAAGACCTATTTTAAATATATATTTTTGCCTAGGCCATCATTGGGTGAAAAGCAACCTCGGCGTGATCCCCAAGACAGGTTGGTCGATTGATCCATTCGGCCATGGGCCAACAGTACCTTACCTGCTAGACAAAAGTGGCTTGGAAGGAACCATCATACAGAGAATCCATTACGCCTGGAAGCAATGGTTGGCCGAGCGACAGATCGAAGAGTTCTACTGGATGTCGGGATGGGCGACCAAAAAGCCATCGATGATCGTGCACAACCAACCCTTTGATATCTACTCGATCAAGAGTACCTGTGGTCCGCACCCGTCCATTTGCCTAAGCTTTGACTTCAGAAAGATCCCAGGAGAATATTCCGAGTATACCGCTAAACACGAGGACATCACTGAGCACAACGTGCATAGCAAGTCGAGGACCTTGATCGAGGAGTATGATCGTATCGGTTCCCTGACTCCGCACAATGTGGTGCTGGTGCCTCTGGGAGACGACTTCCGATACGAGTACGGCATTGAATTCGACGCGCAATACGTCAACTACATGAAAATGTTTAATCACATCAATGCTCACAAAGAAGTATTTAATGCTGATGTGCAGTTCGGGACACCTTTAGACTATTTTAATGCCATGAAGGAAAGACATCAAAACATACCCACTTTGAAAGGAGATTTCTTCGTCTATTCTGATATCTTTAGCGAAGGCAAACCAGCTTACTGGTCCGGATACTACACAACGAGGCCGTATTTAAAAATTCTCGCTCGTCAATTTGAACATCAACTACGAACATCAGAAATATTATTTACTCTCGTGTCAAATTACATCAAACAGACTGGTAATCATGGACTGGTAGCTTCTGAAAAGAAGTTAGAGAAATCTTATGAACAACTTATCTACGCGAGGAGGAACTTGGGTCTCTTCCAACATCACGACGCTATAACCGGCACGTCCAAAGCCAGCGTTATGTACGATTACGGAACCAAGTTGTTCACCAGCCTGTATCACTGCCTGCGCTTACAAGAGGCCGCTCTCACCACTATCATGATTCCCGATCACACTTTGCACTCACAAAGTATTCTACAAAGTGAAGTAGAATGGGAGACTTACGGAAAACCAGTTAAGAAGCTGCAAGTATCCTACATCGATAAGAAGAAAATAGTCCTGTTTAACCCGTTGGCAGAGATCAGAACTGAAGTCATCACAGTGCGGTCAAATACATCAAACATTCGAGTTTATGACACGCGCAAGAAGCAGCGTGTAATGTACCAGATAACGCCAAGCATCGACGTGCAAGACAACGGCAAGCGAGTCGTAAGCGACATCAACTTCGACGTCATGTTCGTTGCCACGATACCGCCTCTAACATCGATTACATTTAATCTCGAAGAGCACACAAATACATCACATCACTGTGTCATATTCTGCAACAACTGTGATGAGTCCCAAAAATCGGACGTATTTACCACGAAGAAAATGATGCCTGGTGACATACAATTAGAAAACACAGTACTGAAACTTCTAGTCAATAGGAACTCTGGGTTCTTACGGCAGATATACAGGAAAGATATAAGGAAGAAGACTGTCGTTGATGTTCAATTTGGAGCTTACCAAAGTGCCCAAAGGCATTCAGGAGCTTATCTCTTCATGCCTGACTACGATTCTCCTGAAAAGAATGTACTCCACCCTTATTCTAGTTCCAAGACTATGCAAGATGATAACATAATCATTGTGTCCGGGCCGATATCTACTGAAATTACCACGATGTACTTGCCATTTTTAGTGCACACCGTGAGAATTTATAACATTGACGACCCAGTTCTCTCTCGCGCCGTCCTCATAGAAAACGTTGTCGACTTCGAAAGTCCACCTAAAAATAGGGAAACAGAATTGTTTATGAGATTACAGACTGATATACAAAATGGTGAGCCACCAGAATTTTACACCGATCAGAACGGATTCCAATATCAAAAGAGAGTAAAAGTTGAGAAACTGGGCATCGAAGGGAACTACTACCCGATAACGACTATGGCGTGGCTGCAAGATGAACAGACTAGACTGACACTGATCACGAACCACGCGCAAGGCGCGGCCTCCTTCGAGCCCGGTCGCCTGGAGGTGATGCTGGATCGCCGGACGCTGTACGATGACTTCAGAGGCATCGGCGAGGGAGTCGTTGATAACAAACCGACCACATTCCAAAACTGGATATTACTCGAATCGATGCCTGGCGTCACGCGAAATAAGAGAGAAACAAGCGAAACGGGATTCAAATTCGTAAATGAACGCCACTTCAGCCCAGATCAAAAGGAAAGCGCCTATCAAATGCCGTCGCAGACTGCTGAGTATTTGAGTAGGACGTTGAATTACCCCGTCAACGTTTACTTATTGGATACGAGCGAAGTGGGTGAAATCGAAGTGAAATCCACTCAATCGTTTTTGCAAAACTTCCCCGCCGGGATCCACCTGATGACGCTGCGTACCATCACTGACGACGTGCTGGAGCTGTTCCCTAGTTCCGAGTGCTACATGGTGCTGCACAGACCTGGCTACAACTGTGCCGTCGGAGAGAAGACCAGGAAGAAGTCCGCCAAGTTCTCGTCCAAGTCCAGGTTTAGCGGCGTCACCATCCACAACATAACTTCAGTCAGTCTGACCGGCCTCAAGACGTTCCAGGCCCTCACCGGCTTGAGCGACATCGAGTTGGATCCGATGGAAGTAAAAACATTCAAGATCAGGTTTTAAAGACTGTTAGTAGTAAATAGGTGTAACACATTTGTAATTTTATAATAATTTACAAACTTTTAGTGAACTTACTTGCCAGAACACGCTTCGGCAAAGCTTATGGTATTTATGTGAAGTAAGTAGGAAGTGCAATGTTGATGTTATTCTAGAATATTTGCTGTATATGTATTAGTGGAATAATTTTCGATTCTCACACAATACGCACTCACACAAATTCATAGTCATTTGCCCTGTTAAACCTTGATATCATATTGAAATATAATAATTTATTGTTGTCGACCTGATTTATAACTATTTAAGTTTAGTGCAAATCTCGACTACTAGTTAAATCTACCTCAGGACCAAATGTTATACTTGTTCATCTATGGATTCTATGAAAAATATTAATTATAATAGTTCAATTAATTATAGTCTATTTGAATCTCTTAATAAATTATCGTTTATTCCAATCTTTTGTGAAATAATTTTAAGGGTAGCGTACATATCGGCGGGCTGCATCTCACCGCAACTCGAAACAAAAATGAATGAATAAAATTGTTTCAGGGACGTATTTGTTTTGAGTTGCGGTGCGGTGCGGCGCGCCGAAATATGCGCCAGCCTTATACATATATCGTAACATTCGAGTTGCGGCACTGTTGCTCTTCGTTTCCCGCCTTTCAGTCATTATAATTTGTTACATTCATAATAGGTTGCTGTGATAGCTTTCATGACATAACGGAAATATTTTTTATATTTATATTTTTGTTACAAATATTTCAAAATAAATTAAACTTATAATTTAGTCGAGTTATCGGCGCAAATGTTGATTTCTTTAATTGATATCAGGCAAACTGTTGGTAACCTATATTCGGTTGAAAGTATGTATGTAGCAAAGGTTGTGTTTCTTATTTTTGGAAATGATTTAACTTTAAGTTTGAAAGTGATATTTGAGTTACATTTAATATAGTAAGTTTTAATTTAATCCATATACTAAGTGTGAATAATAAATAGATTGGTAGGGTGTATACAGTCTACATATATTTTGACGTTCTCTCACCCTAACCTTAGTTATGCGCCTTATTAATAAAAAATATGCAGTTCTAAAAGAACAAAAGTTATATTAAATTTTAAACAAATTGATCCATATTTAAGATCTGTGTAGGATTTATTAAATAAGGCTTTATCCTTACTATGCATTTCAAGGACCAAACATTACTTTTTATAGGTTTTATAAACTAATGTCACAACTTGTCTATAACAGGCAACTAGTTGTTATTTTCTCTTTTAATTTCCAATCGGTTTATATTCTTTGTATGATTGAAGTGGCTGGAGATTTTGTTCCTAACGATGTTACATTGCCACTTATAACTTTAATTTAGTACAATTGTAAATTACATAATTTTATTTATATTTATGGCATGACAATCTTAAATGTAGTCGTCTTGAGTTGTTGTATTTATTTTATGAAGTGCACGACACCCATTATTTTTGTTATAATTAATATACATAATATTGTGATAATTTATATATTAGAATCATTACCATCGATATTGTTTAATCACTGAAAACTGAATCAGGAAATGAAATAAATAGTCACTATTGATCCTTAGTGAAACTGTTTGATGTACTAACTATTTGTTGTATAATTTGGTTGTACTCGACGTAATATAATAATAGTTATTCACTAGCTATATAAATTGTGTGTACAATTTTGTTCGAAAACTCGAGTAGTTGAAATAAAAATCATGAAATATATAAGAACATGTTTATTATAATATCCCATTCATGCAAAACAACGGACATAGATCCTGATAGGTCTCTTTTTAGAATATATTTAAATTTACGCAAACGTAGTTATTCAGGAATTAGAATTTGATGTAACTTTAACAATAGTATGTACCTATTTATAAAATTACTCGGCAACATTGAGCGTCGTGTCATTTCTTCTTTATTCTACTCGCAATCCACTCTAAGCCTAAATGTAATCTGTAAAAGAAAATTGAAATAAATTATTAAAATACCAAAACATTCTTATTATTTTAGACTTACCTAATTGTCTCTGTATTTACGAAAAACCACAATTTTTCACTAAACTTTAAGAAGTCATTATCACAGGTGAAATGTTTATGAAACTTGTAAAGTTTCGTAAACATTTGTATCAAGCACAGTACAGTTTACTCTTAACAATATCTGAGTCATATAGTCAAAAAAGAAAATTATTCGTGAAAATACACTCGAAAACACGCAAGTTTAAAACTTGTACCACGCTTCGAAAGTTTCAAGGGTATCTGACACGTGATTTATGAGTACAGTCGCGTCACGTAGTGACATCTAGTGCATCAACTCATAAATACATCAACAGGTAGGTCACGAGTGCAACGAGCGGGTAAATCAAATTGAAATTCGTAAAACTGACGTATGAGGGCTGGCTAATTAAACAATGAAAGTTTGGCGCTCTTTGGAGGCCTAAATTCAACAGAAAACTGCAACATACTGATTTGATGATTGAAGGATGCAGTATTTTCTTACAATTAAGAAAAGCTTTTTGAAATTTGTAAATAGATTCAAAGATCAAGAAATCTTCCGTACAACCGTGGATACATTTACAGGTGGTACATATTATACAGTAAGAATAAAAACAGGTTAAATGTCAATTGAAAACTCTTTATTGTAAAAAAATATAATACAGTTAAGTACATCATCAGATCGTCGCTTTAACATGACCTTGTTTCATTACATTGCACAGATTTAAAGTTACAAAAAAAAACAGAAAAATCACAATACCATATTTAACACTTATCATACAGATATATGTAGTAAGTAAGATAGTACACTAGTACAGAATTACGCGGAGAGTCTTTATCATTCTTAAAAACATTACTTTTACAACAATATTATCAAGTTTGTCAAATAAATAACATATCTCAATAAAATCACAACATACTCGAATAGCGAGAACGACACTTGTAATTACTTTGGCAGGAAAACCTGTATACACGAGGGAGTCCACAGCAATAACTTTAATAGACTTGCTGACAATTTTGCCGATAACTACTGCATTGCGTCTGGTAGGTATTCATACTGAATATAAGATAAAATACTATTATATGGGTACCTTATAATTATATGACTTTGATCTCACTATGTATGATGACGATGACTTCAGTTTTTAGTTATATTAATGAGATACATCGGCGATCTATCATGAAATTAATTAATTATATACATCTATTTGAGCTCGTTTCCTCATCTTGTGAGGTAAATAGGTAACAAACCGTATTTGTGGGAACATTTCTGTGTACAGTACAATAAAAGAATTTTGTAATGCTAATAATAGTGTATGCGAATTCCAGACCGTCACTTTTGATATGAAAAACCATTGGTCATGTAAGTTTGCTTTTTTCAAAATTAGGAAACAATAAATAAATAAAGCTAATTGAATTTCACCAGGGGGCTAATGCTTGTTGCAAATAAATAAAATGTAGACTCGTGAGGTTTTGGTGACAAATTTAAAAAAAAATACGTGTTATTAATCTGACTAAAAATTCGACTTATATGCATACATGCATTCATTGGGCATGCATATCTGGTATAATTTATAAATATAATAATGATACAATTTTTTAGGTATAGCTATAGTAAAGTAATAGGAATTTATATTAGGTACCTAGTCTGTGCGGACAGAGAACGTCGTGAGGGCGCTGCTGTGTATTATTATCGTATTTATTTTACTGTTGTATCATTATAGCGTGACCCTTACATTTAGATATTTAAAAAAATATGTTAGAAGTTAGAAAATACTGTTATCATAATAGCTTTATGTAGTTTTGTTGAAGAATTGTAATATTATATTAATAATATAGAACGGGGATTAGCGCGAACATGCATAAATACCTTTAGGGCTTGACGTTTCGACCGGGTTACACCGGCCGTGGTCGCAAGCAGACTGGAGATGCGGTGTCATGGCTCCGTACTCGTAGAAGATGATTTTTCATCTACCCCCTGTTCTTCAAATACCCTACACACAACACTGACCGTGTCCGTACTTGACGTTTCGTTTCCGGTCGAAACGTCAAGCCCTGAAGGTATTTATGTATGTACGCGCTAATCCCCGTTCTATAATATTAATATAAACATGCAGCGCGATAGTTTAAAAGTTATAATTGTAATATTAGTTCCGTTTTACGCCACAACAGTTTTTCTTCCGAACAGGCTGTCGATGGATTTTTAAATGTTGTTTATACATTGTATATCAACTATGTATTTTGAACTAACCAGTTTACTGAACAAATTAGCCACAAATACTGATCAGACATAGAAAATTCATATGTATGACAGTACAACCTTATTTTTACTTTGTACAAAACCTGGAAGAACTTTGTTTAAAATCAGTAACCGAATTGAAGCTAAGCAGAGCTTGTGTTATGGTAACCAGACAACTGATAAACATAGTTATATAATTCTAAATACATACATATTATAGATAAATTACACCCAGACACCAAACAAATGATCGTGCTCATCACACAAACATTTGTCCCGGGTGGGAATCGAACCCACGACCCCCGGTATAGCAGTCAGGGTCACTAACCACTAGACCAACAGGCCCGTCGCCAACACTGTGAACATGGTTTTATACTAAGATTGAGGTTTTAACTTTATTGATGACGATAAGCATCTAACTAAGTGAGTTTTCATACTACAGTTTTTAAACTGACATGATAATATTTGACATGGATTTCGGGTTAAGTACAGTAAATAAGGTAAAATAGGTACTTAAGATAGTAAATAGGTTATATACGCATAGCATACGCTTTTGATCTTTGGTCCCTGGATTCTTTATACCGACGCTCACGCTCTGCACCGCCTTTGAAGACAGTCTCATCCACATGAACGGAAAAATATTAACTCTCAATCCTATTTATCACATCCAGGTATGAACGTCCACAAATTGCAACTTATTCCGCAAGTTTCCATACCTTCAGTTGTCACCTGAAAGCAAAAACCATATGTTCAAATTTGTCATTTCAAACGACGAAAATAAAACTATTTAAAACAATCGGGTTTCAGTCTTCTGGTAGAATAATGATATTTTATAATCATAATCGTTCCAGAGACACACCGTCAAATCTATACAGAATAACACCATCTTTCTTACACGATGGAACTATTTCAACACTTTATAAATTAGCCCCCTATGTAAAAGGTACTACTAAAATAAAAATCAGGAATTTGAAATACGATAGAAGAAGGAAGGCTAACAGTAAAAAAAAAATACTTACATTAGATTTGCGTAATGGTACATTCACGTCACAAAGTTTGTTTTAATTCAAATAAACTGACCGCGAAGAAATAATACGGAAAGAAATAAAACATACTACTTAAAATAAAATGATGTGAGTAATAGTTGTGAAAACTGCATTCCAAACATAAATTATGAAAACAAAATGGTAAGAAATACTAAATACATATAATGACATAGAAAACCGTTTTTTTATTCAGTTGGTACAGTCCTTTTGTCTGGCAAATGTCTCTCCATTCTTACACTATTCGAAGTCTGTAACAGGCCAATATATTATGTATTATTATATTAATTTTATTATTGTTAATCAAGACTAAATAAATACCTAGTCAATATGGACAATATGAACACAACAAGTTTGATACCAAGTTTAGAGTTGTCATGAATTTGATTTAGATCGATTGACTTCGGAACGATCGACGATCTCAGAGAGATCGGTTTTTTTTTTACTTAATTCTAACGCCCAATTATGCATTTATTGGGAGGAACTAACTAAAATTATGGAAAGAAACATCTATAAGATTTTTTAAAGATAGTGAACCACATTTCTTCACTAAAATAATATTAATAAATAAATATTGTATTGGAAATGAAATTTATCCTAAAGTACGACAGCAGGTTGCTTCTAACTTAATTATTATAAATAATAATGTCTTGGAAAAACTCACACACGGCCATGTGATCCCAAACTAGGCAGAGCCTGTACTATGGTAACTAGAAAACAGATAAACATACTTATATATCTCTAAATACATACATACTTAATTAAATGACACTATTCAATTAATTATATCGAGTATATATCACACATACTTATAACATAACATAATTGTTTATTGTTTTTGATATGCATACTAAAAAACTAGGATACACAATATTACTGACCGACACAGACTGCTTGACAAGGATAAAATATTAACCTACACTTACATCAAGCCACTTTCCTAAGGCACTTGTCTCATTGCAGGCGAGAAAACGAGTAACTATCGACTATTTCATCGATCAACGTACAATCCATCAAACGTACAACAAGACAAAGATCCTGTGGAGATGAATGTATAAAGAGTTACTCGGTGACTGTTCTCACTGGCAGGCGAGAACTCTCTGACTTCTTGGGACTACTAGAAATGACAAATATATAGTCGCTGAGCGTTACTCGGTCATGGCCCGCAGTGGGAAAAGTGCCTAAGTTTTTTGTTTCAGAAAAAAAAGACATTACAAAAATATATCCCGAAAGTTTTAATATTTTTATGAAGATTTCCAGTCGGATTACATATAATCTAAGTGGCTTAATATAAGTGTAAAGGTTTTTGTCATTGTCTTATGTACCTAATATTAGCCAGATTAAATACAGTAATTACAATGACAACGTTAACAATTTATTGATATTTTTACCAGACTAGAAAACGCTAATAAAACAATTGACATATAGATGACTTATGACGTAAAGATGCCAAATAAAAAATGAGCAAATTAAAGTTGTTACAATGCTAGTATCAATAAGGAATTACAGGTATATTTTGTAGGGAATCTTTATGTCAACTGCATGGCTTTGCAGCAAGAGACACCAAGGTCTATGTAAAACTAATCGTCGTCGTCATATATGCATTACTTATTGTTTTTAGAACAATCATACTTAAAAATATTTTATAATACCGGACACGGAACGAATTTTTCCTTTAAGAAGAGTAGGGGGCCAAATTTATGAAGTGTTAGTTCCCCACGTTTAAAATAGATGGCGTTATCAGCCTGTATAGCTAAGCTGTCTTTGCCACTTAAATAATCTTTGAATACCGAAAAGCTTATTTTAATACGGTCTTAAATAACTATTGTCTATATTACTACTTAATACTAGGTTACAACTACGAACACCACGACGATTTAAAATGTTGACTATTCTGCCATAAGAGTTTAAAAGCATAGCAAAACTTCACCTAATTCGACACCTCGACTATGAAGAAGTTACTAACTACTTATACGTCAATACCAGGGGCCCTAGTCTGCTATTGACAATTGTTTGAATCGTTTGAGTGAGTAACTCCATTTTAGGATAATTTCGTAGGTAAAACGTAATTTTAAGGCCAAAATTGGCCATTGGGACGGCCAATTTTGACGTTCTGACATTTAGTAGAATGCTAATTATCCTAAAATGGACCTACTAACGCCACCCACTCAAACGATCCAACAATTGTCAATAGCAGACTCGGGCCCAAGTAGGCTTATTTGCTATGGTTTAACAACCCAAGCGATGTTAAAATAATGGTAATAACACAAATTTTATATCACCTAAAGTCAGGACCAATGTCGTAGTAAAGTAAGTCAGGCTTTACCAAATGTATATTTTCAGTTCTGAGGTTACGCGAATGTTAGATATTGAAATAAAGTATCGGAGAATACAGTCTGCCCGTGACAATGACACAAGCAAAGGTGTCGAAACGTCCGGACTTAAAATCTAAATACAAACCGCGATTAAATCCGTAAACGTAGTTTTGTTTCAATGTAGGTATACTTTCAGTGTTTTTACAATACAAAAATGCTTTGGCTCTCATATTTCTCCGAGTAAATAAGCCTGCTAGCCTTAGAGTCTACATAAGTGACTAGAGTGAGCCTATCAGAGTTTGAACGTAAGCACTAGTGTGAAAGGGTTTTGTCGTGAACTATGTATGAAGATGCAGCTTGCCGTTTTAAAAACCTATCTAAAACACTAATATTATCCTAAAAATGTCAAAACCATCGATATTTTCGTATATAAGTTTCACGTTGCGCGAAAATTAACTTAAATGAAAAATGAAATGTACTAGGTTCAGACTAAAAACTGCTCTCGCTTGGCACAAGGGGAAACTACCGACCGTAGCAGTCTATGTATATAGTACGTCAATGCTACTAGCATTACATTTATGTCAAACGAGTTTACAAGTAGTGTATCGAGATTAGTTAGAACTTTCGCTACCCGATTAAGTTAAGAGTAGTCATAAGAAAGAAAGTGGTAAAGAACACGATTACAGAAAAGTAAAATACCGCAGATCACGTTAAATTTCATACTAATGTTGTAAATACGAAATCACCTCTGTTTGTCTATTTGTCTGTACATTTTGACGTCTAACCACAAAGCCGATTATGATAAAAATTGGAATGGAGTAAGCTTGACGTTCAAGAAAGGACGTAGGCTACTTATTGCCTTGACATGAAACGTGGGTGGAGTCGCGAGCGAAAGTAAGTTATTTGTAAACAAAAGAATTATTATTTAATTATCTATTATGCTGTCTACATTATATAATTTATTTACATCGACCTTGAAATTTTAGAAGCGATATCTCATTCCAAAAAGGTTTGGGTATCCACATAAGGAGCTGTGAACATAATCACACATTCCGGTTTTTAAAGATATGATAAGTTAGAAAAAAAAACAGAGGACTAAATTCAAAAGAATCTCGTCGTTAAACGTGCTTGAACACTAAAATTATTGTTGTCCCTACATTACTTATTTAGTGAACAGTAGAATTAAATTTAAAAATTGTTTCATAAAAAATTATTACATAAGTAAGTAATTTTTGGGTTTTAATTTTAACCTACCTTACCTCTACTACTATCTAAAAGCTATTGACGTCGTGGAAGCGAGACGTCTGGCTTGCACTACGAAAAAAGTTCTGCTTCAAGAGCTTAAATTAAAAGTAACGTCGAAAAATTGAGCTTTAAATCTTGTGGTCATAGTCTATTATTCAATGTCTTGGCTTTTTTTAAGCAAGAATTATGACCGAAAGGTATAGTATTCCAAAGGCTTGGAGGCCGGAAACATGATACCACGCGTTATAAGACACTAACATCACATGTGAAATTCTTTTTTTATGGATTTTATGTTGGTTTGATATTTCATACAGGATGTGTTTAAAATAAAGTTTAGAATGAGGTTATTATTTAGGTTTCGGAAACACTTCGCCACATTAAAGTTAAATCTTCCTGATGACCACTGGACACGAACGCAGTCTCTCTGCGACTAGACTATAGTCATTTGTATTACGTATAAAATAGAAATAACATAATAATGACAATGGAGATTTCACTATATCACCAGCTAAGATGTTAAGGCTAACCTTGCCACTTATAAATTAGTTTTATTTCATAATTTAGAATCTATTGATTGTCACAGTTGTCATGTTCTCATAACCTCAATGCCATTTAATCAATTTATTCGCAATATTTGTATTAAGACCGTTCCGTATTATTGCAGCCTATTATAGCCTTTCGAGGTTAATTGTGTTATTTAATTCAACTTTGCACGATCTTTTTTTGTAGAGATTTTGCAGTTAGCCTAGGCGCAGGCTTTGACTGCTTCAACGGACTTTAACTTTGCACGCTTTTTTAATAGTAATCTATTAACTGCCTAACAATACAAGGTGTAACAGAATAAAAGTAATACCTACATTTGACACCCCAATTAGTATACAAAATTGTATGTCTCAAACAACATCCGTAATTAAATTAATTTATAATCACTAGGCCTAGTGATTTTATACAAAGTAGTTATCCTTACTAAACGTAAACTTTTGGGCGAGCGGCGCGGGCTGCTCAAAAGATATTTTCGCCAAAAATTAACACGTACTTTTAATGCCAGAAATCGATTCAGAAGCCCATTTTGAATCAACTACTTTCAGGAATTGCCTTTATTCAGTTAAATGTTGAAACAAAATGAAAGAGCCTAGAGGTATCTATGTACAGAATAGCTATATTTAGCCTGTTAGGAGAACTATACTTAACCTGTCAAGTGTCAAGTTTACAAACAGTTTGGCAACTTTTAAATATTTAAACGGTGCAGTCGTTTGTAGCTTAAATGGAAATGGACAAGATAAATAGAAATGGTTCGATACCGACTATTTCTAAAACGGATTGTCCGAGAATTTAAGATAAAGACCTCCGAAATTATAGCCTTTAGGCTAGTTAAAGGAAACCTATTTGTATCAAGACATTAAGTATATAATTAAGGATGCTAAATTGACATGCATGAATAACATGGTCCTAAATTCGTCGAAAAACTTGTTTTACTTTTATTCCTCGATAACTCTAAACGCAGGGTTACATCGCATTGACGAATGCTCATACTATCCTTACACTACAAATTCCTTTTGTATTTCAAAGTTTTTAATGTGGTACGGATAGAATGAGCATTCACTCAGTTTTTGTATCGGCCTAAAGATATGTGGATCACTTGGCTTTTTTTTTATTTTATAATAGGGTATACGTCCCAAGCTATTACTCGTAAGTCGGAATATGACGATGGAATGCAGCGAAACCGAGTCCAACTTATCTTCTATTTACAACTATGACCACTTACTCCGAAGCAGTTCTATATTAGTGTTTTAATGATACTTGTACCGTACCCCTCGCCGGTGAGCGCGCAGCACGCCTGTATGTGCCACGGGTGCTGCTTGATCGACGTCAGGTCTAATTGTTCCGATATCTCCGCCGCCGTCATCGAGCCCTTTACGTCCTGGAAACGAAATTAATAATACATTAAGTAACTTACAGGTAAAAAAATGTTATTAGGTATTTTCCGACAGTGGTGATTTATGCTCGTGCCTTCTCTATATGGGAAGAGGATAACCAGACCGCAGTGGGACGTTTTGAGGTTAGTATTATTACTTATTTTTATTTTGAATACCGTTCTCCGTAGAAATTGTGAATTTTGAACTGATTTCTGAGAAGTTGTGCTCAGTTAATTTCACAACAGATTAAGTTGGTCAGCCTTTCAAAAAACCGGGGGTATTTCTACATTTTCCTATCATGACATTACATGGGACATTGGTCCTACCGAGGACTAATATGAATCAATATTGGCATAGTAGTGGTCTGATACAGACCGGGCATGTCATGGGATAGGCCTTTTTTATTTTTGGTAGAGATCTTTGCAGTTATGCCTCTCTCATGGTACGCCAACTAAGCTCAATTTTTAACTCTCGTCTTTTTACATTCTTTGCTTACTCCTTTACTTACAAAATCGATGGTTTTCGTGCTAGGGTCGAGTTTACTGGTCGAGCAGGAAGAGACCAGGGTGTTTTTAATGGGCGAAAGTCTGACATCCCCACGCCGTGCGTTTGAGGACATTCAACGTGGATTTGGTGATTCATAATATGAATAGTATACAAAGTACAAGTTATTCAAATAAAAAACAGACGTTACCAACCAGACAATGTATTGAAACAGGTGCATATGTACCATCCAATTATATCGAAGCCTTAACGGTCAAATAACACTTGTATAAGCCAATTAATATGAAGCTAATAACTTCGGTTATAGACGAACTCGAGCTATGAATAAGTAACCTTGCAAAGGTATACGATTCTTTTAGAAAACAGCCTTAATACAGTAACGTGTGGGTAATTGTTATAACGAGAAACTGAAAATAATCTGTTGTGTGTATATGAAAAATATATACGTGGTATAATATAAAAAATTTATCTACAAAAAATTCCAATGTTTATATTTATAAACCAAATGCAAAATTCTCACTATTTTTATTGTTGAATGAAATCAATTTATTTTTATTTTTTGCTAATGGAAGTGTTTAGATACATATCAGCACAGTTCACCAATATTGTCAAGAATCAACGAATTAACCAAAGCTAGGCTATGGCCACCAAACAGGTACGCAACAATGAACCTTAGCGGTTCGTGGCGCGCATAGCAAACGTGCTAACATTGAGATAACGAGGTTAGGTCCCCAGTGACCTTACGTCTAGTGGGTCCATTAAACCAGGCTAGGCAGGCACCCTCTTCTATACTAATCAAACGGTAAATCTTCACACGGTGAAGCAACAACAGATTGTTTAGGATCTTATACACAACGATTTGAGACAGTATGCAATATTGAGAAAGTTCAAAATCATTTAACCGTTCACCGTTTGCTCATTGGTGATTTTACGGTGATAACAAGGTAAGTCAAGCACTAGAGAATACAGGTGTAGAAAGTCGTGCTTACAAATAAAAAAACATTGATTGAAATTTTAAGGAATCTAAGATGGACTAAGGAAATTCCTCATATTAAATACAGGTGACAGAGTTCCTGCAGATTGTCGTGGTAGTTCTTCATGTTGAGAATTTGGGTGATACCGTGAGTTAAGGGGATTTTCAGTGAAGGGATTAGATAAGTTTACGTAAAATAAAATTTTATTGTAAACTAAAAAAAACTTTTCATAATTCGAGAAATGCGACGTAAAAAATTATCAACTCGTCATCAAAATATAATAACTGTTAGAATTTGACTTAGTATGTAATTTCCGAGATAAGGAAACCACAAAAAGGCACGTCCTATCGAGGTAGATAAAAATAATGATGACGCGATAAGATTGACACAGCTGCAAGCAAACGTGCGGCGAGCGCGCTTCATTCCTCTTTCTGATTTAATCATTACTTACACGGGCCGTTTCTTGATTAATCATTAAAAGGGGGTGTTAAAACTTTGACGTGTCTGTCTGTCAGTAGATTTGTGGCTGCTAAACGAATGGACCGATTGTGATGCGACTATATCACGTCGGGGTCACCACTGTTCGATTACGTATTAGAAATGAAAAGATCGGTGGTAGTTGAAAGAACTCTTATTTACAAAATCTCAATTATGGGCAGATAAAAAAAACATATCAAAATTACATTGACCAATAAGAGCGCGGTACGTAGTCACTATTAATTACATAGAAAACCCATTACTGGAGAAAGGGGCAACATTGAATAGGCTGTAATGCCATAAACAACGGCATTGCTAGGAATTTAAGTAAATTACCCGATGTTGTCGTGACGTCATTGGTATTTGTTTTGTCCATAATAGAGCAATTTTAGTCGCCCGTATGACCTTTATATTGTGTCGGTTATACTTAGCTTATAGTTGGTAATACGAAGGTATCTTAGGTGAATAAGTCTTAAACGTAAATATGCATTTCAAACACAACAACAAATTTAAAAATATGTTATAGCTATTGTTAGAAGCAACTACATTTATGTGTTAATATACAGATTTTTTAATGCAAAATAGGTAGGTAATTAGGTGTTTAAATGAAAGATCTGTTAGATTGCTTACATTTAGTAAAATCTCTCAGATTGTCTGGAGTACTTTTTATCTAAGTTATTTAGGTTTTAGTAACTTGTTAGTCATGTGCGTATGTAAATACTAGCTTTCGCTCACGGGTCTAGCCACATACGGTGGCAACAGCGAGCCGTAGCAGAAATCCATTATAGGCCGGATTACGGAAGAAAGCGTAAAAAGTTTTAATTAGTAGGTAAGTACGCGTAATACGCATAAATTTGTTTCGAGTTCTCAACTAATTTAATAACAATACTTTATAAGTCTTCGGTTTAAAAACTTATTTTTGTACAGGTTGTATTGTGTCATAGCATTCAAATGAGTTGAACTTGAAACTGTATATAATTGTACTTTCACATTCCGCGACTCGGTTCGAAGGTTTTAATGAAGTTGTTTCGCCTTTAGCAGTTTTGTTTATAACTATCCAAGAATATTTTTTTAAGTAATGTTTACAATCAGTCAGGGATATGTTAGTTTGTTGTAAAATACTGGCTATAATAAATTCGTAAACAGGCCTACTAGGGGAACTTGTTTACGATTTAAGGATCTAGCACATTATGACGTAGTGCATCACAACGAAAAATTCTCGCTCAGCACATAAGTGACGTGCCAAGACGTAGCGTATTCACGGATTTTGTGTACAGTATGCTGCCGAATATATTATCGAATACTTCCGCTCGGTATAACAGACTGGTGGCGCGCAGTGGGACGCAGTGGGGCGGATTGACCGCATCGCTTTCGCGGAATCCTTTGCGCTATAATCCAGGATACGGTGCAAATATAAAATATATGAAACCGAAGTAGACGGAATTTTGCGAGGTTCACCGGCCCGTCATAATGAGCTCGGTCCTTTAAAAACTAGTTCAGAACTTGTTGCCTTACATAATACAAGTAATTCTGTAAGTAGTCATGTAGTGTTTCATAACATTCATGTTACATTACCTGTTTATTCGCGTAGACGAGCAGGCAGGCGCGGCTCAGCTCCTCGTGTTTCAGCATTTGATGCAGCTCTTCGCGGCTTATATTCAAACGGTGACGATCCGTCGAGTCAATTACCATTATCACGAACTGGATGAACAGAAAATTAACTATGAAAATATAACGTCGCAATGACTTTTTTACTTAGTCCTAAGATATGACAACTTAATTGTTAAATTAGTCGCTGGGGCTTTTAAATTGCATATTTATTTTATAATCAATTAAACGGTAACACATAATACGTTGCAAAGCAAAAGCATAGCATTCCTGTTCCAACCGTCAGCAACGGATGAGACAGGGGACGAGTCTTCCTCTGAAGCTAAATTGTTGTCGCGCACATCCATTACGCGGGCTCCGGAGGAAAACAAATTGCTCTCGCTCAGCTGGGTGCAGTAATACGTAATATGGTTCAACCACAGGACATATTTCGCTAGAGCAATAATAAAACTTATGCTCGTGGCTAAGTGTGGCTAATAGGTTTAGCCGCAATTGCCGCTAGTGGTCCTTGGATTGGTGATCATTGGTTAACATACCGAGACCTCCGAGTGCCTCGGAAAGCATGATAAGCCGTTAGGCACTGTCCTACGATAATCTTGGACAGTCCTTTAGTCATTAAATTCTGACAGTCTTACTATGGTGTTATTGTTGAGGTCAGATATGCAGTCGCTTCATGTAAAATACGGTATGAATCTTATAAGACTGCTTGGGAAAAGGCTAGGCAGAAGGCCGAATAAAAAGCCTTGTAAATCGCAGTTGCGTTGATATTAAATTTCAGTCGCATATAAGTGTAAAGACGGTGCAAGTGACGAAAGTTATCGAATGATGAATAAACCGGTCGCTGTCCTGCACGGTAATTACTTGGCATGAATTAAAACAGTCGCATAGCGTCACAGGGCGCTCAGAACTTTAAGTAGGCCGACATTGTTCAAGCGAATAAAAGTAATTGCGCATTCTAGTACTATAAATACTAAAATACATAAGGCCTAGGTTTTATCTATAATAAATAATAACACAATTTCTTTGGGAATAATAATTCGCTTGTATTTCACAAATACGTAAGATAAGGCCAAACACTTCCTAATATTGTTAACAGGTTTTATTGATGTGATAACATTGTGTATTTACAGATTAACTCGTTTTACTTTATCGATACAATTAATACGACTTATCCTGTTAATGATTTATTCGTGACTTACGAGAACAAAACATTTGCACGGTAATTAATGTTCGGCAATAAAGTTGTAAGGAAAATAAGTGGTTCAAATCAATGTTACGGTTTTATATTTTTTAAATTGTAAATATTGATAACAATATTACAGTTCAAGTTTTATTAAACAATTGACTTCAAACCATTATAATGTATTTTTAGACTTTTTATATCTAAGTAATTAAGTAAGGTATTAGTTGTGACAGGGAAAAAGGTATTTTTACTGCTGTTAATTTATTGATCATAACTAATATTTTAGTCAAGTTTAAACCGAAATTTTGCGGCAAATTTGATTAGCGGAAGACATATAAGTATGCTAATACACATGACATCTACAAGGTCGAATTCTCGCCTTACTTATATCCTTATGTTAAATAAGGATGACAACTACATTATACTACACAGATTCAGTTTTGTATAAACAAACATTTTATGATGGAGTATATTTTTGTTTTACATCCTTCATCCAGTCATAATAAATAGTGAATCAACCATCCAAACTTCCTTAATTACATAGCAATTTAATCATGCTTTCAACTTTATTGTATTTTATTTATATTATATACATATATATTATATTTTATATATTGTGTTTTAAACTTATGACTTTTAGATCAAACACTTTAAAAAAAAAATCTTCTTTCTGATAACTCTATGTGAAAAAAATGCACCGCAAAGGTTGCTGCACTGATGTGTAATTTGATACATATATGTGTATTTTAATTTATCAAACATCATGGAAAACTTAAAAAGCCATTCAAATTGTTAAAAACCCAAACAATTAGTATTGTTTTTTATTAAAACATGTCATAATATACAATGTCCTATTGTGACACATCTATTTATGTTATGTCTGATTAATGTTATACTATACAGCATTATATTACATTGAATAATTTTCCTTAGAGTAAGAATTATCATTGAATTTATTGAATTGTGTTTACTTAAGTAAAAAATTTACTTTTCTCTGTATGAGAAGGTCTGTGCCCAGCAGTGGGAAATAGACCGGTGTTGTCAAAAAATTTCCCTTACCTCACTGTTAGTGTAGTAGGTGTTCCATGCTGATCTCAAACTCTGTTGGCCCCCAAGGTCCCACATTACAAATCGAAGGTTCCTCCACACAACCTCCTCAACATTGGAGCCAATTGTTGGCCTGGTGTGGACTGCTTCCCCCAATAGCAGCTGGTATAGAATTGTTGTCTTGCCAGCATTGTCCAAGCCCACAAGGACCAGTTTGTGTTCTGTTTGTATCAATGTTAAAACAAAATTAGGTGAGTCTTATGATAAGAAACACTTAATCTTAAATTATAGTTGTGTTTGGTGGTTTCTTTTGATGACTTACAAATTATAGTGACTGTACTTGTAATAGTATTAACCTTACAGAGTTGTGATAATTTGTAACAAAAGTCTAAGCAAACTGAGAACACCCATTAGACATGAAACTTTTCGAAATGGGAATCTAGGCCATTTTTATTACCCTTGAGGTAACTTTAAAACAGGCTCATAATATAATTCAGAGCTAGAAAAGTCTTGATAACCAACAAATCATTATGTCAGTGACAAGTGACAACAACCATTACAAACTAAAACTTATAATATCATTGTTGAGGGCATTTTTAAAGTTCTCGAAACTAATACTTATAAGGTATCTTGAAAACTTCTATAGCAAGTTTCATAATTAGGTGTCGCGACAAAAACGAGTGGCTAACACTTTATCAGTCGAAATATTTACTTAAACACTATTTTAGGCGCCTTACAATAATAAATCTTACATTATCTTATCAATGACATTACCTAAGTAATAGTTTGTAATTATATAAAAACTCACCCTCGTTCCCGAACAAGCTCCATATCTTCGATATAAGTAAACCCATGCTTGGCTATCCCTTTGCACTAAAAGATAAAGGAAGACAAAGACTGGAACGAAAACTACCTACTTATTTAATCTCATGTCGAAGAAATTTGTACAAGTGTATGCAGTGTTATGACTTAAAATTACACCGCATACTACTTTGAGAACGCCTTTCACGCTCTACTTCACTATGATATTACACTAAATCGCATTTTTATTAGTAAGTGTATTAAAAATATGTTTGGTACGCGTCTCCGTACTTTTCTTACAGAACGTACGGGTAACTAGTCGACGAACACAGAAAGACAAGACACAGATAATGTTAATGACACAGTCACAAATCCTTGGGACCTATTACACTGAATGAAATTCGGTTGAAACTAGGTCACGTTTTGAAACTGGTTTACGGTTATTTTACCAACACTTAAACTCCAGCCAAAAACATCCAGTTTTCTCTAGAATATTATATTAAATATTATAAATTGATCCAGTTCCGAATTATTGTATGCATCTCCAGGTAAAATTGCAAAATATAACTGTGCGTAGTATAAGAATAGACCCCCGTAACGTTTCTTTTCACGGTGTACTTGCACAGATAAAATATTGCTCAAACTGCGAGACCTAAAAGGATTTATTTTACTAATATTAAATCATAGTATATAAATAATTATTAATATTTTTTCTAACCAGTTAGTTCTAAAGTTTAAAATATGTTTTAATTTAATGTTACACAAGAATAATTACTAAATGTGACGTATAACCCACGGATTAAATGGAACCAATATAGAGGAAGTAAAGGAACGAAACATGTGGTGTGAGAACTGAGCGCGAGATTTGATTTCAATTAAGTAAAAGTTAAAGTTTTCCAAGTTAATTGATGACTCTATTTTTACTTTTAAAACTAATGTTTACTAGGCATACATTAAATTAAATAAGCTGAGTATTTTAGAACTGACAAAACATTGTTATTACTGGCTTTTCAAAGGTATGTACTTACCAACAAAATGCTCTGTGGTAAGTATGTACGGAACCTTTACGGAACTAATTTAGTTAAATTTTATCAAAAAGTGTATAGGTCTGTACACGGAAATAAAATTTGATAAATTTGTTTAATAAATTCATAATTATATTTATACAGCATTTTAACTATTTTTAGCACACTTATGCACACGTTTACAACATTCTTAACACTTTAATACTTACTTAGCCAACTAGTTACCGATTTTAATACGTACTACAATAATGGTATTTTTATTTATTGAATGTTCCTAACAGTCCATATGGAAGTTTGGGAGTACTAAAAGTCTAAATGAAATATACATATAATAAGTAGACGCACCTTAGCAGTTCCTTTTTTGTTTGACCACAACCATGTTTCATTTTAATATTTTTTTTTATTTCCTCTAATAAGGTTTGATGTGATAAAATCGGAGGTATTTTATATAGCCCACTGCGAAAAAATAGAATGTATGAGAAAGTTTAAAATTAGGAGCTACCTATGACTTATTACACTTTGAACCTAAATAATCAAGTAACTTAAAACATGTAATAAAATATATTGATGTAGTTAAACTTAAGTCCAATATAATTCTTAAAAGTAAGTAGGCCGGTACGAAAACTTAATTTCAAAACAAAAAAGTTCGGTAAGTAATTAAATAAGGGGCCAAGTTCATAACTAATCAAAATACTTGAACTTGACAATCTGTGGAAACTTAAGTTTATAAATTGTACAATGAACAGGGCCTCGATTCAGCTTTTTTAAATGCATGTCAGTGGTCGGTCAGTGTACTTGTTATTATGCATATTTTTCGTCTCGAGATAAGAATGATCGTAAGGACCAATTAATGATCGTAATGACAGTAATATACCAATCATCTTAAAAATGACCAAATAAAGCAGGTCACTCGGTCAATTCAAGCAACTCATACCTTAATCGAGGCCCTGTTTTCAAAAAATCTTTTCAGGTTTACTTTGCAATTGTAATATTTTGTAAGTAAGTGTGGATGCAAGCACATTATAATTCTATTCAATAACTTTGATTCTAGTAGAGTGAGTAGGATTTATTACAAAGTAGGGCCGTGTTTGTAATTTAATTCAGTTTTAATTCAGACCGTGTAACTGGCTCATCATTATGTACATGTATAAGATATTGTCGATGTCACTCGAAGGATTTTTACTCCTCTTGAGGTGATATATAGAAAACTTGCAATTTTTTAAATTAGTCTTGTCATAATAATATCATAAAACCACTAAATGCAATAAAGGATCACAGTACCTTCTTATGAAGACAAATGAGCTTTAACGCCAATAGGGGGGCCGAGTCTGCTATTTACAATGGCTCCAATCGTCTGAGTGGATGGCGTTAGTAAGTCCATTTTAGGATAATTGGCATTCTACTAAACACCAAAACGTCAACATTGGCCGCCCCAATGACCAATTTTGACGTTAAAATAATGTTTTACCTACGTAATTATCCTTAAATGGACCTACTAACGCCATCCACTCAGACGATTGGAGCCATTGTAAATAGCAGACTCGGACCCAGGATCGCGTGTTGCACACTAATTCGTTCTCTTTTTATTATATCATCGATACATGAAAAATATTTGCTATCCTTTTCATTTCTGAAACTCGCAATTAAAGTGTTCACAATCTGTCAGTATATAAGACTGTGGTGGATAAAACAAGATGAAGGTAGTACGTTAGCTTTTCGCATACTAGCGACCCGTCGACGCTTGTGCGGTGGGACGCCTGTGTCAGTAAGATACCGTACTACCCTTTTTGCTAACATATATATATAATCACGCCTCTTTCCCTTGTAGGGGTAGGCAGAGACCACTTCTTTCCGCTTGCTTCGATTCTTGCACACTTATTTCGTTTTGTCCACTTTCATTATTCCCTTAATACATGCTGTTCGGTTTATGGTACTCTTGACCTGGCCTTCTCTCATTCACACTCGCCTTATACACATTTTTTTTCAATCGTCTTCATTCATTCTCTCAACATAGCCAAACCATCTCTCTCTTTATTTTATTTTTTTCTCTACATCCGTCATCTGACACACTTCATCCACCTATCCATTCCTCCTCTTGCATTCAACGCAGCGAAACGGCTCTCCGTGGCCCACTTTTCGCCCCCGCGAGGAACGAGACGTGATGGGTGGCGAACCACATCGCCGCCATTTTGGATAATTATTGTTTTTATTATTATCCTTTGCGTTCCTGCGGGTTCCTTTTTGCTAAACACCTCTAATTACCTAAAGAAATTAATACAATATCTACAGTAATCTACATTCTACATAAAATTACCTGTAAATTTTGTCATAACACAGGTTTAAGTAAAACAGTCTAGCACACGCACGCAGCCTCTCCGTGCGCCGCGGTGGGGTGCCGCCTTAATTATTTCGTTTTTCCTTTTTGTAGGATAGGTAATTAGGTACATATTATCAAAATAACTTAACAAACATATCTCAACGTTTTTATTTTGTAACAAACCTTCAATCTTAACACTATTTGCTTTTCCTAAACATATTTTCTTCACACATTTCACATATCAATAAGACTCATTAAAAATATTTCAGTCAATCACAATAATTTAGTTTATTTGTACCTATAACTATTTTGTGAAAAATACATTACAGTTATCTGAAAAATGGTCAAAGTCTTACAAGATGATACAAAATCTAAAGAACACAATTCCAAACGGGTGCTCATTGAACAAGTTTCTTTTTAGTATAGTTTTTCGCCAACAACTAACAAATGTCTGAATTATCCTATCTCAGCCACTAGTTACATCCTGTAAGTGGTTGAGTTAGTAAATTAGGTGGCAGTGTAGTTATTAATTTAGATGTTCGATCCAGTGGCCAAAAAAAACATTTGTGACTCTTTTTATTATTTCCCATTCCAAACATTGGTGAAAAAATAAGTACATACGAGGAAGTTAGCATGCCCATAAAACTCAGCATCGCCAACTTACCTCTAGACATGATATAAAAGTACCTAATTAGAAAATAATTCAAATAAATTTTGAAGATTGGCAATGGGGCCGATACCTCTACTGTCTGTCTAGTGTCCATGGGCAGAAGTTTTGACTTATTTTCAGTACCAGCTGAGCTGTCTACCGAGGTACCACAAACACTCAGACCCGAGACTGTAGAAAAGTGAGCTTCAACATTGACCCGTCCGGGATCGAACCCGGAACCTGAGCTAGCGAGACCTTGAAAACCGGTGGGTACACCGCCCGACCACAGAGGTCGTCAAATTTAACCTTCTAAAAATTTTTCTGTTAACTAGTTAGCTTTGATTTGAATTATGGAGCTACTGGTCAATAGGCGGAGTACGAAGGTACAGTCCTAAAACGACGGTTTACGGGCTAGTGTCGGAAAGTTAAGGTGTTTTATCCACACTTCTCACAAAATAAGTGATCAATCATAATGAGGCATTTTTTCACATCGACAAATATGTCAATGTGGTTGAACTAAAAATTTATCCGCAATGTCGTCAACTCCATCGGTGGGAAATTAGAATGACTAAAACTAAAAACTGGTACACCCTCGCTGGTACCCGGGAGGTTTGTTTGGTAAACTGACTTTATGTTTCGCAATATCTTGCTTAAAGCGAATGTTGTGTCTCCATTACAATGAAGACTAATTGAGTTATCAATTTGACAAGAAAAGCTTTGACGATGCAAAGTCATAAGAGCAGAGTTTGGCGTAAAATTTCGTAGATTATTTCTGTGTAATATAACTCTAAAAGTGATTATAGCAACATCACATGGAAATGAGGTTTTGACTAAAGGAAGAAACATGTAGTAGCAAAGGTCAGTGTGATTTTTGTCAATCAGAAATATGTCTAAGAGGTTATCTAAAGTATTTGCGAGGTACAGTGCTGATAGACTAGGCAACTTTAATTCTTGCTGCTGTGAATAACGATTAAAACTACTAGTAGTTGTCCCTACAATATTTTCTAATAATATAAAATTTCTATGACAAGTGGCCGTACTATCTGCTAAACCCTCGTTTGTTCCTCTGCCATCGTTAAACAATACTCGTCGGTCCAACATAAAAAGTAACTGACCTTCTTGTAAAGCAGTTACTCCTTGAGCATGGTCTGTTATGAATGTGAGGCGACTTCGCCTGTCCTGAATAAATGCCATGCTGGTTATCGGATACATATTAGATTCAATCCGTCTGCTAATATTCAACACTCGTGATGTGTACTGAAAGCCATTGTTATCAGTAAAAATTTGAGGGGGATTACCATTACCGATATCCGTTTGTATCGATAAAAATAATTCAAGTTCTCGATGCTTTGGAGATACATCATAATCTACTTTGCTTTCAATGTAGATTGCATTAGACAAAGGACTTCTGAGAAGATTAAATATTTTAGTTGTATGTTGCAACAATCGACCGTAAATTGAAGTCAGTTCCGTTGTCACCAATCCAGAAATAATCAACAAAACTTTCGTCTTGATTCCCAATCTATAGCCAGTCAACACATCTTGTAGAGGTTTGGTTACATTCGTGTTGAACAAAAACATTCCTGAATTTATATCAGAGTCTCTGAACGCTCCATAGTCAAGGAAAATGGGTTTCTCAATGTTTGTTTCCTTTTCAACGACAGTTTTCATAAAGCCTGTGAATTCGTCGAATATGAGACGATGTTTGTAACTTTCAAGTTGTATGTCACCCGATTGTATCGGTTGAATGTTGAAAGGAAATATTGATCCATTACTCACAACATCGTCAATTACACAAGATGAACAGTATAAAGTGGCCGCGTTTTGAGAAGCATCGTACGTTTCTTTTATTTTGAAAAGTTCTAATGTCATTGGGGGTACCATCACCGCAAAGTTGATTTTGAAAAACTGTCTTGATATTTTTATGATATTATCAGAATTGTATTTCCAAACAGGATTTACTTGAATCGTAACGTCTTTTTTGTTATGGTCTACTATTCTAATATTAGGGTTTCTTGTCACAACTTCAACTATCTCAGTCCTTTCATGACTTAACGAGTTGAATACATAAATTTGATCCCCTGGGGAAACTGTTCTAAACACGGATATGAACTCCCCATCCCTGTAAACGTATTTTTGCAGGTATGGCGTGTGCTGGTCAGGCTTTAAACTCAAATAGCTTGCAGATATTTCTTGTATATACCAACAATCTTTTACAGTAGTCAAAATCTGAGTGTGAACATACTTTAGAGCGTTTGCCGAAACCGTCCCACTTCCAACATTTCGATCAACTAATCGAGCAACTGTTTCTCTAGCTTTAATTAGTAGATCAAAGATTTGGGAAACGTTAGAACCCTTAAACACGTTAAGATTCAAAGCAAAGGAAAATAATATTTCCGTTGTTCTTAGCGTAGATTGGAGACGTCTCAGTAAAATTTTAGTGAAAGGTCTTGAAGTATAAAAGCCAGTCCAGTAAGCGGGAGAGCCGGAAGTTACATCAGCAAAATTGAGAAAATCGCCTTTTAAAGTGTGGAAATTTTTATGTTTATCTTTTATAGTATCAAAATAATCTTTTGCTGTACCGAATTCTATCGTAGCCTTGTAAATTTCTTTGTTGGCTGTAACAAAATCGGCAATTTTTTGGTAGTTATTGTATTGATAATCGAACTCAGACTGCATTTCGTAACGGTATAAGCCACCTAGAGGTGCTATGATAACATTGTGTGGAGAAATAGTGCCTGTTTTAGAATACTGTTCAAGAAGCAGTTCAGCTTTTTCTTTTACATTAAAGGCACTGATGTCTAGGTTTTTATGGGAAGTAGCAAAATTATAGTCTGAAGCACAAAGAGGGCCATTAGGGCCACAAGCTTTAAATCCGGCTGAATTAAATTGTAAATAGTGTGCTAGAACCGCATGTTTTGGGTACCGATCATTACCAATTCTGTTTAATTCCTCATTAAGGTTCGATTGATAAACTTTCTCGTCTTCCCAATTCTGTAACCAAATAAAGTCACTGTACTGATACTCTGCAAAAAACTGTTCCCAGGAGTAATGAATATTTGTAAACACCAATTGATTGATGTTGGCAGCGGCTAGAAGGTAAGTCATAGTGGGGCTATGACTGACGCTGTTAGTGAGCCAACCCACTTTCGGCGTATAATTTAAATGTTGTTTCAGCCACTGATGTCCTGAAAATAAAATACTAGATAAGGAATTTGCCAATTACATATCTTTTAGAAGGTAAAACCAACACCATTTTTTGTGGTGTATATTTTTGAATGAACAGGAAAAGTGCTGGGAAATTGACCGCATGGAAGCCCAGCGAAATAGGTCATCGCGCTAATTACTACTGAGAGTGACGTGTTGCGAGTGCGATCCCCGCAGGGGACAAGACTTAGAACAAAGTTACACAACTTACACGATACAATGCATTTTAATGTTTGTAAAAACAATGAACTACAACGAAGGTATCTGATTACAACGCTTTTCGTTTATACAACAAATTTGTTTTTAGTTTAGCGTTAGACTAACAACATGATTTTGTTGTAACATTTCTGACCTAAACATAGAAAAGTTTATTGCAATTAGCAATTTAATACTAAAAGTAAAGTAAAATTACCTTCTATAAGTTGATGAACAAGTCCAAATAAATGGGTCGTTGCCTCGTCCGGTTCGACCCAGCCTCCAGTTGTAATTTCCAATTTTCCAATTCTTAACAGTTTGCGGAACGCCTAAATTAATAAAAAAAAAAATTATTACTTACTATTACTTAGAATATTGGTCAGCCTTGCTAGTTATTCTAATGTTCCTAATGCTGTATACAGAAGGGTTGTCTTTAATAAATAAATAAGTATAATTAAAATTGTTAGTACTTACACCTCCTCTGTCCAAATAATTAGATACGTTAGGAAGCACTTACCGATCGATTTTTGTGCGTTGTAGTTTTCCACCACTGGCTCAAGTGTGAGACTTCATTCCAACTGAAGGTGAGTTTACTATAGAATTGGAGTTTTTTCACCACATTTGACAATATTTTAGAGACACTGTCTTTATGGTACTGCTCGAATGTACGTTTCCAAATACTGTCGACGTGCGTTCTGGGGATAAGGATTACCTAGAAATATATAAAAAGTTGTTTTAATAAGGTTTAAAAAAAATAGCTAGGTATATTACACTGACTGCCTCGTTGGCCTAGTGGAGCTGAGCGCGACTGCTACGCTAGAGGTCTTGGGTTCGATTCCCGAGTCGACCAAGGTGTTATTGGGTTTTTCTATGAAATTCTCAGTAGCAGGTCGGAGTTTGGATTTGTGCCCGGTTAGTGGCAATAGGCTCGCCCCCTATTACACGGGACCTAAACATATCGGAATGGATCGAACTGTGGGTGTACATTGGTACACCTCTGCCTACCCCTTCGGGGATACAGGCGTGATGATATGTGGTATATCACAGTGCTCTAGTAACCTACCTTGAGTGGGGGCCATTTCGAATTTCTCATCAACGATTCGTAACGCCTATCAAAAATATGATTCCAAAAATGTTTTTTCGTCATCCAGAAAGGCTGAAACAAAAGGATTTATTAGATACCTATAGATATGTAATTTACTAATAGTTAAGTAGGTGTATCGCCAAACTTACCTCAATATTAAATTGTGAAAACTTTTCTTGAGCATCCATGTCTGCCTTCGTTTCTTTTAATATTGAACACGTAAAGGGGTCAGAAGTTAGATTGTAACTAAACATTGTACTATCCATAGGCATCCCTTCGATAAAGAAATCTGCCTTCTCATTCTCAGGATCGATGTCAATAATACTGTGTATTGTTTCTTTTACTATGTCCGGGGTGTCAGTTGCCACTTTCATTTTGGTTTTTGGGATTAAAATGCCCTTGACCTGTAGACTATCGTTGTCTTTAGACATTTCGTGGAAATCCGGTATAATTACAGTATTTTCTTTACTACTGCCGCCGCCTCTTTGTTCTGCGCTTTGAGGGTCGTGTTCCTCAATGGGCGGGAAAAATCTGGACGGTGTCGGTATTTGATAATAGTTCTTAATGGCTAATTTTAAATTACTTAAATTTCGATAGTTCTCAAACATATCTTTGGGTGGCTGAAGAGTTACGTTGAGGTCTGTAAAAGTATTTCTAGCCAGTCTTAACTCAGCGGGCAAGTCAGGCTTAGATATTTTCATTCTAGAGTACGAAGATTTTCCTTTACTCGTTTCAAGGGACGAAAGTATCGTTGATATTTTAGGTCTTGCCATATTATGGAAAACTGTCTTCATTTGAGCTATTCCCGGAAAAATGAGCGCCTCATTGAAGCGCAGAGAATGTTGATTTGTCATGTTTTTCCACATTGATTCCGCTGCACTGTTTTCACTAAACGGCCTTTGGACCATTTTCGACTGGTTACGCACGATCTTACGCAAAGCTAAAATTCAGAATTGTTTTTGTGGAATTACATTATTGTAACAATTACCTAATGATAAAAAAACTTTATTTAGAGTTTTTTTCTATAGTCATTATATTTTAACAAGTTTCCTGTCTATGATAAATATTGTATAATTGAACAAAACTTACTTTTCTCATATCCCGTAACTTCCGTAGTAAGTAGAATAACAATTAGGACAGGTGCACACGACACACGGAGTATACTCTCCATCGCTGTTCAACAACTAATTGCCGTATCCGTAATGAGTGTTGTTTGAAAAATATACATTCAACATTACACTGTTTACCCAGTGTCATGTTATGTTCAGAACGACTTTCTTGTTTGTAAACATTTTTTGTGTAATTTTGTCTGTATGATGTTTTAAAAGGGGTCGAGGCTGATTTCGATATTCATTCTGAGCTTGGCTTAGACAAAACATGACACTTATTTTGTGTCCAATTGGCACAGTCACAAGTTAAATGAAAACAATTGAATGTCGTGTTTATATAATACACAATATTAAGTACTTACTTAATATGTGATGCTTTAGAACAATGTAGTATTTGAAGGATCTTTTGACTCATTCTTTAATGAGTTGGTTTAAGTCCGTCTCTTAAGCTAACGAAGATGAGGTTTAAGAGCAAAGGCACCATGAATTTTACACAAATAGCAACACATAATAAAATCCATTTTTGGATTTCAATATTTAGATAGCTACCTACCTAATGTTAAAATACTTGCATATGCCATTCATTAGCTGGGCATTGCCAATGTAGTTAGTGTTAATGTTTAAAGTAACTACTGCATTTTTGGGATTTTAACTTACCTACGCCAGTTTCGTCAAAATCGGTTCAGTAGTTTTTTAGTGAAAGCGGAAGAGACAGTTACTTTCGCATTTATAATGTTATATGAATCCGTGTGACTGGAAGATTACTACCACATAGTTTATGAAAAGGCTGGTCAGAAGAAGTTTCCCTACAGCAAGTATAGCCTACCGAAGTTTTTAGTACCTTGTATTACTTAAGTTAACTATGACTATGATAAACGCTGAAGTACTGTACCTAATAAAAATCTGAATCTTCGAATTCTTAGCCGTAGGAAAGTATTTTATATACAAATTAATGAACAAAGTCAGGCCTTTCAGTCAGTAAACTAGAAACTCAGGATCGCGTATCATGTGTACCTACATGTATAAAGGAGGTATGAAATCCATAAGTATTTGAATAAAATAGGAGTGGAGAGGAAGAGGAAGGATGAATAAAACGAGGAATGATTGCGTGAGAGATTAAAAAAAAAAAAACAGTGAAAGATAATATGGTCGCTAATAGAGTAGAATGAAAGGAAAACCATTTTGCGCCAACTCAAATAAATTGGGAAAAGGGCAGGAAGAAATCTGGATTCCAAAATTTGGGATCTGAAATCTCCAATCCGCAATGGGCAAACGTGGTGATCAATGCATCGCATAATCGTGCCTTCTCTACATGGGGAAAGGCCTGTGCCCAGCAATGGGACGTTTGTAGGCTGGATTATTAATATGTTATTGTTATATCTAAACGAAAACAAAAGAACAACTTTATTGATATGTAAGTGGACGTACAATTTTGAAAATCTGATCTTCAAAGTATCTTACAAAAGCGCATGCGCGGTGGAATTGCATGAAGTTAGCCACTATTTGGTACCAACATAAAGTTATGAACGGGTGGGTTCTATTGATCGACCCTTTACGAAAGGGCGATACGCCGGTTTCACCCTCGAGTTGTGACCCCAACTTTAACAAACAAATGTTGTTTAGTTTTCTATGAAGTGACTTAAAACATGGTAAGTAGAAGGTTTCTTCCTTGTTTTTTAGACTGGTCCGTAGATGTTATAGCGAATTCTTCATATTTGTGAGCAATTGTTGTTGTCATTCTTGGTAGTTAGCTAGTATGTAGAATAATGTCATAGGTAGGTACTATGAGAACGTAGTGATAATTTTATTTGCATTAGCATCTGATATGACTGTGCTTTAGCGTTTTACCAAATTTATAAATTAAAATATAGGAAGTTATTTAGATTCTTCACGAGTAGATGGACATATTAGGTAGGTACTCATGTAGTAGGGTGTAGGTGTGTATTTGTTTTGAAATTTTGAGCGTTTAATTTACTTGAATTGGAATTACGTAAACATTTTACGAACTTGCCATTAACTTTCATATTTTTTTATTTTAAGTAAGAATATTGAAATATTAAAAACCCATTTAGCTAAGTAGGTACCTCTTATTTTTTTTGGCGAAAGAACTTAAATTTATATATATTAAGTGATGGGTTATAAGTTATGGAAATAGTGCTTGTATTTCTAACAGGATCCAAGTGCTATGACCACGTCTGGTCTGCTGGAGTGGGAGTTTTCGTTACCGTCTGATCAGATCATCTCTCACGGATGGTACCACGGTGCCCTGAGCAGGACGGCCGCCGAGAGTCTGCTGCAGCAGGACCGGGAGTTCTTAGTCAGGGACTCATCGTCACAGCCAGACAACTACGTGCTAAGTTGCCGGTCTAATGGACAGCATTTACATTTTGTTATACAACGGGTAAACAAACCTTTTTTTCAGCGGTACCTACTCAGTTTGCTTGCAAATGGACGATCCCAACTTATTTTCTTTTTGTAGATCGTCGTGCACCCGGACACAGTTTACGAACGACACCAATACCAATTCGAGGATGAAGCCTACGACACAGTGGCAGATCTCATCACCTCATACGTTGGATCAGGAAAACCAATTTCAGCAGCATCAGGAGCAAGGATCCAGTACCCAGCTAATCGCGTAACACCCCTCACCAATTACATTCAGAACGATGACATCAATTCAGTCGTGTCCCCAGTTGTCGATGGATCTTACGGTAACCCATACAGTCTCTACAGCCATTTCGCAGCGAAGCCTGGAATGCAATTGCGATTACCTTTCAAGAAACAACGATCCCACTCTCTCACGCCAATCGACATGGGACAGCACGTCACCCACGGCAAGAGTGCGAGTGCAGATGGTGTCATCCAAAGCCAAACCAACAAGCTTGGGAAAAGCTTTTGCAGCGATTCTTATAACAATTCTGGTACATGGGATGCCAATCTCCCGACGAGCCCACCAGCCAAACCAGCGAGATATGATGGACCGAAAGCCGAAGAAAGAAGACTAGAGTTACAACGATTGTACCACGTTTCTGGATCAGACTCAGGCAATGGATCCGGTGACTCCACACAAAGTTCTGCTCACAGTGACCCTAACAAATCAAGAATAGAATCGGATTATAATTTAGTAACTCCGACCATAAAACAACAATTCGATTACGAGCTCACTGAGGCAAAGTTATTGCAGACTGAAAACATTGATTACGTGGTGGAATCTAGAATTAATTTGGAGAACTTCCAGTCACAAATTATACCGATGGGGTTAACCAAACCTCTGGAGTCTGAAACGTTGCACACAATCAAGCTCTTACTACGTACTTCTGGTCCGAGGATTCTATCAAATCACATGACTAAAGTAGATTTATATTTCATGTTCGACAATGCAATTCAAATCGAAGGTCTGGACAAAACTGCTTCAGGACTAGAACTCTTATTTCTGCCACAAGGTAGACCGCTGCGTTTAGATGTTATTGAAAGGTAAATATTTACCAAACATTTAACCTATTACCGCATCAATATTCCTATTTTAGTAACTCATTAAACACGTCTTAAAATTGCAGGATTGAGACATTTCGCTTGCTGATAGCGGTTACGATATTGACTTGCCAGACGGATCGCCAGCGAGCTGACACCATCAACGATTGGATACTCCTGGCAGTTGAAACGAAGACCGCACTGGGCAATCTGTACGGGTTTTCTGCTATCATGTTTGGGCTGTGTATGCCACAGGTAAGATAATTGACACAAAAAAGAATGAAAAAAAAACTCATTTTTTTCTGACACAAATTAGGAAAAAAAAAAACAGTTCTTGAAATAAAATGACGGTTCTATTTTCTCAGGTGGAGTGTTTGGAGAACGCGTGGAATATTTTAAGGCGCGTCTACACAGACAATGCGTTTATGTTCGAAGCTAAACTACGGCCGTGTTTCAAAAGTATGAACGAAGGCACGAACCCACTGCCTCCGAATACGACCACACCGTACATCCTTCCAGCGGTGCTTTGCTTTCATTTATTCGGTAAGATTTGAAAATTACTCTATTTTGCTTTCTGAGGTTTACGCGAATGTTAGACATTGGAATAAGACTGTATCTGCCCGTGACTATGACACATGCAAAGGCGTCGAAACGTCCAGAATCATAATATACACCGCGATAAAATCCGTGAAAAGCATTTTAACTTTCATACTTAGAATATGGTCTCTAGTAGAATTTTGTCCTGCAATTTTTTTTCATGTAATGTTTTGTTAACTCTTTATTTTTTTACATTGCAGATGGTGATGGCGGTGGCCTCATGCAGCCAGACGACACGTTCCCCTTCAGTCTGATGAACACTCTGGAGTTCGACTTCAACGCTACTGCAGCCCACTTGGATGCCGCCCGCCACTTCCCGAACCAGATCGACATGTTCAAACGAAATGCCAGAACCGTAGTACAGGAGATGTCTTCCTTAGGACCAGTGCTCGACCCTACACTACTCGAGTTGTTTAGAGCAGAGTTCCATATAAACTTTCTATGGGGAGAGAGAGGGGCCCTAACAACCCCAAATCAAAGATTTGCAAGATTAACCGACATTTTAACAGCAATGGCGAACAAACTAGCCAGTCAACCGCCCGACGCAGACGATATTGTTTAAAAATATTTTTAGAACATTTTACCATATCACAGGAAAGCCAATTTACAAATTATTGTTTGTACGTAGAAACAAATTAGGATACTTTGCTCATTTACACAAAAGCAATAATTACAACGCATGTTTACAGATTTTTGTTACTATACAAGGGTTTTACTGTTCTGTTGTTTGTAATAATAATGTAATATGTAAGAATATCTAGTACAACAAATATAATAATAATTGTTATAATTTTGCACTGCCAACAAAGACCAATAAGACTTATGTACCCAGTCGAGTGGATGTAAGATGAAGGCTCACAAAACAATGCAATCAATGGATAGTATAGCTGTAATTTGTGAATGTGTACCTTATTTATGATCTCAAATAGTTTTTACAATTTGTATTTAATGCGTAAATATAGGTGTAATACTGGAAAGCTTGATTTTTATTCTTAACTAGCTGTGCCCTGCGGTTTCACCCGCATGAATATCTAGGTCCCGTTCCCGGTGCCTTTATGTTTGGCCGGTGATGACTTATTTTTTTTTTCCGCGCAATTTTCCATTTTTTTTTCATAAGAACCTTCTCCTGATAATAACTAACACAACAAAAAAAAGAATTAGCGAAATCGGTCCAGGCGTTATCGAGTTATGCGCTTACCAACACATTTAGCGATTCATTTTTATATAATAGATGAATCTAGTAGTCGTTCCAGATAGGTATATACCCCATACTTTATTGTTACATGATGTGTGGATAACCCATTTACCCAGAAGTAAAATAAAAATCTTGACTGCTAATAACACTAAGTAGGTGATTGTTGAATCGTTTTGGAACTGAAAAGTATGACCTCAAGATATATTCACTTATTTAAAAAGCATAAAAAAACATTAATACCGCATAATAATCTCGAATTTAAACTATTAATGTAAAACTCAAGTTTCTAAAACGGCATGCTTAGGTTTAGGTACTCATCTAGTATAATGGGCAGGGTAAATTAATAAAAAAATGCATTACTTTTTATTCATCGTTTTAATCATGAAAACATACAAAATGTCAACTTAAATTAGTTACAACATTATTTCTTTAAAATAATGTCAAAATATGAACTTGTTACTTAAAACCATACAAAATCGTTGGTGACCCCGAAAATAAAAAGGTAAAGGAATAAACAAAAAAAAAGTATTTAGAAGAACAGAATTGCAGTAAGCAAGACTTATAAAATATTTGTATCTCAGAGACAATAGTCCTAGAAAACAAACTTCAACAGCCGCACTCAGAGACGTGTTAACGCTTACTAAGGGACTCCTTAGTATCGGCTTAAGTAAGTCAACACAGAATTGAGTGCTTGCTTACCGTATACCGATGATTAGACACAAGTAAGCACTCGCGTCTCTGAGTGCGTCAGTAAAATCTATAATTCTTTTGATTTAAACGCTATACATTAATGATATTCGCCTGCAGCTCAGTCTAGACTACCGTATTAATATTAATTATTATCAACATGATTACTTACGCGTATATAACTAATACAGACCAACCACAGTCGAGACAAAAAGACTATTATCTCTGAGATTGACTATAATATGTAGAGTGAATAGCTTTATTTATATAGTAGCGCGCAGACGGATTGCTTAAGTCTTTCTGTCAAATATATGCACAATAGTAAGTATTATAAGTACATCACACAATTATAGGAAACGAAATTTACTCTCGGTAAAAGGAAAGTGATAAAATAGGTAGATCTGTAATATGTTAAAAGGATTTGTAGGCTGTATACTATTACTATTCCTATTGACAGGTTTAAAATAACTTTCACAATCAGCATCTGTGTAAGGCCAGCCGGCATTCAACTAAACTTACAAACGATATATACTAAAAATAATATGATTATTAATGTACGTGTATTTCACGTAAAAGGAAGGGCCATCAAACCTTGAAAATCAATTGATCATAGGTTAGGCTCGGAAGCCTTGTCCCTTCCTTGTCGGCCAACCAGTCATGCAGCGTCTTACCAAAGAATGTTTAATCCCCAGAAGTTACCTTACTGGGTGGAAGTACTGGGTTGGTAGGTGACTGGAAGCCGACCAAAATTTAGCTCAGAAAGGCAGAGACCCTCAACATTAATCTAACACACGCCCATATTAACCAAAGATCCAGGAGCTAGTCTGGAAATGCAAAAACCGCAGCTTAAAAGCAGCCAGGAACACTAGGCGAAGGCTCTAGTGTCGCGAGAAGATAATTCATAAGCCAATGTCCACAACATACTAATGTATAAGGTACCTTAACTTGATAAAAATGCTATTAACAAAAATATAAATTTTGAATACATCAAAATAAACATATAATTATAATATTAAATTTTGTTTACTATGATCAAAAATTATATTATATTTATGTCTTAATGTAAATATATTTTTTTGTGTTTTTATAAAGTCGCTAATATGTTAAAGTCATAGTTCGACAGTCTCTGGTATTGCTTTAAGCAAATGTTAAAATTTAAGGGATTTAGCAAAAAGCGCCACAGTTGCTTGAGTCTTATCACCGTTGAAGCGTCTCAATTCCACGATTGCCTGCAAACAAAATAACCAAGTCATCGACAGAAACATCTAGATAAACGATTCCGCAACATGTTATCATATTAAAGTTAACTATCATGATGATATACAAAAGCAGTAGGTAGTACGAACCTGCTCTCTGGTGAATCCAAGCGAAACTATTTCTTCAACTTCAGACTCTCCAAAGTGGTCGTTCGGCAGAATGGTCTGGCTAGGATCACCGAGCACTGAAACAGACAAAAAGCTAATCAACATTCGAATTAATTTACCATTTCAAGATCCAACGACCCAGTGTAGCAGTAAAAGATTTCTAATCTATGAAAACCTACAAATTAATGTACTAGGGTCTACCTATCATACGTACCCATTCTCTGGTTATTGATTTGCATAGGCACTGGAGCCGATTGGCCGCTAGATGTCGGTCTAATACGCTCGTTGCCGCCAGACTCTGTTCAATTTTAAATATGTTACTCATTTGTTCATTTCATCACCAATCCAGAGCTAAGCACAACTTGCTAATGTTACAATGATTTGAAGAATATATCGGAATACTTATTTACTATTTAGATATACGGATATAAAAAATAACGGCTTTCACGTTATCTACTTACTATGACAATCTAGATTTATCTTAGTAACATACTATTTAAAATATTTTAAGACTACTGAAGACATTGAAAAGTACTTTAAATACATACCCGAATGTTTAACCATGGTATCATATCCTGTTAATATGTTCAAAGGGCTTGTAAGAAATCAGTAACATTAATAAAAACCCATGCAGTGGAACTAAGATCCCCTTGTCCATTCGTTTTCCTTTACTTCTCAGTTTCATTACCGTTTCCATTCACTGACCCGACTTTCCCAACAAATATGCACGCATTACCGACAAGCAGTTTAGCTAGACCGCACATGCAATCTACTACACAGAAACAAGGGATTAGTTTTACTATTTTTATTGTTTTAAATAATACGTTACTATTTTTATTACGTTGCAAAACGAATGACAGGGTCGACACAATTATATTCAAATGTGTTCGTTGTTATTTCTTTTTGGCACGCCCACCTTGTTTCGACTTCTCCATGGCTTCTTTGACCTGGCGTTCTTCGTGGTCCCTCATGGACTGGTTGACGATCTCGTCCTCGGAGTAGCCCGAGAGTCGAGCACACTCGGGCAGCTCGGACTCAGGCAGGAAGGGGGTCTCGGTGCCCGTCGTGCCGATACGGAGCACGTTCCGCTTCAAGTCGATGTTGCACTGCGTAACAACAGCGAATATTAATTAGGCTTGCCTTGGTTGGGGATACTCGGAATACATTATAATTTTCTTAGAATCTATTAAAAAGTATACTATGTAATGCCAAATCAATGTCTAGGCAAACTTGGTTTAAAAATATGTTTTAAATACTGTTACATAAATGTAAGTGAAGTGGATCACTTTATCATTTTCTAACAAGAATAATACTGGTACAGCTAAGCACATGATGGATTATTAAATTCATCTTTTTGTTAACAGAATACATAGTTTAACGCACGAGTGACTGAATAAACAAACAAGCTGCATATGAGCGAAACCAGAAGCAGTAGGTACAAAACATTTTAGCGAAAAAGATCACGATAAAATTATCTGTTATAGGTAATGTTTTTGATGTTTTACCTGATGTCTCTTAAGCATGTCTAAACCAAGGAGCATGTCCATTGGTTGTTCTTCGAGAACGGAGAACGAGGTAGTGAGGAAGTCCTTCTCGATTCTCATCTGCACCATGTGGATTCTTCCAATGATCCTCTGGACGCCCACACCTTTGGCGATGCCCGCCCATCTAGCGAAATGAAAATAGATTTATGGGCATACAAGTTGTACGGAAAATGTATCATCTATCCATCTGTCTGTCTATTAAGCCCATCTCGTCCCACTGCTGGGCAAAAGCCTCCTTATCCCTCTTCCAAGAGCTCCTGTCTCGACCTAGGAAAAGCACTTAACATGCTTATATTTTAAGTGCCAAAGTAACACCGTTTTTTACGCTTTAGGAACATCGATTTGATGAAACTTGGAATGGGATAACCTTGAATTTTAAGAATGGACGTAGGCTCGGCTAGGCTTCAATACAAGATATTCACGAAAGCAGAGCAGCGGTTTGAAGCTAAAAACACTTTGGAAAATTCTTTAAGAATACCTATTATGTAAAAAGGTTATGGTTATGGCAAGCTCCTACCTTCACCTGCATAGTAACTCACTTAATTTGTTCAGAATGCCTTGAGATTTTTCCTTATTTATGCTACTTATTATTCTTATAAAAAAGATTTACAATGTCAAGGCCTTCTATTCCAGAGTCCCCAAATATCATATGAATAAAAGATGCACGATCTAATATTTTAACCATTTTCATTGAATAAGTTATGAACGGGAATTTATTTGTTGAATATACAATTTAAGTCTGGTATATTCTACAAAGCCAAAAGATTACATGATCTTAAATCAGAAAGAAGAAAATAGTAGCAAATCTGAAATGAGAATAACTCCAAAATTTTGTGTTTTTTGGGCACCACAAATACTAACTAAGCAATATTATATACAAAAAAGTATATCAATCAAGATGTGTTACTTTTAAACTTACCTTTTCCTACTAGTTTCCAAAACTGATATCTGCCTAAACTATAGTATTTTAGAAAATGATTTGACCAATCTAAAATGCACATAACACATTCATTTTAAAACAAAAAAATGTTTAACGGTACTAATGTTATACTAAATTACAAATGAATGTGAAAAGAGAACAGACTTTTTGTCTTACCTTGTGTCAACCAGCCGCATGATGTTACACCGCTCAGCACAAGCCGCAGACATGATGGTAGTCTGCGCACCAGAGTCTATGAAGGCTTTCACCGGGAATCTGGAACATATTACAGTATCACTACTTTGTTTTCTTAACAAACTGTAAATGAGCACGGCTGATCATGCATTTTACGTAAAAGGTTATGTGTAAAGGACTTTTATCCATCAACCAACCAGATTTTGTTGACATCAACCATTATATAATCAAATATGGGGGTTAGTAAGTGATTGCAGTTCAGCTGTTTGTTAACAAACTTGTTAGTCATATAGCATAGGCTGCTTAGCAATGGTTTTAGTTTTACTGTCATATAAAATGGCAGAGAAGCAAAGTGCGCTTACCCATTCACATGGCAATTAATGTACAGCATGACAACAGTGCCAAATGTTTCGGGGTTGTACTCCATGGCCGCCTCCATGTTTGCTTCAATGTTCTTCTGCCGAATCTCCTCAGCAATCATTCTTTGAGCCTCTGTATCAAATGGATCTGAATTCATCATCCTGCGAATAGTGTACTGTTGTAAGTTGTGTCCTATGATTTAGATTAAGCCATTTAACTAATATCCAATAGTTTCACCTTATACGCTGTTGCTGGCGTTCAGTCCTAGCTAAAATTTGTTCGCGAAGCACAGAAGCAAATGTATCTATGAAACATAAGATTTAAAATTTACAAAATAATGTTTATAATCATAAAAAGAATAATACTTGTCTATGCACATACCAAGGTTTCCGCTGAGTAGAGCATCAGCTAATCTTGGATTGTTTTGCTTGAGCAAGGCAAGCTGGTCTGGATTAGCTAGAAACATCTCCCTGATGATGCGAGGGTCCTCTTCCACCGGCGGGTTCCTTGATGCCATTGAAGTGCTAGCCCCAGTTGGTACCCTGATGTTGCTGAAGTCTAGAGTGGCTAAGCCTGTTGGCAAAGCTACAAGCAAGATGATGTTTTTATTTTATTTTTGTAAAAAAAAGGAAATCTACCACCAAAAGTATAAAAAAATCTGATGGCCTGACACCTCATGTCATAATGTTTTTTAAATAAAGTAATAGATCTCATTGTTTGCATATTGCCAGTGAGGTAGTTTGTCAAAATTACGCCTTGTGTCATCAGTGACAATAGGCATGACAATGCAAGTTTAATGCACAGTGATAGTAGTGAAACACTTACCTTGACTGGAATCGTTTTGGTTGAGGTTCGAGCCTGTCTGCATCATGTGGATGAGCACGATGACGTCCCCATCGTGAACACCGTGCTCTTTCAGAGATTTTTTATCGTCCAAAAGCGGCTTGCCATTGTAATTCAGGATGATGTCGTTCGCAGGGAACCCGGATTCTATTTCACAAAATGCTTTAAAATTCTCCAACTCCAAGTCCTCCGAGACGTCCAGGACGAAGATCTCATCGTTCAGAGTTGTTACTGTGACTTTCATTGTGAAAATAGGATGATGTGCCGACTTTGGACGATTTGAGTTCAGCGAGGTAAATACGTGTTGTTTGAGTTATACTTCTGGGATGACTGTCCAAAACATTTTAAATTTTGTATACGCCCCTCGAATACACTCGTTTTGTGTACACAAACACAAGCACAAATATATAATAATGTAAGTTGGAACTGTTCCCTGCGATAAATAAAATTATAGAAGTATAGGTAGGTATTCACAAAGGGGACTCGAAATCGTGGCTAGGGTTGTGTCATAATAGCCTTATCTTTAATGCTAAGTTACCGGTATTTTTCAACTTTAATACATTTATCCCAATTTTTCCGTAAATTTTACTTCAAAGACAGTAAAAGAATTAACTTCTGTAATTTAATTGTATTTATTTTTATTTCAAGACGTTTTTACTCGGTTTCTTACCGGTATTTACGATTGAGAGTATCGATAGTTTGTTCATTATCTGTGGCACGTTGCAACACTATTTTAAAAACATTAAACGTCGAAGGGAAAACTCAGTGGAAACGTCTTCTTTGTTACATATATTTTCTTTTTACGTAGGTAGTCGCGCGAGAGCGGAGAGTTCAGTGTGCTGGCTTCGGTTGGTATTTACATGTTATAAACAACGTGCTTGTTAAAGACTCAGAGTTCATTTAAATATTGTTTGTTAATTTATAAGAAGAGTGTTCCAGTTAATATAAATATACAATGTGAAAACGACACATGACGTAGAATGGTAAGTGGATTACTTTTTTGCCTTATTTTTATTTGATTTTATGACAATATCTTAATTAAATAAATTGTTTTCTAATACCCACATGCTTTAAGTTTATTAATATGTGTGGCCAGAAGTTTGCAGTACCGAATAAGTGCGGTTTTTCGAAGTCTAGATGAAATCATGTTTAATGTTATTGACTCATTTGAAGCCTTTTGTCACGGTTTTCTACAAGTCAAGAAGCCTAAGCCACAGTCCATTTGTTCATATTGTACTTAGAGATTAAAGCTTCGTTTTACTTTTATTTGTGCCTGGAACTTTCTTGAAATACTGTGACTTTATTTTGTATTTTTTGTTTACTGAAATCTAGATTGGCAAACATTGTCCTAATGTTCGTACTTAAACACGTAGATTTTATCTTCTATTTGTATTGTGGGTAATTCAATATTGAAAGTACCAGCATGACTTGTTAAAAATATAAATAAAGATATTTTAATCTTTAATTTATTAAGCTTTTATGACCAGGTATGTCATAGCTACGAAATATGAATACATTACTGGCTATCCATGAATGGTAAACTTTAATTATAATTAATAAAAAAACAAAGATATTTATCTACCCACATAAATAAAAATATAAGTGTAGAAAATACATGTATATAAATATGCACCAAGTAAAAATGCAGTTTTAATGAGTATTCGGTTGTCATTTAAATAAAATAGACTTGTTTGTGTCTACAATTTATGTATCCTTAATATTTTATTAATAAATCATACATCATTTATTTTAAGTACTGGTTTTGTTATCAAACATTGCTTAAAATGTCAAAACACATAACTATAGATTTGCACATGATTAGATTTTTAAGTGAAATTAGGGTACAGAGAGAAACAACTTATAGAATGCCTGTATAATATAAATTTCTATTTGAAGGAAATAAATGTATTAACTCAAATCCAATTTACTTGAATTTACACATTAGAAAAGAGAACAGAGATTTGATAACCAAACTCCTATTATATTATAATCATAGTTATTTTCTCAATACTTAATTTGTTTATTTCATTCCATACATATAAAAAGTCTTAATATTATAATACAGATTCTGTATGGACTCTTTGAATGCAGGAGGAAAATATGTGTACATATTGAATGCTAAAAAACAAACAGCAGTAAAATTCAATACAATTTTATTTTCAGCCAAAGAATAAATTCTTTAATAAAATTTTGTAATCAAAACAATCATTTAGTATAATTTCAGTTTTCAGTATTATCTAGTATTTCAAGCAGGTTTCAAAAACAATATAAACATCACATTACCAATAATTGTATTCTATTATGTGTAACACAATAAAGAATTAAGACTAAACACTCAACACAAAACTGAAGAGAATTATTTGTGGGTGTACACCTCTGCCTAACCCTTCGGGAATACAGGTGTGGTGATATGTTTTTTTTATGTAATCTGTTTTGTGTCCCACTGCTGGGCAAAAGGCTCCTCTGTCTGACTCCAGACTGTTCTGTCTGACTCCAGACTGTTCTGTCTGAAGCCACATGACATTTATGTTATGTTTATTATTTGTTACAGAACTGCATCTTTAACCGGTCAATTAGATTAATTTAACAATCAGTGAGTTTCTATCATGTCGTCGGTGGGACAGCTAGTTCCCCAGGTGACGAGGAGTCCCCCGAACATGACAATTAAATTTAATGGGCCTCGCATCGAGGGGTCTTTCTGCACGTCAATCGATTACAACTATGACCCTATTATAAGCATCATATGTGCTATGTACATTGCATTTGGGATTGTCTATACGTTATTTGGTGAGTTTGTATATTTTTTTTAAGTTAATGAATATTAATAATCACTGAGATTAGTTTTTATCCCCCAGAATGAAATAAAGGTGTTATGTTATGATTATCATGTGGTGTATCTTCATATCTGTTCACAAGTACTTATTAAGAAAATAATAACATTATTATAATTCTTCAAGTTGTAATTTTAACAAATTCAAGCAGATCAACAATATATCTAGGTCTCAAGTTGTATTTGTCATTTTTATTATAGAATTAATTGACTAGATTTCAGGCCGCAATGCTTCATTCCTCCAATAAAATGAATTTCTCAATGATAATTTTCTAGCTGTGTAGAATAAACGCAACCTTTATGTAGACTGTTCCCAATCGCCACAATCGATTATATTTTATTTTCGTTTTTCTTGGCTTCGATTATCTTCTCATTTTTTTTATTTAGTAATTTCCATGAGTCCGTTCGATTCCCGGGTATTTCAAGCGTATTTTAAAAATAGTAAGAGCGGTTGTAATAATTTTAAGGGCAAAAATACTTGAAGATCGATCAGACCAACGGCATAAGCGTCCCTTGTGACCCTCAGCCAACATGAGCTTCCCAGAAAATGGGTACATACGTAGAAAACGGGTCTAACATGTTCCCCGACGCATGTGAGAAAATGTATATCTATGATATTGTTAAGGTCAATGTTTTTCATTATTTTACTTAACTAATCATCCCTTGAAAACGTTATTTTTATCCAGGCGCTAAAGTCCGCCCTCGGCGTTTTTCGGAAAAAACACGCTTTTTCTAGAGATTATAAAGGCTTATGTGTTTCTTCGACATCTTATCTATGTCTATAGCGAGTCTCTTAATACAAGAGAAAAACAAGAGGAGTCAACAACCTTAGTGGGAGTGTTAATTTTTGCTACGTCCACACTACGGATTTGGAAAATTTTCTATTTCGTATATCATATGAACATATGTTTAAACACTTTCTGAAGCTTAGTATTACATTTAAAATTTGATATAGTATTATACCATATAATTTTTACGAGTCTTTCTGTATTTCTCAGCTTCTCTCGTGATTTTGTGTGGATTTAATATCTTTATAAGCAACTTGAAGATAATTTATGGAAATTGGTCCAGTATTTATTTTTAGAAGGCATAAAACTTGATTATAACTTTTGGTTCGATATTTCTGATAAACTTATTTAACATACCTCAACGACCGCATTCAAAAGTAGCAGTATTTTCTAGGTCTAAATTCGCCAGATAAGACATATAGCAAGTAGGTGCGAAATCTGAAAAAATACACCACTTTTGACACTTTTGCAGAACCAGAAATAATTTTCGAAATGCCATTGTGAAATATATAGTAAAGCCGCCTTATTTTCTGATTTCTTCCTTACAATAGACCATTCTCAATCTCGGAACTTAGCAACAAGAATTACCCTAAGCTCGTCCGTCTTCTATGTAACTTACCTACAATATGGATACAACTTAATGACGATAAAGTCTATAAAACTAGCCCTGTAATTCTGTACTTCGTTTTCTGTTAAGTTTTCTGGAACTTTTGAAAAGTAGTTAAGTTGTGGACGTCTTTTTCTCGTGCTGTTTAATTATCACCCTTCCATCTTGTTTCTAAGCCGCTCGCTGCTGTAGTAAAAAATGAACAAAAAATATTTTTTGGACGCATATTTAAATTAATATGAAAATAAAGCTCTTTAAGTAGCCCCGTATTGGAATAACAGGTACTCTGATACGTATTTAAAGTTAAGTAAATAAACGTTACGGTCATCGACGTATGATATGCATAGACTGCTACTATCGCTAGGTTCCCCTTGTGCCAAGCGAGAGCAGTTTTTAGTCTGATCCTAGTACATTTCGTTTTTCATTTAAGTTAATTTTCGCGCAACGAGAAACTTATATAAGAAAATATCGATGGTTCTGACATTGTTAGGATAATATTAGTGTTTTAGATATATTTTTTAAATCGGCAAGCTCCATCTTCATACATAATTCACGACAACACTTGTTCACACTAGTGCTTACGGTTTAAACTCTGATAGGCTCACTCTATAGTTTCAAATGCAACCTCGTTGGTTACGGTACATAGAGTATGACCTGACAGTTAATTGATTGCATAAATATCGTAGTTAACGATAACAAACCTAGTGCTATGTGTATCTAGTATTATATAAAAGTTAATGATCTATTAACGTAATTGCTTATAAGTAATTACTGCGCTACAGGGTTCATATTGCTACCATTTATGTAATTCGATGTAGGATGTATACACTTGTGAATACAATGAAGTTGAATTCGAACTTGAGTTGAGATTCGTAATAAATAATAGTAATAATATTCCAGGGCTACTCACACACGGTTATCTGATCCCAAGCTAAGCAGAACCTGTGTTATGGTAACCAGACAACTGATAAACATACTTATATAATTCTAAATCTGATCGTGCTCATCACACAAAGATTTGTCCTGAGTGGGAATCAAAATATTGTATGAGACCGTCTCATTTGGACACAGTTTTTTCTTTTCGTGTCAATGGCTTTTAATCATACCAGTCGAAAACCAGCCAGATCGATTGCGCTTTGATTGACCGTTTATATGTTTTCTGCCGTGGCGCTGACCTGTTCAGTACGGTGCAAACTTAATGGCGGCTCTGAACACGAGGCGAGTGCCTGCGCAGTAACAAACTTATGCGCCAGCGGGGGTGCGGGGCGAGGTTCTGCGCAGTGTGTAGCTAACTTCAGAGCCGCCATTAAGTTTGAATCCGACTATACTTACATTCTTCGGTTTGCGAAAGCCCCTTTTCTTAGTAACTTGTTTATGTTTGGGACCTCTTTAGTTTGTTAAGACACTTCCAGGTTTCAGGAAAGGGTTGTCCTGGTAGGCAAGTAGGCACTTACATTCACAGAACATAACAGTGTAACAGTAGTTGTTTTAACGTTTTAAGTATGCGATCACATCATAATGATCTGTCGATTTTAGGTGGAATAATTGTTACATAACATGATAGGAAGATTATCTGAAAACCTGTTTTAGTCTATTTACAACATCATAACAACAACTGTTTAATTAGTGTTGCGTTTATTCTACACGATCAACTTGAAATACAATTAGTACTACTTGGAGTTTAAGTAGACAAGTATTAGAATACAATTTAATAAAAATAGATTTGGATAGCCTGTTTCAATAAGTAGGTACTACTTAAAAATAAGTAGATAACGTTATAAAATGTTCGATTCTCTTATTTACATATTTCGAGATATCTTTCCTCAAGTCAACTAATTTAAATAATCTAATATAATTAAGTCGTTCATTATGATCGAAACAGTTCTTAAGTCAAAACTTATAGGATTTCCGAGCTTATAAATTTAGTATCTAGTTCTAATTAAAATGTCTATTACAGGTTATCGATGTTTCAAAGCTAGCATGTTCCTTACGGGTTTCACGTTTGGCTCGGCTATCGTGTATCTAATTTGCCTCCAAGAATACCTGATGCCTCCTTACGGGAACGTCGGTAAGTAAATTACGATGCCCATTCACTAAATTAGTTTGACCTTAAAAGACTGAAGCCTGTCCAGTGTCCAAACCTGTTCGTTCCTGTTCTGTTCATTAATTATGCCCCTTTTCATATGGTTATTAATAAAGGCGCGCATTATTAAACAGTTCCACTTTATGTGATACAGTACCTATTTGAGTTTCAATAAATTTGCGGACTCCATTAATTTGGAATCGTAATGCTCTTAGTGGTTACTCGGAACTTGGACATGTAGAGAATTATTGCATGCATGTTCATATAGGATTTTGTATGAAAGGACGAAATACAGTCGTCATTTAAATGATTCAAAATTGTGATCGTATTTTCTTCCCAAAAAGACCTTTATATGAATTAAATTTTAGGACCTCACGCTTTTGCACTGAATGTACAAAATTTTGACGTCAGATGACATTTCAGATCAAATAATCTTCGTGAGTTTTTTGTTACGTAAAAAAGAAAAAGTATGTTTTTCTTATATACCACCCTCTCTGGTGGTCATCTTACACATTGATGGCTGTTAATGATTGGAAATGAGAGTGTAACTCCTGGTTTCTGAAGCGTTGATCAACAAATTTTTTTAATCCGTCACATCTCATGTTACTGGTGTGCCGTTGGTGTTTTGGTCAACCGATCACAGGCGTGATCACTAATCTCTAGTTGCTCGTTTCCAGTGTCCTTCCTATGGAAAAGAGCTGATAATAGTTAATAGAGGTATATTGATTAGTGTATTTTGTTGATAGGTGTAGCTCTCTGCGCCGGCCTGCTGTTCGGCCTCATCACCATGCTGATCCAGTACGTGGGGCTGTTCGTGACCGGCTTCCACACGGGCGTGCTGCTGGCCATCGCCGGGCTCGCCATCTACGACCACTTCCTCGACACGCGCCCGACCACCGTGAGTCATACTACCTAAGTACTTTTTTACTGTTTTAGGCACGTGCTGTTATGAGCAAAATAGTGTACACCACTTCCTCGACACACGCCCGACCAGAGTGAGTTGATTACCTAGTCTATGATACGTTTTTACTGTTTTAGACACGTGCAGTTACGAGCCAAATAATGTTCAAAGTCAGCAACTTTTCATTGATTTTTTTTTCTATGTTTTAGACTGGTACAGTCACGAGCGAAAATATGTATTTACTCAGCAATTTTTGTTTATTATCTTTAATTCTAGATTTGATATGTAAAATAAGTCATGAACGAATTATTTAAAAAGTTATCCGGCATACTTTTCTTTTACATAAACTTTTCGCTCAATTTGATAAATGCATACACGCTCGTGACTGTACGTATTTTATCATAAATGTCGGTAGCACTTTAAATTAATACTAACCTATGTATAACACTCGGATTAATTCAACATTTCCCGTTTTAAATGCAGTTTTTAAGTGTCGTTCGTTCTTGTAAAACTGACCTAAATAACAGTCGTATTGAAAGACTAATGACTTCATTAATTCATAATTATTGTGTGTGTGACACATAAGGATTTCGTGTATTTCGGTTAGCCAGCATCGTATTAAGTGCGTCAGAACTCATCGATTCGTGAAGCAAGTGATTCACTGTTATCTCGTGTCAGTAGGTGCGAACTCGGTCGCAATATGACATATATATGTGTATTCAGTAATACCCATATACATAGGTAAATGTGTCCAATCAATACGAAAGTAAAGTAAGATTTGAGTCACTTTACTGCAATTCCATTTTGTATTTCAAATAAATACTCGATATTTATTATTATATTTTATAGTTCTATATTTCCAATATCCGTTCAAAGGACTTCCTGTAAAATACTTAAAAGAAAAGATTAGCAATAGATTTGCAGCGCAAATTGCTGGAATTGGAAATAAATAAAATGAAAGAAATTTTGCTAAACAGGAACTAAGTATTGCTTCAGTTGTTTTCAAGTAAGTAGGTGTTCTGAGAAAGGAAGTAAGCTTTGAAGCTGAGATGTAGCGACATGATATTTTTGAAGCATTCTTCTTATATGTTCGTAACGTGACGCGGATGCAGTCTTATTACTTTTATCTTTTATGACGACATCGTCAGTCTTTTCTTTTTTAAGCTAAGAGCTAAGTTTCTAGATGCGTAATAAAGTGTAGGTGATAATAGCACCCGTTAAGTTTAATAGCCATTAAATCAATAGGACGTTCAGCTATAGTTGCATCCAACAATATAATGTGACCTCAATTGCATGCTCCGATGTGTTCTACTCCCAGATGCATAACACCGCTATCCGATCTCCCACTTCAATATAGTAATAGCTATCTATCTCGAAACAAACGCAATCGGATTGCGTCTGTAAACAATCCACATTTTGACACTGACACTCACACATACGAGAGAAGAAAAGCATGTATAGATAGAATAGCATAATAAGTAGATATGACCTAATTTCGATCGCAGCGGCAGCTGTCTAAAGAGATGAGCCGTCTTCACGGATTTTTAGTTCATCAATCTGTTAGCGAACACAGTTGCACTCATATTCCTTCACTCTCATACTCCTATGACACGACTGCAGATATTAGGCCCTGGACCAACAGTATTTATATTTTTCTGTGAACCAGGGGCATGAATCCGCCAAACTTCCAAAGTCCGAGCTCTGCTGAGTATTGTAACTGAATATCCCGTTAACTATGTCCCGTCCCGGGATACGAACCCGAGACTCCATACTCGGTAGTTGCTTCCGACCATTAGACAAACGAGCAGTCATTATTTTTTTATGCCTAGTTAGGCATTTAAAACGTACTATAAATTGTGTAGAAAAACGAGTGAAGAGAATCGACTGCGATTTAAGTGACAGACAATGCAACGTGCTCTTTTATGTTCCTTTGTGGTCGCAATTCGCGATACAAATGGACCCTTGACCTTAAGAAACCAGTTCGGTTTGAGTTTCTGTTAACGTTTCGCAGTATCATTTAATTCTACTCAATGAACTTAACATGTTTTGAATTGGATTCAATCATACAATGGGACGATGTCATCTTTCAAAGGGCTATTAGATTTCTTTATCTATTCGTCGCACGTGGGTCTGTTGAACCTATTTTATAACCGAATATTATTGTAGATGGATACCTATATGTACCTTTATAGAATATCTGTGAAGTCCGGTTTTAAACCAGTACAAAAGCGTATGTTTTTATGTAAAACAACTCGTTCCTAGAAGCTTGTTTATTCGAAGCATTTGTTTTGATACTGCTAAGTAATAAAAATTAAATATTCATCAGGACAATGAATTGGAAACATTCACAAAACTTGATCTATAGATGGGTTTTAAAATAATATTTTTGTTTGTTAAATTTTTCATCTAGCCATTCTGATCCGAGTTTTCATCCACTCTAACAAATGAATCATTGCGAAATTGACTGGAGGCAACTGCTCTGAAAGGCTTTGCTCTCTTTTATCAACTTTTATTCTGTAATATGTAGATGTGTATGACTTTACCGTGTAAATTTAATGTATTTCGCATTGGTACGGCCGCGCGCACAGATTTCTAGAAGCAGGCAAATCATGTCAAATAGCCAATACCAACTGCGCGATAGATATTTTTCTGAGCATTCTTCTAAGCTTCTCGAATAGAGACCTCCTTTTAGTAGGTTATGTATAGAATCGTATTATTGGTATAATATTAGGGCAATTACAAAAATAAATTAATTCTTCAGTAAATTTCCATCATTAAAGATCACAGATATTTTGAAAAGAAATTCGTTAAGCCTTATATTTTTATGCCAATTCCGATGTTGTGATTAGGCTTTTAATTCCGAGGTCATCGACCAAAGATGTTTTGCTGTCATGCGCCCACTTGTCGCAAATGTAAACAACAACATAATTATTTACTTTAAACTCTAGACATAACAGTAAATTGTCTCACCTTTCAAAACATGGCTAGTGACTTTAAAAACAAAAAAACCGGCTTCAAAATTAGTCTTATATTTATTTCTTATCCCCGTTCTCAGAATTGGACCAAATTAAAATGGGACCACATGAGAAGCACCAGCTTTAATTTAGAATCATCCTAATCGGTTCACACAGTCAAAAGTTATGCGGTATCAAAGATAAAAAGAAAAAAAATTGAAGTCGGTTAAAATTCGAATAATCTAATACGAGATATTGTTCACATAACATAACATATCATCACGCCTGTATTCCCGAAGGGTTAGGCAGAGGTGTACCAATGTACACCCAAAGTTCGACGGTATGTTTAGGTCCCATGTAATAGGGGGCGAGCCTATTGCCACAAACCGGGCACAAATCCAAACACCGACCTGCTGCTGAGAATTTCATAGAAAAACCCAATAACACCTTGGTCGAATCGAACCAAAGACCTCTAGCGTAGCAGTCGCACTTGGCTCCACTAGGCCAACGAGGCAGATATTGTTTCACCTAGTGATATGGGCTGTATACAACAGGTAGTCGTTCCATGTAAAATACGGTACTCAGCTGAATTCGGTGAGACTAGAAGCCGAGCAAAGCTTGTGAAAAGGCAAAGCAGAAGAATTAAACACACGATTGTTATGTGCGTATAAATGCATAATTGATTCAGATTAACATCGTTACTAATTAGCGAAAGCATTGTAATCGGTATTGTAAGAAACAATCGACTATTGCATTAACAATAGCGTAGGCATGGTTGTATTCAGTTTTACATTGTACAAGTTTTGGTTCAAAACAATTTATGAGGTCATCAACATAACAATTATGATAACATTGATTGGCTTTTAAAAAAAGATATGAAAGAAATCATTTATATTTAAACGTGCTTTGAAAGCTCACGATTACGATCGCCTTTAACACAATATTTTCCGAATTCATTTTCACTTCAAAGAAGATTGTCTATAATGATATTTGCTTTGTAAATAGCTCGGTAATGAGTCAATTAACTAACTCATATCGAGATATTATGATTTAAACTGGGCCTCGATTCAGATTTTAATGCATGTCAGTGGTCGGTCGGTGTACTTGTCAATGTGCCTTATGTTCGTATTGAGATAAGCCTACAATAAAATCTCATCGTACTCTCGAAGATAATGATCGTAATGACCAATTAACTATCGTAATGACAGTTAGCAGAATGGCAATGTCGTAAAAATAACCAAATGAAGCAGGTCATTAAGTCGAACTCTCTAGGACGTGATGGAGGCCAGCGACCGAGCCATCCAGGTTGCATCTTTCTGGTCAGTCAGAATTTGAAAGTGGGATCTTTGACTCTAGAAGAAGAAGGTTCAGCCAATTAAAGCAACTCTTAAATAGCTGAATCGAGGCCCTGTTACTTTGTGCAGAAAATATTTTTCTATGAAACGTTTCTATGCATAGTCTAGTGTTGATATATCTAGGTCTCAATAGAAGTGTATGTCCATAAAAATCGTTTTTTTTTACAGTTATATTGACATCCGTAATAAAACAATACCGCGATACAAAGCGCAGTGATTATAAAAACCGCTTTAACTGCTTAGCATTCATTCACGATACGGCGCCCTATATGTAAAGTGTTTCTATTGAATGTCAATGGCGGTGACTTTGTTACCAAACTAAATCAAAACGTAAGGACTGTTTTTAATAACATAAGTAGGAAGGTCAAATATGTTTCAAAGTCTGTTCAAAAAATGAATTTGTTTGATCTCTTTTTAAGTACTTTTAAGAAGGTGGATCGAACAATAAACTATAATACTCGTGTTAAAAAAAAGCGCAATGTCCATCAAAATTGGTCATTTAAAGTTAGTTCTTAAGTACGAGTATCTGTCGCAGTACCGTTTTATTTCACGCGGTATACCATCGAAAATAATAGCAATGCTTATTCTTACTAGTTCTAAAATTTCTCTCCGAAAATCTTTAAGCTGTGCCCTGTCGGGTCCATATTGTGTCTATACTATAAGAAATTGTACCACCTGTTATGTAACATATTGAATACTAATAAAGATTTGAGTATTGAGTACTCAGATCACATCAGTGATCTGAGATGATTTAAGTATTGAGTAGTTAAGTTCGTAAATAATAGAATCACTTCCAACATCGATACGATTAATAGTATTCCATGATTAACAGGTAGACTAGGGTCGTAGTCGCAGTGAGATATGAACAATTAGGTCAAACTGTAATCGGTCATTCTCTTCACATAAATAGAATATAACTAAACGAGATTAAATAGGCAATATACAAATATTATTAGTGAGTAAGACCACATAAATAAAGTCTCAGGTCGATCTGGGTGAGGCTGGCACAGGACCGTAGAAAATGGCACGATAAAGGGGAGGCCTATGCCCAGCAGTGGGAGGACAAGGGCTGTGGATAATGAACACCACATTACAACAATTTATAGACCACATTATACGATTTTTTTTTTTATTAAATATGCTTGCAGGAAATGCATTTTGGTACCAGAGTAAGAATAAAATTAGGCACAAAATCTACCGAACTAGTTTACAGAATTAATTATTGTGTTGGTTCCGTTAATGACTTGAATAAATATTAGCGTGAAGTAGGTAATTAACATATAAATATAGATAATTAAATTAATTTAGATGTTTATTGTGTAGAAGTCTCACGCAGGTTTTTTGAGGTATGCTTAAGAATTCGAGTATAGTCTGTCAAAAACAGGTAGCCTTACATTTATTTGTCACAAGAGAGAGAAAAATATTGTAATCAATAGGTTAATGGAAAATTTAAGAATAGATTTTAATTGGAATCGTAACAAGTTAACGGCACGCCACTGACGAAACTAGTCAACAAACTCAAAAGAAGTTGAAAACAGTACGGCTTACACAATTTGAGTGTATATTATTCATAGGTGGCTAAGTAGTGCACCAGTCATTCAACTGACCCGAGTCCATCGACCACAACTGTTTAAAAATTGAACTGAGAAAGAACAATTTACTGCACTAACGGGAAATGGGTTTATTTGTCCGAGTGTCCAACTCAAGAGGCTTACGAGTAACACTGCATTTATGCGCGTACAAGTCAAAAGCAATTACATTTACGCATGAACATTATTAAATCTTCTTAGTGTGTTTCGTCACTCGGCTTACTAAAATAGGGTCTTTGAATAAACAGCGAACTTGATTTTAATGTTTGTATTTGAATTTTGAAAAGCAATGCGAATGTTATGAACAGTAATTTGCGCTGTAACTACTGTAATGAGCCACGGGTTGACTGCTTGTAAAGGTGCGCCTCTAGTTTCGTATTTCTATTTGTTTAATTTAATTTTGTTTAGATTGCGAACGTGAATAAACATTTGTGAATAACTCGCTTTGCGTACCTGTATTAAAAATGATGAATTTACCGATCAAGGATATGGACATGATGACGTTTACTGTGACTAAGATACTCGTTCCTACTGATTTACATATTAGTAATATTATTATGATAAAAATATTTTGTACCAACATAATTCATAACAAGGTCTCGATTGGGCTCTAAACATACATTATTGTATAATAAACAAGTTATTACGTAAACTAGATAAAGGTTTATCAATCAAGTTGGGTGAAAGTGAAATTAACGTACGATAGTGAAATCCAAACGATGATTTATTAATGAACACGTTTTAGCGATGCGAGTGGCCCGATAGACGAATGTGTTGCAAGGCGAAAGTATTTAATGTCATTGCTATTGTACCCTGGTCCCTGTACTCACTAAACTGACACTAAGTCCACCTAACATATACTTACTAAATGTAATGTATGTCATATGGATAAAATAGAATGTGACGTAATTGGGTCTCATGGCTATACATCGTTCGAACATCTTATCTAAAAGACCGTTCCACCTCAGACCAATTACGTCGATTGCAGAGGATTGTATGTCACCAGGATTGGTAGGAAGCAATCAAATGCAATTTTGCAATTCAATCACATGCTCGCAGTATAGTAGGTTGGTAACCAGTAACCCCTGTCGGTAACTAAATTACCTAGGGACCTAGTTCACGTTCATAAAACAAGAATTTATATTCCTAGCTGTATATCTATGTCACCGAGGATATTAACGCTATCATCTTTTTATCAAAAACAAGGCGATAAAGTATATTGAACTCTTGTACGTGCATTTTTTTTACACAAACATCTGCAATTTAAAGATGCGGAAATTGTAGGTTTAAATTGGAAACAATTTGGATGGCACAGTGCACGCGACGGAAACCCCCACAATAACATAGTTACCAGCCGGTGGTTCCATTTTGTAGCTCAATCAAAACACAAAAGTTGTTAGAGTCATTATAGTGTCTGTCCTTTCGAGTGGACTGCGATTATAGTGTCATACATTGTACTAACATATGAAATATGTAGATGCACACGATGTGCCCGACCTCCCACTGCAAGGCGCACGCACAGCGACTCAATTTTGTTATTGAACGATATCAAAATAGATTTCAAGAGCTTGTTATTCTGTAATGTCGTTGATGTTTGCTTTTAGACGAAAACCGTACATAAGTAACTATGTATATGCATTCTCCAAACAATATATTATTTCATTTATAACTTCCAACTGGAAATCCAAGCATTCTCTTGATCATGAAATGCTGTCAAGAAGTTTCCTGCAAAGATGTTATTACACTAACTAAGCTGATAGTGATTGGCGAACAAAGTATGACGTAAACACTGTAGAGTCTAGGGATGTTAGGGAGAACTGTAACTGAAACCGAAACTTTCCGATATCCGGAACAAAAAAAAACCGTAATGAGAAATAAGAGTTTCGAATAATTTCGGTTAGGAGTGGAGTTAAAATAGGACATGTTATGACAGGCTTTTGTCGGCTGAACCGACACAATACGTCATGGCTTGCGTCTCTTGCATTGTTTATTATTTCAATAGCGGCCCTAACTAGTCAGGCATTGTGGGATTGAATTACAAGTCTGCATTTACGAGTATCTGGATAATTGGATACAATTTTGACAATAAAATAAGTTGTATTTTTTTCATGTGGGTCGATGGGACACTGAATAATTGGGACCTACAATAATTACGTAGCTAACAATAAAAATGCGAGTGATAGTTGTGCCCAACGACAACCTATAAATAAATTCAATTCGCTACCCATTTCTATGTGACTTTTAAAAATATGTATCTGTAACAGAAATTACATCCCAACGGTAACGGAAACCGATAAAATGTTATTCATAATGTCCACTCGTATTCAGATCTGAAATTGCATATCCATGACAACCCTGGCTAAATCCTACACCTTTTTAAAAACGGGGCTGGGCTATTTTTAGCCAAAGCTTTATGTACCGATATTGCTGTTGCTTTGCGAATGAAAATGATGATTTCGAATAGTTTTTTGTTTCTCAGCGAATGGTATAACTACTCGTTAGGGCGTTACTTAATGACGTTTGTGGACGATGCGCTAACGGCTTGTTACTGCTTGTGTTGTGGCGTTTTTAGTGGTTAGGAAACTTTCACTGGCGCATATATTAGTAAGAACTAACTACTCTTTAAGTAATTGTTCATTTTTTTAACTGTTAGATTATGTAAATGTATATGTTTCATGGCGTTCATTGATTTATAATGTTATAGATGTAATTAAAAAAAAATAACTATTATTATATGCCGGACCGTCTCTTAGTAACTAAAATGAAAGGTATAGCACAGAGGTAAAATACAATGCCTTGTTACACCTCAGTATATAAAACTGACTTTATGGGGGTATTGTTCCGAGCTCTCCTTACATTCAACAAGAGAAAAGAACCTGATCTGTTGACACCAGCTATAGGATAGCATAATGTTTTCTATTTATTACTTAACTTTGATAGCGGAATAATCTGACATTAAAATATCACGTAACACAACCCGTGAGCTTCCATAATGTCATCACTTGCCATTACAAGTTCTAAAAATGTACGCAAAACTGACCCGGCGGCGGGTAAATATAAATTGTTGCTAAACATCACTTTTTATGCTTCTTTGCCTAACAAGTTTCTCAATAACTAAAGTGGGGCATTTTTTTTCGAATAACACCTGGATTTAATTTTAACTTAAGCAGGTAGGCACCTACTGCAATTTGCGATTGAGTATTTGTATTGGAATGTAACAGTTGAGATGCAATTCCAAGAATTCGTTATTGCTTTTCAAAGTAAATTCATAACGGGTGCAGCGGAAGTTGATTTATCCCTCGAGTTTACTCATCGTTAGGATATCGGGATCATCTGTTACTGTGTTAATTGGATGTATTGTAATTAATATTGTTTGTATTGTTTCAGTACTGGCTCTGTGTTGTAGTGTTGCTCTGTTCGGGCATATTCTTCGCAGTCATCAACCTGTATTGGAAGAAAGGTAAGGCCGCTATCTTATCTAGCTGATAACATTGTGATAGTAGTGACAGTGTATTATATTATACCAGTATATGAGCGTATGATTGCTGTGTAGCTAACAAAAAGCAGGTTATACAACATTATCCAGGAATTAAATAAACTGTTATCGATACATTACACATGAAAACGCTTATGTTACTGTACCGTATCACACTATTATTTTAGACGTACAAGCATATTAACTCTGCACATAATGATACAAAGCATTCCACAGCTCATTACCAATATGTTGTGTATTTCCGAACCGAATACTTAACAAAGATCAATCCCTGCATCGAGCGAAGTAACCATGGCAACCTGTACGTGTACAACTAACTACTCGCGCTTGTGAATAACAAGAACTAACAATGTACTAAGAAACATTAATTTACCTATGCATTATGTTGGTATACTGTTTCCAAGAGTTTCACTACAAACTATTGCATAATAAATTAAACTAGGATCTAATACAATTAGCTCCCTCTACCGTAAGAGCACTTCGGAGCTTTTAATATTTTTTATGAAGTATCATCAAAGCTTTGAGCAATTAATGCGAAGTTTCATCGAGGCATTACCTGTCATATATTGTTAGTTACTTCAGAGGAATGCGTTTCAGAGAAGTAACAGGTACAGCAAAGGGACATGTAGTGAAACTCTCGCTCTATTGTCAAGTGTACCTTTTGTAAACTAAATTGAACAAAAAATATGTTATTTACAGTTTAAAACTTTTATTTTCAAAGGTTTTTTTTTGTCTAGTAGTTTATAACAGGTTTATAAAGTGAATCGGAAAAGGTCACGTTAGCCTGTTTTTAGATGTTTTTCTCAGGCGTATCGATTGAGCATCGTGTTACCCGTGGCTTTAAGAGGTCAGATGGGTAGTCCCATCTAAAATGCGTTCATTCAACTAAATCCTGTGAGAATTTAAATGGTTGGATAGATTAGGGATATTTAGCTAATAACGTACTAAGAAACTTTAGGCTTTAAATTTTTTGTATCTATTTTTGTAAAGCTTCTTGCTATGTTGCAACAATTAATGTATCATATGTACGGAGTACAAATATTCATGGCACGAAAGCACGAGTTGTTCCCGTTACACAAGATATAGGTCGAGGCTTTCCACACCAGCAAATTACTAGCGGACTTTGAGATGCGTTAGTACGCCTCGCACAATGATGCACTATGAAAATGCAAGATCCCGGAAGTAGGATTACAATATACCTGCCCCGGTGAAAATACCCTTTCCGAAATACTAAAACAATGAGCCGTGATCAAACAATGAGCGCTGGAAATTGCGAGCAAGTGCATAAACATATTAAACTTCTAGTCCTTGTTCAACACATGCATCGTTCCTGTAAATATTTACAGTGAAACATTGGAAGAGCTTCAAAAGCGGTAAATCTCCATGTTGGAAGCTTCGAGTACGTGACGATCACACCTTGGTATGCATTACCAATTTACGAGTACACTGATAGTAAACAGTGACCGGAGTCCGGACGCGATTGTACTCGTATGCAAGGAGTGTGTTGGCCAGTGTTGGTTTTCATAATTGCGTCCTGCGGTTTCTGGCGGTGCTATATCAATTAAGGTTTAATCATTGTATTATTAACTCGATCTTGACAGCCTTGAGACGTTATTAGGACCTGTATTATGTTGTGTGTTTTGTCAACTAAAGTAAACTATAATTTATTTGTTAGGTTTGAATTTAATATTCAGTTTTAAAGTAGACGTAGAGTATGTACTTTGAATTATGTGCTTCATAATTGAGTATTAGATCTTATCTTTTTGCATATTTATCTCTTATCATTTACTTGTGACGTATACTTCAGGTTAAAGCCAAACCAGGAAGCAATATAAAGTAATACTTTGTGGACACTTGTAGCATTCAATAACAGTCCGATTCAATACTCTCTTATGGAAAATTTACAGATATTTGCGAAGAATTTTCCGAGACGTAGGATGTCTTTAGTAATTAATTGGAAGGTTCTACATTTTCTACATTTTCGATACTTATGTAGGTGTACATGATCGAACTTGAGACAGTAAGATACACCTACAATGTTGCCTATAGTCTATTAGTTAACATCGATCTCGACGAGACGGCGGTTTCGTGTTTATTCAAACGTAATCTCCTTATTTAAAAAACTTCAGTATGTCTCTGTTAACTTACAAAATTTGCCAAATCGATTTGTTAGGATAGAACAAATCAAAGTTGATTTATTGAGTGCTTGTGGATTACTCGCGTATGTCGATTTACTTAATTAATTACGAATTATGCGATGGACTTATACTTCTGGCCTATAAATGTTCTACAGCTGGGCACAGGCCGCGTTTTACATACAGAAGGCATAAGCTTTGAAAATTACGCGTGCTCATTGCGGATTACAGATTCCAATTATTTTATCCAGCGATAACTTGTCAAAAATATCTTAGAGTAAGAAGAAAGTAAATAAAACTTTGAAAAGGTCACATTGGCACTGTAATGGTTTCGAACCTACAACCTTGCGCACAGAAATTCGTTCGTTGAACCGCTAGGCCACGTGATTTTATACATTGAAATTACTTTCAAAACTAAAAGTAGTAATAGGGTCATTGATGTAATGTGTGAACAGTATTTATGTAAATTTTGAAGCGTGTGATCAAATCAACTCAAATATCTTTATTTGCCAAAAATGTGGTACAAAAGTTGAAATATTTGGTACATAGCGAAACACACATTTTGCTAAGTTTAATTAGATCTTTACGACCTACGATGAACTGATCTTTTGTCTCAAAATTATATGTCTTAGTTAGGACAACGCCAAGGACTTATTGAAGCAGATCGATTGCTTTTGTTATGACTGCTTTCAAAAAGTGACCGACAGCGGTCGACTTCTCGCGCAGTTCATGTACATTGATCACTGATTAACTGCTTGAACACAATTCAATAAATGCATCGAACGAATATCGTATACCAAAGTAAATTCCCTACTGTAATAGGATCGTTTTAATTTTCTTTCGAAATAGACTTTACAACCAGTCCTGGAAATTGCGGATGCAACCTGATCAAACAATCTTGACTACGTAGGGCTGTGCCTACTCTACGGTCGTGCCTATTCCTTAGTGCAAATATTTGTTTTTCTTTGACTCCCAGTGCCTGATTTACAGTAGTTTATTTAGTGATGAAACAAGAGGTAAACTTGTATTTACGAACTTCATGCGGATCTTTGTTTGTGTATAGAAATAACTCGTTGAAAATGTTTGTTGGTTCTTGTTTATATGGGTTAAGGGTAAGGGAGACGTTTGACTACATAAATTACTCAAATTAGTTTTCTTTGAGTAAACTTAAGATTTTTCTTACTTTATATTAAAAGTAAGTATAGTGATGTTGGTTTGTATGTTAATGCGTACGTACCCGTCTTAAATACACAAAAAATCTAATAAATTGTGGTCTAAAAATACAAATAAATAGTAATTTTATCTTGCTTTTATATCGTCTAATTACGCCATTGTCAATAGCAAGCTAGAATATCTTAGTTTCGTATTCGTTTTGCTTGGAAACGTACAATAATTTAATTTCCCAGTATTTCCGTGTCTAATTGCTTCATGAATGTAATATGTGTGTTCTTGTGTTTCAGTTCTTACTATCTTCGGCACGAGTGTGTACGGCGGCGCGGTGATTGCGACCTCCCTTGACTATTTCTTCGAGCGAATGATGATGCTTAAGTGGGTCAGTACCAACGAGGTTGCATTTGAAACTATAGAGTGAGCCTATCAGAGTTTAAACCGTAAGCACTAGTGTGAACAAGTGTTGTCGTGAATTATGTATGAAGATGGAGCTTGCCGTTTTAAAAAATATATCTAAAACACTAATATTATCCTAACAATGTCAAAACCATCGAAATTTTCTTATATAAGTTTCTCATTACGCGAAAATTAACTTAAATGAAAAACGAAACGTACTAGGATCAGACTAAAAACTGCTCTCGCTTGGCACAAGGGGAACCTAGCGATAGTAGCAGTCTATGCATATCATATGTCGATGGTCAGTACACTTTTATGCATTATTTACTAACTTACTTTCCAGTTTACACACACGTCTAAGTTCCACTTAATAGTACCGTTGATATTTTTTAATAACTGTTTATTTTATATAGACGGTTAGGTAAGGCGCGAGATGTGACGTAAACTAAAATATGCTAGTATGAAGTAATGTAAACCTTCACCGCGATGCGTATCCATGTGATTTTCCCACGAATTTACGTTTTAATTAACATTATAAGAATATATTCTTTTGAAGAATTTCTGGAGAAAGTAAAACGTGTTTGTTTCAAGGAATGGGTTTCTATTGAATGCTATCATACTTGCATTCCTGTGCAGTATTCCGCGTCACTAATCTATCTAAGTGGGACACCTTGCGGAAATTAAATCAGCGTCCCTTACTAACATATAGTATGAAAACACTTATATATTATTTCATCGTGTTATTCATATATTTACAATTCTATCTACAAGTTTTCTTGTCGTTTCTTTAATTGAATAATAAGCTGTCTGCTTTCGCTAAACAATTAATTAATTAATGGTTCCGGTGTTTTAATTAGTAGAAACCCGTGTTGGACACTTTTACATTTGACGTTGATGCGTCGATAGTTACTTTAGACGTTTTATATAATCTTTTCGAATTGAAGAAATTGCCATAAGAGCTGTAAGAATGCTGCTTACGGAATTGGTGCGAACCTTAGAGTATAGATAAGAAACTAAAGAGTGAGCCTATCAGGGTTAGAACCGTAAGCACTAGTATGAACTAGTTTTGTCGTAAATTTTGTAAGAAGAAGAAATCTTTGATAGATTTCTTCTTCTACACACTAGTATAATCCTAACAATGTCAAAACCATCGATATTTTCGTATATAAGCTAGTTGCGCGAAAAAGAACTTTAAATCAGTAAACGAATGTTCTAGATACAGACAAAAAAGTGCTCTCGCTTGGTACAAGGGGAAACGAGCGATAGTAGCGGTCTATGTATATGTAAAGTCTATGGTGCGAACCTTTTGTAATATTTTTTGGTACGTCTCCTCCAATTTAAATTAAAGTGTAATAAACAACGTGGTCCTAACTCATGACTTCTTTTATCATGTCAATGTTTATAATATGATCTATCCATCAAACGAAACTAATATTTCTGTACCTATTGACTCAAATGGTACAGTTTGTAGACGAAATTGATTCTAAAAATAGATCCTTGCAATGAGCATTTTCAGTAGATACCCCGCGGTGGGGTGCCATTAACGGAGCTGTTAATAACACAAGCCAGTTACTATCCCATTGTAGGCCTCTGATACAGAGATGAGCACTGATCACCACGCTTATGGATTACCCCACGGGTGGGTGCCAATACCAATTGTTTACTAAAATTCATATAATTTGGTAACTGATCTTGATATCCTTTTATTGGGTAGAAGCTTTGTTTACGTAATAAATAACTTGTAAATCAGTGTGTTAGTAGTTTTAGTCAATTATGGGTACTTCTAAGTAAACCAATGTTGCACCAAGGTCTCCCAAGTTGTTAAATTCCTATGCAATAAGTATAGGCTACATTTTTAAATCCGATTATAAAAGGAGTCTTATATATCAAACGTGTTTGTGTGTGTATCTGTCCGTCTGTGGTGACTTTCAATCGATTGTCCACTTCCTATTTTATTGGTCCTTTTTTTGTTCGTTATCATAATATGTGATCGGACTAACGGTGAAGGAAACCATCGTGAGGAAACTAGGATTCTCAAATAAGGATGGGAAATCGCCAATACGCAGGGAGCAAGCGTGGTGAAAATGTACCGTTTGTTGGGTCCTTTTTTTATTTTATTGATAGACTGCTTCGTTTGCCTAGTGGTCCTAAGCGTGACTGCTACGCTAGAGGTCTTGGGTTCGATTCCTAAGTCGACCAAGGTGTTATTGGGGTTTTTTATGAAAGTCAGTAGCAGGTCGTAGTTTGGATTTGTGCCCGGTTAGTGGCAATAGGCTCGCCCCCTACTACGTGGGACCTAAACATACCGGCGAATCTGGTTTTCGGGGAGTACAGGCGTGAAGATGATGGGTTGTTTATCGTGTCTTAGTTGTGGGAGCGTGCGAAACTGGAGCCGGCCGTGGCCCCGCCGTGCCGGCTGTCGTGGCTGACGCTGGCCGCGTGGCCCGCCGCCGCCATCGTGGGCCTCACTGCGCAGTGCGCGCTCACCGCCACCGGCATCTATCATGAGCAAAGTATGTACTTCCTTAATGACTATTTAGACTTCATATTAAAAAATAAATATTCGATGTTCTGTATATCAGTGTCTTCGAGTTGAATTTGACACATATGAGTACCATGTTTTTATTTTTAGAACAGTAACCTAAGGACTTTTTTGCCGGTTCTTTTCAAGACTTTCATTTTGGACCGCTCAATTAGGCATTGCGTACTTGGCGTTTTAAAATTGTCTGAAAAGGGTTTACTTGAAAGAAAAATATATATTTTTTTAGGGTCGTATGATTAAGTTTAAAGTTTATGAGCTCCTTTAAACAGACCAGATATCTGATCCCCTTTGAGTCCACTACTTTATGTACTTATTATGTACGTATATATTACGTACTTTATGTACGTATTTCCACCATAAATGTAACAAATGTTTAACGAGAATAATCCGTACAACCAAAGGTATAGGCGCCCAGAAGCGGCGGCTGAAGGCGCAGCAGACGCGCCCCATCACCCGCGAGCAGCGCGCCGAGATGAAGCAGCGCAAGTACAGATACCTGTACCAAGTGCGGACCGCGCATGGAGATGTTATCTCACAGGTATACACTGCTTACATTAAGAATTAATTAAAAAAAATACGTGTTTACCTTACCTAATATCTGTTTCCAATAAGTATACACAACTTACTTAATAGTTAATTGAAATGAGACCTCTTTTTCCTCCTATTCCTTGTTCTCAATTATTTTGGCACCATGTGTACATTTATCCTTACTGCTTATCTTAGCATTCACTCCTTTTTTTCTCATAACATCTTTAAACCCACCCATCCATCTCTCTAAACCTCTCTGTACCTTTTCAAACACATTGTTGTAGAGATCTATGTATTTTGTTAGCTAGGGTGCAGGCCTTGACTGTTTCACTAGGCTTTTTTTTATTCTCATATTCATTATTCTTAAACTGAGTGACTTCATCCCTTCTCATTACATACACGATCAAGGGTTACCTTTTAATATTACTATCACTGGTCCTACAATAAAAAAAATATTTTTAAACACAGCCGTTCAATTCAGCTAGGAATATAATACATACAACAAAGCCCAAACATGATAGTTCGTATCGTTTCATGACGACGTTCTCATGGCCATGTGCACCTGGCTCTATCATAATATTGTATTGTTTCCGAACTTATATAAGCATGCAAAATTAAGGCTCAATCAAATGCCAAACATTAGTTCTTTTAAATTTCGACATTTATCAATAAGGACTGGTATTTTGAATGTAGGTACTTTTAACAAAACAACATATAATCCGGCCGCTGAAAAATATGTTCCTGACACATGTCAGTTGGTTTTGATTTGTATGGGGAAATCAGAAACCGTATTATAAAATTCATTGTATACTTATATAGTTTTGACTGATATTATTCGTTTATAGGACAAATATTATAGAATATATGTTTAGTTTTCTATGGACTAGCTCACGAGCTACATAAGTAATGCTTATGCTGGTTCGGTGCGCGTTCATCAGAATTGGACTCACTCTGACACAAGCCTTCCATTTCGAGACGAGCTACTTGTGTAATTCTCGTTCGATGCGCTTTCGACAGAACTGGACGCACCCTGACACAAGCCTTCAATTTCTTTTTATTACAGTCATACGTCCAAGCCCTCCAGAAGAAGGCTCAGTGCGGCAACTGGAGCACGGTGGGCGGCGGCGGCGGCGGCGGCGGCGAGTGCTCCACGCTGCAGAGCGACTCCACGCACCTCACCGTGCTGGCCGGCTCCGAGCACGCGCCCCCCACAGACTCCGACGACGACCTCAACCAGATCCGGGTAGCGCATTGAATTGGTAACTGCTTCTTACTTTCCGGGCGTCAAACTAATAATTTAATTAAACTTATCTTTGGCTGGTATCACTCTACTAAAATTACAACCCCTAACTAAAATAGAGAGCAAGGTTTACACCCTGCTTCAGGTCACTTTAAGAACCCTAAATGACCTAAAGGGTTTATAACACCACCATCAGCGAGTATTCAGTCGACGCTTGTGCTTACCGAACTAAAGCTACACCTACTAACGAAAATAACAACTTACTTCTCCGACTATTTAAACCAGATCTGAAAGTGAAGTTTTCTAACTAAAAATAAGACTTGTTTCTTTAAAGACCGCTCTTTGTATCCGGTAGCCCAGTAATAACTAACACACCTTTATCAAAAACCTTCTGGTAAATGATTTTACGAATCTTGCAATTAACCTAATTAGATCTAAATAGACTTATGAAGGTCAACTTGAAACAATAATTATTCGTTTTGTTTCAGAATGAAATAATTGAAGATTAAAGCAGAAGGCGGAGCGTAATTGGTTTCCATTCTATTTACCCAGTATTATTGTAAGAGGAATCTACTCATAATATTATTAGTGTTTATCATTATTATTATTAGTAATCGTATATTTGTATTAATGTGGATTTATAATTGTATTATTATTATTCGAGATTTGTGCATGGGTATGTGACGGAGTTCAAGGCCTATTTATTTATTGCCAAAATATGTTAGTTTTAAGTATACTTTCTTGTCAATTTTATGGCAACATTTTAGATGAATTTATATAACAGGAAACAGAACCGTCTCTTTCCATTGGACTTTAATAAATAAAATGAACGCTGAACATTCCAAAGCTAGTTGAATATATAAGTTAGTATTAAGGATTATTTATTTAGTTGTTAATTTGACGCACATTGCGAGATATATCTACAATTCCTTTATATTCAAAACCACTGCCATCAACTCGTCTATATCTTATATTTGGTCTTGGACTCCATGCGACATGGTTGTATTAATTTGTAATAGATTTTATTTATACATTTCCAACCAACTACAGAATACCGACGGCTTCCTACGTTGGTACAAACATTGGCCTTAAGGTCCAACACGGTTGGCGCACAAACGTTGGCACAATGACTGGTCTTATGAAACATATGTAAGATTACAAGCAGCTCCCAGTAACCTGCAGCTACGTGCTGACTTAGTTATGGGCACCTAGATCTATATATTTATATAAGTACTCTACTTCAATGTCTACTTCTCAATATTAATAGTCGATGGAAGTTTTTGAGTACAATAGTAACAAAGTACTGCAACGCTGTTGGCTTAGCTATAGGTACAGCACCAAAACATTATAGTCATCACAAACATAGAATAGTTGAGCATCACAAGACATATTAAAGAAACAGAGTATGGTACAGCGCCCTCTGACGACTCTTATACAAACTTCTTGCCAAACCTTCCTCTGTGAACTGCAACAGAATTCGCTTCGAGTGTCCATTATAAGTAATATGCATTTGTATGTGAAACTTTTAGAGCACAATGCGATTTGGATGTGATGAACGGGTAAACTCTTATGAAGAGTCTAGAGTTAAGTTAGATTACTGATATAACTAAAAATGTATAAGTAGAAAACGAATTTCTTATAAAATATATCTTGACCTACTATTAGTTTGTGTACTATTTAGTTATTTTGTTTGTTTTTAAAAGGCCTCTGAAGCCAATGCAAAGCATGCAGTAATGTTGTTTTAATGTAAAACTAAATGTTATAGGTTATTTTTATTAGGAATTGATGATCGTTTGAGCGTAGACAGTCAATAGAAATATAATAAAGTGTGATAGTTCCGAGCACGTTACAGCGTGTTTTGTTCAAAATGCTTGCGTGAACAATGGATTGCTCAAAGCAAAAGCACGATGCGTTAGATCTGCTCAAATGATCAGCTGTCGATATCTTACATTCTATGCGCAGTGTGATAATATAATTTTTGGCCAAAGTTTATTTTAGTTGAATGGCTTGAAGCATAAGTTTTATTTTTATCTTGCTTGTTATCTTATTTTCGTCTCGTATTATATACGCATGTTATGATAAACAGGTATTTAATATTAACTCAAGGTTTAAACTTTGTAATGTTGTGTAACGATTGATATCGATGTACTGATGAGATATGTTGGTATTTTAGATTTTAGACCTCAAGTCAAGCCATTTGATGTTTAGTAGCATTTCAAGGTATATGTTAAAGAGGTTTGAAACCAGATCCAAAATAAACGTAAATAATAACTGGAACGCAAAAATTACTCTTCTGATGTGTATTCGTCAAGTGAATAGTTCGTGTAGACAAATTTGACTTTATTTCAATTAACTGTGTCCTCTGGATACTAAATAAAATTTTGACTGGCAGCTTTCAAAAGGCTTTCAAATATAAAAGATGACACTGGTTTCCAACCTCAGGGTTTTCATTAGCTTGACTAGGTCAAGTGTCGGTAATATAGTTTTGTGACGGATAAGTGTATATATTGTAGGTTTTCATCAAGTAGGATTTATATAACCTTAGGGAATACGTGGCGCGTTTAAGAGATAACTATTATTCTTTCCTTCTCTCTGTAAACATAGCCCACTTGAACGCTCAATTTCTAGTCCTTATTTTGTATTTCACGTCAAAAGTACGACTATACCAATGTTATCCGTTATCTTATTCCACACTATTTTGAGATGTTTTTATAGAATGCATGATTAATTTTTAATTTAAATTTTGCATAATTTATTAAATATTTTGTTTTGTATTCTGAAAATTTAAACTATTTATTCCACTTTATAATGGTAACGATAATTTTATTTCTGTTATGTTTTGAGTAATATAATTTTGTAATCAACATTCTATCTTTTATAAGTTTTTTGTTTTATTTATTTTGGTTCCCACCATATACCATTTAATTACCTTTACCTATATCACCCTATTACCCTATATATTATTGCCATTTTAATAGAACTGTATGTCTCAAACCAAAACTGTGTAGTTTTCACTTTAGTCTTTTGACCACCACATTCATCCAGTGATGACAAAAGGTTCACGGATCAGCCACTTCCTAAATCATAGCCGCGATTTCAACTACAAAAATAATAAAATTTATCTTAAAAAAATATGTGTTGTTGCCTCTAGTAGCCTAGTAGTAATGTTTGAAAGTACTCATTGTAGCGGTCAAAAGATTAAATATACCAATAAATGTTTGAAAGATACATATTATACCCTGATACATTAGTTAATAATTAAGGAACTTGCCGTCTTGTCAGTTAAGTAGTCTACATTTAAGCAGTGTACAATATTAAGCTGTCCTTACAAACAATTCTTATGGTCAATGCTCACCACTCGCTATAACTAGTCTAATTGTAATTTCAAACTCATAAACAGTGGCCTCTCATACTAATCATCTCATAAGTAATATAATCTGACTAAGCTGATTTTGGAAACGAACACTGCCGATATTGACAAAAACTAATGACAATCAAGAGTCGATCTAGACTGACTTAGATGCACATAGAATAATGAGCACAATAATTAATATACAGTATCGAATATCTACGAAATCCTGATGACGTCAAAATTTGATAGTTCAGTTTACAAGTTCTACACGGAAATAATTAAGTCTGTATAATGTAAGATGCGCGTGTGCGCCTAGCCTTAATACCAGCCTGAAACATCCGTTCTGTATAGCCCGATATTTACAAGTTCTGTTTGAGTCGCCTAATCAGCTAGGTCGCTAGGTTAAGCTATGTAGGTAAGTTACCGCATAGATGGGTTTGGTGTCGAAGCTTCATTTACACTACAACACTAAACGCACTACACTCTTACGTTATAAAAATTCATTCGTGAGTGTGTCACAATACAGCTGAGCAAAAGATGCACATTTGCCCGTCCGTCAGAAATGACTGCACTTAGCTTTTGGTTGCCGCGAACAAATTGCGCACGTCAACCAACCATTGGCTATCGCGCTCAACTTGTCACTTGCTTGGAGTCACGACCACGGCACCAGGGGCCCAAGTCTGCTATTGACAATTGTTTAAATCGTCTGAGTGGGTGGCGTTAATAGGTCCATTTTAGGATAATGAGCATTCTACTAAATGTCAGAACACTCAGACGATTCAAACAATTGTCAATAGCAGACTCGGGCCCCAGGAATCTGAGCAGTAGTTCCAGTTTGACAGCAAACAAATCGCACATCTTCTGGTCATTGCGCAAAGGTATTCAAAGGTTTATTGAGTGTACTGTGTATAGTATCGTGGTGTAAATGAAGCTTAATGTAGAATCAACTAGACAACACGACAGTAATGGTAAGGGAATAGTGTCGCTAATTTAGGGTCCACAACACAGCGTAGCTCGGGCACCAAACTCATAGGAGGTAAAGTGCGATGAGGTGCTTTTTCACGTCATTTCTCTGGTTTTCAGGTTCAAATTGTATATATTTATAAGTTAGCATTTATTGAAATGATATTTTTCAAATATTTATTTTATGAAAATTAATTCACACACTTAGTTTTTTAATATTCTAGTTTAATTTATGTATGTATTATGAGGTTCGTTTATCCGATTTAATATCTCTAAGTTTCTTTGTAAATAGTAATTTAATTGATTAACTTGTCGTGAAAAAGATTTCCGAGGAGACTTTTCGTTCACATTGAGCTCATCGCTGGACTTAATGATAGAAATTACACGTAATGCTATTTTTGTACATAAGGAGGAAGACGGATCAAAAGTTAAAAAATATTTTTTAATAAATTCGGGCATCTATTTGCGGGTTACAAATTATGAATTTTCTTTGTGTTTAATATAATATATATTTGGTGACAAAATTAAGTATTTAACTAAATGATATGATGAGATTTTGATTAAAAATTAAGATCTAATTGAGATTCAAACATATGTAGATGGAGGGACCCTGTGTGGGGCTACTGAACGAAAATCTTCATTAATTTACAACTAATACTCATTATCTCACCATTTGGCTCAAGCGTTATTCTAAAGACTTTCAACGTAGACTCTTTCAGTGTTAATTGTGGTGTAAAATTATCGATATACCTACTTAATTGTCTAGCTTGTACAACCCAATCCGGTCCAATATACGTCTGGATTCATTTCTATTCGATGTTTAAATAGTAGATAGGTGTCGTAGTAATCAAATGTTTGTATAAAATTCTGTATTCGGCTCATGCCGCCTAATGATAAGCAGATGTCGTAGTTATTAACAAACATATTCTAAAACGGACTTTTTAATTTATTTATTATTGTGACTTGTCTGATGCTACCGGCGCAATTGATAGATACTTGAAGTCTTTCGCTCAAAAATAATACATTGAAGCTAGTATGAATCCAAAACCAAAATAAAATTAACTCTTGTGTCTATCAAAATCGCCTGGGTAGACTTTAAACTATGGCTTAAAAGGTAGGAAAGTCTCGTGGAGCAAAGAATTCGGAACAAAATTAGAAATGTAAAGACGTTGCGTCGCACGTATAGCGTAGGATGGAAATTGAATGCGGGTACTTTGTTAGCTGAATAACTTTTTAAATCTAATACACTTAAAGACGTTTTGAGAAAGAATTTCTGTTATAACCAAGAATAACTATAGGTACCCCTGGATGGGTAGTGGATATCGGATAGCAGTCGCTCTATGTAAAAACTAAGACTAGAAGCCGACCTGAATTGCTTGAACGAAGAGCGATATCAGGAAACTCGTAATCATCTGAAATAATACTTTACTAGAACCAATATCAACCTTATTTATTTTTGGAAAGTTATTTGGTTACAAGGTAGATTTGATTGTGATTGAAAGGAATGAACTATACGGTCTCACAGAGAATGTCTGAGGATTATAAAAGTAAGCGTAAAATGGAATTAGTCATAGATATTTTTGGACTAACGTCCCTTCTTGCCAAAACTGTATTGTAAGAACGTTATTTTAATAAATAATTTGTTGTCATCTCACAAATAATTCTTGTTTTATTTCAACTTCATTAATTCTTAAACTCAAATAAAAGATCGGTATTATTATATTCTTAAACAATTTATTTATATAACAACACTTTGGTTTAATTTTATGTATCATATAATTTACAGTTTCAGTGTCTATGTTAGGTATAATCATTTACCCTACCTACATAATACATTATCGTACATTTATTATTCAACATTATTACATTTTTAATAGGTATTATTATTCTACATATTCCGATAAATGTTTACTGTGAACAATTAAATAATACTAATTTAAATATTCGGTGTTAACTTGGTAAATACAGTGCACGTTACTGTTATTTTTTGAGATAATATTGTTGATTTTGCTATAATTAATCATAGAAATTTCGTCTTATTTGTCTCACATACCTTATTTTAGAATTGACGTAGAACATAATGATAATACAATTTATTAATTTACATAATATTCCTCTCTTGGCCTGACTCTGAATTTAATGCGTGGCCTAATAAAAATAATTTACTTTTTACAATCACATACAGACGGTATACGCTTCGTACCCTATTAAAAATAACACACATTTCCATAATCAAAATACATCAATAGGTTTGCGCAATTTCTTTCCTCAATATATCTTCATAATTAAAAATCTTTGCTTCATTTTATTTACAAATCATTGCTATCTTTTTAATGTACCTAATAAACAAAAATATTTAATAATAATATTGATAATAATAAAAAATATATTAACCAGCAATACATCGTTGACATAGATTTTATGATTACTAATTTATAAATTTTATTGATTGCTGTTTGATATTTCAATCACCACAAATACCGCCTATTTCGATAAGTTTTGCATAATATATGACACAGGGGTACACTGATTCACCTTTCAGAATAAAGTACATCTCTAGTCGAAGTGTAGGTACAATTTTTTCAACCATGTAGACTGCGCAGACGATGCACTTTCATGGATAGAAACTACCTCGCTACCCACGGCAACCAGAACGTTGAGCGCGTCAACCAGTTGACCTTTGAGTTTTCGGGTCAACCTGACCGCGGCAACCTTAGAAAAGTGATCATTTCTGTAGATGAGTGCACCGTTCGCTCAGTGCTTAGGTACCTAGCTTACATAGATGCATATCTTCTAATGCCTCCATTCTCAGTTCCTTTGTTCCTAGTGGAACTATATGCAAGTAGTGATTTCTTCGACGTAAGAAGATGGGAAGATGCCGTAGATGCCGTTGAGGTCACCGCTCCACCAGCCATCGTCTTGCTTCTCGTGAATGTCTATTATGTCGCCTGTAAACGTTCAGAATTTCAAGCAAGTGTAAAAATAATGTGTGTGTGTGTACATTTTTGTTTTGACAAATTGGTTATTAACTGGTAGGATTTACTTAAAATTTAACTGTTTTTAGAACGTATTAACACATTGTTTTATAAAAAGGAAAAGATATGTAAGTTACACAGGTAAATAATCTTAGATAAATTGCTCAGCAGTTCCAAAACACACATACAACGTCATATTTTAATAACCAATAAAATCTTAAAGTTACGACGAAGATAACTTTATTTAGCCTATTTTAAATATACAAAGGGCATGAGTCATATTGAACAAAGCTCACTTTTCCCTTTTGATTTTATTTTAATTTGGAAACAGTCGATTTTTACCACATTTCGCCAATATTATGTTGTTAAATAATGCACTGCACAGTGAGGAGTCAGGGCAACCGCAGACATGCTTCTTTCATCAACGATTTTGTAATACTAATATGCGACTGTATAATAATATCCACAAGTTTAACGCGGTCATCTGATCCCAAACTGTTAAATTCATAACTAAATACTTATATTTATTACTGAATACATACATATTATATTATAGATTAATTACACCCAGACACAGAATAAATGATCATGCTCATCACACAAACAGTTGTCCTGGATGGGAATCCGGCCAAACATTGAATCGTAGCTAAAGTATAAAGTGATTACATCGTCGATCGCTGCTAAAAGTAGCATGTCTGCTATGGCCCTTAGGTAGGTAGGTTAACTTAAAGGTATTTTCTTACCTGGTGCTAAATTGAGTTCGTCGTTCAGTCTAGCCTCGTAGGTGTAAAGGGCCCGGCATTTTCCTAGCGATGGGGTCTGAGCGGCAATGTCTCCATTCTCACTCTTTATTATATCAGTCAAGTCCGTCGAACTATCACTCTGCGATGAAAACTCGTCTGAAAATATGTTATAGTTTGTTAGTACCACAGTACAAATATCATTGAATTTGTCACTTATATGAACACGGATATTTCGTTGTTTTAAGAAAATAAATATCCTACGATAATTTTAGAAAATAGCTGCTGTCTTTAATAAATAAATGCGGACATCACATTTATGTTCTGAACCAAAAGTAAGTTGTTAAAGCACTTGTGTTAAGGAATTCAGATACAACGAAGGTACCACAAACACCCAGACCTGAGACAATGTAGAAATGTGATTTTCTACATTGACCCGTCCGGGGATCGAACCCGGGACCTCAGAGCTAGCGACACCTTGAAACCGGTGCGTACGCCCCTCGACCACGGAGGTCGTCGAACACACTCTAATCAGACATTCATGAATTATAGCTTCTTAGATATAATTCATGAATTTTGAAAATTGATATACTTTATCAATTTTCGAACAAAAACAACCGCATCTGAATCGGTCTTTTTGTTTAGGAGCTACGATGCAATGGACTGGCAGACATGTTAAACTAGTCACACCCCTCTATGTTTGTATTTCTAACAGTGACCGTCAAAACAGGTTATTGAACCGGTATCATATTACCAATACGATTACCATTCCCCTCTTTACATAACTTCATCCTCTTTCATGGACGGCTGACTCATTTTGTTTTGGTAAAAGCCCGATAGATAATATTTCAATACGTCACTCTGTGCTACCAAATACATACCATACATGTCAAGGAAACATTTTATGGGGAATCACGCGTTTCAACGGTGATATCACGGGAATAATTAAAATTGACTTTTCAACTAACTATTTTCATCGTCCGCGTTATTGAATTCAAATTGTCCATTCTGAATTCATGGAAAATGGTTTAGTTCTGTTTGCATCGGGACATAGGCCTTTAGTTACTAAAAACTTAACTATTTGATATCCTATCTTAGGATTCTTTGGAACATTGAACGCCTTCTGTTATGAGTAGGTATGCATCAGGAAATAGCCTTTAGTAATTAAAGACTAAACTATCTTTAACCTATCTTAAGATTCTGTGAAAGATTGAACGCACAAAGATTGAACAGAAGGTGTTATATGTTTGCATCAGGAAATAGGCCTTTAGTCACAGACTAAACTTCTTCAATCCCCATCTTAAACGATTCTGGGAGATGCGTAACTTACCGAAGTCACTATCCTGTTGATTGGACAGTCCGTCTCCAGCACCACGCTCGCTCCAGTCCAGCGGACTCTCTGGTGGATGAGGAGTCTCGGTCTGCGCTGGTAGCGGCAGCGTCGGAAGGTCAACGACCGGCGTCACAGGAGCACTCTTATGTTCCGCATTTCGCCTGAAGGATAGATGTTCTATCCTCAGTTTGCTGGACGCTCGGCTCATGATGGAGTCTCGTCGCTCCCGTTCCTCGCCGCCGCTGACGCTCTTCGTTAAGGCACTGTAGTTCGGTTGGAGGTTCTTGTTCACCTCGTTCTGGTAGTCTGCTTGCAGCCATGGTGGGACCTAGAATAAAACAATTGAGGGATTAGAGACACTACTGTCAAGAGTATTCTTAAGGACTAGATGATGTTACCTAGATTTATTTTACTTTTACTAATGTACCTATAGTGTATTATTTTGTAAAATGGTAGTTACGTTTTCTTTGATTGTCCTGTTGGTATAGTGGTAGGTAAGTATCGCTGGTTAAGCGGAGGTTCGATTCTCGATGTATGTTTAACAGTTTTCCGATGGCCATATAATACAGGGTCTGTCTTATTTGGGATCATAATTATGGCCGTGTTTAATATAGACTTACTTTAAGTATGCTCTGCTGCAGTCCCTGCTTGTCTCTTATGATCTGTATGTGTGCGGCCAGCGGGTGCTGCACGGGCGGCCGGCTGTCCAGCTCGTTCAGACTGGCTGTTATCTTGTACCGCACTGCCTCTAGGTATGTTAGCATACTTCTCATCTGAAACAATTGTTTAGTTCAATGGTATTTGCTAAAAAAAGTAGGTACAGTGGAAGTCGTTTATGTTAATTACCAAACATTAGGCATATTACTTACATGAATCAAAATTAAATCAAATTAGTTAGTATGAATCAGCTTTTTACATGATTCACGGTATTACTCAGATCAATTTTAATATACACAAATACACCTACAAATATTGAAGGGAAGAAAAATAAATATCTTAATATAAAAAGCATAATTTTGACCTCGGCCGGTTCGAACCTCGGTTTTTACTTCATATCAGAAAAATGGTATGGTAAAGGCAGGTATTTTTGAAGTCTAATAAGTCCCTACTACTTATTTATTACATAAAGGCAGTGAAATGGGATAGGCATATATTATATACCCCACACTTTCACGGCATAACTTAACGTATTAAGTTATTATAGAAACCAAAGACCATTTTAATTACCTGACTCGTTACAACAATGAATGTATTTAGTAGAAACAATAATTATAATTTAATACTTTGCAGTTAAAGTCCTCGTAAAATGCACAGTTTAACCTTACCTTATATTGTTTCTTATTACGACATGCTAGCTCAATGGTGCATCGCTATCGCTTTTACTGTGGTTTTATCATATACGAACGTAATTCTTTCTTTTATTACGTCTGACTTTCAATCTTAACATAGTTTGTGAATTGTTGTATAACCTATTTACTATAGGAATTTATGTAGAAAAAGTTAGGTACGAACTGTAATGAATAAAGTATAATGTCAAAAACTCATGTTTTAGGACCCGCTATGCGGTAATTAGCCAAGCATAAGTAAGCAAGATAAAGTTAAAAGGTGACACTTTTGTCTTCTTCTACTATTAGTTATACTAGCGACTCGTCCCGGCTTCGCATTGGTGCAATTTCGTAAAACATACTTGTTAACATATTTAATTACGACACAGAAATTGCAAAAAAGGACACTTATTTTAGGGAGTTTACTTTAGCACTTATTTTAAACCACGGTAAATGTGTATAATAATGCCTTTAAATGTCCTCATTTTCATATTATACCAAAGTTTAATATGTTTAACTTACATGATACAGTTTGTCGGCAACATTCTGCTGTGAGTCATCGTTGCCGAAAGTCGGGGTTTGCTTGATGGCCATCGATAGCTTCTCGAGACCCTGCTTAGACTTGCGCTCCCTGTCGATGTCTTGTTTCACTAATTGAAGTATTTTTAGTAGCGCCTGCAAAGAGATAAGATTAGTTATTTCAGTCAGTCGACGGACAAAAACAATGTCTGTTCAAGACATTTGTAAGTACGATATTTTTATTTGTGAGGATTGGATAGTACCTACAATTTAATCCAGGCACATAGATTAAAGAGTTTTCAGTTTGGAAATTGGATGGGCAGTTCCTTACAAAATATTAGCATTCAGTTAGATCCGATGAGGTTCGAAACCACAGATTTCATCAACGTTATTGGGTGCTATAAAATTGTTGATTATTAAGTAACGACTGCTTGAAACTTAGAGTCTGGAGAGGGGTGAGATTCGCACATGTCGCGCCAGTGTTGACAACCCGCGCAGTGCGTTGATTTCTGACTAATTGCTCGAGCATTCTGTGTTAGGTGACCGTAGCCGATGTTGGTATGTAATCATCACCTGTTTACGCCTCTCCTTGTTCATAGCGAGCGTGGTGTGCTCGCAGTAGAAGTCAGGCAGCAGTTGCTCGCTGGCGCCCGTGGGAGCCGTCCGCACGCCGCGAACCACCCTCATGTCTGAGTTGGCGTTCGCGTTCTTTATGGGAGTCACCAATATGTTTGTGACCTGGCAACAAACACAAGGAAAATCGTCAGATATTAAAAGGAAAAAAATAAATATCGTCTAATCTAAAAATACAATATTCACCTCTGCCAGCTGACCAGGTATCGCAGATGTCAGCCTGAGGTAGCAGTCGGCCGCAGTCTTGAGCTGAGCAAGTCTCTCCTCTTCAAGAGACTCCATCATGCCAGCACCTTTGACTACACTCGTTTCCCATTCCAACCTATAACAAAACAACGTTTTACATCGACAAAAACGAAACAAACTACCGAAAAACAAGTTTATTTTTAGATTAGACAGTCGAGTGTTTTGTTTCTATTTTGATTCAAGTAGTTTGTTTGTTTACCTAGATCGTTCCGCGTGTACACACACGTTATAATATTCGACCTCGGTCTTCTTGACGGCATCTTCCGTCTTCCTCTTCTTGACCTGAAGCTTAGCTGCGTCCTTCTCGCTCGTCGCGTTCGGCAGCCGCTCGGCCCGCGCCGCGCTTAGGATGGAGTGCGCGTGCGGTATGTGGCCCACGCTCGAGCTACGCGACAGACGGCTGTAAGCAAACATGGGAGCTAGTAACTCATTCCAAACGCTCCCTAATAAAACATTCGCAAAGATAAAAGAAATCGCTTAGCTATTCGCAGCGGCAAAGACAGAAGGATCCTTCATAAAATACTTGCTCGATGTAATGTTCCGGCAGACTACGTTTCAAACAAAAGAACAGAACATTATCATCTTCAAGTGAATCGCAAGAGGCAGACCTAATCTCCAAAGTGGCGTCCTGTAACTTTTCGTTCTCGCGCGCCGCTGTGTGCGAATGTTTCTTAGACTTTGCCTCCGCTGTTCTCCAGTCACTGAGAGACCGCGTGGTCTTGTCGACGTTGCCTTCGATCTGTAGCATAAATTAAATATTAGTGAACGCTCCAATTCGGTATCTACTATTCTGATTATTTCTGCAATAGTCACCTTCTTTCTAAGCTTCAATTGATTGTCGATTACATGTTTCATTGGTTTCACTAGTTCTTCGGACAGAGCACTTGAGTAATTTCTGTAACGAAGCAATTTCAAGCGTTAAATCTTTGTGAAATAACGAGTGGACATCTAATTCATCTGTATTTGTATTAGATTTTTTAGTTTACCTGTGAATTTCCGATCGTTTCTCCATTTCCATGGCGACATGCTTCCACGCCTCGGCGCACGAGCCGACGCTCTCCTTGCAAGCTTTTGTTAGCTTCGTGCCCAGCTTCGCCAAACATTTTGAGTAGTATATTTCTGCCTCAATTCTACAAAGAGAACAACATAGTACATTATTGTCTGTAGGGTTTCACAACCATTGACGGAAATGAGCATTCATAGGAAATAATCTCAGAAGCGAAGCGTAATGGTTTGTTTTACGTCTGTTCGTATTTGTGGTTGTGTAAAAGCAATGATAATGCAGTCGCGGCCAATGGGAGGATATCAATTTTTAGAGCGCGCGTTATTTGTGTCTCGCGTCTTGGCCCACTTGGCGGAACCTCGCGACGAGCTATTTCTGATTTTGTGGCCATTGCCGTGCCCTTACTTTCGTATACAATATTGTTTTACGTCGTGATCGATATCTGTGTATATTTCGTTGGCGAAAGCTATGGGCGTGCGTGTGAACGATATAATAATCAATTATGCAGCATGACGCGACTTTCGTATTGTCCCTGCGCCTGCGCAGTCTGCTGGTCTCGAACAGTGCGCGGAACGAAGGATCGCTCGAGTGATTTGCTCGTAAACAATAAGGTATTGTTTTATAGTTTATGTCTGGAAAGGAAACGTTACGGAGAAATGTCGATAAGATTGCTTATCTGCGCGCACGACTAGCGCCGACGCGCGACGCCGCCGCGCCGGACTCGCGAGCGCCCGGGCAAATGATGCGTAACAATTTTACCAGTTATTAGAAAAAGTGATAGTACCGTTATTATGAACTTCGTATACACACGTACCTACATCGATTACATGGCTATTCGATGTTTATGTTACATCCGAAGCCAAAATTACTGCAACTAACTTAGAAACCTGGTTATACAGTTCAAAGTTGTTAAAAGTGTCAAAATCTTCGGTTACCAGACTAGTAATTGGATTACATAATGATGAAGCACCAATTTGATGGTGCAAACCTCGATTTTAGTAGTCTGTACGAATTTTAGTTTGACGGCCGTATTTTAGAGTTCACCTTACATTTCAATTTAACATTGCAACAATCTAGTTTGATTTTGTTATTTATTTAACGAAGCAACATTATTCATACATGAGAACTGCTAGATTTGTATGCCATATCGTGCGCATACATAGTCAGAAGCATAACAGCTTTCTGTCCGTAAGGAAATAGTTCCGTTTTCTACAAAAGAATCTTTGCTTCACTAGAGATGAGTGAAGTTTAGTTCAGTTCAAGAATAATCCATTTTTTTGTTACAAGTATTTAGTGTTTTACATTTGACAATAACTCTGTTTGTTTATTTTATCGATACCTATACGCTTGTACAAATAGATCTTAACATAGTAAAACGACGCAGCTAATTTTTTGTCGCGATAACCGAATTGAAGTGGGCGGATTCGAAATCGAAAGTTTTGCGTACATGAGTACTGCCATGGGATATAAAAAAATACTGGTTGTCTACTTTGGTATTCTCTAAAGATATTAGTAGTTTGTTATTCCAAAAGCTTATACTTCTAGACATTTATTAATACACAACTAAATCTAATATAAGAACAAACACTAACTACACTAAAATTAAAACTTACATAAATAAAAACTAAACGGCGTCAAAGAACTCATCGTCATCCTTGTCAATGGCGGGGAACGTGCCCAGAAGGCTGTAGTTCAGTCAATAAATCACCCATAATGCGTTGTAGAGTGCGTGAGCAAGGCCCTAAGCAATGACTTCAGAAAATTGTTCAGGGTGCTTGGATAGTTAACTTACTAAAAGTCACTGACGTCTAGGGGGTGAGGCGGAGTGGGGGGAGGGGTTGAAAGTTCCCATTTTTCAGTTTTTCGCTAATATCTTTTAAACGGTGCGTCATGGAGATAAGAAGTCTTCTACGCAATGAAAGCTTATAAAATTATGTACAACTTTTATCTTCTGCACTTTTTCAAATTCCTACCTATTTTCGAACTATACTTTCCGGAAGAGTGAAAATTGAAAAAAAACTTCTTCGATTGATTACTACTTTTTGTATACTACTTCCTTCACGTTAATTGGGGATCTAGACACGCGGCAGCAAGTCAAGCCAAGTTCTAGTAAAAAAACTGGCTAACCAGCACCAAGTGTATCATTACACGAACCACTTGGTGCCACTTTTAACCCTTCTATAACTCAAAACTTCTTTAACGTAAACACATATAACTAAGTGTGTTTAATAATATCTATAAGGACATCTAGAAGCCCAAATTTCATGACGCTAGCTCAAACGGTTGTTAAGATATGAAGTCAAAAAGTCGTAAATTTTAGCACTGACTGACTGACATAATAATATAGTACCTAAACCTAACCTACTTCCAGATGTCCTAGAAGAATGAAATTTGGCATCCAGCTTGGTAATTGTGTGTAAAAGTAGGAAAAAATCTAAAAACAAAAAAAAAGTAAAAAAATAGGGGTGTCCCCATACAAAAAAAAAATAAAAAAAATTGTAGCGTTGGAACCGTTACAAGCAGATATTTGAAACTATTCCAATGCATGTATTACTATATTTAGCAAAAATAGTAATAATTATATTGGAATAGTTTATGACTTTTTGACTTTCATATCTTAAAAACCGTTTGAGCTAGCTTCATGAAATTTGGGCTCCTGGATGTCCTTATGGATATCATTAAACACACTTAGTTTTATGTGTTTACGTTAAAGAGGTTTTGAGTTATAGAAGGGTCAAAAGTGGCACCAAGTGGTTCGTGTAATGATACACTTGGTGCTGGTTAGCCAGTTTTTTTACTAGAACTTGGCTTGACTTGCTGCCGCGTGTCTAGATCCCCAATTAACGTGAAGGAAGTAGTATACAAAAAGTAGTAATCAATCGAAGAAGTTTTTTTCAATTTTCACTCTTCTGGAATGTGTAGTTCGAAAATAGGTAGGAATTTGAAAAAGTGCATATGATAAAAGTTGTACATAATTTTATAAGCTTTCATTGCGTAGAAGACTTCTTATCTCCATGACGCACCGTTTAAAAGATATTAGCGAAAAACTGAAAAATGGGAACTTTAAACCCCTCCCCCCACTCCGCCTCACCCCCTAGACGGGACTTTTAGTAAGTTAACTGTCTAAGCACCCTGAACAATTTTCTGAAGTCATTGCTTAGGGCCTTGCTCACGCACTCTACAATCTCTTTGTTGACTGGACTACTGGCAGCATTGCCACGTTGAATGGCTATGCCGATTCTCTGTGCAATTAACAAACCAGCCCTCTGATCACGAATAGATTCTACCAAACGTTTATTAGTAGTTTGATTGCTGTACCTTTCTTGTAATATAGATGATAGTTCCTTGCTGAAGTCGCTGCCTTGTTTCACGTAGCGGCGGAGCTCGTCAAAACCATTTTGGGCCTGAAAAAGACAAATTACATTAAAATACTTTTATTTTTTAATACATTTTCTAAGATGGGATTGGATAGATGTCGCTAGTCGCGGGGACGGATGGAGAAAATGCCCAGCAGTGGGACAGTATGGACTAATCATTAAATATTTGTTTGCGGCATTTGTTTAAATACTGTGTTATATATTGTGTGATATTTGTTGGTTGGTATAATAATGAATACATTAAGTTGCATATTTATAACAACGTCAAAGGAAATAAATCATTATATCCTAGCGACCGTTTTCCTTAAGCACGAGTTTTTTACTACAAAACACAACAATGTTCCTTTATACGTTTTTTCCCATCATTACTGATGTAGTATAAGATATTATGTAGTACATAGCAAATGTATGCTGGCATAGAAAGTTACTCCACTGTCTTTAACTTTGCATTTGCTAGTAGCAGTTAACTGCATATTGTGTTCGTGCAGAGCAACTTGCAGATCGTTTATCGTTAGCATAGTAGTGTATCTTTCCTGGAGATTTCTTTAATTGTAATTAGAGGTTAGATATCACTGTAATGCATCAGAAAAGTCTTGTGTTACGGATTACTTTCCGTCGCCCTTTCATTTTCAACTATAGAGGTATAATTAACTACGATGGCGAAAATCGCACAATATCAAGAATTGTTTATAAAAAGTACATTTTTCTTGTGGTAAATGTTAATAAAACTACAAATTATTATAATTACGACATTAATCTCTAAAATGAGTTTATTGAACTTAAACTTCTGCATAAAATTCAGTCGTTTAAACACCAACTATTTACTTAGATTTAAATATTTGATAATTTAATTGTATATAAATTAACTTGTAAACAAAGTCAAAATACATTTATTGGTGGTAAATAAACTAAACAATTTCGTATAATACAGAGATCTACGACTACTTTTTTTTTAGACGCCAATGCAAATTCTCCATGAACAAATTTAAGTGCCTTTGTAATCTTCAATCTACGGTAGGTTACAGAATACGTGTGCAAAAGCAACATGATAAGAAAATGATACATTAAACCTGAGAATATTCGTTATCATCAAGTAAAAACTCATCAGCAGCTCGTAATTACAGCACAAAGCTTATCATGTCCATGTTTTTGTAGCTTCCACGTGTTACACAAAACATATTTTAACATAGGATTATACACTCTAAGTTGTTATAACTAAGGGTGAAAATGCTTTGAGGAATTATAATGTAGCAGGTGATAATGACTGTTGGCATTAACACCTATGTAGATAAGTTATATGCTTTGATCCCGCAGTTCCTTTTTGTTTCCGTAATATAACAAATGAATGCTGTAAGATTTATACTCTGACAAAATGTGAAGGAAAAAATCGTAAGGAAACCTGGATTCCAAAATTGTGATCTGAAATCGCCAATTCGCAATGACCAAGCGTCGTGATCAATGCTCGATCAATCCCTTCTCTATATATGAGGACGCCTGTGCCGAGCAGTGGGACGTTTACAGGCTGATATTATTTTATTATTATTTATAAATACATTTATAAAATTACTGCGTACCGTTTCTGCAAACGTGTTTACTATACAACATTTAAAAACATCGTTCAAATGTTTATAAACAATCGTAACAAAATAAAAAATGCGTACTTTTCAGAGTGTAAAACAATACACTTCCGGCTTTATTTATTAGAATAGATTACAGGGAAGTTGCGTTTAATTAGAACTATCAGCGTTTTATCGGCTAAACGGAATGTTTTGTACAATTAATAACCTTTAGCGCGTGCGCTAATTGAAACGAACTTCAGTTTTCAATGTCTAGGTCATTACGTCATAACCTAACTTTTCTAACAGCGGAAATTGTTCGTGTTTTCTTTCTTTAGGAAAGGGTGTTTAGCTGCTGGGAGATAACAGCCTAGTATCATTATTATTAGTTACTAAATTTTATTTAGACTCGTTTTCATTGCTAATTAGCGCCCGCATTGAGGGGCATGGCAGTAGATTTTTGTTTATGTATCATAAGCCATAAGGGCCGCATGTGGTAACCGCTTCATCGGTCGTTTGCTCCCGCATTCGGGGACAGGAGATTTCTGTTAAACAATGTGTGAATATGACATATCAAAACGCATGCGACAACAGTTTTCATTGGTCATCCGCTCCCGTATTCTGAGTGTCCCCGTCTGCGGTATAACGACTAAGTAAACAACCAATGAAAATGAGCCTTATTACCTCCTTACATCTATGCTTATTAGTATTATTACCCATGTTAAATACAATACAACTACTATAAATACAAGAGCAATAAAGGTATAACTACTTCGGGAAAATTGGCATCAGTCCCTCTAGTCGGCAGAGTTCTGACCTATTTCGTGTTCTTGAACAATCAATCTGAAGGCCAACAGATGGTCAGTCTTGAAGGGATTGGAGTATACATTGTGTGACCCTAAGAGTGTCCCATTGCACTGAAAATAGTCTTCAAGCAGATGCATTTAAATCAACAATTAAACGAGTTTGTATCATGTTATTGTAATTTTTGTTACAATCGATTCATAATATTACCGGTTTGTGGCCAGTTGTGAGACGATTGTTGACGCCCTTTATAACTTTGACAGCAGGTCTTGTTAAGAACTTGAGACATGATTTCTTTCTTTGAAACGTTTGGATGGTTTTGAGGTGTAAATAGATAGTATCTAGTTTGGGGGCTGCGATCTTAATCTAAAAGGACTTTTAAGGATAAAACTGGTAGGTATTCTGAAGGGATGCATCCGGTCACACTTGAACCGAACTTCACAACATTTAGTAAGGGTCGAAACTTCAGAAGTTAGAAACACATTGGCTTTAGCCAGATTGTAAGAATGTCTGGAAGTATTTTTAGTATACACCTCCACGCGCGGTTATAATTACCCTCGAAATCCTCAAGTAGTGTGTTGTCTTATTCATTTGGTACGGTTTATTTTTAACCTTTTTACTCATCTGCCAATTTATTAACCCCGATACTATTTGATTTCTAGTCTTTGGTTAAAAATATATGTAGCTGTCGGTGAGCTAAACTATTAGTGCTTTATATAATTTTAATAAATGTAAAAACAAAATGATTTCTTTGTTAAATAAGTTTTAAAATCAGTCCACCATTGACGTTGATATCGCGTAAAACATATAGTTGAAATATACACAAGAATTGAGAACCATCTCTTTTATGAGTTGGTAAAAAATTGGTTAAAAGTGATAAAGTTACATAGGTACTAAAAAGGTCGAAGTACTAAAAAGTAGGAAGTACTTTTTATTACAAAAGGCCTTTGACCCTACACTCATGGACTGGTCGTATTATATATGTACACGACGAGCATTGAAAATTAATTCGATGTATAATGACAGTAATAGTGTGGAAATCATAATTAATTGCCTTTACATTAACAGCGTGTATTTCCTATATTTATTACAACTTTCGCGACAAGATAAGGTGATTTAAGTACGGCCATTTTCCGTTTTCCGTGATGAAAATGTATAAGCTTAGACTAAGCATAGATCAGTTCATATCTTAAGTTCCGGTCATTAGTCGCGTATCCTCCTAACGGGGGTTAGGATATTTACGTGCAAAATGTTCATGTAATACAAAATTAATTCTTCGATATTCTGCCTACGCATTTTCCAAAGGGGATCGGTTTTTATTTTCTCCAGATCAGTCTTTTACTTTTCGGGTCAGCTGCCAGTCATACAGAATTTTGCAAAATACCTTATTTTACGGTGTAGTACTTGAAAGTGACTGTCTACCATCGTATTTTACTATGTAATACAGTATCAGAACAAAAAAAAGATTCAACTTTTAAGCGCGTATTACGCGGCTGACGCCATAACTGTGATTCAGAAATCGATATAGCTAGATACGGCAAGGCTTACCTGTCAAACAAACTTACATCATAAAATAACAGAGAATACTATTATCGGAACTGAAGAAAATACATATTGTTATGTCAACATATAATATAATAATAGTATAGGCTTCAATAGTACTTAAATTGATAGTCATAAACAGTTGGAAATTAGCTTTTAATTATAGACGTTAAACACTTTCACGTCTAAATTTATACAAATATTATGATTTTATATCAACTTACAAGTCTTTGAGAATTGAGATAAATTATCGCTTCTCTTAATATATCATGAAATGATAAGCCTAGTACTAACATTTTTAGAAAGATGATAACTGGGTAGATTATTATTTAAATTTCATACAGATTAAACAGAATTTTCTTTAATAGAGGAATTGAGACACAATTCGTGTAGTAAACTCCATGTAATATACAATTGCTAATTGGCTATCCTATTCGAATTAATTTGAGCAATAATATAACTTTTACTCTGAACACCTAATTTCAACTTATAAATCAAAATAAGAATATATCTCAATTTTCTTACGAATGTACTAGAAACCATTATCCATATAACATCGTACTCTTTCATCACTCTTATGTGGGGTACCAAAAATAAGTACTGTACAGGTTTCCGCATAACATCGTTACGTATACGAGCCATTTTCTATCTGTCGTAATGAAAACCGTTTACACCGCATTTATCGCATTCACATCACTATCAAGCAAATGGTTCTTTATCCGCAAGTCACGCGCCACAGTGGTGTACATCAATGGATAAAATTATTCCTACCCATGCATTATACGACCGTACAAACTCACACAATAACTTTCTTTAAAACTGCTTTCTCTTCACACGAAAATAACCCTTAAACTTATCACCTTACGGTTGATTTTTCTGTTGATGTTTTGTGTTTGAGTTCCAATACGGTTGGTGCGCATGATTTGAATGTTGAGCTGCGCACGCGTTTCCGTCCGACCCGGGAAGTGCGCGCATTATGAAATGGAAACGGACCCAACCCGAATTAGGTGAATTAAAGTTTTAATAATGATTCATTATAGTTTAAAAGCAACGGTGTTTATTTAATGGCGTCGTTTGTTGAAATGGAAAAATACACTAATCATTCAAACAAAAATAAACAAATTCAAAATAAGTCTGGCGTTTCTGATCCCTTTAATTTCTTTTGGAATCCTTCTGTCAAAACTGAACTGTCAAATAAAAAATAATCTTCATAATCGGTTCACCCAGTCAAAAGTTCTGTGGTAACAAACAAAAAAAGCAGTCGAATTGAGAACCTCCTTCTTTTTTGAAGTTGTTAAAGCTTTCAGAAAACGCAGTAAATGAATTTGACAGATCTTTGGTTCTGATGGGGATACAAAATACTAAAAGAAAAAAAAATGTTATTGAATAGATGTGAGAAATTGTTTCTTGTTTGTTGTTAATCAGAGATTACAACACAGGTCAGTAACGGACTAGCGAAAGACTTATCAAGTTGACCTTTTGATTGTTATAAAATATCGTTAAAATATGTGTCATATTATGTAAACATTAATTTAATTTTATCTCATTTCACTTAATTTCATAACAAAATGCATTTCCAAATACCTCTCGAATCAGATCTAGATTATAAACGAATTCAAAAGGTCGCCGAAATAAAAATAAACATTCATTGAAATAAATACAAACATTTGTAACATAAAGAAGGACACGGTATTCGAACAGTACATTTATCGAAAGCATTAATATCCTATTCGAAAAATTACAGCACGCTACTTAGTTAAATAATAGAAAAAATAGTAACATGGTAAATATGAGGGGAAGGTCCAAAAAAGAAGATAAATTACAAAATAGTGTAGTCAATGATTCTTAAAAGTGAGATTCGAGCAGCTCTTTACTTTTTATAGTGACTGGTCTATTTAAGGTTTTAAATTCGTACATTTTATCTCTTGAACACAATTTGAGAAAATGTTTCAAGTAGGTATATTCAGTAGGTCGCAGTATTACAAATGAATAAATTAGGTATTTTTTTTATATCTTCAATAGACTTATTGCCGATTTACACCGTGCGACCGAGTACTCATTACATACCCACTTCCTCCAATTCCCAGTCAATCAAATTTTAATAGAATTTGATAGTTAGAGAATTCGCTCGTTTGATGTTGATCGGCCTTTACGTGTTGCGGACGGTGCGTTTATAATTCTGAGTGACGTTTACAATCAGTAGTAAGCAAACCTCATTGACTCATGACTGAGATGAATGACATAATAACATAGGCTGCAACATTTTCCTCCGCAATGTGTACACGGAATAAATAGCACAAATTGTAATCCCCAGGCGAAACGAAAACAGGCTAATGTCATGGTAGTAACTTTCACCAGTTTTTCTAATATTCAAGTAAAAAATATCACTTTTTACATTACCCCAATTATTAGAAGTGATTTCACTTTCACTCACCAACAATCGAATTGTGGCCGCAAAACCTCAACTGTAATGACAATTTTAATTCTTTTTTATTGCTGTTATGACTGTTACGTAAATGGTCGACTGGACCCGGGAACTGTTCCGGGTCATGAGGAATGAAACCAGAAGTACGCTGATGAAGAAAATGGAAGCTAATGGCCGAAAAACGCCCGTTTTAAGAAGGCCTTTGTTCCGCTAGCTAGTCGTGAAAACGAAACATTTATCATAATTACTCGACTCTCTCTGTCAGATTATAAATTGAATATCATTATAATACTACTGAATCAATACACAACAATTGTGCAGTTGAACTAAATATGATTACGAACCATATTGTTCTAATAAATGTTATCCAATGGCTGCAATGACAAAATGAGGACAACTATGCTTGATTTATTTCGGTCCAGTTGTTATAATCGCTCGTAAATATTTTACGTAAGAAAGTTTTACATGGTTTAGCAGCGATAGAAAATTGAAACTAAATAGTACAATGGAACTAAATGCTGTGTAATTAACATATTTACGAAATACGGAAATAGCGCCGCTTTTAGGTTTATTTAGACTCATCATGGTTTTTGAACGCTGACGTCACTGATAAATATAATTTCCGTGTTGATATGTGATTTATCTTGTAAAAGAGAAGTAGAACAAAACACGTTGGAGGATCAGCAGAGAATGCGCTAGGGATTCTTCCGGCCAAGGATAGAGACGCGACTTCGATGAACGCCCGAAATATTCCCAAAAAACAAAAGCTACCGATCTTTTAGTACAAAACATGCATGCAAACGAGCATTACATACATTACCCAACGTAATAACATCAACAATTAACAAAAGCCGTAAAATCAGCTAAGTATCGCATTGTATTGCAAGACAATCTTTTTATTCGCTCACCAAGGTAATGTTAACGGTCACATTTTTTTTAACTGCGTGCAATTACAAGGCTGTGTACGGTAGATGCGACAAACGTATGTAAGAATGTAAAGTCACATGTCGACTTCGTGTTTACATGATGCATGTGTGTATGGCTTCTGTTTGCTACTAGTTACCCGACTGCGAAGAAAGAGTGATCCTTGTTGGCCGTTTATGTTTGTGATTTTCTTTTTTATTTTGTATCTACCAAAACAGCTGGATTGATGGTTTTGTTAGATTGTCCCCAAAAACTAAATTGTATTTAGATATATGTTTTAAAGAACCTTAAATTTCGTACTCGACATGTATGGTTTATGTAGAACCCTACTGGATATCAAAACCAAGTGTTTTATAACTGGTTGTCAAAAATATACACATTATACACTGCGACTTATTTAGACACAAATGTCACTTTGTTCACACAACATTTTCGTCGTTTGACGGTTTTTCTTAATAAATGTCCCAATCTCGGACACTCAGTGTGCCCCTAACTGTATAGAGTACAGCGACTTGTGTATTAGTGTAAACTGTTTGTTTATAGTAAACGTCTGTTTTCGCGGTTACTAACAATGCCTACTTTCCATTTCGATTATACGGGAAAACATGAAAATGAAAGACATTGTGCCGAATGGGATTTTGTCTATAATTTTATACATTTGTATAGCCCGTCTAGTTAATGTTTGATAAGCATGTAGTTACGTATGGGCTAAACTACGTTACGACGACGTTGTTACAGGGGCCCGATTCCGCTACTTTAAAGTCAGTGGGTGGCAGGTTAATGAACATTCCAGTGTGTACCTAATTTTCGTATTTAGATAATTATAGTTTAATGACAAATGTACACCTGCTACTGTTGTCATTGTAGGATTGCCACAATTGCCACTGACTGTACAATGTAGGGTTACCCGAATACGAAAATTAGTCACAATAGCAAGTACACTGGACGTTCATTTACCTGCCACCCATTGACTTTAACATAGCAGAATCGGGCCCCAGTAATTACTTGTATATTACATACGTTTTGCCATGTATAATATTCGTTTGGTTACGATTGACTGCGGCAAAGTATCGGTAGTATACGTTCTTGCAATAGATCATATGTTACAGAACATAGTGTATGTCTAGTTGGACACCTATTACGGTTGTGTTTTCCTCGTAATTTAGATAATAGCTGCCTATTAGTGTTGGTAACAAATAGGTTATGGTGTATGATACTCTTCGTGAACTTGTTTTGTTACGTAAATCCAAACCAGACCCATGATTTACTTGAGAAATCGATCAAAAAGAAATAAATAAAACTATTCAATTTGCAAAAATAATGTTTAGGTTTCCTGATATGCATTGTTTGTTGTTATCTGCCATACCTCTAATTTGTTTCGAAATACATACGTCGTTATGCAAAGACTCAAAGCTAGACCCTTTTAACGTGTATTCAAATTAGGGTCTATTCAAGACAGCTAAAAGTAAAAAAAAAAATATGGACTGGGTAATATTTTTCACAAAATTTTATTATTCTATAAAGTAAGTGATCAAAGGTGACAAGATGATGAATATGCTGCAACATAATGTCTTCATTAGCGGTTTGCTGATAACGAATCTGCGTCGTCTACTTTTATCTCAAGGTCGTCTTTAAGAGAACGATAATTTTGTGTATTCAATACGTCATATTTGTTGAGTATATTTGAAGAAAACGTTTGTTTTAGGTTGCCTCTCAAGGGTAGATACCTAAGTGCATTCGGTACATTATAAGAGAGAAATCAAAAATTACTCAGGACTAATGAACTAGTGAGGCTAATGAATTAATGAATAATTCACTGGGGGTGCGATAATACCCATTCAAACTATATTGGCGCAGTCGAATTCAATTTACTATGATTACAACAATTGTATAAACTTTTAAACTATCGCGCTGCATGTTTATAGTAATATTATAACGGGGATTAGCGCGTACATGCATAAATACCTTTAGGGCTTGACGTTTCGACCGGGTTACACCGGCCGTGGTCGCAAGCAGTCGTCTGCTTGCGACCACGGCCGGTGTAAAAACTAAAGGTATTTATGCATGTACGCGCTAATCCCCGTTATAATATTACTATACAACAATTGTATCTTGGGAACTAATTTTAAAATCAAATGATCTTAGGTTTAACCTGTGATATCGTGTAACACACACACACAAAAAAATAATATAGAACCTTCTTTTAAAGTCGGTTATTAATAAGCTAGTGGTTTTAACCGGTTGGTAACTAAACCCACCGCCTACTGTGAAGAAATGTCCAGATCATTTCACCAGGACAAACACAAAAGTCGAAAAAAGGTTGGTTACAAGTACTCACCCAATAATAATCCTTAAAAACTTGGTTATTCGAGGACCTTAAATTGATCATCTCTTCCAAAGTGTTCTGCCACCGGTCCATGCCGGCGGCGATCTTGTTGGAGACGTTCTCCCGGTTCATGGCTTCTGTCTCCTGGGTCTTTGAGGAAGCATCACTGACACTTGCTTCCCCCCGCGCCTCGCCCCTCGCTTCCCCCCGCACGGATGAACTAGACTCCCGGTTGTCCCGGCTGATCGCACTTAACGTCCTGTAACCAACGAGACATCATTTTAAACTAACCGAATAGAACACTTTCAAAAAGATCGAATTTCGAATATCCAATCGATTTTTAATTATGGTAACATTAAAGATCATTAAATAACAGTCGAACTTATAATTAAAATCTATATTCAAATTAAATTTTAAACCTGCCGCCGTAATTGCAAAGTAGGTACATCAGCGGATAGAAAAAAAATGAAGCGGAAATTACTTTGAAGCGAGTGTTCAACTGATGTCTTATTTGCCAACAATTTAACTGTTATGATAATATGTTGTACACTGTATTGGTGTTATTTAAATACTGGTAATCTTAAACACGACTACTGTCAAGGCAGTTACGGAGAGATGTGAATCACTTCCTACAGTGGATGCGTAACACTTCTTACTCACCGTTTCCTATAATTAAGCATTTATTTATTTGTGAACTATGCTCAGAGGAGAACGTTTAGGATATCTTTAAGGGGCTTCATTAGGACCAACTGACTATAGCGTAGATGAGTTGTTACGGAATGACAAAATCTGTTTAGTTCATCTAATAAAAAAAAAAGAATCAGCGTTCTGTCTAATGACGTCACGCATTATCTCCGAATCATTTCAAATCAATGTGTGGGTATAAGTTTATGGTTATGCAAAAACCAAAAAATACGTGTCTAAAATTTTTTTGGTAACTAAGCAAAGGGATATAAAAAATATTGTCATCTAACCCTTGTTACCAAAATTGAGGGGTAAAGTTTTTTTGGATGACACCAACCATTAAAACTTCGTGCGTTTCTTTGAAGGTCAGACAGCCAATAACATGCTCAGTTAGGTTAAACACTTGCATAATATTTTGCACTAAACAAACGCATCGCAAACCGGTTACAAAGATCAATACATAAGTAACTAATAACAAACTAGGTACAAAGTTCTACACAATGATATTCTAATAAATATAATATAATATATTATTATATATAATATAATATATAATTTATTATAATATCATTGGTTCTACACTTCATTTAATATCGAATAATTTAGTTCCATTTTTTGCAAACCGTTTTAGAATAGTAGTTGGGTACTTAAGCTAATTGAATAATTAGTTATCAATGAGCGACGTCACAAGGCTTATTACATTAATGAAGTCGAAGGAAAGAGATAGCTATATAGCTGCCTTTCATGAGGAAGATATTTGGAGTTTAATTACTTGGGCTGATTTTATCAAACTTTGTTTAGAACGTAACTAACGTTTACTTTAGCTAATCTAAGTTTCTGTTCGTTGTGATTATCTACGGATACAGTTACATAACAAAATTAATAGCGTAAAACATTAAAAAATGTATAAAACTATCAAAAATATTTAGAGCGCTTCAAAATCTAACAGCATACAATGTAACTTTACTATTATTCCAGAAGTTGTGTAATCAAGAGATCTTAATTACATAATTACAAATTACACATTAGCTTCATAAGTTACAAACGGCAAGAAATGCAGCAAAAGACAAAATGTAATAGGCAAGGTAAAAAATCTTGAGTTTTACTTATTAATACAGAGATCGAACGAGTTTTGATTACTACAGTTATTACACTAGGTAGGTAGCTACTCCTATAGTTATTTTTTGGTAGAGATCTTCGCAGTTAGCCTGAGCGCAGGCTTTGACTGCTCCACCGCACTTTAAACACTAGGTAGGTACTCCAAACTACTCCAAAGTGCACCTTCTGTCTACTATATGCGCATAAACTAAATTAGTCGTCACAACGTATCTACTGCTAATGTCTATTGGATAATCACGAGTGACCCACAACGTTGACTCACTAAACTAAGTCGATAATAAAACATACCAAGAAATACTAACGTGAACACCCTAAAAAAAGTTATGTTATGTTATATTTCACGTCACTCCTTATGTAAAGAAAAGAGATAGCAGATAACTCTTAAACAAACTTTTGTTTTGATAACGGCATTACACACTTTTACTTACATTCCCGTGTAAGCATCTAAAATTAATTAAATGATTGTTAATTGTTCATCTTACGCAATCTATTCATGCGTAATAATTATCATCGTGAGCAACGAATTTACTTATATATTCGCAGAATTTTTGTACGCTTTCTAAAAAATATCGTATCTTAGTAGGTACTACACGCAAATCGATTCAAGGCAAAATGATAATGTTCTTTTCGTGTATGCCAAAGTAGCCATTAAATGTTACGCGTAAAGGTCATAATTGCTTAATTGCGTTAACCGTAAAAATAGCGTTTGAGAGTGCACCACGCGTGTGTTCTTAAATCCATATTTAGTTTCATTATGTTGAACATCTGATTTAAGTATCTTAAATTGCAAGAAAGCGCACATAATGTAGTAATAATCAATCGCATTGGAGTTATTTGTGGTACCTAAAAATATACACGTCAAGTTTGGTGCAATGTAAAAAAAGGTTAATTCTAACTTATCCTTGTTTAAAAACAAAGTATTTTTCCGCATTCAAAATCGATTTCTTATCGAATTATTTGATGCAATGTACGTCATAATGACTACAACCATTGTAGAAAACATGCACAACATAGTAGAACCGTAACACAAAAAATAAAGGAGTAACTCGCAAAAAGGTCGAAATGAACTCGCGGTATATTTAGGTACTCGAATTACTCGATACAGGTCTACGTAAGCGATAGAAACCAGTTATACTTCTTTTCGTAACACCAACGGACATATACGGCTTTATAATGATAAATTAGTACCTAATACAGATGACTCGGTGTAGCCGGTACTCAGATGTAACGTTTTAAGACCGCGATCTATCATTACGTGAAGGTCGAGTACTATTATTAGATTAGAGAAGCTTATTTTAATTATAGGCTCTTGTAGTGAGTCGTAAGGCTAGATTGATGGGCCATTTCTGCAGATTTGTATTAATCTGGAGCTAAAATACCAAATCGTCTTTAGCCATTATTGGAGTTGATCATAGAAAAAGTTCACAGATATGTTGGTACGACTGTTCATAGTGTCAATTAATACCAGTTTACAATATAATATGATGTAGTATTTTATGCGTTGGTTACAATTATTTGCATATGTACTAGGTAAGCTTACGTTTAAAACTCACGGAAAAAATAATGGTAATAAAACAAAAATATTATTTGCCGTTTATTTGGCACACTGTTTCCTCTTTAGATACGCGCGTAAAAGAAAACAACGAAGTTACATCATTATTGGTTAGAGTTAAGCACGAAAGTAGCCCTGACCCTAATTATGGCAGCGAAACGCCAACTGATAGAAAAATGTAATGCCTTCGAGTGAAACGTTTAAAGATAGGGCTGAGCGACTGTCGACAATTCAATGAGTAACTAAAACATTTTGTCGATATCGGACATTTGAAATAATTGGCATCATGTCAAAGTTTTTAGGTAACCCTATACTGATAACCAGGTGAACAAAACGGTCAAGTGATGTTCAATAGCCGAATTTATAAAGCGTAAAATCACTTAGAAAACAGCTAATTATAATTATCAATAAATGACTGAACAGATCTTCACAAATAAAGACCAAGAAAAAATAAGAACAAAAAAGGTGCATCTACACCGGTCGTATACACACATGTTAAACTTATGGTTTTTAGTCGACTATAAAGAAGACTGAACTTTGTTAATCGTATCCCATAATACCTCTTCTTTATATCCTAAACGCTAGGCTTTAAATCAGGCCTTAAACACATACCATATATTTGTCAGTGAATATAGGTTTTGAGCAGTTTTAGGTTACATCTGTCACCTTTAAATAAATTTATGTCTAAACTATCACTGACCGCGCTTAATACATCTCCATATTTAGCTATAAATTAACAAACATTAATGTATTTATTATTGAGCATACATTAACATTATGAGCTCATAAAATTAGATTTACAGCATTGATATTTTTAATTTAATGTCTCTAAGCTCGATTGTCAATTCTAAAAATAATACTCGTTTGAGGTGCTGTCAGGATCTTGTGTGCATTGTTTTGAAACAAATGCATACGCTTGTCATAATATTTAATTTGGAAAAGAGCTTGACGTCCTATATTTAGTGTTGCTAATATTTTTAGATTAAGTAACGGTAATGAAAGTGATAGTGTCTGAGTGAATTTTAAATTTATCGATAAAACTATCCTCATTCTCTCTTGTTGACTCCCAACCCTATAATTTTCAGATATATATTTTCTAGTTGTATCTGCAGTTTGGAGCGCACACAAAAACCTGGAAACAATAGGGTTTTGTTAGGACTCACTGGCTTTCCACTGGATGAGCACATTGTTCAGCCTTTCATTCTTTACGGAAGTGACCAATGCTTTGAAGGTGATCATTAGGAAGCTAGAATGCTGCCAGGGGATTTTCAACCTTATGTAGTTAAGTTATACTTATTAATGAAAATTTTTTCGTTGGCATCTTAATTGTATTACGGTATCTCCTCAATCTGGTCTTTCGAATATTGTTTTTCTTTTTTTTTTGAGAACCTATTGCACGTGTTTACAAAACATTACAAGTACACCTTCCCTTTTTACATTTCTGATAGAAAATTATATACAAGGAACTTACGCAATTTGAGATCATTTCTGCTCTGATTAATATTTGAAACATATTATAATACTGTTGAAAAACTTGGATAAACAGCATGTCAAGGTTTTAATTATCATTTAATTTCTTAACCACGAGAAGAGGTATATAAAACTAATAAAAAAAAGAATGTTTGTTAAAAGACAATAACGACCTCTGGCGGTCGAAAGGTTTACACAGGTTTATAACGTGTCGCCAACTCTGCGGTTCTGGGTTCTAAACCCGGAAGAGTGAAAATAGAAAAATACTTTTCACATTTACCTGTACATGGGTGTTTATTTTGCTTTCGTTTTCTCTGATTCCATAACACAAGTACTTAATTTAGGGTTCAATGGAGCAAGAAAGCAAGGAACTAATATACGTTGTCCACATTTTTATTAATGTCTTTATGTGAAGATATTATTATTATATGACTTGACCAATAGACATGTTAATCGCTATACAGTATCACTCGAGTGTTCAGTGCAGGTGTACGGACACGACACTGCAACAAGTGGAGTTCGAGCTAACCTCTTTAATGTCACGGTCAAATGTAAATGTTTATTAAAACTTTTACATTTATTTTAAAGGAAGGATGGCGCAAAAGAGTGATGAACTCTGTATGGTGAGGAATGAAAATATGGATGAACTGTAAGGCTGAAATGGGAGGGTGAAAATAACACAGGGTAAGGAAGAAAAAAGGAAAATGCATTATCAAAGGGCAAAGGTAGACCAATGAAAATCCCTGATCATAAACAATGAAATTAGTAGAGGAAAGAAAATGCGGATGGAAGTTAAATAACGCATGACTAAAGGATGCGTATTACTCAAAATAACATGGGCAAAGGCTAGCAAACGAAAAACCTATCATAATAATCACTGTAATGAGGGAATATCATTAGGAAAGTCGATAATGCAATAAGGCAAGAAACAAAACCTTATTAACATTGAGTAAGTCGTATCAACACTATCTATAGTATCTTGACATATTCCCCGATATCTACTTACCACATATTGCCTAATGCGAAGTGATACTATTGCTCTTAGATTTCGCAGCGCTGCGCCCGCGCCGGTCGCAGTTACATAACGTAACCGCCTCGCCGGACCGTTGGCAATCCTACGTCACTAGCCACTACTTATCTTTGCTTAGGGCTGGTACACAACTTAAACAGTGGTATCTAGAAGTAAATAAAGGCGAAATTTTACTTCAAATAGTTTACTTTTCATTTTACGCGTTTTTTTTTGTTTGCTTGTTGTTCTTTGGTCTATTGAGAATACGATTTGACAACATAAGTTTTTGTATACTTCAGTAAGTACACACCTTCGGTTTTGGAACAAAGGCATTAAGATCTCTCAGAATTAATTAATGATCTATATAATATATCATCGATTAAGGTATGATTTCACACTAAGAGTAAAGTGCAATATGGTTGCTAAACATAATTTTCGTAAGAAATAACAAATGACACAAAAACATGAATATTTATTTGATCGTTGACATTTGCATTCCATTAACTTAGAGAATTGCATTAAGTTAATTATTGCAAAGCAATCTAAATGTTGCCATTCAAGCTAACCCACTCAATATGGCTTATAAGTCTTTCGTGAATGATACAAAAACCCAGCCTGAAAAAGGTTTTTTTTTTGTTTTTAGTAACGAAAATTATATTGGCAATAACTCTTTTTGTAAGTGTGGCAACCCTATTTACGAGTACCTAGCATCCAATCATCGAATTTGACTTTCATCATCGCCGGTGGTATTTAAAACCAGATTTTCTATGAAATCAAACGTGTCTGTTAATGTTTGTATTTTAATAAGATTTGTTATCATTAAGGAAGAAAAGAGTTTTCTGTAAAACTTGAAATCCACATTTATTTTTGACTGATCTATAATTCAACGGAAAGAATCGGCCTGCAAACCATTCCATTTTTAAATGTTTTTTTTTTGTCTGTTCTGTCTAAGTATTTACTATTTTCTGTTTTATTTTTATGTATTTTTATAATTAGCTTTTTTCCACTTAACGCTTTGGTGTACGCTCTGTTTAAAACCTTTTTCTAGACCGTAGCAAAATTTAATTAATAAATAAGACAATATTATTAAACTTTAAATTAGAAATTATTATTCTTATAGTGATTATTTATTATTTATTAATTAATAAGATGCCGATACCTCATCATAACAGTATATCAACTGCTGGGCACAGGCCTCTTCCCATATAGGGTATGATATAAAAATACATTTAAATTGTTAAGCCATTTACTTACTCAAAGTATATAATTTTTGTACAATAGAAGAAATAAATAGTGGTCTTTATGCTGTCAGTCTCATTTTTTACCGATTCGTGTGATTGATGTGTTGTAAATGACATCAAACGTTAAATGACTCGAACTGTGCTGTGTATTGTATTTTTAATGGCTGTTACGTCATTTCATTGACTCCGTATGTTATTACAAATAGGAGGTTAAATAATGGGTTGATAGCTGTTTACGTTGACAATAGGTTAGGAAAATCTGACATGACATGAAAGTTTAAATTCTCTGGCAGTATTTTTTTTTTATAGCAACCGTAATAGGGCATAAGAACCGGGTTTTCCCGGTTCCAAAAGAACCGGGAATTCCCGGTTCTGGAGGTTTCTGAAAGAACCGGTTCTGTAAATCTGGGAACCGGGTTTTTCGGTTCTTTCGGTTCTATCTTTCTTTCTTAAAATAAACTTAGAAATACCTCAATTCACGCTAAATGTCAAGTTATTATCATATAATATTGTTACACGTATCTTCTTTAACAAATAAAGAGGAACTTAATAAGGAATTAAGTCAAGCTATTCTGCTCCTGAATTGATATCGAATGACCTGAGTACTACAGTCAGGGTAGAAATGGCTCTGTCCGAGAGTGGTATCATTGCCACGTTGAATGGCTATGTCGATTCTCAGTACATCGAACAAACCAGCCCTCTGATCACGAGTGGAGTCTACAATTCTTTAAAAAGATTTCATGCAATCGGACCCCGCGACCCGAGCGTTTCAACCCCAAACGGCTCAAAATTATAATTACCTATTAGGTTATTATACTTTCGCCATTTAAGGGTCTCTGCAGCTCCAGGAGCAGCGCCAGGAGAGGCAGCCGAACTTAGAAAGTGGGACGGCGCAAGGGTGTCGACGCACCTTGCGTACCGCACCAAAGGCCGAACCAATTTCCAAGGCAAGAATGACATACCTTCAGATCTCTTACCATCGCCGCGCACCTAACCATTAGGTTCCAAAACAGCTGGTACACCGGCAGTGACGAATAATGACATTATTATTTGCGTGACGGGATATACGCCCTACGCTCCTGCTGCAGGATAGGCCATGGCGACCGAGGCAATTAACTGTTTCATCGCGTTGACAACGATGACATGCGAAACAAAGTATACCTAAACGTAAACTGATGGCGAGCCGGAAAGTATTGTCATCCAAAATCGTACCAAGAGTGGATGATGGAAGTGCCTGTTACCAGAGGTCCGATTCCCATTCTCCCACAGCCAGGAGACGCGCACGCTCTGCAGTGTTGATCGACGTATTAATGAATTCTTTCCGTATCAAACTGCAAAGCGGCTCGTACCACTGGCTTTGGGAAGAACGTTGCTCGGGTAGATCTACGCCCGGGCAGGACAATTCCCAACTATTTACAGCCTCAGTCATGCACAAAATCTGGAAAACAACAAGAGTGGACCCTAAGATTTGCCTGGTTAAATTTTTGTGGACCGAAGACAAAAATGCTGGTTAGCCTAAACTGGAAACTTTACGTACACCTAGCCGACCAAATCGGATCGGCAGCGTGGCTTGGGTCCAAGCTAGGTCATCCGATGTTACTTTAAACATGGACGTTAACGTAATGTAAATTTTAGAGCAAAACAACAGCCAATTAAAGTAATAGCAGAATTTAAAGAGAATTTGAAAAGTCTATTCGGAATTTATTGAATATTTTTTTTGAGTTATTTCAATACCTTATTTCAAACACAGTTTTCGATTTCTATAGTGAATTATAAACAACTTCCAAAATACTGATTTTAGTGCACTGATTATCGCTTAATGTTACTGAGAAGCGATGTTGTAACTAGGATTATAATTATAAAAATAATAAAAAATGCTTTTTCCAATAAAGTGTGTTTTATACATTCTCTTTTATTCGTTATGGCAGTAGAAAATCAGCTTTTGAACTAAAATTTATCGAAAAGAACCGAAAGAACCGAAAAAACCGGGTACCCGGTTCCAGCTTGAGTATGGAACCGAAAGAACCGGTTCCTAAAAATGGGCCGGTTCTCGATGCCCTAAACCGTAATAGTATAGGATAGCTATATGAAACGCTATCTATCTTGATCTTCAGAGATAGAGCTGTATGGAACGCTAGCTTCATAAAATTTCGTGTTCACAACAAAAAAAATACAGTTTAAAATTTTATAACACAGTCTAAGTAAATAAATACCTTTGATTATGACTATAATTAATGGTAAATACTATATTAACATAGTATAAAATGAATCTTTTGAACTATTCGATAGATTTTAATGCAGTTTTCAGGAAAAGATAGAGTAATTCAAGGGAAATATTTATATGTAAAATGCATGCATGTACAGTACAGAAAAGACGATAAGCCGAGGCGGGTCAACCTCACAATACAATACACCTAACACAAATAAAACTTTTAGAAATATTACTATAAACATGCAGCTCGATAGTTCAAGATTAGTGAAACGTTTAGATTACATCAATGATATTCTAATAAACAGATATGTTATAAGCGTGCAATCGTGAAGACTCGAAAACGTCCTAATTGGGACGTATTGCCATTAACAACAACACTATTTGTCTCTTTTTTTCTTATGGGTTTTATCGCGCTATCTCTTTCGCTAGCTGCCGCGCTGCGCGGAACACTTTTTTCGATTGTTTTGTATGTGTATAACATATCTGTTTATTAAAATATCATTGGATTACATCAAATAACTTCCTAATTAACAGTATTTTTATTTAAATGTCACTAAAACATATTATCAGATAGACAATAGATGAATTAAATTGATAAGCTAAACCAACTTCCCTCGCAAATTGTAAACGCTTAGGCGAAATGGATTAGCTAGAGGTGGCCGTTCGTAGGCGATCGACTATCTACGAGTAAGAACTAGTCATTACGAGTGTTATATTGCAATTTGCAATCGCTTGTTTGCAAGCACTAGTTGCAACATCGACTAACATGTGACTTTAGTATAAGATAGCTTCCAATCGAATCTGAGTTATTTGATTGTTGAAGGTAAATAGAAAACTATGAATTGAGTGTATTTTACATATGTCCCGAAATTAAAACTATTTGATAAAACATCATTTTTAGATATTAATAGGGATTGTTTCGAATTTGTCTGTGAAAAAAAGAATAAGAAACAATAATTCTTACAAAAAAAACCGACTCCAATAAACTACATAACAAAATACAATATTAATGATCATGTCATATTTAAAATAAATACACTCAAATACACAATTAAAACTATTTGATAAAACATCATTTTTAGATATTAATATGGATTGTTTCGAATTTGTCTGTGAAATAAAGAATAAGAAACAATAATTCTTGCAAAAAACCGACTACAAAATAAGTCTCTCTGGTATTCTTATGGATCCCATTGTCATAACTGGACCATTAAAATGGGACACTGGAAGCATTACCTTTCAAATAAAAAAATAATCACCAAAATTCTCCCAGTCGAAAGTTCTGAGGTATAATAAATATAAAAAAAACAGTCGAACGAATACCTCCTCCATTTTGAAGTCGGTTAAACAAATACTTTAGCTGATCAACAGTAGCTCAGTGTTTCATTTACCTATAAACACAGCTAAGTCTATTCTTAATCCAGATTTACACCGAAGTGTGAGAGCTAGCGCAAGAGTCACGCAGACTCGCAAAAAATGTCGCTCAGTATGTAGTTAGTCACCATGCCAATAGGTCATCTTACTAGATGATCCACATTATACACATTATGGTATCAGTATGCCAGTGTTATAAACGTAAAATAATTGGTTATACATTACGGATAATGTAAGTTTACGTTAATCTATTTTAATAACGGGACTTTTATGTGACTTTATTATAGCTTTATCTTCACTTAAATATCTCTATTCGTAGTCATTTCAGGGCAGTAAAAATATCAATATTTATAAATACTCATAACATTGTTTATAAATATTATTGTAATTGTGTTCGAGACATTTGCTTTTACAGTCTTGCAATAATTGCAAAGTCGCTTCAAAAGACTTCTTTAGTCATAATTATTTAAAACAAAAGTAAGATGACAAAACTAGCTTTACCTAGGTCCATTAAGGTGGTCATTTAGGTATTGCAGTAAGTTCTAGCATTAGCAGGTCCAGCCACAAATTAGTTTAGTAACAACCTACACGGACTTTCGACAGTATGTGCAATGTACATGTTTACTATAATTTGAATAGAATATGATCTAAATAGCAGAGAACCGCACATCTGTGTAAATGTTAGCGCATTACGCTAAGTAGGTAAGCAGTCTAGTTCGAGCAATGTAGGTAACACGCAACGAAGCCACTCAACAAATATTGAAGACATGTCAATAGGTATACTACCTTTTTATTATACTAAGAACAGAAGAACAGCTAGTCACGCGAATAACGACTTAATAAGCCTACAAATAAGACATAGATCTCAATAACAGGCCGTGGATGGTGTCGTAAGTAAAATCTTGGACATTATCAACTTTTTGTTTCGATTCTACAAAGCAAAGATTGCCAATCTTGATACGGCGATAGTAATTACTGTATTACAACTTAGTAAAAAATGTACATGATCATATTTGAGCAGTAACAATAGTTGATAATGTGAGTGGTTCACAAACTGAGTGTCGTTTGAGAAATGATTGCGTGAACACATCAATTGTACAATATAGTACATTCCTCAATGTGAGACTAAGTACAGAGACAATATTAACCTTATGACGAAATAAATATATAAATAAAGGGAGAGGCCTATGTCCAGCAGTGGACTATGATTGGCTGATTGATTGATTGACGAAATAAATTGAAAAGATTGGAAGCATTGAGTAATCTATGATGCTGTGGATGTAAGAACTAATGAATGAATAAAAGTTCATATAAATGTTTAGTCGTGTACATTTTTAACCAATCTGCAATTTTGGCTGACTTCCAAAGTACATGGTATGTGTTTTTGTTTTAGTAATGAAAAGCACTTGACTCTGTAATTTTGTATAACATACGTTATGTCAGAAAAAAAATTGATCCGTGCTGAAGAATACATATGACTATGCAGAATGGTCTATAATTTTTATTTACCATTAAAAAGCCTAACGTTAATATTAATTAATTCAGTTTTCACTAGCATGTAAACTAAAACAAAAACGTCTGCATATAACAACAACAAAGCCAGTAAGAAAAAACGCAATTATGTACAGCCTTCGGTCAAAATAATTAAAACATACTTAAGAATTTAAACACAGCTACTTCCTTCCTATAAAACGTCGGCACGTAACGTATCCGTAACATGTAAAAATACCACAAACGACCATTATTACAAGACCCTTCGCAAGTATCAGGAATAATGGGTAAATAGGTCTGAGTAGTCTGGTAGCCTGGTAGCTCTAGTCGAGGGAAATCGGTCGCGAGGATCGGTCGCCGAATGACAATCGATTTACTGCGACGAAAGTGTTGCAGATTGATGCCTCTATAGCATCGATTTGGCGACTTTCACTGAGTGCCAGTGACCGCTGTGACGTCACGCGACGTCATCTCACCACATGATTGATCGAATGTTGATGGTTGACAAACGATAAGTCATCGTGCCGGTAGAAGTTAGGCATTCTTTATTCGATAATCATGTAAATGAGCTATCATGAATTATTCACGTCATTGGAATAGGCAGAGGTGTCAGTACGGTAGTAAAAATATGTAGATATTTTGTCATCGTCAATAGTGAGTCCACTTTCTTCGGTTTATCGATGACCACGCAATCGATCGTTACAAAATCGATTCGAAAATCGTTTGATGGTCACGTTGTGAATGCAGTCGAATTAAATGAGAAGCCTTGAATTATTAAATTAAATCTGACATGGCGATTGGTATTCCCGATAATTGAACTATGTTATTGGCATGTGTTACCGACTAGTTACAAGTTCGAACACCGGATAAATATCGAACGAGATCGGTTCTAAGTAGATGTTAATCGGTTTTAATGACCTAGTCGATACGATACAGAATTCACTGCATAGCAAGTTTCGTTTTAGGGATCCTTGGATTTAAACTGGTTTAGAATATACCTTTACGTTTATAACAGAACAAGCCTAACGACTACACACTTGGTGCCACGAAGAACTAATTAATTTCTTAGGGACTAATAGGGACTATTTTACTACGTCGGACCAGCTAAGAAACAAATGAATGATAACCCAATCAAATTCTCACGCGAGTAGGTAGATATAGCGAATTTCACAAAAAAATTGACCGGAAGAAATAAAATCGTAAATCCCAAACTACTTTAGGAAACGCTTTATACGATTATGAACAATATCCTCAATAAATGAAACAGTATTAAGTAATATAGCTATGTATGATATAAGTATAAATCCGATACCAATACGTACTATTCAATTACAAAACTGTCATTTTGACATGAGACCTTAGAATTAATTAATAGTATATTGAAAGTAATGACGGTTTAATATTCCATGAACTGCTTGACATGGCTTCTTAACTTTGCAATAGTAATAATAATAATATTCCTGGACAATTCACACACGGTAATCTGATCCCAAGCTAAGCTCTAAGAGAGCTTGTGTTATGGTAACCAGACAACTGATAAACATACTTATATATTTTTAAATACATACATATTGTAGATAAATAACACCCAGACGCAGAACAAATGACCGTGCTCATCACACGACATTTGTCCAGAGTGGGAATCGAACCCACGACCTCCGGTATAGCAGTCAGGGTCACTAACCGCTAGACCAACAGGCCCGTCAAATATAGTGACTGGTAATATCTGATCCATATAACACGAGCTTAAAGAAGATTAAAAGTTTCTATTGCAAATTGCAATTGAATCACTTCTTGAAACATTGGTTCTGTCACGGTTGTCTCTCTAGATAGGATTGTGTTTATTGGGCTAGGATTAAGTTCTACTTTCTAAGATTAAACATAACGCTTGGTTACCTATGGATAAAAAATTTGGAGCAGTAAAAATAAGTTTTCGAGGAATAAAGTCCAAACTAATGTTCCGCTTTCACGGCCTAACCCCTATAGCGATCGAAATTCGGTAAGGAGTAAACCTGAAAAAAAAGGGCATAAGGCTGTAGACAGCATCTGGTATGTTAATAAAAACTATAATCACATCAATAAGTAGGTAATTTTGTTACTTGACAGACGGTCTAAAACAATTCTATCAGTTCTGTAAACGCAAGAAAAAATGGTGGTAATGTCCAAAAACAAGTGAATGACATCGTACACGCATTTAATGTTAGATCAGCACTGATTTTACAAGAAACAATAGAAGCCGTTTTTTTAATTGCACTGACAATTTTCTAAATCGTCAGTGCAATAAAAAAACGGGTACTATAACTATTGTAGAAAGACCTCTGAATATTATAGAAGGTGACCCGAAATGTAAAGGTCAGATGGGTCTTCTTAAATTAGTAGTAATTCTACTTTTACATTCATCTTGCCTAATTGTCGAGATTGTTTGGTAGATTCCCACGTGTTCGCACTTTCAAAGGAAATGTTATAGTACAAAGGCTGTCTTACTTTTTTCTAGCAAATGAGCACCTTCCAAACAGTTATATCAACCTTTATTTCTAGAAAAGTACCGAGTGGTATTTTCGTGACTCGATTAAGATACATAGCGCAGTCGTATAATGTGTAAAATTTAACTCCTGGAAAGAAATGGAATAGAGACTGAAGCTAAAGCAGTTTATAAGAACACCAAATCGGTTGCAATTCCTTAAAATACAACATCGCTTTAAATAATCAAATACTCTGTATAAAGAGCTGAAAATCTGCAAGCCAAGGTAATCAGCAGATTAAATCAAACGAAAATTATCAGATAGACGGCTAATTATTAAATATAAATAAGAAAAAAGTACTGGCTGTATTTCTGCTAGGCCTAGATCTAGCACAGTTATAGTATAATCTGAGTCATACAATTTGATTGATTGATCCTCATTTATATGCAAATCAAAACAGAATAGCATTACTGTTCACTTCAAGCTTGTACTCAAATTCGTCCCGACAATAACCCATAAAAAATTAATCTAGGTGCAAATATTGGCCTAGAAACATTGATTTGTTCCACGAAATGTGTCTCGTGATCTGTCTGAGGCGACACAGATCGGTGTCAGAACAATACTGCATTAAAGCGATCGCAACTATTCTATCCACTTTACTATCTTCGCACCGATCTTCAACTGTTTCATGTGTAGACAGTTCGACGCACACACAGACATACATTCAAATACATGAAGCTACCGTCCACTCTTCAAGTCCTGACAGAGTGATTAGCATCGCCTGCTGACGTTGACTCGTTTCACCAACATCGCACCTAAATGCTATATTAATATGAACCAAATTAGTATTATTTAGCGCAAATAAAACTGTCATGAAAAGTTCAAAGATAGAGGACAAATATTGAAGGTTGGTAAGAACACCAATAAAAACAAAAGCAGTTTAAAAATAAACATGATCATGGAAACAAAGTTTATAGACCTTACGTACGTAAGGACATTTATCTTTTTGGTGAGTATGGTGAATATAAGATTTTGGTAATATAATGTTGATCGGTAATGTTAAGTGGCGTAAGACGGTAAGACTCATTAAAGTTGGCAAATGTGGTGGTCACGGCCGAAGCCACGTGAAGGGATCCCTGCGTTGGAACTGGAAGCGTCAAGAATAGACCACTCGATATACTGGTTTTTGTTACGATTGAGAGAAACTTTGCGAGACCATTAAACGGATTGTTGTTTTAATAAAAAATGTCGATTAACTCTTAGACGAGAAATAAATGATTCTTAAAAAAACCGACTTCAAAATAAGTCCTATTATATTTATAAATTGTGGATCCCGTTGTCAAAAATGATCAAAATGAAATTGGACCACATGGGAAGCACCGGCTTTCAAATAAAAAATAAACAACAAAATCGGATGACCCAGTCAAAAAATCTGCGGTAACGAATATAAAAAATACAGTCGAATTGAGTACTTCCTCTTTTTTTGAAGTCGATTAAATAGAGGAACACCGAAAAAGTGTAGGGCATTTTTAACTGTCAAATGTCTAAATTCTCACACCCTTCCTGCGTAATTGTTGTTTTGCACAATACAGTTAAAAATACTTCTGGTTGAATCGATGATATTTCGCAAACCTAAAAACACTTAACCGAAATCGTTCATTAAATTATATTAAGCATATTGCAAAGTAATTGCGCGAAAACTACAAAACATTGATTTTAGACGTTGAAATTCGAATCATTAGATAAACGCTAAAATTACTCTGTGAACATAGAGTAATGGACTCATCGAATGATTTAAATTAAATGTTTGCGTATTATTTAAATTAAATTAACAGCTGTCATTATCACGTCAATTGCAAATCGTGATGCCTAACTTTAAATTAATCTCACGTGCTCTACCTAACCATATTGTTCAAACATCGCAAACCATCTTCGGTCTGGCGCGATGGCGTTTCCGTAATCGTACAGTGCACTCCATGTGTTCACTGCTCCGTTACCACACTGTGTGGGTGAGGGAGGGGGGGAGGGGGGTACCAGAGCATAACAGACCGCTACCGGCGTCGGTCATCCGGCACTCCATGCCTCTATGCCAGACCATAACCCATAACGCACTATGGTTGCAATATCCAAGCTATGTTATACATTTATATGTAATGTCCTACTGTAAATAGCTGGACTGTGACGTGATTTATGTTAACTCACTAGTTCGTAGTTACGCTTGATGATGGGTTAGGTTTAGTTAGTGCTTAGCCTAACAGGGTAACTGAATTGCTATGTAGTGCTTGATCGTATTGTCATGTTAACTGCACAATTGTCTGTCAGAATAAACTATCTATCATCGATCATGTCGAGGTAGCAAACCAAGTATTAGTAATATCAATTTGAAAACAAATTAACAACTTTGATTTCGAAGTGAAAATATACAACAACACTACTTATGTGTCTTTCTGATACTTGGGTAAAAAACTAGAAATCAAGCTTATAAATTAATGTATCATAAACAGGATGTTTTTTAAACGAAAGTTAGTAAACAGCTCTTTAAAATTAAAGAGTTATTCAGTAAAAGTGGAACAGTTAAGTTTTAATAAATATAATTAAATATGAAACCTATGAATCCGAAAAATTACGGATGTTTAGTAAAAAATATGTAGGGCCATGTGCACTGAAGTGTGTGTCAATGTCAGATCGCGTGACGTCACGTCCGTAGGCGACCGCGGCCGGAAATACGTCAGAATACACTTATGAAACGAGAAGATTAGTGTTTTCCCACGGCCGTTTAATTTATTTTCGAAATATTATTTTGTATAAGTATTTGTTGTAATAACTAGGCACATAGTTGTGCATTTATGTGTCGATAAATGCTTCGTAGATATTAATTGCTCTTTTTATGAATTATGAATGAGACACGTTCAAATCTGCAAATATTTGTTCGAAAGTTTGTTTATTTTATCCTTCGATTTTGTCTAAGTCAAATGCCAGTAAATAAATAAATAAAATAAATAATTAATGAATGAAAATGCCATAAAAAAGGTAATTTTATTATGAATTGTCTTTTGTTTCTGTCTCAAGGATAATGAATGCATTATTTTAATAACTGGAGATACTAGTCGATAGATTATTTTTCCCTATAAACGGATTTGTTATATTCTACTTAATTAATTACTAAAATAGCTATTATTAAATAAATGACGATATATGACACCAAAGTAAGTATCTAAAGCTTGTGTTATGAAATGAGAGACAACGAAGATACCACGAACAACCAGAACCCAGACTACCTACGAAACTGGTTTCCGGCCCGTCTGGGCATCAAACCCGGGACCCCAGAGCTAGCGCCAACATGCAAACCGGCGATTGCGCCACTTGACCACGGAGATTGTCAATAGCTATAAAATTAATGAAAGTATATTTCCCTAAGTTTCATAACTTTACCACCTGTACCCGCGGGGACTTGTACAATAATGCTATGATGCTGAGTACTGGTCCGGCAAATCTAGTATTGCCATTGATCGACCACTAAGAAGAAGTTTTATAGCTTCATGTGCGACGGAATTATTATTACTTAATTACTTATAATAAATACCTTTTGTGTACTAAAAGTTTTAACTCTACATGTGAACCGAGATGGGTTAAAATCGAGCTCCCATGTCTTAGGAGGACCATATGTAGTAAAACTCATTGGTTCGGCATGGGATTAAAATAAATGTTTTATTTTTAAAAGATGCTTGAAAGAAGTGTGACGTGCGTTCTCTTTAACCAGGACAAATCATTTTGTGATGAGCATTTTGATCTGTGTATGAGTGTTATATCTTTAATTTGGTGTGTATTATAAAATACAGTATGTTTATAAGTTGTGTATGTTTATCAGTATGGTTGACATAATACAGGCGCTGTCTAGTTTGGTATTAGCTAGATGGATTTTCTCTTATGGACTTGTCCACAAAAAAACATTCCTAACATTATTATTTAAGCAAGATCTACAATGATATTTAAATATTTCTAGATAAATGCAGAAACATGTGAGTATAACACAGACAGTCATCTTTGATTGAAAGCTAAATCTCTGTTCTTAATGGATCTTATAATACGCACACAGTGCGTAAAAGTAATAGTAAATATTTATACTACGAGTGTGAACCCATTTACTGTATCTGCTATGACTTCAGCCACGGACCATAACATTATTAAATGTTATTAATAACACGGCAAAGTAGTATAACAATAGTAAAATATAAACAATAGCGCGAGTCGTCAAACTTTTGTTATTAAACAAGGCGCTAATGCGATGCAGATAAATATATTATGTGTTGTCCATGTTGTATAAAACACGTATTTTATTAGTGTTTGTGTACTTGTTGTTTTATAAACAATATAAACATTGTTCAGCAAAGTACATAATTTAAAGATTAAATAAAGACAGGGAATAAAAAAATTCGCGTGTGTTCGTGTTTGCTTAAAATAAATAACATTTTTTTTACCTTACAGAATCTCAAGGAAACAATATTATAAAAATCCTTAGTTAATCCTTAGAACATCACACATATTTATAGATCACTAATGAGGTAAAGATAAACAGATGAAAAAGAATGAACTTGGAACCGGACTATTCAATAAAAATATACGCGCATACTGTTTAAAAAATAGGTCACTACTATTGAAACTCGTTTCGTGTTGATGACACAGATTGCGCAAGTGTCATCCGATGTCAGCTGCTCTATTATCGAACACTCGTACAACTGATATTTTTTGTTATATTTATAATTATAAATACGCGAAATTTGTGTCAGCTCTAGTGTTTACAGAGTGTAGACACTACTAGCTCTATAGCTACGCTTATGCTCGTCAAAATCGGTTCAGTGCTTTAGTCGTAAGTGAGTAATACAGACATACTTACAGAGTATATCTTTCACTATTATAATATGAGAACATAAGTATGGATTATTAATTTGATTATTTTCCCTAATAATATATTTTGTCAACAGCTGATCTCTAGTCAAAACTGTGTCATTTTTAGATTTAGGCTGTTTAATTTTTATTACGATACAAAAACAAATAGTTTTAATATTACTATCGAAACAAGAAACTTAGCAGAAATATCGTATTTAGCTCAAGTCTGCAAAGTGTGAATACAGCTACTATGCATTAAATATTGTTTTTATAATCAATTGTTATGTTCAAACGTTTGTTGACATAAACAATAATTATGATCATAATAATATCTTCCATTATTTTACTAATTAACTTATCATAGCATATCAATATATTTTGCTTGAATTTATGTCATGTATGATGTACCTAATGCATATGTAACCAGTTACCATAATGTCCTTAATTACACAGTTTTATACATTAGTCTATACGATATCGGGAGTAAGTATTAGAAATGAAACATGCACCTGTCTTTCACACTGTCTGCTCCAATATCGGATATCAGAATCGTGAGTTTCATACATTTTACTTGCCGCTTACAGTATCGGTTAAGCCCGGTGAAGTAGTCCGAGTCTGCGCTCAGGCTAACTGCAAAGATGTCTACCAATAAAAAAAAATATAGTATCGGTACCCGATACCGAAATCATATCGGATAATGTGACAACGATCTACGATTTGACGTTAGAACGTAAACAACCGATATACGACCACATATTGGCCTTGCCATTAAAATATCGATTATAATCGAAGTCACACCTTATAACACAATTATTTCTCCATTCATTGAAGTTGGTACGTATTGTCCAGCAACCTTCCATGTTTCATAACTCGAAAATTGATCGAATCGAAGGTCGATTAGAATCGAGTGATACAATCGAGAAAATTCTTGATTCGATTTTTTTGTATTTTATTGACAGGTTGTTACGATAAAGTTGTGCATTGGCTAATAGATAAACAAATATTATGTAATTACATTGAAAGCTGCTCAATTAGTGCTTTAGATGTTATCTACATGACCAAATTTTTAAGTAAACATTTTTTTTTTTTTTTGTTATTTTGTTTTCACGTTCAATATAATAATAAATAATAATAATAATAAATGCGGATAACTTCACATACATTGTTCTGAACCGAAAGTAAGTAGCTAAAGCACTTGTGTTATGGAATTCAGATACAACGAAGGTACCACAAACACCCAGACCCGAGACAATGTAGAAAAGTGATTTTCTACATTGCCCCGTCCGGGGATCGAACCCGGGACCTCAGAGCTAGCGACACCTTGAAACCGGTGCGTACGCCACTCGACCACGGAGGTCGTCAAAATATTTCCATCTATTTTGTGATGCCGGTCGAACTTTTCATTTTGTGTCAAATATTTGTTGATTCCAGTCAATGAGTTCTGTATGAAATCTGCATAGTACATATTATTTACTATAATAATCACATATCGTCAATACATTTGTATGACAGATGACCATGCGGTTATTGAGGCTCCAACAACCGCAGATCGATGTCTTCCCGTGTTAGTTTACTAATGAGTATTCTTTTGCAATATACTTACTAAGAAGTTCATTCAGTTCCCACGATAAGTAATTTAGATAATGTTGTAGTGATATGTATTATTGATGTGCAAATTGTATTAATACCAGACAGTACAAATTCAATAACTAACCAAGTGTTTTTACATATGTATGCAAATTCTTTCATAAAAGTTATAATATTATCATTTTGTCCTATGCTTTTTGCTATCCCCGTACTTCCCATTCCCGTGGACTCATTGGTAAAAACAAGTGTCCAATATTTTAATCTAGGTACAACTGTCAGTCTTCTAAATTTCGTCCAAATCTCTTCAGCATTTTTTAGCGTGATAAAATTACAAACATTCTTCCATTAATCTTAAGTTTCGCAATAATAATTAATTCCTATAAACTTTACAATAAAATAAAGGTACGAGCCAAGTCGTGTGTAAGTGACTTTGTACAAATGGACCAACATTAAATCGATATCATTAAAAAGGTAACCAAGGAACTGCAGTATGCATAATGCAACGTGAAAGTCCAAATTGTTCTGTTTATTTTATTTTTATCCCCATCTCAAGGGCAGCTGGTTTGCCTCAGTTTCGCCACTCGAAACTGTGAAGGGATATGTATGTATCACGAGGATTACATATTAAAAAACTGATAATTGTATTTCTGAATCTTGCTTTCATACGGTCAAAATTAAAACAGATTGACCATATTATTATGGATGCTATTAATTTCTATTATTAATAGAAATAAAGAATAAACAAGTATTTGTACATCCAAGCTTCTACCTATAATATTAGATATGTCATTATGTGGATGCCATTAGCTATAATAAAAAAAAAGCAAAAAAAAAATACACTAACGAAATCACACATTTGAAACATTACCAAAGACATCAATAGATTTATCGTACCGTGGATGTCATTAAATATCCCCAAACAAAGGAAATATAATTTCTAAATTCAAAATACTACATATAAAGTCACTGCCCAGATGGCAAATGCTTTTCTTCAACACATTTTTACCTCCTTCTTGTTAACTTTTCTACATTTTCTCGTACATCCAATAATAATTATAGTAGCTAGGTACTTCGCAAAGAAAATGAACTTTCATCTTCATCTCCATTACGTGAAACACACGTAATAAGACCTGTCTCGTCATTCATACGATTATCATCAATGCACATTGTGACGCCACGTGCCGCCATGTTTTTTCACGAGTAATGGCCGCGATTCCATTGTTTAACATAATCGTATCTATATTTGTTGCTGTTTCTATGAGATGGGTTTTTTCTTGCTGTTTTATTTTCCCGATTTCAGTTTATTTAGGTATGTTTAATGTACAACGAAAATGTCGCAGTGGCCCAGCGGTTTAATGAACGGATTTGTATGCACAAGGTTCGAAACCAGGCAGTGAACCTTTTGTAGCTTTTTCTGACTAACGGTGAAGAAAAACATGGTGAGGTAGCCTGGATATTTCAATTTTTGGGATCTGATATCGCCAATCCGCAGAGACCAAGCGTGGTGAATTCTTGTGCCTTTTCTATATAGGAAGATGTGTCCCATTCCATCCCGTGTGACGTAAGGCTGGATTTAATAATCCTATAAACGTCCCACTGCACACATAAATATGAGGTTTAAACGTTTAAGTGCGTTTGAACTTTGAACATTATCAATGAGGCTATGCTTCATGATAGTTAAACCTTATTTACTTACATCTTACTTGTAACTAACATTGTTTTGTTAGTTATTGCGTAAAAAATGATTTTTAAACTAACAATAAGTAACAGTGACCAATTAGTTGAAAGTTGAATGATCATGATGAAATGATAAAGTTTAATGTCGGTTTTCTCTTTCACTCACGCTCTTTCTCACTCTTTCATCTGTCTTTTAGAACTAACAGGCTGTTATTATTTTTACTACATCTTGTAAGGGACAAGGCCATCAATTTATTTTAAGACCACAACGGAATAAAACCAGACTGCGTACTGCGTCTCTCGAATTATATCTCTTATCAATAGATCAAAGATGGCGATATGTATGGTATCGATATTACGATGTCTCAAATCTGTTCATCTGATGTCCTCATTCTGTGAGGGCACGATAACATTAGTTGGTGACATGCTGGAAATAAAACTGGTGACGTAAAACAACAGATTTTTTTTTAATGACACACAATTATTCGTGTACCAACTTAGAAAATATGGAATATTGGTGAATACGTATTGCATTTTTATGGAAAGGGAAAGCCAAAATTAAAAAAAAAAAAAAAAAATTCTGTGATAGTTTCAGTGTCGACATGACGTTTTGTCCATGTTATTAGAATTTCGCGACATAATTTATCATAAGTTAACGTTCATAATATAATTACGTTAAGTAAAAAATAAATTAACTGCGTGACAGGACTACAAGTCGGAGTGTACAATTGTATTGGCCACACAATACGCACGTAACGAAAACGATAAAAAAACGTAAGTAACGTGAAGTTAGATATTCATTTTGTTGCACAAGGTCATAAATCATAATTCTTTTATAATATTTCTATCAGATATTTTGGCTGGTGTAATAGATATAGGGCAAAAAAAAAATAGGACTACATTTTATTTTACAAATGCCTTTTAATGCACAATAATAAATAAATATGTACTATAATGTATCTACTACTAACATATAGGTTGCATGACCATATGCTTCTCACAGAGATATGAGAAGATCCTAGCGAGATAAATCCGTCTAAAGGTCCGACAGAAATAAAATGGAGTAGTAATAAATGAATTAATAAATAAAAAGGCTTACAATCAATTCGATACAGTAGCAAATCTGTATCAAATTGTAAGACTGCGTAATTCATATTTCAATTAATCTACATTTATAACTTTATTAATTTAATACAGGAAGCGAGCGACATAGATCATATTAATCGAACTTTTTCAATTATTATCTAACGCTTGGAGGTCAGTTACATTATAATTTCACGGTTACATTATAACTATATGTAACCCACTTACTTTGGTTCAAATATCTTTGACAAAAGACATTCGCGGATGCAGACCTAAGTAAAAATAGTAAATTTTAGTTTAGAGAGTAAAAAATACATTTAAATATTAGTTTTTAAGAGTTTAATAATCTTGCGAAATTAATATCATTGATACAATATTCATAAAAAAAAAAACTTTAAGAGGCATGGAGTATGAAACGTCAGTTAATAGTTAGCAAATCAGAGAAATCTAGAAACCAAACAAAAAGGTATACACTATCGTTTTCATTGAAAAATAATGAGATAAGTAAAAGTGACAGTATATTAAATTCGCATTACGTTTATTATGAACATCGAAATACACTTATGTTATTTCTAGTCATAAGCATTTCTCTTTATATGTTTCTCTTCTATACTTAGATACAATAAGTATTATCTTCTACTACATAAAAATAAGTCGGCTTTTCCTTCCCGACGCTATAACTCCAGAACGCACGAACCGTTTCCACGGTTTTGCATTCGTTGGAAAGGTCGGGCTCCGTGAGGTTTATAGCAAAGAAAATTCAGGAATAATTTCAACAGAAAAGCGGGAATTTCTTTTTTACTCTGGTGGCGAAACGGAGTTCGCTGGGTTTGCTGGTCATATAAATATGCATGTATGTATGTGTTACATGCGATAAATCGAATCATAACATGTCCTAAAAAAGCAATTAGCTAAATTCCGACACTGAACTAGTTACAAAAAAGTGACAACTTTTGTATGGATTAAATTGATTCAACAAAAAAACACAGTACGAATGTTAAATTTATTTATGTAACGATTTATGTAGTTGTTATAGCTACAGGATGTTTGGTTTTATAACCGAAGAAAATATGGATTATTTAAGGCCTTATAAATAAGCTGTTATTCAGCGTTTGATATAATGTTTACGTTTTTCTTGAAGAGTCGTTTAATTTTAAAACTTAATTATAGTAGTCGAAAAAAATACTACCGCTTATTAGCAGTAGTATTATAGTAGAAATCTGACCGTCTCAGTCCGTCTCCTGACCGTCAGTAGAAACTGACTCCGTGAGGAGACGGACAACGCCGTGTGCGCGGTTGAATACCGGTCGGGAATAAATTAAATGCCATTGATCGATCTATTAGAAAATGTGTGGAAACAGACCAATAAGTATACGAAGGTTAGTATGACTACTGTGACAGTTATAGAAACAGTGTTTACAAAATAAGCACGTGTTAACCGTCTATTTATCTCGATTCTCTGTCTACGTCGCACTCGAATCTTGTCCGCTTCAAATTTAGATCAATAGCCGTCACTGTAATTAACACCAGTAATCTATCCACCAATTAAGGGCAGTGTCACACGGCCGGTTCGCGCTCCGGTATAAAAACCTTCGGGACTGAACAATGTATTCACAACCGGTTTTTAATGTGGAACAACTAGGTTTTTCCTTTCCGTTAATTGTTGTGCCCGTAGACCCGTGGCCCGTCGAGCTATTGTTGCAATTCACTCAGGGACGAGTTCACTTTAATATGCGGACCTTGAGTTTGCCTCGATACCGTTTGACACTATTGCGAAATAACTGGGTTTCATGCTTGACAACTTTAATTGCAATTGTTGCATTTCCTGTGTAAAAAGTTATTGTTTGTATCACTTGTTTTTATAAACGTGTTACTTTAAATATTTTCTTTAAACAAAGGTAAGGAAGACGTTGATCTCACGTTAATGACATTGTAGTTTTGACCTTAAGTAAACACCGTGTTAATCGCGAAAAATAACAAAAACGCACTGACACGGACATGGGAATTTGAGTAGCTGCTCTAACTACTTGTACTTTTATGGTAACTTGTTCTAGAACATGAGTACATTAATTAGAATAAATAAGTATTTAATAAACATATGAATCAGCCCAAGTGTAGTGTATAAGACCTTCTTGCTTAATTTTAACTGCACTGAGACCACCCGCTGGCCTACAGTTTTTATATCAAGGTGTAAAGGTTTTATAATAAGTGATTATCAAAAAAGCAATGATTAATGATGTTATCAATGTAACACAGACCATATAACTCTTATTGCAAACCAATAAGGTTGCTTTTTGCGTTGGCATCGTAATATTATCCTGAATGATTTTGTTTTTATTTACCGATAAAAAGTCACCCAGACAGATGTTAAAATGTCAAGTTGTCCAAAAGGGTTCGGTACTCGAGGCTTGAAACATAAAAAATCAAAATAACCTTTTCGGAGCGATTTCTATGTAAGGTAAAAACCGCTGCCCACTTGAACCGTTCGACCTTGACAGTTAAATAATAAACGAAATCGACGTGGGTTCGGAACGCTGGCCTCAGAGTCGAGAAGTTTTCAAAACAAGAACATTCTCTAGAATTGTAAACATATTTTTCTTTCCGACTTTGTCAGCCCTTTTTTTTGGTAGAGATCTTTGCAGTTAGCCTGAGCGCAGGCTTTGACTGCTTCACCGAAGACTTTGTCAGCCATCGTAATAAAATTGCACTCCTCTTAGCTCTTCGTCTCCAACCATTGTACTCAATTTAATATTTTTAACCAACTTCAATACGAGGAGGTCTCAATTCGACGATTTTTTGTGTGTTTGTCACACGATATTTTTGAAAATAGTGGATCGGTTTTAAACATTATTTTTATTACAAAATATAGGGTGTATTTTAAAGGTTCAACATAAATTTCTTTGAAATCTATTCCTTTTTACATTTATGTGTAATCAACGTATAAACAGCAGTGTCTTTGCCGTTCTAACAACAGAATGGAACCGTCAATGTAATAAGTTTATTATGATTAATAGATAAAGCAACATGATGTAAATAATTAAACTAGTAGCCACTCATTAGGTCTGACGATGCAACAGCGCCAGCAGTTGTTAAATAACACGTATTATATGTTGTAATACATTATGTTTGATTAATTAAACATTATTCTTGCTTGTCAGTTTTCCTTGTGTAATTGTTTTACTCGTAAACTTTAGACGAACAAAACTAACAGCTAAAAGACGTAAGTATTGACTTGTAATTTCAATACTAGTATGTTACTTTTGGCCTGAAAACTTACAATGGGAACTGCTTACTTGAAAGTAATATTTATATCAAGCGTTTAGACCTCTTCTTCTTTCTGCCCTTTTCCCAATTTATTTGGGTTTACGCACAAAATGTTATCCTTCCATGCTACTTGTAGCATACTGTTTGGATATAATAACTGTATTCAATTCTTAATCATCCTGTAGGTGCATGGCTTGGTAAGACAGGGGTTGTAATAATTGTTTTATCAGCCATCTGTCATTCTTAAGACAATTGACCACACCAGCTGCGCTGTGACCCGTTCATCTTACTTATTAAGTTACAAGCTATCAAGTGTTATAATCAAGTCCCATATATTACTTTATTAGTGAATTAGATGCTGCCACTGCTTTTAAGATGAGTAAGTCAGAAACATTCTGTTCTTACTTATTCAGCTTGTCATGACAATACTTTTTGGTGATATTACTTACTTGAGCAATTAACCCATTATGGATTTCTTTTATCTGAGTTCAGCTGCTTTCCTCATGTTCCGAGTAAAACGAAAGTGAATCCAGATTTATATAAACGATGTTTGCCAGTTTTTATAGCGAGTTAGTTAGTTCTATATCTGTATGTTTGAGTTTATTACGTTTTCGCGGTTTCCTAGTATGTCTGCGGTCGACTGCGGCATCGTATGAGATGATAAGCTGCGCACACACAACACTTCCGCTCTTATGTAAACCTCACTTTAGTTCTGTGTAATTTCAACTGCATTTTGCATGTTATTAAAAGCTGTTAGGTTCACATTACCCATAATCATGATAAGATTTCGCTTGATTAGTGCAGCTTTCGCACATAACGTTCTTGCGTTGTAAGCACTTGTTCTTACAACATCAAATCATTTAAATCGGTTAAATCCAATGTAGATATGTAGAGCATTGATGAAACGTCATGGAAAAAATCAAATCTCTATTTTAGTTGAGGTAATAAAGCAAATATGCTTTCACTATTCTTATCCCCACTCCTGTATCTCAGTCTCATTATGAAACCTCGAATAATACCTGCGTTAGGGGAAAGTATTTTAATGCAAACTTAATTGGGTGCCGTCGGACGCTCTCCAAATTATATGTTATTACAGCCGACTACTGCACACGGCTCGTTTTATGCAAATAAAGATTTGCATGGTACGCCAAATTGAATTATTCAAGGTATTAAGTATTCCAACTGTCTTTGCGTAACAATGATTGAGATTAATACTCTCTTTTGAGACGATCACATGTCGAACAATCGATTGCAGAGATGTCTTTTGTGTTCCTAATCACCCCGCGGTCGGAGTAATGAGCGCTGACGACACCGCGTCACGCGCGTCTCGACACTCACACACGCCAGCGATCCACTTACTTCACAATAACATAAATACTGAAACATCAGACCCATCTGTTCAAAGCGCCATTGTAATGCTCAATTGACTTTAATAGAAAGGTCGCGGTAATTACATTAGCGACGCTCTCCTAATGTGTAACACTGACCCCGGTTATAATACCGGCCGCCGCCAGATAAGGAGAAAGGCGATTATTTACGAGTAACTCGGTAAGCGAAATAGAGCCATCCGTTTGTTCTTGATTATAGCGATTTTCAGCGAGTTTATGTCGAGCGGGGACACAAAAGTCGAGTGCGCCATAGAGAAAATAGCACCAATTTCGTCAGTGGAAAGTTGTCTGGGGCGTATCTGGCGATATCATTGTATTGGTGCTGGTTTACATCGGGTTTCGATCCCTCGGTGGTTACAATGTAACTGTACTGCCGGCTGACGGATAGCCGACGTCGTGGAGACGCTAATGCCAACAACTGGGTCACTAGAACCTGCGGCATGAGCCGACAACTAACACTCGGGACTTGAACAAATAAAACTGACTGCTACTAGGGCACGTCGCCAAGACCCGTACGATGTAGTAATCGAACAATAACAAGCGGAATTTACTTTATAGGTTGTCTATTGTTTTAATTGAGTGTACGAATGTTGCAACTGTTTGGCCAGATGAGGTGTTAACGAGGCGATGGTCGTTATTTAGAAAGGTGTCGTGTGTATTATATTGGTACGTTTACTAAGTACTTGTGTTTTTTTGCTCGGTTCATACACGAGGCGTGCGAATGGCGCCCAATGGACACACGTTTCCTGTGTACAACACAATGAAAATGTTAGACAATGAGGGGTTTGTGAGATCGTGTTTACAAAACAGACGCAGCAACCTTGCTGCATGGTTGACGGCTGATAACTTATCTTCATTGTTTGTTAAAACGGAGATTTGCTTTATGTAATTTTTGACAACGTTAGACGCATACCAATATTAAAAAAATGATTTTAATTAAAGGGAAATTAGAAAATTGAGAGGAGAAACCATGTAATCATAAGATTATAGGGGTATACTGCACTGGCTGCTATTAATCTACAAAACGGAAGTCATAAAATGGTGTACACGTGTCTATCTTGTCACTTAACTTCGCAGGAAGCTAATCAAGCTAATGTACTATCATTATGTGAGTAAGCACTAAGCACGAATATTTCGGTGGCATTTGTTTAAACAATACAGTTATTCATCTCTAATGTAGTCATGAGAAGTGTATTGTTTTGAAGGTGAGGTGAACGCTCTGTCTGGACGGGCATAATAGGGTACGTAACCATGGCAACGTAAAGGAAATATTAAGAATTCGTTCTAATTTAAAATCTGTTTTCAAAACCAAGAATGGCTGGCCTTACGCATTTACTTAAAAAAAAGTAAAGCTAACGAGCAAAAAAAATGGATTCCTTGATTTTTCTTACGTGCCAAACGGAAATAAGGATTTTTCTAACTACAATAACCTGTATCAAGGAGGTACTGTAGCCTACGAAGGTTTAACTACACATGACCAAGACTCGTGTGTACCTAAACGTGAAGTAACGAAGTAAGTTGATCGTCGTTGCGGACTGCGGTCAAACTGTTGATTGTCTTGCGTCACAGCCTATCGGAATGTCAAGGTCAACATCCGAATCTTATTAAGGAGTCCCGTCTATAATTTGACAGTCAGTACGACATGTTTAACGGTCAACCAAATTCAAATTAACGGACGAAAAGAAAGAAAGTTTGATAGAAACTGAAATCGTTTTGGGGAGTAAACAATGGTGAGTAAAGTTAGATATCTACGAAATCTCAAGCTAAATAATAATAGGTTATGTTTTAAAATACAGACCAAAAGTGTGTGAATGAGCGCGCATAACAAAAACTTTATTATTCTGAAGCAATATAATGCGATAAAGGTTTTAGGGGTTATAACTTATGTTTTATGACGAATAAAACTGTCTCGAACTCAATTTAATATATCAGGTAAGCGAATCAAATTACAGATAAATTAAATGTGATTATCCTGCCTTAGGGAAAGTTGAGTGAAACTTCGATAAATTTGTGATAATCATTAATGGCATTACCATTTAATAGCAAGTAATTAGCCAGAACGAGGATTTAATTCCTTAGTTCTGGTGTATTAAACATGCTTAAGTGTAACTGGTTAACGGGATGCATTGTTCAGTTCATCTAACAGAGTTTTAATGTTGTGTACGGATTACATGCAATGGAATTGAGAAGAAGATGAGAGAAAAAAAGAACAAAAACTGTTGATATGAATAAATGCAATCTGTAATAAAGCCCACAAAGAATAACGCCAATTAAATAATTGTGGGCCCCAAATTCAAATAATAAATATTCGAGTAATTTTACAAAATAATAATATTAATTAAAAATCAAATTCTATTTTGTTAATTCAAATCAAGAAAATTCTTAAATTTTAAACGGTTAAAATTTAATATTTTTTGCATCAATAGTTCAATTTCGATCCAAAACATCTTGAACCTTATGCCTGCACCATAGAGTTTATTTTCCATTTACATAATTTACTATTAGTTACAATATAAAATGTTGTTAGCTACTGTTTGAATGCGTGATGAGGAGGCGGTACCACCATTGTCCGTCATTACCCGCGACTTTACAGAGCGGAAACTAATTATGGCTACACATGTCATCCTTATATCACATCCTACTATCTAACTAATAATAGAAGAAAGTAAGGGAAATATAGAAAAAAAAAATACAATTTTCCGACGACTTAGTCCAATCATCCTATGGACACAGAAATTTTAGATAAAAAAAACATTAGATTTTGTCAAATTATGATTAAAAAAATGTATTTTATACGGCTAAATGTTTTATAATTTTTCAAGCGAAAATGACTCAATGACAGAATTTTATGTAACTTGGCGTATATGGGTCACATTGATGACTGATATGATTCATATTTTTAATATATTTTTATAAGATTTAATTCCTTCAGTTGGCGACCGCAGCCGCGAGCAAAAGCTAGTAACTTTGAGTAAAATACTTAGATGTCATGTAAAGATAACAGTCGTTTAACGGTAAATCCGTTGTGCAACGCGTGACGCAATTAACATTCGTGTAAGTTAAATTCGCTTATTTAGACTTCAGAAATAATGTATTTACTGCGTTTTGTCTTACTAAGTGTTTACGGAATTGTATTTGAAATAAATTGAGACCCTCGCACTGTCGATTTTTATTCCGTTTCAACAAATACTACGACCTCCGAGGCCGAGTGTACGCAAAGATTATCAAGGTGTCACTAGCTCTGAGGTCCCAAGTTAAATTCAGGACGGATCAATTTAAAAAACAACTCTTTGACATTGACTTGGCTCTGGGTGTTTGTGGTTGTACCTTCATTGTCTCTGATTCCATAACACTAGTGCTTTAGTTTCCTTACTTCACTACATAGTATAAAACAAAGTCGCTTTTCGCTGTCTGTCCCTATGTATGCTTAAATCTTTAAAACTACGCAACGGATTTTGATGAGGTTTTTTTTAATAGATAGAGTGATTCAAGAGGAAGGTTTATATGTATAATACATGCATAATATAGTAGAGGAACACGGATAATCTTAGAGATTTCTAATGTAAGGACGTAAATGAACAAATTTTTTGCGCTTTCATTGCAAACGCTGGCTGAACCCTACGAGATAGATCAAAATAATGTACTACAGTTTTGTCCACCTTAAAAAGATCTACAAAAAAGTCCGCGAGGGCATATTTCTATCTCTTGAGGATAACCCACAATAACCATTTTTATCGTTTATTTACTACTTATTTACGAAAAAGCGATTTTAAGCAATACAGTATTAATCCTTATCCAATTAAGTACCTTTAATAAATTGTGCATGCAATATAGGTCAATATTGCCCTTTGAAGCATGTAATTTAAATGAATATTTTCGAAGATATTACAAATTTAAAATGTAGGGACATAGCGGTTGCGGCGATACCGGCCGGAGGGTCGCGCGGGGGTCGGAGGTCTATACCAAATAGTGCTCCTAAGGCTGTGCTTCGGCCTACAGAACTTTATGATTGTGTAGTTATATTTGGTATCAGCGTTGCACCCGAGCAAAGCCGGGGCGGGCCGCTAGTTAGGTATAATAAAGCAATGCACATCAAATATCTTATTATTATCGGATCTTATATCTGCTCATCATGTTAATAGTTTATAATAATAATTTTGAGCAACCAGTAGCTATGTCTGGACTTCATTCGTCTAGTCTAGCTAGACGAATTTCTTTCGAAGCACTAAAATTATTTTTAGAACCTAAATGCGTCTGGCTGGCTCTAAATACATATTTTACATATTTTGCACAAAACAAAACATAGTTCACGTTTATTTTTAACGAAGACGGAGCATATGATTTTGCATACTATGTAGTACTAAAATTATTATTCGAATGATATCTGAAAACTATAGCCATTAAATAACTCTTAGAAAACAAGTAAAAGCTAAGCGAAGTAATACGATGACAGCAGTAAACATAGTATTTCTGAACAGCCCACAATCACATATTATTTAATAAATAAAACTCAAAATCCACACTAATTAATATTCTAAAAAAGGCCCACTTATAAACATAACTATTAACAACGTCAAATAGTGATTTATTCCGAATAAATATGTTTAAAACATCCAAATTGCGTAACATAACAACAAACCATTAAGATCCAAATGTTCTTGACTAGTTTAAGAGCTAGTCAACATTTCGGCCGTTACATAATTTACGCAATCTCAGGCCAGTAGGACAGGTCGAAAGTCGAACGTCAAACAAATTGATTGTCACCCTTTCTAGCGAGATTATAGGCCGTTCACGCTAACTTTACCTAGTTCTATTCTAATAGGACTACGGCTCCGGGCCTAACAAGCTTAGCCAGATAATGCAGTATCGAAAGTACTTAGAAAACAATTGACTAGCGAATAAGATGTAGGTGTTGCTGTGACACACTCTCTAGGATAGCTTGTTTGAAACTACATATAGGTACGGGAAATTAGGAGTGTAGGTTTGCATCACTTTGCAATGAGCTAAAACCTCTAAATATCGTGTCTACATTTTCCTAAAATTCAATATTGTATAATAATTAAATAATTCTTACAAATAAAAGTATTATATGGTTTTCCTATGGATCCCACTGTCATAAATGGACCACACTAACTTTCAAATAAAAAAAGAATCATCTAAATCAGTTCACATAGTCGAAGGTTCTGAGGTTAAAAAAAAAATACACAAAATACAGTCGATTTGAGTACCTGCTGCTTTTTGAAGTCGTTTAATAACAAATTAAGCTGAACCTTAATACAATACAATGGAATGCGACGTATGCATACATAACAATACATTTCTTTGAAATATTTGAATAGTGCATGAGTTCCTTACAAACTACAGTTATTCTAGCAACAAAGTAACGTTAAAATATTATGTATTAAACATGTTATACATATAAAAACGGCCAGGTTCCACGGTCCAGCAGCCTTCGACTATTTGTACCATCATGGACCACTGCGCAGATAAATGGAACGAGAGATTCGCAGTTTCTATTCAAATTGCATTATAATTTCCAAGTCTGCAGGTCGAGTCTTACTGAAAATGGGGTTATTGGATAAAATGTGCAAATATTCATACAAGTATGCTCATAAGCCGATTTTTTAACTTACTTCTGAAAGAGGAGGTTCTCAATTACTGTGTTTTTTTTTGTATGTTTATGTTACGCGATATCTACGGCAATAGTGAGCCGATTTCAAAAAATAGTTTTTTCACCTTTACAGGTAAATTCTTCTTCATGAAATACCTTTTTGTTATTGTTGATTTCAACAATAGTAGACATTAAATATATTGTAGTTTATTTCAATGTCTAACATTCGCGTAAACCTAAGAAACCAAATAGTAGACCGGTTTCCAGCATTTATTTTGTGGCATCGATGTTGTCAGAGGAATCCCAAATGAATTTCGTCAGATCGATCTATTAGTTTTGTTTTTTTAGCTCAATTATTCTGTAAATATTACACTAGAAGAGATTGCGAAATATTTTCTTAAAATGTATAGTGATTGATGTACGTTACGTTGCCAAACACATCATCACAACCAGAAACAGACGAAACAATTAGATTGCATAAGAAAAGTAGATGCGTGCTAGAAATGCTGAGGCCGACGTTGTTCTAGATTGAATAGTAATAAGGAACCGTACGCGAATGGCTTGCTGTTGGAAATAACCCTTTGTAGTAGCGTTGGAATATGTGCCTATCGAAATAGGAAAAGTTTTGGTGAAGAAACAGTCGAATAAAGATTTTTTCATATTGAGAGACCAATATGATTTCTCAGGTTTACGCGAATGTTAGACTTTGTGACGGGCAGACTGTCTGCCCGTGACCATGTAACCTGCTGTAAAATGTAGAAAATAAACCGCGACATAAACCGTAATAAATAGTTTTTTTTTCAAACCAACAAGATCATCAATATGGTATGGTAATGACTACAGAATTATTGGAAGCTGTGTGCCCTGTTTTTAAAGGGTCAAAAGTATAGGAAAACTATGACGGTAATATACCGGGCACGGACTAGGCGCACATAAACACGAAGAGTTATACAGTCTACCGCATAACATATCGACAGCGTCTTTATGTCACAGTGATAAGGTTCATTTTCGTACAACACTGTTCCCATTGAGAGGTCAATGAAATTTACACAAGTGCCCTTTTCAAATAATACCTATTGTCTCACTACCGGTACTAGAATTATTGCGTAATGTTTAGTTTTTGAATTCTTTATGTTATTGGTGCGTTGTGTAATAAGCGCCTTTTGTTTTAATAAACAAGCTTTTAGGAACAAGCTTATTAAAATTACAATAATAATAATTAAAAGTAAACTTATTTGCCTTTATTTTTATTGTTGTTAATGCTTTTGTAATTATTGTGTGTTGAGTAATATTTAAATTATTAATTCATTTATTAATACTTATTAAAACATTAATTCTTATTTAGTACACGATTAAAATGCGCAACTTAACACTAAGTAGGACCTACTTGGTAACCACATAACTTGTAAAAATATTTACAGTAATAGTAATAAGTAATAACAGTAAATTTAACAATGTTGTAACAACATACATTGTAGGTGAAAGCATGTAATAATTGCATAAGTTTATGTCAGTTCGCAAATCACCCATTCGTATGTAAAATTTTCTCTTAATGTTTCCATGGGCCATGCTCCAAGCGGCCTTTCACACTGGGGCCCGATGCCGCTATTTTAAGTCATTTGTAAGTTCATTGTAGGATTGCCAGTGACTTTTCTTCTCCTTCTCGAGACAAAGATCCAACTCAAATTCTGTCTGCCCGAAAAGATGCAACCTGGATGGCTCGGTCGCTGGCCTCCATCACGTCCTGGAGAGTGCAGGTGGTAGTGAAGGACAGGCAGGATAAAAGGTGTGCCAGTGACTGTTCTTATCTCTATACGAAAGTTTGGCACAGTAACAAGTACACTGGAACGTTCATAAACCTGCCACTCACTGACTTAAAATAGAGGCATCGGGCGGCTGGTCTTAGTAGAAGTATTCTTGCTAACAGTTGGTTTGGAAATTGTTAATTACCTTTGACGACATCCTTACGACGACGCCGAGACGTCCCGTGTGAGGCAATGTTTAAATGACCACACGTGAGAAAACAACGCGACAGCATAGATTATGCTACACATTGTAAAATGTAAATGATTTTGTACTTAAAATTCTTAGTGAAAATTCAAATTTCTTGAAATCAGTCTTGTAATGAGGGTTAATAAAAATTATTATAGACGCATGCTGCGTGTCATGCGGCACATCGACTGTCTAAATGACTCCAAATGGTGGCTCAAATCACAATCCTCAAACTAGGATCACATGATTTCCGCAGCAACCTTCCATTACGCTTAAAGCGCCAAATACAGTCAAATATTAGATAAATGGTATCCAATAATAATGCAAATAAACACTGTATTAACCACCTTATCGAAAACCAATTAATATCACCGAAAATAAACACAGGATTCAGTTTCATTATAATAATTTGAATAACAATTCAGACATTTAAGCCGGCGTTTAAATTGAGTAATAAGTGAAGCAATTTCCTCGTTAATCGAAACCAAGGTTGGGGCTCAATCGACTCAGGATTAAGTATCGGAAATTAATTATATAAATGGTACACACGTTGGTCTATTTGTCATGCAAGTATGCAACGTTCCAAATATCACTCATTCACCTTGCGTTGCAAGTTCGTACTTGGCAACTTGATATGCCGTTGGACGAAATGCGACACTTAGAATACTTACTTCTACAAACATAATATATTTAGTAAGCACTGATATTATGCAAACATATGTTTAAGCTACAGGTGTGAGTCTAGCAAGTTGTTGTGACTTGTATTGTCTCTTACAAAACAATTTATAGTGAACAATAACTGCATGTTGTTAAATATGTTGAAAAGGTGTCTTAATCTCGATAAAGAGAAACGAATCCCGATTTCCCTTAGTTTTGGAGTTTGGATTTGTGCCCTGTTAGCAATGCAATAAGGAATGTTGTAGATAGGTTTGCTGCAATAGGCTTGTCCCTTATTTCATTGGACCTAAACATATCGAACTGTGGGTGTACATTAGTACACCTCTGCTGCCTAACCCTTCGGGGATACAGGCGTGATGTTATGTTATTTCCCTTGGTTCCGCTATAAATCACAAACGACTACACGAAATATTTTTTTTTGTTTTTTACCAATTGTAAGGACAAGGTTTGAATAAATACAACAAAAAAGGGCAGCCACCTATTAAAAAATAATTAAGGGCCTATTAAAACCTACACTTAAGTGACGAAAGTCTTTAGATATACCGAAGACATTGTAGGTGTTATTATGATTTACCCACGTCTGTCTGTATCGAAGACAGAAATATGGATTTGCATAGATTAGGTAAGCTTACGTGCCGTATAGATTCAGGCCAATCTCCGATGTCGCATAATATACTTATCAATTTACACGTGACCGGCCCTAAAAATTGAAAGTTTTTAACATATTTTATGAATATTTTTAGATTGATTTATTAATTGCGTAACATTTTGCGTTGATTAGCACTTACACTTTTAAGTTTCACTTTGAATCTAGCGAACGAAATTAGTATAAATTCGTAAATAAATAAAAAATTCAATCTTTTTTAAACAGTACTCAATCGCAATAGATTCGATCAAGGATCAAATAATAAAATCCTATTTATAATAAGGTAAGAAAGTGTTTTAATAAATTGTTGCTTAAGTCTACACCTTGTATATCATGTTTATGTGAAAAAACTACTATTGAATTAGGTACTTTATTATTGTTCCTCAAGTTTTGAAACAATGTCACTCAAACAATACTGCTAACAAATCAAACATTCCATATTTTTACTTCTAAGTTTTGGAAGTAGAAACAATTAAAAAATTAATGTTTTAATACATCTAGAATTCAAACAAAAAACATTTCGACGTTTGACATTTTCAAATGTTGACGTTTATTGAGCAATTTGGTACAAGTAATTGATTTAATGAATACTAGTTTTATGTTTGGCAGCCTTCTTAACAAACTAGGTACGTATCAGTGACCTCACTGAAGGTAAGCTAGTTATTTCGTAACTAATTAGTGTTTTAATTAATAAACAGAACTAGCCCACGCGTGGATGTCGCGGAGTCAAAGTAAAGATACCGTTCACATAAAGAATTATTGTTGTTTAGTGGCAGAGACAAACAAAAAAAAAGAATTTATGCGCCATTTTAAATATGTAAAAAATACATAGGTACATTAAATTATAATTTTAAGTATAGAGAATAAGATAGTACATATAACCTTCAAGAAAGAGTGACGTCACAAGCACTACAGACGTATCAAAAGTCAAAACTATTTGTTCTTGTTCAAAACTTACGTAACGAAAAACTCAAAAGAAAAAAAAAGCGTTACCTTTTCAACAAATTCGCCATAATCACTCACTAAAACCATTAAATTACAAAGAAATGAAGCACTAAACACACAATAGTCGTCCTCTCGCCATAACTATAGCTCAGTATCTAAGAGAAGGTGTTATCATGACAGATCGGGGTATTCTTAACGTTTATCACTCTATAATCTTGGAACAACATGTCAATCATGCAGACTCTATCTCGTCTGGTGATACGCAAACCAAATAAGTGAGAAGGTTAATTTACTACAAAAGTTAACTAAAGATAAATGAGCTTCAAAAAAATAACAAGCAAAATTGATATTTTGGACGCAATTAATTCGTTAATAAAGTATGCAATGCCTCTTTTCAGCCATTTGCTGATGAGTAAAGCGGTAGAGCTGTCTAATTAAAGTACATTTTAGACTAAATAATATTACAGGAAAAGGTTTTAAAACACTTGACATTGTAAACTAAACTAAACCTTATGTAGAAGCATTACAGTAGCTTTTTCTTAATATTCATTTTTCTCGTACACAGTATGTTAGGACTTGTCTATCACAGAACCTGTAGAAATCTTGTAAATGAGTTAATCTTCTGAGTTTATTTTATGTTGGCACTATTGTAACGTTTACGCTCATGCTTCGGTGGAAATGTACATTTTGCTTTGTGTATTCTTAATCTGTGAAACACGCATGATCATGAATGACAAGTTACGATGAAAATAATGTTATTTAAATGTAAAAAGGTTTTTAATTTTTATTATATTTTACTAGATAGTTATATATTATTGTCTATTTGAAGTGAGTACTATTGTTACATCTGTATTTTTTAAGCTACTTAAAAATTGTAATTTTACTCCATTTAATAGTTATAAACAATAACAAGAATTTAAGATTACAGTATCGATTAATGACACTATAATGCGTTTTTAATTGAATAGGTGCACCGTAAGTCTCATGTTTGCTGCCATAGAATCTAAATATGAACCTTAGGTTGAAAAGTATTGGGACTATTATCAATAGCACATATTTAAAATACCAAAGTGTACGAATTTGAGATATTTTAAAAGGAAATCATAGACAATTATCATACCATTATTATTACAGATATGAGATATGTTATTTTTATAATAATATGAGATTTACAGATATGTATAATATTGACACAGTTAAATTAGAAAAAATAGTTTCGCAGTTAACCAGAAATGATTAAAGCCTTTATCAGATATGAGCAAAAAGGTTATTATATTTATTTCCCCGTAATTTTGAATGCCCAGTAATATATTTTTTGCTAGTACCTTCAGTTTGGCCGTGACGGTAACGTTCATAAGGTCAGCGCAATGTTAATAGTAAATAGTAAAATATGCAATATAAGTATTTAGTTCCATTCTGATGATTATAGGACTGTGTAAGTATTTTAATGGGCTTTTTAATCCAAGTATATTTCTTCCTGTTCCACTTAATTTATTACGAATGTGGCAACTCTGCCTTATATCTAGATTAGCTGTCAGAGCGGACAAAATTAATTTAAATAATAATAATTCCAGCCTATAGAAGTTCCACTGCTGCGCTGCTGGGCACAAGCCTCTTTCCATATAGTGAAGGCACGAGCATTGATCACCACGCTTGCTCATTTGCGGATTGGTGATTTAAGCTAAAATTAATATTTTTTAATATTTTGAACCATTAGATAAGCTAAGAAGGTAAGGACACATCTATTGTCATGCGTGTAGAAATTCTAAAGGTGTATTATTTAAAACACCAATTGTACGTGTGTGAAAACGAGTGTGTAAGCGTGGGACATTTATTGCTACATTATACACAAAGAAAGTGTTTACAAAGTACTATCACTCGCAGAAATACAGCCTATTGATATATTGGGCCACTGAGAGAATGCGGTCCTGACACATGTCAAATGGCCTTGGTTGTTATGGGGAAAGAAAATTAAATCATTGTAATCATGATATAGTTTTGAATGACTTTATTCGTTTATATGACTAATGAGTGATTAATAATTGATTTCTAGTAAATTCTTTGACACATTCATGGTTCGGAAAGCACGTTAAACAGTAGGTCCCGGCTGTCATACATAGATTTTTGGCAATCGTTAAGTCAATACTGACAACCGGTCTTACTATGGGATACTGTGTTTCCCAGTAAAATGGGTTGTGGAGGTCAGAGAGGCAGTCGCTCCATGTAAAATACGGTATTCAGCTGAATCCGGTAAGACTGGTAGCCGAACCCAACATTGTTAGGAAAAAGGCTCAGGAGATGATTCGAGTTAAACCACGATATGTCAAGAACGCATTCTCTCAGCGGCCGGACTATAGTTAACTAGCATATCTTTAGGTTTAAAGAGGTATGTTTATTTAGTATTCTAAATATACTAGTTCCCTAAACTGTGTGGGCAATGAGCAGACAGCATAAATAAATCGTCGGCGTTCGGTATAAATTATTGGGAGTATCGCCGATTCGACGCCAAGAGGTTGATCGCAGTGGTACCAACTTATAGAAAATGAAACTATTGTTCTATTTCTAAAATTATATTGAGTTACTGAGATAAGATCAAGCCGACATTGTATGTTTTTTTTTTTTTCAAATAAAGTACCTTTTTAATTTTTTCTTTTTGCTAGTTTTTACACTCAAGTTATTTACCAGAATAAGTATTATAAGTAGTTAGTAGTTATATTAGAGCGAGTAACGAGTTAGATATTGGCTTTAACATAGTAAATGAATAATCAAAGTAACCGTGACATAGCAACTATTTATCCTTCAATGAAAAACAGTTATTATAGTTTCAGTTTTCCTCTTCAGTAACCTTACTTTGTTGTTTATTAATTGGCTTTCATGCCCATTAATTTTACGTCATTCGTGACGCGGCGATCGTAGGGCCAAACGATCTTTGTAATAGAGAAGTTGAGCTTTATATTGTAAAAGATCTTTTATTATAATTTAATTAAATATTTATTTTATTCTTATTTTAGGTGTTGTGTTATAGCGGTAACAGAAATGCATCGTGAACATTTAAACCGTCTAACTATCGATATTCATGATATACAGCTTTGAGCCTGGTGACAGACGGACAAATGTACTCACAACAGTCTTAGTAGAAGGGTCCTGTCTTACCCTTAGTTTTTAAGGGACCCTAAAGGACCTAAAAGACCCTAAAGGCGGTCAAGTGCGAGTCAAACTCATACACAAAGAGTTCCGGATCATTGGGCAAGATGAATATAAAATGTACATTTTTAAAAGAGGTGCCGCATGGAGGTGAGAACCTCCTTTTGAAGTCGAGTATGGGTAACCAAGATATTCCTCTGTTAAAGACTGATAGAGACATTAAAGCTATGGGAAGTGAGCTATGGAAGTGAGTCAATGGCTCCATAAGTGGTGTCGTGATTCCCATCAAGCTGTTACTACACGTACATTATACAATCATTAGCAAAACTCATTACTCTAGTCAGTGGACTCAGTATACATTGTCCAACCGTCAATATTCTATGAATACCATGAGTTAACAGTTGGTTTTTGGAGAAGAAAGCAATAATGGAGCTACATCTTGTCAGGTAGGTTACAATGTAGAGAAGAGATTGAGGGATGAGATTTAACGGTGATTTTAAATTGATTGACTTTTCTGTATTAGCATAAATTGTAAGTAGGTACAGTCGCCATCAGATATATTGTAGCGGAAAAGGTGACCAAATAAATCTGAACAATTTAAAATGTCAATAAGTTCTATTCGCTACAAGTGACCATTAATATCTGAACATTTATAACCTCGTTAATATCTGAGCAGATGCTTGTGAATAATTTCTATACAAACTACAAACCAAAGAATCTGAACACTCACAACGTGTTTGTGAAAACGTTGTTGGTTCCATGCGGAAACGGTTACAAGACGTATTGAATGCAGAAGTAGATTACACAAAATACTTATATTTATTTTGGATTCCTCCTTTATATCACGCAATAACGAACTAGGTGAGCTCAGCGTTTGACTGACTGACTCGACGTTTTGAGTGTTCAGATATTTTTGGTTTGTAGTTTGTATAGAAATTATTGACCAGCTTCTGCTCAGATATTAACGAGGTAATAAATGTTCAGATATTAATGGTAACTTGTAGCGAATAGAACTTATTGACATTTTAAATTGTTCAGATTTATTTGATCACCTTGTCCGCTACGATATATCTGATGGTGACTGTACAAGGTATTAGGACAAAAACGTGTTTATCTATTTTATAATAAAATTATGTTTCTTAATACATAACTGAATTATTAGCTATGCATAAATTTAAATTTTACTTTATTGCCTACCTGACATGGGTCTGACAAAAGGAGAGACCAACAAGACTCTTACCGAAAGGACTGGCCCATCATAGCTCAAGACAGAAGGCGCGGAAGAGGGATAAGGAGGCCTTTGCCCTGCAGTGGGACAACACGAGGTTTATAGATAATTAACTGATAGGTAGGCCTGATATGGGGAAAATGTAACAAAACATCAAGGTATATTCTTTATATATAAATTTCTCGTGTCACAATGTTATTTACCAAATATACTCCTCCAAAACGGCTTGACCGATTTTTATGAAATTTTATACGCATATTCAGTAGGTCAGAGAATCGGTTTTCATACCCCTAAGTGGTAGTAGGTAGGTACCTAGTAGGTATACAATATGCAGGTGCGAGTAACACTCTAAAATAATTTACTTTAGTATCTAGAATCCAATTTACCTTAGTATCTAGAATCCCACATTATTCAATAAACGTTCCAATGGTATTTATGTAACACTGCCTTCTGTGCGAAATGCCAAAACATTCGGCCTCTGGGGCTCTGGGTCGCGGGTTCGGTTTCCGTATCCAAGCGAAGCTGGCACGACTCTTGATCAATACTCTTAAGATAGCTATAATTTGTGAAACTAATTTAACTTGAACCAAATAAGGTGGGTATTCGATTACCGATTGGTTTCACATATATAATAAAATATACAGGGCAGAGCAGTGTTTAATTAAATATACAGAGGAACAAATAAGAAGAACCTCCCCTTGTTTAAGTTGGTGAAACCAACATTATCAATGATATTATAATAAACAGATATGTTATACACATACAAAACGCGAGATAGCGCGATAAAACCCATAAGAAAAAAAGAGACAAATAGTGTTGTTGTTAATGGCAATACGTCCCAATTAGGACGTTTTCGAGTCTTCACGATTGCACGCTTATAACATATCTGTATAATAGGATATCATTGAATATTATGTATTGTTATGAATTATATGTATAGGTTCCTGCTATTAAAAATACCAGTTTGTTTTATAACTGGTATGCTTTTTAAAATTAAATGCCGAACTTTACCTGAAGTCTGGAAGAATAAAACGTTATTTTAATTTGTCTTTTTCTGTTTAAAATAACTCTTTATTTCACCTCGTTATTTCGATAAAGAGAATACTATCAGTTTCTAGTAAATGACTATCTTTGAACTAAAACAATAGGCCTGCAGTTGTTGTGAGGCTAAGTATAAACACTAGGTATACACGTGACTGACATTCTAGTGCTTCCAGACCTGACTTAGTACTTATATAAACCTTTTATCCAGGCAATCTGTACGGCCGTGATATTGAATTATTTTGTTTATATACTGAATCATTTTTTTATTAGTAGGAAATAAAACTTAAGAGTTGTTTTTGTAAATAAACCTTTTATTATATTGTTAGGTTACGTAATAGAACCTACTTTTACATTTAGAGGTTTATTTGTTATTATCTCGATCGATAAAGGACTGCGCTCTATAGTAATCTTAATTACTTACTTAAACTATAATAATGAGTAAACAAATTAATTGACCTCCATGGTCGGTTGGCCCACACACCGGTTTCCAAAGTATTACTAACTCTGAGGTCCCGGGTTCGATCCTCAGACAGGTTAATATATAGAACCACTTTCCTACGTTGTCTCAAGTCTAGGTGATTTTATTGCCTCTGATCCCATAAAATGAGTGCTTTAGCTAATGTATGAGATTATAATGTCATGCATTTACTTTATTTATATAGTTCAAAGTAGCCGTAGGTGACGAAATCTTAGTAGTTGGTTAACTATTTATTCTGCGGTTAAGTTACACTCTCACAACTCGGAGGTTAGAATATGTATGCAATCTGGTTTATTTGTATACGTATTAAATATATACCTACTTATTTGTTTATCATATATTGCAAGCGTCGATGATATCTACAGTCAAATTGAGTAACATGATATGAGAGATGAGAAAGTTTACAAACAAATAATTAATTAAAATCCATTTTGCTGACAATATTTAAATGTGCATTTAGTAAGATGATCTAGATTTTGAAGATTGCCACACGTGATCTTTGACATACAGCAAAGTCGCAATCCTGGCTTTTAGTCTGTTTAAGCAGATTGGCGGTTGTTCCATAAAAAATCTATATTATGAGACTGAAAGAGAACCCTAACCATCGTGGATATAGGATGAATAAAATAAACTGCAGATACTAATCAAGGTCCGATATACTGACGTTCTCAAGGACATCAGAAATACTGATTATATAAAAAAAAATTGAGATGTATTTTTTCGTATTTTAGCAAAATATAGCCGGCAATTAGTGGTTACTTAACGTATCTGGTCACCGAATCTAGTCTTACAAACTCACTCAATTATTTTTATTTATAGTGTATTCAATGTCAACCAATGCAGGTAGTCCCACTTGTCAGTTAGTCACCAAAAATCATATAATAAATTCTATTCCTAAAGAAATAAGATCTCTTGACGAAATTGTAAAGATCACTAAACGAATTTAAATTATTCTAATAAGAATCCAAACAGGCTAGCTCGGCCTTAATTACAATAATTTATTCAAGTAACTTTTTAATTAATTAAGTATATTTGAATGTTTAACCTCGAATGAGCTTTATTATACTTTTGTTTTTAAAACATTGCAGGTTCTTTTAAAGTAGATCATTTCAAATCAGCTGACGGTTAGAGTCCATTGCTCAGTGTCATAGCTAGCTGTATGGAATTATGAATAGCATTTTTGTCTTCACAAATGGTAATTAGGTATACGAATGAACGAGTGGTATGTTTTACATAACGCCGCGATAATCGCTTGGTAATGATTGCGATATGTTATTATCATTGCACGACAGGTGTGGTGTGCAGTGTGCTGCACTTCAACGTTTTCCAACTGACACACTGTGTTCAATGCACCTCAGTTATTAACACTCAAATATATTACTAACATACTTGTTCAAAATACAGCTTAGTAACTTACAGAGGCTGTTTGCGTGTAAGTGGTACTAAATATGACAAATTATGGAAAAACTGTGCTGTCTCTTTCGTTCGGTAATTTGAAATGAGCTGTAACTTGCGTCACGTCAGCTTGCCCTATTCATACACCTGTCATTCAGACTCCAACAATTGCTGGTTGTAAATAAGTCTGTAACATTTGTTTGTCTTTTGATTGCATATTTCTACTACACCTATATAACTAAAACATCAACTTTTCCATTACATAAACCGTATGTACCATTACGGAGATTGGTATGAAGCTAATTAACAAAGTAAATGGTTCGAAAAATGATACACGTTTGCCATTTATTGGCCTTCGCTACACATAAAAAGGGACCATAATAAACTATCTCACAGATCAGGCTTTGGCATTTACGCTCGCAAAACCATTATCATTGCTACGTAACAATGTCAACAAAACAAACGATTGGCGCGATTTTAGAAAAAATATTGCAAAATAACACTCACCGTTGTGTAGATAATGTTGTAAATAAACACTAGCGACAAATCCACTCACTACTCGTACACAATCGCGGTAAAAATTGTTTTATTTCACTTGGTTTTCTCAAAGGGAAAACGAATGAATTATCGTGTAGTGCGAACTGGCGCGAGCGTCTGCGATCGACACAACTATCGTCGGCCGGCGAGAAGGTGCGACTGGCGGCGGCAGGCGGCGACTGGCGACCCGCGACCCGTGACTGAGCGAGCGCCGAGCGGTCCGTCTGTCCGTTGGTCCCACCAGTGGATATATTCGATGTGTTGCGCTAGCTCAGGGGATCTGACCGATTTGCCTCGGCTACTGGTAGACACTCAAACAAAACGATGTCACTGTAATAAAAGTCCTTATAAATAATAAATATTTTGTGTACCTAGCTTATGCGGCAACATGCTTGTGTTCCATAATGATCGAATAAAACCTTTTCAAATCTATGATCAATATGAGATAAAACGTCAACCTAAAATATAAAGTGTCAAATAGGTTTCTAAATGTCGCATTAGTTTGTGTTATCCTAAAGTACATTATTATAAGCAATCATGGATGTGGACGGCTCCTTATTAGATGATGTGCTGACTACAAATGATGATGTTGTTGATGATGATAAAACTGAGAATGAAACGATCGAAGGGGAAAACTTAGAAGTGACTGCACCACCAGCAGAGGAGCCTAAGAAACCGGAACCAGCAGTTAAAAAGAAGAAAACTCGGCGGGACTTCTACAATCTCCCCAAGAAAAACTCTGGCACAAAGTTCTATAAAAAGAAAAGACCTGACGAGGAATTTAAAGTTGTGACTATAGACGAATATTTAAGTGTCTCTGAGACCATTTCAGGATCCTCGAACACTTATAATTGCATCCATGGACCTGACGGCAAGGTATACTCTGAGAAAGGCTTACTTAAAAGGAATTTGTTGAAAAATTTGGATCCTTTGCCTATCAGTGAGTTATGTTATTAAAATCAACATCATTGAAATGATCCTGTTAAATAGGAGTAGCACCGTAGTTTACATAATGATCCTTATTAGTTTTTAATATTGAGCTTACAAGCTCACACATCGTTGAATGAAGCCCAGATAAGGCTATGCCAGCTGATTCTAAGTCGTGTGAATTTATACATTTTAGAAACATTAGTCTAAACTCCAGGTTTTTTAATGTGATGCATTATACTCATAGTTTTTCGGTAAATTTTCTCTCATCGCCTTCACATCCATGTATTAATTAAAGTTGATTTACATAAAAATATGTACGAGTAGCAATAAATTGGATATCATGTGCTGTACCCGCATGTGGCTCCACGAATTTGGTCGCGATGGCTTCAAATAGTTAACGACACGCTATTTATGAAAGCGCCAACAAATAGGACGATTGTCCTTTAATATGTCTGAGTTCGCTTTCCATCGCCCACTTACCCTTTTATCAGCTATCAATGGTTTCTCGAATAGCCTTGACATCGACCTGTCATGGTAACAATGCCATTGTTTCATATTCGTATATTTCATTGCTGTACCCATAACAATAAAGAAGTTTTTGATGTCACTATTATTCTTCTACGATTTTGGTTAGATTTTTCTGTGAGACTGACAGAACGACTGTGAATTTTTCCGCAGTTTAGTCAAAAAATAAATAAGCTGTACATTGAGCTGTACTTGCAGTTTTTATTAAGAATACATCTTAAAATCTTTTGCTGAAATAATGACAAGAGAAAGATTATCTCGATAACCAGAAGTTTAAATTAACCGGAACACGGATATAGAAATAAATATTTTTAAACAAAATGCAGACCTTGGTTTGACATTAATAGTAAGAACAATAACTACTATTTACAGGTTATTCATGATTTCTGTACGAGTTGAGGACACGACAGTTAAAACATTAACTCGGCAATTAAAACTAGTCTGAATAAAACTGTTGCATGTCTAATAACAATTATAAACTTCGCGACTGACCTAATAACCGTGTGTGGTGCATCTTTGTTTTTTATTTTTTTATTTTATTGGAGATTGAAAGTTTTAATTCTTTATTTGATGCATATCTGCTTAACTTGAATATTTAGATTACTGTAATTATGAGTTGAAGAGTTGTCCTTTTGTAAGGCCTTCATTAGAACACCGGAGATTAAGTGACACGATTAAATATAAATAAAGAATAAAGGATATTTAAATTTATTTACTTATTCTGAAGGATTTCAATACATTATCTAATAGGTTCTTTAGCTCAATTTACTCCTGTGCGGAATGGAACAGAACCGACTTTTAGCTAAGAAATTGGACATAGCATAATGAACTTTATGTCAATGTTATAACATAAATAAAATACGAACCAAAAATTGGAGAATTCTCGAGAATGCGCGAAGATTCAGCGGAAGACGTGCATCCAATTTTTTGGCTCCTTTGTACAATTTCGTTGCAAAAAGTCGCTTTCGTTCCATTTGCGTTGTAATACATTAAATACATTAAATCAGGATTATTTTTCTAGCTTATTGTATTTTCCAGATCGCAAATGGAACGACGAATGCCCCCCATCTTATGACTGGTCGATAGCTGAGAAGCTGGAGAAGATGGTGCAGAGCCCGACCATAGAACTGCAGAGGGACCGCTTGAGAGCACACGTGCGTGACTTCAGCAGAACCGCGAGCGATGGATACGTATCCTTTATCAATTGTTTACAATTCTAAACAACTATGAACTACAATTAATAATTGCACCTTTACCCTCCGCATCTGAAAAGTTGTTCGACTTAATCTGTTCTCAAATCTACTGATCACGACTGAGTTAGATTAACCATAAAAAATAATTTAAAATTAGAAAAAAATCCCCACACAAAAATATTACCTTTAAAAAGTAAAAAAAAAAAATCATGTATTAATAATTCTAAATAAAATATGTCGCGTTGGGGGACCGCTCCAAACTTAACAATTTAACTACAAATAGTATATATTACCTAACTAAGCAACAAAGATTAATTTAACTAACAAAACTTTTATAAAATTGCTTCAAAATATTGGTTCCCCAACGCGACTAATTTCATGAAAACCTTTGTCTGAAAATCCACTCAAAATCATTATCAGAGGGTCGACACCCTTGAAAGTTTCTGCGTTATAGCCGACTACTTATTAGAGACGATTAACCGAGTGCCGTCTTTAAAGGAGGAATTAGTGCTGTTACTGCAGAATCTTAAGAAACCCATCATTTTGAAGGCTGCGTCCGACGTCGTCAAATATTTTGATATGATCAGCCATTACCTGGGATTCATGGGTGAGTTATATATCATATTGTATGTTTTAAATTGTCAAAAAATGTCAAAAAACCGATTCTTAACAAAAACAAAACGTGTAATTACGTCACGACAATACGTAATGATTACTTCTGTTTCTTCCTTAATGATTAGTCCAATCATTAATCAAAGGACATAATATTTATGTGTGCATGGTAATAGGCACACTCTAGTGTAAGACTTGAGTACTTAGGTACTTCATTATAATATATACAAACAAATGCCTTGTTGGCCTAGTGGTGCTTAGTGCGACTGCTACGCTAGAGGTCTTGGGTTCAATTCCCAAGTCGACCAAGGTGTTATTGGGTTTTTTTATGAAATTCTCAGTATCAGGTCGTAGTTTGGATTTGTGCCCGGTTAGTGGCAATAGGCTCTTATTACATGGGGCCTAAACATACCGGCGAACTGTGGGTGTACATTGGTACAACTCTGCCTAACCCTTTGGGGATACAGGCGTGATGGTACTTTATGTTATGTGTTTACAAACAAATGAATAAAATCCAAATCAATTCAATATTTTGGTTCGAGTTAATTGAATCTGATCTGTTATTAGGTAGTTAGATACGTAGTTTCGTGTTTGCAATGTACTTTAGTTTTAATTGAGGCCGAGTGACCACTTCGTAGCTGGTAAAGAGGACAATGTCGGTGCCACTCGAGGGGATTTTACTCCTTTTGAGGTGATATGATTTATGGAGCATGTGCGTGATGCACATCACAATTTCACTGGACATAGACTGCATGCTATTGTGGGTCAATGATCAAGCAACATTCAATGATATACTAAGCATTATTTTAACGGTAACTTGTTAGTTTATAGGTATAGCTTGAAGATTTTAGTGCATTAAAAAAAGGAAATATATAAATTCGAACTTTAAAAATCACACATTCGCAACTACATTAATTCGTTGTGTCGAGTCGAGCGAAGCTACTGGCCGGCTGGAAAACATTCAGTATTGTAGGTAGTTGTAAATATTTTAAAAGGCGACCTACCTACTGTTTTTAATTACTATCCTTCTCAGTTCTAAAACTCGCAATTAAAGTTTTCACATTCTGTCAATATATAAGAAATAAGTTTTTAAAGAAAAGTAGGGTAGTTCGTTGCCTTTCTGAACACCGGCGACTCACCGACTGCGCGTGCGATTAGCCGCCTGTAAGTAAGACTTTAAGGCAAGGAACTATCCGTTTTGTCGCGACAATACTTAAATGTGCCTATGTATAATTTTTGTTTGCTTTTTTGTGCAAATATTATGTTTAAATAGAAGTTTAATATAAGTTGATAATAGGCGTGTAGACAGTATACTAGTAATACCGTTGACAAAGTGTTTGTTAGTATATCTTCACAAAAAATAGTGTAGAAAGGTTTACCAAAACTCGTGTCAATCTATTTTGGATTATTATACTTTGTCGTGATATATCTTAATATTAGTTTGTTCGGAGTTTAGTGTACCAAATGATAAAAATACTATTGAAGATATAATAAAGGAGATTATTATTAATATGCTGAGCAGTCAGTCGGAACTAAATGATGATGAAGTCAATAGTTATCAATGACAATCTTTAATGGTCCTCGCCATGTTTATTATCTCTAACGTATTACAAAACAAATCGATTTCTCACGTTAATGCAATTGTGTGGTACAAACATATCTCGTTGTTATAGGTAAACAATTTTCACTTTTATTGACAACAAACAATTCTAGCTTCATCATAAATGAAAGGTAAGTAAACAGGAGCCCGAGTCTGCTATTGACAACTGTTTGAATCGGCTGAGTGGGTGGCGTTAGTAGGTCCATTTTAGAAAAAATGAGCTTTCTAAAAATGTCAGAACGTCAAAATTGGCCGTCCCAATGGCCAATTCAGACGATTCAAACAATTGTCAATAAAAGACTCGGGCCACAGTCGTCTCTTATTTATGTACCAGATGCAAGAAGTAAGGTAGTGCGGGAAATCGAGACTCATATGAAAGGCGTTCATTGGTTTTATCTCATTGAACCTTAATAAGAACTAGCGGAGAAGTCAGTTCAACTGCTTTTTCTTTATAGTGGCAATGACTGGGCACGAAAAACTGTCCATCATGTTAATGGACTTGCTCACTAGGTTTTAGCTACTAAGAATCTTTTTACATGCGAACTTCGTAGTACTAGTATGGGTAAATAATAACGTTACACTAAAATCATCCAGAATTATAGGTGTTAGGCCGTATAGAATTTATTTTATTTATTTAGAAGAATTAGGGCCTGTTTCACAATGTACCGATAAGTTCTGCATAAGTTTTGAATAAGCTGTTTGTTACTTATTCGTAGGATAAACACTATTTTTGCGTTTCACAACTGTCAAATAGCGCTATGTGTTACATAAAGTCCACCATAAACTATGGGTCGGACGAAGTGGTGAATAGCACACTTATCATAAACATAACTATAAGTTTGACAGTTAAAATTAAATGACATTGTTTTTCTTTCGTTCATGTTGTATATTGGTTTCTTAGGTTACGGTGTCGGGACTTAAAAATCTAAATAAAAACTGCGAAAAAGTCCGTAAAAAGGAGTTTTATTTCATGTTGAATATTATATTACGTAAAAACCATGTCGTTTAAGTTTTACAGACATAACTATCTGTATTATCAGAGGAATCAGCGTGGTTTTAGTCTTAATAACCTAGATAGACTACTTATAACGAAAATGGAGGTTTTTGAGTCGCTTGAAGATGAGTTCGATGAATATTTTGATAGCCTCACAACACTACGCAGGAGTCCTTTTAACGTTTTAGCACTCCGAAAGTTTGAACCGCTTGTGCTATTGAATGATGCCTCCAGTGTCTTCCAGCACTGTTCCTTTTCGTGCCAAGTGACTGCGTCACTCTTCTTGTTTTCCAGAACACTTTTATTTTGAGCAACAAGTGAGGTCTGAAGCTCAACTTCTTCCCGGCTGAAGTTGACGCTTCGTTCACGTTTCGGTGTAGTCATTTTCACTTCAAGTAGAGAGGAGTGCTGAGTACCGAAATTGTCCGAAATTACTGTTCAGAAAATGTACTTAGTAAGTACACTTAAATCGCAGAAATGACAAAGCAATGAGAAACTAATAAACGAAATAGCAAGTACCACGATATTAGTGCCTCTGTCAATTGTCATAGTCAAACGATTTAAAACCATCGACGTATGATATGCATAGACTGCTACTATCGCTAGGTTCCCCTAGTGCCAAGCGAGAGCAGTTTTTAGTCTGATCCTAGTACATTTCGCTTTTCATTTAAGTTAATTTTCGCGCAACGAGAAACTTACATAAGAAAATATCGATGGTTTTGGCATTGTTAGGATAATATTAGTGTTTTAGATAGATTTTTTAAAACGGAAAGCTCCATCTTCATACATAATTCACGACAACACTTGTTCATACTAGTGCTTACGGTTTAAACTCTGATAGGCTCACTCTATAGTTTCAAATGCAACCTCGTTGTTTAAAACGATCAAATCGTTTCAAATCTCGTTCCTCATTCCGATTCGTTACAAGCAGTATTTAATTTCCATAAAATCGTTTGTATAAGTTTTTATATAGAATATTAACCGTTATGCGGATAATAACAAATTATATAAAAATATTAAAGTAAAACAATACTTCTAGAGCAAATTAAAATAAATTTATAAGTATTTTATGTTAACCTGCTTTGTATTTAATGAAATGACATAGAAAAACGGAACGTGAGTAAATGGTGTTGCCACCGCGCTTACGTATAGGTCCCATATAGTTATGTGTCAGATAAAATAAGTTTGTGAAACGTAAAGTTTCTTATCCAGAACTTTTATAGTCCGAATAATTTATGTGTAACATAAGTATTTGGAACTTTATCGGTACATTGTGAAACAGACCCTTAGAATAATTAAAAATTAATTAGAAATAGATAAATAATAATTTATAAATTTGCTTTAAATAATAATATGGTGTTTAAAGATCTTACAAATTAATACAGTTCTTCATATTTCGCCTACTTAGTTAGGGATGCAAATTTATAACATCTTAAGCTTACACACAGACTGCTAGAAGCTGTCGGTATCAACAATTTCAATTTGACAAGCGACTATTTGAACTATACGGTTGCCTATAGTGGTGACTTCTATGGCACACGTAAACAAAAGCAGTTCACTATTTTCAATAAGCAAGGTGCAGGAGTCGGCGTGCCTGCCGGAATCGCGAAAGGAGTGCGCGAGCGATCCCGTGACGCCGGCCAAAGCAGAGGGTGGGGGGGGGGGGCTAGTCGGTGAAAGTCCGACATATTATACTCACGTCTTGCCCTCAGATTGGGATAAAATCATAGGATTTTCACCCTAAGAAAAAATGGAGGTACTCCTGGCATGCGAAAGTGGTTGACATCTCGTGCAGTCCCTCTAGGTACAGCTTTAAAGTTTGTAATATGAAGCCTGGAATTACTCCATTGCATTATCTCCTTTGTCAAGTGTTACACTATAGAAGAGTTTATAAAGGTACTAGGTAGCTGCATAGCCGTAAGACTTATCTGAAATTTAAAACTACAGTCACGAAAGACTGTCTACTTAAAATTAATACTTAAAGCAAGGCTTTGAATCTTCGATGTCTGTTGAAATTGACACACTTATTTTATAGCTTGTCTTGTGATTTTATTACCCATGAATACTTTAGCATCATGTTATACGTATTACAGTTTTTGATAAACATTTAAATAATAATTGGCAGCAGAATCCACATAACTAAAATAATTGATTACACGTAAATGCAGAAAACCCGACTATAATGATGAAAATAAACAATACTAATTTATCGATTCTGATAAGTGTGGGAACACCTCTGACGTATACCTAACAATAAAAAAACCATCACCCTATCAATGATAAAATCATTTTTTTAAATGATCCACAATTGCGTTTCACACCCACAAAAAAACGCCTCTTTTTAAAGTCCGTTCAAAACCATTTAACCACTCTATTTTTCAGGTTACATCTTATTAAGGATAGAAGACGAAGACATCTTCAAGGTGGTTTCCGAAGCCCTGCTCTGGCACCTGTCCGCGCCGGACAAGCTGCGCGGGCTGGGCACTGTGCACCTGCGGCACTCGTTGGCGGCGGCTGCGCCGGTACTGCAGCAGACCACCGTCAGGATGATAGCAGTGGCGTCGTCGAAGCGGTTCCCGACCTTCCTGGAGATCGCGCTGCTGTTGGCTTGCGATACTATGGATAATTGTTAGTTGGATACTTGTTCAGATTGTCTGGTAGACATTGTCGTGTCAAGGTGTTTCAAAATTCAAGATCATTTATAATAACTTGGACTAAATAATCATTTTTATTCCTTTATTAAAAAGTAACACTTATTAAAGTCAACAATACAAAAAGGATAGCACCCTTTAGTTATGTAGGTATGCTAAATAAGGCTTAGTTTAGCCTTTATAAGTTCAAAATAAACATTACTCATTACGCGTCCAAAATGCAGGGTATTCCTAGTTATTGGAAAAAGTTCAACCATTGAAGATGAGAGTCTGACTCGCTCGCCGAAGGTTTCGTGCGAAACTTGCTGATGGTCGCGGATAACTTTCCAAAAACAAACTTTAATTTTAACTGTTGTTTTGCAGGTCTCGCGTTGATGAAAGAGAATATTATAGAAAACATATTCTATCGCTTTAATCCTTACTTTCCTGAGAGGCAATTACCCAATTACGACATAAATCCACAGGATTGCCAGGATTTTAACGTCAAGTTGGGTAAGCTAGTATTTTATTACATAAGATAATTTTTTATCTTACTAATTATTGCATAACAAAAAAACATATGTGTAAATCTCAATTCATTTTTAGGTAAAATGCGACCTACTTTCATAGATTTTTTTGTATTTAGGTCTTCAAATTATTTTTCTTTATCTGCCATCCATTCACGAAAAACGACCCTACCAAAAATACTACCCTACTAAAATAGAAACAGGTGTTAAATATTAAGATACTTACTTATCTTTTTATAATCAAGGTGACAGCAGCCGGAACATGAGCACAACTCTCTCCCTTCTGCTGGTTCTCCTGAAAACAACTAAAACCTTTCTGGATAAAAATCCCGAACAAACGAAGTTGTTTCCTTCGCCCGATTGTTATGCTCAAAGGTATGAGAACTATATTCTATCCCTATAGGTATTGTACACGTTAATTATCATATATTTCTGAAATTATACCACTGATAACATAGGTATCTAGTTTAAAAAGAATACGGAAATTGCTAGCCTGCTAGTGAGCAAACGCGGAGAAGAGGCGTATACCAAGCAGAGTGGGGCATTTATAGGCCGGTATTATTATTTACAAGCATTATTATTTGAGCAAGCACTTTTACATAATATATAATTTGAGAGTTAGGTATGCTTAAGCATGCTACAAAACGAAACTTGGCGACATGACATAAAGAGCTATATTATTTAAACTTTTTATTTTTGAAAAAATCTTAATACTTAATACTACAATAATTTGTAAGTTTAATATTTATTAGCACGCTTAATTAAACATAACATTTTAAGAACAAATAACGCAACACGTTTTACATTAATTGTTTATTATTATGCATTTTATTCCTAAATGTTAAGAGGTCGATTTTTGTGCAACGTTGCATAAATGTTGAAATGTTATTGTTGATTTATTTATTCGTGAAATGGGTTTATTTAAATATTACTTTTCTTTATTTATTTATTTAATTTGGTTTAAATATTATGAAATATATTTAGCTTTAATTCAGCTACAAAACATCTTCCATTACGTTTAATGTCATTGGATTTCCGCAAAGCCTGATTCTATATTATAACTTATCTTAATTTGGTTTGATTTTAGGTGTTTCGTGTGGGCTTACCGTTATGAATGTCGAGCTCGTGGTCATACTCACCAGAGGATAACTATGACGGTAGTAGCTGCCGTTTTGCTGAAGTGCTTCGGTGATCGCTTGCTGCTGTTCTCATCAATACTTATGCCAGGTAATAATGATCATAGCATAAACTCGTTCAATCAAGCATTATAAGAAGACTTGAGGAAAGCTACCTCATCTTATGATTTTAAGTAACTTGAAAGAGGCAATGAAGAATCGGTCTCACTATGTTTGGACCGGTCAAATCACCATGGACAAGACATGAGAAGGAAATTAAACTGATATTTTATTGGAATGGGAATAACTTCCAGCGCTGTCTCTAATACCCCACATCTTGTTATTAAGTGAGTTCAAATCCAGGTCCAGTTTAAGTGCATGTAATAGAAGACTTAATCTCACACCTAATTTTATGGGACATACTACTGACAGCAAGAAGTACTAGCGGGAAGCTTACTATGAGTAAGTTAAACAGGACCACTACTGTTGTAGAAGTGAGACACCGCTACGTAGTGTAGTGCGCTGTCTCGCTCCCACACTGCTACAGTCCTGCTTGAGTTCATAGTACAGGCACAATATTATCAGTGGGTTTCGCCAGCCATAATTCGAACACTTTCACTTCCGTCGGATATAAAATAATTGTGTTGCTTCAAGAATGGGCGTCATTCAACCGTGTCCCATCGGAACCGACGAATCTGGTGCATCCAGATTTAAGGCATTGTTTTAAATTCTGGGTCATATTGTAAATCAGAATGGCTTTTTAGGGATATTGAGGTATGTTCGTTTAGTGAAATGCCCCCGTAGGCAAGCTGACATTTCTATAAGCGTTTCCGATGATAGAAATCGCCTTGCATATTTGAGCGATGCAATAAGAATTAAAGAGATTTAATCCGTATTAAGAACTTTACAAGATGACAATAAGGTACAACAGTACAAGACTTTAAAGCGTATACTTGTGTTTTGTAATCTTAACATGTTTATTACAAGTTAAGATTATTTTACGCATTTAATATTTGATTTAGAACAAGTCTTTTATTCTCTTTTCGTAGATATAATGTCCCTATCTGTCCTAACGGAACTCCCACCGAGGAGCGACTGGATCGGGACAGTCAACTTCAACACTGCCCAGCATGACGTGCAGTTCAAGAAAATTCTCATCTACTTCGTCGTTGATATGTTTAAGGTTTTCCACTATAACAAATTTGTGAGTACATAAGCATGTTACTTTATTTAGACGGGTCCCAGTTAGAGCCACTTCACTTGTCTGTTGCCGTACCATGACACCAAGAGCTCAAAAAGCAGGACTGGTGCGTTTGAGTAAGCGGGACAGAGCTACGCGCAGTGTAGAGCGCCATCTCGCTTCCACAACCGCAACAGTGCTACTTTAGGAGATCATGGTACGGGCCCTATATCGCGTGTTGATATGTATATTAGATGGCAAAGTTTATAACACCCTTCTACACCGTTTCTAACGGTACCCAACAAAGGGTTGTTGACTCCTTATATACATATCATCCATCGTAGGTATTACGAAACTTGAAAAAGAAAAATTAAAAAAATACCAGCAATCATAGGACAAATTTTGCTGCCACTTTGCTTCTGCCACATACGTAGTAAAACCGTAAAAATGAAAAGATGCTTACTAAACTTAGATACTTCCTTTTGTAGATGTTGGAGTCGAGGCACTGGTTGATGGGTATCATGTACCTGTTGGATCCCGGCCTCTGTTACCTCAGGTGTCGATGGTCGCCATCTTTGTTCGCTGAGCTCCGGAAGACGGCACTCCAAGCTTTAGTCTGCGTACTGCCCATGGCTGAACATAAATTAGTTAGACAATACGGTTTGATCAGAAGGTAAATATGAAAGAAATCTTGTGGCCTGTTGATTTTATATTACTTTGCTAGTTATGTGACAAATAAAATTCCAAGTTAAATTACATTACAGTTCTCTAAGACTTGAATATGTCATTCAGTGTGGATGAACGAGTGCTAAGTTTGCTTACTATCAGGCCCTTTGCGTTCTTCCGCAGAGTCCTCGCCGCCGTATTTTGTTTTTACTTTTAAATATATTATTTAAAAGTAATTTTATTGCAAAAAATAACAACATCAAAAACAAAAGACGGCGCGTGGCGCGGATTTCGCGGATTCGTATGAATTTTTTTGCGCCATCAACAAACACCAACCTATGTAATTATGCAAATTATATAGACACACATAAATATCTATGATTATTTTCCAGGATATTGTGGTACATCGAATGGTATTCCGAGAGTCCTTACGAGATACCGGTGCTGTACTGGTGTTTAAGGGTCCTCCAGGTCGCCACGTACCAGAGGACTGACGTCGAACGCTACACAGCTATGGCAGATCTGTTCGATACGCACGGCATTATCATACTTATGCGTAAGATATTACGAGTGCTTTTCTGTTTTATCGACGTTGGCTAATGTAAAGGCTAATAGTTTGAATGATCTTTTTGATTGTCAAGTAGTATAATATTAAGTGGATAAATGGGAACTATATTATAGTTTAAGGGGCACGTTGATCAAATTAAAGGCCTGTTTTTCCAAAACCAGATCTCAATCTCCTTCGAGATAAAATTCAAGTCTCACATTTCTATTTAGAGAACTGTCATAATTCTAAATTATTCTTCAGGTTAATTCTGACGTTGTTAAAACCAGCCGGTAGTGTGTAAAAAAGTGTCAGCAGATTGATAAGATTTAACTGAACACACACCTAAGGTGCTCGGCAATTTATGTTGTACACGACATACTTAGGTCGACATAACACAATTTAAAACTAACACTGTAACCGACAGATCTCTGCTACACCCTCCTGGAGCAGAAGCTACCTCCTCTAGAGAAGAGCCAGGCGGTGATCTCCATCTGTCTGCGACTCCTCGCCAGCGGCGTGAACCAGAACAAGCGCCTGTCCTGTTGCGTGTACCCCACCATCAAGTGGCCCGGCTCCATCACCAACCTCGCCAAGAAACTGCTCGATGTCGTGCTGTACTCACTCGATAAACATTACATTATTAGTGACAGGTGAGGAAACCTTTTTACGGCAATTATTATTTATCTGTGGATTTTGAAAAGTTTTAATCGGAGTAATTTGTTTATTTCGTATAAATAAAAATTGCAATGACTTTAAGACCATACTTTACGGATAAGAGATAAACTCACAAAGAAAAAGGAGTAGAAATTCACCCTCGTGATGTCAAAACTGGTAGTCAGTATTAAGTATGTCAGTTTGTAAATTGATTGCACGGATACCTGAGTGGTATAGGTCACCACGCCAATTAACTGTACTGCGCTCTACTGCTGGTTCGATCCCCGCATGAGACAAGCATTTGTATCATTATTATCGTAACCATCATCAGCCTATAGCAGTCCACTGCTGGACATAAACCTCTCCAACTACCATTTGTGTTATAAACAAATATTTTTTCCAAGTCTGTGTCCCCGGACACAAGGATTAAATCATTTGTGATCCTCAGAAAATACATAAGTTTATGTTGTACACTTACTAGGCTTGGCAGGTTAATAGTGGAAAGTGTAAAACTATCTACATAGGAATTAACTCACGTTGTTCTAGTATCCAACAAGGGGCCAAAGGTCCCTCTGATATTATTGCTTTCTGTATCCCTTTGTTTAGCTTTTCCTAGTAATATGTGAGTATAAACTGAAATATCTGTAGTACATTACTTGGCTATCCGCTATAAAAGTATTTTTTATTGTGTTTTTATGCTCACTGAGTGAACCTATCACTTTTCCAAAGTCCCCTGTCTTTCGGCTGATATGATAAATAAATAAATGTGGACATAATCACAGACATTGCTCCGAACCTAAAGTAAGTAGCAGAAGCACTTGTGTTATAGAATTCAGAGACAACAAAGGTACCACAAACACCCAGACCCGAGACAATGTAGAAAAATTGGTTTCTACATTGACCCGTCCGGGGATCTAACTCGGGACCTCAGAGCTAGCGACACCTTGAAAACGGGTGCGTACGCCACGCGACTACGGAGGTCGTATTGATGATGATGCTTTTAAGGCATTTAAATTTCAAAACATAAGCCATGTCAATCGATATGACTTGGTGTAAATGACATACATCAATGGTCAAATCTGACAGAAGTTTTATGATTACAGGTGGTTGATAACTATATTAAATTTCATATGGGAGTCGATTATATGGAGGAAAGATTACAGGGAGCTATTCGTTGCTAACGATGGCATTTATAAGCTGCTGGACGTAATTACGGTGAGAGAAATTTATTATACAGCGAGCCATAGTGCTTGTTCACGTTGGAACGCGCGGGCGCGGTAGCGGGCGCGGTCGCGGAGACGTGGCGGATTCGTGTTCACATTGGCCGCCAGGCGTTTGCGCGTGGTTGACGTGTTGTCAGAGATTGTAAACATGGACGACGATCTTTTATTTTTAACCGAAAATTCATACCTAAAAAAATACCCGCAATATTTCATTTACTCACCCTCCATATCAGGAAACAATTCCCCAATTTCTTTCCATAACTTCTTGATAATATATTTGTTCATATGATGACTGTATTTGCTTTGCCAAATCGGAGTTCTAGCCTGAACAGCACTAATAAACTCTTCTGTATTAAAATACATGAGGAAGAAGCGCAAACGTTTCTAGTGACAAGTTCATACTGGTTGAACTTACCTGACGTCGCGAGTAAATCGCGCGCTCCGCCGCTAGTTCGACGTGAACACACACAAACATCTCACCCGTTGATATTGCCGCGAGCGGCGCGCGCGTGCTAGTCGCTAGCTTGCCCGCTACTTCGCCCGCTGGTGCGTTTCGTACGTGAACACTTTGATATAACGCTATATGTTTGATATTTCGTGACCGCGCCCGCGAGTCAACGTGAACAAGCACATAGGCGAACGTTAAATGGTTTTAGTACCTTAGGATTGTGTTTGACTTTGGTATTACTTAAAATAATCATAGGGTGATAATAGGTTTTTGGCTAGTTGCCCGTTTTAGTCTTACACAGTTGATGTGAGATACTAAAAACATAATAGATTTTTAATTTTTTTTTTAAATGTTGTTCTTTCAGTTCAATACTCTTTTTTTCTATAAAAATGTTGCCTTACATTAAGGAACATAACAAAAAATTATTATTTCGATTTCGTGGTTGAAGTTATTGCCACACGGAACATCGGGATAACATAGATAAGAAACAACTTAACATTAACCTACTTGCTAGCCAAATCATTTTCTACTATTAGAAATTTTCATTTTATGTGGGTTTGTTAATGTTACTACTCGTAACACAATTAATTAAATCCCCAGCCTTTGTAACACAGGGTGTTAGGTTGCATTAAATCTATAATAGTGAACGGACTTAACTAACGAACACATTCTAAGGATAGGTTCTAGACGCGACTTTCACAACCTCGTTGATTTATTATTACACTACGCACAGACTAATATCAATTCTCAATATCTTGTAATTACGGGATGCAATCACGTTTCGTCTGGACAGCCACTTGTGGCTTAACGAATTATAAGTACCACTATAGTCCGGCCGCGAAGAGAATGTAATCCTGACACGTGGTGGTCAACAAGAAAATGTAACATTAATGTGGCAAAGAATTTACTAAAATTATTTCTGTAAAATATTTCTTAAGAAAAGGAGGCCTTTGCCCTGCAGTGGGACGACAATGGCTGAAAATAAATAAATAAATAACAATTACCTATCTATCTATATGCATAAAAATGGATTTTTATTCGTTAGTCTCGCTAAAACTCGAGAACGGCTGGAACGAATTTGCTAATTTTGGTACTGATTTTTTTGTGTAAGTCCAAAGACGGTTTAAAAGGTGAATAAATATCAAAATGTTCGGAATTAAAAAAAAAAAACAATTTGTTTTAAGTATATTTTATACAAAATTTTAGACTAATATTTATCGATAGTGGTATTACAAAGTCTGCCGGGACAGCTAGTAAACAAATAAGATCATTCAAAACTATTAATTATGCCAGGTAATATAACACGGTTTTGTTTATAAGACCAACTGACAGGTGTCAGATGCGCATTCTCTCAGCGGCCGGACTATAGTGGTACTTGTGGCAATTCGTTTAGCTCATACCAACGGGCAGTGCTATTAATATAGTCCGTGAAAGAGTCGCGTGCATTCGCAAGGGGAATCGTGACTTCCTACTTCGACTATTCAATTGAAGTAAACGCTAGCAGTTAGCGACTGTTTCTTTTACAATCTGGATCTCTGGCGCTCAAAGTTTCGTTAGCAGTCAAGGAAAAATTATGTAGGTGTACAATTGTATATATTTCGATTGCTAAATCTTTGATCCCATATTTGAGATATTTGTTAGTGTATTTTAGGATACAAATAAAATTGTCAGTTTTGATAATAGTAAATAAATAATGTTATTGATTATTTTGAGAGACACTGCCTTGCTCTGTTATTACTTGTCATATGTCAGAGAGGTCTGCGAAAGGAAGTCAAAAACCGTTGTAACGATCGTCGAAAAGAAGTAGTATGTACCTACTAGTTGTAACTGCCTCGTTGGCCTAGTGGCGCTAAGCGCGACTGCTACGCTGGAGGTCTTGGGTTCAATTCCCAAGTCAACCAAGGTGTTATTGGGTTTTTCTATGAATTCCTCAGTAGCAGGTCGGAGTTTGGATTTGTGCACGGTTAGTGGCAATAGGCTCGCTCCTCGTCCTACATGGGACCTAAACATATCTGCGAAATGTGGGTGTACATTGGTACACCTCTGCCTAACCCTTCGGGGATACAGGCGTGATGATATGTTATGTTATGTTTATGTAGTTGTAACATAAATCTTACTCAAGGGATCATGACAGTTAGTAACTGTCATATTGTTGCTGTTGATAATTTTCCGCTCTTAGTTATCATGTACTCATTAACGTTAGTAGGAAGGAAAGATTTAAAATAGAATAGGCAGTTACTAAATACGATATGAATTTAATTAGTTATAGAAATTAATCATTAATAATTAATTCTGAATCTATAATCAATAAATATAATACATATTATTATAATCCATCCATATTATACTAAAAAGGAATTGCTATTCGATTTGGCTAATTTTGGTATTAAATTATTTGTGAAAGTCCAGGGAAGGTCTTGGAAGAAGAATATAGGTAAAAAATCGGAATAAATTTAAAAAAAAAAAACAAATATGCTTAAAGTTTATTTTATACAAAAGTCTAGGCTTTCATTTATATTATAGAACGAAGTCTGTCGGGTCAGCTGGTTATTCAATATTTTTTCGTCACTCCGTTATTTTATTAACCTTTTAAGTCACACGTTTCAATTTCTCAACTTCTTTCAACAGATGACGCGACCATCGGTCCAGTGCATTGCCCTGGCGATGGTGTGCGACATCGCCCGCGCCGGCGACGCAGTCGGTCAGCTAGTATCGTGGCGCGCCAATCTCGGAGCCTCCAATGCGGTGAGCAATATTAAATCTGATCAGGAACTGTTCAAACAGCGTTAAAGGAGAACTGTAGCTATCGGGGAAGCGAGACAGCTATGCAGGGTGTTAAGAAAACCCTGTCCGACCCGAATTACCCTGAAATTTCATCGGTATTTTTGGAGGCCTTTTGTTTGGTAATTAGGTAGCATCTGTGACGACGGCGACTCTACTCTCTTTCGAATTTCGAGAAAAAAGATAATTTTAGGTTATAATTTTTTCCATATTTTTTCTACATATGGAATCAGATATCGATAGTTAACAACACATTAACGGATCGGACAGGGGTTTCTTAACACCCTGTACACGGCAAGCAGCTGAGTCGCGTTTCTACACGCTACAGTCCCGCTTATAGTAAGGGTGCAGAAACTTGTGTATGCAGTATCGTCGTGGTAGATTAAACAACTGTAGCCACTCGTGCGCCAGTAGTGAATGTTGAGATATTTTCGTTTAGAGGTGATAACATTGGGTAAGAACCCATTAAAAGTTAAATTAAATCAACTGTAGGTATTCTAAATTCTCTCTACTATCGTAATTTCGTTTTGTTTGTCCAAGTAGGTTCTTCCCTTCTCTTTCTTTCAATTTCCTAATTATCCATTAGGTAGATATGATCTCCTCATCATCTAGTGTATATTATGGTTAAGTTTTGAAACCCTAAAGTCGCATTTGCTTTATTTTTCCTTCTGTTTGGAATATCTACTGAAAATTCTTCATTAATTTTTACTTACTAGTACACTAGTTTAGTACATACTTTGATATACTTAGCAGAGAAAAAGGAATATGGTATAAAAGTTTACAAAGTGAACCTCCTCGAGTGCCTTGGTTCGTAACCACTACGCTAAATAGATCTATGTTGAAATTAGCTTTTAGACTTCGTTCGGGACACTATCCATCGGCAAAGTTTAAGTTTAAGTGAGAAAAACTGACACACCGAATTGTCCAACTTGTGGAAAGGTTGAGGATGTGCAACATTTGCTGATGGAGTGTGTCCGGAATAGGGTGGAACGGGAATCGTTGCTGAGAAAGTATGGCATTGCACAGATGAACGTAGGTATCATACAGAGTGTTTTAAGTGAACCTGCATCAGAAATAGCACAAGTGTTTTACTTGCTAGTGCCGCAGACCCAGCACCGACCCTCGTACTTATTTATAAACATTCTAGGATAAGTACTATGTCCTGCCGGAGCTGCGCTGAGAATGCTTAGCGATCCCGCAGCTCCAGCAAAGGCCAGAAGGGAACCGGGGTGTTTTTGGTCGGTGCAAGTCCTACATATCCCCACGTCGTGCCCTCGACGTGGGCCGAAATCATTAGATTTTAACCCCGAAAAAAAAAAAAAAAAAAAAAGGATAAGTACTATGTGTTAATAGTTATAAGGAACAATGGGTTTGATATGTTAGTTTTAACCAAAAACCCTAAATAAAATTAAATAAAAAAACTAGTTTAGTACACTTAGGTACACGGTTCCTAGATCTACGGTCGGAACTGGATAGCTGTAGCCCGCGCAGTAATTCGAGATGATTGTATCAATGTTAATCGTGCTGCAAACGATTAGTTTTAAACAAACACTAGGTGAAAGCGAGCCTTTCAAATGGAACACTATCCCTCTTACACGATTAAGCAAATAAGCACCCTTGTTTACTAAGCGTTGGTCAATGTCGAGTCACGCAACGATGCGAGATATAAAAATTGCAGAAACTGTTGTGGGCAGTACAAACCTTTATCAGTTAATTTAATCAACATACTAAAATAACAAATGCGAAGGTAACTCTGTTTTTTACACTTACACATCTTAACCCCTAATCAGTTAGGCCGTTATCCCACTGGCGTTTTTCCGCGCGTTGCCGTCTCTTCAACGTGTGCGCGCCGTCAACGCTGCGCAGACGCGACGTTGACGTTGAAAACACGCCAACGCGCGGAAAACGCCGGTATGATAGCGGCTTTAGGTATTGAAGAAACTTAGTATGGGGTAGGTAAGCTTGTATGCCATGAAAGTAATTAGGCAACTTTTTTTCGTGATAATCAACATTTTGACGACCTCCCCGGTCGTGTGGCGTACGCACCGGTTTTCAAGGTGTCGCTAGCTCTGAGGTCCCGCCCGGGTTCGATCCCCGGACGGGTCAATATAGAAACTCATTTTTCTACAATATCTTGGGTCTGGGTGTTTGTGGTACCTTCGTTGTATGTATCTGAATTCCATAATACAAGGGCTTTATAGCTACTTACTTTGGGTTTAGAGCAATGTATGCGATGTTGCCTCGCTGTGACGCATTTATCTATTTATTTTATTCACGTTGAAGGTTCCCTTAGTTTTTAAATGTGTTGTTTATTTATTTTTCTTTCAGCATCCAATAGTTGTGCATCGTGGTGCGACGATCGCAAGCCTGCTTGCCTCTGTATTCCGAGATGAATGCAATGTCACAGGGGTCCGCTTGAACGAATATGGCGTGTTACAAGGTATTACTGCTACTGCTAAATAATATATAGGCACCTAGGTGTACCTAATTTAAGTCTAGAATTAATTACACAAGGTAGGGACAAAGACGAGTGTGGTATTTACCTGCTTACATGTCACCGCATAATTCAATGTGAATATTGTTTAATTAACATTAATTTTCGCATTTGTAACGTTGCTAAATATCAGTTTTAATTTCAAGACAAAAATCTTCTGGATTACGATAGTTGACGGTTCTTTCTCTGAATACAATAAAAATGAGTAAAGGACAGCTAATCCTCACTTATACTAAAACAAATATTTAAATCTAATGTATTAATTTCCTTATAAGCCGCGCTTCGTTTACGAAGGTATTTGCCACACAGATAGTTTCTTACCTGAAATCCTGTTCCCATCAGATTTGGACTGTCCCATCATGTCAAAGGCTGCTCAGGACGAGTTATCAAATACTGACCTCCTTTATCTAAAGAGTCATCGAACACCAGTTTGCTTGGCTGCTTCTGATTTAGCGGGATCAAGAATGGCTAAGGTAGAACGATGAAAAAATATAATTGACTACTATATAATATGGGATACTGTTTTACGTAGTAAAATGCGTTTTTCAAACTGGGATGACAGGAAACCGACTCCAACATAGCTTTTAAAAATGCTAGGCTGGGAAGCGAAATCTAATTTTACTTTTCTTTCGAAAAGCAGCGTCCTACGTATTTACCTGAGGAACTCTCAATCTGTTCGTAAAAGACAGTTTATTAATTTAAATACACGACCTATAACCAATACACAATTTCTACAGGCATTCGCGATATTGCATCTGCTATCTGAAGACCTGGAGTATCTAGTGTCTCTCGCTGATGAAGCGTACAATTTGTACAAGAATATTCACTTGCCTGTGGAAGACGAGGTCAGTTGTCTACTATTATTATAAGTAAGGGACGGCTTCTTAACGCCAGATTATTTTATCTAGTGAATTATTTTGAATGATTAACAGGTCTCCGATATATGTCAGGAGTGAATTATATGTCTCGAATATGAATTATCTGGTGATTCAAAAACGGACGTAATAAAACCACTACTTCAGTTCCGTTGCTTTGATTTCAGTAACTAATGGACTTATTTACACAGGATCCAAAATAACTTAGAATTTAATATAATAATATTCCGGGACATCACACACGGTTGTCTGATCCTAAGTTAAGCAGAGCTTGTGTTATGGTAGCCAGACAACTGATAAACATACTTATATATTTCTAAATACATGCATATTATAGATAAATTACACCCAGACATTTGTCCCGGGTGGGAATCGAACCCACGACCTCCAGTATAGCAGTCAGGGTCTCTAACCACTAGACCAACAGGCCCGTCAAAACTTCACCCATTTGCCAGTTAATAATAAAATACTATTAATTTACCAGACAATGTTGGTTCTCTGCTCGCATTACCTCACGTTGAAGCTTAATGAAGTTTGGAAAGAGACTAAAGTACAAAGCATTGGAATGGTCGATGTTGATGATTATATACTTGACGACTTTATAACTATCGGCAAGTAAGTTACGTTTGTTTTTTTAGGTTACTGAGTTACCAAAACTACACTATTGTTAAATGAAACTGGGCAAAAAGAAATATACTCCCGAAAAATTTGTTCATGTTTAATGGTTCACATTAAATTGTGCTTTATTCCAGAGGATGGGCCAAAGAAATTAAACGTGAGCAAGAAGATGTGGTGACAAAAGAACGGAAAAAGGTTTGTTCCTATAATCACTGCACGGCATAACATTTTGGGGCCTGTTTTGAAACACAAAACTTTAGTATAGTACAACCACATTAAATAAAAGGCCGACATATTTTGAAAAAATATAAACTGATTTATAGGAGACAATGCCACAGACAGATATACACACACACATACATACCGAACGTCAAACTTATACAACCTCTCTTTCGAGGTTAACAGTAACCAGTAAGACCAACGAGCCGAGAGAATAAATATCTTACAAATCTAACAAACTGGGGCTCACATTTTTATTGCTTCGTAATTTTTAGTAATCAAAGATTTTATTCGCAATTCAGGACAAGGAAGAAGAAAACTCTCTGTACGCGTTCCTCGGACGCATCCGTTTGAACATAGCGTTGGACGCGTTGCGCAGCGTCCGTTGCGTTGCGCGTTCGACGGACCGGCATCGCATCAACCATGCGTTGCTGCACGATGCCGTGATTGCGCACCATCGCCGACACGTGTTCACGAAGGCGAATAACGCGGAGCTATTGAAGACTTATAAGCCGGCGTTGGATGATCAGGTATGTGTTCTCTTTATGTAACATATTTTTTAATTTATAGGTAGAGTAAGTGTACGTTTAGTGCAAGATTGTGGTTTCATTAGTGTACTTTTTAACCGACGAAAACAGAGGAGGTTCTCAATTCGACGCGTATATTTTTTTTTTTTTTATGTATGATCACGCATATCTTTTTACTGAGTAGTCCGATTTTGATAATTCTTATTTTATTAGAAAGGGTATACTCCAAAGTTGGTCCCATATAATTTTGAAAAAACAATTCCCACCCTAAGGGTGGAAAAACAGGGGTTAATTGATTGTTCACGCACTGATCGTAATGTATTACCACGCGTAACTTTTTACAGAAAAGTTCTATTTTGATAATTCTTTTTTTATTTAGTAGGCTATACCTAGAAGTTGGTCCCATATAAATTTGAAAAAAATATTCCAATCCTAAGGGTAGAAAAACAGGGATATATTGATTGTTCACTAACTGATTTTAATATATGACCACGCGTAACTTATTACAGAACAGTCTGATTTTGATAAATCTTTTTTTATTAGATAGGGGGTTATACCTTGAAGCTGGTCCCATATAATTTTACTCTAAGGTTGGGAAAATAGGGGTGATTTATTGACACAGATTTGAATACTAAAATAAGGTAGTTGGCTATTTTAAAAATAATAAATTATTCAGCATGTAGCAATTAGTATATAATAGCCACAAAAAAACATAAAATAAAAACTTTTTAACAAAAAAATTAAACCGCCGAAAACACTGAAAAGCAAAAAATAAGAAACCTTTTTTTATTTAATCTTAATAACTAAGTTCTTAAACGAATGTGAGTATACCTAAATAATTTTGAGGCGGCGCCAAACTATAAATTAACAAAGATCACAAAATTACCTTAAAAATAAAGAAACAACCAAATCAAAAACGCTATATACCATAAATGAGTATAAGTACTGACGTACTATATACTATAATTATATTCTTTACTTACCACCTACTAATTCCATTGTGGAAAGCAAATAAAAGTTTTGAGTTCGAGTTTGAATCAACTTAACAATGCAATGAAATCTCCAGCGATAAACATTAAAATTTCTAAAAAAATTAAATACCTATATATCGTAATTAATTAATTTGCCTGTTTGGCGCCGACTCGAAATTATTTAGGTATACTCACATTCGTTTAAGAACTTAGTTATTAAGATTAAATAAAAAAAGGTTTCTTATTTTTTGCTTTTCAGTGTTTTCGGCGGTTTAATTTTTTTGTTAAAAAGTTTTTTGCTAATATAAAGCAAATCAAATTTCTATCTAACTTTAATTCGCTTCATATCATTCGTTTTCACAATAAAATAATTGTTATTTCTTTCTTAAACAAAAAAAAAAAGTTATTCTCTTTTCATACATAAGACAACATCGTTTTAAATTTTTTTTTTTAATATATGAGCTTTTATTTAACAACTGTTTACTCCCTTTTCAGAATATAACTGGGCAGAATGTCAAGGTTACCAGTATCCATCCGAAGCACAGACCCAAAACTCTGGAGCCGGGCAGCGAATCTCCCACGCTAGCTAGTAGCAAGTCTTAACGTTTTATAGTACTATTTACCGGTACGTGTATGTGCGTGGGCTTAAACGGACCCTAATATGTATACAAGGTGTTACCAAAAGGTCATATATCTAAATGAAAGGGTGGAAGTACGACTGACGTATAGTCATATTGGCTTCTTAGGGTGCGTCCACGTCTGACGAACGAGCACTAAACAAGCAGCTCGCGAGCCGACTGTGGACGCACCCTTAGGTTTACGCGAATGCTAGACATTGATGACATAGATTCAGTTAATGAAAGTTCAGCCGAAAATTAGTAAAAAAAAAATTGGTATCCATTTTTGTCGCATTTTTTTTTACAATAAAAGTTATAACCATGACTGAATATGTATTATGTTATATCTATGACGTAATTTTCTGAATGTTAAGATATTTGGTAACACTCTGTATAAGCAATAGGGTTGAGTTTCATATGACGCGCGGCTGACCACATACAGAAGCTGATTGTATTCTTATATACTTTACTAAAATATATTGTTTATATAACTTCTTGGGCATCTGCTGTGAGAATGTCGCTTGGAGTATTTTTATTTGGAATGATATGTTGTGCGTTTAGCATTTATTTGGTAAGTGTGTCAATAAAAAAAAACTATAAAATAATTTGTTTACTATGTTATTGGAAAACGAGTGAAAAATTCACTAGGAACGCTAGTCTCGCATAGGATCTGTCTGTCAATTTCCGCCAATAAAACGCTAGTAGGTTGTCTCTAATTGGTTTAGAATTACAACTACACCTAACGCGACACTAGCGACCCAAGTGGATTTTTAAGTTGCGGTCACCCCCTCTACTATTTGTCTGCTAAATAAATGATACGGTCGGAGAAATGTCGAGGTGGTGAGGAGTTAGAGGTGTTGGAGAGGTTCAATGAACGGATTTGTATACACAAGGTTGCAGGTTCGAAACCAGGCAGTTACCAATGTGGTTTTTTTCAAAGCTATATGTTTTTTTTTAATTATTCTAAGGCAATTCTGACAAACGGTGAAAGAAAACATCGTGATGAAATCTGGATTCTAAAATCACCAATCTGCAGGGAGCAGGCGGGTTGATCAATGCTCACGCATTCTCTATATGGGAAGAGGTCTGTGCCCAGCAGTGGGACAATTATAGGCTGGATCATTTTAAGTACCTATCATAACATATAACAAAATTAAAATGACCAAAAATAAATAAAAGATGATTTCAAAACATTCGTAGGTTTTTTATTCAGAAGCAGTTAATGAAAATGTAGTCATTTACAAACACAGGTAGTCCGACACTGTTATACAATAATGTATCTTATCTAAAGGGTAGGTATATAAACTGCTACGGGTACACGATTCAGATAAACATTTCTTACGACAATAATTTATATACCTTACACTAAACACTTAAATAAATGAATTATACACCCAATGAGTTGATTGATGTTCTATTATATAGAAAATTTGTGACGTAAATTTCGACATGATAAAATGCTTTCTACACTTACAGCCCGCGCCAAACTTTGTGACCGCGCATTGCGAAGAAGACAAATTCAGGTATTAGAGGCCACCCCACTAGAGTTTTTTGCTCACATTTTCAATACTTACATATTTCTAAATACATACATATTATAGATAAATTACACCCAGACACCGAACAAATAATCGTGCTCATCACACAAACCTTTGTCCCGGGTGGGAATCGAACCCACGACCTCCGGTATTGCAGTCAGGGTCTCTAACCACTAGACCAACAGGCCCGTCAAAATGTTTAGGTTGATTACGTATTGTATACTCGACGGTATCATGCGCATGTTCGGACTCGCGACAATATTCAAGGCGGTCACAAAGTTTGGCGCGGGCTGTAATTTTGACAATAGCTAATTCGAGCATACAATGTGAGTTTATTGAAAAGCAATTATTTACAATTAAAAATGCGGTATTTCGGGTATCACACCTCTACATGATTAACTAATAAATTTAGTACTAACGTTGCTTATATGTAGGTATGAGTGGCGTGTTGTGTGTATGATGTTGGTGTTACAACAAAATGTAAGGATCCTTTTATATGGGGGCTTTATTAAATAAACTAAACATAAATGTGTAGAAATGGCCTTAAAATGACTGTTATAAATAACTCTAAACGACTTTTAACTATAATTCAAAAACATACTGTATTCTAAGACAGGATGCCATTTAATTACCTTCTATTTCGATGTTCGTCTATTGTCAAGTCAGATTCCTATAGATTTACTGCATAATTATAGTATTATTGTACCACTTTTATAATTATGATTGGTCTAGAAAAGCGTCAACTAAAGCTTCAATGTAAAATAGACCTAATTGCTTTGCTTTAAGGTATCAAATACTAAAGTAACAAGGGTAGATGACTGGGTATGAAAAGTCAAATTCAATTTAGTCTACTATTTAGATTATCAAAGTATAGTAGACACGTATTTTTTCGTTATTCTACTCAATAAAAAAGTACGAAGATAAACTGTTTTAAAGTTCAGGAGGCTTGTGAAGCGTGACGTCACAAGCTTGGTACAATTGTTGCTAAGACATGACGTCACGCAAAATTTGTACACGTATCTTCATATTTTTTTGTTTAAGCGACAAACGTAAAAATATTTGTCTAATATATTTATTTTATCGAAAGATGGACAAAAATAACAATTAGTCATCATCCCCTATTTATGCTTTCTCGTCTGGTTGTTTCCGCAAGATGGCGTATTGGCGACAGCCAATGGCAGTCGTGCAAATAGCGCGCCTTTTGAAAATATAACTTAGTACATCGGCGTAACTTATAAATGTGGTACTAATATAATGGGATACCTAATTCATGTATTAAATCGGTAATATATGGATGATATTTAGGCTTCTAAAATACAGTCTTAATCTAAATGTGATGATAAGTATAATGTAGTTTATGAAAACTGATGTTATAATTTTCCCAAATAGCTAACTTTACATCCTTGATTACTTTCTTGTTGATGTTATTTTATACCATCAGTCTATCAGATATTTTGCTTTAGATTTTCTAATTTAAAATCATTCAAGGCGATACAAAACAGAAGGTAATTGTTAAAAGTTTTTTCTCTACTTTTGTTAATAACGGTACGGTACTTTTTACGAACCAGTTTAATTACATATAAGATGTCACTGAAGACGCGATTAAAATGCTTAACAGCTTAGTCTAGTAAGTTACCTAAACTACGTGATGGCAATCGAAATAGGAACACAAAGCCGTATCCACGGGCACCGCAACGTCAAAATATAATTACAATCTTGAACCTTTAATCTACATATATAAAACACAATTGTTTGTCTGTTTGTCCTTAGGGAAAAAGGGCCTCGATTCAGCTATTTAAGAGTTGCTTGAATTGACCTAATGACCTGTTTCATTTTTCACTTTCTCGATAATTGGCATTCAGCTAACTTTCATTACGATCATTCTCTTCGAGAGTTCAATGAGATTTTATTGTAGGCTTATCTGAATACGAAAATTAGGCACGATGACAAGTACACTGACCGACCACTGACATGCATTTAAAATAGCTGAATCGTCGCCCTGGATGATATTAAATTGTTTTTCGCTTCAGTATTTGGCCGTTAGTGTTTTATATATTAAGATATCTAATATGTACTCGGTTTAAGTAACGTTACTTCAGTGACATCTTGATATTATAAATAGACAGAGGTTGAATCATTTGTAGTCTAAAAGTATTTATTATACAGCTTAGCCTCAAATTATATTGTTTGTAACTGAGAAAAGTCATATAGATCTGTAATTATTGTAATATGTATCTAAAATTAGGAGAGACCTATGAATACCATGATTAATGATTATGTATTATAAAGTGAAGAAATATGATACAAGTAGTATATATGCTTAGCATAACAAAAGGGTTTTATCTAAACTAGTATACCTATTTATATGGCAATTTACTTAACCACTCATTATTGACTTCCATTCCTACACGTCTAGGCCTGATAGATATTATTATCTTAGCCTAAAATGCATAATAATGCAAGCTACACGAGTCAAAAATCCGCTAGGGTCCGCTATTATCGCATTAGATCTATCTGTCAATAGGGTAGGACTAGGTATGCAGTCAAAATTTATTTAGTCCGCCATTTAGATAATCAAAATATAATAGACACGTATTTAAACGTATATAAACCGCTTTATATTTCAGGAGTGGGAGCTTCTGACGTCACGGCTAGGTACAATTCGTACTTAGACGTGATGTCACGCAAGAATTGTACTCGCTGTATCTTCATAGTTCTTTGTTAACGAGACAAAACAAAAAATACGTGTCTAAATTTTTTTTATTATCTAAACGAAGGACATTTAATACAAATTAGTCATCATCCCTATTTCTACCAATGACAGGCCCGTATTTCTCATTGTTCGCTCATTGGTGGAGAATGACAGATACACAATACTAGCGACCTCAGTGATTTTGACTTTCAATAACCCACATTAAAACGAACTGCAAGATATAACTTGATACTAAATATTTTATTACATGATTTTTTTTAATAAAAGTCTCAAAAGCAGTCGTCTTACGAATTTGCTTGTACATAGAATAACTAGTGCGAAATTGATTGTCAGTTGTTTTATGTGAATCTATTTTATCGGTTTGTTGATAGAATATTCCTAAGATTTGTAAATGTAATTTGTATATGGTCATCCACACACGGATTATAACACTGCGAAATGGTCTTTATTTAAGAGTCGTAAGGTTCATTATTGATACCAGCGTTGACAGTACTCCGGATATTTGATTGATATTTTACTGTTTAAAATATACCTAAGGGCGCCGGAAAGAGTGCGCTCTTGTAGATTATTTGGATGCCGCAGAATTTATTCATTGATTTTATATTTATATCAAGCCTAACTAAGCAATTTAGCTATCTACGTAAAAGTAAAATGTGGTTGGTTACTATTAAGCGCCTCGTGTAATATGCACAAGATTATTGTCCTGTGAATAGGTACACAAAAATATTAATCAAATTCATGGCCATTATTTTGATCAGAAGTGGACAAAATAATGGTCTCGAATTTTTAAACTTTTTGTTGTTATTTCGAGATGTAAATATACCAACATTTTGTAAAACGCGAGGCGCCCAAAAGCAATTGTGTCATAACCCTGACAACAATCGCCTAAAATATCGACCGCAAACAACTGACTACTCACAAAGTCACAGCTAACATCAAAAGATCACAAAAAGCAAATTTTTATAATCAATAATCACTACAGAACTCTCAAATGAATTTCACATTCAAATACAGGGGTAAACGATTAAAAAATGTAATAAAGTGTATCAAACAAGCTTGGCACGTATCCTGTGACGTGTATCATTCAGTCAGTCGAAGGCACTCCATCTATCTGATCTACTCCTTTAGGCGCAGGCCAGACAGAAGAGACGTAAGACGCAGACGCGCCCCGTCTCTTCTGTATGTTTTGCGTCGCGACGCTTCTATGCATTTTGTATGAAAGGGACGCGGTAGAGACAAATGTCCGCGCCCCGTCTGCGTCTTACGTCTCCTCTGTCTGGCCTGCGCCTTAGATATGAAACTACACCGCACTACAAAATCTAACAGTTGCGAAAGGCCTCTGTTGATGCCATTGAATTATATTTAATATTATCCATAGAAACAATGACGAATATACTCAAATTATTATGATATATCTATCCATTATGTTATAGTTGCTTAACTACCAGTGAGCATGAAATGTTTAATTTAATTCAGTGTGTCAATGTAATGTGATGTGTCACTATAACCATACATGAGTAATACTACATAATATATATTTCCTTATAATAACTTGACACAAAATTCTACAAAATATTTAGTTACACTACATTATATTTCTTGGAGTCTACAATGACTTTGCCATCCGATAAATTACAATTATAATAATTTATATGAATATTTACAGAGTATCTACAATCACCGATGATTAATTTTCTCGAAAAAGTTATCTAACAAATTACACCAAAAAACACGAAACAAGATTACGATTTTTGCACACATATAATAAAAATTTCGATTTTTTTATATTTTATTAGAAGGTCAGATTTACGATTGATTAATAAGTCAAGGAGGTCAGATATATTAATTAATTCACACGTAACACGTTTACAATTTATGTAATATTTATATATTTTATCGAGCTCTATCTGTTGATAGTACTACGACAGTCAATCTTGTCGTGTTAGCAGTCTTACGTTACCAAGTACTAAACATTTTATATACCAATTTAAATTTCCACAAATATCGATTATAATATTACCAAACGACGGTAAACTATGCAAATAACTTCAATTTAACAGTAAATAGCGGACATATTGATCCATGTCCCATTTTTTTACAACGAAATGATGGTAATTGTTTAAAAAATTAAATATTATTTATATAACAAAACTAGTCTAGGAAGCATCAGTCATTATAATATTATGAGCATTGTAATGTGAACTTTAAATACTAAGTAGTTTGCACTATGAATAATTATATTGGGTTATTGAAAACTAAGCAGCGAGGTTAGCTTGCCTGTCGCGTTGTTACGAGGCGAGATATATCGATATTATTGTTTTGACTAGAACTCGAAGAATCAAATCAAACGCAATGGATATAAAGAGTTTTGTATGTAGCTACACTATACAAACGTCTGTATAGCACGAAAGATTCTATACAAGAGAGTTAGTGCCTATTCACACGTACCTACATAATACGATCGACAAGGTCCAGTATCGCTGGCAAACACTTTAAATCGAAACAATTACATTGTTATGTTTCATGACAATGCTATTCAACAATAGCCTATCTAATAAACATCGAAGCTTTAACGTGAAATATCGTGAATATTATGAAAATAGAAATCTATTTACACTCGTCATTTTGGAATCAGTGCAGTGCGAATGAGGTGAGATTTTAAATACGAACATATTGAACATACACACTATTGGGACTTGATATTGTCGGACAGTGTTTTTTCTGTACTTACACACATATATAACATTCATATACAAGATTTACCAATGTAGTGACACTGAGATAGGATATCGCAAGACAAAACTGTACACCGTATAGGCCTATACTTAGTAAAAACAACCTCGTTAGTCAAGATAAATGCAGGTAGTAAAGAATACTCGACCATCTCAGCTCACGAGTCTATTGCATAGTAAATTCGCACTGCGGTAAGAGGACTTATTCTAGAACATTGGTACAGTCTTACATGTAACCTAGGAGCGGTCGGATCCCTCGGAGTTGCTGAACATGGAGGCGACCATGCTGTCGAACTCCGGCACGGCGTCCTCGAACATCTTGAGCTGGCGGGAGAGCGACTCGGAGTCGGTGGAGGCAGTGTCGATGACGAGCTCCGTCCACTCGCCGCTCGTCGACCTCGCCTTCAAACACTCCTGGTAGAAGTTCGCCAGCTCCGCTATCGGACTGCCGTCGGCGAAGGGGAATTCCTGGAAAAAAAAACACACATTATTAAAACTAATAATGTATTGTTGGGAGAAAACTACGGCAAGAATAGCAACACCGCGACGGGCTATATAAGGAAGGCGGCTGGCCACACTGCGCTTTTTGCCCATTGATATTCCTCTTTGCCCGTTGGTCGTCGCATAGCGCGGAAGCTCTGTCCGATTTACTCATAATCAATTATTGTAATTCAGTAAGGCCGGAGGCCATTAAAACCTCTTTAGAAATAATGATTTGTCTTTTCTTTTATAACAGTATTATAAAGAAGGAAGATTTGTTTTCATGTTTTATTACAAACAAGAAAACAAATCTTGCCTCTTATGGGAATATTTGTAACAGATTTTCATAATTCTTTCTACAATAGAAAGCTACATTACCAGGAAGCAAAATGGGAAGCGTAATTAGAAAAATATCTTGACAATCCATACATTTTCGCACTCATGATTAATGCGCAAGTAACTCAATCTGCCTCTCTCGCTATCATGGCTAAACCAATGAACCAAATTTGATGAACTTGATAAGAGCCAAGCTTGGATCCCAAGAAAGGGCCTACGCTACTTTGTGCCGGTACTCACACGGGTGGACCTGCGGGTGACAGCTAGTATAACACAATTTACCATGAGTCCCGAGTATTTGTCGCCATTCTTCGGCTTGGGCACCTCGATGGCCTTGCTGACGGCGTGCGCTGACGTCGTAGGAGCGCTCGTGCTGCAGCTCGGCTTGTTCGCGTTCTCGTAGTCAGAGGTGGTGAGCGGCTTTATTTTCTAGAATATTATACGCAATTATAATATTTTTAACTTTAGTTTATGTGTTACTACAGTGGGTGTTGTATTGGGTCACATTCAATTCAAAATTCAAAAATTCTTTATTCAATATAGGCTACACAGTAGCACTTATCGAACGTCAAACAATACAAATAAAAATAGACAGCACCCTAAGGGTCGGTTCATATCCGGCGGAAGCGCACCACGCACCACCAGCCGCGCAACGCCAGAACAAACAAACACGCAATGAGACATCCAACCCCCACACCTGACGCGCTAACGCAACATCAGTTGAGTGTGAAAGGCTGAACGCCCCACCACGCATCCGCCCGCCCCAGCGCCAAGCGACCGACAATACGCGACGCGTCTCCCGCCAGAGATGAACCGACCCTAAATCGCCCACCCTTCACCGCTTCCTAAGTGCTTCGGCCGAGGAGAAGAAACGGCGCAACAAACTCCCCAGTAGCACGCTGCCTTTACAATAATACTGCATATAATTAAGGGACCGCGCATTGTCAAGTGCAGTAGTTTGCATTGCAGTGCCCTCCCACCTGGTGGCCATTATAAAGGAAGGGAGAAGCACTCCTGTGGTTTTGGCAAATAAGAGAATGTGAGTAAAAAGGGTGGTATTGTAAAGAGCTTATAAAATTGGCGCGATGATTTTCAGTTTGCAGTCAAAATCCATTCCTGCAGAGTTACTTTACTGAAATCTATAATCTTTATAAGAGAACACCTCCGCGGTCATATCGAAGATAAAAAGATTCCTGAAGTCGATCCACTAAAGCCAGAAGTATCACGTTGCAAACACACCATCAAATTGAGAACCTTCTTTTTTAGAGTCGGTTAAAAGAACCCTTACGTTTTCCATTTTCTCCTTCTCAGCGAGCAGCCATGCCATCGGCGGCTCCGGCGGCAGTTGCTGGCTGAGCGTGTCGTGCAGCTCCTGTATCTTCTGCGTGTCCACGAACGCGCCCGCCGTCAGCGGCTTCGATAGGTCCAACTCCTTCTTCTCGTTGCGATGTTTTCTAAGGGATTAGATTAGATATTTAAAACCTAACACCTACAATAACTATGAACTTTAAAAAAAAAATTGCAGGTACCTCTCAAATACTTAACAATCTTCATAAATTATGGCTAAGAGCAATTTTAGTCGTGTCAGTTTTAAAACAAAAATAAACTGCACCTAAGTCCATACGTTAAGCAGCCACGATACTAAATACGGACTGACACGAAAACTCATCTGATTAAAAATATGACTTTGAATAGGAAAATTTAAAAAGGTGGTATGCGAGAAAGTGATGTAATATGTCGATCAGATCAGATATGAATAGAAGAATTAATAAATATAAAGAATTGCGTGCTTTCGATATATATTGGCGATATATAAAATAGCACAGGAAGATGATGCTACTGAATATGATGGTTGTATGTATGCAACATATAGTAGTAGGTACAATAAAAGTGCAGTGCAAGAAAGTAGATCAGGTGGCTCGAAGTGCCGAACCTGTTGTTATGCAAAACGCTACCTATTAATAGCCCAAAATCAATAAGAGAAAAGACGAAGAAACAGATCAACTTCACAAACGGTCGAGATAAATTCGGCGCCTTTTAGAATAAAGTATTGCACTGGTAATTGATTACATGATTTACAGTTTTTATTGAATAAAATTGTGCAATTCTAACCAATGAACTCAATAAAGATTTATATTGGTCTAATACTAGTAAATTACAGGCGTTGCCTCTTAAGTCTTGCTCTATTATCTTAACAAGCAAAACAGTTTAGCTCAGTCATTCAAGGTCACATACTTGGGGCTCTCCGTGTAGAAGTGGTCACTTTTGACCATAATGCCTGTGGTTTCTGACGCACTTTCGTATTCAATCTTCCTGGCAGCCGGCATGATTGTCATCTTTGTTCTGTAGACCACTTCTATCATTAGAGTCCCGATTGGCGTGTGAAGCTCGCTCACTTTCACTGTCTTGCGCTTTTCACCTGAAAATATAATTTAATTTATTCATCATTGGCGCGCGATGGGCTGAAGAAGTAGTGGTTTATAAACCGGCGCCAGTTAAATGAGGAACCGAAAATGTCAGGATATATTAAGGACAGAAATTCAGCAGCGTGTGAATATGGGAATTACGGATGGAGAAATTCAAGATGTTTTAAATACCGGTACCACAATAACAAGCTTTATTTAAAAGCATTAAGGTTTCTTGTTCCTTATTGGTACTGTGCAGTCAATCGAATTAGATTATTAAAATCACTTTATTTAGGCATTTGCTTTGACATATATGCAAATAATTTAATTTGCAATGGGTGTTTCCAACAATTCCAACATTTAAAATGAGACCAGGACTATGAACGAGGTGTTTTTGTCCTGTATCAATATTAAATCTGTTACTTGAAATAACTCGCATACCAACAGGGGAATTCAATTAAGTCATAGGTAATTAACATACAGGGATATGTTAATGAGAGTATCGTCGCCACTGTTGGCATGTCACCGTTAACACCTGCACTCAGGTTATTATTTGTTGAACGCACATTTTTAACCAACAATTATTACCATAAGCAGCATACAGTTTACTATAAACAATTAATGGTTTTTATTTAACTATTAATCTTTTAAGATTCATTAAACTAAACTAACATTCGTCGACCAAATGATGCACCATGCAATATTTTTTATTTAAAACACTAAAAAGTGCGTCGTATTTAAAAAAAGTCAGAAGTTAATAAACAGTGGACTCAGACATAAATTGCTAGCTAATCTGATACAGCGTGATCCATAAATAAAAAAAAGGTTTCTTCTCTGTTCGAAGAGTGGCTATTTTTGCTCTGTTAAGGGACAGGAGACCTGATCATTTGTCATTTCAAACTCACCTAAGACGTCATAATCAGGCTCCCCTCCATAGATCTTATGAGAGATTTTGTAGGATTCATTATGCTGTGACCTTGACAGCTTGTAAGCCGGCGTTATCCTGGATATAGTCAGGGTAGACTTCAGCATCACACTCATGCGGTAGTACACAGTAGAAGGAGAGCAGACCTCAGACCCTGGCACCAGCTTCACTGTCCATAGTTCTAACACCATGTCGTCTCCATCAACAGTGTGGAGAGATATCTCTATGCATAGTACCTTGGCTAGTGCATCAACTACTTCTCCGTTTAGAACTCTTTTCGTGTCCTCTGTGACCCCTGGCTCGTCAGGGATTGATAGGTTAAACTAAAACAAAACAATCAATATTTATTAATTTATTCAATCATACAAATATTAACAGACTGATTTCTTAGATACCTATCTGATGAAGATAGATTAGAATTATGTTTGCAAGCATTCGCTAAGGAGTTAAACTCGTCATATGATTGAAAATCAAGCAGTAATAAATATTTGCAATAGCACAAGATTTTTGCAGAGCACTTATTTGAACAGCAGTCAATATTATTTCTGACACAATTGAGTAAATATTTAAGAATCAATATAATGGTATATGAATACTGCATAGACACAGTAAATAAACGCCGCTTTGCCGACATATGCATAATATTCAGTTGCCTATCATTTAAAAACTTGAGTGTTGAATATAGATAGAGTTATTACTCAGAGTGCATCAGCGATTTAAAGTTTACACAATATCACTAAAATAAATGAATAGTAGGTAAATACTAGTGAACCATGAAAAACTGAACTGTATTGTAGTTTAAGCAAGCATTATAGTTGGAGTTACATTCAAATATATTTAAAAAAGAATAAACGCTTTCGCACTTCACTGAATTTGTTGACACACAAACATGTAATGCTTACTTTTTACGGAACAAATTGCAAAGGCACATCAACATTGGCTGAAAGCAAGGCTGAGGCAAGAGCATAAAATACGGTTACACTATTATAATGAGATTAAACTATTCCACTCCCATACAAGGACCTATTTTTCTCAGCATCTTTAATATTACTATAGAAAAATTCAAAGTATTGTTCCGAGTTAATCAGGTGACCTTGTACAATAGTTGACATTAGCACAGCATAAAAATAATACAACAATGTGTAGGTAATGTGCAATGCAAGCAATGGCCAAAATACCTATAATATATATAAACATAAAATTAAAAAAAATTAAATAATTCCCATACTGCAATTAAATGAATAGCCTATTATTTGAATGAATGAGTAAAAAGTATGTAGATATTTTGTAGTTCAGTTGTTATTTAGTAGTGAAACACAACTATGACATTCTCAATGGCTTTTCTGTTTTAGGTGTTTCCTAAGTGACAGAGACAAGAACATACAAGGTCAACTTTAAACTAAGTGATGCTTCAGTATTTGTCCATAAGTTTTTATACCAAACAGAAATAATAAACATTATGAACACATGTTGGTTTTGAAAATATATAAAACATCTTGTTTTGTTGGCTGTTACTGTTGGTCAAATAGCACGTCATTTGTTTATCACGGCCATACAACAAGACCATGTGCACAGACATGTTACATAAAATTAGCAAAACATAATATTATATAATCTAAATAATAACTTTGATAAGATTTATCTTTTTATTTCTTAATCTTTTAGTACAAAATAATTGAATACTGGTTGTTATATGCATTTAGTTTATCCTGAATGGTCCTTTGACCTTTCATATAATATTTGCTATTGCCGCAGGCAACATAGCGTTGTTGATGCATTTATTTAACTAATGTAAAATGCCTGTACATAAATCATGGTATCAATTTTATTTGTAACAGAGTAACCTATGGAATTTCGTGATGGCTCTTCTCCATACGAGTAGATTTAACGTAAAGTTTCTTGAATTCCTTTACAGGTTTATAAGAAATAAAAACCTTTTCATTTTGATTGATATATTTTGTTTTAATCCAACCTATGTCAATAGACATTCACTACCTTTTGTTATTCAAGATCATCATATGGGATTAATACTAAAGTCTGGGCAAAAGCTTCTAGTGGCAAAAAAAAACTTATGTGACATATACCACATGTAAAGTTGAATGTTTTGTAATACAATAATTTTAATCAGATGTAAACAATACTCATGTCAATGTACTTCCATATTTTTATTATTTTAATACTTATTAGCATAACAGTTGTGTTTATATAAATAAAATTATGAATTTATTATCACTGACCTACATTTAACATGAAATTTGTTGCACATAATTGATAATGTTAAATTTTGGAAAAAGCTAGAAATCTGACTAAAAATAATTATGTAAACTTGATATTATGAATATTAAATACATATTTATTTACGCACAGCAAAAACTAAGACAGCCTTGAAAAAACCTATTGTACTATTAAATACTTAACCACATTTATTCTGTAAAATACTCATGTTGTTGACCACCAGCACTATAGTATGAAATGATCTGAAATAGCAACTAGCAAAGCAATTTTGGATCTCAATGAAATATTAAGACAACGTCAATAAGTAAGGTAGATACAAAATTCGTAACATGCTAATGTACGTACAATTAACAAATACCAACATATTTATATTGGCAGACCATATTTGCGCGCCGCATGTTTGCTATTTTTTTTTTATGGCATAGGTAATGTTTTGTACTAACCCACTGCGGTGAAGAGTCCACTCCATTGTCCGGCAACTTCGCATTACACTCATGGGTTATTTTCTTGCCTTGCCTGCTCTGGACCACTATCTGCGCCACCTTCAGGGTAAGCACCTTCGTAAACTTGTAGTACAGTTTGCACCTTTCTTGCAACTCCGCGTTAGAAGATGCCATTTTCTTATCATTTATTACAGCTAAGGCAACAATTTTATGTTATTTCGATCATTTACGCAGCGATAAAAAATTACATTATCGTAAAACTAAACATCGTAACTTAATAGCGGTTGTTTAATTTATAAACATTCGTTAGGAAAGTAAGTAATTTGCGATATTTCTACATCAAATTATGGATAGAGAGCTGAGTTTAATTTTAATTTTAATAACAATAAACGTAATCGGAAAACACGAAACACAAGGTAGATAATGTTAACGCCACTCTAGACTAATAGAATCTTAGCAAAAAAACTTTGCTGAGATCTTGATTTTCTATTTGTCCTAAGTCACAACGCTGAATGTTGCCCAAGAATCTCATTGGACAGCTCAAATATGAAACTGCTTATTATTGGTCAATGAGCTGTCACTTTACGATGTTAACGTTTCTTTACACGCAGAAGGTAGCTTATTAAAATCTTACATTTCATTTATATTCTATTATAGTCTAAGAAATAATAGGTAATGGTTGATTTTAAAATTGGTAAAGAAAGTAGTAAGATCGGTTTTTTAAGATCTTGATATTTTAGAACAGGGAAATCCTTAATCGCAGCCGCATTTATTAAAACTGTATTCATCTCCGGGCAGAATTACGGAGTTTATTTACTCAAATTAATAACAAATAAGCTCGTGATTAACTTAGCCTTCAACAAATTTGCTGAACCCTATGTCAGTTTAAGTCCAATGTTCCCAAATCTAAATAGGACCACTCTAATTAGAAATATGGGAATTAGTGATCACACTAAACCTTACAGACTACCTTACAGACGATTCCCAGTCGTGAAATTTCATGGGGATTAATTTCCATCATAAATCAACAGTAGGTATAATAGGTATTTAATTAACAAATAGGTATACACCCGATTTATTTTTTTTAGTTTCTTTTCGGGAGAATACTTAGGTACATGCCTTTCTTTAATTTATATTTTTTTCTTACAAAACTGGCCACTAAAACATTTTATTACCAGAAAAGTTAAATTAAGTTTTATTAAAAAATATAGACTGCCTCGTTTGCCTAGTGGTGTACTTTGATACACCTCTGCCTAACCCTTCGGGAATACAGGCGTGATGATATGTTAAATTATGATATAAAAAATACAAATTATAGAAAGGCAGTGGCATCCGCTGTAGGCACAGAGAAAAGTAATAAAGGGTAGTAGGGTAGCTGTATGTACCTGTTGATTTTTTTATTTGATTTTGTTTTTAATTTTAATCGCTTATGAAATATGTCATGTTTTTTTAATAATAAGTATCTTGTGATGTGATGTCATCATCAAGATTCTGAAGATCTTTTATCAAAATGGGTCAAGCCTTTTGGCCAATTTTGTTAGCTTCGCCACTGTCGGCTAGACCTACCAACAGAAAGTTTAGACGGCAATGTTTCGAAAAAAAGTACGTTATTATGGTAGGCTTCTACCACACCATAACACTACACTTACTCGACGTTTATTGTAAGAAGCCTTGAGTAAGCATCGATCCGATATATTTACTTGTAACATGCTATCGATTTTGGCGCTAAAATTTTTACACTAATTATAACAATAAAGTTTATAAAACTTTTTGTTTGCATTAATTAATTTTTGAACCAAATTTAAGGTATATAATATTAGAAAATTAAATTAAAAACAACTTACGCATCGTTCACAAGATTCAAGCAACCGTCACTGAAACTCCACTGAACGTGTGTACAAGGCCTAAGTTCTAAAAACTCTGTTAAACCTCTATTGAAATCTGCTCTCCTGGTACCCGAGACTGCAAGAAATCGAAGATATTGCGACTTGCGCATTGGAGCTTTAGGTACACTAGGTGAATAAGCAAATGTACTAGACTAAGCGTGGGTTGAGGTAGTCATGCAGTACCTACCCCATAACTGGACGGCGGCCGTAACGTACAGACGTGTATGGAAAAACATGCCGATCGATCCTTATGTTTATCAACTTTGTTATTATGCTTTTTTTAAGGATTTTTCTCACTCAACTGTTAGTTAATAAATCTATTCTGTGTGATACTTCCCAGGGAATAATAATGGGTTTAAGTTAGGTCATAACAATGTCAAATCACTGTCTTAACAATCAATAAATTGAATTTGCGGGCGAAATCAGTCCAGACTTCTAGAGGGACTACTCTTAAGTGAATATCAATTCTAATAAAATGCCAATGCAAAATTTGTTATTCAATTAGCAGGCACACAAACAACGCCTAATGCTGTCAATGTTTAGATTTAATTCCTTCCATTGAAAACTGGAGGCAATCACATGACCGGTACACATAAAACAATATTCCATAATTACATTGAAATTTGAATTTATTTAAGAGAAAGGTCATTGTAGGTAAACAGATAACAATTCCTCTTTAAGTTTCTTGCAGAAATCATATTATGTACTTATTGTAATAACTCAAAGGTGTACCCCATGTTATTTTCTTTTTAAGAAGCATATTATATTCTATACATTATTTGATAATTTCCTTAAGTAGGTATAAGAACTATTGTTTTATCAGCATCCTGAATGTATAAATAGGTAGATTTATATGTTTTTATCTTATCAGAAATGCCAATTTTTTGGTAATCCGGGCATTGAACTCAGAATTTTGTAAATGGTAGATAGTGAATTTAGTGTCTGGTCTAGAGGTACCAATATTTCCATATTTACTGTTTTATTTTATAATTACCTCAGCTGATAATTTGTAGAAATGCTAATGATTTTAAAATACAGCAATCCTAAACACAAGCTATATATTAAAATCACATGCTCAAATAATGCAATGACTTTGAAAAACCATCTGTGCGACCGTCACCTGCGGGAATCGAACCCGTAACACAATTTGCGTTAGTAGTTGGCATGGTGACACTAGACTATATATTTTATAGTACAGTAGAAAATCAATAGTTAATTAGACATGCTCCTATGAAAAATCATCTTTACTTTTGTCAAAAATGTTCTAGGATATTGTGTCTTATAAGCACGGTAATATAATAATAATTACCGTGTTATAAGCTTTGGGAAAAGTAGCAAGTGTGCAATGCATTTAATGTGAACTTCTAATCGCAGTATTTGATTGACAAGGTTGCTTGTTCAATCAATCATGGTTTTAATTCATGACTATCATACATGGCTTCACAAGCCTGACAATTAGGTACCGTGGAATTAACTCATAGGAATCATTATGTACAGATATTCCATATTTTTTTTCACATTAAAGTAGATGTTGGATTTTTTATCTTATTTATAAATTGTATAAAATAAAGGTTTCCTTCGTCTTTTTTCCTGTGGAAATCGTCAACCTACGCCCTTGGAAATGCGGAGGGTAATTACAAGAAAGTAGAGTTTTCTTCTATTATTAGTTTTTTACACTTCAGAAATAAGAGCAGGTGCCATACTCGACACTCTGCCAAATGTTGAGCCCAGTACTTTGCCTTGGTTTTTAGAATACGGCATACATACATACATAACATCACGCCTGTATTTTCATTAAGGGGTAGGCAGAGACTTCATCATCGCAAGCACAAATATGCATCCTAGGATGACATTTATGACGATGAAAATAAAATCCTCATTGTACCAGGTCACGCTTTGTTCTCCATGTAGTAGGGGGTTAGCCTATTGCGCCGAGTAACCTAAAGCGAGATATAGTTGAATTACCAGTTTTCCCCTTAGCCCTCTTACGCACTAGCGGTTAGCCGCATTTCCAGTTTTAATATGCAACCGCTTGTGATTGAACGCACTTAACCCCCAAGCTGTTGCATATTAAACTGGACCGCGCGGTTAGCCGCCCCCGCGGTTAGCCGCTAGTGCGTAAGAGGGCTTAAATCCCTTTTACGACAGCCACGGGATGTTATGGGGTGATGACCACGTGACACACTGTATCCTGACCCTTCATACCCACACGGGTATGGTTAATATTTGTCTCTAACCAAATTAACTATGGCCATAATATGGTGCTCTCACACAGCAGTTATATAACGTTAGATAACATTTGTTTTTTAACAAATTATAATATTGCTACCAATAGGTAAGTAATTCCGGCCAGTACGGTATTTTAATTTCCGTATCTACCTCTATTGCCCCCGATCATACATTAATGAAGATTACTAGGTAGGAGCTAAAGTATACTTACTAAATAATTAAGTAATAAGTAATGATAAGACGTCAATTTGCCTACTTATTATACGGAAAATTGTACAAAATTACTAGGGAACAAATAAAATCAATAAAAGCTTCTAATTAAGCTATTTCGTAGGTATAGTTTCATATATTTCTACTGAGGATCATTTAGGTACTACTAATCTATATGTACCTATAAGAATTGGTGACAAAATATATTCTTCAAAATGTTGTTTATGGAAGATGCCTTGGAGTAAGTTTTTACTATTTAAGTTAAAATTATAATTTTATTCGACAATTATTTCCCAAAAAGACTGGACTTAAAAAGTAAAAGTTTGGTACTCGAATGGAATAAGTCTTATAAAAATAGACGATTGACGTAAATAAATGAAATTGAAAGGGGAGAACTTGTGGGTTATGCAAACTAAATTGTGCGGTATTTCCAGTGAAAGAAACGGTTATGAGGAAATATATTTTAAAGAAAAAAGTTTCAAAGCTATTCAAAATAACCCCCATTGTTGGGCAATTAATGTACAAAATTAAAAAAGATCTTGTAAAGCATTGAAAGGGATTCCTTTATAAATTACCCTTCGTACCTCCATTTCAGAGGCATCAACAGCCCTTTAGAATACATTTATGTAAAAATTCTTCGTTTTGCGTTAAAATCAATTTGTTACTGGCCGACTGAGTTATTCGAAGAAAATACGTGGAAGATATCTAAATACAGAGGCCTCACCACATTGACCACTAACATATTCACATTGATATCAAATGGCGGATACTTGGTGGCTAAACATAAAGGCTTGGGGATGCTTGAAATTGGGCACATGCTTTTAACTGTATTCCTGACAGCACTGGCTATGGTGAGTTGACTCTTCATAGTCCTGGACTCCTGGTAACGTTAGAATAGTGCAAACATTAGATTCTAGATAAATAACTTAATGGATGGAGCTGTCGAGTTACAGTGACTTACTAGGCGACTGTGGGGAGACCTGCGTTTCATTAATAATAATAATCATTTATTCGCCATAAGTGTAGTACAATGAAGGTGTTAAAAAAATCTTACGTTCTAAACACTTAGAAATTATACATTCTGAATGTTTCGAGAACATCCTAATAAAACGAAAGTACCGTAAGGTAGGTGTTGTGTAACCACTGCTGTACAAGCATCAATTTTTATTATTCATGTGGAAGGCTGAATGCCTGGTATAGTCTGGCAACTTGGGAAAGGCCTAGCAGCGGACTATGATCGATTGGATGATTTATTTTTATTGATATTTCAGTCCAGATCTGCAGTGCTGCCGTTGAATCCGAAATACAGAAAAATTATCTTGAGGTATTTTAATTCAATACACCTTTTCCATCATGTACACAAGTCGGAATATTCGAAGCAGGTAATAAACCTTAAACAAAATAATACGGTAATAATATCGTTACCCTTTTAATTGTATTTTTTTTGCTATGTTTCAGATGCATATCCGAATTCATAAAATTAGCCATTTGATGACCATATTCTTATATGTCCAGATGTTGTCGGGCTTGGCTTTATTCAACATAATTCCTATTTACTTGAACTATTCAAAGGGTAAACTACAGCAAAAGCATTTGGAAAATAGTACTTATGAACTTGCTGTTTTCATGTACATCCCTCGAGATAGTACTACGAATAGGAACAGCTATATATGGGTGGCTGTGTTTGATTGGTTAGTGGGTGTCTCTCTATATAAAAGAAAAAAGTTATATTTAATAACCCCTGACTAAGTAAATAAAATAGCAGATAACTTTCAAAACACTGAACCGATCCTCGTAAATTATAGCTAGGAATAATCTCATTAACATCAGCCTTAAAAAAACGCATCATAGTGAGTCCATTCCTTTAGGAGCTACAATGACAGACAGGGAGGCAAGCAGACAGACAGACCGACATGTCAAACTTAACCGATTTTAGTGCTCATCGGTATGGGGTAAGTTTGAACCTTAGGAAAGAACTTGTTTTAGTTTTCACTGCTATAACCTACGACCACTACCGTGGGTGCAGCGGGCAAAAAACAATCTATTGTAATACTTATTACTTGACTTACTAATAATACATTTAATTATGTTGAACTGTCCATAGGTACGCATCATATCTCTGTGCTAACAGCGTTTGTATGAATGATCTTCTGCTTTTCTTAATGATATTCCATCTTTACGGCCACTTCAAAATCCTTCTGAACCTGATGGCTACCTTCCCAAGACCAGCGGCATCTGTGAATCAATTAACCAACATGAAACAAGAAAACCAAATGTTCTCGGAGGCAGAGCTGAAAGATATATTTGTGAGGATAAAGGAGTGCATTGACTACCATAACTTCTTACTGGAGTAAGTTTTGTAACCTAGTATAATATGACATCATAAAACTACTCCCTTCATTACTCGTAATGTTGAGAGTCGAAGTTTTAATGCACCATGGAGAGAAGGTATCCTGAAGACTACAATATAGCTAATTCTATATAAAAAAAAACAACGAAATAAGATTGCAACTTGTAAATGAAACTGGCTAATATCACTGCCGATAAAAAGACTCATGACGATACATAATACCATTGTTATTTTTGCCCGGTGAAGCAGTCACAGCCAGGCTAACTGCAAAGATCTCTACCAAAAAAATCATTGTTATTTTCTAGGAAATAATAAGTTGTTATTCTGAAATAATTTACAAGTGAAAGTACACATTTACTAGAAAACGTGCTAATTCAATTTTTACTGATTGTTACAGTTTCACAAAGGCGATGTCTGATGCATTCGGTCCAATGCTCCTAGTATACTTCACTTTTCAGCAAGTATCCTGCTGTTTATTGCTTCTTGAATGTGCTCAAATGGTAATAATACTAAATACTTATATGTGAAACAGGGAAATAACAGTAAAGTATAGTAAACCACAATGTCAGATATGTGGTTTGTATATCGGAATCATATTTGCGCAATGGTAAAAAACTTTCCCCTTGTCATATTTCCTATGCAAACATCTAGGAATTGAAGTTTTACTTTCTTCTTTGTTTCTTTTCAATAAAATTGATTAAGGCCCTTCCTACAAGGGGTTACGCAAGTCTCCGATATCCGGCGACTTTAGTTTCCAACGAAGCCTAAGGAAGGTTAGTACTGCTGAAGACTAAAGTCGTCGAGTATCAGAGTGTCTTGTGTATGAAAGACACAAAATAAAATACATAATTTAATAGTATACAAAATAACCTCAATCATGACGTGGCCTAATAAGCTCGTTCAGACTATTGCACTTGTAAGGAAAGGTTATGCACATACTAACATAGTTAGTGTTGCCCAAAATAGGTCTTGGTCTTGTTCTTGCATTTTTGCAAGACCATGACCAAGACCAAGACCGCCTTATTTTAGCAAGACCAAGACCAAGACTGAGTGTGCATGATTTAAGCAAGAACAAGACCAAGCCTGCGAGACTCTTGCGTCTTGCAATTAGGACTTTTTTTAAATATACTTGGTATAAAAATATGTTTGTTAGAGCAATCATATTTTTAAAACAATCACGTTTTTTATTTAAATAAATATAATAATTTAAATAAATGGTAAATTCATTAAATTGTATATCTAAATTATTTTTGCATTTCATCTAAGTTGAGGGTCTATCAATCTCTTACTAGACAGATAATGTTCTTTAAAAAACAGTCAAATTAATGTCATTAATTGGTTTTCGATGTTAAAACCGTGTTTAAGTACATTGAAGGAAACAGATTGACTCCCGCGCGGCACAGTTGATGGCTCAGTTGGTTAGTTAGATAGTTAGAGCATCGGCACTGACCGCTTAGGTCGTGGGTTCAAACTCCAACCGGTGACAGTTGTTTTTTTTTTTCTCATGAAATGTTTAGACATTTATTAATTTATAGTTGGTCTTTACCATGGCAATGTTAATTCGAGCTCAAAATGTACCTACTCTGTTGCGTTGTTCTAATATCTAAAATAACGTTTAATAAATAGCGAAAAGGTAATAGGTAATTACAAGACTTGCGAGACTCTTGCTGCAAGACCAAGACCAAGACTGGGAGTGCAATACCAAGACCAAGACCGAGACCTGGGCCCAAGTCTGCTATTTACACTCGGTTCAATGTCTTCATAGTGTCGTGCCAGCAGAGCCATTTTCGGAAAATTGGTGTTCTACTAAACGTCAAAACGTCAAAATTGCGCATTAGAACGATTCGGTTCAATGTTCAACGACTGTGACCAATAGTTCATACATTTGGTACAAATTGTAAAGGCAATTTTGACGTTTTGACGTTTAGTAGAATACCAATTTTCCGAAAATGGCTCTGCTGGCACGACACTATGAAGACATTGAACCGAGTGTAAATAGCAGACTTGGGCCCCTGGTGTTTTGATGCAAGACCAAGACCAAGACTGGCCAAGTCTCGTCTTGTTCTTGCATTTGGGCAACACTAAACATAGTACATGTATAGAGTTTTTATCCGTATGTTTCAGAGTGCAGAAGCATTAATTCGTTATGGTCCGCTGACTTTGATCATATTTCAAGCTTTAATACAGATTTGTATTATTTTTGAATTGATTGGAACAGTGGTAAGGCACATAACTTACCTAGCTAACTTTTCCACGAATAAAAAATGTCTTAATTATAATTTGAATACCTGTTATATACTTATATTATTCATTTCAGAGTGGCAAATTAAAGGATGCGATTTACGAATTACCGTGGGAGAGTATGGACCTTAAAAACAGAAAACTTGTTCTATTTTTCCTTATGAACGTCCAGACTCCTATACACGTGAAGGCTATGGGCTTAACTGGTGTTGGTGTGCAAACTATGGCTACGGTAATAATATGAAAATATTATATTTGTTTCTGTAGGTACTTATAAAAAGACAACAATAATCATTACATGATGCAGATCGGCTGATGAAAGGCAGCTAAAATTACACAAGATGGAATTGTTTAGTATTGAAACCAAGTATGCATGGTTTATCGCTTATGGCTGCCGTTGATTTGGACATTGAACTTTTAAGGAATAACCCTAATATTTTTTTGGCGTTTCTAAATTTAATTTTATGTTTTCAGATAATAAAGACATCGGTATCGTACTTCACCTTCCTTCGCACCGTTCCTGCCGACTAATTTAATTTGATACATCTTTGTGTCGATAATTTATTGTAACGTTCATTAATTATTGAACAAACTTTCTTTCTTCTTTCGCGTCTTAGGCCGCTTTTACTCCTACCGCTCAAGCAGTTAGTGCTCAGGGCATAGTCTGCTTGAGCTGTCAACCATGCTCGTGGGCCACGTGCATACACTATCCCTTGATTTTTAAAACAGGCGAAGCAGATTAACAATAAATATTAACCTTGCAGTCACACCAGCAGCTAACACCGACTGCTTCAATAAGTCCGTGTAAACAGCCTTAACACAAAAAGCGTTATGACTCCTCTGAGAAATCCGTTCTCGCACTAACAAACCTAATTCTTTATTGTTACTTCTTTTCTAGTCGTGCACAGTTTTTTTTTAATATTCAACAATAACATAAATTTATAGCTAAGATAACGTCATGTTTGCTTTGAAAATAAAAATGCTTACTTTCCTAGTCATGCACTAAATTAAGGTTTGGTCACAATGATATAATTGTAACATTATAGATTCGACTTTGAGCATTAAATTAAAATAATATCTCACTGATTAACGAGCATTTGCGTGTAGTGTAACATATTGATTCGACTTTGAGCATTTCATAGCAAAATATCATTACAAGGTGCGCATTGTAATGCTCGGTTCTCCTCCTTCACTGATGTAATGCTCAACGTAACATTACACGCGAATGCTCCCGGTGAGAGAGCACCTTAATATGTACTTCAATTTATAATATAATTTTACGCTGACAAATAAATATTTCTTATCGTTTATGCTTCGTTCATGTGCTTTTATTTCATTAGGTGCTTTGGTAGGAAGATCCTGTAAACTAGGGCCTTATTTTAAAAACGCCTGACGGTAAAAGAGGAGTGCTTATTTTTAGCTCCTAGCTGTTAGAGCGAGATGGTTCTTTGCAATAATTTATGATTCGTATATTTACGCTGCTTGAGGTTCTCAGCAGCCGTAGCAGCAGCGCCAGCACAGCACGACGTACTAGGAAGATAGGATGGCGCAAGAGTATCGACGCAAGTACCGTCCCACTCTAAAGATCTACTCACCCACGGGAACAAAGACATGCCGTCCGGTCTATCGCCGTCGTCGTGTGCCAGGCCATTGGGTTCGAGAACAGCCGGAACGCCGACGGACAAGAGCTCGTCGGATAATATCATTTATATTTAGCATGCCGCGCCATGCGGCCCGCGCTACGGCTACATGATAGGCCGTGGTGTCTGAGGCTGTTGACAACGTCGCCACAGTGACAGTGATGTGAGGTACAAGTCGAAGCCGCTAGGCGTAGAGCAGCAGCGAGGCGGAAAGTAACTTATCTCTATTTCTTAGATGGTAAAGCAGTTGGTGCGCCTAACCAGTAGTGGCGGGTTCGAGTCCTGTCTAAGGTTTCCTTATTTTTTCTATACATGCTCAACAAATAGGATTTTGTTATACAGGGTGTTAAGAAACCCCCGTCCGATCCGTTGACGGGTTGTTAGGTATCGATATCTGATTACATTAATGTAAAAAATAATCGAAAAAAAAATATATAACCTTGCTAGTGAGATTTTTTTCCAACTTGCGAGTGAGAGAGACGGCATCGTCACAGGTTCTGCTAAATGATCATACAAAAGACCATCATTAACACCGACGAAAATGGTCATGTAGTTTTTGATTTATCTTCAAATACAGGGATTTTGGAGGCTATTTCAAAGTTCATTGTTATTATCATGAATATTCCAAATTTCATATTTTATATCAGCCTTTCGGGTCGGACAGGGCTTTCTTAACATTCTGTATAGATAGAGTTCTATAGATTTACTTAGCCCTACCTGACTTGTCCCCAAAGAGATTTCCTTTTAATCTAATTCTTGGAAGTGGCCAGAAGCATGCTATTTCTCAAATCAGCCATGAGCACACCTGGACTATCAAGTTTATTTCATGATTAAAGGCTTCAAGACATGTCAATGCTTAACTACCATCCAATGACACTAATTTCAATAAACTTAGTTATTTGCAAACGTGAAAGGGTAAGTGATACATACTTAGAAGTACATAATTATACGTCTAGACATTTTCGCTATGGGTTCTGTGAAATTAATTTATTGTAAGGGGGCCCAATTGTTTACCCTATTTGACTTATCTAACTTGGCAATAAACATTACCTAGACACAATAAATTAACGTGAAGAGGCAATTTAGGGAATAGTATTTGGATAGGGTAAATCTAGAACGACTTAAATTACATCCTGTGCTCGTAAAATCAGAATTTATGCCAGTAAAAGTATTTTAGTAAAACAACAAGAGATTAGGCAGACTTTTGCCTACAAGAAAAAGTAATAACTTGATTCATGTAACATTTGATTGTAAAAATCCAACCAACTTCATTAAAATACAGGGTGTTAAGTAACCAAGAAAAGCCCTTTCGGACCCGAAAGGGTGATACTTATAGAGTTCACAATAACAGGTCCATATAAAATATCAAATTTGTTAAATTCATGATAGAAACAATAATAATGGATTTTGAAATTACCATTTTTTGTCCCAAAACTCCCTAAATTTGAGATTAAAATAAAAACTAAGACACCAATTTCGTCAGTATTTTTGGGGGTCTTTTGTTTGGTGATGAGGACATTTAAGAAAAAAAATAGGTTATAATTTGTTTTACATTTTCGTAATTTGATATCGATACCTAACAACCTTAACGGGTTGGACAGGGGTTACTTAACACCCTGTATATGGGACCACGAAATCCTTCCAAAAAACTTTATCATAATCGGTGGTCTCGTTTACGGACGTCTAAGAAAGACAGACACAGACAGACATACCAAATAAATTATATTATTATTACTCCTCGTTTTACGTTGAAGGTTAAAGATGAGAATCTCCATCAGACATAATTACGGCAAAACACCTGCGTAAAGGAAAAAATTATAGAGCAAATTAATATAAATATAGTGACCAAGATCAAAAGCAGACAGCGTAATAGATTGATACCCATTACTTAATAAATATTCATTTATGAGCATTTTACCGAGAAGCTCAACGAAATAAAATAAATATCTATTAAAAATGCTGTTCATGGATGATCCCCTGGAGTAAGTTTTGAACTTCCTATTTTAGAGTCCTAAGTTACTAAGTGACTGAGGCACCTTAGTGGCAAACGAAAAAAACTCAATTTTTTTTACTAGTGTTAATCTGTTACTCTATTGTAACTTAGGCACCTTAGTGGCAAACGAAAAAAAACTCTATTATTTTTTACTAGTGCTAATCTTTTCACGGGTAAAAAATGGTTACTCGTCCGTATTTCCCTTTAATTTCGGGATCAGCGGGAGGTTTAGTTCCTACCAGTTTTCTTACACCAACTCAAATTAGACAAGTAGCTGGGGCAAACCTACCATTTGCGACCAAACTAACTTCAAGCAATCAAAACCTACGCTGAAGCAACCTAGATCTCTTCCTCCAAAAATAATGCAATAGTTTGAAGAGTTTTACATACTAAAAGACAGTTTAATTTTATATTTCAGGGGTATAACAAATCCTTTAGACTACCTATACGTTAAGATAATGCGTTTTATTCTAAAATCTATTTGCTGTTGGCCATCTGAGCTGCTTGGCGAAAAAACATGGAAGATAGGACCGTACCGGGGCATTATTACACTATTTCTGAATTGTGTAACTCTGTCGTCTAACATAGCGTATATGGCAGCTGAATATAAATCATTGAAAATGCTTGAAATAGGACATATGTGTTTGACTATGTTCATGACTACGTGTGCTACTGTAAGTATTTATTCTGTAAAACAAAATAAGTATCTTTCTAACATACTTAGAGGATAATATCCTAAGTAGAGCATTACCCTACTTTTTTTTTCTCTATGTAGAGCCTATTACACGACTACTTTATTGACATAACTGCAAATTACCAAATTTTTTCTTTTCTAACATTGGTACGTTTGCGGCCATTATGCGTTGTGGGCTTTTTCATAAAAACGAATGTCTAACAATGACCACAAGCCACTAAGATCCTTTCTTATCTTACCTTTTCCTTGGTTTTCATACCTACTTATAATAAAATAAAATCTAATATTTAGTGTTCTGACAAACGGTGAAGAAAAACAGGGTGCCGAAACCTGGATTCCAAAAAATTGGGATCTGAAATTGCCAATCCACAGAGATCAAGCGTGGTGATCAATGCTCGTGCCTTATCTATATGGGAAGAGGCCTGTGCCCAACAGTGGGACGTTTATAGTCTGGATTATTATTTTAATTATTTAGTGTTGCCTAAGTAGCTACTCACTCCACCTTTATTCCGTTTCATCTTGTTGAATGTTTCAGTCAAGAACCGCCTTATTGCCTTTAAATCCGAAATACAAGAAGATACTCGTCACATACTTCACATCGTTTCATCTCTTTCATCATTACCACAAGTCTGATTACTCTAAGGAGGTAAGAGTTTTGTCTGGTTCTATTACTTGAAGTTTCACTATGAGCTGTTGATTAAGTAATTTAACATATTTCTAACTATACCGAGATGTTTAAACCGTTCAAACTGTCCGTCATTTGAGGTAACGTCTTTCTATAGGTCCCCAAGTAAGATACATAAAATTCAGCTTTTATACTATGGCGAAAGTTGGGTCCTATTTTTAACATCTTTACTACCTGATAGCTGTCAAAGTAACCAGAACCCAAACTCCATATTCGCAGGTCGTTCTCACCTGTATAGGGCACATGCACTGAGAAACTGTCAGCTTTTATAAAATGACGAAGGTCTGGCAGTCATTGGCTCTCGGAATAATAAATGAAATAGTAGCAAATGATTTTCCGCAAGGGTTGCCTTGAGGTGGCCCGGGTCAAAGACCAATGGAAGGCTTGGAGAGGCCTTTGCCCTGGGCCTCGATTCAGCTATTAAATAGTTGCTTGAATTGACGGAATGATCTGCATCATTTGGTTATTTTTACGATAATTGGCATTCTGCTAACTGTCATAACGATCATTCTCTTCGAGAGTGAGATTTTATTGTATAATGGGAAAATTAGGCACTATGACAAAGCTCTGACCAACCACTGAAATGCATTTAAAATAGCTGAATTGAGGACTTGCAGGAACGAGACAACAAAAAAATAAGATTTGACGCCTTTGATTCTGTAATTTTTGCCAAACATGTGTAGGCTGCTTTTTTCAGCATTTTTCTTTGTTTCAGATTCACATAAGGATACACAAATACAGCCATTTAGTAACTATGGGCATTTTATTGCAAATGATGGTTGGCCTGACATTATTTAACGCCATTCCTATCTATGTAAACATTGCGAAGGGTAGTTATAAAGAGCGTTATTTGGTTAACAGTACTTACGAACTCGCTGTTTATTTGTACTACCCTAGAGATGCGGGTACGAACCGTAATAGCTACTTAATAGCTCTTGCATATAACTGGTATGTATTCGTATTTATCTATCAACCGTCGGATGCGTTCAAATGTGACGAAAGAGCACCGAACGAGCACTATGGAAGCACCCTTACGTACAAGGGCCGATTTCACCACTCACCAGTTACATTAAAACGGAGTTATTATAAACTACGTTCTTCGTGATCGAGTTTAAAGGCTGATTCTGATTAAAGAAATAATTGCGTTTAGTTTGTGTTAATATAATGCAAATCAAGTTCTTAAACTCAGTTAAGGACAGTGAGTCTTAATAAGCTGCAAGTGATCTTGCTAATATGCCACGTTTGACGTTCATCGTTCGTTCGTCTTCTTGTAAATACCTAGTCAAGCGCTTAATTGGTATTTGGCAATAATTAAACATAGATTACTTTTCGAGCGGGCGAGCAGTCTCAATATGATTAGCGATAACAAAATAAACGATAGATAATCGTTAACATAGGTATAGTACGTAACCTAAAGCCTAATAGGGTGATAAAGTCAGTTTGGAAGCGAGCACGAGCATCTCGCGAGCCGTCTGACAGACGTGCTCGCGCAAATCTCGGCATGTTATTAACGCAGAGAGACTCAGTGACCCCACAGTCAAACCATTACTACGGTTTTGTGGGGCTTAGTTTACTTACCAACATGTAAAAGAATAAATAAATAAAAATAAATAAATAATGTTCGCGAGCATGCCACGAGCCACGAGTGCTCGTTCGTCATGCGGACGCACCCTTAGGAAAAGGCTATGCAGATGATTTAACGAGGTTCCTTTACAGGTACGCCACATACGCTGTTTCATGCTGTATTTGTTTCCTCGACCTCGTACTCTTCTTGATAATATTCCACCTTTACGGTCACTTTAAGATACTACTTAATATCCTGGCCACCTTCCCAAGACCAGCAGCCACTATGAACGAAGTCACAAACACGATAGAACAAAACTATATGTATTCTAAAGAGGAGTTGGAAGAAGTATTTCTCAAATTAAAGGAATGCATCAACTATCACAACTTTTTATTGAAGTAAGTATTATAACGATGTGTGTAAAAAGAACGCTTAATTAAGAAAAAGCAAAACTACTCGATCGATTTTCATGAAATTAATAAAAGCCGCTCTGTAGAAAACCCTGTCGATGACATAATTTTTTTTCCTGATCCACTCAACTCTTAGTTATGGCGAGGCAAACATAGTAAGGAATGGAGATCCTCCTTTCTTGAAGTTGGTTGAAAAGAAAGGAGCTTGTTAAAGCTACGATCAACCACAAAATAGCTAGACGCACCATGTTTTTTGACATAAATACCACATATTTTGAGATCAATTCTGTATAAGAGTAATCTATACCTTATTGTTTGTGTTTTAGCTTCACAAGAACCATGTCTGATACGTTTGGTCCGATGTTATACGTATACTACTGGTTCCACCAAGTATCCTGCTGCCTATTGCTACTCGAATGTGCTGAAATGGTACGTACAGTGCGTGCCAAACTTCTAGGCGACTGTGAAGGCCAGCGAACTAGGCCGGCTATGGCGGGTCTGTTGGTCTAGTAGTTAGTGGCCCTAACTGCTATACCGAAGGTCGTGAGTTCGATCCCCAACCAGGTCAAATCTTTGTGTGGTGAGCACGATCATATTTTGTTCTGTGTCTGGATATAATTTATCTATAATTGTATGTATATAGATTTAGAAACATTTAGGGATTATCAGTTGTCTGGTTACCATAACACAAGCTCTGCTTAGCTTGGGATCAGATAACCGTTGTGAGATGCCCTGGAACATTATATGAAGTGCGCTACACGCTGCACAGTACCACACCCCGCACCCCCGCTGGCGCATGAGTTTGTTACTGGGTTAGCGACTCGCCTCGAGTCCAGATGCATCAAGGTTGAATTCCACTACACCTGGTACCTACATACTTCATTTTTATTCACCCTCTAGCAAGTCTTAATTGGGAACTAGAAGAATTTTGATTTTGGTATGCCAAGTTAAAAAGGCAAATATGATCGAAGATATTATGCTTGTTTTATTACATCTAAGGACGTAAAACACGATTTAGATTTTTGCTTTTTTTTTATTTTTTCAGAAGCCAGAAGCTTTAATGCGCTACGGACCTCTAACGATCATAGTATTTGAGTTTTTAACGCAAATAAGCATTGTTTTCGAAATGATTGGTACAGTGGTAAGCTTTCTCTATGTAATTCTTGTGGACCTACGTGTTTGTCACTGACCTCTTAAACGGCTGGACCAAATTATTTGAAATATAGCTGTGCCCTGTGGTTTCACCATAAAATAAAGGTATAAAAAGGATAAAAAGTCACCTATATGTTAATCCAGGGTATAACCTATCTACATACCAAATTTTAATCAAATCGGTCCAGCCGTTTTTGCGTGAAAGAGTAACAAACATCCACACATCCATTCTCACGAACTTTCACATTTATAATATTAGTAGGAAGTAGGAATTTGAATTGTCATTCCCATGGTACATGGATATAATAATCCGGTCCATAGTCAACTAGGTCCATCTCCTTTCTTCGGTGAAACGACAGATACCTGACAATACGGAAAATACTTCGCGATTACTTGTTTATACCTTCACCCCTACATATGATGCAACGGAACGTCTGCTCAAACCAATAAAATAAAATAATGAAATGTTCACACTGACACACACACACACACACACAAAATGTTACCATTGTTATAACTTATAATTTTACTTTAAAAATAAGTTATTATTTTAATTCTGCAATTTGAATTTCATTTCATTTTATGCTATTTTCTACTTTATTTTAATGTTAAAAAAAATTGTTAGTAGATTATGTTTTACTGATTTACCGAGCTAACGGAGGTTTCACCTACTACAGACACCAGTCTCTATTTAACGTGTATAAAAATTATGTATATGTAAGAAATTATGAGAAAATAAAGACTTTTTATTATTATATATGGGTCTTTAGAATACTACAGACCTACGTATTACTATATTGTGCGTACAGGCATCGTTCTATGCAATAACTAGGTACCAAGTTAACCTACCTACTCATTTTATAGGTTTAATCCCTAGGTAATGTACCATTAGGCTAATCTGTAGTAATGTGAATGATTAGTTATAAATATTTCAGAGTGAGAAATTAAATGACGCGGTTTACGAATTACCATGGGAGTGTATGGACACTAAGAACAGACGACTTATTTTGTTTTTCCTGGTGAACGTTCAGACTCCGGTCCACGTGAAGGCGGTGGGTTTAATCACTATGGGAGTAAAAACTATGGCATCGGTAAGAATCATTAAGTACCTACCTACCAATGTTAAATCTAATCTAAGCCCCTATTATCTTAATCCTCTACCTTTTTCATGCACTTTTATACTTGTCCATAATTTTTGGTAGAGATCTTTGCAGTCAGTCTGAGCGCAGGCTTTGACTGCTTCACCGGACTTTCCTGAACCATAAAGGTCCTCTCCCCTTTCCACGCACTTTTATTCTGGTCTACAAAGCCAGTAATTTCTCGGTAACCATTATTTTGGAAAGCGAGTCCTCTAATTGTAGTAATCTATAACACGAAGAAAGACCCTTGCTTACCCTTAGTACTAGTTTATTCTCTTTTATATTAAGTACTATCTTTTACATTACGACGCTGAAGTTGATATAATATTTTTGGTTTGCAGATATTAAAAACGTCAGTATCATACTTCACATTCCTTCGCACTGTTCCAGCCGAATAATTAATTACAAGTGGACTATATTCTATACTACACTTTATGTTATATTAGTCTTTTGTTATAATATAGTGCAATGCATCAATATTTCTGTCAAAGAACAGAAAGAACAGCCGTGTTGCAAGTTATCTTCGTTATTTTATGACTTTTCACTAATTAACGCACTTAAATTCTCTTAAAATAAGTAAATTGTATACAATAAAACATTTTCAAAAAATTAATAATATTTTATTGAAAATATTTTTTAAATAGATTAAATAGTATTTATAGCTTGTCTTACATGTACAAGAAAATAGATTCTATTGAATTAATAAATATAATAACATTATAAAATCTGGTTTTAATTACTTAGTTAAAATTGGCATACATTGTTAATCAACTACACATCAATATTGCTGGAAAAACAGTTATTTTAAACATCAATTGGGATTGTAACTATATAGCAGAATAACTACATACAGTGGGTGGTCGGCTGGCGGCTTTTGATATTAGACATTTTAAGGTCCCAATATAAAATTTTAAAAATATACTTCTTACGAATTATTGCCAAATCGAGCACAGCCTTACCATCCTTTTTTCTAAACCACGCCGGGTTTTTTCGACTTGTTGTGGACAATTGATATGACAAAAAATATTATAATATCAATATTTCAAAAATCTAAATAAAACATGAAAAAATAAGCAGCCTTTTCTTACTGGCAGGTTATAATTTTTAAGGTAGGCCAGGTTGCCAGCCCTAACATTATTTTTATGATTAAGCTTTTTTTGTATTGGATACCACTGTATGAAGTAAACTGGGAGTGTACTATTGCAGTAAACCCACTCAACTAGGGTAGTAATATATTCGGGCTTACTAAAGTCAACAGATATAATTTTACTAAAACGGTGATTTATAATAGCACTATGTCATTTATTCATTAACATATTTTATGGAAAATGGTACATACTATTCTTTCTTGTATCCATGTCACTGATATGTACAATATAATTTGTGTGTGAAGGACAGAATTGTTGATTGCTAATTAGCATTACAAATTAGTGTAAGTTCTCAGGTAGTTTTGAAAATGAAACCAGTACGAACTAGTTTTTATCATTTTCCATAAAGTCTGTGAGATATCTAAGATATTAACCATAACGGTCAACAACAGCATTTTACACATAGTAAATTTAATATCAAACATTTGTTTGTGTGCAAGAGGTATGGAAGTTCTGTGTAACATTGTATATATTTCTCTAGATAACGATTATAGAATTGCTAGACCACGGGAAAGTTAAGGGTAAAATTGGAGCTTATGGCTATACTTTACGGGGGAGGCAAACCAAGCGTTTTTCTGACAAGTCGCTCTGCTATTTTATTGAATTGATCGCGGTCTTCTCTCCACATTTTGGCAGCATCGACATTAGCGCCACTTTCATCGTTTGGTTCTGCAATAAGAAAAGCAAGTATGTCACACAGTACGCAAGAGCACTAACTAAAGAATGGAAAACATTTACGAGAACATATTCATTTTCAATATTCATAATTGTAATAACTACCAAACTGGACGAACAGAGACAGAGAAACGCAAGCAATTTGGTTAGTCAATCGCAGTGGAGTGCAATAACAATGAAAAATCAATGGAAGTGAAATTTACTATAAATATTATTCCTTGTGTCTACTTACCAGCCAGCATGCTAACCACAGAGAGTAATATTTTCTCTACACTTTGCACGGGCGACCATCTTTCAGCACTGCTCTCGTACCCCATGGGATCGTCTCCGGGGGCATGCAGGATAGATATGCAAACACGTCCATCAGCATATACTGAAAATTAACATATTAAATGAGTACAATAGTGCTCTAATCCTACTGTTATGTAAAGGCCTGATATCATATAGAAATGGAACAAGCATTGTCACATTGTTAACTATGCTATCTGTCTTGTGGGATACAATTTCAGATTCAATTTTGGAATTCATTGTTATGATTTTGAATTAAGTAAGCCCATACTTGCATCCTAGAATGACGTGGTGGCCTAGTGCTTCTATGAACAGATAATATCCTAGGACATCTCACACACGGTTATCTGATCCCAAGCTAAGCAGAGCTTGTGTTATGGTAACCAGACAACTGATAAATATACTTATACATTTCTAAATACATACATAATATATATAATATTATTATAGATAAATTACACCCAGACACAGAACAAATGACAGTGCTCATCACATACATTTGTCCAGAGTGGGAATCGAACCCACAACCTCCAGTATAGCAGTCAGGGTCACTAACCACTAGACCAACAGGCCCGTAAAAAAAATAAAAGATTTGCATGCACAAGGTGTTGCAGGCTGCCCCAGGCAAATACAATTGTTTTTTTTTTCTAATTTATATATTTAGGTGAAGGGAAACATAAGGAAAGCTGGATTCCAAAATCACTAATCTGCAGTTGAGCAAGCATGGCGATAATTGCTTTTGACACTGAACTACTTACTGTTTGGATGAAACATCTCACAAATGAATTGCATTTTAGGTGGGCTCAACGGATAGTCGGGTGGGAAAACCAGTTTCGCTGGAAATATGCCACCTTCGAAACATGTTCCCTCCGGACCTCTGTAAAAGACAAATCACAAATTATACTAAACATTACTTCAAAAGCCATATAAATAACATACTAGGAATATTAAATATGTAAAGAACTTGTAAGGCAAACAATATTGGGTAATGAATGCTTTTCTTTTTAGAAAAACTTGCTCTAGTGACTTTTAGAAAATGCAATCCTATGTTTTTTGTATTCACTCACAATTTTTTGTTTTCACAAGATGATATACATAGCAGCAGTTCCCTTGTAAAGCTCTACTAGTTTTCTTTGCTTTATAAGTAGGAATATTAAATTACGGACAAGAGACTGATAATTTGACTATATCCTGATTTATCTACTTTATGACCAGGTCCTATTATAATGATAACAAGAGATGCTGTTCTTACGTTATTAGTGCCTCCCATTCAAAAAAGTTTTCTTCATTAATTGGGCCGGCTATTATGCCTTCTGGGGGATTGAGAGTCAGTTCTGTAATTAGCAAAGTGTTTTAGAAGCATGTACATATTATTACAATAATACAATTAATTATTACTATTGGAGTGAAAGTGCTATGTTAGAATGGTGGTTACAATATGTTAATGAAATAAATGTTACTAATGATAAAAAACATCGTGAGAAAACCTGGATTCCAAAATTTGGGAGCTGAAATCGCATCCGCAGAGAGCAAGCGGAGTGATCAATGCTCGGATCTATTATTATTATAACGAATAAAACATTTACACTTAGTTTTTTACTCACAGTGCTCATGTAAATCTAATAATAGCAAGATGGGAAAATATAGTAGTATAGAGAATTATGACTAGCATACATTCGAACTAAAGGTAGTGCCATCGAAGGAAAGGTTGTTGGGTTAAATAGTATGCTATATGTGCTAATTAATCACAAAAATACATTTCAAACTATTGTACTGCATGTTTATAGTAATATTATAGAAAGAGGATTAGCACATATATGCTTAATTACACCAGCCACAGTCGCAAGCAGTCTGCTTGCAGTCAGGGCCTGTGTAACCAGGTCGGAATGTCAAGCCCTTAAAGTATTTACGCATGTACGTGCTAATCCCCATTCTATATCATTATCACAAAAATACGGATTAAAAAACTGGTTTAAGGATTCAAAATCTATACTTAGTTGTATTGATACCACGAGAAGAAAAAGAAATGACAGCTACTCTGAAAAATGTTACATAACTTGGTCTGTATGATACACCAAGTATTTACAATTTATAAGGATTTTTTCATAGCTTTATACCATTGATAGAATGTATTTCTTATAAATTTGGTGTTAAGCATGTAAATTGACCCAAATAAAATAGATGCCATCAAAACTACAGTCAATGCTTCTCACCCTATTAAGCAAATACTATGACCTTAATCAAAATTCATATTATTATGTATAATAACAATTCTAAGTATAAATGTCCACCACCTAAGTTTAATACAGATTGCATTTCACAATCAGACAATAGTATGGTTTTGATATGTTTATAGTTGTCTAGGAGCCAAATATCGGCCAATTAGTTTTTAAATAGCTGCTCATGAGTATGCAGCTCATTTCTGTGATACATATTCAACATAACAAGTAAAAAAAATGTAGAAATCATATTTCTGTATACATACAGGTCTTTCTACATGAGATATTGTTTTGACATTAATACGGCAGGTCTCTACGGATGGCATTATAAAGCACTATTGTAAGTTGAAATTATGATTTCGCTACTGATTATGATTAATGGTTAATGAAGTAAATATAATGATTAAATTATTAGTTCACTGACAATTAATTTATGACATTACTTAAGTTATAAACTTACGTTTATATTCAGCCATAAGCCGCCTCAAAGCTGACCCAGCCATGATTTTTACGTGGTAGCTATATTTGATGTAGAAGTTACAATTTCATCAAACCTAGAAAGCCAAAAATCGTAGCTGTGTCAGAAAATTATATTATTTGCTGCCAGAGTGGGCAGTTTTTCAGGTAAAAAATTATCGCATCTGCAGCATGGCGACCGCTATTGCACTTACACTCATTGATTTAGCATTAGTTAGACAAAGAAAACACTAGAAGCCTGTGCACAAGGTACAAGGCTGATAAATCTGAACCGAAAATAAAGATCGATCGTGTTGTGTGGTCAGAACAAAATGTCAAAACAAAAACTGAGTCAAAATCAGTCACAAACTTTTATAGGTACATTTTAGTACAATAAAAAAATTAAGTTCATAGTAATTATTTCGCTTTTGTTACATTTCTTAGATGTTTTAATGCAATGTTTGTATACACTAGTATTCCGTTTTTGTTATTGATTTTGTGTTCAATGATTTAGTCTATGGTTTTTAATCTGTGGTCGACGCACAGCTTTACAGTCTGTGGTAAATGAAAGCAAAAGAAAAGCGATGGAAGAGCGGAATTTTTGAAATTTATTATTCACTTTAATTTAAGTGAAAAATTGGTTTTCGGCGTAGTAATCAGCTAAACTTTGTTTGTTAATAATACCCCGTAATATGGAGCAACTAGAGGAGAATGTATCGTCATCATCAGAGCCATTACTTCTTCTGCCAGGAAATCCCATTATTCAAGTAAGTAGACATGTATTTATTATTATTGTAAAGATAGGTACAATTAAAGTATTTAAGTGAAAGCTACAAGCTATTACATACCGAAATGCTAAGAACCCTAGAAAATCACGATTTTAATTCTAAAACATATTAAATGTACCAATTATGTTGATAATGACGAAGTAAACAAACTTATAAATTACAGTTACAGTATCCAATGGCATGGGAAGATGACTCTTCGGCAAACTTTACGTGTCGGTTATGTATGAAAACGTTCTACAATAGGACGGCATTACAGAATCATAAGAACTTGCAACATGACGACGAGGCAACGGCAAGTGATGAAGACTATCAACCGAAACCAGCAATGCATATGGACCAGGCAAGTGCTTACACTAGATTTTTTTCCTACCCCTGCGGCCCCCTTTGGTTTAGTACTGTGAGTTAACATTTTGTTCAAGTTCTAATACTTACAACCAGTCTTAACATCTAACACCGTGTGACATACTATAATAGTTCTTAATGGTTACTAGAAGTCAAATATGTGTAAAGTCAGTTCATGTAGAATGCAAGTGTAACGCCTATGCATTTCAGTGGTCGGTCAGTGTACTTGTTACTGATTTTCGTATTTAGATAAGCCTACAATAAAATCTAATTGAACTCTCGAAGAGAATGATCGTAATGTCAGTTAGCAAAATGCCAATGATCGTAAAATTTACCAAATGAAGCAGTTTCATCCGGCCAATTCAAACAACTCTTAAATAGCTGAATCGAGGCCTAAGTGATCGGATTCGTCCTTTTCAAAACGAACCAGGCAATTTTTACATTATTGGATTTTCAGTCGAATTATTTAGGTGCACAACATTCCATTGCCATTTATAAACTTATGGTCTTTAATCTTTAAATTAACTAATTTGATTACATTAATTTAACTTAATGCGACTTGTTAATATTTTTAAACATTGTCACTTTGACACATCTTCATACAGAACTTCCACGGCCTTTGTGGTTTCAAATTCATACCGCTCCAAAATAATGACGACGACCAAGTGACAGGACGTGACGGTTTGATCACCCGCGCGTTTACGAAAGACAGTACATACTTAATAATTAAAATTGAGGGGGATGACATCGAGAGCGATGCCATGAAGAGGTCACGGCTAGACGGAGTTGTTAAACGGACACAAATGAAGCCAAAACCACCCATCGATCTCAGGTATGTGTTATTTAGACTTCTATGTAAAAAACAGTTTCAGCAAATACTTTATAAACTTTTCTAGCTTAAAAAGAAGTTCAAACTTTTTAATAAATAAGTAAGGCTAGCTCTACGAAAATATCTAATTTGAAATTATTTTAAGATTAAAGTGAAATATCAAGGACATGAATGGCGAAAAGTGGTGTACGTTAAGTGATTACTGATTACCCACACTGAGAGTTACATATGTGGCCTAAGTATGTTCAGTATTGTCTATTGCTTCATAACATTTACAATGAGAACCTTGCCATCTTTATTTAATTTCTGATTGTAGACAATCCTGGTGTCTTATTTTTTATTTGTTTTGACCAGGGGCCCCTTTACTTGCACTTTTCCTTCAACCCTGCGTCCGGACCTGCAGTGTCGACGGATCTTCTTCAACTGTTGTGATTATTCAGTTCACTACCGGGAAGAACACACTAAAAGGCGCAAGGCTGCCCTGCGCTGTCAAGTGTGCGAGAAACGACTCGACCGGGACTTTTACCCGAGCGATTCGATCGCGGCCCAACTTCACGCTGCCAATCAGTTTACTTTCTCTTGTCGCCTTTGCAGTCAAACATTCCTGGATAGCACCGAGTACGATGAGCACAATCGCATCGTGCACGCAAAGACAAAGCCCCACGAGTGTTCCATATGTTCCAAACGGTTCACGCAGCAAGGCGGCTTACAACAACACATGCGAATGCATACGGGCGTACGCCCTTTCGTTTGCACGTTCTGCCCGAAAGCGTTCACGCAAAAGGCTGGGCTAGACCAACATCTACGGATCCATACTAAAGAGAAGCCGTTCATTTGCGTGATATGCAGCAAATGCTTTTCTCAGTCTGTTCATCTCCGACAACATATGCGTACTCACACGAACATACAACCTTTTGAGTGTTCTGTATGTGGGCGAAAATTCAAGCAAAGCAGCCATCTAAACTTCCACATGCGGTCACATGGTGGTGACAGTTCAATGGGGGATAATTATGCACAAGGAGACCGCCATGATAATCGAATGGAATTCCTAAACATTGCGAATTTGCAACCGGTGCAGGACGGCGAGACAATATACTACGCGGCAGAGTTAGCGGCTGGGCCGACATCAAATCAAAATGCCTTCTCCTTTAAGCCACAGGTGGTCATTCCAGAAAACGTGCTTTCATTGTGAATTCTCTTTGAAAACATGGTGAAGAGTGCGGCATGTATTTTTTATATAACACTTAATCATTTAGGTTATACATTTAGCTGTAATTATAATAGGTAGTTACTATACATTTGACATTATATTCGTTGCATTGACTGCTAATTTCTTAATTAGCTATATGTCTATGTGATCTTGTTGTAAGCATAAAATTGTTTTGCATCTAATAGCTGTCTGAACTTTCCGGAATGCAAAATACAAAAAGCAGTTAACTTTATCTATAATATGCACCTAACTACTTTCTACCACATATTAAGCGATTTTTTGTTAGTCATAAACAAACACCTTTTGTCATACTTTAGATCTGATATTTTTTTCAAGCATGTGTAAAAAGATGATGCAAAATAAATCAATTATTTCTTTCTAAGCATATATTTGTAGTTTTTTTTACATCCTATATTTAATGCACCGTTATTGAAACACCGAACAGGAATAAAAATAGGCTACAATTTAATTTGAATGAATTTGTGATGACACACATGTCACCTCTAAGAATTGCACTCACCTGCATTCATTCGGCAGTCTTTCGAAATTTATCTTGTGAAGGTATTTTGAATGCAGTTGCATTATTAAATAGGGAATAAATTAAAAACAGCTATGCATAAAAAGAGAAAATTATTATAATATTAGAGCGCATACATTCCACCGATGCACAAAATCCAAAACTTCTGCAATTTCGCACGACGAACTGCAATAGTTGCATACCGAGTACCAGGAGAACATAATATCAGAGGAGGTGGTCACTTGTAGTTAGGTATTGCAGTGAATACTAGAACACGTGCCCATTCCACTTTCCCACTCCTACGTGGGGGTTAGCTGGTTTCAGTATTTACTACCTTCCTGCTTCCACCTCGCTGTCATTGGATGCAACTGAGGATGCGCAGTTGAATTGTCATTTAGTCTCCGTCTAGCACGTACGTCAGTGCCTGTATTTTGTAGCATGAGACTGACGTCACACAAATGGCTGTCAATTGAATGATACATTATCAAGGGTATGTCTCGCGGTCGTGTTTTTCAGGCTCTTGCTAGGATTGGTGCCGTTTGTGATTGATAAGCGTGCTAATTACGTAAATTTTAGTAACTTATACAATTAATATAAGTTGTTAGGTCTTAGGTCTAATTTTATAACATAAAAATATATGACCTAACTTAAAAACCCCATTTCAGATTATTTAAACAGTGCGGTATCTTTGAAGTGCCCAATGCAATGTGATGTTAATGAAGTCAAAAATTTGCATGATTCCGTTAACAAAGTATAATCACCTAATTCTCGTCAGATTTCTTTGAAACCGCACTATTCTTTTTTTATTATCATATCAAACTTATTCAATACATATTTATAAACAAAAAAAGTTGTGAGAAATCTGTTACCTTGACAAGTAGACGATGTTATTAAATGTAAGAAATAAGTTAAATCTAATAAATTTTATAAGAGAAGAGATTTTAGTCTTCATAATATTATTTGATACAGAATACAATAAAACTATTCACTACTACAAAAATAACAACATAATCATCAAAATACATTAGAAGATTTAAATAAGAGAGAGTAATTAATGATTACGATTTTATTATAATCCAACAGTCAAACCTATGCATTTAGAAATTATTTAATTCATAACAGTTCCTATAAGTATATAATCCTCTATTAATAAATAAATAACAATCCAGCATTATTTTACTTTCCACTTTGATTACACATTAAAAGTATCATCATCACGTTACTTTTCAACCGACTTCAAAAAAAGGAGGAGGTTCTCAATTCGGCTGTATGGTTTTTTTTTACTATACGTTTACTAAAATAAGTTACGTTAAATATGTCCAAAGAGTTTCTATTTCGCCGACCATTTCAGATAATGAATCGCGCGTTACTTGTTTGTTATGATGTATGCAAACTATCCGTTTAGACAAAGGTATGGTGGGATGACGCGGCGTCAAAACATGGCTGTGCTCTCTGTACCAGCTTGGACGGCGTGTGGGCGCGGCTTGCTGGTTACATTTCGGTATCTTGTATATTTTCTTAGAGCCGCGTATGGCGAGCCATGAAAACAAAGGGATACGACTGATGGCTGCATCCTGACGACTCACCCTTTGTTTTGTGTTGACCTTTGTAATGTCATTAGTCCGATTTGGTAGAATTAACTTTCTGAATCTAACTACCGATATTTTTTTATAAATGCTATGTAACAGTATTTCAGGAAAGTTTGTTACAATCACTTGAAGTTATTTTAATAAGTTGAGGTGAACCAACCGAAGTACTACGTAGATGATATTTACATAAGTATTGAATATATTTTACAAAATGTATTCTTCTGAAAGAAGCCAAGTTGCATGTTTTTCTGAAAATGTAGGTTTATAAAAAATAAAAAATAGAATACAATTCATCTATACACTTTAATCATTTGCTACTGTATAAGTCTGTGAGAGGTTTTAAGTATATTAGTTTTAATATACTGCATGCGTGCAAAGTCTAGGACAGATGCTACAGTTTGCCTGCATAGTTGCAGTAAAGAAAGGTATAATGGTGAGACAAATATTAAGTGTGACAAATAGCGATGCACAAGAATAGTAAGCATTTTAAATTTTGACCCATATATTTGCTATACCTTTCTAAACCACTCATTTAGACAAATTCAGATCACAAATTTTCAATTCGCTTTTACTGAGTTTGAGTTTACTCGTCTAAAACTGAGGTTTTAAGAATCAGACATCGATTAGTAAGTTTTTTAACCTCAGCACATGTGGTAGTTGTGGCAGCCGTGATTTACATTTGTTTACATCCGCTGTCCGAGGGTTAAAACGTAACCTACGCAAGGGTTGGGTTTGAATCCCTAAAAAACATCACAGAACCGCACGGTCATGTAGATGTAGTTTGGTAATAGATATGTTTTTTTTTTAAGTTTACAATTTAGGCATGCGGGCTGTTTCTTTTTCGGAAATAACGAACGAAATCATTTTATGTTGAACATCTCATGACTCTGTATGACGATGTCGATGATTTAAAATTAGGATATAAGATTCTTTTCGATTTTGCATTTGTTTATTATTTACTTACCTACTTAGTTTCCATTCTTGCTAAAGCTTAGAACAGTGTGGAAGAAGAAAACCGAAATATCTGAACAGAAGTGGGACACAAAAGGCTAAAGCAATAGCATAAGTTAGCTACAGCGAAACGTTAACTGTTAAGCATGTCTAGCTAAAGTTTCTTTAATATGATATTACAGATAATAACGTAACACGAACAAGAAAGGTACATTGTCTTAATCTCCTTGTGCGGCAGGAACAAAAAGCATTCGAATGATTTAAATTCCCCTAACGCCTTTTAAGTCGCCGTCAACCGATGGCGTTGTTTACATTGGCCGGCTGTTAATGGATCCTGTTCCATGCAAATGTAGGCGTAGTGATAGAAGTACGGCTAATATTACTCAGACCCATTATTACTTACGTCAATAAGTGACTGAATGTAATATCTGTCCTTCGTTTCAAACTAGCCAGAAATTACCGGTAACCCAGACAAAACAAAATATAAATCGCCTCTAGTTACTCCAATTTAACGAATGTAGATTTCAGAATAAACTTCAATACGTAGACGTTACGTAGCTAAAGTATTTATTCAGGAAATCAAAATTTGCAATGCGAATAGTTCGGCAATGTTACTGAATTTAAAATTTAAAGCATGTTGTTGTTTTTGTATTTATACATACAGCTACATATCATGTTTTCTGTAAGTAGTTTAACAAATAGCGGGCTGACGGAATCGTCTGGGGCGAAATTATTTAAAAACACAGCTTGGTATGTACATTTTTCAAATTGACGACTACATATTCTAGTATAGATTAGTCGATACAAAACATCGATCGATACTCAGTGTTTTCTTTGGAAAAATGCCGAGACGATAACATATAGACGGCGGAAAAGCGAATTGATTTGCGCTAGTGCTATCGTTACGTGATCGTGTAAAACTAGCTGCATAAGTATGTATTTAGATAGACTTATTATGTGATTGTTTTATATTTATTAAGTTCAAACAGACGAGGATGTTATTAATAAATAAATAAATTGGTTAGAACTTTTTAAATAATATTTTATTTACTACTTGTTAAATCATAGGCAGTAAAACTTACCACATCTTTTGCAAGATCAACGTGGGGGACAAAAAATATAGCACAAACAATGTTTTGACAAATATACAAAGTTGTACCTACTTATATTTTCAAAATATTTTTAATAAGTCGATATAAACAGAACAAGTAGGTTATCGTTTAAGAAATTAAGATAAGAATGCACCACATATCTACAAGTCAACGAATGATACAATTCATGATGTCAGTGGCACAATACATAACTTTATCTATACTATGTAAGTTAGTATATGTGTAAATTCGATGTCTTTACACAGAGTTTAGGCAAGACCGCAGTACGCAGGCTTCCTAAAACTGTGCATCATAAAACGTGATGGAAACGATCCAGTGAAGTCTGTTTCTCATTGCCTGTTCGTGAGGAGAGTTGGGAGCTGTTGGGTCGCGCGAATTTGTCTGCTCAATGCTTCCCGCTGTCGACAGACGATGCGCACATGGCCGGCGCGTCATAAAATGTAATTTACAACCGTGCTTCATGCGTCTCAGATACATTTTATGAATTAAGTTACAGTTGTTGCTTCTACATTTGATGTTATGTCCTTGATCTATTACAATAGGCGATCTCTTTCGTTCGTGGAGAAATCGCCACTTGAATTTTATTTATTTAATATTTATTTTTTACGCATCAAACAAAAGACTCGTTTCTTAAATATAGTAATGCTAAGAAACTCTACATTTGTTAAAAAAAATGACAACAAATTAAAAAAATATTGCCTAATGGAGGTTATTAAAAATTAGAAAAAGTATGTTTAAATAACAGTTAATTCATTTGTTACACAAAAACAAAAAATGTTCACAATAATGGGTAAGGTATTCATACGTAAGCAGTAAGTATTCTGGAACAGGTAATTAATTCGATTCTATAGAGATCTTTTAAGAAATTATAAACAAAAAAAACTATTTTGTATCTACAGACCTAAATTAAATTGATTTAATATTAATTACTCTCCACACAACAAGAAATGCAATATTAAAAAGTGTTCACAACTGACGATTGCATCGACCGGCGCTATCTACATACACGAGACATTTACTTGTACATATGTATTTGTCATCGACTGCTGTGGTAGTGGAATGAGAGAGCATGTTTACGACGCCTCACGTTTATGCTGCCCTAGTACTTTTAGATTTGCTGAAGCTTACCAAGGCGACGTTGCAACTCTTCTACGTTTCAGGTGAAACAACTCGGCGCCGCTCTTGGACTATGCGGAACAGTGCACTTTGGATGCAAACTTGCAGCGTGCAATTTGTTATTTTATTTTCATTAAAATAGCTATAATTAAATAGTAAGGTAAAAAAAACAGGAGTAGACATCGACATTAACGAGCAAAAAATATAACAAAAAAAGTGTGTTAAATAAAAATAGTTCACTGTATGAAAAATGCAGCAAAATATCAAATAAAATTTTTTTATTGTTATAATACGGTTTTTAAAAATTAGAACAATGTTTGAGGCCTAGCTTTAATAAGGTTAAAAACAACACAAATAAAAGGGAATTAAAATTAATAAAAAAATGTATGGTTTATTAATGCATTGCATTAAAATTCGTTTATCTTGTTTTAATTTTGGTACGGTACTAAAAAATTAAAATATTTTTTTTTTGACCCTAAATTAACAATAAAAACTAAACTTGTTAAATAAAACAATAAAAAGGTTGTCATTCCGATGCAACCGATGCGTCGCTTTTCTTCTAGAATACGCGATTGCAATTGCATCGTGAAGCCAACTTCTACCAGGCTCTCACGAAAGTTAAAGGGTTGTTAGTACTGCACTTAGGTATCCTAGGATACGGCGTCAAGGTGACGCATGCGTGCTAATGGCGGGAAATGCAACTACCTATGAGGTTATTTACCGGTATGTTTATGCTAATTGTATATGCATAAATATTGTTTAATAGCATCATTAGCAGCTACTTAACAGGTTTTCATTTATCTATGGAACGTATTATACAAGGAATCTGATCCAAATAGGCTCGTCTTTGAAACAATTTCAATTATTCTACTTTCAGACATCAGCCCCTTATCTCTTCCGCATATTAACATCGAGCAACAAATGTACAAACGTATAACCTGTAAAGTAATACTAAGTATTTAAAAAAAATGCCCGATTTCATTTTGATAAAAAATTTACTGATTGTTTCCAAAGTTACGAACCTAACAAATTAAGCATAGAATAACCTGCTTTCAAGTCACTTCAGCCAATGTGTTTGGGCTTTTGTGATTTGTCTATATTTCTATGAACCTAGCTAATTTAAAATTTTATATTTAAAAAGAACTCATTTTAATCAAAATTACAATAAAACTTTTTACATTATGAAAACCCAATATGTGCGACATCAGAACTGTCAGCTCTCCAAAAAAAATCTCTAAAACAAAGTTAACCAACTGCGAACGTCAGTAAACTGCATAGTGCATACAAAGTTACATGTAACATGTTCAGCATTCGGAGCAGTCAGCATTATCGATTACCTACAGAATTTATTTTGTCTGCCAAAACGAACATGGCGCTCGACGTCAGACGCTTCTTCGGACAGAAAACCAATAAAAGCCAACTTGGAGACTGTCATCAGTGTATCATTGTGGTTAATTAACTTAGATATAAGTTCCATAATAAAAAAAGTTCTTTTAATATTATGCTAATGCACTGCTACTTGCTAGCTTGCGAGCAATGCGAATAATATTTTTTTTTAAAGAAAATCCTATTCTTTTCTTGCGATTTTTCTAACATTTTCTAGAATGTTTCTACGTGTTTTTCATAATATGAATGCTCATTATTGTAAGGGATTATAAGAATAAACATAACATACATATTTCATTAAAAAAAAACAGCGTTTGGCGACGAACGTTATACGCATGCGTCTCTATCGTAAGGGTTGCCAGTTAGAATTAGACATTTACTTAGGTTTTATAACGAAAAAATTAGACAATAAAATCTTGTATAAAGTAAGTTTCATTTAGGGTGAGCTAAAAGTGAATATAGTGGTGGTATATATTTCTTTCATCTAGAGTTGACATTGAGTTGACAGCAAAGTTAACAAATGAACGCTGTTAAATATTCAATAAATTAAATTTTTACATTGTTGTGACATGCCTAGATTTAAAAGTATTATTCTTAAACCTTATCATAAATTCGTGTTTGTACCTCTTATAATTGTGTTAGGGCTAAAAAACTAGGATTCCAGTTTCTAAAATCAATTTAAAAAGTTTACCACCCCGCACACCCTTTATGCACATCATTGATTATTTGCGAAATAACTTACTAGGAAAACATAAAGCGAAGGGAGCTTGACGCATGCGTGTTGAAGATCGAAATGCATAGATACATCAAAATCTATAGGGTGCCTAAAGGGTGCAACAAGACCTAGTGTGCGTTGTCAGACGTGACGTCACTCCTTGTCGGCATGAGCAAACGACCTAAGACAAAAAAAATACAAATTTAAACTTTTGCGTGCTCCGAAATGCATTCTTATATTAAATTTTATTTTTTCTGTGAGGTAACGAAGCACATGCGTTATCGGCTCTTTCCAAGTCAAAAGTTTTGAGCCACTGACCAATAATGTTTGTGGTTGCCAACCTATTTCATGCTAAAACAGAACACAACACTTCGTATTTGTATTTGTAATTCTTCGGTTAACCCTTTTGTTTGGGGGTTGTACATCGGTAGCCTAGGCAACCAGGTGAAAACTAAAGTGGCTGAAAAGCGACGCAGACAAACATACTGCTATCTCACTTGCACTCCTACCTTTCTCGAATGAGTCGTAGTGTCTACTACACACCTCCCCTTTTAGTATTTCCCCCTTCAGGCGCGTACAACTTTGCCTACGTCATCATAGCTAGCGTAGCTATAGAATACTAAAACTAGCCGACCACTAACTTAAGTTTTTATGAATTCTAGATATTCGGTGTGGAAGAAATATCAGAAACGTTGAGATTCAATATGGTTGACACTTGTTAAGGAAATATCATCAATACTGGGCTAGCCAAAAATTTTAGGTTAGGTATTCTATTACCTATTGGTTATGCCAATCTGTACAGGAATGCATAAATTTTAAAACTATAACTAACTATATTTTTTGATAACTAAATGAGGCACACAGATTTTGTGTTTAGGAAAATGTAATTGAATATTTACCGGCTGTTTCCCGCGGTTTCGGTCGCGCTTTTAATTTTTAATCTAGTTTGTATTCTCCTGCGATTTATGCAGTCCTAGTAACTCTTGGCTAAGATTAGTACGGGAAACTGCATCAAGGGTCAAGTTATATCGGCTGGTTCGGCTATAATAGTTCGAATAAAGGGACTCCTGTGATGTTATGAGTCCCTAGTCATAGTAGCATTCTATGCCTACGACATAGTTAGATTTTCGATAAAAACATTTCACAAAAACAAATATGAGATCGGACTAAATTAATAATGACATATATTCCTTAGCTTTTTATTAATATACAATTCAAGACTCTTAATTACAATAGAACAACAAAAACTTTTAGTTAAACTTATATAAATAAATAAAACTTACAAGCCTATTTATTAAATTACTAGCTGTGCCCCGCGGTTTCAACCGCGTGAATGACAATTCATACACTGTCTTCATAAATTATAGCCTATGTGTTATTCCGATGTATAAACTACATTATTGTAAAGTTTCATTAAAATCCATTCAGTAGTTTTTGCGTGCATTCTCACAAACTTTCACATTTATAATATTAGTAGGATTATTAAATAAATGGTTGCAAAAAAATTGAATAAAGAAAAACAAGCTAGGCGAACATGGTGGGTCCTCTATCCATACCATTGTAAACTAGGTACAGGCAGTAGTCGTAAAAAATACGCTTTTTAATTTGATGTATTTTATAAGTTATATCGTCAATGTTCAACCTATTGAGGCTCATGATTTAAAAGTCTTGACAGACTGACGGACATGCAGACGTTTCCCCATAGTTCATCATTAATCAGCACTAAAAATTTAAATCACCTATCATTCTTCATTGTGTACTTGCTTGTTATTGTTTTTATTTTATTAAGTCTGTATTTTTAAGAGCAATGAATTTATTATTTTATTTAACTTTCTTCGTCATTCTGCGGCTGTGGGTGCTATAATGTCATTGTAAACGTCTAGACGCACGCACCTTAAAACTCTGGCCCATATTTATAAAACTTACAAATATCTACGGAAATATTTATATAAAAATTGTATGCCAATCAGTTGCTATTTATATATTTATATGCTATTTATCAACCGTCACTATTTATATACGGCCTAACCTTATGGGGACAAGGTTTGGCCCAATCTATTTCCTGGCGACTTTTATTGGAGGATGATGGCTCCACATTCAGTATGTTCTAAAATAACTAAGCAAGTCAAATGACAGTTTAAAATGCAACAAATTTAAATTCAAATTGTATTTTATAATAGCATTTTTTTTGTATATTTGCTGAGGCAGTAAATAAAAGATTTATTGATAAAAGTAGGTAGATAAAGTTGTCACGTTTAAAAATGTACTTGATGTTGTATATGGCCACCCTAAATGCACTGTATTGATTTTATGAAATGTAAGTTACTAGTAAAACATAAAATCTAAGAGTTTTGGGCTAGTTGGGGTCTAGACGCATGCGTATAGTATTCTAGACACAAGTATAACCATCACATACATCAAACTTGTATAGTTATTGATAGGACCATCAGATAAACAAAGTTGCCATGTCAGAAATATTACTTGGATTTTGAATATGGTCACCCCAAATGCACTGTATTGATTAAATGGAATGTAACTTACTAGAAGACCATAAAATCAAAGAGTTTTTTGGCTAGATTAAGTCTAGACGCATGCGTTAACTTTGTACAGAAGTATAATTATGATATGCATCAATCTTGTACAGCTGTTCGTAGAACCATCATATACAAAATGTTATGGATGTGTATGCACTGTATTGATTGAATGGAATGTAAGCTACTAGTAGACCATAAAATCGAAGAGTTTTGTGGCTAGATTAAGCCTAGACGCATGCGTGAAATTTAGACACAACTATAACTATGATGTTAATCAGCTGTTCGTAGCCATCGTATACAAAAATTTTATAGATATGTATGCTACTTGGAATGTACGTTACTAGTAGACCATAAAACCAAAGAGTTTTTTTGCTAGTCTGGGGTCTAGACGCATGCGTGACATTTAGAAACAACTATAACTATGACATAAATCAGCTGTTCGTATCCATCTTATACAATATGTTATGGATATGTATGCACTATATTGATTACGTGAAAATGTACGTTACTAGCAAACCATAAAATTAAAGAGGTTTGGGCTAGCCTGGGGTCTAGACGCATGCGTGTAATTTTAGACACAACTATAACTAAGATAGAAATCAGCTGTTCGTAGAACCATCGTATACAAAATGTTATGGATATGTATGCACTATATTGATTACGTGAAAATGTACGTTACTAGCAAACCATAAAATTAAAGAGTTTTGGGCTAGCCTGGGGTCTAGACGCATGCGTGTAATATTTTAGACACAAGTATAGCTAGAACAGTTAGACATTTGGTCACCAATCACTTGTTGGGCCAATATTGTGACCGAGTAGTTTGCATACTTGGCCCAACAAAGAATACTTATTTTTATGTTTTAAAGTTTGTTAGTTAACTTTACTTTTTGCGGGGATTCACGACTTGGCAAAATATTGCACAACCAAAAAAAGTTGAAAAATCTGAAAAATTACATTCGAGTAGTACAAATATAGTACAAAAACTTATACAAAACAGTTGACATTTTAATTTTAGATGGAGAACGGTCTAAAACTGGCAATAAGTTTAGATCATGGTTTCCCCTTTACTTAATTTGCCATGTCAAAGTAATGAGAGATTAATCTATATATATAAAAATGAATCTTCAAACGTTTTGGTAAGCGCATAACTCAACAACGCCTGGACCGATTTCGCTAGTTCTTTTTTTTGTTGTGTAAGTTATTATAAGTAAGTAATTCTTATGAAAAAAAATGGAAAAATTGAAAAAAAAATAAGTTACCCTGACCTTTGTTACTATAGTGGTTTGTTGGATTCATCTGCGCCCTGATGAATAGCATAAAGGCACAGGGAACGGGACCTAGGTATTCATGCGGGTGAAACCGCAGGGCACAGCTAGTATTATATGTAACATACATTATTATGGTGGATATCCAGACTATAAAGGTCCCACTGCTGGGCACAGGCCTCTTCCCATATAGAGAAGGCATGAGCATTGATCACCACGCTTGCTCTCTGCGGATTGACGATTTCAGATCCCAAATTTTGGAATCCAGGTTTCCTCACGATGTTTTCCTTCACCGTTTGTCAGAAGTGTCTTAAATAAAGTTATTAAATACATACACGATCAATCGTCTAATAAATCAGTGAACTCAATAGAAACAAGACAAATGTTTTTAAAAAGATTTTAAGTGAAAAAAAAGTATAAAATTTAAGTATTGAATTGTAGATAAAAAATAATCGAATTTTTTTATATGTTCGATTATTGTATATTATTATATATTTTATAATGCCAAGAAAATAGATAAAAACTAATTAAATTTCAATTTTTTTTTTATTTCTCGTCGTTGTTTTTTTATAGATGTAGTTTATATAATTTTATTTGTATTATTTTTAATGTATATAAAAAATTGAAAAGAAAAATAATATAATTGAATAAGTAATGTTTTACGTGCATTGAAAATGCAGTAAACAAAACAAAATATGTGCCGCATAGCAGAAATACAGAACTGAATAGAAAGAACGTACTAGGACATCATAAACGAAAAGGAGTTAATTGATAACCCTTCCAAATGCAAATGTCTTGCCGAATATTTTCCAATTGTTTATAAAATCTAATAAATATTGAAATAAATAAAGCCTGAAACATATTAAACAATACTGGAATTTAAAATAAATCATATTTTGTGTTATTAATATCACTAAAATATAAAATTGAAACTTTAAACTGCACTTGTCAATTTCCCGCGCATTTGAGTAGCGATCGTTCTAGCTCTTTCGTTTCGTTCTACAGTTTGTGTGTAAAGACTAACATGCGCTATTTCATGTTTTGTACCTGGATGTGTCTGTTGTGCGACAGAATGGACATATAAATGCGGCTTCCTACTTTACCACCCCTTAAATTGCCCCCTTAGGGGGTAGTCACTCACACCCCTTAAGCCACGAGTAGTGAATGGACTAAAAGTGCAGCAGTCGGGGTACGTTTTACATTTTCTTTTATTTAATTTATTTAAGTAAAAACGCTTTCAAATATGACTAGTTATAAAGTGCAAAATAATTCAACTTTACATAAAAAGCAGTGCCGAATTTTAACTAAATCTCTACTGATCTTTGACAAATATTAATTACTAATCAAACTTTTTCATTTTTATTAAAATTATCAGTAGGTGACAAAACGAAAATAAATTACGTTTCCAAAAAAAAAAAAAACTGAGTAAGACTTAAGACCAATAAGAATATCCAATAAGTAATATTTCTTGCAAATTTTTAAATATTTTACGTTTGTGACTTTTTAAATTGAATATTTGCAACATTAAAAATCGGCTTACTTTGCTGGAATCTTTGCAACTCTACGTAAATTTTGAGATTATCTGGTGAAAGAGTCAGAGCTCGTAGCACGAGTCGTAGCCCGTAGGCTTTGTTCGTGCTACAACCTGAGGTTGGCCATAGGAACTGTGTACCAAGATTCTAAAACATTGTTTTTGTTTCATTTATATATTTTACTAGTATCTTAGAACTTGTTTAAAAGGTAACTGACATGATTAAAAATATTCATAATAAAAATGAAGTATTATTTAATTTTATTAAATGGTTTAAGTTTGATACATCCCTTAACGTCGGAAGAACTCTTTGGCGCTTATGTGTTCCTAGTTATCGGGCTTCTTTAAGTGCATTTCACGCTACGTCTATATAAAAAAAAAAACATAATAATATGTTTATTTACTTTATATTGTTGTGATTATGAACTATCTCTTTTTTATGGTAGCGTACTCGGTATCTGTTTCAAAATAGCAAGGAAAATACATACTCTTCGCGCCTATTTTGTTAATGCAATTCGGACACAAAAATGCTAAAAAAACATAATGAGCAAAAATCCAATTTTTCAAATAATCCCAGCCCAGAATTTTCTACTATTGGCCTTTCACAGCAATAAATTTGCCATCGAAACTGCAGCCTCCTGCACTAATCAATCGCTATACTTGGATTTCTGACTTTATTCGAGTGATTTTAGAGTCCAATTTCAATTGAAGCGGTAACGTATTGATTCCTCGAACAGACCTCTGTTGTGCTTATGAGCTCCTAGTAACTTGAATACTTTCAGGCCTATCGTAGTTTGATAGTTTCCGGCCTATCCGTTAGCCCAATAGAGGTTAGGCCACTTTATCCCGGTACACAATAAATAAATATATTTTGTTTCATTGCCTTTTATGTCTTTAAAGAAGCATTTTTAAATTGTTAATTATTTTTAAGGGTTTAATTTTTGAGCTTTTTAAATTTGTCTTAAAAGAAGTGTTTTTAATTCATAATTATTTTTTACATGTATAATTTTTGAGTTTTTTAAATTAGTTAAGTACTAATAATAATTATGCAATAGGTATATTTTTAATTTATTTATTATAAAAGTTTTATGAAAATAGCGTGAATTACTAAAGTACTACTTGTCTAGCTTTGTAAGATTTTAACTAAAGTAGTTTTTAAGTATACCTTTCAATTAAAATCGTGGCAGCGTTATTTCGTAGCAATGCCGAGTGAAAACATTGCTTTTCTGTATTTTGATTGTTTATTGAGTATTTTGTTCCGTTTTAGCTGTCCATCTTGTTATGTCATATTTAGAAGCTGATACCTGATATTTGAAATGTTTTCATACAAAAATAAAAAGTAATTTTTAATTTTATAACTTAACATATTTTTGTTTTTAGCTTTTACATTCCTTAACTGTTCGCAAATTTTGTGAAGTGCTGTCGCGTAGCGCAGCCAAAAGGAACTTGGTTTCATTTTTATACAGGGTGTTACCGAAAGGTTATATCTATCCTAAAGGGGTGAAGAATAAATCTGGTATTGAGTTAGTTTACAAAAAATATGCTCAAAATAGGCACATTTAAATAATTTCTATCTAATTTTGTATATAAAGTTTTGTCCTCTAGAAATCATAACAAACGTGTCATAGCACTACGAGAATCAATACATTACGTCACTTATTAGTAAGGGGCATCGCTTCGTAGTCTAGTTTAGTTTATTACTATTTGTCAATAAGGCTCAATTTAGCATGGCAAGCACGCCGTTCAAGATCTGAGTTACTAAGAGCGCGCGATTTCAGAGTAACGTACTAGGACTAGAGTACTACTAGGAGTGAATATTACTATTTCTTCCCTTAAAACCTCCTGCTCTAAATGTTATCCTAGTGCTCAGCCAAAAAGATAGTTTTTCTCTTTCATCTAGCCTGGAGGTGAAATAGAATTTTGTCTATCTTGCAATAAAACTAGTGCTTCAGCACAATTACTTATATTGTACGATCAATTTGTACAAGTTTTGTTATTTTTATTTAAATTAATAGGCTATATTCGAGGGTCCAGATACCCAAAAGACAGACAAGTTTGGAGGGCGGAGGGGGAGGCCTTTGTCCTGCAGAAGGACCTGAAGTAATGTATAAAAAACTAGGGGTAAGCATACAACAAACTTTGAGTTAATTTCATTTTTAGAAAATAATAACCGTTGACGAACTATACACATTTCTGTCATGATCTCTTTTTCGTATGCACATAATTAGAAAAGGATGGTACATTAGACCTTTCAAGTTAAGTTCTAATTAAAATTACATTAACTTTACATTTCTAAGTTTACATAATATGCATGTAACTAAACTAATGCTTTAAAATTATGTATTTTACTAAGTATAAGTACTTGATTTACTATTTTGACACATTTATTTAAAATATTCTTTATTGTTCAGCATATGCGCAATATGGTTAAAAGCATTAAGAACCTATATTCGAACATTATACAAATGCACATCAATGTACGAACAGTTAAACAGGACAATAGCGGTCTAATCGCTAATAGATCTAATTTTATCTTCCAGACGACCGTAAGACTACCTAGGATTGACAGGATGGTAAGAAAACCCGGTTAATTACGTACTGTGTAGAGTTCCTAGTTTCCCACTAAAAAGCGAAGACTTGGAGAATGCCTGCCTCACTGTTTGTTTCTAAGAATGTACAAATGATTGGTAAGTTGTTTTCAAGAGAACTTGTACCGTCTCTTTAGAGTTTAGACCTATCCAGACAAGCAGAAGAACTTTTTCAGAAGCCTAAACACATGTTTTTAAAATGATTCTTTTGTTTTCAAGCACAAGTTTTGTTACCAATTAAGTTAACAACTACCAAATTATGGTATTTTTACATTTTTCGATACAAAAATATTAAAACATGCAGTTTTCATTCAATTTTTTTCGGCCATAAGTACCAACTAAGTTACCAACTATCTTATGTGGATTTTATATATTAGTTGATATAAAAGGTTAACCGTCGACTGCAATAATTAAATTGCTTACGGTCAAAATACTAAGTTAACAAAAAATTGAGGCATTTTTATACATCTTGATATAAAAAAGTTTAAAACTTCTTGTGCCTGAGCGGGCTTTGACTGCTTCACCAGCCAGAGCAATACGAAAAACGAACTATGTGAGCAACGTCCACTAAGGACACTCACTACCTGCGGGTTTCTCACCTCGACTTAATTTGTTGCTAACAATTTTTACATCTTAACTGTCCCGCCAGTAGATACAATAGTTAAACAATGGAAATGTTCATATGTGACTCACGGGACAGGGAAATGGTTAATAAGGTAAAACTACAAGGGATGGCTGGATCTAAGTTTAAATTATTTAGAGATATATTAAAACGTCTTGTTCTATCATTCAATTGTTTTCGGCTATAAGTACCAACTAAGTTCACAACTATGATCTTATTATTGTGGCTCTCGGCTCGCATATTCCAGCTATCGGCCGCTCACGTATCAAACAAAGCCGCTGCGGTGTGATGTGCCAGCTGTCATCGCTACAAAGTTTATTATCCGGCCGTTAAAATATTCTGTAGTCAGCTGATGATTTCGTGAGACTACTCCTACTTATGACTTGGGAATGATAGGTATAGAGGTCATTGTGTAGACTGGTTTGAAAGTTATAACTGATTTCAAAAGGAAGAGGATGACTGTTTGTTTGTTATGCGATAACTCTGGATATTGTAAACCTTTGTTTTAAATGGTTCATGGATGGGTAAGGTATGCCTTAGAGTGAAAAAATTTATTAAAATCGGTTTAGTGGTTCGGTTTTAAATCGAAATATCTGGATAACACATATTTACTGGGAATGTACTTTCAGTTGGCAAAATTAAGTATTTTATGATTTACATACCATCACGCCTGTATCCCCGAAAGGCTAGGCAGAGGTGTACCCACATGATTAATGATGGTTTACAATTATTTTACGTATTTACACAATGTCATTTGTAAAGCTACGTGCTGTAATGTGTCACCAATGTCCCTACACAATATTACACAACGCTACCTAGAAAATTCTACCTTTTTAAGTAACAAATGTGAATAGCTTACTAATTATGTTATTAACCAAGTTTGATCATATTCTTAGTATTTCCTTAAGACACATCAATGCCGCATAAACAAAAACAAGCCCGGAAGGTAGGTACCTATCTAAGTAGGTAAGTTCTTGTTAGAGGACACGGTCACTCGCAAAGTCGCAATAAGTGCGCTGTTAATTTGCTTATCTCAATAGTATGCGCTATCGCCCGACTTAAGTTACATAGTAATCTAATAAACGCTGACGTTTACTACACCGACATGTGTAACACGTCTAATAAACCGTAACATGTCGCGTACGCGCAATTTCACGAATTTTCGGTTTGTAATAATGGTTGGAAAATCAATTAAACTTCAGTAATAAAATGTCTAATTGCACACCAAAAATTAAGGCGAAACCGTAAAAACCTCAAAGCAAACATCACTAGATCGTAAAAGGTGATGAATGGAGGGTTCAAGATCAGGCAATGCTCCGCCGCCTGCGCGCGCGCCGCTCGACAGCCCGGCCATGTTGTGGGCGGAGCTTACGAAGCCGTTCGGGACCGAGCGCATCTTCCTTTTGACTCAGTATTCCCTGGAAACACTGCGTGGGAAAGAGAAAAGTAGCTTTGAAATTCTGACACCTATCATACTCGTTTGTCGCCCTGTCCGTACCTGGAGAAATATTTTTAATTTGATTGTTGATACCTATTTAGAACATACTTAACTAATTTTATGAGTTTTTTATGTATTTACAACACTTGAGTAGAGCTTTTTATATGACTTCGCTTTACAAATCTAATAATAGTTTTTGTTAAGTACATTATACGGACAAATAAACAAAGTTTTCGCTTTCAATTGTCATGTTTACTTGTTCAATTTTGCATTACACAAAAAATTAAATAATTACAATACTGAGAGGTAGTATTAATGTTTACTACAGTGGCAGTGATTGTTTATAGGAGAGATCAGCAACCCGCGCGGGCGCATGACGGTGGCCGACCCGTATTTATAGCATCATTCGATAATAATGATTTATTTATTTATAACGACATTAATATTACGTCACTTTAGTACGCATATTATGATGTAATCAAAAATGCTACATTATGGCTGACGTAGGTGATCTAATGTGTGTTCAGTAACTAAACTAGATGATGTGGTAAGTATAAGTATCGTAACTAAAGGGTAACTAGATATTCTAAGTACCTTTCTCATATTTGCTTTTGTAACATATCCTACAATTAATATAGATTGTCATGTTTGTGTCGCAACATTAGTAAGAGGTTTATTTTATTTATTTGTTTAGGTTTTACTAAAGCAAAAATAAGTCACAAGTAAGTGTGACCAGTACAGCAATAAAGTCGTATATGGTTTCATATGCTTGCTTGTCTTCCTCAGCATTCGTTTCAAAAGTGTTAAGAGCTGCCAAACGCTATTGATTCTTTATCTTACACTCACTATAGTAAGTCGTAAGGCAATCTAATAAAGCTTATTTTCAATTGAGCTCCTTAGTTTACACGTGCGCGAGTAAATAAATCCGGCAAGTTTAATGCAAAACTTTTGGTTTACGCTTTATGGTAAATATTTGGTGTACGTCGTATAACTGTTTTATAGTTCTAGTAAAATGTTTGGTTTAATTGTGCTAGGTCAAGAGCGGGCGTTCGACAGGCGTCCTTGCGACGGGTAAATATTATTGTCTAAGCGGGTTTTCCGCTGTTTGGGTGTTTGTATGAGTTTGTGGATGGAACAGACGGGGGATCCACCAGAGCAATGACCGCTCTCACATTATATGCCACCAAACCTGACAACCAACCCTTCCAACCACTGCACACCTACTTCATTCCTCTTATTACTTTTCGAACGCTTCTACTTAGAACAAAGAGTGTCGGTGGACCTAACTTCGTGGAAATAAAGCTATGAAACTTTGATAGGCTTCTCTTGCAATATTTTTACCTTATTTAAGATATTTCAGTTTTGCAATTTTGCCAGTTTAACGCACACCGGTGTACTGGCAAGTCCTTTCTTTTGGTGCGCGGCAGTGAGCGCGTTAGCGAGTGTAGGTTCGCCAATAAGCTAGTGTGTAGAGGCGGACGTGGGAGTGGTGGAGCAGCGCGGTGGGGCGGCAGCGGGCGGCACTGGGCGGCGCGCTGCGGAGGTGCGGCGCGCGCGCACTGTGAGCTCGCACGCGCCCCGACGCACACGCACGTGCACGCATGAAGACCGAGGACCAGACCACCGAGGAGGCGGCGCGCCGCCCGCCCGCCACCAGGCGACAGGAGAAGCCACCCTTCTCCTACATCGCTCTCATTGTCATGGCAATCCGCCACTCGCCCAACAAAAGGCTGACACTTAGCGAAATATATGCGTTTCTACAACAACAGTTCCCGTTTTTCCGCAGTTCCTATCAAGGCTGGAAGAATTCTGTTCGACATAATTTAAGTTTAAACGAATGTTTCGTGAAGTTGCCCAAGGGGCTGGGCAGGCCGGGAAAGGGTCACTATTGGACAATCGACCCGTCTTCAGAGTTCATGTTTGAAGAGGGTTCATTCAGAAGAAGGCCGCGTGGCTTTCGGCGCAAGTGTCAGGCTCTGAAGCCTCAGTTCGGGAGCGGGAGTTACCTCTGCGGGGGAGGCGTGCCGGCGCTGCCGCCGTCGCAGCCGACGGGCTACGAGCTGGCGGGGTCGAGCGGCGCCGGCACGAGCGGCAGCGGCTCCATCGACTACGGGGCGTGCGCCTACTCGCATGCCAGCTCGGGCCAGCAGCTGGCGTACGGCGGCGAGTACTGCGCGTACGGGGCCATCAACGAGCGCGAGTGGCCGCTGGCGTACGGCGGCGTGGAGCCCGGCTACCGGCCGCCGCCCGCCTCGCCGCCGCCGCACCACGAGCTGCCCGACCTCATACCTAACTACCAGTACGCCGTTGCCAACGACCATGGTAAGTCTATATTTCTAAAGTCTAACCATTATCAAAAAGGTCCAACATTAGCAAAGTTAAAACTGGGTCGAATCCCAGTAAAATATTTTGTTATTGATTATATCTAAACTACCTTTTCGAACAATTAACCACCAGAAACACTACGCGGCATTCTCAATTCTTGTACAAACAGGTTACAAGATTGGAGTAATCTGTCGCCTCTTTACCATATCACTCTATCATACCTACCTAAAAATACCAAATGAAATCAGTCTAAAAGTAACTACCTAAAGTCACACCGTGTATGATGACATTCAGTCATGAACCTTCCGAAGTATAATATTTTCAGTGAGACCAAAGGATGAAAAAATCATTTCCGATATCTTTGTCTATTGTTAATACTCATTAGAAAACAAAGGGAAGAATCTAATAATACTATCTAGATAGAATACCCTTGTCTTGTACATTCTATTCTAACTAGAATCTTCTGAGTTCTGATAACAGGGTTCTGATCAACTAGTGAACCTTTATAATTGTAGGTGATATTCTTTCGTAGACCTCTTCGTAGCTTTCCGCGTAGCACTCATAAATTTTCTAAAGTATTCAAAAACTAATTGTTTTTGTTTATTATGAAGAATGTTAAGACTTAAGTAACTCTAACCAGTGCTTATAGTCAGACTGGATTTATGATATATAATATCTGACTTTGAAATTATTATATTACTTTATTTATGTGTACAATAAAGAATTAAGAATTATTTTAGAAACAGATAAATGCAAACTAAATTAAACGCTAGATTTTGTCTCAACGTACCTGATTATAGCTTTTAATATCGCGAAAATCCAACAAAGGACTACAAAAATGTATTATATTATTATTAATAATTATATAGTAGATAACTAATAATAAAATAAATATATGACCACCTATTTTGGTCGTATATTTTAAACATCTTTTATGTATCTATGCAGCATTATACTAAAAAATTAGGTAGTTATCTGATTATGATTCGAGACAATCTGAAATGAAAATTCGGTATGTATAAAATATCGTACAATAAACGTAGTTACTAATTAGCCTTTTGACTCCGTCCGTGTGGTTTTCGGTTATTATAGCTAAGACTGGGCTTGAGATTCAAGCTTTTTCCTTCCCGAGTTGCATCACTCGGTTCAGCCGTCAGCGATGTAGCCGTCAAAGCAACAAACAGATACTTTTGCACTACGATATTTGTATAGATTATGATATATTGATGGCATCCTTCTTTATTGTTACACTCTTGGCAGAGTGGTCGTGGTCGTCATAGCAAGATTAGCAAGGGTGGTGGGGAGCTTAGCTATTCGTCGCCATTCCTCTCGTACGTTCTTGAAGTTACTAAATACTTACGATAAGCAAAACACAGAATAAATTAATTATTTTCATCGTAAATAGCTAGCTGCTGATGCATTTATTTAACCGTTAAGGCTTTATTACACTTTAGTTATAAAAACATGCAGCTTTAGATGTAAACCAGACTAAGAGCCATTAATTCTAAAGAAGAAATAAATAAAAGAAATAGTAATTAGCTTTATAAAAAACATAGATTAAAATTTTAATTCAGTCATGTTCTGAAAGGAAATCGTTTGTTATATTTGCACCAAAGTGCAGAAGTACAGGTTGATTTATTATTCGGTTTAATGTTTATTTATTTTATACTACAAAGTTTTTCTTTTCCTTTCTATTTACAACAAAAGTATTCGTAACTAAACAGAAAAATTAAATATTATTATTGAACTACATGATAAAGGAACACAACAAATGTACAAAACACATTAGCATAAAAACGTCCCACTGTTAGGCACAGGCCTCTTCCCATATAGAGAAGGCACGAGCATTGATCACCACGCTTGCTCATTTGCGGATTGGGAATTTCGAAAAAAATACCCTCCTGTATTTTATTTATAAAATTACTCGCGTCACGCAATCAGTTAAAAATAGCAACGTGTATTCTTTTTAATTTATCAGTCCATTGCTCGAATCTCTTACATGAACACATTTTAGATGGACCATAATGAATTTATGCCTTTATATCCGAATACACCATTTAACTTAATCACGTTGTTTAATGTCTGTCGCTACTATACACCTTTAACTGAGAGACGGCATGAGATTAACTGCTAATTCTTTCACCGTTTCATGATCCCGCCATTACATAGCTAATTACTCCACTATTATTAGTTGACGAAGGAGGTTAAACACACAACACATTGCTTTGAAAAGGTCCCACACGTTGGTATGTACTTATCACGCAGTAAATCAGCCTCGTTTCTCTCAAAGCGAACCCACTTGAGGCACTGGTATCGCTCATACATCCGCAAGATTACGGCACGTCGTCATCTCAAGCACTTTTCAAGTGTTCACTGAAATAATTATCGTAATTATTCATTTGAGCAATGACTTTTAACCCTTGCAATTAACGTGAACTAATCTATTCAACTTTTCTTAAATCTTGTAGACTTAATAGACAATAAGTCTAAAGGAATTAAGGTTTAAATTGCCATTGAGTTGAGTGTGGCACCCTCCCCCAAACCATGGCCCATGAGTTGTCCAGCGTGCCCTGCCACCTGCTCACGCGAGGACCTGTATGAGGCGACGGACAATGCCGTGTTCGTGGCTGAACACTGGTCGGGAAAAATTTAATTGCCATTGATCGACTCGATAAGAAGAAGAAGGTTTAAGTAATATTATTAAGTTGTTATAACTTTGTCTAAAGATACTAACAAATTACCGGCATATTAATGTCCCAATGCTGGGCACTGCCAGGCAGTGACAGGCCTCCTTATATGTAGAGAAAGATTGGGCATTGATCACAACGCTTACTTATTGCGGTTTGGCGATAAATTTATTAATTTACTACTACAAAGATAACACTTTTAAAAGTTTTACTTTTTCTGACTAGATTTTAATCGTTATATAACTTAGTTAACTTAAGTCTCATATGAATATTTCACAGAGGAATGTTACTCAACCGGCGTTTCAGTTTTAAATTTCAATATCCCGCCACAAACTATACATGAATGAATTTGCAATGAATAATAGATATGTATGTATGATTTATTCCAACAGCTAACCTCTTTTGCTTACTGGTCCCCTAGTTAGTCATCTCTCTACCGGCAATTCGGATCAATAACTTTGCAAACTAAAGGATGGCGCTGCAAAACGCAATGCAAGTTATTGATTAAATGTCTGCCAGACAGATTGTTTTACTAGGACCGCATGACCTACACGAGGTCGTCTGCATCCGATGAATGTTTCCATTATCCTCACACATCAGACATTCATACATTATTTGCATTTTATTATGACAAACTTATGCTTTTCGAGCTGTGTACGAACCACATGCGTATTGATATTTTTTTGTAAATAGTTGTCAATTCGATTTTAAATAAACAAACGACAGGCTAAAGTCAAATAACCGTTGCGCTAGAACTATTTTCTTCAGGTAAATCTGTGCTTGTGTACTAAAGAGATTTCATTTTTGTAAGCGCAAATCTCTACTTTTAGTTCTAAATAGTATTGTATAGACCATATAACATCTCGTTACTTTCATTGGAAGAAAAGCAAAAAGTGTAAAACCGCCTCCGTGTGCGTTGTCTGTCTGTTTAGTTTTCACGGATAAACCATGAAACCGATTTTCATAAAAACTGTCTGTCTAAATCACATATTGAAAATAAAAATATAACACTAATGACACTTTTTGACCGTCGATTATAATGTAATGGCCAGTACCCTTTCTTAATTATTTTCATAGTTAATCTCATCGAATTACCTTATTTAGTTAGTCTTATAAATATTGTTGATTCACATTAAATGAAATGAAATAAAAAATTTAAGACAAAAATCATAACCAATAAGATAAAAATCTTTAATGAAATTTATAAACGAACTGCTAAATAAATCGTTAACTTTTCCGACACATAATATTTATTTGTAAGGTTTCTTTCTCGCTAGAACATAAAGTTTGGTGGCAATCACTTTTATAAGTTTTCTCTTTCAAATCACATAAATTATTGAACCTTATTCGTACTGGGAGTTTCGAAACACATAATGATTTGTAATGAAACAATAATTTATACTTGCCGTAAGTTAAGGTAAAAAATATTGAACTTTTACCATTGCGAAAATAATCGTCAATATACTTAAAAAGCTCAATATACTTTAAAACTCTATCTTCGTCGTTTTTTTTTTGTTGTGGTATTATTTACTTTATGAAAAAACTCGATACAAGAGCCGTCCAAATGCTTCAAGCAGTCTTTGTGCGGGGTGCCTTTTAAAAATATGGAAAAATATGATGACACTCAAATCATTTAATTAACTTTCTATCAATATTAAATCTGTGATCATGGTCTACTGACCATTTAATTGTTTTCAATGACTTTTGATTTAGCAAAATAAAGAATAAAACTTTTTAAAAAACTCTTGAGTTTAAGTAATTGCCTTTAATTTTTAAAATAATGATCATAAATTATATTCAAGAAAAATCTGGACCATTTTAGCATAAAATCAGAAGAAACGGAACTTCATTGGTCAAAAACAATTACGTTCAAACGTTCCTCGTGACGGATTAAACAACGGAAGCTGAATTACTCCGTGACGTCATATCACTTTCACTTTCAATGTGAGCTTGCAGTATTGATCTGTATCAGCGAGCTAGCTCCAGTCTAGTCCTGCTTCCCTAGTACCATTTTAGTGCCGACGCCTGCGTAGTGCAACCCCTGACATGTCAGACTGAAAATTTAAGATTTTTGACAGAAATTTCATTTTATTTTCTGGAATTTTCCGTGATATGAATAAAAACAATTAATTTGGATTTTTCTTGGGTGGTTAGTAACAGTTTTTGTGAGTTTTTAAGAAAAACCTTTGAAACGCACCTAGATAACCTGCAATAAATAGTGCAATAGCTTTGTCTGTCGAACCTCCTACTCGATTATGAGTTCCTGGTAGCCGATGGTCTCGGCAGACCATCCAACGCCGGCGAATACCTAACAGGGCGTCGAGAACGTCACAGGCAATGGAAAACAACTGAATTCGCTGAAACCAAGCGTTTAAAGTGAAGGAATATTTTCGCGAAACCTGTGTGATTTTGAAGGTTATTTTCATTATGTTAATTACATGTCAACTAGGGAGTATATTTTTAAAATTATTGCTTTTTTTTAGACTAATCTCATAGCTCAAAATCATCAAAGATGTAGTTTCAGTAAATCGCTTTTATACTTCATCTCTTGATGAGATTTTACATAGAGGACGCGTTTTACACTGCCGGCCGCACCGTTTATACTTACTTAGCCTAGTAGAGAATATAATATTCCTTGACGCGTAACTAATCGATGACCTAAATAACTATGTAGACAATTCACCTTTTGGAATTATCTTCTATTTCTTTGTAATTTGAGTACCATTTCAGTAATTTCCAGTTATGTACGATTTATGATTTTTATGTACGATTTTAAATCGTACATAAAAATCACACAACTAAAACCTTTCGTTAAGTTATTTTTGCATATGTAGCAAATGAACAAACTCACATATTTACAAATCTCGGACATCGCTAAACAGTTAAAATAAGACGCAAAGATAAAGGCGTATGTACATAGACGTCCAATAAATACGGTTCGGAGCAGGGCCGGATAATCGAGGATTTATTACCTCCATGTGCACATGAGTTTCTGAGAACTTCCAACACTCCCTTACGACGCTCGTAAAATCGTAAAAGCTGTGGTAACATGTGCAATGGCGACGTCTGCATCACGACTCTGATGCTCCGCTGTCGGCCATACTGCATATTTGGAAAGAAGAACGTATCTGGGGCTTAGTTGGCTTATCATCTAGGTACGTCTATGTTCTAGGTACGTAAGCTTCGTTTAGGAGCAAGTCACTCATCTAAGATCATGAATATCTGTAACATTATTGGTCAAAGTTAGAAAGATATCTGGGTGACAATACAGAAGTGATTGATTTTATATATAAATAATATTTAGTGAAAATGTAGTTCTTACTGGGTTTATGAATAAATTGTAAAAGGGCAGAATGAATTTCGTACTGGACAAATACATAACTCATCAAATTAATAATACCCAATTGTTGCTTGTTCAGTACATTTTTTTTAACAAGCAGAATGGTATAAATGAGAGCTACCGTAACTGTATCAAATTCAAAGATTATTTGATTATTTATTCGCAGCCTGCGAATCAAAAATCATGCTTTGGTGAAAAACTTTTCAAAGATATTTTTTCGCTTGGCTGACAAGTTGATGACTCATTTTCAGTTAATAGCCAAACCCTTTTGGAATGTTTAAATACTAGGATTTTTTTTAAAAAGCTCTTTGTCGAATATTTTACTTATGTGAAGTGTTTTTATCTAGTAAAAAAAAAACACAGAAATATAGGTTACTAATCTCATCACATTTTTCTTAACTTTCTGTTTCCAGTTTTCTTTTAAGTAAAGTTATAGTAATTCATACAGCTGCCTTAGATTATTTCTATTTATACATGTATCTAAATGTAGAGCTTATAAAGCTACATTTTAGCCAAGGAATTTAGGGTTAATCTGTGTTTGTCACCTTCACTTTTCACTTTCAACACTGTAAAACGCTACTTTTAGTAATTAATTTTAATTTGAGATGACACTAACAACTCGCAAGGTAATCAATACTCCATTGAGTTTCACTGATTACTTGGTAAAGGTGTTACTCATTTTTCAAAGCTCGCCGACTTAACAATCAGTTAATAGTTAACGGTGATTATCACCGTTTTTAGGGCTTTAACGTACCGGGATCATACTGCTGATTTATAAGTATGTGAAAAGATACGAATCTGTAATCTAGAGCTAAAAATAAATTGTATTTTTTGTTTACATTGATAATAATGGTAACTATCACCGCAACTGCTCTACAATGCAAAACCTACTTATTCATTTCACAGAATTATTTGCTAGCTTGTATACAACCTATATTTAAAAACAACTCATTATAATTCTTGAGATTCGAACTTTATATTTAACCTTTTCTCAGAAGTTCAAAATAAAATTAGTAATCAGTACATACGTAATTTGACCAGACACTAGATCGTTTAATACGATTTACTTGAATACAAAACCATCATAAAAATATAAAGCTTGACTGAGTAGAGAGCGTGGTGTGATGTATTTTAGTTTACGTGAGGATAATGGCGCGCTATGCGTACACGCCGCGATGGCCGCGCACGCGCACGCCCGAGTATGATGTGTTTACATGAACGCCCGTTTGTTCGAACCGTTTGATCTTTATAAATGCAATAGGTATTTCAAAAATATCGCCGTCGGCGGAACACTAACGCTCGCTTTAATAAAAAAAATCGAGAATGATTTTTAAGAACGACAACCTTGATGCTTGTTTACGCCTGACTAAAGGTGCTCAGTTTATGAGCATTTTTTGATTTAACGCGCCTGACGTATGTTTGGAAATTGTATTTCAGTACAGTACGGGGAACGGCCCTATCAGTGTTACTTACAAAGGTATGACTAATCTCCAGTAATCTCCAGTTACAGAGAAGATGAGGTGTTTTAATTTACGACTGGCCTGAGATTTGTATGTGCGATTAATTTTGATGGGCAGCGAAGACTGTTCTCCCCTATACTGTGTTCAGACTGTACCTTCGGTCTGTGAGTCAGTTTCAATCTGCTGTTGTGACCTTTCCTTTCAAATTGCATCAGTTTGAGTGATGTCGACATATTTACACAAATTGTAACAGAAAACACCTGAAAATACCTTTATGTAGTAACTTTTACAATTTATTAACTTGTTAATAGGTAATGTGGCTTTTAAAATAATAAAAAAATGTTGCAAGAAAACAGAAATATTCCGTAAAATTTTCGTGCACTTTGTTATTGATTTAATTTTTCTAACTCTTATAATGTTCAAACTATTCTATACAAAACTTTTTAGAAGACAAATATTTTTTAGAAGAATATTTCATCACACTGTTTTATATCATGCAAGCCCTGTCTCGCGGCTTACCATACAGATAATTGAGATAAAAATGTTTCGGTACAGCATTTTCAGTTTAAAAAAAATATATCGTATATATCGACCAAAATAAAATAATTCAAGTTAGAACCTACCACACACAACCCCTCGTATAGTAAGTAACAAAATCAACATAAATAAAAGGATTTTTATTTATGTTGGTATTTGAAGGGCATTAAAAAGAAGTTGTCTTTAAAAAAATCTGCTATATGTTCGTCTGGGATCTAGATAGTATGGAAAAGCTACGTATGGTACATTCACATAGTGTATGGTGTATGTATAGAGTCCCATTAAAATTTCCTTAAAAACACAATGAATGCACAGCATATCACAAAAAAAAACTTCGCACCAAAAAAATAAAGATAGCTCCCAACATCCCTTTTCCGGTGATCGATAAAACATTAACATGTTTTAAATAACATCTTCGGTATTGTTCTATTTTGTGCTCGATATAAATAACGCGAGTAATTGACACAGATCGATGCATTTCACTCGATGTGGGCGGTCGAAATCGATCCCTTCCCTTCATCTTTGCAGGCGAGATGCCACACAATGTGTAATTATATGGTAAACTCCAATAATAAAATAAATTATAAAAAATATAATGTTTTCCCCAAATTAATTAATTTTATTTTGGGGAAACAAGAGACTGTTACAAAATCAGACTATTGCTTCAAGAACGTGCGGTTGTCACTCACGCTAGGTTTAAAATAATTGCCTTGTGAAATAGATATTAAATCATAAATGAGCTATATTTTTTACAAAGCTTCTACGCCTTCCTATTCCATAGATACGATTTAGTTATGATAAACACATTTATCGTGTAAATGTCAATTTGCTATGTCTCTTACAAGTAACATTTTTTTTATAATCAGCTTTATTTTCTTTTCTGATTTTTTTATCGTAGAAAAAACCAACATTTAGTTTAGATTCCCTAATTCAAGATAACATAATCAGAATGATTACGCATGTAATAATTGCATGAAATTCACCGCGCAATCTTTTATGGGTGGTCCGTTGCCTCTACAAACAAACAAGAATCAATTCCATAGTAAACAGCAATATAAAAAAGTTAAAAACTTTACGTTAACATCCCTTCAGCCGACTCACAAAAAAGTTAACCCTATCACGTGCCAACCTTGACCCGTTTAGAAAAAAAAAACGGGTAATTTTTTCTTCCATAGCAAAAAGAGAATTTTTTATTTTCTCGCACGTTGATGGCACCAGATATTCTCATGGTGATAAAACAGGCATCATCAAGGTTTTATTCAATGGCAAAAATAATGTTTAATAGGAAAAATAACTTGATGTTTCAACGTTTTATTAGTCATGAAACGAGATGAATTACAAATTTAAATACACGAAAATTATTTGGTGAATTTAATTTTTTGTAATCCGTTAGGCACCTTTCTGTTTACGCCGTTAAAAAACTTCGGTACCTACATGATATTACATACATGATAATACACAAAAAAAACTTTATTTATTACTAGAAAATCATAATAAAAACAACATTATTTTCCTTGATTTAGGGTGGATCGATGGCGCAATACCAGAATATGTTTCAGCGTTTGTGACTTGAAAGATTTCAGTCTCACCGACGATTATTTCCATTCAGGTACCTTGTTTGAAGTTCCTTCAATCTCAACGCGAATTGTGTCTTATTGTGTTCAAAATAATCCGATGTACCTAGTTAACTTTCAAACTCTTTTAAATGATGATTGCTCTTTGTTAACTGCAGTTATAACTTGCAATATGATTCCACTTGCCCAAAATAAAACCTCGTTACTCTTTACACTTAGAACGATGGTACACTAGATAACTATTCAGCTACAAAAACGGATTATTTTGTTCTTGATTTCTGGAATATTGCGTCTTCGTGAATCCTTAATGCCAAACTCACGAAATTGAATACGTCTTCAAACTAATCGACGTTTCGTATATCACACATTCACATACATTCTCGACGTCGTAAACGAATGTAATTAGGGAACCGTGCACGACGAATGTAAAACAAATTATCCAGGTTTTATTGCTGCAATGATATAAAAATATTTTGATTACCATCGTAAATTTCCGGCATTCAGGATTCACATAATTCGCTAGCGAATATTTAACATTTTGTAAATTGTTTTTAAATATGCAATTGCTGTGCGACTTATGCGAATTCTTTTTCATCACGTCTAGGAATAATATTGTATCCGTTGTTAACTCCGTACCTGTGTGCACCACTTAAACTCAAATAAATCTATAGTTAAACTATTAAAGTAATGTAATTCTGTAACGGGCGGGGCGAGGGCGCGGGGAGCCGTGAGCGCTCTGCGCCGGCGCACGTCTCTCGTCGCCTGCCAACTTGAGAGCAATTTATCCCATCGGCAAGGCCCTCTTCTTGGCGTGATCTATGGCTTTAAAAAGCGATGACAAGTACCCGAACGTTGCTTATGAAACGACTGTGAAGTACATACCGACATTTTTATATTTCATTCCAAAATTAAAGATAAACAATTTAATAAAAGCTAGTTGTAGCTTTCCTAGAAACCAAATCATGGAAGTCATACTACGAATGAGGAGCATCGATAACAATCTTTCGCTGTCTCTCGCACAGAGTGAAATGATGTATGTCGTAATCAAATGATTTTACTCCGGAATTTATATTCTGCTTTCCATTTACTTCTTAGAATCGGCGGAATCATGTAGTATATATCATCTGTATACAATACACCATAACTATAACCTATAACAAAGTAGGTACAATAACAATTCTCGGAAAATGTTAACTTGGACCAAGATTTTATTCCTAAAACCGTCCAATTGGGAGCCGTTGCTAGGTTTGTTTAAATTATGGCGATTAGGTACCAGAGGCGTGCATGTGGCCGACAACAGACGAGCAACAGGCGAGGCGCGATCGATGGGAACTTGTGTAGTGTGCAATTATAGCCTAACATCCACATATTTTATGTGAACATGCTGCTGTGTGTGAGGTTTTACGCCGTCTTCACATTTATTATATCAACGCGTTGTCAGCGGTGCACTGGTTATTTTTTCTGTAGAGTTTGTGGTTTCAGGAAAGCGTGGACTCGTCTCGTCGATATTCGTTCTCGCTACAAATTACTTTGTTATAATACGTAAGCGGTTAAACGCTTTGCAAATTGAGTTTATTTGCAGGAATAGGAAGCTGCAGGAAATAAAATCGTCTACGTTCTAGATGTTACGTTTTCTACTCTTCTTGATAAGTTGAAAGTGTGAACTATGAAACTAATAATGTATTTCATTGTAAGCTAGCGAACCTAAATATTACTAGACTCACAACAGCAATAACTGACATAATGTTTGTTTTACAGGCACGACGCCGATGTTCGCTGGGATGCGCGGCGTCCACGGCCAGATGCTGTCTGGTGGATCCTCAATCAGCGGGCTGGGCGGGTTCGGGCTGCCGTCCCCGCTGCCCGCGCTGCCGCCAGACCGCAAGGTGTACTCCACGCCGCCTCCGACGCCGCTGCCAACCCTACCCTCCTCCGCCTCCGTGCCCACGCCGGGACCACCGCCATCATCATCGTCAACAGTCCACACGTACTACCAATAAACAATATAATACTGAAAAAGTCGTTGATGACGCAGCAGACAGGCTTCACGCTCTTCCAAGCAAGAGCTGATAAGAGATACAATGTGATGTTAAGATATTCTCTTTCAAATAGTATGGAAGCTTTTATACTGCTTAGGTAGTACTTATGATGTAGCTACAAGTCGTAATGTAGAGAATTTGTTGTCTTCTTACACGATATGCTAAATATCTATTCTCGGCCCTTCTATATCTTCATGAAGTATGTAACAGATGGACGCTCGCTGGCGCCAGCAGCCGACACCGATGATCAATGTCATTCCAATCTATTACAGCGTTTACACAATACTGAAATCACGCTCCGTTGGAACGGCAATCTTTAACCATGCACTAAGCTTAAGCTTCTCATAGCTTTTGAAAAGGAAAGATCCGTAGGTTCTATACTATTTTAGCAACAGATAAGTTTCATAAGTTTTTGATATTCTTAAGTTTGTTGCAAAAAGGTTAATTGATTAGTTAGGTGGGTTCCTAATTATTGTTTTTAACAAAAGGTTTCGAAGTATACCGTAGAACTTACAACCAAGTCTAAAAGTTATCAGTTCTTTAACTTATTAGAATTATTGTACTAAGCTAAATAGATATTGTATTTGTTGCTTGATCGGTGCCAAAGTAGAATTAATGTACTGATGTCCCAAAAAATTAGTTTAAGGTATGTGAAAACGTATTCACCTTGGTGTTTTAGTGATCGTTTCATTTAGACAAATACGTAATTAGTGTAATATATGGTATTAGTTAGATGTAATTATAATGTAGAAGGAAATATATCTCATTCTCTTTCAGTTACTCATTTTAGAACAGAAGTATTTAATTATTTTATTTATCGGCCAGGAAAAATTTCTTTACTTGTAGTCTCTTTAATGTAGAATCCGGAAAAGGTATGTGTATGTTAAAAGTATCCTCTAAAAGAAAAGATTTTGAAAGGTTTCTGACATGAAGCAAGATTAAGCTCGTCAAATAAGATGGCGAAATAAAGTGGAGAGAAAGATTAAAAATAGTTTTAAGAAAAGACAAAACACCACAGAACATTAATGATAAATGAGTTGTCAGTTATCCTAATGTCCACAACAAAATTGCATGATTAGAATTTTTATCACTTGGATTTCTGTAAGTTATTTGCTAATTTAGAAAACTTCTAATCCAGACGTTTAACTCTACAAATAGAGTCAAATAGAGTATGCCAAGGCCATGGACTGCTTTGCAATTAAGTAACTACAATTCAGTATGGATAATAACTAGTTTTTTGGATCGCCCTTCACTTAGGAAATATCAAAATGTTTTACGTATTCTTTCTTTTGCCTTTTAAACAACAAATTAAGAAGATTGTCAAATAAAAAAAAAATTGTCATTTTTCTTGTAATTTATATGACTACGAGTATTAATTATCAAACCTTGTCATTATTGTAACCTATTATTTTTTACTAAGTTTCATCATACAAACCTGTGCCGTGTGTAAAGTTATGTCAAAAACCAAAGATATTAAACAATAAACAGTTATCAATATAAGTACTTATAAACCAGTAGAATATATACCTATCAGTCATTAGTAAATTGCTAGAATAAATTATATTATAAGCATCACCAAAGTATTAAGTAATATTTTCATATTCACATTGTTTTTTACAAGTCTTCACGTAGACGTATTCTATTTTTTTAGTTGTAAGTTGTTTCTTATTAAATAAACTCTTTATACAATTTTGATTTTTCATTTTAATAAATCAATATTTTTTTAGGTAGGTAAGGTAAACATAAATAAAAGGTCGTGTAGGGTGTGCAATCATTTTTCAACATACGGGAAAAACTGTAATCTGCACATTTTACGTACCTAGGTATCCAAAAATCTTGTCGGCACTCTCGATATTTACTAGCAAAACGTGAAGTAGGTACAACGAAGAACCATGAAGTAAATTACAATTGTGAAAAACTGTTAAAAAAAAAATTTTGTAGATATCCAAAAAAAAATTCTCGGCACTCTATTATCTATCGGTATATTTATATTATATATCGGTATTTACTTGCAAAACCACCATGCAATTAATTTAAATTGTAAAAACTGTTAAACATTTGTGTGGACATTTTTTTTTAAGAATACCTGGTTTTGAATTTAGCTTATTAATCGTGCCTGTTCTAATAAGATTTGATGCTAATCACCCGGGCAAGAGTTGTGCAACGTACCTAGTAAAGCTATTATTATTCCCTGAGTAGTGAGTACGTACAGTCGGGCGCATTCAGCTTATCTGCGCCGTACAGTGGCACCCGTTGACAGCTATCGACAACAGTTTTAACTCGATAAGTGGCCATTCTAAACTGACGTAGGTGTCGTAAATAATCTACACAAAAACTACGCAGACGGCAAGCGATGAGTGCGCTCAAGACGGTTTTTTTAAAGGACTTCAAGTTTTCCGTGTTTTAAATAAACCAGAGCTTTGTATGTTTATACTCAACTCAAACCCGTTCAACTTATGACAAATTAGTATAGGACATATTATTTTAAATACCTATTAAACTCATAAAATAAGAAGCCTAAGATGGTGCTTCCCCATTAAAGATGAACTCTATTGTAAAAACAACGAATTGTAAACTAACAATTAAAAACACTCAAAAATAAGAATTGTAAAAGGTGTTTATTTAGTAGAGATCATAAAAAAATATCAAAACAACAAACATAAAAACAATCAATATCTATTTTTATGATTAGTACTGATGGGGACTCGGCAGCCTCCTATCATCTTGGTCTTCCGATTTTCCTTCTGTGATCGGCGATATTCTATCGTGCCCAGAGTGAAGGTACGACACGCCGCCAAGCCTCGGTTACCAGGAATATGCTGGAAATTATTACAACGGCATGTTTCTTCACACTTGTCAGCTTTAGCGCACTCCGCGGTAATACATTTGTCAGCTCGCTTGTGGCTGGGGCCGGACTTACGGTTGTAAACCTGGACGCCGTAGAGGTCCACCGAGACACCCTTGTACCTCCCCTTCCTTGAGGACGGGGTACCTTCCAAGCTTGACGACGTCTGAACGCCGAGGACTCGACTGATTGAAAGGTCCTCACAACTTATGCTTCGGTGAATCGATAACACTTTACTGAGAGGACTTTTCAGAACCTTTGCGTCATTGTCCAGCCCATTAGTGCTTGTGTAATCATGACGAAAATTTTTGCAATTTCGACTCTGTTGTGTTTGAATAGCGTTTGATTTCATGTGAGCACGCACAAAACAACCGACCTCCGTGGTACAATTCGGACTATGCTGGTGCTCGCAAACATCGTTTTCGTAGTCCGATTCTATGATTGTATCTTCTTGACCACTTCTCATCACATCGTAATAAAGCTTTTTGGATAACGCGTGCATTGTATTTAAGGGAAGTGAGATTGGTAAGTAGATTATAATAAAATAAGTAACTTGAATAACAAATTAAAATTGGATAATAATATTTTAAAACCATATAATCTAATTTAAATTGATGTGACATTTTGAGATCACGACACCTTTGACTGATAACTGGAAAAATAGTGTTGTAGTATTAGGTACCTCTATTGTCTACGAGTATTATACCTAGATCCCTATTTTTTGAATACCTCTTTGATACAATAAATCCTTGAAAATTATTTTCGTTTTCATCCACAAGTAGGCAAATAAGGCTGGCCACATTGCCTGAAAGAAATTGCCGTGCACAACAAGGCTACCCTTTGTACCAATACCTAGGTATTTGATAAAGCTGCTTATTACTTATTTTATTTCAGTACATTGGGTCGCTTATTTTACCAACTTTTCATTTTATTTTTACTATTATTATTTCGGCTCTTGTATATTGCTTGTCGCATCCAACGACTAGTCCTAGACTATAATATAATAATGCTAAATAGAACAAACACAATACCTAACACAGATTTGAACAAGGTTTCGATGTTGAATGAAATGAGTGACATCTACCGAGCCAACAAAAAACTATTGAATGTCGTAAATACCGCAGCATGGCCGCTTGATCTTAGTAATACTCAGCAACAACTAGATGGCGTTTTGATTTAGCAGAAGCAAGATCAATCAAAGCCGAATTTTCTTATAATAAATTAAAATAATAGATTTTATAAGGTATTTTTTTATGTTTGAGTATAAAGTAATATTATGATTATGTTATACGCCATGTAGAATACATTTAAGTGGAACAGGAAGAACAAACAGTGGTCCCCAAACACAGCTGTCGCTTGACGCTTTTATTTTCGGGGCCTAATAAATTAGTAACGTAATTTCGAAAACAACAATCAAGAGCCACATAGATCAAAATAGGTACCTACCTCATAATATTTCATTTTACTATTGTTGTATCTAATATTAAAGTTTAAGTTTATTGGCAGCACTGTTACTAACTGTCAGATCATTTAGATGTCAACTATTGTCAACAAAACGTGACAGTTTGTCTTACTTTCAAAATGACGTTAATTTTGTTTATTTTTTGCAGCTGATTGAATATCCAAAAAGCTTAAAAGCCCCTTTAAAATGAGCCAAAGATAACCAATTAACAACATCACCACAATGAGCCTCCATGAAAAGCTCAGAACCATCGTTAAATATTTAAAATTTGCTACAATTGCTGGTAGTAGTACTTTCTTTGTTTATTACCAAATTGGACAAACCTGTAAATCATTAGATAGAATTGTAAATCCTAAAGTAATCGAGAGAGAGAAGAAGCACGTAGCAGAGTACATCTATGTGGATGACCCGTCTTATAATCATACGTTTCAAGTTGAATATGATAAAGCTACACAGCAATCAGTCGGGCTGGCTCGCATCTGGAAGAGCTTAAAACATTCTTTAGCATGGAGACTTTTGTGGTTATGTCGTCATGGCAATAAAGATCAACGGAATATAGCGCTAGAACAGCTTGCTGCATTCAAAAATAACAAGATTTGGGATTGCTGTAAACTTGCTCAGGCAATAGACAAGAATACAGCAGTTCTATTGGCGCGAACTCGGGGTGCCGACCTGCGATACTTTCTGCCACCGCCCATACACGTCCGCCGGGCAGCATTGACTTCTGAACTGGTCTCCTTTAAACTCAGAGATCTAATTGTAGCTGTACAAAATGTTCATCCTCATTGTTGTATTCAACATTTTCTATCAAAATATTTTGCAAATATCCAGGAGGCCGCTATGGAAGCTGACACTGTTCCATCCAAACCTGACAGTTTGAGCGAGAGAGACCTTTGCATATTGTGCCTGGATGCACTCTATCATCACATAAGTCTTTTTACTGTCAAAGAATACAACGAAGACCTTTCCATAGTAAAATTGATTGACATTGGGGCTTTACCAATATTAGCAGAAGCAATGCTTAGGTACCGTGATGACCCTGATTTTGATTTAGCAGTATTAAAAGTGCTCACTGTTATGAGTGTACATAAAAATTTGCTCACAGTGTTTTTCCAGAATGGGCTCATTAGGGAACTATCCAGACTTGTAAGGTCAAAGGATATTCGCTTGTCAAGTTCAGCTGCAGTATGTCTTGCAAATTTGTCTGGAGAATTCTGTTACAGACCTGGTTTATATCTATTACATCCACTGTACAGGACAACCGCAAATACTTCTTGTGATACTTTATTGGTACATGGATTAAGAGGAGGTGTATTTGTCACATGGAGACAACGGGACAAGAAATGTGCTGAGCCTATAGGTATAATGGAAGTTACTGTCTCAGATGTTGATGTTGATATAGATGTCGAAAACTGTGAACCCAGATGTGTACAAGAAAAAATAGAAAATAAATATCTTGACCCGGAAATGCAACAAGTTATGGAAGATTTTATAGAAATAGAGAATGAAGCATTGTTATCAGATGTAGAGGTTGTACTCCATGATATTCCTATTGAAGCAATGAGAGAACCATCGTCTACAAATACATTTACAGCAAATCAGAAACGTCTGGCATTAGTCCAAGAGGAAGAAGATAAATGTAATTACACTGTGTGCTGGCCTAAAGACTGGCTACCCAAAGATGTCAGTGACTTACGTATACTTGGCGTCAATTACTGGAGTTCACTTTCAGAATGGCTTGAAAGGTGTCCTCTGCAAACATCAGATATTGCGACCCGAGCTTCAGATATGGTTCCTGCACTCATTGATGCAGGTGTTGGTAGAAAGGATACCCCAGTTGTTTGGCTAGCACATTCTATGGGCGGTCTTATTGTTAAGCAAGTGCTTGTGGAGGCCTCTCAGAGTGACCAGCCCACTTTAAAGAAAATTGCTGAGAATACTAAAGCGGTTATGTTTTTCAGTACACCACACAAAGGAAGCTCTATGGCCACCATGCCACGAGCCGCCGCTGCAGTCCTGTGGCCATCTAACGACGTCAGGCAGCTACAGGAGAACTCACCAACTTTGTTAAATTTACATAAATCATTCATTCAGTTTGCAGATGCCTATGCATGGGAAACAATAAGTTTTGTTGAAACAATGCCTACATTAGTGACTGCGTTTAAAGTTCCTGTGCACTTTGTTGAATCATATTCTGCAGACTTAGGTCGAGGGGAATTCTACCAGTTACCTCTAGACCACTTATCTATATGCAAGCCAGCAACCAGACAGTCAATACTGTATACTACAGTTTTAGATGTCTTACAAAGAGTTTCTGTAAAACAGGTTGAATTGCCATATTCTAATACCTTCTTACACGGGGTTATAGACTTTTTCTTGTCATTACTAAGAAGCAAGGCCAAAGAAATTATGGAGTCCATTGATGAGAATCAACCAAATGATGGTTTACGTTGGACTGAAAGAATATTGTTAAACACATTCACAGATGACTTCACTGATTGAATTGTTTGTGGCTGCATTGTTATATTTATTGTATCTTAAGTATGTTCCTAATTAATAGAATATTCTATCCTAATTTATAGTTTGTTCTGTTCAAGTAACAGTATATTGTATGTACCTATAGCGTGATTTGGAGTATTTTACTTTTACAATTTTATTTTAAAATTTGTTACGAAGCAGTGTTTTATTAAATTTTCTATATCTTATTCTGTTTCTTAGTATATGAGTATCAGTGAATTTGTAAGTCATTTAACTTTTAAACCCCCTGACCATATTATTATATACATGTATACAACTAGGTACAGTGGTTCTTGCCGGATTAACAGTATTTACTAAAAAATTAGCATAATTTAAAGTATATTTGGCAAGCATGTCATGTTGTTTTCAACTTCCAATAATAATGTTATAATTTTCCTGTCCTGCTTGGAATAAAAAGCACTTGTTTTTATTCACATTTTGTATGGTAGATTTTGTAAAATTATTAACAATATTGTTTGAATTTGGTGCTGATATGCAAGATACTTAAATAAAAGTATTATTTTTACCAGGTGTTTTTCTGAGCATTTTATTTTTAATTAGGTACTGAGATTGTTACGCCCTTTACAACTAAATATATAAGTTTAGATCCTTAAGTTTTTAAATTAGTATTTCTGTAGGTATTTCCGACTGAAATTTCGCCCATACTGGCCACATGCTTGCATAACCCAAAAACGTCATGAAAAGCTGCTTTTCCCAGAATATTGTATGTAAAGTACCTACATTTTTTTGGGTATGTATTTTCATGACGGTAATTGTTTAAAGCAGCGCCATCTATGGTAATTTAATTGGTCCCTAAACTAAAGGGACGTCAAAAAGGAGTTGCCAGTAAAACGGCATAATCTACCCCGAATTTATCATAATATTTTGACATCGCTTCTGTTAAATTGACACTTTTATAACGTCCTGGTAGAACTAAAGTTTTAAAAAGCCCTTTCTTAGTGCACTCTTTTACAGTCTTAAAATTAACAACATAAAGGAGTAAAATGTAAATAAAATGTACTCAACAAAAAATATGAATAGCCGTAGTTGCTTATTTTTGGCCACTATACATACGCCATACGTTCATCTGTCACGGTATTCCCATTTTAACCTTTTACCAGAAAGTTCTAATTCCACAAAACATAAAATGAATGGTTAAATTAGTATACCTTGATAAGCAACATTATCTTTCAATTACAAGTACTCGTTGGTATAGAAATGGTTGAAATCAATTTTTAGAAATTGTTATAATCCATGAAAAACATATTTAATTTTGCGTAGATTTTACACAAATGGCGCTGAAACCGTATAATGGCAACTCTACTCCTTTTTCGTTTGATTAATAGATGTCTATAAATTATTGAAATAAAAAAAAGATGCGAAAATTACAATATGTTTTTTGTAATTATCACATTAATTAACCTTTAGTGAAAACTGGTTAAGTAAAGCAAACCTAATCAGACTTTTCGTAAATCTGTTCTTCAAGTTTTGTTACTGCATAAAACGAAACGTAATCGACAAACACTGCCCACCCTCTCCTTTTCTGGGCTGTGGGATGAGGATGAACTTTTTTTCTTTTAAAACCCCCACTACCCATTCCACTTTTCGAATTCGTCAATACTGAAGCTACTGCTAACGCCACCTATTAATGAATGGTGGCGTTATAGCTTACACATTTTTGCGACAGATGGGGCTATGGACGCATTTGTACAAGTTTTCATAAAGTTTTACAAGTACTTTCGTAGTTCATTTTTATTTTGGAATATTAATAGGAGCATATTTTATGTGTTTTGGGTTACAAATAATACTTACAGTTAAAATAATGTTTGCCGTATTTGGAATATTTATTACGAGACAATTCACGCTGTTTCTAGTACGGTTTTGATTTTGAACGTCTAAAGTAATAATAATAAGTTAAAATTAAAATTATAATATTGTGTCTACTTAAATCCTGATCAAAAACAGTTTTTTAATTAATTTACATTTCAGCCTAAAAACGTTCCACTGTTGGGCACCTCTTCCCATTTAGAGAATGCGCGACTTTACTGAAATTAAATCTTAATTTATTACTTCTAGTGTCTCAAAAAGTATTTAAATGCTCACTCTATCATATCAGTTTAATACAGATAAAAATAGTTGAGGTACCTAACTATGTGATAAGGCATAAACGCCATCATTTTATCTCTGTGGGCGTCGGCTCTGATACTAAAAACCTTTATTAGATCCGAGTACTACCTAGCTACTCTAAAGTAGCATTAACTAAATTAACTTATACTTACTTCCTGAGAGCAAAGGAATTTTGTAATATTTCCTAATTAATTTATATCATGAAGCTAATTATTCGGCAGTATAAAAACACCTACTTTTCGGTCTTGTTTTAGTATTTGGCCCATAACTTGTAAAAGAATTCTTTCATGTAGTAGTACACAGAAAGTTAGGTGCCTAATCTTGCTGTTTTTTAGACAAATAAAATTGCAACATTTTAAGCCTAATCACAGTTCTATAGTTTCAATATTCTGTTGCCGAGGTGCCTATCCATCAACAGAATTGGCATTTTTTGTGAAAATCCCTGGAGAGTGGAGTGACAAAAAAGTTTAGCCTTTGTACTATTTCAGTACGATGCGTATCAATCCCATTACCTATGGCTGGAGGCCGGTAAAAGGATTTTTCTATATAAAAAAAAGAAAATTTTTGAAAATGGAATGGACCTTTATTTTAAAAGCACGGGGGATTATTATCATGACATTCTTTTTTAATTAAAATAACCAAATTTTACAGATTTTTACGCGGTTTATTTTTTGTTTTTATTTATAATTATGTTTGTAAGTGATATATGAGCTGGTATGTTAATTTAGATGTTAGATATAAATAAACAAACGTGGGAATCCATTCCAAGGTTGGTAACTTTTAAGTCTAAGGGCGTCAAGGCTGTGCGTGTCAGCCTTACGCATAAAAAGCTTAGTATCTAACGAGCAGAGTTTATTCTAAAATGATTCTTACTCGTCAAGTGATAGAATCCATTATTGTTTTAAACACTTTAGTAGGAACTTCGTTCTAAGTTGGTCTGTACCCTTGATTTAATTTAAAATAGTTTATAATTATAATTTGTGCAGGTACATGTAGTGTACTTACCTTATTAATTTAAATATAGCTAATTATCTAATGTAGACAATAGGTATTGCAGATAAAAAATTGATTATTATCATACGTAATAACAACTATTAAAAGGGTTAATTGAATGTATTTTGTATAGTGCCGTAGTGTCTACCTTACTAAGGCAAAGCGTATTCGTACGCGATGCGACGAAAATCCTCACTGACAATTTTAAAATCTGTGTTTAAATAACTTTTTTATTTATATAAATTAACTGATCCTGAACTGTTCCACTCCAGGGTAAATGCTTCCTTTTCTTCCTTCCACACGATTCCGATTAGAGCAAGTAATAGCCGCTCCTTTTTCGTAACTTTTTTATTAATATTCGGCAGAATAAAACAGCTTCTAATTTTGCCAATATACTAATAATAATAAATCCTAATAGCCAGTAAGTTGTTTGTGTGAGCGATTCCGAGAACGTTGTCTACGGCCCTCGGCGAAGCGAATGCGGTCAACTAAGAATGTACGGCTCACATTTATACAGAAGGAATGCGAAAAGAATTCTGGACCCTTAATAAATGATCATTTGGTCATAACCCTCCTTTATGCTCGTATATTGTGCTGCCTTTGTCTGAGCATAAAGCCTTTATGATACCCGATACAGCTACCTATTTAATTAATTCTTATGAATAGATTTTTTAGGGTTACTGCCAATTTTGATAACATATCCACAGATCGTTTTTCCGATTGGAGTTTTGGAATTAAGCGTAGTTTTTTAGTCGCCTAAGTCTACTGTCTCTAGTAGGTAGAACTATCTACGGATATATTATTGAAATTGGTCTTTAGACAATAGACAGTATCCTGCGTTACCCAATGTGGATCAAACGCAAACAGATTCAGGTCTTGTTAAGTCACAGATCAGCGGACTACAGACTAGATCCTAGCTCGAGCCTAAGTAATCTAAGTTAAAAACTTATTAGCTGAGGCAATGTCTAGAAAGCGTTACTGCCTTAAGGCTTGCTTAGCTTTTACAATCAAACTTGGTTCCTTTGCTTATAACTAAGTACATACGAATAACTTTGTGTTTATTAATTACGATAAATGTTTGGAACCTCACTCACGTGGAAGGCTGAACTTTTTTTTTTAATTTAGATCATTTATTTTTAAAGTTTTCTGATGTAGCTATATAAATTATTTAAACGTTATAAATGCTAATAATTCCTACATTCTTACATTTCCCTGAAAATTCTTTCCTTACATTATAATGTGTTACCATTTCCTGGTACAAAATACATACCAAATCCCCATTTCCACTCATTTTTACATTAGCAGGTCAGAGTGGAACAAATCAATAAATTTACTAACCGAAATACTCTTCCGTCTCCCTCTTTCCGAACCTTTCACTCTAAGGACAAGTAGTACCTCAAAGTAGGACGAGTCCACGTTTATTGTACTCACAAGGAATTTAAATAACTGTCTACTTAGGTTAGAAAATAAATCAGCGATATAATTTTACGAAGGCAACATTGTACGATCGTTTCCACTTGGATGATTTCAAAAACAGTGATTTAATATATTGGATCCAATTACTCTTCCCCTGATTTCATTTCCCGAATTTTCATGAAATGAAGTACGTCAGGTTTTAATGAAACAGTCTGACAGTGAAGGCTCGCCAATTAGTGAGCCTTCAAAAACCTCGCAGTGGTTACAGTTCACATCAATTGCAGCACGTTAAATTGCATGAAATAAAATCATGGAAAACTGCCTTTGTTTACGATCCCTGTGGCAACATTGATTGAAATAATACTTTACTGAACAATGATTTTTTTATTGAGCGGGATACCTCAATATAATACCATTGTTAAAAAAACTAGTGTAGTGTATGAAGACAAACAATGCTACAACGTGTCCACTAACATTGTAACAGAAATAATACTACAAAGGTAAAATCTATAATCCTTTAAATTATAATAATCAAACAATCAAAACCGTACCATCTAAGTTAGTTAGTCTTACAAAGCGATAAGTCTAACCACCTCAAAACTATCAAACGTTGGCTTATCTACGTACCAAAGTGTTGAGGCATGAGGTACCAAAGTGGGTACCAAAGTGGGCACCAAAGCCAGATTAGCAGTGGTCACGAGATTGCGTCGGTACCGCCATAGCTAAGTCGGCCATCAAGGCGTTATCACCATGGTAACCGCTCTATGTGGCTATCGATCCCCAAAATTTGTCTCCACTTCGCATCCTACGGTGGCCCAAATCGGCGTGCCTTTGTTTCACAAAATGTTGTTTACGCTGAGCTTGTGCTGTTTTATGGAATTTAGATCACTGAAGTTATTATTTCATTTATGTTAGAAAAGCTTTCATGAAATAGAGATTTTTACTTAGATTTTGTATTCAGTGTTTATGAAACAAAATTTCAAATGGGTACTTATAATACTCAACCGCTGAAACTTTCGATCAAAAATTTATTTCTTACAATTTTAGAAAATATTGTTTGCTTTTGTATACAAATGGTTTAAAGTTAGTTTACTTAAATAATAATTTTGTGTAATTTCAGATGTCTTCTTGCGTTACGCTTACTTTCCGGCTTCATATCAAAAAAATAGACCATTAAAATCTACTATTTTTAATGTTTCGTACTCCAAAAAGCCTATAACCTCTGTAAATATTTCGCTAAGCATCGATACATTGGGCAGGTCTCACCAGATTAAGTGCAAACAAAAGGTAACTCATCCCTAGAGATAAGCTCGGATCGAGATATGAGGCTTCGATTTACATGTACGGAGAAACAGAATCGTTTACAACTCCTTCTAGTGCCTAATAAATATTCCGATAAATAAATACAAAGTGATATTTTATTGTCTTTTTGCAAATAACGATTACACACTTTTACAATTATTTATCACAAATATTAGTTTGTTGTTAATAAATTAATTGACTGAACTACTTAAGTGATTTTCTCTCGAAAAAGCGAAAACTTTATTTCAGTTAGAAGAAATTTCTGAACCACGTGCTTGGATTTACGTTGCTGTTTTAAATTTTGAATTTTATAAAATTTTCAATACTATAAGAAACAAAGTTTTATGCTTTGAAACTCCTAAGGGTTTGCACAAGAACCAGCTCTAGGTTACATATTTCTAGGCTTATAATTACACTGTTCTGTGTGTAGTATTTTGCCGCCAACAATTACTTAACAACTAACACCTGTAATGATTAGCGACTGTTGCCAACTACTTTCTAATTTTCCTTTTACTGCACTTGCTTCATACGTGTATGCCCTACGAAGTGGTCCTTTTTTCTCTTACGTAACTGGTAACTGGAGGGAAAGAGAAAGGAGATAAATAAGAATAAATTGATGCTGTAATCCTTGCAATCAGAAGTAGATAAATATTAAAATCATGATTTATATTTTTACGATATTTAAAAAAGTTCATAGTCAAGTATTGAGATCATTTTTCTTGACATTCTATTCATTTTATTTTCGGAGAATTTTTACGAAGGGTAATTAAGAAAATTAAAAATAAAACACTGGATTCTTTACGGAAAGAGAAGCGTCGTGGTCGTCGTCATTAAGGGCGCTGCTGAGTTATAAAAACATATTACATTATTATAGTGCAAGAGTAAAATCTGGGCATAAAATAAAATTAAGTTAGTGCCTAATGTTTTCAGCTGCCGTCTTCATACATCTATAGAAATATTTAATTTTATCTTTATTTTAATTCCATTTCAGTTCCATGACAGTTCTCTGTCCACACAGTCTCTAATGAACTTCGTAGTCTTCTACCAATTTACCGAAGAGTAACCGACATACCGCGCAAGGCTTGTTCGTAACAAACAGAACAAAATGTACTGAACTCGATTTTGTTTCATTTACGAGGATAGCTTGCCGTCCTTCCCGCTTGAGTGTTGTTCAAGTAAATTTTTCAGTTCGCCGACTTCCTAGACTGAGTGAAGAAGTTTTTAAGATTCTCAAGGCTTGGCATAATTAGGTACTACTAAGTTCATTCTTATTGGTTCTGAATATTTTACTCGTTGTGTAAAAAGTGTTTTTTATTATTATTTAATCAGTACGAAATACGGCATTCAATTCAAGTGAAACTTCTCCCATGATGGTTTTATTAGTATTATGATATATATTATATGATTAAAAATACATCGGAAGGATTAACTAAACTAACTAAAGTACTATTATACGTAATAATACCAACAGAGAGTGGACTGGATCATGTGGTAGTCATCTTCACTATCACTATCACTATCATCATCACTACTCACTACATAGTATAAAATAAAGTCGCTTCCCGCTGTCTGTCCCTATGTATGCTTAAATCTTTAAAACTACGCAACGGATTTTGATGCGGTTTTTTTTAATAGATAGAGTTATTCACGAGGAAGGTTTATATGTATAATACATGCATAATATAGTAGAGGAACACGGATAATCTTAGAGATTTAAGTAAATGAACAAATTTTTTGCGCTTACATTGCAAACGCTGGCTGAACCCTATGAGATAGATCAAAATAATGTACTACAGTATTGTGCACCTTAAAAAGATCTACAAAAAAGTCCGCGATGGCATATGTCTATCTCTTGAGGATAACCCACAATAACCATTTTTTATCGTTTATTTATTACTTATTTACGAAAAAGCGATTTTAAGCTATACAGTATTAATCCTTATCCAATTAAGTACCTTTAATAAATTGTGCATGTAATATAGATCAATATTGCCCTTTACAGCATGTAATTTAAATAAATATTTTCGAAAATATTACAAATTTAAAATGCAGGGACATCGCGGTTGCGGCGGTACCGGCCGGGGGGCCGCGCGGGGGCCGGGGGGCGCGTGCCTATACCAAGTAGTGCGTCGAAGGCTGTGCTTCGCACTACAGAACTTTATGATTGTGTAGATATGTCGCAGACAAATAGTATAATTTGGCCTTTTACATACGGCATCGTCAGTTTAAAAACGTTTGCGGTTATGTAATATGCCCAAGGCAAAATGTAGATTGCCGTGTCACTTTATAATATACATAATGTCGAGGCAAATTGAAGTATTTAGTTTTTGAGGTTATCCAGCACGTCAAAAATGCTAAGGTATCCATAGACCCTGGGTCGTGAAGGACTCCTGCAGAGTATTTTAGGTCAAAAAACCATGTATTTGATCGAATATTCATATATTGATAGGCTCAGAAATTCATTGCTTGATTAGGTTCGACTTTGTGACAGAGATCAATAGGTAAGGTTAGGTTAGGTTAGGTTAGGTTAGGTTAGGTTAGGTTAGGTTTAGATAGATCAAAATAATGTACTACAGTATTGTGCACCTTAAAAAGATCTACAAAAAAGTCCGCGATGGCATATGTCTATCTCTTGAGGATAACCCACAATAACCATTTTTTATCGTTTATTTATTACTTATTTACGAAAAAGCGATTTTAAGCTATACAGTATTAATCCTTATCCAATTAAGTACCTTTAATAAATTGTGCATGTAATATAGATCAATATTGCCCTTTACAGCATGTAATTTAAATAAATATTTTCGAAAATATTACAAATTTAAAATGCAGGGACATCGCGGTTGCGGCGGTACCGGCCGGGGGGCCGCGCGGGGGCCGGGGGGCGCGTGCCTATACCAAGTAGTGCGTCGAAGGCTGTGCTTCGCACTACAGAACTTTATGATTGTGTAGATATGTCGCAGACAAATAGTATAATTTGGCCTTTTACATACGGCATCGTCAGTTTAAAAACGTTTGCGGTTATGTAATATGCCCAAGGCAAAATGTAGATTGCCGTGTCACTTTATAATATACATAATGTCGAGGCAAATTGAAGTATTTAGTTTTTGAGGTTATCCAGCACGTCAAAAATGCTAAGGTATCCATAGACCCTGGGTCGTGAAGGACTCCTGCAGAGTATTTTAGGTCAAAAAACCATGTATTTGATCGAATATTCATATATTGATAGGCTCAGAAATTCATTGCTTGATTAGGTTCGACTTTGTGACAGAGATCAATAGGTTAGGTTAGGTTAGATATTGTGACCTTGCATCAGAGCGAGCGAAGCGAGCGACGACGACGTATGTAATTCAAAGTTTTTCTCGAGATTTTAATGAGCATAGTCACCCTAAAATAACACTAACGTCGCATTATAACGATTGAATGATTTGACATTTTGCCTTCGGCATATTACATAACCGCAAACGTTTTTAAACTGACGACGCCATATGTAAAATGCCATATTATATTATTTGTCTGCGACAGATATATAGCGTAGGTATCAGCGTTGCACCCGAGCAAAGCCGGGGCGGGCCGCTAGTAGGTTATAAATAAGACACACCTCACTCTGATTCATAAGTACCTATTCCGTCATTGTCTCATTATACCACCTTTACCTAATACATCACACCATACAATAGAAGATTTCCTATTTGGAAACATAATATACATACCATCGCGCCTGTATCCACATAGGGTTAGGCAGAGGTGTACCAATGTACTTCAACAGTTCGCGGGAATTTTCACCGATTTCCTATTTGATGGAAGTGGTTAAAATTCATATTGCACTAGGAAATAAGCAATGAACTGCAACATCCCAGGGAGGCGAAGCTAATCTGCACCACGTAGGTTCAATAAACAGGTTAGCTTACCCTGTAACTGACTTATGATCGCTAATGAGAACCGCAGGCGCTTGTGCCTGTCGCACAGAGTTGCTAGAAACGGAATTAGTAGGCAGTATTAGTAATTATAACGTTGGCATTGATTGTAGCTTTATTTTTTTAGTATTCAATTACAGTGACTGTGACAATTGAAAATAGAACAGGGATATGTTTGCCTTAGGAACCATCTCTTATTTTCAAGAGTGAACCTCAGAAAAGAGATTTCATGTCATAGTATTTGAAAGGCGTATTTGAAAAGTATTTGAAAACTTAAATACCTTGTTATAATTATTCTTTTAGTGAAGTTTAAGGCAAGTCCGGAATATCTCCACTCAGTGTCGGTTGAACTGATTAGATACTCACCTCTCACATTTTCATATTTCAGCATTAATAAAACATAGGAGCGAGCTCATAAATGGGAAAACAGATGGAAAATTGTTTATAAGACAGAAAAAGCCAGTATTCAATTAATACATTTACTTGTGCATCTAGATAGTAGAGTACTTTCCCATCGCTTCCTTTGAATTCGTTCAATCAATAGTTCGTTCGTTCTTTTTCCATTGCAATGCTTTTCAAGCAGACTCTTCAGAATTCTATCGACTCTCCACTTTCCCGCATCCACTGTAAAAAGACCCGGAAAATATTAATTGGAAATATTAAATGGAAGCAAAAAATGTTTTGAACAACGTTATTTATTATGGATATGATTATGAAAGAATGAAATGATTGAAACGTTACCCGCGTAATGTTGAAGCAGTGATAGCATTGTAGTTAGTCGTATCGGATAGAAACACTATTGTTGCAATTTCAATGCCCATTTGTTTATCAAACATTCTCTACGCACTCAATTTAAATTTATTACTGTGCAGGAAAATTACAGTAAGTACCCTACAAAGGCCACTATGATTATATGTCGACTAAGTCGGCAACAAGGATTGCTAGTAAATTATAATGAAGTTCCTCTCTCCTGGTACTATAGGCGTCAATTTTAATCCTTTTCTCAAGAGCCAGATATCTATGTACATAATTATGTATCTATGTTCCTAAGTACCTACAGTTACCATTTTAAGCGAGGAAGAATACAACTTTTTATTTAATATCCGAAATAAAAATTAATGAATAGAGGTATTTTTAAATGACCAAACACACTCGACGATACATAGGTCCAAAATGCCGCATCACGTCATAATTTTGTACACTGTATAGTGGTCAAGCATACACGCAACATTACCGATATATCCAAACATTTTCCATTCCATTCCCCAATAATAACATAACACCCTAAAAATACCGGGACAAACCCGAGAATTCAACTATAACTAACACTTGATTAAACTCTAACAATAAAAAAAGACGAGCAACTTTCCCAGTACAAGAAAATGTATTAGAACCAGCAAACATTGATACCAACATGAACATAATAAAAGTGTTTATACTTGACTGGCTCTGAACGTGTTTTGCTCTTGAAATGGTTTCTATGTGACAGGATCCGTAATTTGTTTGTACCTACTCGTTGATTCTTGAGCGAAATAGAACGGTGTTCCTTATCATTTTAGGGTTGGTGAAATTTGTAAGTTATTTTAGTGACGTAAAGGTGCTCCCTCACCTGGAGCATTCAAGTGTATTTCAACATTATAGATTCGACTTTGAGCATTACATTACAATAATACCTTCCTGACTAATGAGCATTTGCGTGTAGGGTAACATATAGATTCGACGTTCTTCTCCTTCACTGATGTATGCCCGTTTTGTATCATTACAAGGCGCGATTGTAATGCTCCGTCCTTCACTGATGTAATGTTTGGTTCAAATTCTGCTCCTCCTTCACTGATGTAATGCTCAAATCTGTAACGTTACATTACACGCGAATGCTCGTGGTGAGGGAGCACCTTAAGACGTAGGTAAATGTTTTTCTTCAGTGTCATAGTAACGTAATAAGTCTATCTGTCTTCTAGATTCATCGTCTGACATATTCAATACATTTTTTTTAGTTTTTTGTTATTCTCTCTTCTGTTCCCTATCATTTGGGGTCGACGTTATATGTGTGGGTCTTCCTTTTATCCCTACTTCTTGTCATCTTTTAAAATAATCCATCTATTTTTTGTTTTTTTTTTTCCACGGATCTATTACTGTATGCCATGTGTACAGATAATTTAAAAACATAACCGTTAACCATTTATTTGCGTTTGTAAAGTCACCCTATTACTATCTCTATAATCATAACTTGCGTGTCCGTTAAATACTGTCCGCTGTCCAACAAATTCATTTGACACGAAATAGCTGTTAAGCGTTACGTGCACTGATAATTACTGTTCAAGGTACATAACTAGTTATTATTCGAAGGGTTGACAAACCATTAGTAAAGATTTACATGCAGATAGTCTGTTCCTAGAAAAATAGTAAACGAACAAAGCACCATTCGCATGGTAACCACAAGAATGAAAAAGTTGCTGAAAATGGAAAGTGTCAGGCTTGATTCTGGCTATCTTTACATATGGACTACCTATTCTTGAAGTAGGAATTGATAACACATAAATGTAAATAAAAAACCGACTCCAAAGTTAGGAAATAACCAATTAAAATAAGTAAATATACGGGATTTAGTTAACCAAAAAGGAAATACATGTACAATTATTTTAATGAAAATATGAAACCATCTTGGACCCTATAAGAGCAAAGTTTTTGGAAATCGTGACCTTAGCCAGAAACTCCTGTTTTTATTGATTTTATAGGTACCTAAAGAGGTACCTACGTCATCTTACATATAACACTAGTTAGAACCTTCTTTATTAAACCTCATTGTAGCCTGAACAACCTAAAGGCACGTGAGTATTGGTTGGTATGTGCATGAAGGGTTCATGCCACGTGCTAAATCTTTGATCACGCGCCGAGTAAACGTGGACGGTGTATGTATTCTCACTCCTGAACTACGACCTCTTTGCTAAGTAACTTTCAACAAATTTTAGAAAATTGCAATTTTTTTTTAAGCTCAACGGATTTTCATTAATTATGGAGTTTTTAAATGTAGCTATGAACCACCGCGATCACTTTAGATATCCATAATTATATAACAGAGAACCCATCACAATCTTAAATTTCTTTTAGGATCTACGATGGCACAGCCACACGGACAGAAAGACAGAGATATCCCTCTTTTTGCATCGGGGATTAATCAATTCTGAAGTACCTACAAGCAAAATGTACTACTATAAAGATAGCACATACATTACCTACTGAAAAAAAAAAACAAAAAATTGTCTGATAGAATCTTTATTTTTACTTGTTACGAAAGCTGTAAAGTTTTACCAAAAGGTAATTGAGGTAGGTTTGATTAAAAGAAAACATGTTATGAAAATAACAAAACTTTTTAATTAGTTTCGCAAAACAACTTCCAACTTCTCTGGAACGTTTTATTTGTAAAAGTAAAAGAAGAAAATTTGAGTAGTAACTAGCTATAATTTGTCTTACATCGACTTTGCTAAGTTCTATGGATTCCAAGTTTCACAAGATATACCAGTCAATTAAATGTATTTGTTTATTAAATTCATGTTTAATTTGTGTTTTATGTGTTCTTTCTTCTGTTCTCTTTTTGGCTATCAAACATACGTTGAATGACTAAAATTGTCTAACGACCTAAGAGATACAGCAGGGAATAAAATAAGCATACCACAGTTTGACAAAAGCGTCTGGATTTCATGAGCAACGATTAGTACTTTATGACTGATGTCTAAGCTCATCAGTCTACTAAAACATCCACTTTAGGACTGAACGTAACATACCATCACGATTTTATCTCCGAAGAGTTAGGCAGAGGTGTACCAATGTACACCTACAGTTCGCCGTTTTTTTAGGTCCAGTGTAATAGGGGGCAAGCCTGTTGCCACTAACCGGGCACAAATCCAAACTCCAACCTACTACTGAGAATTTTCATAGAAAAACCCAATAACACCATGGTCGATTACGGAATCGCACCCAAGACCTCTAGCGTAGCACTCGCGCTTAGAACCACTAGACCAACGACGCAGTTTTCATTTTAGGACTGGTTGTTAGAAATAAGGGTCTTAGGATGGTCAAGAATACAATGCACTAGAAATAAAAAATTTAGAACAATTTTTCTTTAAATATATATTTAGGTACATAACGTTAATAATTAAATCAGGTATATAATGCACCTGCCTTCTAAAATAATTATTTATTATATTAATTATAATGATTGTGTATCATTAGCGCGTAAGGTGCGTTCAGAGGCAGATGTTCGGTAATTTCCAAACCGCATATTGAAATAAACTTCACTCATAAAACGACGTAGAATCAAGAAAGCCTATATATATATATAGAGTAACATGTTATAAATAACTCTTATCGCATCTTAATTACTATAAATATTATTTGGCAATAAAAAGATGAGTGATTCGGTCATTAAGTCCATTGACAAATGTCGTTGAAGGTTTTATGTGATTATGGTGTAGTTTTAAAAGATCTCTTGTAGCTTGCAATGAATGGATACTTGTGGCTGTATGGAGGGCTGCCTGTGCGCTCATTAGTACACAAGGGTGTGAAACAAATGGCTGTAGCCACGGAAAACACGAGATTATGGAGATAACAAGCGAAAAACACATTTTGGAATTAAAAGCGAGTAGTTCGATTTTAGATTACTGTGGCTTTATGCGTTGTTTGAATACTGAAAACTATTTTATACATGAATGTAGAAACAATTATTATTTATGTCCAAAAATTTTCAGTCATATAAAATAGTGTATTTATTCGCATTGTGCTGCCTGTATTTTTTGCATTGTGTAAATGTCTTTTTCTACATAAAAATCATGGTCTCGTTTTGCCTCCACGTCAAAAAATAAAGTTAAATATGAATAAAATTTCTTCCTTCTATACAAATTAGGCAGTTCGAGTATCCGTCTCTACAGAATTAAGGCCAAAATCAATGAGTCTGTGAGTGCTCTCCACATTTGTCGGCCTCCACTTACGTCAATCGAAGGCTCAGAGCCTCACAGGGGGAAACGGAAATTGAAAATGGCTCCAGGCATCCAGACTGATCTATTTACTTAAGGCATGCAAATAAGCTGGAGATCGAATGGGGTTTGCATTTGCAACTTAGCGAAGGATGCTGTGTATATTTGAACTATTGACTACCTCTATTACCAAGTTCTACTGGTAACTGTTAGAGTATTCTGTGCTTGTTATATTAAGTTTGTTTCTATTAATCTGTGGCTCTACAAAATATTGATAAAAAAATATTTTTAATTTATAAGTTTAAGTACTAAAAAAATTGAATTGAAATCTTCTTAAAAAATATCTTTGGTCTTTGCTTGTGGAATCCGAGTGGAATAAAAGTGCAAAATTCAAACGTTTGCATCCAATTATTCTTTCAAGTTACATAAACATTTATATTACTTGTACAAGACTTGTCTCTTCAAATTTTTCAAATTTTGATTTCAAATACAGTTTGTGCTTATAACGTAAGGAGCTTGGAAGCTATAAAAAGGTCCAATTATGAGGGGTGGTTGACACTAGCGCTTACAAACTTAGGACCTAGATACACAGTCAACATGCTATCCACCTATCTTTTAAATAATACCTCGGTACTTGGTGCCACGCGGTACCAAGACCCTCCTTGAATCAGTCAAGTACCTCACAAAGGTCTGTACATGAGTCGCGAATATCGCGTTCCCTCAGAATTAGGTCATCGATCGGTACACGGTATCTCAACCGATAAAATTGTACCGAACCCATTAACGTTTCGTCGACGATAATTCGGTTTAACGTTCGTCATTCAATTATTTGGCTTCGTTTTTGGAACGTCTTGTTTGAATTGCAACGGTTTTTGTTTGAAATTAGAATTATCAATACTATTCTAGTGGGTTTAGTTAGGATTTTGTTTTATTTGAATAAAAGTAAATCAATTGGTTCACGGATGAAGTGCAGTTTATTGTGTTATTAGTATATTCCATGTGTTTGTCAATTTTATAGATGGTTAACAAATATAATGGTTTCAACTTTTGGGTTTGCTTGTATGAAACAATTCATAATTTTATTATTTAATGTCTATACTCAACTGAGTGGCATATCACACAATATTTCTAAAAACAAAATACATACGCTTAAACATCTATTCAAATAATGTACAACAATTATCAAGTCAGTATTTCAGCAATATATTTGAGTCACGCACATTAAATTAACAGAAACCTTCACGTAATTATCATTTAGTTAACGAGTCAACATAATGAGGTAACATATCGCGTAAGGAGTTGGCAACACGGCTGTAAAGTTCACGTAGAACTAAACCTCTATAGAGCCTTTAACAAGAAACGTCCGCCACATAAGTTTTAAGCCAGTCTTTAACTTCCTAAGTTCCTAGATCTAGGTACAAGGAATTCGGAAACCTTGTCCCTAAACTTTGCTACTATGAGCAATGATATATCTCCGTCCTTGTCTAACTTAACCGTAAACTGTATTTACATCTCGCTTTATCTTTAAAATTCCTAACTTCCGAGAGGTCAACTGACTCCTGTTCCACTCGTACTGTTAGATACGAATTTAGGAGCCAAACCACGTAGTAGAGTAAGACTCTTGTTACGTTATTTTGATTTAGGAGTTCTTAGTTGTCTTAGGAATTACATTTATTTTTATGGCCTCGATCAGTAGCATACCTATTATGATTTTTACTACTAATATTCACCAAATGAAGAGAAATAGTGTCTACCTAACTAAAAAGGTTAATTTATGTGTTTCAAGTAGGTTTCAATACAATAATTCTAATTTAAAAGTTGGAAAAATTAGACGTCGTCATTATGCATTCAGCCATTCAGCCAGACCACGCTGAAATCTAAACAGCGTGCGTTAATTGTCAAAAGAGGACAAGCGGCGCCAAGGGCCTCACTTGTAATGTCTAACAACCTTGGGCCTCGCGCCACTTCGCGCCGCTAGATTACGCCACCGAGCTAAACGCTACACAATATACGCACACAATCAAGAACAAAGTACATTTTGCTCCAACTGTACGTTATCGTACCTTATTATTACCTATACTGTATAATTAATGCTAAGTTACTATCTGCATAGTATCCTTTGTCTCCTAGAATTATGTATGTCCTTAGCGCTCTGTAATAACTTCGAGTATTTCACGGGGGAAAAGGGAAATATTTCTGTTGCGCGACAGAAAAAAACAAAAGAACGCTGCAGGAATTCAGTACCCGGTCACCGGGAGCGTAATTCCTTAGGGAGTAAAATAGAAGAATAACGGTAAGATTCCTAATGGAAAAGTACGGCGGAAATTGCCATCGGAATCTCGATTCGATAAGCTTCTTTCAGCTTAATAATTCCAGACTTTTCTAATTAAATTCCTCATTAATTAACTAGATGCTGCATTTTAATTCATTAAAATGGAAGTCTAGTAACCAACGTTTTGCGTCGAACATTTTTGTCAATCCAACATGGCGCTGGAAAAATTCCAATCGTAGGCTTTCAAATACTTGTAACCGTTTCTCGTACAAAAACGTCATTATGTAATAATATGATATACTCGTACTAAGGTCATTTGCTGGGAGGTCTCATTCACTACTATGTTAGTTGTATGTTAATAAAAAAGTGAACTTGACTTCATTGTTTCTGATTGAGTAGATACAGACACGCGTCATGAATTAACATAATTTAACGAGACGTTAATAAATCAGGCAACATTCCAAAACCAATATTTGAGCTCACTACGCTACCTATTAGAAAGCTAAACGCAATACTTTCTGTTCCTTATCAGAATTAAATAATTAATGCGAAGATTTCGAACGTAACGCCATCTTAGTATTCAAGAATCAATCGACGACTCTATGGTACGAACAAAGAGTAATAGGTTAGCAACTGAGCAAGTGTGTACAGTTATCGAATTATAATAAACTGTAGAGAACAATTCAACATAAAAATATAACAGGAAGTTAGAAATACGGACGTCACACAAAGACCTTCGTTGTAGCCGCGTGTTGTCCATAATTTATCCGAGTAACCCTGTGGTGCTGTAGTTAATTATACTATGAAGGCGCGAGCACATGTGCGCGGTGACGTAACGCGGCTGATGTCAGAGGGCCGGGCCCGCGCATTCTATCGCCACGCCGAGTGCCGAGCGCCGAACTAGCACGCTGCAGTTTAGGGTTATGCTGGACATTGATTGCTAATAAATGATCAATTAAATTATTTGTCACCCCTCATTACGGAGTCTTTCATTTCTTCCTTATGAACTCTAATAAAACTTTTTACGTTGCGCTGAAAAAGAAAACTAGTAAGAATTTTACTCAGGTGTTTAAAATTAATGTGTGCAATACTTGCGTAGTGTGTTAGGTACTAGCTTATAATAGTTGATAGAGTCATTTGATGACTGTTTTATTACGTTGTATTTTAAAATATAACTCTTATTTTTTGTGATTATTCAGTCAGAAAATATTTGAGTAGCTAAATAGTTGTTGCTCTGCTCGGTACATATAGGTAGATACGGAACTTTTATTGCGTACATTTTCTCACTTGACCATTTTTTCGCTTTTTGTACCGTAGATTCCACACTCCACGTTTGGACTCCCCTCTTAGTAGCAATTCAGATTTTAGATTCGTGAGCAAGTTGTTTCGGATTGCTAAATGTGTTGCTAAGTAAAACTGGTTGTTGCTTAAAATAGAAATCTTCAAAATTGATACTCATCGTGGCTTATCTGCGTTCATGTGTCAGACGAAGTAGTTTATAGCACGCAATGTATTGCGTACTAAATTTATAATACAGCGCACATCTCCGTCATAATATGGTTTAGGATGACGTTATATTAATTTATGAGCGTGACTCAGATACCTAGTAGTTAATAAAAACGCGTGATCTATGAGGTTTGCTGATGATCACGGAATAAATATGAAACGGGCAACAAAGCAGACCCGTTCGGGATTATCTAAAGAGCGATAGCACATAGATAATAGGTGACACACATTGTGTAGGTCACCAGGCAGTTATCACAACTGATAACATTACATTATAACTAGACGTAGAAATATGTACTCGATGAACTAATTCCTACAAACGGTGAGATAAAATATACTCTTCATTACGCAAAGGTAGAGCCATAAATTGAGCATTTTGTAAAAATTAAGTGTGAGTTTAAGACATTTATAAAATAAATGATTGTAATACTGTAAGACTACGAACGTCTCACTTCTGAGTAAATTCCTCTTCGCATATAGAAAAAGAACGGGCACTGATCAAAACGCTTGCTCAATGCTGATTGGGGAAATCAGACACAAATTATTGAAAAAAAACTTTTCTTTTATAATTAATTGAAATCATTATATAATGTAGGAGAGACATGAGGAAACATGTTCCAATGTTTGTTTTCTGTGACCTTACAACCTCCATGTTTACTCCGAGACGTGTTTAGTTAGTAGGTGTTTAGTATTGATTCTAAAATTGTCTTGACCCACTTACATCGTCATCATGTAATGTACTTTTATTGCTTAAAAGAAAAATCTAATCGAAATAACGATGCAATTAAACTTGTTACCATCATTATATTCGGTATGATTTGTTAATATCAAAATGTTTTTTATTTTCTATTTTTCCTACAACAAGAATTTATGGGTTTGTAAATACTATACCGTCATAAATTCTATATCATACCCACCAATTATTAGATAAATGGGTGTAATTTACGCGCTTCTTAAACTTATTTGTTTCTTTGACTGTAAATAATACTGTGTTTAGTAAGTACATTATTATAATAGCGCGCAACAAAGGAAGCATGTTTTCGTCTCAAATTGAAAAGTAGAGTCGAGTTATGGAAAATGTCGTCCAATTATTTGAATAAGTTTTCCAATAAAGCTGATGGCATTAAAAGTTTGTGAAACCAAGGTAAGACGCAATATTATGTTGATTTAGTAACCACATATATAATACATTTCTTTGATATGTTATTTGTTATTTATTTGAAAAGTGTATTCGCCAACGAAACCAAATAGGATCTGAGGTCAAAATTGTAATTGGAAACGAGTATTTCCGTCGTGTGCGCGCCGGTGGAAGCAGCCTTGCGGGACAAATGGTCCCTATTGAAGCCAGCCACGTGACCCTCTGTGCTCTAATCAACGGGACGCTGGACCGTTCTCGACGACAACCAGTGTGACGCAATCACGCACACAGACACACACAGCCACGTAGACACGTTGAAATCTGGAGCATTTCAATCAGTCCCAATTTAGTACCCAATCGCCTCTAAACTGGCTGCATACCAATTACACTCCTGTCAAAGAGAATTCGTACTGTAACGCAATGGAAAAAGGACTATTTGAATGCATGACACGTTTGTAAATCGTCAGCAGAGCGCACAAGGCAGAAATGAAAAGGCTAGTTATCTATTTAATGAAGTACCTATCGCTGTGTAGAATGCGTACAAATATTCAAAGTGTCGACACTTAACTGTGCTGAAAAATGACGGCTATGACTATTTTAAAGTCAAAAAACATAAGCAAAATGTGGTGTCTCTCTGGAAGAAAATGGGAAATCTGCGTTAATGAAATGAGAACAAAAGAGTCATAGGATGAACAACACGCGGTAGAAAGAGTAGTGCGTAATAATTATCTCGAGCCGGTAGACGAGAGATGCGTAATTGGTTCGTTAAAAATGTGAAATGCAGCGCGCACTATGACATCGACGACTATTCCATTAAAATCTTTTTGATTGAATCACGCCGTTTTGTTATTTCATGCGCGACACGAAATTGTGACACACCATGGATGAAAAAACACGGCTTCGACTAACCAGCCGTGTATTTGTATCAGGGTTTTTTACCGAATTGAATATGTACATTTAATACTCGTTGGCCGATCATACAGTTGATGTATCACGTTTGCCATTGTGACATTTATGTGGAAGCCTTACGGCGTAGGCTGGATCAAGTATTGATTTCTTGAAGGTCGTCTCTAAAGAGTTGGGGTGGAATATTCTTATAAGTCACGTCTCTTATCGTATCGACAATTTGCGTTTGTGTAGCGTGCGTCACGAGTTCACGACTGGAAATATTATTGATAAATAATTAATTGTTAGATGCGTAATAGACATGTTTATGTGCTGTCTGCATTTCATCTTGCCTTCTTTTTCAAAAGCCATGCTAGGATGTGATTCCAGTCTCACTGGATATCCATGTTCCAGGTGAAACTTATTTTAATAATATATATTATTATTAAATATATCTAAAATCCTCTTTAAATACTGAACAGTTTCTTTACGAACATCTATATGGTAGTATTGAATGTTGCCATAATTACGTACCAATAATACGCAATATTGACTGTATTTACTACCAAATATCAACCGGCAATGTAAATAGACGTCGTGTTTGTATTTAAACAGCAATAATATCAACATATAAAATCGTTTGACCAGCCAGTTTAATACGCTTCATAACATTCTCACTGCAATCATTAATATAAAACAAATATGGACATTCGTTACTCATTTATACCAATAAATACTTAATTAAACATGGCCATTTTTGCTTTGAACTGCTCTTACTACCAGATTACTCATTTGATATCCTTTTTTTTTGAGAAAATAGTGTCACATAGCGGATAAATAAACCTAATTTCGACAACAACAGACTGTTTAGAATTTAGTCAGCAACGGTTATCGGCACACCAAATAATAGTACTCTACTAGGTACTTGTAATATAATGATAAATAAATGTAACTCGACGCTTATCGGTGGCTAGCCTTGGCCTGCTTTGGCTGTACTCTACGAATTTGACGTTTTCGTGTCAACGGATATACTAGAGGAGCGGTGGGCAGTGCCGAGGACAATGGCGGTAGTACCAAGTATGTCTATTCTGTAAATCATTTCGATATCGAGCTTCACCTGAGTGATAATAAAGCTCATTTCAAAACTGAACCCAATAGGTCTTGATTTAGAATTCAAATTTGAGAATACGTATTTGACATCTCACCGCGGATTCCGCTGTCGAGATATGAAAATAATGTTACAGAATAGCACTACAGGATAAAATACACTGGTGGTGTTAAACAAACGAACGTTAAAGGAATGCTTACTTAGGCGTCAATCAGTTTTAAACAGCCGTTAGGTGTCAATCTGTCTTTGTCACTGAAGGTGGAAAGTAGAGACGAGTAGAAAAACGTCTTAAAGTTATTTTTCTTTCCAGCTTTCAGGGTTGAGGAATACATAGTTAATTGGTTTTAGACATGGGTAGTAAGGAGAACTACCTAAAGATTGCTACTTTCTACTAATTAGTGGTACTTGCACTAAAAGAATGTTAATTTTAGCATAGAAGCCATAGTTAATCTGTGACTGTCCTGACAAAAAAACGTACTAAACATCTTATTTGTTCTAGAAAATTTTCAATTTATTTTTTTATGTTTAAATTAATTTGATACCGATATATTGATCGGGCTTTCTCCTGATTTTGATTGATTTACCAATCGATGTTCTAGTTATAATTTTCTTTTAACTGTGTCATACCCAGCATTACATTTTGTTCTACTAGTGAGGCTTTAAGCATCTCATAAGAAATGTAGTCCTGAAATTCAGAGATTTTTAAATTGCTTAAGAACTTCGTTATTTAACGCACCGATTTTGGTGCAAACACGCTCTTCATACAAGCAGTACCGAGCATTTCAGTGACATGACTTCAAACTCACACGTTTAACAAACGAGCACCAAAATTCGCCAGTGCAGCTATATTTATCCGGGCGTAGTTAGCCGGTCCGTTTCGTAATTCAATTTTCGGCGGCTTCTAGCGCCATGTCGCCAACTGAATATAGCATATATTGATGTAGCAATAATGCACGAATGGTTGCGTACATCTAGCGAGGGCTCGGAACATCTAACTTTGTTTGGCTGTCCGCCAACAACACTAAAATGCTGAGGTTGTTCTCAAATTGACTTTACGTGACACATTCCTATTGATCCGGCTCTATTTTTATGGTGTTCGTTAACTTTTTAGTTCTCGATCCGTGGGCTGTGGAGGGTTTGTCATTTACACTGTTAATATACTATGATCCAATTACATTAGCGAATGCTCTTGAGGATTTTATCTGCACTCTATGTTATGGCAATATTCATCCATTGTAGCCCATCGCGATTTACGAATGAGTGAGATATGCTTTAAAATTCTCGGTTTATATAATTAATTACGACGTTAACAGAGTAGAGTGAAATAAATATTTTAAAAAGTCTAACTTTCTGATAATTTTATTTAGCTAAATCGTTTTTCTTCTCTACAAAAGTTTTTCATTATTGGCTAGTAAAGAGACCAGCAATATTAGGTAAAAGATGTACATGGTTCACAAACTTATTTTTAGAAGACATCTACCGCAATTTTCGTGGGCACAAATCTAGTTATATCATTATACTAACCAATGTGGCATGAGACAGACAAGGCAGCAACCTGTACCAATACAGTCTTAGGTACGAGTAATTCGAGTAATTTGACCAACAACGTCTGGGCAGAACGCGGCGTCGGAACCTGGAACACAGCTCCAAGGAAATTCAGTTATCTTGAGGAACAGCATCGGTAATATCATTTCCATCGTTCCTTCCTTATTAATAACATTCAAGACATACGTTGGAAGCTTTCAAAATTAATTTCCTAAAGTAATAAAGACGAAGTTTTTTTGTAGACAGTCTGTCCGTAGCACTTTAATTCAATGGTATTTGTTCTCATCTGCATAAGTACCTTCACCTTTACTAGATAGATAATGAAATAAGATATCTAGGTACTTAGAAATACAGGTTGCTAACTGTTTTATATAAAGTTACGTCATACTGTTCTACCCGTGACATTTTACCTTTTGAGCAAGTAATCAGACTAATGCTTAAGATAGACAATAAGTCTCAATTTAGTAACAAATTAAGAAATCCTGAAAAACTTTAAGAAAATTGCTATTTTTTTATAATTTTAGCTGTGTATCATTGAACTTAGTTTAGCTTTCAATGAAAAACAGTATCAAAATCGCTACATTAAAGACACACATATATACTCAGATACACAGACAGACACGACAAACTTATACCTCGTATAGGATCATACATTATACACGGTTCACAAAAGTATTGAAAAACTTCTAAGTTTAAGACGGTGCGGTATACGGTAGCAATTAAAAAAGAACTACAATATTAAAAGTACAAAATTTTAACCTGGCCTAAACAATATATATCTATTAACGATTTATTACGGTATAAAGCCCTTTTCATAGATCATAAAGTAGGTCGTTATACCGCACGCGGGGAGTCCCCGAACACGAGATGTACTCACGAAACCTAAAATGAGATTCGACAGTTTTTCTTAATTTTTAATCTCCCGCACCCCGAAATCCGGAAGACTTCAAACAATAGAAAAGTTAACGCATGTGGTATCTTTGGCATAATAATAATAATCCAGCCTATAAACGTCCCACTGCTGGGCACAGGCTTCTTCCATATTGAGAAGGTATGAGCATTGATCACCACGCTTGCTCTCTGCGGGTTGCCGATTTCAGATCCCAAATTTTGGAATCTAGGTTTCCTCACGATGTTTTCCATCACCGTTTGTCAGAAGTGTCTTAGAATAATTAAGAAAGTACATATAACTTTGAAAAGTTACATTGGTACTTGCCCGGGTTCGAACCTGCAATCTTTGGCATGCGTAAAGAAAACTGTAAGTACCCCATTCCGAATGCGGTATAACGACCAATAAATACGAGCTTAGACAAAGAACAGAAGGCTGAGGTGGTAACAGTGTAGGTATATGATACCTTTGTTTAGTCCATGTGCCTACAACTACGATCGAACCATTTCACCTTACCACGACATTCAGACTCACAATTTTGAGTGGGCGACTATCATTTTCAATTTTCTTTCACCATTATCTCTTCAATAACATTCTACCCCGTATTTTCCATACAATATTATTTGGTCGTACCTACAGTTAAACAAAGGTCGTATTCGTTTATGATTTTATTTTCAGCGGTATTTCGCAAAAGGGCGTGAAAATTCCATTAACAATGACAGGAGTACAAACGAAATACGGAAATTGATCTGATATATTAAATTCCGGATGAAAAGCCCTCTTCCCTTTCTATTCTGAATACGGGTATTATTTTTTCCGTAAATGTTGGTTATTGCAATTATTTCATACTATTTTATTCTTTAAAATACTCTGAGTTGAAAAGCACACTACGTTAGTACCATTTTAATGAGGAACTTTATACCCGGTTTTGTTGAGTGGGATTCCGTCAATGGAACTCCTATTAGTACACAACAGAGGCAGATTCAAAAATCTGCATACGTGAATTCATGCAACATGAAATGGAATAGTTTCCATCATTTATTTCGATGGTTCTCGTTACTTTCATGTAGACATGCGACCAGTTTAATAGAGACCCCTGAAATACAGTCGCGTTACCCTCCACCGCCCAATATCAGAGGTAAATGTAGGGGCGGGGAAGATTAATAATTCTCTGGTTACGTTAAACAAAGATAAAACTCCACTCTTGCACTAAACCAAGGGATATTAAACCTTATGTTGTCGATATAAGAGTTACTCGACCGCATCGCTGACCGTGTCATCATAATCGCGTTGGAAGCGCCACAGCTGTTGCCAAGGCATATTTATCCGAAAATATTTTTTAGAAATTCGTCTAAACGTGGAAGTTAAAAAACAGTTGCTAAATATTAGGCACGTACTCTCATTATTTATTATACTTATTTCACGTTAACAAACCATTTGAGTTCGTGCATTCGGCTCACTGAACAACACATGGGATTTTGAAAATGAATTAAATTGCTGAGCGGTTTATAAATTATGAAAAGTCGTATTCAAGGTGGGAGCCGGGTATAAAGTGAATTCTAACCGGCGAGCTCTCCCTTGCATTTGAAACGAGCTTGTAATACAGGAAGGTGCATTTCTAAGCTGCTACACCGTTCTCATCTTAGCGGTGGAAAATTATTTATACGCTCCACGATTTTCCATAAAGCATTGGGCTACATTTATTCAGGTGTAATTAAAACTTAGGTGGTTGAATTTAATTTTCATTTTGCACTTATAGGAGGTACTTTAAATTAAATTGCGTCAAGAGCCAAAAAAGTTTAAGTGACAGAATAATTTCAGTATTTTTTTTTATTTTACCTTTGATCATTCTGTATTTGTGTTAGTTAAATAGACCAATATCGGAGCATGTGCGTGACGTAGGTACTTTTCCCCTACCGGTCGTAATAAAGACGTGAGGGATCTACGTAATAAATAGTAATTAGTAGGCGGTTTTCTTTGCCGTAAATATTAGGGAATAAATAACAGTGATTGCAGAGTAGAAGACAAGGGGCTAAGGGACTCAATGAAGAGATTATTTTTTAACAAACATTTTTCTTATCATAGCTTAACAATCGTAGATTTAATAATAATAATAATTCCATCCTATAAACGTATCATTGTTGGTCACGGGCCTCTTCCCATATAGAGAAGGCACGAGTATTGATCCCCACGCTTGCTCAATTGCGGATTGGCGATTTCAGATCTCAATTTTAGAATCCAGGTTTCCTCACGATGTTTTCCTTCACCGTTAGTCAGAAAGCAGGAGTCCATCGTGGTTGTATAAAATGTAGCACAGTGATATTAAAAATATAAAATATTGATATCTTGTAGCAATATTGAGTTTGTCGCTTCTTATCCCTCTTAGAATAGTGTAAAGAATGTAAAATTATGTAATTTTACGAAAATAAAGCATACCGTTAACATAGCTCAAGTAATAACAACTAATCTAAAGTCCCTTCTTATTCAATTTAATAATTTATTTTCTACCTCAAAAATTCTGAAAATAATTCCCATTTAATTTCATAAATATTAAATTAATAACGCTTCAGAAATATTTGACAAGACTTGTCTAATAAAGATTTCATTATCATATTTATTAAATTCATAGTAAGTATTAAAATAAACGAAAATCTGTGAATTTAATGATTAGTAAATTTCGTAAACATTCTTTAAAACTTAATAGGCTAGTTTTTAACCGACTTCAGAAGGGAGGCGGTACTCAATTCGACTGTATTTTTTTATGTTTGTAACAGCAGTACTTTTGACTGGGTCAACCGATTTTGACGATTCTTTTTTATTTGAAAGCTGGTGCTTCCCGTTCTTCCATTTTGGTTCAGTTTTGACAATGGGATCCATAAGAAATAAATATAGCACTAATTTTGAAATGGTTTTTTTTTTGTAAGAATTATCATCATAGTAATCGTAGGTAACTTAAACACACCATTGTTATTTGATACGATTTTTTAATCATCTTGTTTCTTTATTGATCGAGAGTATATTAAACGATGTTAAATTGGTACAAGTGAGGCAGGGAGACTTGACAGCGTTTAGCTGCGCTGTGCGAGTGTGCGAGGTCGCGCGGCTAGGCGACCACTAAACATGCGGAGTCCGCACAATAGATGACGTAATTTATTTCAGGAATTAAACTTGAAGTAGTTACAATAAGTAATATAAAAACTAACCCTACACAAGAAATAAGAAAACGTATGTAAACTAAGACCTAAAATAAAGTCAACTGGGAGTGTGCTCAAAAGGTTGCCATTTCAATGCTTATTCGCTGACCTAGGTAGAAGTCAGCATTTTGGTCAAGCGAAGTGTAGATGACTAGGTATGAAAAGTCGAAATTTATTTGGTCCACCATTTAGATAATAAAATATAATAGACACGTATTTCTTTTAAAAAAAACAATAAAAATACGAAGATAAACCGCTTTAAATTTCAGGAGTGGCGGCTTAATCTTAAATCTATCTTAATCTATAATCTAAAAATCTTAATAATTCTTTGTTTACGGGACCAAATAAAAAATACGTGTCGAATATTTTTTATTATCTAAAAGAGGATTTAAAAATAAAAATTAGTCAACATCCCTATTACGGTGCACTATACTAATTGTAGGTACAATATACCAAGTACAACTCACAATACGAACAGATGTGTACTATACTAGGTATGTATACATATGAAGTCATATGGCTTTGTAGCATGGATTGCGAGACATGACGGTGATAGATACTTGAATATTCATGAAGGGCAACAATTAAAATAATGATATTATGATGCTGGTATGTACTCATTCGAGAGTAACAGTTATTATAGTTTTTAACAGTTTTTATAAGAAGAATAATCTTTGGTAATACATAAAAATCAGTTGAAATTTTTACTATGTGTTTCCCATGCTTGCAAGGCGAGGTGTGAAAAGAGCTATACTTTTTTGTTAGTCACATTTTGTGCATGTCATAGATACTTAAATATATTCTATTCAATATTTTAACTAACGTGCTTGAGGTTTTCAGATAAAAAATAATGCTACCTCATGTGGGAGATATTTAATTCATTTAAGATTAATTATTCCTAAACGCAATGTAACTAAACATTTTTCATTCTCTTATCACACAACTATCGATGAATAATAAATCAAAGTACGTGCCTAACTTATCTCTGAGCTAAATTGTGAATCACAAATGACGTCACGAATAAACAGATTTTTATATGAATGTGTGATTCACTTTTATTAGTACATCATATCGATAGTTAAATATCAGTGGTGCGAAGGTTACACAAGCTAGATAATACCTTAGAATTACTAGAATAATTACAAACAGTGATTGCCTAGTCTATGAGTGGGATTTGTCATTACTATTAATAGCTGCAAATCATTGCATATACTGCGATACTACTTTGTCAGTTATTTATTTAACGTTGCTATAATTTGCAGCTATTTATAGGATGAATCTGGAATTTAGCATCAAATTTATCTCTATTCAAAAACATTCAACTCATTCGCTCATTTTTGACATTTCAAAATCTTTCGTAGCTACGTTTACAGAATAGTAACATTAAAAGAACTACTTATTACTTAATAAGACACCGTCCAAAGTTTGAATAATACTTTTTTAGTAAACAATTTAGTCACCTAAAATGTAAAGTTCAATGAACGAAAGAACAAGTGAATGAATGTAATTAAGTGTATCAATTGAATGAGTACTTGTCAAATAATGCATCTATTCCTTTAAAACAAAAGACACTCTCATTCATGAACTACAGTAAATTACAGTTGTAATTTATCTGTCTGATAAATAATAATAATAATATCCTGGGACATTTCACACACGGTTATCTGATCCCAAGCTAAGCAGAGCTTGTGTTATGGTAACCAGATAACTGATAAACATACTTATATATTTCTAAATACATACATATTATAGATAAATTACACCCAGACGCAGTACAAATGATCGTGCTCATCACACAAACATTTGCCCTGGGTGGGAATCGAACCCGACCTCCGGTATAGCAGTCAGGATCATTAACCATAAGACCAACAGGCCCGTCAATAAATGAGACTCGCGTTTCCTTTACTTGTGACCTTGGTTATAAATCTGCTAGGTCCGCAGCGTGCGCGGTCGGCGCAGGCTAGGTCGCCAACCGACGCCGCGTCCTCTAAACATTCATGACGATTTAACGCTCGTGTGTAACTAGCACACTCTTAACGTGCCCTGTTTAACTACGACAATGACAATCAATGGAATTTTTCATAGGAATTTCTATAGGAATCCGTCTTTTGCTATGCCTGGAAAAGGCCGTTAAGCGGTGCCTGTTATTTCACAAAGACCTATGTAAGACCTTAACATGCAAATAAAGATTTTGAGTTTGAGTTCGAGTTTGAGTCTTGACGCCTTCTTCTTCAACTTGAATAGTAAAAAACTTTGAATTTAAGTAATCTCTGACAAATTTTTGTACATTACTAATTATTTTCAAAATAATGAACAAATCTTCATAAATTAAAGCCAATCTTCATCTTACAACCATGTTTGACACGTTGGCTATTAATATTAAGCAAAAAACTGCATCAAAATCGGTTGACTCGTTTAGGAGTTACGAGGCCAAAGCTAGACACATAGACAGACTGATATATCAAACTTATAACTCTACTATTCTAGCGAGGGGTTTTAAAAATATTTTTTGAAAAAAAAAAAAAACTATATAATTGACTACGCGAATGAAACTCCACTAAAGTAACAAGACAAAAATCATTAGTGGTTTAGGTCTAAAATCTTTGATAAAGATTACATTAATATTTTGTATACTTCATACATAGACTTACCATTAAATACTAAGACACTTGACAAGGATGACGATGAGTTTTAGACACGTGTTAGTTTTATTTATTTATGTAAGATTTAATTTTAGTCTAGTTATAAGTGTTTGTTCTTGTATTATGTAAAATGTTTGTTATAATAAATAAATGTCAGACACTCTTGGTGGTAAATGTTGATGCTCTAAAATGTGTTCGATGTTAATTTGGGCGCGCCATAGCTTGTCATGTGTTTAATGTGTGCTTATTATCAATGTCCTAGATCTACATGCCATGTACCTACTTCACGTTTTTTGTATGACTACGTATGAAACAAATATTATGGTGTACGTGTAAACTATTGTGATAGTTGTTATTGGTATTATTGACGTAATCTTGGCGTAGTTGATCAATCAAATATAATAATATTAAACATTCTGAAGCACAGCTAAACGTGTAATTTATTGAATTCTACGTAAAAGGTAGATATATATTAGGTAGCTAGTAGTATAGGGATTATTACTAAGGCGACAGATTACTAGGCCTTCTAATAACTCGTGGATTCATAAAATATCCAATAGTTTTTGTTCAAGGGTCGATTGGATTAGAATATAAAAAAAAAAAAATATCTTTATATTTTTTGGTAAAACTGGTACCTAAATTTAATAGTTTGTCCTGTTCATTTATTTTTAGTGCACTAGGACAACGTTTGTATTTGATTTTATAGAAAACGGTAAGCGTCTAAAATTATTTGAATTTTCTGGAATCTTTATCATATTGAATGAAACAACTATAGCCACACATCACTACGCCAAAGGCAATTTCAGGCCGCCATTTTTGTTTTCATACTTGATAAATGTTGCCTAAATAAAGTATAAATTCATGTTGCAATAGTTAATATAGTGAAAACATCGCTTAATGATACAAAAACTCCCAATCTAGTGTATTTTAAATCTATTTGTAACGGAAAATCTTAAAAGTTGTATAGGTACGTGATTCTACGCTTACATATGTGCGGCCCAAGACTGAATACATTTGCTATGCCTTCATGCGGCTGAGTTTAACGATAATAGACTTTAATGCTAAAGCAATAAGGAGTTTTAGTATGCTTTCAGTAAGATTGTTTGTTCGTTGATAAGTAGTTAGAAGTTGCTCAAGGCTATCGACTCGACGGAGGAGTAAAAACTTGGTCAAGGCCTGTTCTTAGTTAAATGGTTGTGTGTTTGGTTTTGGCACTCTCTAGCTCGTATTAGAAATTCTTAATGATTGAAAATTCATGTTAACTGTCGAAAGAAAATGAGGCGCTTATCGTTGACGTAAAAAATAATTAGGTCGTCTGTGGCCTACGAATTAATTAAATTCTAAATAAGTAGTAACAAAAATCTTGAGATATTTATTTAACTATCTAACGACATAACAGCGGAGATAAAACTATTTGACTAATGACTAAATTTCCAACATTATTCATATTCAAATTTACTAGCTAAAGTAGAAGTTAAATACTAAAATTTGGGCCTCATTCCAACTAGACACCTACTTACATAGTAAATACAAATGGAACAATAGCAATGGAGTAACGCAGCTCAGACAATTCTGCCGAACCCTTATGTGTCATTAGGCCTTGTTATAATGACTACAATTGTGTGAATGTCTTAGATTTAGTAGAAGTATACTTACCTAAGCAGGTAGGTAGGTATTGATCGTAGTAGCATGCAACCTTCATGGCACGAGACCGACCAACTGCAAGTATATACGTACTTACGTATCAATGAATAACAACTAGTTAAGTTGTAGGAATATTTATTTTATGAACAGAAGAATCCTTTGTTTGAACGCGTTGATCTCTGAAACTACAAATCCGATTCGAAAAAACTTTTTTCATTTGATCGCCCAATTATTGAAGAAAGTTATAAAATCGTAACTCGCCGTGTGAGAAAACAAGAAGACTGAAGGACATAGCTAGTATTTTAAACTGAATACTTTTTTCTAGACTAGTATTAAAAAAAGTATTTGTTTATATAACATACAGACGTGTATTTAACTTGTATATGTGTGTTTGGTGCGTTATCGTCGCGACGAACACAGAGTGTTTATAGGGCGATACGCGATTACGCCAAGAATATTAGATGTTAGGCTGTTACTATCTTTAGATACTTATCTGATTGTTTATCAAATAATTTCTTAGGAGATAGTAGATATAATAGTGTATAACTTCTAGTCACAACATTCCAGTTGAGAATACCAAAAAAAATTGTGGATATAATCGCTGGCACGGCAAATTAAAAAAAAGAAGTGACTACAATAAAATTAATATGGGACCACCCTATGAAACATAATTGCTGAACACATGGCATAATAAAGGCAAAAAAGAAATAAAAATTGAGAACCTCATTTTCTAATCGGTTAAAAGAGAAAGCCGCTGTTTTTATTATTTACCACTGACCTTTTGCGAGCCAGCGGAGTAGTAAAAGTCTGTAAATATCTACTCATTCATGCAAACGCGAAGCAGATATAATTTGTAATAAATTGTTAAGAAACCTTTTTACCCGACTGCCAAGGACGAGTTGTGTTTTAGCCTATTATTCGAAAAAAAAAAAAAAACATACTCGTATATTACAAAGAAATTCCTATTTTTTGTTTTATACTAGGTATAGTGGATTTTTGTGCCCGGATACTAGCAATAGGCTCGCCCCCTATTACATGGGACCTAAACATATCGGCGAACTGTGGGTGTACATTGGTACACCTCTGTCTAACCCTTCGCGGAATACAGGCGTGATGTTATGTATGTTTAAATATTAGTTTTATAAATACTTTTTATACAAAATAAATTCTTCGTCGCTTTCTACAATATAAATGCGTTTTTCTATAAATATCCTTGTAAACTTATTATGTATTTAGTTCTTTATAGTGTAACTGTTATGCTTTCCATAAACAGTTGAATCTAGAGTAAGAGTATTCTATTTTGATCCGTTGTCTATTTACGTATACAGTGTGGACCATGGCGCAACCGTCGAAATTTTGTAGGAGAATCAACGTTTAGTTTAGTAAAGTATGTAGTAGTAGGTATGTAAGTAGTATGGCAAAAAGATGTAAAAGAAAAGTAAAAAAATAATGCGAGATATTTTTGTTTTAAATCAAAAACCAAATTATCTACGTTTAAAAAAAATCTCCAGTATATGTTTTACAATACTAATCTAGACTTTAAGAGAAAATCAACAAAAAACATGCTATGTAAGTATACAATTTTCGCTCGTGACTGTACCTAGCTAGTAACTTGTATTTATAGGGTTCCTTTTTTTAGAAACCCTACTATTCTCGATGTGATCCAAATCAATACATCACACGTTGACCAATCCTTTCTTTATCCAGTCCGGTGTAATTTTGTATGCATTACACATTACTTCCCGATACGGTCTAAAGCCTACTGAGGTTCCATGATTACTGTTTCCCTCATACCCTGTTTAATTAGACTTCATTTCGCATAATTAGTAAACGACACATGAGAGGAGAATATTCGAACAGATATTTTGATACTGTTTTATATTCACGTTCATGTGGCCATTGGATTTTTAATTTGGTTTTCAAAAGCCGCGTTTGAACGTGTGTGCTGTCGGTTGTCAAACACGCACGTGTAAGTACATCCATTGTAGTATTAGCATTGTTTCGACACCGTAGTGGATCGCTCGCGGCATCACGGGCTGGCCGTAGTGAACGATATCGCCGCTCGCGACTCGTCCGCCTGCGCCCGCGCCGCTCGCCTCGAAATTCGTCGGTGTCATCGCACTGGAGTAGCCTAGTTACGACGATATTTCGATAGAAGTGGCCACCAACGTTTCCTCCCACTACCGACGCAAATTTGGACAGTTATTACGTATACGTATTATGACTGTATTTGATTGTATTAATAAATTATGCTCGTGGATGTTCATCCACCGAACGTCGACTCCCTGTTACTTTGAATTGACATTGCGTAATCTTTTATTATTTAAAAATTTACTCGCTATACTTTGAAAGGAATGAAGGGTATAATAATACAATGGTATAGACTTCCGATGTACTGTGAATAGGAATTTATAAAGAACTCGTATTTTGGTACTCGCTTTGTTATGTCAGGTCGAGGCAGTCGGCTTTGTCCACCTAGCGTATGTCTGACATCATTCTCCACATGACCTTACACGTCTAAGACGCACCGCTCGGTTCACACAAGTAGGTAGGTACGTATAAAAGTAAACGCTATAACTGTACAATGTACGTGGACGCAGATTTACTGGATTTATTAACTGGCCACTTACCAAAACGCTTACATAAGCTATTGCAACTTTGAATCAAAGTAAATATGCCTTTGTTACAAACATTCGGTGTTTCCTTTGAGTTTTAATAAACAATGGTCTTCAATTATAAAATGAAAATGAATGTATGGAGTTCTGCTAATTACTTTATGAAACAGTAGAGAATTTTTCGACAAAAGAGCCGAATTTTTCGTCTATTGCGTTTTACGTTACACAACAAAGCACAGTTAGATTTTTTCTCTTGCCATGTCAAAATTTGATTACGCGTTGTTCGCAACATTCAGATAAAGGGTTGGTTTTTATATTTCAATTAAATGTTGTTTGTAACAGTGAAATTTGTTTTTCGGTATTGTTACGAAAGCTTTGTTGATTAAATGAGGTATGTTCTATCATTCGTTGCGTGAGTCAATTAATTGAAACAGATTGTTTTGATGTAGGGGCCAGTGACAAGTAGCAAAGTAATAGCCCGCACATTTCCGTGTTGCATATTATTGCGAACTTTAAACTCTACATTATTGGTCCTAGTACGTCATGATTCGGACAACCTATTTTCTCAAATTTCGTTTGAAGTAGAATTCATACTTAAAAATTGAAGCGAATCACCTACTAGTAGGTAATCCAGATAACTAAACTTTCAGTATATGATATGACTAGAATTACTTTCAACTATATCAGAGAAGGTTAAAAAACGTATACGGTTTCATTTATGATTCATAACACCTGTTACTTAGTCAATAATTAATTTAAAGAAATAAATATTAATAGAACAATAAAAAGGAATTATGAGCAGATTTGGTACCTAAATAGCTTTTGTTTTTTGATATGGTTGCTAATCTCCTTACTTAATATAATTATTTAACATTTTACTTATAATTCGAATGACATCAGATCCAAAGTCCTTAAGTTGCACTTATTTATAAAATATACAGTCATTTGTCTGAAACGAACTGGAATTACATTAAGCCTCTTTGTAATAAAAACCGATAATTGGGTATAAAAGGCGAACAAAAGACGAGCGGTTTTCAAATATGCAAACGTTTGGTAGAGTTTTATAAATGCCAACATAGAAAGTATGGGAACATATGTTCACGCCTGTATCCCCGAAGGGGTAGGCAGAGGTGTACCAAAGTATGGGAACGGTTTCTATCATCACACAATATTGCATAATTATAGTCCAAATAACTCTGAGCAGGTCTCTTATTTATTTATTAAATATCTACTCAAAAGTGTTAAAGAATATTATATGTATTGACACAAAAGCATGCTAGAAAGTTTGTACAAAATTTCTCAAACATTTTCGGCCTTGAAACAAACTAATATTATGTCAATTACAAAATATTGTGAAGTAAAATGAAATAGATATATGTGTCATTGAATGCCGTTTGGGGTTGAAACGCTCGGGTCATGGGGTCCGAGCGCACGAAATCTTTTCAAAGAACTTTCCAAACGTTTGGTAGAATCTACTCGTGATCAGAGGGCTGGTTTGTTCCTTGCACAGAGAATCGGCATAGCCATTCAACGTGGCAATGCAGCCAGCCTTCTGGGCACGTTCCCCGCCATTGACAAGGATGACGATGAGTTCTTTGACGCCATTTAGTTTTTATTTATGTAAGTTTTAATTTTAGTATAGTTAGAGTTTGTTCTTATATTAGATTTAATTGTGTATTAATAAATAAAAATTACAAATAAATTAAATAAATATTATGCCTACTTATTTACTTAAATTCTGTAAGATTAATTACATAACATAACATATCATCACGCCTGTATCCCCGAAGGAGTAGGCAGAAGTGTACCAATGTACACCCACAGTTCGCCGATATGTTTAGGTCCCATGAAATAGGGGGCGAGCCTATTGCCACTAACCGGGCACAAATCCAAACTCCGACCTTGGTCGACTCGGGAATCGAACCCAAGACCTCTAGCGTAGCAGTCGCGCTTAGCACCACTAGGCCAACGAGGCAGTCTTAAGATTAATTGATAGCGAATAAAATGTTTTGTTAGGTACTTATTCGTGGGACGTTAGAGTTGACTTTTACAATTGTTCTTTTAGAAGTTCAATTTAGAAATCGTTGTGTTCGAGTGACGGCAAGGTTACGTGTAGACCCTGATGTCATGGATTTTGTAACGAGGCCAGTTAATAAATATTAGGTACCTTTAGAGGTAAGTATACAAGTAATTATATACCGTGAATAAATAAAAGGTATATGAAATATGAATAACAGAAATTATCTGATTTTATATCCTCATAATGTATTATTAGCTACACGTAGTGTTGGGACCTTTTTCCTAGAACTGCAAAATTTGAACCATTAGACTTATTAGCTAATTAGTCCCTTTCAAAACTCGAAAGCGAGTATTCAATAGCTTATTGAAATATTGTCACAAAAAAAAGTATTACTTATCGACCGATAATTAATTCCAGCAAAACTGAGATCCCACTTAAAATCTGAATAAAAATTTCTTATAAAAGAAAAGTACTAGATCAAAGAAAATTTTCCGCATATTATTACAGCATAGATCTATTAGAGCATCGTACCAAACTGGCCATCCTCGCAAGAGCGACAATGGCCGCGACTTGCTTTGTCCATTATTCGGCACATACGACGGCCTAATAACAAGCACAGAGCAACAATGCATCGTCCAGCCACCGAGCTATCTCCACACTCGATTTGACTTGAATAGAACGTTACTACGCGAAATATGTGTACAGCTACTGGACGCCCGAATAAAGTCATAAGCTTGAAGAGTTTGGCAGACACTGTTTTATGAAACAGATTGTTTTGTGTTACATCTTTGAATTAAGTCGGAGTTTTTTTTTATTAAACGATTTTAGCTCTAAAAGAAGTGTATATGAAGGTTAAAACGTCCGGTACGAATTTATTTACAATTATATACTTGTCTAATTGAACAGCCAATACTTCCGATTATGATAAATACTATTTTTTTTTTCAATGGGCAAAATTTTTTAATAGTTATTTTGCAACAATCATATAACAAAAAAACATTCCTCTGACTTTCCTATGATTTCTCTGGGAGCTGCAAAATAAGCCTCTTTTAATAATATGCTGTACTTGAAAATTAATAACAATTTTTAATAAAATAGTTTAGAGCTTATTGGGTTGCGGTGGATTTTAAGTAGAGACTAACAGTTGAGCCTGGTTGGCTGAAAGCGGGCTCTCACAGACCGGATACTTAGGAACAATCCAGTTGAGGTTGAACCATGTCGCCGGATCGATCTGCGGGTGTGTGATCGCCACTTATATGTTCCTTGATAGCTTTCTGTGAAGGGATCTGGAAATTGTAACAATGATTTCTTGTTTTATCTGGAAAGCTTACACTGTTAAAGGAAAGCGTTTCGCAACTGTAAGCCAACATTGCAACTGTAAGAAAACATTTTGAGCTAAGCACAATTCAATTTAGACACTTGAAGGCCAAGCCAAACGGCCAAGAAAATGCAAGTTTAAAGTATCATCATTATGATAATTTTTATTGTCTTTTCCCTTGTAAAATTAAAAAGTTTTTCTTTATCCTATAGTTTTTCATCAAATACAAAATGAAATGAAAAATATGACAATACTAGGTATGTGAACAAATAGAAAATAAAAACCTAAAACCGTTTACTGATTTCGAATTTTTGAGCGCTTACCACTACGTCGCGGTTTCCGATGGAATTTGAATAGCTTGTAGTTATGTTGTTGCTGGCGCTGCGCGTTACATATTCTACATACGTGGCTAAAGGGATTGTTAGGATTCCGTAAATCGCTCCGCACGGTGAGCAGTGCAAGATTGTTGAACGAACCTGTTGAAAGTAAACCCAAGTATAAATTCCGATTATGATAAATACAATCTATACTATCGTATTTTTTTACTACTTCCAAGTTAAAGTACTTATGTCCTGAATTTTGGACCCAGAATGAAATCTTTCCTGAATTTTGGAAGCTGTATTCGCTTGCAAGAAGTCTGAATAAAAAAATCAAATCTTTTTACTTTAAGGTTTCCAAATTCAGTGACTGAATTGGAATTTAATTGAGGTAATGCTTTTAGGCTAATAAAAACATCTTTATGCTCATAACTAAGAGAGAAAGCAATGCCGCAGAAGAAACAATACTTATATCCTGAGAAAATAATAATGTTCGTATTTAAACAACAATTCTATGAAATGAATAGAATTTGTAAGTAGGACGTTAATACAATTGTACGGCAGAGCTCGTCACGCGCACAGTTACGTTTGTATCTGATCAAATAACTGTAAACCACAGTTCACCTTTAATGATATGTGATTTTACGAATACGATATATTATTAATATTTAATTATACAAATTCTATACTTATTGTTGTGCAAACGTTAATGACAGATATTGTTGTGGCAATCAAGTTTGTGAATACACTCAATGGGTATTGTGTAAATGCTCAGTTAGGCTTTTGTTTCAGCATCTCTCCCCAATTGGTATCTAGGTAGCACCCGTTATGCAAGACAATTAGGGAAAATGGGAGGCGAAGGACCGGGTGTTGTGGCGTAATTTAGAGAGGCCTATGTCCAGCAGCGAACAGCTGAGTTGATTGATTGTTTGAATCAATGTATAATTGTTACTACTCCTTATTAAATGAACACCAATTTCATATCTCACTGTTACTAATTAGTAGAATAAAGAGGCTCGTGGCATGCGCCTTGATCGGTGAACATTCTTTAACATACCGACACTCCCCCGTGATTCCATAAGTTCTTAAAGCCGTTAATCTCCTTTGGCATATCTTTGGCAGTCTTTAACACTTCTCAATTCTGACCAGCCTTACCGAGGTATACTATGTTACCCAGTAAATAAGATCCTAGAAGTCAAATAAGCAGTCGCTCCATATAAAATAAAGTATTCACCTGAAACCGGTAAGAAAAGAAGCCAAACTCAACATGTGAAACGTCTAGGCAGAAAATTTGAAAACAATTATATACAGGTATTTTCAATGTAGGTAGGCTTCCAATCCATAAACAGACACTATATAATAATGAGTGATGATATACATACATGTAGCTTTATATAGAATAATCCCTTGTCCTCTTGTCTTCCTTTGAGTAATATCAGGAGTGTAGGCTGTGTCAGTCAGCGACGTCCTTTGTACAACGATCTTCGATTACCAAATTGATTGCCAAGCGATTTTAGACCTAATTATCTTCAGTGATTGTTCATTGTTCCGTACAACGGGAGGAGTGCTTCAGTAAATTGGAAAGCCTCCTTATAGGCTTTAATATCGATAAGATTCAATTTGGCAAGAAATATACTCAGAATCCATCATACTATAATTTGAATGTAGTTTTTATTGTAAGTGGTTTAAAATATCAAAAATTTTGTAAATTCAAAAGGAAATTATAATTTTCGTTAAACTAATAATACACTTATATATTTTCTAGATGTACTTTACTTGACCTTACAACAAATATTTTACTAAAACAACTTAAATAATGTTTTCTTTATTTAAAGTAAGTAAATTTAAATTTCTTCATTCCTTCTGTTTAGAAAGATATATTTTTCTTTCACCAATAATTAGACAAAGCCTTATAGGTACTAATAAAATTTGAAATATCTGTAACATAATTATTAGACTGTTTATCATAGCCGATAGATAGCACATAGAACCATCTGATAACAACTATTTACAAGTATGACTAGATACCTGTTACTAAGCCACTATTATTTAGAAATTACACTAAAACAGAGCTAGGGGTAAGTATAAAAGGCAAATGACGATGCCTTTGTAAAAACTAATTTCCTAACAATTTGATGTTCAGCTCTGTAGATGACAAATAGATTAAAACCTCGCAATATTTAAAGTATGTCAGGACTTACTAGCTTAAGATCTTAAAGAACCAGAAGACAATTAAAGTTTACTAAAGAACAGTGTTACAAACAGATACCTTATTTCCGAACGTCAGTTAATGAGAGTAAAGGCTTTGATTAAAATAGGTTTTTCGTAGAGGAAGGTAATCTCATCATTATCCTAGCTTAAGTCTAATAAATTCAGGCTTAAAATTCACAACTGAGTTTATTTTATAATGATAAAGGAATGAAAGCATTCTGGTGTCAAACCTATCGTTTCACAAAGCCTGCTGTGGTCAGTTAGTAACGTAAAGCAAGTACTAGAGTTTTCAGGAGTGTATTCACATGATACGATACTATATAGTATATACGATATCGAAGCAAAGTAAATGTATGAAACATATCATTCACATTGGCCCATCCGATATCGGATATCGGTATCGTAAGTCTTTTTTTTCTTGCTGCAGTATCGTATCGCCGTTCGATACCGGTATCGTATCGTATAATGTGATAAGCTCCTGAAAATTCTAGCACTTGCTTTACGTTAGTAACCGCCAACAGCAGGCTTTGTGAACCGATAGGTTTGTGTAATGAATAACGTAGTACCCTCGACAAGGTGACAAAGGGTATCTGTTACCACGTCTCCTGTAGGCGTCCTGTCTGACCTTTACTAAAACCCTTTGTTTGTTCAACAAAAGACACGTGTAACCTCAACACCTACTCCGTTCACAAAAATATCAGAATTCTGTTACTCCTAATGAGAACAGCTATTCATGAATTATATTTGTTGTAATAATGAGCGTGATATAGAATTTCGCGACACGAGGCAGCTTAATTATGTCTGGGTTTATTTACGCCAAAAAATGAATATAAAGAACGCATTATATCATTATACTCATTAGGCATCTACAAAGGTGCACTGCTCAGACAGACAGATCAGAATCCCTCATTAATGATGTCCACCAACTACGTCATGCATGCATACCACATCATCACTGGACATTAACAGCTGCAATCAACGTAACAAGGTTGATATTCGAAATCAATTAAGACATATAACGAGCGGACGATATGGACATAGGTACTAGGTACATGTGGAAATGCTTGCATCCCCATGCCTCAGTGATATCAGTTTACAAAGGCAAGTAATGATCTAAGTCATTAGTATCTCGTCGCACGTAACCACGTGGCATGCCAATAGCACGCATGGCCGGCTGGCCGCATGTAATATCCCGACTGTAGTTGATGGACAAATTAATGGAAACACCGGGTATATCTCTCTAAGATATTACATGTAAACTATGATGTACCTACCACGTACTTAGGTATTAAATTATGCTAGTAATTAAAAACAAAATGGAAGCGTGAAATCTACTTACTGTATATAGACCACTAATCCCTAGGCAGGCACCTATATTAATCTAATTTCTTTAAATTGTAAATAACCAATACAATAATAACGACGATACTCGTATTCACATCGGATACTATTTACATAAATGCTGGGCTTTTTACAAGGTAGAGAGGTTAATAAGCGACTTCCAAGATCGAGGAGCTTTTTTTGATCGACTGCGTGTATTTTTTCCGTATTTTTAAATACAGCATATACTATGGTCTGATTTAAAAAAGCATTTTCTTTCCAACACGTATTACAACTTCACTCATACGCTTCCACTATTAATCTGTAAGTCTGGTTCATATAATAATTTTACCTCAAACTCATTTGCTGAATAATTATGGCGCGTATTAGGAAATATTATTTAATTTCCACATTATAAACGGAATGTATTTCAGACTGACTTAAATGCGTTGTGACTTTGTTTACCGTAACTTTGTTAATATTTTCCGGCAGCCAAATAATTTGACACAAACAACCACGCGAGCTCAGGGCATCCAAGCGAATAATTCCTCATAAGGGTTCAACTTGTCAAGGGTTTTAAGCATTAACGTATTCATGTAAATTTAATTCACTTCCATGTTCACTTTCGCTTGCGTCATTGCATAATGTGAACATCTAGCGAGATAGTATAATTATATGCGTCGGTACCACATCTGGGAACCGTTAAGATTCCCAATGTATCGACTAGTTGGCATGGCTCGCTGTCTGCAAGTGTTACACCTATATCGCAAGTCTTACGTTTAAAATTCAATATTCGTGCGACATAATATATGAAGTGTATATAATATGCACCGCACATAACTGACGCTTTCAAATGCGGTGGAGATTTGAGATATTTGGTATTTTCAATTTTACATATCGATGGAAAATGGCATGGAAATAGTGGCTTAGAATGGGAATCTGAACTTTTATGCGATTGTGCTTTGGAGGTGGATTATGTTCAGAGGAAAGGCTGGATATTTTAAACTGTGGGAACTTTTAAGTTGGACCTCGTAGAAGTACTGTCGGAATGTTGAAACGTCAAGTGATTGCAGTACTACAGTAGCAATGGTCATTGGTCATTGTTCTTGAATGTTGTAACCGTCATTACACGTAATAGAGTCGATCATTAAAGTTATGCAGTGGAATAATTTCCATCATTATCGACTGTTGTTAGCGTCTTATTTTTTTCCTACTGTTGTAGTACTTGTACTGTTTTCCGTCAAATGCATTTATTGAAAAATGGTTGTCTTAATTATTTTAAGTCATCGTTTTGAGATAGGGAGTTGACGAGTAATTCGACGAGTTTTAGATACTTAAACTTTGCGGCAGTAAGTGATATGGAAATTAACGCCAACATTTAAAGCAAACCGTATTATTTATCTTTTCACAACCAGCTAATTACGTCACATAAGTGGCTTCTAGTTAACGAATGTAAATGTCCTGTCACTCAGTGCACTCGTAATCTGTAGTAACTCTAATAGCCGGTGCATAATTAATTAATTAATTTTCTCCACCGAGTTTGACCGTTACTCGTTTAAAATACATTTTAGTTCTTATCGCAAAAGTACAGTAGAAGTACCTACATACTTATCCTGCAAATGGTTTACAAACAGGATATTTTCCTTGATCTCGAATAGCAGGAAAATGTGCAGTTTCTGAACTTAATGAAAGACTAGCTAGTAGATGGGTTACTAAGTAGGAAACTTAACAGTAATAACAGGAAAAAATGTACTATGGGCACGTAGTAATAATTATATTTTTATTCATGGTTCTTCCTAAACCATACTGTGCTTTGCGTGATGTTAACAGGAAATATACCTAAATACCTACCGATCGACGTTAGTTGGGTAAAAATAATGTCACACAAACTTCGTGTATACTCGAAAATTTTAGCACAAAATTCCGTTAAAATTCCGTCTGCAAAAATAAGAGCCAAAAACAGTCAAAAAAGAATATTCAAGCTGAGTTTTCAACATATTTTAAGATGAACTGCGACCGTCTCATTTTCTCATAACTTTAGCATGCTTAGTTAGGACAAAGTAATTGAGAGCGTTCCTAGGTGTAGACCAGGCGCCTCATTCCGCTATTTAAGAGTTGCTTGAATTGACCGAATGACCTGCTTCATTTGGTAATTTTTACGATAATTGGCATTCTGCTGTCATTACGATCATTAATTGGTCATTTTCCTTCGAGAGTTCGATGAGATTATGGTAGGCTTATCTGAATACGAAAAGACACAATGACGAGTACACTGACCGATCACTGAAATGCATTTAAAATAGCGGAATCAAGGCCTTGTATGATGTGTACTAGCTTGTTAACTCCGGTGCAGTAATGAAATAATGTCGGCGCTCCTTAAATTGCCCCTGAGTCTTGTTAGATTGCAAGCTACTAGATATCCTCGTATTAACGTGGGTTTATTGCAAGCGTGATATACCTGAGGCGATCTACTTTTTGAGGTGAACGTCTGTATATTCAGAAGGTACCTTATTTGGTCCAATATTAAAAAATTTAGACATCGTAGATGCAGTTTACGGCCAGCTATTAGGACACGCCAGAGTATCTAATCCTTTTTTTTACGAAAAATTTATTACCTGTTTAGGTCTAGGAAGGGTTCTGACGGTTTCAGTAGGTTAAATATTTGAATGTCATGACAATGTGACTGCAATACTAGTAAGATGAAGCTTTATTTTAGAAAAAAATTATATGTACTTTCCGCGTAGCCTTTACAATATAAAAGTAAGCATCCAAGTTAGACCAAAGTCTTTTAAGTGACCGATAGAGCAAAAAATTCTTTCAAAGACTCCCAATAAAGAAGCTAGCAGTTTTACTATTCCGTGTTTTACGACACAGCTTTGTCGGAGGTTTTATTGCTTATATACATAAACCCAAGGCCTCCTGAATCTCCGTAGCTCTGCCAAAACAGTTTGTACGAACAAATGTTTTGGCTGCGACTCGTCACAAATGCGCTTTTCATAAACATTTTCAATGTCCAGACTTGTACGTAGCTCACAAGTATTTGATTTGGGCTTTATACAATTTGACTGGAGATGTATTCATACTAAAGTTTGTTTACAAATGTTGTAAAATCTAGTCTTACTCATAGTTTTATCGTCATAGCTTCAGTATCTATTACATACTATTATGCGGAGTCATGTAGCAGAAGCCAGTAATTTTACAGAATAGTCCGTCTTTATCAGTAATAACTTAAATAACGTATTTGTTTTTACTTAAGATTGTTGATTTGTATTAGCTGTAGAGTACAGTAAAATCATACCCATTTCGAAAACCCTACGTTTTTAACATTTTGTGGGAGTTATTACTAATGAAATTGTTGCTTCCGTAGTTCTTGTGCTGTCTTGACAAAGGCCTGCCATTAAATTCCATACAGAGAGTCCTCTGAAATTTATGTTACATAACCTCGCCGTCCCATCCAAAGGAATACATGTTATAAGAAAATTTATTCCAGTTGTAATTAGCCAGGTAAGTAGTGAAATAGCGAATTTAAGATGATTATGCTACATTACTATGCACAATAGTAGGTACGTGGGCAGCTCCGTGTTTCAGAAATAGAGGAGTCAGTCTTGTTTCGTTAATTACGTACAAAAGTAATTCGTTTTCAAGGTCAGCGACGCGATCTTTTGTCTCTTGTACTGTGTCTGTCATTTGTTAAAGGGACAATTGTTTCAGAGTTAATATGCGAATCTAAATTACAGGACAGAGAAAAGTACCGGGAAAAGTATACTAACTCGAAAATGACCCTAAGATTGCTATGTTGTGCGAGTGTATAATGGCCAATCACAATTACCAGTGTTACACGCAATGTCCGTATTAACACGTTTCCTCCGTTCATACCATTGTTCCCATCATTACGGCCCTAATGGCGTCTCTCCGCCATTTGTAAAGCCACAAGTCGATACAGAATTGGGATAATCACTTCAGTCGACTAATGAAAACATGATTCAGCTCTAGATTAGTCAACGTCTGAATAGCAGCACGCTGGGATGATTGCTAATCGAGCTCCTTTATGCAATAAATGAAAAGTTTCCTACCAAAATAAACCCTTCGACCTAGTTACGTTTCATTAATAACGTCAATACACAAAATTAGTTGTATTTGAACGGGAATGTTGAAATGAAAAGAGTAAATCGAGGAACGGAATCAATGTACTCGGATTGATAATCTCCAGCGACGATCGCGGCGGGGGTGTAATACAGCATAATGGTACCATAGCCGAATTGAGTAAGACGGTAAATATAAATTTCCTAATTATAATTTTCACGGGAACAGGGACGTCGCGTGCGCTCCGCTGGTTGGCTAAACTCCAGTTTTATATTTAAACGAACTAGTAGCCACTGACATTTTATGAAGGAGATTTAGAAACATTTCGAATTGTGCCATAGTCATAAAAGTTTAGTTGCTCATCGAGTTTTTGCCGAGCGAGTCCTCGGTCCCTTATGCAAGTGCAGAGCTGTTAGATAAACCGCACCTCGCGGCTCGCGGCCGGCTGACGTCGTTTTACATGAATATCGATGCAGTAATTACCGCAGATAAGAATCTCAAGTAAACAAACAATGTATGTAGTGTGTCGTCACTTGACGTGCAATGGACTCTGTTCTCTGCATAATCGTAACACTTCGATAACTCGTATTGAGCGCAACTATCAACTACTCACTGCGGATTTCTGTCCTAAATACTAGAATACATAACTCGTTTAATGTAGGTACCCAAGTGTGATCTGCAGAAGAGGTGAATGTACAACTGAAGGTATATGTAGCTACGTGCGGAGGTCAATGACCGGACTCTGTTAAATTACGTTAATATTATCGCAATCGTATGATACATTTTATCGCCGTCAAATTAATAATTTTAACACGTAATTACACTTCAAAATACAGCGTCAACTCAAAATGATGAAAGACTACAAATGTTACAAAATTTAACTCAATATACGTTTACATTTCAAAATGGCATGTGTAAGTAATAGGGGAATCTAGAAGCACGTGTCGTAAATACACGTGCTCAATCTTGACGATTCCACTTGAGAATTAAATTCCTTGTAGATCTACTTGACGGCACGAGTGCTTTGTTAATTCTGTTGCTCCCGTTACTCACGGACTATGTATGTACAAATACGAGGTATATTGTTGTATTGTAGCCAAATATTGCCAGCCAAAAGCCAGAAGTTATAATCTTCTCTTTGTACTAAATGTACTAGAAATATAGTTGCAGTTTACTTCGGATGTAAGTTATTTTTCCGTACTAGTGATACAAAGGCCACTGGGGATATTTCTCCTCTGTGAGATCTAATAGAAATGTAGTCACACTCAGTAGACTACCTTCTTTACTTATTCTTTTTACGTGACTCTTGAAGGAGGTACATTTTCCAGCGTCTTGTTTGTAAAATGTTTAATTTTTTTGACTTTTTTGTAAAATGTTTAATTTTGGTTGGTTTCTCTACAGCCTGAAACCAATTGACGAATTTATGACGACCTATAAGATTGTTCTCAAAAAATATTTTATCTTGCCTAATTCCCATAGAAACAGAAATAACTCGGAAGACTCTCACCTAAAACATTTTCTTTACCAAATTGAAAAGCCCTTTCCTCAAAAAGTTACATAAGAGTAGAAGTATTTCCTATTTAGTTCACTATTTATGGTTTCGTTTATTTTTGGTTATTTAATTAGGTAATTTTATTCTTGTTATCCTTATAATAAAACTTTGTCCACGTGGATCTATTTTTATCAATCTACTTCAAACAGGAAGGGCCGACGGAATTAATTTGCAAAGAATAAATATTGTTACGTCAAATATAGTTGGATTCAATTTTAATGGCGGCTGTGAAGTTAGCTACACGCTGCGCAGTACCTCGCCCCGCACCCCCGCTGGCGCATAAGTTTGTTACTGCGCAGCGACACGCCTCGTGTTCAGAGCCGCCATTAAGTTTGCATCGTACTGTATCTGTTATCTACCTCTACATGCAACCGGGTTATCGTTCAATCATGTGCAACAAAGTTACTATGATTTATTTACATTTAGCGATAATATTAGTATTCATATATATTTGTATAACATGATATTAGTGGTAATTTAAATCTACCATCGATACGAAAAGAAGAAGAAGAAGTGGTAATAATTAGACTCTAACAACGGCCTTAATTAAAGCGTCTTATTAACCGACTGCGGAACTAAAAAGGAAGGTCGTGTATTTTTCTTATTGCCAACCAGAAACATGCAGTTTATCATATCATGAATTGCTGTTATGAGTTCTATCATATTCCAACCTAACTAAGCAAGACTGATATCATTTTTATAATAGGTACCCATTTCTCGGAAAGGTGGGCTTCCCCGATAAAAGGCAGACAGTGTTGACTAACACAACAAGCAACTTAGTATAAAAAAAAAAAAAAAACAATAAAAAAGTAAGTTCTTATACATTTTCAATTGTTTCGAAAGTTATGTAGAAGTAAGTGAACCTTTTGATTCGTCTGGGGTATTTTTGCCTGGCAACACTGCGCGTTCTTGTATTCTGGTTCATTGCAGTTCCGAGTGGATTCACTAAGGAATAAGCTTGTGGGTTGCCAACTTCTGCTCGTTATACCGAAAAGTCATTAAAACTCGAACGTCCTAATGGAATATGCTTATCGAGAATTGATTTTTTGTATTCATTATGCTCTAAAATGCTTGTCCCACAACGGTATGCCAAAACTCATCTGCTTAAAAAAACTCATTTAAGACTTTTAATATTATTTATTACGTGTCAGATTTTTGATTGAATATTATTTAAAAACAACCGAGAGAACGGGAAAATGAATGTCCATTTCCTGGACTGAACTATAATGTACAAATAAATTAAAATTTGTTAGAAAATAATAAGAGATAAAAGCAGGAAGGTACTACAGTTTATTGAATGATGTTATACTTCAACGAGTACTGAGAAAATAAGATTTAATGTTTTATTGGATAGCAAATAACAACAAACAATGTAAGAAGAATGGGAATTCCATTGAGCCGGTGTTACTAATTAGTTTTAAAAGGAAAAAGGAAATCCTAGATCTTTATAAAATAATATTATCAAAGTCTCTTATTTTTTTCCGACGGTGAAAATGCTTTTTTTATTTCGATATTGTATCCATAGAAATGTAGGATTAACTTTGTAACACGAGCCAGCAAAAATTGTGATTTTTTTTTCTAGTGTCCAATCAGGATTTTTTCGACCATTAGGTAACGAGCAGCCTAGCCTAGCTTGTAGTACCCATATCAAAGGCTTTTCATACCATTGCACGGATTTATAGTGTCAAAGGGTTGCAAGCTTACAGTATATAGAATAAACTAGAGTGCGCATGTCAGGGTATGAACCGTGAACACTAGTATGAACTAGATTCGTAGTAAAAATAGTATCAAAAAAAGCGCACCGTTTAACTAAAACCATCTCAGATTCTAACATCATCCTAATTATATCAGAACTATCGACATTAAAGCATAAACGACGGATAATAAATTAAATTAGTTGACGAATGTATAGAACATTCTTCAACTGACTTAAATTATACAGCAAAAAATATGCTTACTTTTAAAGGAGAACTATCGATACTAGCGGTCTACAGTTATTTAAAGTCTATGGTTGCCAAATTGACACGTGAAATCCGCACCCCATTCAGGTACAAAATCTATAAAGGACCAGACGGAACTATTTGCGTATAATCAAAGGAAGACGTAATTATTTTGCCAGATTATGTCCTACGGTATGGTCTACGTCACTAAGCTTCATTTATATAGAAATAAATTCGCATATTAAATTTGAAGAAGAGCACTAGACCAGAATAATTTCAAATTTCTTGTTGAGTACTGAGGTTATTAATTTAGATGGTACTTATTTAAAAAGGTTGGTATAATATTGTTAAAGTTAACATTTAGGACCAAAGTTTATTAACATTAAGATTAACCAAAAAAATATTAATTTTGTATTTTTGATGGTTTTTCAATATACAATATGTCATACTGGAATTTTAGCTCTCAAATGAAAATTATCTGTTGTTGGAAAAGGCGGCCCTGAGTAATTTATTTGTCACGTACTAAGGCGTTGTGCGCTCTTAAGTTTGAAAATAAATGCTTTTTCTTTTACAAGTGTTGTTTGCTCCACATAGCCAATTACGATTCATCAAACACCTAGCATTGGTATAATCAAAAATGTAAGGTGTTGGTCTTGACATTATGATGTTTTTTCAAGTATGTTCTTCTTAAATACTTTTTTGATCTACGTTGTCATCATCCAATAATCCATGGGGTCAGTCGCCTCGAGGGAAGCCAGTTGCCACCAAGCTGGTCTGAATTGGTGACCACTCGGATGTACTGTCTCTGGCAGTAACCAGCAGAAGCATTGTAGAACTGAATAATTAAGTAAATCACACTGTCATACTCATCCAACACCTAATATTGGTATAAATAATCCTAAATATAAATTCTACAAGACACGATGACGTTAGCAAGTACGTGACGAGTATGTAGAACCTTCTTGCCTTAACCACCGTTACTCGTAGGCAGCGGAACGTCATTAGAAACCCGCTAGAGTTGGTATTGCGACACAATAGTCGCAACACAGATACGCATAGATTAGGCGAGCCGCAGATACGGCATTATCTATTTAGTGCAACACTTTTGTTCATCGATTATTTTTGGACGATGCTTTTATTGATGTTACTAGTCATTGGAATAATTAACTGAGTATCAAAGTTGAAGAATTTTTATTTATTGATGTTTTTTAGGATTTCGTCTTCATGAAGTCTCTAGTTATTGAAATAATGAACTATGAACCAATCTAGAAAACCGATAATAATCATTGGGCTGCTATGCTCTACCTGGCTTATTACTCTAAATCTTAATACAATGTAAATGTGTTAGGTACTAAAAAGTGAGGATACCGCTATGAAAAATGTTTTCACAGAAGAACTGGTTTTTTGATCAAAGTAAGGTCTGTAAAATGTGGACCACATTTTTATACTAATAGTTTTTTCAATTTGATTTTATACTTAGTATATGCACCTATATTTTACATACGTATCTGTGACAGCACCTGATCTATTGGCTTCGTCTCTAGAAAGGTCGGTACATTTTTTCACGAGTGACTATGGAGTGAAAGTCGCCGGTGAGCGGGCCTTTTTTGGCATTGCCAAATAACTTAGTATGAAAGGCCTCGCTTAGTAACAACCGAGTTATGCTCTGAGAAACTTTTTAATAATATTTGACTGGTTTCTCTTCTTAAGTTTAACAATCAATTGTTTTGATCTGATTAAGGAAAACTTTACTTTTGTTATTTTATTCCGTAATTTAAATTGCTTTTCATATTTCCTTTTGGAGTTATTTATTTAATATAATTTGTATAATTTATATTCCTGTTTGTTTCCCTAATATGTTCACTTTTTTTTAATTTTACCGTCTCAATCGCACGTTAACGCTGTGAACATCTTTAAATAAGTCAGGAAAGCTAAAATGTACACTCTGCATTAGTTTTTCAATAAATCTTTTGCATTCTTGGTTAGAGATACATGAATAAATAAATAAGGAAATTAATTGGAGCACAGATTTTGTAAGAATTAAGTGCATTCATTTACACGACATCGAAGCATTAACCATCAGAAATTAATAAAACTATTACATATTGCACATAAAGCTGGCACAATAGTGAAATAATTTGGATATCGCGTGTTCGGTGATATTTCAACGGTACGTAATTCGTGCACAGGCCTTCCCATGGATAACTAAGCTCGATGACGTAGAGCGTCAATAGTTCGTTATGTTATAACTGTTGGCTTCGGATGCCATCGCGCCACGAAAGAATTTCGCAAATCTTCCGTCCTATTTCGGCTTTACAAAACGTACGTTCCTCTCGTTCTGACACGTTTCACCTCTAAAATGCTATTCGGTTCCAGACAGCGCCGAACTTGTTGGACTGGTTTCTAAAAATAGCGGAAATTGCCGATTTTTTTGAGAATAGCCTAAGGTCTACACTCTACAGCGTATCTAAGTTAATTGTTTGACCGCTTGCTCATTTGTGCTGCGATGTACTTTAAGATTTACGGCCCCGTTGGTTTTTATCTATTGGATTATGTTTTTACGAAGCTAACGGTTCCCGTATTTATTCAATTAAATTAATTTCCTTAGAACTTCCTGTTAGTAACATCGTCTGATAACAGTAACGGTACTGTAGCTTGGTGTTTGGTGACGCGCGTAACGAATTGGTTCGCTAATAGAAAACGTATTCATCGGAACCAAATCTCGTATTTTAATCTACTATTAACGTCGAGTGGGAAACTATGGGAGCAGCATGATGTTAATTAAGGGCTGGCCAGGTGTCAAGTGCTGCCATTAATGTGATAGTTGAAGAAGATTTCGATTAAAATGTAGATCGACACGTCGATTGAGTAGTTCAACTGTAAATTGTATTACTGGGAAACGGCAATAAACAAAAGAATGTGGAATAATGGCATTACTCGTCATGTTGGTGCGACACACGCACGTCTGCATGTGATTGTAGTGAAGCGTTGTTTAAAATGTGACCATATTTACTTTGCAATCGGAGTTATATTCGATAATTTTGATGGCGAAGATTGGTCGGAGTAAAAGGTTGTCTGCTTGAGTTACGTGGCTTTCATTCTAATGACGGGTCGTTGCCAAATTTCTATAAGTGAGTTGAAGCGAAGCCGGGACGGCGTCGACAGGCCGGCAGCGGTCTATCACCGAACCTGATTTAACTTAGGTGTTCATTTCTTTTTGTACCGATACACGGCTGCCGCGTTAACATTTTGCTCGATTTGTTCGAACATAATAAGCAGACTGCTGATAAATTAGGTATATGATCGAAAAAACGCAGAGTAATTAGTACAAGCTGCAAACACGTGCTCCATAATATGGGTTAATAAAAAATGCTGGCAATTATTTCGTTGAGGCACGAAGTGTAACCAAACCAGGCAGTAATAAGTATTTAATTTACTCGTTTGACTGGATATCAATTTGCCAATTAGCCAAAATGCAACGATAACTTTCAACTGGTGAATTACTTTCTTTACGTTTATGTTTAGATATATGTGTCCAGATAAGAATCTAATAGAAAACTGGAACAAATTTTAAAATGCAATACAATCAATATTGCGTGATAATAAAAATAATGTCGTAGGATTTATATTAGTACTAAAAGATCTAAAACAAAAGCCGGACAAGTAGAGCAAAACTGAATACTTGTACACGTAGGACTAATTTGACTTACCTACAGACAATGTCCCTTTTTAGAATGGTAACCAGGTACCTAAAAGTTCCAAATAATTATGACAAACTTCGTTTGGACTAAATCTAAAAATGCTATCATGTAATACCTGAATTGCGATATAACGGCATGCGATCCAAAAAAGCCATTAAAAATTAAGTCTGAGTATTCCAATTTCGTTCAAAAGAGGGTGGAAAGCATCGATACTTATAAAACAACACTTAAAAGAGAAAAGAGGCTTTCGTTGTTCGAAAACTCTTTATATAATGACACCGAGAGCTTACGGTTCATGGAAACGTAGAGGCGATTAGGTATGCGATAACTATAAGTTAAAAATTAAAACTCCCGTAAAAATTTGGAAAATCGCTAATAACTTTCAAAAAGCTGAACAAATTTTCATGAATTGTAGTAAAGAATCACTTCGATCAAACAAAAAACTGCATCATAATCGATTCATTCGTTTACTAGCTTACAGATAGACCGATACGTCAAACTTATATCACCCCTTTTTGAAGTTACAAAAATATTGACAACCCATACGTTAAAGTAGAAATAAAAGTACTAATTATGAAATCCCCCTTGTAATAATCGCTTCAGGTTAAGATAAAACATATTTTATGCGGCCACGAACCGCAACTATGCAGATAATACAAGCCTATTAGAACGTTGTTAAGCTCTCCGTCGACCGCTTAAAACTAAGTTTGTTCACTTAACTAAGTTAGCCGGTTTTTCATACATGTTACCGTGTATGAAAAACTGGCTCAACCATGCACACTGAATGGAACTAACTTGGTTTATCTCGCAGTGGATGCCCGGCTTTATATTCCTTAATGTACTTATCTTGAATTATTAAAAAAGCCTTGATAACCAGCCCTTTGTTACAGTACTTACAGTCTATCGTGACTGAAGGACGGCCTTTTTATAAGTTTTCAATTAGTTTCCTTAGCTCGGAACTACTCATCAAATATGTATTGCGAGCACGCTTACAGCACGACTGTTGCCGTTGTGGAAGCGAGACGGCGTACTACACCGCATATAGCGCCGTCTCGCTTACTCGTACTGCTTTAAAAGATCATGGTACGGGTACAGATGTTCGTATGAAACTACTATATAATTGAAAGGTTCTGCCTTCGCGAGCATTGTGCACGAACTGTAATATGCATTGCTATATTAATAATTTCAACTCCACGAGAACTCGGAATTAGAACTCTGATAAATTAAAATGGATTTTTTATATGTTCGTGACTGTTAAATGTCAAATGGTTTAATTAAAACTCTGCGGAAAGAAATTAAATGCCACAATTTTAAAGTTTTATGAAGTCAAGTAAAAATATAAATAATTACTAACTGATAAATAACATGAGAGCTCGCTCATCGTTCGTCTCACAAGGTCTATGTTTAATTGTATCTAATCGATACTAACCACCACCATATTGCAGGAGAGGATAAATACCATCAATGGCGGCAACAAAACAAACATGCTCCTGATTGAGTTCGGTAATTAAGCATTTATTTACATCCAGAATCGTTCTAAGCCTGATATTTACACAGCAAAGGTTTGCACCCCATCCTATGCTAACTAATAATAAATATGTAAATGGATTTCAGCGCGTTTCCGGCTCGCAACATCGTACCAACATAAACTTTTACACCGATATGAAGTAGGAAATCCTGCGGTGCAAACTAGTTAGTTATTGAAGTGGTGTTATATTAAAGCTTCAGTAAACAAAACATTTCCTCTTATCTCTATTAAATTTATTATTTTCACAAAACCGGTTCATACCGGTTTTATCTAGCAGAGCAGATAATTCTAATTTTCACTGTAGTTTTGGCTTATACCTGCTCCAAAAACTATCGAGCTATACCAAATAGGGTGAATAGCCGAAAGCCGCATTGCAGATGTAACACACCACATTTGGAGTGAACTGCAGTGAATTAATTCAAAAGATTAATTTAGTAATACAAATATTGCGTAACGAGTAGGTGTAACTTGCGTCTACCGACTAGACTTCAACTAGACAAGAAACATGACCTTACTATATCGATAAAAAGTGTCAAATATTATAATAAAATACGACGTACAATAAAATCTGATCGAAGAAAATTATTTTATTACCCATTGCATAAATCCAGTATTTAATAAGAGGGCTACACAAATACAAACGTGAATATGCTGCGTCAGTAATAAACCTGTTCGCTGGAATCGCTGGCATGGACAATGACGCGGCCATGCGATCACGTTGACAGCTCGACAGGCTCGGTCACAGACCAATACCGCATCCGCAGGTTAACAGCACGAATGCGGTATTCCTATAATTATGACTGCGCTGAAAATTCGCATTCAATCCATCGTAGTTCGATTGTTCGCTGGACTCTTTTGTTTTAAGGGAGGAGGCAATTTGTACTCCCCATGAAAAGTACATCAAACAATACATTATTGAGGTTTTTCAAATCCGCAATATTGTTCTGTTTTCGATATTGGCAAACGAATACATATTCGGCCACTTCTCTTTATTATGACAATCCGAATGTACGAAGATTGATTACAATGTCTATGGCTAAGAATATTTGCAACGTGAATAATCCCGTTAATTTAGATGCCTAGCGATAACAAAACAGGTTCCGGCTAATAGAACTCATGATAAAACGAGGAAGGTCTGTTGTCAAGATATTAAGAGGCAAACACAGATACTAGGAATTCTATATCTTAAGTCTACACGTCAATTAACAATTGGTTAGTCTGGTCTATTTGCTCGACAAGCAATTCTCTGCAGTTCTAGGAAAAGCCCCCTCAGGGGAAAACCCTGTTTGTAGCTTTGAACCTAAGCTTGATTGTTAAATAAATAGGGACTTTTGTGTACCTTAGGAGCGATTTACAACGAGCAAATGCTCATGCAATCAAAATCTTGAATTCCTAAAAAATAACAATTTTAATTATGGAATTCACTCATTACATTTGGTACAAAGGAATATTTCAAATATATCGAATAATTTGATCTTTCCGAAACCATACCCCCAATGTCTAGCGGTTTCATACCCGCAAGGGTCCATATTACTAATCTATGAAGGTATGTATGTATGCAGGTATCTACAGAGAGTTAGTCAGACGAGATAAGCCTCAAAGCTGAATCAATTCAATAGCTCGCCATCAGCAATCATGCCTCAAAGGCTGATGATCAAATGATTTCCCTTTGTAAGTATAATGCCTGAAACATGTTCCGCTAATGATTCCTGAGGTTTAGTGCAAACGTAGATGAGGTTTGTCTACAATTGAATAGTTTCATTTGTGTACATTAGGTATTAATTTACATTGATTAATACCTTTGTTTACCTGTTTTGTTCGACAGTGGAAAGGTATCGAAAACGTAGAAGAACTGCTTCATCTGGCGAGGGACAAAAGAGATTTGTGGGGTTGTGGCGCATGGGAGAGGTACCGCAAGAAGAAGAAGAATAGCTTTGTTTATATTAACTTATATTTACTAGCTTTTCTTGGGGTCAGTATTTAAGCTGCGTAAGTGACGGACAGATTGAGAGACTTTCTAATTTATAATATTGTATAGTTAGTATGCATTAAGTTATATGGTGTGATATAGTATATTGTTTTTGTGTCAATTCAACAAGATAATCTAAGCAAGTATTACGAAGTTCTTCTTTAAAGTCCTTCATTGGTATCTTAGTTTGAATGAGCAAGAGCAGAAATGAAACAAAACACTACCCTGAAGGGGTTGGCATTGGCCAAATACAAACGATTCTGTGGAACGACATGCCTAAAATGTCTAAAATGATCCTTCGATATTAATTACGAGTCTAACTATTGTCTCTATTTCAACCACAATCACTGGCATTTGAAGCCTCTTTTAATTAAGTTAGTTCCCGTTTCCCGTCTGCTTTAATTGGCACGGAACACGGTTCAGTCAATAAGTCTCGGTCTGTGACGCGATTGAACGAAATTAATCGAAGCTGACTTAGATAACTCAATGCGGCGTACCTGCCATGTTATTGTAAGGTCTCAACAATGTTCAAGTGAAACTGGGAACCATTTAATAATCCAATGTCTTCATACAGGGTGTTAAGAAAACCCTGTCCGATCCGTTAAGGTTTTGTTTGGTATCAATAACCGATTACAAAAAAAGTAAAAAAAAAATATATATAATAAATAATATTAAAATATATTAATAGAGTCGGCGTCGTCACAGGTGCTGCCAAATGATTCCACATCCTCCAAAAGTACCGACGAATTCCAAAATTAGTATTTTATTTGGTCATCTGATTGTGATGCCTATATCACCTTTTCAGGGTTTTTTTAACACCCTGTAATGTTTAAGATTACTAGCAACGCACTAAGTCGAGGTCCGTATTCCGCAGGGGGAACGTTACTGACGTACTCAGATTTTCCTATTGCTCTAGCTGGAGGCCTTGAGGTCCTCGCCAAAAGTCCGGTGAAGCAGTCAAAGCTTGCGCTCAGGCTAACTGCATAGACCCCTGCCAAAGAAAATGTCTTCACATTTTTTGGAACTACGATCTCCTTATGTACATTGTTTTAGTTACCTAGTCTTTTCAGAAGCCATGTTGGTATCAGCTCCCAGTATCGGCTTCAGATGAATACCGTGTTTTACGCCTATCCGGCCTACACAACCCATTTTATTGGATAAAACAGTATGACTTAACAGCTGTCAAAGATCAACGTACAATCACTGTAAATTCTTAAAGTACCAATATATTCTGTGCTTCCTGTACGTCACATATAAATAGCCGATTTTATGCATGTATTTTAAAGGTTTAAAATAGAACTCCATCAATAAAAAAGAGCTGCATTTAATCCTAAATAAGTTGTTTATATGTCGAAACATTCATCACATCCAAATTCGAAAGTGCCATAGTAAGAAATGCTAAGGAGGACCAGCTCTATCGGAATATACTTTTTTTTGGTCGGCCGGTACTTTCGTATTTGGACCAAAACTGTATAGAGAGTGGATGATGTCCTTTATAATTAAAACTTAATCAGTCACAAATTTCTTTTCTAGCTCTAAAGCCGGAACCCCACCGCTGCGCAGGCTGTGCACGGATGCGTGGCTCACCTCTGCTGCGTGGGCTCATTAGTTCGGCGGCGTCGGCCTCCGTTTCCACTGCGGCGCACGGACACGGATGTGTCGCTCACACAGCTCATAGCTATGCGTGGGGTACAGTCACGAGCAAAAATATGTAACATAATAATATGCGAAATTGTTAAACGAAATTAGTGAGATTTTTTGTTGAATCTCTTCTGCCATCTAGCAATCAATGCATACTGACAGATGACACTTGAAAATAAAATAGTTCAAATATTTTTTTTAATAAAAAAAATATTTTACTTAAAGTCAATATATTATTTTTATAATATAGACAATAGCTCTTCCAAGTAACAATATAATTTAGCTATTGTGTAGTAACATCTGTTTTACTTATTTGTATTATAAATTTTATATTAATTATATACTTAGTTCTGACACAAATTATACTTATCACAACTTAAATGTATGTATATATACTAGGAACATTAATTGTACCTCTTATTTATAGTTGCTTATTCTTATAATAATTTCTTAAAAATATTATGTGTATACATATTTTTGCTCGAGACTGTACATAGTCGTGGGTCGCAGAGAAATGGCCGACCCACGCAGCTCGGATGCGTCGCACGGCCGTGGGTTGAGCTACGTTCGTGTGTTTATGACGTCATTTGCTGCGTAGCATGTCCGTGCGCTGCGGTGGAAACGCTCTCATACATTTTGTACTAAAGCGAAGCTGAACACACGTGCACAGCCTCTCCGTGCGCCGCTGTGGGGTTCCGGCTTAATAAGGTACGAATTTTATAGAAAGTATTAGTATAAGTAGCAAGACGAATTGGCGACTGCAGCAGCTGTGCAATATGCGTTCGTCTTGGTTCAAGGTGGGCTGATAAACACTTCATCTGTTGCCTACGATACGAAACGCAGAACATTACAATTGCCTATAAAGTAAATCTACTACGGACTTTAATTTAAGAAATAAAACTCGATAAAAGGAATGAATAACTCGGTTTCATATAAGGTATAACACAAATTTATAATCAAACTAGCTGTGTCCCGCGGTTTCACCCGCGTAGGTCACGTTCCCGGTGCTTGTTGGATTCATGTCCGCCCCCATATAAAGTATGGGGGCGGACATGAATCCAACAAATCACTATCGTAACAAATATCAGGATTACTTTTTTTTCTGCGCATTTCTATTTTTTTTTCATAAGAACCTTCTCCTGATAATAACTAACACAACAAAAAAAGAATTAGCGAAATCGGTCCAGGCGTTATTGAGTTATGCGCTTACCAACACATTTAGTTATTCATTTTTATATATAAGACATTTTTATATATAAGATGATAAAATGATTTTACAAAAATGGTTAATAACATATTTAATGTTTTTTTGTATAAGTATTAAGTACTATTATTGCTGCAATAAGTACTGTTTTCCATTGGCATCGAGGAAGATTTTATGACCGCAGTCATTACAAAATTATGTAATTAACATTGGCCTTAATTGATTCTATTATTCACATCTAATGAGGATTGTACAAGTAGTTAACCTCAGAAAGATTGACTGTTACCGCTACATAAAAAAATATAAAAAAGAGTAGTCAATAGAGTAACAAGATATAAATAAAAATGAAATAAAATAAATCAAAACGACATTTACTATGGTATCTTTTTGACAACTAATAACTTGGTTGATTTGGTTTGGCCTCTGCCGATCAATCTGAATTGGGAGTGAATTCGATGAAATATCGAGATCAAAGAGACAAATATTACATTAAACTCGACAGGCCGATCAGATTAACTTTTTATAAAAAAAAAACTTCGTTATACCAATTATTCAGCAGATTGCAAACAACTCAATTAAGACATCATTTTATGCATCTACATTTTCAATGTACTAAAGAAATAAAAAATATACCGTTTTACTAGTAACTACAATTTTTTCTATAGTTTTTCATTATTAATGGCTTTTTATTATTCCTCTACTTGTTCGCTAATTTTTCTTATAATCAAATGAGTCAATTCACTATATTATAAATGTGAAAGTTTGTGAGAATGGATGTGTGGATGTTTGTTACTCTTTCACGCAAAAAGTACTGAATGGATTTTAATGAAACTTTACAATAATGTAGCTAATACATCGGAATAACACATAGGCTATAATTTATAAAGATAGTGTATGTATTGTCATTCACGCGTGTGAAACCGCGGGGCACAGCTAGTTAATAATAAGATTAAAACATGACCGAAAAAACGGAAACTGTGAAGGAGACGGCGCGATGCGTTACGGTAATAAAATAAGTACAATACATAGATAAGGTATCTTTATACCGAAGAGCATGTATGAAGGGAATAATGACAGTGGATGAAGCGAAACAAGTATGTAAGGATCGTAGCAAGTGGAAAGAAGTGCTCTCTGCCTACCCCTACGGGAAACAGGCGTGATTATATTTATGTATGGTATCTTTATAACTTAGGCAGGCCTGACTCAAAATGAGCAATTTGTGTTTTAGTCCCGTTAACTTCTTAAGAAAGAAATAAAGAGACATAAAAATAATGTAATGTATTAAGGTGAATAATGTATGTATGTATGTATGTATAAAGCATTAGAAACAGATTTCTTAAGCGAATCAATACCGAGCCTATTGAAATCCATATCTCAAGAGTTCAGCGCCATTTACGTTTAGAATAGAACCAAATACATATCTCAATATAATTCAATGACGAACATTGACGTCTTTAAGGTACTATGACATATTGCGAAACACTAGACAAACGTTTCTCGAAGAAAAACAGATACGCATTCATGTATTCAGAAATATTCAGAATTATTCAGAATAGATGTTATTCAAAAGTGAATAATATAAATAGGAATTGTGCCGGCCATTGACGATTGACAGGTATGAAAGCATTAACCCTAATTCGCTCGATCTGTTATTCTGATCATTGACAAGACTTCAGCATTCACTTTTCATTGTGTCCTGAATTTCATGCTTTTGTTCATGTGCAGACTTCGCAACTGTGAATACTTGATTTATAAAAATCTTGATTACTGAAAACAGTGAACTTCTATTTAGATTGTATATAAAGGAAAAGGGTTTTTTTTTACCTTATTCAAAATGAATAAGATTTAAAGAGGTGAAAAGAATATTCTTTTTCACAAAACGTACAAACGTGAGACATCACACACAATTATAGATCAAATATTATGGGTATGTTAAAAAAAGAATAAAATATGTGTCTAACATACGGTCACGGGAAGTCTTCCCATGACCATGATACCTGCTGTCGAAACGTCGGGACCTAAATCTAAAATTAAAACCGCGAAAAAATCCGTAAAAAGTAGTTTTATTTCAATATGTGTCTAACATTCAGAAAACAATATTATATTATTCAATATACCTATAATGTAGCTAATATTTGAATATTAAAAGCCAACCTCCATCTCTTGTACTGAAGTACGCAGGCAGCTACCTATTGGATGAAAAGTTCGTAACTCTGTAAATAATTTATAAGGCTTCAAAACCAATAAAAGGCTTCCCTTGTATCGCAAATAAAATTTCACAAGAACTCGATAACTGTTAATTACTAACTTTGATGACGAGTTTTTAATTAGTTAATTGCTGATTTGTTTTGCTTTTAAAACTAACGTAGGTATGTCTAGCGTAACTTAGGTATTCGATATTTTTTTTAAATTGAGATGATTTATTTTCGGTATGAGACTCACTCTTTGATATACCAAGTATCTGGTATTAAACCGGTTTGTATTACGAATAAATAAAATAAACATCAACAATATTTTCAATACGTTATTTCTTTGATAATGTTAAAAATAACGAATACTATAAGAATAATCTGGAAAGAATCAAACCTTTGAGAACTCTTTACTATTGTTAAGAAAATATCCTGAAAAATATCAAACGCTCAAAGAACTCTTGTAAGGTATAATGCACTAAGACCCTTGTAGAGACCGTACCCAACACTTTGTTGGGAAAGTAAATATCATACAGGTTTCTTAACTACTTATAAAATGTATTTTTCTACTTAAATAAGAGAATATCTTGTGACAAAGATTTTTCTTTGAACTTGTGGTAGTAAAATGTAATCATTTTATAAGAAACCTACAGCCTTTAGACAGGCCTGTTGGTCTAGTTCGTAGTGACCCTTACTGCTATACCAGAGATCGTGGGTTCGACCAAACCAGGACAAATCTTTGTGTGATGAGCACGATCAGTTGTTTTGTGTCTGGGTGTAATTTGTCTATAATATGCATGGATTAAAAAATATGAAAGTGTTATTATCAGTTGTCCGGTTACCATAGCATAAACTCTGCTTAGTTTGGGATCAGATGGCCGTGTGTGAGTTGTCCCAGAATATTTTAATTTTAGGATATTTTATTACCTAAACACAATATAAGGCCTAACTACATAACATCATGCCTGTATCCCCGAAGAGGTAGGCAGGCAGAGGTGTACCAATGTACACGCACAGTTCTCTGGTATGTGTTTAGCTCCCATGTAATAGGCTAGAGCCTATTGCTACCAACCGGGCACAATTCCAAACTCCGACCTGCTACTAAGAAATCCATAGAAAAACCCAATAACACCTTGGTCGACTTGGGAATCGAACCCAAAATCTCTAGCGTAGCAGTCGCGCTTAGCACCACTAGGCCAACGAGGCAGTCACCTAACTAAATTTCTTAAATCCGCGAATGTTATTCAACAAAGTTTATACTGCAAGCCGTAAGCTTATTAGCAACTCAGGAACTTAGCACAAACACCGGAACGATAACTGTCTTGATCTCACTTCAAACTAATTGAGACATTAATTTGGCAGCTGAAATGCATAATACATGAGGCATTAAAACTTTGACAGTTGGCGAAATTGCAATGATCAACAATTTATGCAACCTGTCTTACGTTTGTTGTTGCATTTGAGACATTACTGCAGTTCTATGCTAATTATTCGGCACATAATGATTTTTTAATTTAGTACCGAATTTTGACTTAAGACTCTTACAAGAGTTTAGGTTAAAACCATGTAAAAGATATAGATTTCGCCTCAAGCATTTTATGGATACCTATTTGAAAATTTAAATCAAAAGTAACTATATACTAATTCTCCAAAAAGGCTTTTGAATGTCTAAACTAGTGGATAATTGAGACCATTTTACATATTACATTATAATAAACATGAATCAAAAGTCTCTATTCATGATGTTAAAATTCAAACAATATCCTGATAACAATAACAACAATTCCAAATTCATTTTCAGTTCAAAATTTACCAAAATTAATTACAAAGTGACATGCTCAAATCGCCCAAATAACTCAAATTGGTCTGAAGGACAAAGTTATAAATACCGGAAGCTTCTGTTCTCCGAGCGACACCGGTTCTGATACACAGAGTGGAGTCCCGTGTTCATAGGACGGATGTCAGGCCGAGTCGGCTTTCGACAGGTTAAGACTAATAACTGCTGAACCACAGAAGACGGCTAAAGGTGGACTAGTAAATGGACAAGACCTGCTAGATGTCTTGCAGAAATGCAATCCTAAATTCATATCGATTTAGGTATTCAAAATATTGATTTTAGGTAAGTAGGTGTGTTTTTAGTAAGTGTTTTCTTCAAAATTCACTGAGTATTTGTTAATGAAAAATTTAATGATGCATAAAATTTACTTATTATGCAAAGAATTAGTATAGAAATTATTAAAGGTTATCTGCACTTATAATACTCATCCTCACTGACAATTCAACCAAAAATATTTAGTTCTAGCCCTTTTCTGCCTGAGGAAGGTTTGAAATAAAATAAATTTAAATATCCCTGTAACTTGTTTAAGGATGACATTTCGGAATACCCACGGAAAAAAAAACACGATAATCTCACTACTACGTTAGTAACATAACGGGTATTTCGGACTTAACCTGGAAATCCCAGATTCACATCTAAGTTTATGAAATATGGTGATATAAAACAATTGTTTATACAACTTACAACATAATATAATCGCTTCAAAACTGTCCTTACTTGTTTGATTTTCAAATCTATGTATTTAGTGCTCACGAGCCTAACACATTCTATTGGAACTATCCACAACATTTTAATGAATAAAAGAAACAATTGTGAAATCTTCATCAACGATCATCCCCGTCTTCAAACTCAAATAAATTCCTTTTTTTTTGTTAGTGTTCTATACCCAAAGTGAGCAAACAGTTTTTTATTACGGAAACCTCTTTGTGCAAGTCCGACTCGCGACTGGTTTATACTTTAAAAGATTTAAGTGACTACGAATTTCTTTTTTGTACTTTGAACTCTAGTTTTACGTAAATAATTGTGATGTCCTCTATAATAAGTGACGAATCGCTTCAAATTGGCAACTATACATGATGTGAATAATAAATACTATAATTCTCATACGTAGCACAAAGTACCTCAAAGCCTTTCTTGTCAAAATTTTCCGATCGTCATTACATGATTATATTAGGCTTTCCGTGCTCGAGACAACTTCATTACCGTAATTGTATTCAGCTGAAATATGGGTACGTGTACGTGGCGACATTTTATTGGGCACTGGAGAGCATTGTCATGCAATTATTTCCGAACCCGACGGCCAGCCACAGTTGATAGCTGGTGTCAGGGAGTACCGCAGTACATTAAAATTTTCCATTACTATTTAAAATAAAAGCTGTAGTGATGAAATGTTGAAATGTTTTCAGTAATGTGCGGTAAACTGCAATAAGTTTTTGTATTTACAGCGTCAATAAAAAAGTAGATCGTCTTTTCTTTTTAATTGATAATAACGTTTTTGTTTACAAGGTGAAAATCTAATGTTGTCAGCTCACCATGAGGGTACGATGTCTGAATATGACTGACTTGCACCGACCAACACAACTTGGGCCCATCTTTGGCTTTGCTCGCTTATAAAAATAGGCCGCTCCCAAGTGGCGCCACAACACCCGGTCTTCCACTTTCCTCGTACAATCTAATTAAACCTTTACCACATCATGAAATTATTGATACCTATGACGCAGCAATAAAACATTACAGGACCAACTCAAAATATATAAAAGGTTTTATTGCTTGTTAGTGAATTATTACAATAAATAGTGGTCAATGCTCAACAAACTATTTAATACATCAGCCATCGATTGACCCGCAATAAATATCTAATATTCAATTTTCCAAAACTCTTGAGAATTAAATGTCTGAGATGTTGTTCTCAAGTTATTGAGATTGTAATACATAATCTACTATAGCTTGATCTCCCGGGTTCGCATGCCATCTCTGAGGTATTACGGTACGTGCTACATGGCCAGACCATCTAGGCCGACATTCCAGCTACTGGTTAGCTGTGTCACGTCTCAGACATGTCTAGTCATGTTGGGAATATCCTCGAATTCCTTGGAATACTTTATTTTTATGAGCCGTGTCGTTATGTCTGGTCTTCTAGGTATCTAAGGTTATGTTTACCCGAGGACGCATTAGCCACAAAATGTTCAAGTAACTTTACTACACACGATGATTTTGGAAAACCTCTCAAACGAATTTTCAAAGAATATTCATGTTTCTTAATTCAATGGATAGAGTGATTAACGAAGAAAGTTTGTGCTATCATCAATATGTTGTCTATCTGTTATAAGTCGTGTCGTGTCACTACTGTTTCATAAAATAGACTCATGCACTACAGAAATGAATATTTTTCAGATAATACAAAATCAAAAGTACCGCAAACTGACAAATGAAGACAAGATTACTCAAACAGATACTCAAAATTGATAAGGGCTTACCTAAACCTAATCATATCTAAAGTTTAATTCGAAGTAATTAAACTGTTTTCAGAACCTACCTACAGTAAAACAAGTGAGTGAATGGAATGAAGAAAGTTATGGTAAATGACTTCTAGAATACAACGCTGCAACCATCAATGTGATGTATTTAAAAAAAAAATGTTTACAGATATACGGTTGACATTTTATGTATAACATAAAATATACGCTTTTACTTTTGGTTGTTTTTTTTTTCTTTTCTGTTTTTCTCTAACCGCAGGGCTTCTTCTCAATTTTCTTTCTAGCAGACGTTTTTATCAATTATTTTATTTATGATTATTATCATTACAATGACTTGCAATTCCGTATAAAACATTGTCTTTTTTACTGATAAACTGTTTTTTTTAATTTCGCTAATTATTTTGTTTTCTGATAATTTATCTTTTTAGTAAAATTTTCATAATAAAATCATTTATATAACGTTCACCGTTCAACGCTACAAAATTAGTTGCAACTTGAAAGGTTTCATTTTCAGTTCAAGGATACAGTAGACTACTATTCAATTACGAACTGATACCTTATAATCATAATAAAGTGGCTCTACATATTTAAGTAGCACTTAAAGAGTTCAAACGAACAAGTAAATGGTTTGCAAGAAACCATGTCACATCGATCAATAAAATACCTAACGTTGTTATGTCATAGCTATCTACTTCAAGAATAATTCTAACAATAAAAGACCGACTTTAAAACTAGTCTTATGTTTATTTCTTGAGGATCCAACCGTCAAAATTGAAAATGAAATGGAACCACACGAGAACCACCAGCATTCAAATAAAGGATCATCAAAATCGGTTTTCTTATTTCCCAAAATCTATGTGATGAAAAACAAAAAAGAAGTCGAATTGAGTACCTCCTCCTTTTTAAAGTTGGTTAAGATATATGCTGTCAAGAATACTGCTTCAAATATATTTAGTTCGTTTCACAACAATTTACAGAACATAGGTGTGAAGGATTTACAAACGAAATAATTCCATAACAAAATACTTTTCCAATCTGAAAGTACAACGAACAGAAAATGGGTAAATTCAATTCAAACATTCATACACAATCCATTATGGAATTTCATAACGCTTAATGAAAATATCATCCACGTGGAGTGGCAAATAAAATTTACAAAAGGAATTTTCCAGTAAGAGTGTTACTCCATTCCATCTACAGACACAGAATGACACCGTGTCGAATATTCTTTAGAATTTTGTTCGTGAGTCGGTGGTGTCTGAACACGGTAATGGCGTGTGTCCAAGGTGGGTGGACGTTCGCATGCAGTCCTAGTCTTTGAAGCCTTTAATGAACCTCCCGCAGGATATTACCGTTTTTAACGAATTATTCAATTACAGAGCAGTGGGAACTAGACTCATCGTACAATACTGTTGAGGCCGATTTATATCAAACGTCACCCCATCAAATTGCTGGAAACTCTATAAAAAAATGACAGGGTGGGGTGTAGAATGAGGATATCCTCGTTGGATGTAAATTGGCCTTTAATTAAGTGTTGGCTTTTCACTAAACAATAGAGTTTGAATGGAAATCACAATAATCCTTCATAGTGATTGGTTACACAACTTTGGTAAGAGCGTTGTAATGTTTCTTATCACTAGAACTAACACAATTTTTATCTTACAAGAGTACCGCGTGGCTATGGTGCCTCTGTGTATTAGATGAATGTTTGTTTAGAAATAGTTTGCACAAAAACAGCTTCAATTCGTAATTTAGAATCGTAATATATGATTACTCTAAGGGTATATTGGTATGCAGGAAGCGTAGTATATTCAACTTTACATGAAAAAATTAACCTGTGAAGGTTGCCAAAATGTTATGAAACTCATTAAGTTGATTATTTTGACTTATGAAATGCACTCTGCAAAGTATTAATCAAGAAAATTTTCATGACATTGATAAAGAAAACCCTAAGAAGCATTTGAATAAAATAATTAATTCTTGTTATTCTGTAATAACTATCCAGAATGTGAAGGCTATTTATCACTTATTATTTTTGACCATACCACGTATTCTCCAAAAACCAAATTAATGAGTTCGTTAGTAGGAGCTATCATATTCATCCAGACATCCAGACAGATAGATAATTAAACCTTCGTATTTTATTTCATTTCATCATTACGTACAATTATTATGAAATTTTACTGCTCGAAACTTTTAAAACCGTGTGTTTGTCAGAATTTAATAATTGAGGAATTAATTAAAAATATTATCCTAGGCAGGCTGCACTATATGACTGGTTTGTGTTCGTAATTTTCAAAAATATTGTAAGTCAAATTAAAAATATAAAATATTGTTTCGATATTAACTAAACCAAATACCGTCTTCAGTCCAATATCTAATAGATAAATATACTGTCTACTACTACTACTGACAGACAGATAATAAAATAAAAATCGTACCGTACTATGGAGCTAGAACGTTTTCCTCATAAATTAGGTAGCTAAGGATAATGCAATTGACGATCGACAATCAGGATGAAAAGAACTGAAAAGCGATTTCAAATTCTATTGCAAAACTTTTTTGGATTCTAAACCTCGAGTGGGTAGCGGCTTACAGACGAAGCCACAGAAATAAGTCTCCCAATACTATTTCAATTCCCTTTTTACTTTTCCCCTTTCCCCCTTTTATGGGTTTCTCCTGTATTGTTGAATAAGATTTACGAAACACGTCTCGAAAGTTTTCCAAGTTACAATAACAGGTGGTAATTTTAACTGCCCGAACTCAATTACATCAATGCGAGTTAGGACTTTAAACACTCAAGGTTATTCAGTACAAGTCGATAATTACCTTTGGGTAACCGTGGTTTAGGTATACTGCTAACTACAGTCACAGTGACTCAGGTTGTTCACGTGAGTAATAAATGAGAAGACAGCTGTAGAGTTTAGACACTGTCTGGCCTGTTGGTCTAGTGGTTAGTGACCCTGACTGCTATGTGGGTTCGATTCCCACCCAGGACAAATCTTTGTGTGATGAGCACGACCATTTTTGCTCTGTGTCTGGGTGTCATTTATCTACAATATGTATGTATTTCGACATAAATAAGTATGTTTTTCAGTTGTCTGGTTACCTTAGTAAAATATCTGCTTAGTTTTCGAAGACCATGTCTAAAGTGTCCCAGGATATTATACTATATTAAAATAAATTCTTTAAAACGATAGATAAATGACAATTGACGATTAAAAACTTCGCCTTTTAAAGTCAGTTAAAAAGTGACATGAACCGATTTAATAATTTAAATACTGTGCAGTAACCCCATTTATGTCTATTGGCAAAAGTTCCTAGAAAATATCGCGTGACTTATGATTTAATTATGGTTCGTTATCTTGATCAGGCAACGTTCTAAACTATAAAATATGCAACAAGACATGTATAGTGAAGGAAGGGGCTGGTTTGCATAGATGTTTGGGGTTGAACCCTTGCTTTGAATTAAATAGTAACACCTTGAAACTAACCCACTGCAGGGTAGATAAAAACCTCTTTTCGTACAAAGACGGAACGACTATTAACCAGTAACCTAGGTAACTACGACTTTCCCGTTTCATCTACTCGTAGGTATTAAATCGATTTTTCTTTATCATGTTTTCTTCTTTCTTCCTGTATTTTACACTTCCGTGTTCATACTTACTTATATGGAGATCGCCTTTTGTTTTGAGGACAATTCCCCAGTTCCCTTGCGCCCACCCTGTCCTGCCACAGCTGTCACGAACAGAACCGAATCTCCATTATAAATGCATCAACACCGTTACCAATGGACCCTGTATGTACTTAGATGGCTCAATACTACACATTCTTCGGATAGTCCCGAAAATGGAATTATGGACGGTTCATATCAAGAAAAGATCCGTTTTGAGAAGTTTTGAGGAGCAATAGTGATGAAAGTAAAGAAAATTTTACAGACTGTAAGCAAAATAAATCTTTTCTTGAATAGGAACTCATAGGAATCCAAAATTAGGCTCCTTTCTGCCATGAGAACTAATGTATCAAAATTATTTCTATGAGTGCTAGAGTATCCAAACTGTCCGGACACTTGCACTTTGGAAGGCTTAAACCTCGCCAATTACACTGCAATTATTGTGGCCAACTACTGGGCGCAGTGTATTTAAATTTTGTTATTTTTTATTTTTTTTATTAAACAAGATTACCATCGACTCGAAAAGAAGAAGAAGAAGAAGAATTTCTAAGAGCCTTTCATATATCTAAATTCTACAAACCTCGAAGAACCTATATGATACTTATGGTCTCCTACTAGTTCATTATGTTGCGTACGACAGAGAGCTCTCCTTTTCAGAAAAACCGGCACAACTCGACTATCAATGAGCCTCAATACTTAAAATATCCCTACATATTTATGTCTTAGAAAATACTTGTTCTCAATGTTGACTGAAGTACCAGCATTCAACGTATTCAGTAGATGTTGCGATAAGACTAAAGGGCAAAGTACGAAGCACAAAACAGTGACGTGTATGACAATAGTGTAAATATTCAGAGACTGATAAACGTGGAAATTGAATCACAAATAGCTAACATCCTTTCAAAGATTTGTCACATCTAACATCAAAACTATTGACCCGAATAGAGTCCATCGTCGTCGGTACAGCAGTTTAGAATGATCAACGTTTCTGTTTCATTGAAGTACAGAACATCCTTTTTTTAATTTCGTTTATAAATAAATTAATAAACTACTTTCAAGGTCAGCACTGCATAATGCATCTACATTATCTTTACTTATAAACCATTAATTAGTGACATGTTATACGTACAAATGACTAACACGTTTAATTGATTATTTTATGATTGTTTAAATTGTCTAAAATTCGAGAAACTGACGTAAATATTGAAGGTAAGGAATAATAATGTTTTCTTTCGAAATAGCTCTGGTTTGGGAATTGATTTGTTTATTGATTTTTACATAGTAAATTATTAAAGTGCCTAATAATTTATATCTGAGTGAAAGAGTACAAAGTGCAATTTTTTATTTTTATAAAATCTAAGCTAGTTTAAATAAAAAATAATATCAAACAATAAAAATATTTTCTCATTACCATCCTCAATTGTAACAATAAAACTGAAAAATATGCTCTCAGTACATGAAAATTAATTAAACATGGCTCTACGATTCCTTTTTACCTGTCTACGGTAAAGGGAAAAGGAAGGGTAATGATTTTTAATTAACAGGCAAAGCAGCCTCGGCCCCTATTCGGCTATTTTAAATTCAGTGGGTGGCAATTTAATAACGGTCCAGTGTACATGTCATTGTACCTAATTTTCGTATTCTATTAATTTTAGTTTAATGATAAATGTACATCTACTTGCCACTGTTGTCGTCGTAGGATTGCCATTGACTGTTCATTAAAGGTTCATCTGAATATGAATATAAAAAGTTCTGCGTGATCATACATAAAAAAAAATATATACGCGTCGAATTGAGAACCTCCTCTGTTTTCGTCGGTTAATTAGGCATGACAAGTACACTGGAACGTTCATTAACCGGCCACTCACTGACTTTAAAATAGCGGAATTGGGCCCCTGAAAATGTTTCTGTTACGAAGCGAACAAGCTGAAAAAAGCAACGATGCTCTTTGATTGGAGTTTTTCAGCTCCAGGCAATGGATAAAAGAGTTTCAATTTAGTAGAAGAATAAAACCTTAACGAGAGCGTGTAGGTCTTTTTCTTCATGATAAACTTCAGGTTTCATTGCACTCATTAGGTTTGCTTTTATATAGGTATCACTTCACTGGTTATGTACTTTTAAATATTTATTTTATACACTTCTGAAAAATTATCTTCTTCACGATTGCGATGCTCCATGGGGTACTTACCTGCAGACCACACCCTAAATTAGAGTTTTTTTTTTAAGTTTTTTATTTACCCATACATACTTAGTTATAATCTTTTTTTATCAAGCAATTTCTATTGCCTTCTCTCTCCTTTTAGGGTTTTTTAGACAGTACTGTAAAATTGATTTTCCTTATTATTTAATTTTGCTTTGTGTATCATTGAATATTATTAATTATCAACCAAAATAAAATTAAAGTACTTGCGCCTTTCTTCTGATACAAGTATTTGTGCCAGAATACGTCTTACGATACTCTTTTTTTTTTTTTTTTTTACGAAATATTTTCCAATAAGATTGATTATTCTCGTCTAGAACTCTTTTAAATGGGTGTTAAAATTTCTTGTTTTAATACAAAATTAGTACTTCTAATTCATTAATAGTGTTATTTTTACTATAATAGGACTACTAACTACCACGGAGATTTAAATAATTTTGAATCTACTACGATTTTTTTCTCGAATAAATAATTTACTCCCAAACTCGAGATTTCAACTCTACTTTCGTCCTATAAGACTTGTATTTCTGACTGTCATTCGTTGAGATACATTTTCCGCTTGTAATTTCTAATAGGAAGATCTAAGGCTCTAAGGCCCTCTTGTTGGAATGCTTAATCATCTTATAGGTATATTAGATCAGAAATATAGCTAACTGTTCTACTCAGTATTTAGATTCTGACTCTACAAAATGGTTATCTCAAATGCGTTGTTGAGGATTTATCATATAAACGACTGTTCTCATGTGTATGTATATATGTGTACTATATTAACAGACACACATGTATATGTTATGTTTTAGTATTATTTAGTATTTGATGTTGTTTTGTTACGATTGTGTTTACATTTTTTTTTGCTGCCTGTATTTGTCATCCGGGTAAGAAAGTGGTTTGTATGTAATCGATTTTATTTATTGCATACTAAAACCAATGTTTGGGTTCATTGATCGATTCTACTACCTACTGTTTGAGATTTAAGATTTTTTTTGTGTTATGTTTATTTGAGTAGTAGAGCTATTTTTATTTTTCAGTCAAGCCTCCTAAAATTTGAAATATTCTTTGATAATGTGTGTGTGTCTCAAACATTCATAAGTTTACTTCTAACTATAAAGCAGAATTCGCTCAGAGCATTTTATCAATCATTGTTATTTTGATATTACAATTGTAAATAGAGTATTGTTCTTTAGCGATAATAGAGGCATTCTTTATGAAACTATTCAGTCGCTAAGCCATTGTTTTTTTTTCTGACTGTTTGAGAGTGAAGTTTAGTGTAAATGTGTTATCCTTTGAGATTTAGAAACAAGGGTATGGCTTGCTAATGGTGGTGCCCGCTGAGGGCGGGTCTAGGGTGCCACCCACATACTTAGTTAATGTTTCAAGTATTTAAACTTGAATTTGTTTGTTACTCTATTACTCTTTAAATATTTTGTGTGTGTATGTTCAATAGTATTGAACGTGTAAGGGATAAAAAAAGTTATAAAAAACATGCACCAAAATAAAAATAATTGTACAGAAAAAGAAGTAGATTTTCAATTAAAATCAGTTTAATTAATATATCGCATTGCATAGTACATAGGCCTTTGCTAAACATCAATCGCAAGTGGCAGCAGGCAGGTAATACAAATAGAGGCGTTGTTGCGCGCTGATGCTGGGGCTGCAACAAAGAGGAAAATTAAACGGCTTGAAATTTGTAATCTGTCGGTTGAGTTAGCGCGTCTTCAGCTAAGGAGGTTACAATTTGGGCTCGGCGCGGGCGGAGCGCGGGGCGCGGGACGAGACATCCGCTCACTCGCAGATTGCCCAATTCCCGCCACGAGCGCGCCGCACCGACGATTATTTCATCATATCGGCTCGGTGACTCAAACCAACTGTTACGACATACTAAAGAAACAGATCACACAGTACATATATAAATACAATTCAAACAAAAAATGTAGAGCTAGACAATCTTCAAAAATGGTTGTGTCTCTAGCAGAAAATTCAGTGATTTCGCAGCCGAATCGAATGACAGCTTGCGTAATCTCTGACGTCACTGCGGACATAGCCATGCTGGGAGCCGAGTCTCGGAGAGCTGGGGATCCGGCGCAGCAGCAAACCGACGGTTACATGCCAACCATATAGGAGAGAGAAAAAGACTGACTAGTATATAATAAAGTCAAGTCGATTCCTCCCCCCGACACGACTGACATATTGTTATAATATTCTTTCTTGAAGTCTTCAGAATTCGGCCGCAGTTTTCAGCTCCAACTGTAATTAAAATATTCAACGTAAGTACGACACGTGCGCGAACTCCTACTGCAAGACGTGAGTCACATGACAAAGCAAAAGAAAAAATATGACTAATTGTTCTGTAACAGCGCACAACCGCAGACCGCGTTTGTTAACGTAATAACTTTTTTGAACGAATGATAAAAAGTCGCGAAGTGGCTACTCAACTACGATACGGAAGTTGAAAAAGTAGGTCGCGAACATCTCACAAAATTTTTAAACCGTAGCTATCTTCAATAAAATTCACTTTATAGTTGATTTATGATCACTACTAGTCCCTATTTCTAACTAACTGTAACGCGCCTAACTCCAGCCGAAAAAGAAGCAAGTTTAAAAAATATTCAACTAAAGTTAAACTGGCACTAGGGTCCTAAGAGTTCAGAGCGCACGACCGGTGCGGATGGCGACCAAAGCGCGAATGGCGGCTCGTAGCGGAGAGCCATGGCGTTTGCAGCTAGAGGGGCGCGGCACGAGGCCCGGGGAGGGGGCACGGGGCGGGCTGCGCGCGCAGAGAAAGGACGCGAGTGGTGATGTAATCGCGATCGATGCACTCCGAGCCACCTCGCGCCCACCGACCGACTATGAGAAACTACCTGACATAGGGGGGCACGCACTTTAATGGCATAGCTGCTGCATTGCGCTGTTAAGTACTAGATCTTTACCTACGGTGAAAACCGCTAGTGACGCAGTAAATTGTGATAAAGTGGAGAATCTGCTGATTTCAACGATGGAACCACGATCATCCTACGCTTTGAGCAAAAAGTTTAAGGTCAGTGACCGTTATATACACGCGTGCATTAATTTACGTTTAGTCACAAAGAATATCGTAAGGTTTTGGAACGGTGTACTGTGGTGGCGTCAGGGCGGGTACTAAGAAAATAGAGTCGGATTAGAATGGCTTAGAACAATATGTGGTCGAGATAGTGCTCGGCTGATATTGATCATTTGGTTGGCGCTGAACGGGGCGCGCGCTCGTCGTGCTCCGTCGTGCGTTTCCGTAGCCCCTCGGCTTCTATGTAGGTCACACGTGTAAGCGTTATCCCCACCGCACCGGCCTTGGCTTACTTTGATCCAAATGGCATGCTTCCTACCCTTCTCCTTGGGTTAACAAGTCCACGACTTGGTACTACCACTGACTAATACTTGCAGAGAACTCTGCCCTACAATTACCGAACAAGTGCGGCAGACCTACGACTTGGTGACGTTCGTCAGGTCAAGCTTGAACACCTACACAGATCTCTAACGACCTACTTGACATCATGGTTGCTTATATTTTGATGTCTTAAGATGTCGCTAATACGGTTTCTAAGCCTCTATTTATATGAACAAATCTTTTTGATCAATCTTCCTATTAGTGTAGAGCTAGAATTTATCTAGAGCCCAAGATACAGATAGAGGGAGCTCTCATAGCGTGCAGTGATATTATTGTCAAAACAAAGCGGCCATTACAACACTAATACAGTACATAGCCTTAGTAAAAAGATGATTACTTATTAGCTCTAAAAAGTCATAAAAATATTATACGGAAAAACGTAATAAATATATAAGAGGTTATTAATTATTGACCGTTGCGGGTCTTGTATACCGGTCGACGTACCGCGCATGTCGCAAGCGAGCGACCTCACCGGCGCATTGCGGTGCTAACGATCTAAGTCAGTTTCTACCGGTACGGCAGCCTAACGCGGCCCCCTTCGCATAAAACTCGTTGCTGATGATGAAAACAGCAATTCGGCCTCGATATATCTAGGACGGCACCCGAAATAACTAGGGCACCGTTAATGCGCAGCTGGCTAAAGCAACGCGTCCAAAACAGTAAGATCCGCGACAAGCCGCGGCGTCGCGCGACCAACAAGGGCGTGTTCCTAGCTGCGCGCGCAAGCGGAGTCCATTCTACGGTGGCAGAGCCGTTGCCGTAATCGACCTCTCAGCCGGGCGTTCGTGCACTCTCTAGTATACGGTTAATTTATGGCATCGCGCCGATAAAAATTCTCTAACATTGTAATACGAACAAAGAAAATCAGTGACCGACGTTTTTCGGATCGTTCTCGCGGCCGTGGCTTCGTTGAAGTGAATTCGCTCGAGCGTTCGAAACGTCGGAGGCGTCGCGGCGGCTACGCCATCTTGTCCGTAGGCCGTGTGGACTAACACCGACGTACTACGTGAAGCCTAGCTGTTACTGAACAATACAACCTAACTACAGCACAGCTGCCTGTATTCACTGAATTTCAAGTTTTTAGAAGTCGTTTGAGATGTATGTAAGGAGAGATAGAGCTGCTATCGCGTGGGACGGCAGAAGCAAATACTATGTAAGCATTATTTACATTTATATTTGTTGGTGTTACAATTATAAATGAGACTATATTCTTTAACGAGTGGTATTCTGTTTACGTGACTCTACCACTAGACTAGGCCTGCCTGTGACTTCCTCATCGTGAGGTATCACATACAATTGTATTAATAATGAAGTATACTTTATACTTGTTCGTTTATAAATGTTATTGACTATGTCACCATGAGTCTGCATTGATTAGTTTATAAAATATGCCAAAAGATTGATGTAGATCAGTTATCATTTGGACCAAAACTCTAATTAATTTTACTCTGATTGCTGTAACTATACTTTTATATTAATCGACATACCAATGCTACTAAAATACTTAAATTGAGATGTTTGAAACTTAGGTAAGTATGAGTAAATATAGAGTTCCCATATAGCAAACCATTATGACATAAATTGTTATAACAACATCAAATAATTAAAAGAAATAGTATATTATATTACATTCAGATAATAGTATAAAACCTAAAACATGGTACTTGATAAGCAAAACTATAACCAATAAAGGTTTTTAAACTACTTAGGGCAATCAAGTCCTTGCGCTCCAAAAGATGCTTAACTTTGCAATGTTATATACCTACTAAAACTTTATCAACTTGAAGATCTAACAATTGTTATGCATACTACAATATTTATAGTTATCAGATATGTAAATAAACAACCGTATTTTTAATTGCAACATGCATTAAAAATAGAAACCAAGTTTCAGGTCAGAACTCAATTTTCATTCTCAGCTCTGTTATGAGCAACAAACAAAATAGTTTTATAATATGACATTAAAGATTTGTTTTATTGTACTTTAGATGTATCTAAAGTATTATATTTTTCAAGTTCCTAAAGTGCATAACAAAGTAGTCAATAAGAAACTTAAATTGGTTTAAAATAAGCAGTAGCATTAGCAATAGCATTAGAAAGGCAATAATATAACAATTAGTATTTGGAGCGTCAAATGGTTGGTTATATATATACTATAGATAGATATATATATATATAATACATTTGTTAGTGTGAGCAATTATACCTTCACTTATCTAATTAAGTCAAGGTGTTAATGTGACAAACGAGTTCTCATTAGTCCTCGACACAAGCCACTAATAGTTTAAGTTGTCTGATGCTAGATTAGACAACATTAACTTGCTTATAGTCTACTGTGTTTAGTGACCCTTATTAACTTAGCAAAAGTATTAAATACAATCACTTAAAAGAACGAGGATAATCGGTTTTGTTGCTCTAAATGGAAGAAAGCCTATTGTTGTATAAAAAATTCTAGTAAAATGAGTAAATATAGAGCAGACATGGACATGTAGATATAGAAAGATTCAATAGCCAAGTAGTCTACAGGCAAAAATCTACGATAGTTATAAGAAAGTTATGGACTTTTACAATGTAAATCTAATAAGACTCCTATTGGATTATGTATTATTCACATTGTTATTAAATAACACATTCGAAACTAGCCCTACAAATATCTATTGTTATAACTTATTCAATACTTTCTTTTGTTTTCTTTCTATCATGAATACTATCAAAACATTTACGTATAGAAAGACGAAATAAATTCAAACGATACAATATTTGTTAGTAGCGTAAATCATAGACTAACGTATAAAATTTAAATAATAGATACGCGAGTAGGTACTGAAAATGCCTTGAACACGCCACCACGTCAGTGATAAGAGCGCCGCGATACACGGAACTGTTTGATAAGGTCGTAGGCGACTAGACACATGTAGCGGGTACATGATCCAGCGCCGAAGCGTCCCACTTCGCGCCGAACGCCGCCGACCGCCGCGGACCGCGCGAACCTCAACCAAAACAATACAAACTACAAACAGAAGGTCAACGGCTCACACCCGACAATACTTTAACGACAAATCATCTATCAAACACCCACTATATCGACAAAAAAACTAGTACACAAAGTTTAAAGTTCAAAAAGTTACTTCAAAACTATTCATGTTTCAGCAAACCCCGCGCACGCGGTTTGAAATGGCGGGAAAACTTGAAAGTTTGAACTGCGCAAGCTAAAAGTTGTTAAAATTAAAATCGCTGCTAAAAAAAAGTTTTTTTTTGGGCAAAGTGTGAACGCTCAGCGGGACTCACCTGGCAGGAGCTGGGCACGCCATCTCGTGCTTCGGTCGGTAGTGTTATGCCAGTGCCGGCTGGCATGTTAAGTATATTTATGACAACCGCGGGCGCTAGTGCGCTGGCGCGCAGACCGCGTCGGCGCAGAGCGATGCCGCATTGTGTTCTATACGCCATGCTCATGTATACGTATGCGCGCCCGTGGACCCCCCCTGGCCCCCTCCCCCTCGTGCCCCCTCCCTCACCCCTCCCCCTCGGTTGTCCCCCCTTACCTCTCGCCCCGCACCTAACACTTCTCCGCCTACTATTCCGTTGCGTTGTACAATGGCGTAACCGCCTGTAAAATACTTATAAAAAAACCCTTAAGATCCCCAATAGGGTCAGAAGAAACTAAATTTGTATGGCAAGTTTGCAGCGGCGTCGGTTTATGCGGCATTTATCAGCCGTGTGGCGAGAGTCGATAAATTGGATTGGTAACAAACCGTTAACGTTCTGAACTAGTCCGCATGAGGGCTAACCCCAGCTTAGAGGGGTCACGTTATCATGCGACACACTTTATTACACAAAGCGGAATTATTATTTTGTTGCTTTATTAAAATAGACTTCAAGAAATTTTCATTTCAATTTAGATAGCAAACGTCTATCTAGTAACAAATACAAAAAAAAAAAAAAATGAATATTCTAGTCTAAATATAACGAAATCACTAAACAGTTTTAAAATGATGTTCACAAGAACTGCGAACTTAAAACATTATTACAACATTTCAACTACATAACCGTGGACTGAAGCACTAAGGACCTAAAACTTAATAGTTCAAAATTCCCAACTTTGCTGAAACTTACTTTTTAGTTGGAATCTTAAATATTTCTTATTCACCGTTCCTCGTCGACGCGGCTCTCGCTTGCTACTGGCAGGTGTAAACTGGATTTCTTATAACTATATTTACGATAAAAAAAAAAATATTTATTTATCCATAAATTACTTCGTTAAAGATACTCTGCATAAAATATAACAAAAATAAAACAAACAATGAGATAAATGAGTAAAAATACCAATAAGATATAATTAGTACGACCGTAAAAGACATTATAAATATAAACATAACAAAATAAAATTTCTATTGCTTAGTCTACGGACTGTTGTCTGTTCGAATTGTGTGAACATTGCCTCACAGAAGTATATGTTGAAAGTGAGATTAAAAACAAACGGTATGTTTCTGCCGAGCCAACCTATTGTAAGCCAGCGACAGTCTCATCAGTTTTATTTAACATCCAGAAAGAAACGCGTGACATAAGATGATGTTTAATAAAACATCGGAATCAACTATTTCAGTCGTTTTGTCTGCGCGCGTACTATGAGCTCAAGGGCCGTTGTGGAAGCGAGACAGCGCGCTACAGTACGCGCATCGGCGTCTCGCTTCCACTATTGAAACTGTCCTGCTTTTAGAACATCTAGTGAGGGCACTGGTCGGTTTTTGGTTTTGGTCAAAGGCATTCTTTACCCTGAAAATCTTTTACTTTTCTTACACAAATACAGTTCTACCAGAAAATTCTTACAGCTTACGTTGAACGTAACCTTAACTTTCTGAAGATTATTTTAGCTGACAAAAATGGTCTAGAATTTGGAGCCCATTTATTGTGCACAAAAATGTAATGGAGCAGTATTTGAGACATAGTTTATTTCGTTTTCTAATGAGATTGGAAATTAATTTACAATTATATGTAAGTGTTGGTTTATTGATTTATAATGGAAGCAATAAACCCAAATTGGTGGTTATTTTACAGGAAAAGCTTTGCCCCTGTGAATATGAAGAGCCAATGGATCTCTACGGTTATAAAGTAGAAGCCCCGTGGGTTCGTATAGCAACGTATAAACGGTTTTACTCGATGTTTGTTATGTTATATTATTTAGTGTATGTATTTACGTTGCCTATGAAACTCGTTTATGGAATGGCTTCTCTGCCGCGTAAAATATCCTTAAAGAAAGATCAGATAAAAAGGGGTTTTCATCGATGAAGTATGCCAGGAAATGCCTAGAGTAGAATGGAATATCTCTGAGTGCTCTAAGCAACTTAAAAATAACATGATTTTGTAATAAAGTTTTTGATGAAATGCATTTTTTTTTTTAATCATGTTGCCTCTTACATAGGCACGTTTGCATCAAGAATTGCCTGCAAAAAAGTACTATTTATTGCAGTAGCCAAAATCGGCTAAGTTTTTTACGTAAAAACTAGTTTAAAATGTTAGATTATCTGGATAATGGTTCCATCCCCTTTATTCTTCATATAAGGCTGTATTTAGGTACATGTCAATGTTGCTTCGTTGATGTTATTATTGTGTCTGCGTTTTGCTGGATTTTATTATTTTGCCTGTATTTAGATATGCAGTAACGACGCTGGAAATTATTGGTATAATGTGTATGCTTTCTAGAATGCTGATGATGGATCTTTGCATCGAATATGTAAATGAATGGCATACATTTTGTTTACTATTTTTGTGCCTGTGTACGAGTATGTAGATTATTATTTAATGTTGTAGTTTTTGTGATCTTGATGTTAAAATAAGAAAAAATGCACATTAGTAGGCAACATCTGTTAGGGATAAAAATAGTAATGATGGTTGGTTTTGAGCACTATTCAAACAGTTTAAGCTCAAACACTAAGGGACCTACACAAATTTTATAACTCGTCAATGTTGAGGTTTCTGTATTCTAGAAATAAAAAATAAAGATTAATTTAAAGGACTATAACGTAAAAAACAGGCTACTGGAAGCCAGTTAACAGTACAGATTATACAAGATCTTTAAAAAATATTTTCATTAGATCGTATTGTAAGTATCTACCATCAAAATAATGTTAGATACATAAATATAAAGCCAGTCTACAGTACATAATTTTAACAAGATCTTTAAAAATATTCCAAAACATTGTACTGAAAGTATCTGTATTATAATAACAGAAGACTAAAACTCTGAAGAATAAAACTAACTGTAGGCTAGACTTTTCATTATAATATTACCTATTATCATTATGGGATGACGAAAAAGATGTAGAGACAGAGAAAAACTTAAAAACTATGCATACTGCATGTGAACGTGGCTTTTAAATGCTTCCCGGATCCAGAATGCTTTACCAACACTTTAACGGTGTTACATTTCCACAGATCACTTACTACAGTTCTGATGAAGACGAGGAGTTGGAAGCGAATGCCGCTATAACAGCGAAGAAGAACGCAGCCGCCGCCGCTGCTGCAGAGGCTGCTGAACTGGAGAACCTCAGCCCCTCGCCAGAGGTGCCCTCCAGCTCCGGAATCACCTACATGGTTCGTGAACTATTCAAAAATTTTAGAGATCCCCGACATTTTTGTGAAACCTCTTGGGACTTTTGAAATACTGATCAGGACAATTTCGGCCAGGTAATAAGAACAAATGTATCATACATTTTTTAATGGCCCATTCTGGACAGACTGAATAACATAGTGTAGTCAAAAGGTTTTACATTGAGTTTCAAAAACAGGTATTAAGAAGATAAGAATCATGATCAATAGCTCTATGGCTCTTATAATGTTTATAAAGTTTGATTTGAACAGCAAAGCATTCTCCAATTCGAAATCCTACATAAGTAGGCTTCAGCATGCCCATAAAATATAATACGAGCAACGACAAGTCGTGTGTAAGTATCCTAACGGTAAAGTCTGAGATGCTGCTCTTATGCGACGTAATCGCTTACGTACATATCTCGAGTGCTTTTGACACAATTCCTTTTACACGCTGGCGACGCCATAATCCGCGTGCGTCTGGCAAACAAACCCACAGGCATAGCTACGTCCACAAGCCGGTTCATTGTTCATATTATGGAGGTCAATACTAACTTGTAATCTCAAACGATCACACGAAGGAGAAAGTTCCTAAGGTGGTGTTTCGAACGGAATTTTAACGTTATCTTTTTCACTTTCCCTTGCTCTCGGTTCCATGTGTAGTCGTAAATTTATATTGTTGACGTCGGCGAATGCCTGGGAATTAGTTCAAGGCTCGATTCTGAAGTGGAAACCTAGTTCAAGACCTTTAATATTACAGTTTGCTGTGTACACTATTTAGGTATTTAGATTAGGATAGGTAGTCATGAACTCATCTGTTGACCTCTCTTCGAAGGTACACAGTTTCCACAGGTCCCTCTTCAATTTGGTAAGAGTAAGAAAGAAGCTAACCGAAGTAGGACTGGCAAGCTCTTCCGTCTTCCCCAAGATTAGAGGAAGTGAGCCAGATATTTCTGATGGCATATTAAAATGAAACTATTTTTTCTAGGACGACTACTACACTTCAGATGATGATGATGAGATCATGGAGCCTGTGCCCGCGGCTGCTCCCGTCGCTTCCTCCTCAGCCATGGCTCAGCAGGTTCGTATCTAATTACTTCATACCTAAAGACGCCTGGAGTAAATTCATAACTAATCAATAGACGCATTTAAACCTCATTTGGGTGTCTAACCAGGCAAAAAGTCGAACAAGCCACAAAGCTCTGTCAACAGTGCATATTCACGCCACGGATAAGAAACACTGTCTCATTCATAATTTTATGATCGACACAGTTGATGACGTAGTTTGTAATGAAACCTGCTTCTTTGTATATAAATATTTAAATTATTTGCCGTGCGGCCGGCCCGTAAGTATCATAGTGTTCTAACGAATACTTTTGGGAAGCAGTTCAGCTGATGATTCTAAAGCTGATGTCAGTCATACATGATGTACTATGTTTTATAGTTAAGTTGAGTCCAGTAACAGAGTAGTGGCAACATAAATACCCATCGATATTTTATTCATGGTATGGAGGTCTATACTAATACTGGTAATCTTAAGCGATTGCGTGAAAAAGAAAGTTCCTGTATTGGTGTTTCAAACAGAATTTTAACTTTTTTTTACTTTCTCTTGCTCTCGTCTGTCTTAGTCGGTACCATACATTCTTTTGATGACGATGTAGAACAACCTTAGATATTTTTTCCAAGTATCATAGCTACATAATATTTGAAGTACGTATACTCGTAAAGACTAGTAAACACACGTGAGCTAATAGGTCCATAAAGAGAACAGTGAGCTAGCTACCCAAAATTTTCAATAACACGAATGTATTTAACGACCCACCAAGGACGGTTTCGGACGCCGGGCCCTGCTTAAGTAAAGCAGGAAATAAATAGGTCGCGGGGGCACGGGATCCTCTAGGGGTGGGCTACGTGGTGCTTTGAGGGGGGCAGTGCACGGGGGGGAGGGGCTGGTAAACTAGGTCGCCTACTGTTCACAGAGCCCGCTTCGCTGCACAGCGCTTTTTCAACGAGGCCACGCCGCTGTAAATGAATTATTCGAGGATCGCACCCGTGGGCTACGAAGGGGCCAACGGTTTGTTTTGATAAAAGTACCTAACACGTCTATTCACCAGTTTCCTGTATATCGGTTCTCTTGCTCGAGTTATTCTCTTTAAAAAAAATATATTTTAATGAGCGAATTTTTAGCGAAGGTCAGGCGATAAAACATCTGACAGGATACCCGTTGATAAGAGTACCTGAGTGCGTCATTAAGCCGCATCGCTCATCGTATGTTATGATTTGCGCATTCCTGTCTCGTAACTTACGACTCGTATGCTTGTCGCAATCTTAATTAACGGACCCAATTACGATAAGATAGCCTATGACTTTCGGTTAAAAGCGTTGCTAGTCGAGGCCAGTGACTTCGTTTTATCAAATTCGCGATTTTTCTCTCAGACGAATTTATAAAGGAATTGTGTGATAGATAAACGCACTGGTAGTCTGGGCGGAAGTAGAGAGCTGCTTGGGACGTTTCCTGATTGAAAAACGACGAGCTGCGATACAAACTTTTACTGCGGGCTCCTATTGTGTGTTCTCATTCCTAGGACCACAGTTAACAAAAGACCGAGTGACTAGTTTTTATCGTTCAAGGATCAGCCTTTATTTACTCTATCAAATAATTCACCAAAACAGCTCACTTACCTCATTTATCTGATTAGAATGGTAAAGTTAAAAAGCTTATCAGAAAAGTAACTTTAATCGTAAAAGACTTCTTTAATTCGAAAATAGGAGGGCACACGTGTTCGTATAGATAAGTACAGAGTGAGGATAAGGGCCCCCTTGACACGTTTGCGAATCAAGTGCGTCACGAATGGGATATTTCACGTTGGGCGCAAATATTCGTGTTCAGTCAATACAGGAACTACTTAAACGCGATCAATAAGTTAAAAGAAAGTCTTGTGTGACTGGTAACGATATGAGTTACTTAGGGTCGTCAGAAACAGTAATAAAACTTAGAGCAAAAAAAAGTAAAAACTGTGGAGTGCGCATATTGCTTCTAGCCCATTGTGCTAGCATAAGCAGTTTTTTGCAAGGTAGTGGCACTTGTTTACTGATTTAAGTCTCTTTTCCGTGCAATGATAGACGCTTATGCAAAAATATCGATGCTTCCGATGTTATAAAGGTACCGCGCGCTCTGTTTTGATCCTAATTTACTGTAAAACTCGTTCATACGCTTGCCTACAGTTCATGCTGTAATATGTGCACTCTATAGTTTTTTACTAACCTCTACAGTCGTGAACAACTGAACTGCTGGACAGACATTCTAACGGTACCAGCACCAGCGGGAAATCTCTATTTTTGTGTACTTTTTACTGATATTAGACACATTTACATGGTAGTAAATTATTAAATCCTGCAGTATAACTTAAAATTGTTAAACCATCATATTATCATATAAGTTTTGTATATATGTATTTGTATAAGCAACTCCGTTATATGCTATATTAAGTATGCGTTTTTTGTCGTATTTTTCATATTATTCATTTTAGATAACAATTTACATAACACATTAAAACTAACACATAAACACTTATTACTTAAATACGTGCTTTAAATACAATTTTATCTATCAGTAAAAAAAACGATAAAACATCGGTTTAGCAGTTATCAATTTAATTCACCAAATTATTACAAAAGTGTCATAAAATTATCCAAATAGGTTACAAAATCACAGAAATAAATGATTAAATGCAGTTGAGGCAAGTTCAAGGTACAAGAAGAATAAAAAATATATCTGGTTAAAACCGGTTTCAGTCTGTAATAGTCTGTGTAATTTAATAAATATTTTCTTAAGTACAAAGTAATTATAATGATATCTTGCAACGAGTGTTATCTGCAGTTCAACTGCATCACTCGCATCAATATTAAATCTGAATTAATTTCTTATCTTTTAGTTTAAACTCTACAATTCTCACATAAAATTAGAATTTCTCAGTCATTTATTGTTTAATTTAGACTATTAGCCATTTAATTGATATTGGAATCAGTAGATATAGATCTGGGAAATTGGAAATACGGCAAAAAAAAAACAAAAAATAATTCGAGAGGAACTTTTAATACGATTATTACCTAGATAGTAAAAAGCAGCCTTGTTATGCAGATGGAAGATACGTCATTATACTTAGCAAAATAAATAATAAAGTGTGTACTATGCATGCCAGAAAGATGTTAGCCACTAGATTTACAGAAACTGTCACATGTAGAGACAAAACGAAATTTGTTACCAGTTTAAGCGCTTATGATTTCAATTAGACAGTAAAAGTGCGTTAAGCCGCACTGACTGTCTACTGACGAACGCCTTGCTTGTAAGTTAGCTTGCGATATTCAGAGAGGTGTAATAGCGAGCTTCTCTAGTTAGACAGTTAGACAGATTAGTTAGTCAAGACTATATATCGCATAATTTAATAAGCGCTTTAGAAAAGTAGACTGTAAGCGTATAAACTAATGTAGGCTTATATGTTTCGTAAAATAAGAACATCACCATATCACATCATTCGGCTGGAGACTGTTTTTTTTTCATCATCATCATAGAAAATTTGCAATAATCATCATGCTTGACAAACTAAGAGGTACTAAAATGTTCTTGTTTAATCCAATCTCAGGTACGTATTTTGTTGTTGTTAACATTTAAAAAACTTTAAACGTATCTATAAAGGACAATGGGGTTTTTGCTCCAATAGTCATGAGGTGCATGTCAATATGTTTCACATTGGGGCTTATAAGTAGCCGAAATACCAATCTAATAATAAATTTTTGTAACTATTCAATTGGGGCTTTTGTTTAGTTTAACTTGGTTTATTTATTTTTCTTGTTTGTATATAACTGTATATTTTAAGTGGAAAAAACACATATTTTACTTGAAAATAGCATTTTCTAAAAGACACCATATCACCAGGCAATTGTTGGACGTAGCCCGGTCAGCTGTAACCAAGAGGAATTCCGTCGGTCAACGGGCCGATCGCTTAGTTCAGCAGTCTGGCAACGTTGGGCTAGGAAGGCTGTCAACATGGGTCCTGAAGGCGGGGTCAGGTCCTCTTGAAAGTTCCGAAGGTGACATCACGTGGAAGTTTCCAGAACCTTTCGTTTAGAACAGGTACACAGTCAGCAATTGCCACGGTCTTGTCAAGCTCGCGACTGTTGCGAATTTATCTATGATGTACAATTGCGAATTTTGTTGAGCTGAAAAGTTCATACTCTTTCCTTATAAAAAAATTTTCAATTTTCTCCGGCAGATGCATGTGGTTGGTGTTGTTCTTCAAATGTTTTCTTGGTATCAAATTTAACAGGTAATCAACATTCGGAAGTAGAAGATTTCTTTTCTCACCACACGTTCTTTCGTTCTTCGGCTAACATTTAAACAAAAATTTCTTTACATTATACATTTATTTTTACACCTATAATAACTGTAATATAAGGGAATTATAAATACAACCGATGATAACACAGTTTTCTTCTACATACGGTAGCTTTTAAACGTAACCATCAATACTGCGCGTACGCAAGTGTGAAGAACAGCCAAAATTAAAAACAGTAACATAACTTCTCAATTACTACATACTTTGTTTTATTAGGTAAAATCTGACATTAAAAACTTTTTTTTTCTCATACTAGTAAGTAGGATTCAACATTAGTAAACAAGGAACACGAAATTGATTCAGTGTATTTTTTTCTTTACTCTTGGTTATTATAAGTTTAGTGATAATAGCTCAGTCAGAAGAAACTTGTAAAGCTTCCTTGAACCTTACAAGTTTAATTTGCTTCTTTGAACTTTTAACAAGACTCACTCGGTAACTTCTATACTTCCCTATAAGTATTTTAAAGTTAATAGCACCTCGTTTCATAAACAGATCTCATACACAGAACCTTCTTTTACACGTACATTTTCAATATAGTCAAATTTTTATTATAATAATAATAATAATATTAATAATATTCCAGGACATTTCACACACGGTTGTCTGATCCCAAGCTAAGCAGAGCTTGTGTTATGGTAACCAGACAACTGATAAACATACTTATATATTTCTAAATAAATACATATTATAGATAAATTACACCTTTTTATGCTCCTTATTTTTATTTTTTATATCCTTTATTGTATTTATTCCATAATCAGTTGATATTCTTAGTAATATAATAATATGTGTAACTTTACTACCTTTCTATCAATAAAGTATTATATTTATTGTTGTTTTAAAAACTTTCAGTCTTTCACGTTTTGGTTAATTTCCAAATGCGGATACAAAGTTAATTTGATCCAGTAGAAAGTTGATTAGTCAAACATCGGAATCCTTTTCAAACCTTCTGAAATTAGTTTTAGGGATGATTGGACAGTGAAAACTATGTTTGAATTGAATAAGTAAATAAGTACATTAATTAGTTTATTATTTCACAGTTTATTTAGGTTAGTTTTAATTTGAACAGCTTGCGCGGTTATCCAATTAGAAGTAAGATTTAAAGTCCTGGATTTAATGTAATCAATAATTAAAATAGTTAGCAGCTTAGTGAAAACACAAAAGTCAAATGAATTAAATGTGGTCTTGGTAATCCTCGATCTGTTGGATTATTTCTCATTGCTACGGTAGCTCTTTTTTAATTATCCTTCTTACAATGATGGCTAGAGAAATCTTAATTAATCCTGTCTCCCAAGGCACTGAAAGCTTTTTACTTGAAGAAAGAAGTTTTATTGTCTTACTATTTAATATTTAGTTACAGTTATTGGGGCTTAATACTGAATGCAGGGATTGGTTGGGAAATCTTCTGGTAAACTGTTTCACTTTATATGATCAGCTAATGTTAAGTGGAACTGTTTCATTAACATAAATAGGTCCTGCTTATTTTTAACTTCGCAAATAGAAAAACCCGGGCTCGTGCAGTAAATATTCACGGCGACAATTTGCTGCCTGACTGACAAACACAATGACTTCTTCATGGGATTTTAGACAGTCTGTTGGTGATCCAAATACAAATATATCGAGTTTTGTAATAGAGCAATATAGGACATTTACACTTAAACGGTGTTTCTTATCGTGCTTAGAAACTCCGCATATGCTGACACTCGAAAGAACCATTGAATACGGAAACGCGTGCTTATGACATGTATTTATATATCATTATGCTCTTGCAACTGTGAATGTTTCATGTTTCACGTTTAAGCCGCAACGCATACTTTAGTTTAAGTTTTTATTTTAACAGGAGGACTTGAACCAGATATGACTGGTGTCGACGACTGCCTCAACTGAAGTCGGGCCAAACGGCAACGACGATGAGGCCAGTTGACTGCGCGTGAACGCTCGGCGAAGGCCACATGGCGGGCTTCGCCGTAGCGTCGCAGCTCCCAAACCGCCACTTCCACGGGGACGCTGGGGCCCCAGGATTCGTCCCTACAAGTTGTCCTTATCCACTTACTACGAGTTGGTCCACCGCGCCGGAGACATCCTGCGACGGCTACTGGTTTCAGACAGATATGATTCCGTTAGTAATTTTCTGTCTCTTTATAATGCCTACACGGAGTCAGGTAGGTCTCTTCGCGAGGTTTTTGCAGATTTCGTGCCCAGGACTCGGCCGTTCAAGAACACTTGCGTTGGACTAGGTCTTGAATTGATCCGACGCTGGAGATGCCTTGAAACTTATTTTAAAGGCATAAAGAAAGCAACAGCTCTACTCTCTTGCGAGGAATCAGTCAATGATTTAGAGTCATATGTGACCTACACCCTCGGGCCTCACGACCTGCTCGCTCCTGACAAGGAGCACGTTTTGGTGGGTATTCCTATCGACCTGGATGGTAGACGCGGAATATTGATCGCTGACCCTGGCTACCATATCGCCAGAATAGTCACCGTTATGGTCGACGGCATTGAGCCTCACACTGGATGGTTCAACCAGAACAACGAGCCGGAAGGGACTAAGGACTACTGTTATGTATACAATAAGACCAACCCTGACTACGTGGAGTGGCACGAGAGGCTTGTTCGCGATGAAGAGATCAAAAACCAGGTGGCGCTCATATACACCCCCAGGCAGTACTGCGACGGGATCCGCATCACAGAGAAGCGAAATCTCGTCTATAGGTTAAGGAGTTTTGTGTCACGCGATTACACCGGTCGCGTGGTGGCTGGTATTGGGTTCAATTTGCGATCCACATACCATGATATGGCGTTTTCATTATTCTATCAGATTAATAGGAGACGTCGTAAATTTAAGCTTAGGTTTAGTGACTTTGCCAACATTAATACTGTTGATGACAATATATTAAATCATGTGTTTATTTGTAACAGCCAGATGAAACTCCCGAATGGTAAACTCCTCTCCCTCATCCAACAACTGAATCAAGTGGTATCCGACGTGTCCTTCACAACTCAGTGCTTAGAGATGAACGCACACATCTGCCAGTTGTGTATTTGACAGTGTTAAAAAGATCAGGCTAAGAGGCAAAGTACACCCGCTGGTGAATTTCATTAAGAGGCGCATACGACGTAAATACAGGAAGACGATTAAAGTATCTACGTTAATGTTTTTTATTTACGCTTTTATGTCTCATTTACAAAGATCAGAACATAGTTTTGAATAATTGAGTATTTTCTAAATTTTGCATGTCTTTTTATTGTACATACTTTTTAACATTATCTGAAACTGAAGACCGATAAAACAGCTTTTTATATCCTAATCCAAGTTATATTCCTCGAATAGTCAGCTAGAAAAGGATAGTAAAAGTAACTCTTTTGAAATCAAAACCATTTTCATTGTATTACAATATTATTCGGTCGGTAATTTTGGCAATTGCACTCCAAAACCCAAACTAGGAAATCCTGTGACTTTTACGTCAGTGCACTGCTGTCACGGTGAAACAAACATACTACGTGCGTATACATACTGTGCGTTCAAACTTCATATAAATATCCATCCATATAGCAGTAAATAATTAGTCATTGATGAAGTTAAAGAATTACGCGAACTGCTCGAACTATCCACTGGTCTCGTGGACTCGTACACTCATACATTGACTGCTTAAAGTCCTGTGAAGCAGTCAAGCCCGCGCTCAGGCTAACTGCAACGATCTCTACCAAAAAAAAACGTTGACTGCTTGAAACAGTTCAATGAGGCGAGGTTGAGCGAAGTGAGGCGTAAGTACGTGCCGGTAAGCGAGCGCTTAAAAACGTGTGCGGAAGGTAGACCGCTCGAGCAGTCCTCGTATTTCTGTAGTTAACTACTCAAGCAAAAAGTTAGTTTATTAAAACAAAGAAAGAAATATAACTTGGCTTGGTTAAAGTATTCACAGATATTTACTGGTAGGTGGATCGAAAATGTGTCCAGTTTCATAAATAACATCCATTATAAGTAATGTGTACAATATTGAAGACATTCGAATAATTTTATTTTAAGTTTGAAAGATGGGCCGAATATCAATCAGATTAAGTATTAGTTACTAAAATTACATTAAATTCAAGACAATTTGGAGATGGTTTTTATTTCTCTATTTTGTAGAAGCAAATTGGATTCGTTTCGACATACTCTTGATTTTAAAATTTCGGGTACTTTAACATATGATTTCCATTCTACTTTTTTATCAGAGGTTTTTTGGGTTTCGTAACTACTGTTGGGCCCATTTTTTTATTGTTCTAATTTATTGCAGACATAGATATTTAACGATTCCTGTATATCGTCTTTAGCGCACATTAAGGAAATTCACCGGCAATTAGTACCCCAGTGTAAGTTTTGTGTTATCATTCATACTCTGATTAAGGAAGACAATTGAAATTTTAATAAAATTTAAACGATAGAAGATCCGCTGGATACTATAATCTTTTTTACCTGTTGATACTGAGAAAATCTGTTTTGTAAACCACTTCAGGCTTGGGTTCTAAATTAAATTAATTTCCAAAAAATGAATTTCGAATAGGTAATGTATTGCGAAGCATAAATTGTATTATTTTATGAAGAGTTTGATACCAGCTTATAAAACATCCATTGCTGGGCACAGGCCCCTTTTCATGTAGCGAAGGACTATTTGGCAACAATCGACCTATTTTCTTCCTTGAAATGAGTATGGAGATGTAATTTATTTACGTTCAAAGGAAAGTATACAAATTGTGTTAGCTTAGCGAAGGACGAGGTATAAAGAAAACGAAGTATTTCCTACATTCGCGTATTATTTTCCTTAAGGCTTCAACACAGAAGCAGATTCGCGTAAAGGCCGATTCATATCAAACGAGCGAATACTCATTTTATACCGTACCTGATAAAATTCTTTTAGAATTTCAAAGGCTAAGGTGATCGAATAGAATTCGCTCGTTTGATGTAAATCTACCTTAAGATTGTATACTGACGTAAAACTACGTCAATTAGTAAACGTTTAGTTTCTTTAATATTGAGTAATAAAAGGTCAGTATTATTTTGTACCTATTAACCATAGGTGCCTACATAATCGGCTACTTCGGTGTAGAGGTTATACTTAATATTAGTTTCAACACTTGGGGTACTGATTTTGCCTTTTAGCTGAGTAGCAGAACAATTACCGATCGGTGGACTAAAGTTTTTACCATCATGTATCTTATAAGTACTTGGAAGAATGTCAAAAATAGCAGGCTGTTTTGATATTAAAAAATAACAGATTCTCTTTGAATCACAGCTATTAACAATCATATTTCGTTTAAATAACCTAAATTCTGTCTTTTACATCGTGTAATCGATTTAATAAAAAATTACAATATTTTCGGTGAGAATAAAATATTTTTTTGTGGGCTCATTAGTTACTCTGGTGCACCAAGTCTACGGCACCTGAAATCTTACAGAATTGTAGCAGCAACATTCTGGACCACCAATTTAAAAAGAAACATACTTCCTAGGTTTAATTTCAAAACTATGTCATTTCGTACGTACTTCCATACTACTCGCTCCTAGTTATTTATCAGCTACTAGAAGAAGACTAAATATCCAGTGCTGTTGGAGAAGGTTGTTGAAGATAGGCGGACGGTCGGTAAATGTTCTGCTATTTGTACTCACCGATTTTATATTACCTGGTAAATGTAACAACATTTACAGAATATAGAATTCAGGTGACGGTACATAAAATCACGGATAACGACAGTTCCTAAAAGGATTTGATTAGATAGGATTTTGCAAAACTTCGGCATTCAAAAATATAGGACGGTCCTAATATTCTCTTATTGGGTCCTCTTTTATACGCAGCATTCATATCGTTACCCAAAGAAATGACTCTCGGTAAAAAGCAATGCACAACTGAACAAAGAAGACAAAGTACGTACACGTCCAATTACTATGATGTTGGTCATTCGGGATGCCAGTGTGTCCGGGTGCTACTAACGTGATCTAGGTCGCGCGGCGCGTCCCACTGCCAAACGCACACAGACGCGCCACCCACCGGCACGCACACACACACACCGTGCACGTACACGTCGGCCTCGTCAGGGAACTAGGCCGAAAAACTCGCGCATGCGCCGTCGACGACATTCAGATAATACTTCACTAATTAGTGAAGCATTATCTTGGCGATGTTGGCATTGCGTCTAAACATGATATTAAAAATGTTTCGTAAAGAACCGCGACTCGTGAAGCAGAAACCACACAATATTTTCATTTTAAAAATTCAATACAAGATTTTACAGTTTAGAAAAAATATTTCAATAAATAACTATTTATGCTTCAAGTTTCACCTAAAACCTGACTGAAAATTTGGTCAAATAATAGAAAACATTTACTTTTATTCTAATAAACAATAATTTCGGGATAAACTATTAGTAAATCAGAACAACAGATTTTCTTAAACGAGATTAAACATAAAGAACGGAAAATTAAACATACGAGTAAAATACTGAAGAGATAAACAACATCGTCTGTAATTACCAGCACAGCTTACAACCAGCTGAGATAACAGACTTCAAGTGATACAGAATGCTGCAAACGGACTCTTAAACAATTGCTCGAAGCGCCACTTAAACTGCATAACATAAAATATCATCACGCCGGTATCCCCGAAGGGGTAAGCAGAGGCGTACCAATACACCCACAGTTCGCCGATATGTTTTAGGTCCCATATAATAAGGGGCGAGCCTATTGCCACTAACCGGGCACAAATCCTAACTCCGACCTGCTACTGAGAATTTCATAGTAAAACCCAATAACACCTTGGTCGACTCGGGAATCGAACCCAAGACCTCTAGCGTAGCAGGCGCGCTTAGCACCACTAAGCCAACGAGGCAGTTACTTGAACTGACTGATTATAATAAATACTCTTAATTAACAAACTTCATAAATACTGGCAGATTTGTTGCTATACATCCATTAGCCTAACACTGAGAGAAGCGAGACACGTGAAATGATACCACTAATAAATTAATTAAAAATATTAAGAGGGAATTCCATTCGGGGGAACATCATATATATCTTATAATATATTTATTTATTTATAACTGATGTTTTAATTATAAAATGTCTAGAACTTAAGATTTGCGTACACAATAAGTGACGCCTTTGATTGCAAAAATATGTGTTACTGCCGTAAGATGTAAATGTTGCTTTCTTAACAATAGTAACTGTATGTGTTATATTAATTATTTACATAGAAATAACGATAAATAAAAGACATATTTAAGATCGAATTTGTCTCCTTAGATATATGTTTGCATAAGTAAATGTTTTTTGTCTTATAATAATCTGGTATTCCTATATTTGAAGGGTTTATAACCGATGTGTCATTTTATGTGTAACCGTTTAATGTTTAAATATAATTTGAATAATTGTCTGAATGTCGAAAAAAAATAGAAAAACAAATAAAAATACGTGTGAAACTGCTGTATCATAATGATTGCTTCTTTGCTAACATAAGGGTCGAAACTGATATGTATAGTATTACATTCCACTTGAATCTGCTCACATTTTACTTAAGGCTTTCCTGAAATGACTCGACTCGTTTCGACAGTAGTTTGTTCGTTGTCAAGATGTGTATTTACATGATGTGCTCAGAAAAGTATCTTAAAGAGTTGGCGAAATTCTAGTTGATAAAAAACCAAACACAAAAACATTTGGTGTACAAAATAAACAAAAAAATGTCCTATTCGGTGTTACAATAAATTAAAATATGTGTACCAGTATTATTCGCAATTTTAACACACATGATATTGATGGAAAGAAATAAAGGCGAATTTATCTTAGTACGTAAGGTATAATACAGGAAAGTATATAATCAACGAGTATTGAATACCTAGTAGAATAAAGATCAATTTAGTTGAATAGTACCTACTAATCTCTTTATAATCTAAGCATTCTGTATTGCAAATAAGGCACAGTACGGTGCAAACTTAATGGCGGCTCTGAACACGAGGCGAGTCGCTGCGCAGTACAAACTTATGCGCCAGCGGGGCTGCGGGGCGAGGTACTGCGCAGCGTGTAGTTAACTTCACAGCCGCCATTAACTTTGAATCCAACTATACAAATTTATTTACCTATCTATGGTTGAATAGCGAGCAGTAATCATATAATGTCCTAAATGTGTTACAAATAAAGTTCTGAATGTCGTGTTTTATGATATCTATGCCATTCTACGTGTATTGGCATTAGTAGGTACAGTTCTTTTTAGTAAGTAAGGGATGAGAGGTATAACAAGGAATTGATATGATCAAGAATGTTTAAAGAAAAAGGGCGAAATAACGCCCGACATCATCGAAGACGTAAAAATTTAATTATTACTCTAAATCAATGTTAACAAGATCATTGGAAGTAAAATAATATGATGATATGAGAAGTTATACCTCAGAAATGACTGGTAGTTGTAAGGAAAATGTAATCGATAGCTATAAGAGTTTCATTCTGAATGTACTTAGCTTTAAGACAACGGCATTGGCGTAGCCAGTTTAAAGTGAATTTTACATGACACTTCTTTTGCTAAAAGAAGTTTGTACCTACGTACTGAGTTACAATAATTTTTATTGTGGAACAAAACTACCACTGCAGAGGTGACGCCTTATGGCTCTATGGAGTTTCTTGCCGGCTCTTCTCCAAAGGAAGGACACTTTGGAACCGAGCAACTAGTTTTATGAAACACGAAAAGTAAGATGATATTGAAGATTAATAAATGATATTGAATGTTAAGACTTGCTAAAAACGCTTTAAAAGCTCATAAAAGAAAAACTAAAAATTATATCTTCGAATTTTACATGGAATACTTTTTTGGGACAACAACTAGCTGATTTTCGTGAGGAACTGGTTAAGTATTGTTTAAGCAAGAACAGTGTAGGTAAATCAAATAACTTTTCAGATCTATTTAGGAAAATAAGGACTCAAAATCAACGAAATTATAAGCTTTAATTTCTCTTATGTTAGATTTAAGCACTAAAAAAAACACTACTAATGTAATACTCAACTTACACAATGGAAAAGAATAGTATCTTTATTTCTGTATTTAAAATATTTGGTAAAGGTAATTAACTTGTTCTACGCGAAATTCTGAGCTCACAAATTGGCTACGCCTATATGCAGTGGAATACAGATTAACCACTATGAAAGAAATTGAGAAAACTGCATACTTTTGAAAAGATTTCAAAAACACCATGTGGTTATACCACACACAGTGATCTGCTGCTTTTCTAGTATATTTTCTTCATATAAGTACTCGTATATTATTTATAAGTATTATTCAAGGTTAGTAATTTAGTAATTTATTTAAGGTTTATAAGGAGAAGGCCTGGCCCACTGTCGCATAAGTCGAAATAATTATGAATATTGGACTTAGGTGACCCAAAGGTCGGGCGGAATAAAATGTATGTCTTTGCCGGGGTGCATTATATGTAATGGCAGAATTTATAAAAAAACTATGTGTTAAATAATTATGTTCCATGATTTCCTGTTTTTCTTGTGAATTAGATTCCATGTAAGGTTAATCAGAAATCCACTGTATGTAATTATGATGCTGAAATAAAAATATAAAAAAACGTATTTATGTTGTTTTATTTAATGCATCCTTTAAAAAACTGAAGACAGTTTCGCAGAATGTTCACCTTTGCATAATATTGAAGTCTAAGGTACTGTTTATAAGATATCTTTTAGATGGAACTATAATTATTATTCTATGACTAGGCATAGCTTACAAGCCAGTGGCTCTCCTAAGTTGTTCAGTTATGAAATTGCTATGAGCAGAACAAAATGATAAATGGGAGTCTGAGAGTAGTCAAGAAATTAAAAATCGCTTCCTGAATTATGGCAGGCTGAGCAGATGTTGCAATGGTTTATTCTAACGTTATATTAATATGCCTTATATTAAAAACTTCTCAGAATTATTAATTGTATAAATTGGACAGTCTCAATGGCCACATGCAATAATAGTTATGGCTGATGATATAAATAACAGGAAAAGCAAGTAACACATCAATTTTAGATTTGCCAGTAATAAATAATAAATGGAGGAGAGATTTCAGGAGGATAGATCAGAGACAAGGGTTTGGGATGATAGATGCTGGATAATTCAATTAGAATAATAGAAGGCTTAGATTGGACAGAAGATTTAGACATACAGCCCTTAACGTCTCGTAACTTCTTCACATTTTCCAAAAGCGGAATTCAAGTGAGCGTCTTGTTTAGGCATTAGGTACTAGCGTATCCGCGAAGTAGTCTTGTTCTGATATTCTATGCGGAGACTAACTGAAATAATCAAAGATTAGGAAAATTGTTTTACCCTCTCTTGATTTAGGGAAATGGTGTTACTGAACTGAAATTCGATCTATTTGTAAAATAATGATATCCAGCAAAACTACTACTAGATACTTTGGTGCATTGAGTTGTTGGTACCGAAAAATAATACAATAAGGTATAAAAACTTTTAATAGGTGCCTATATGAAACTGATTGCACTTTCAAACACCATTCTTTATAACAGCGCAACGAATTAGAAGAAGGCGCCACGAACACTCCCATTCTATCCAATCGCCATAGGTTAGGTTTGTTTGTTTTTGATTAGCAACACCACTTTCCAAGTTACGACACCGCGACCACTGCTTACATCATTATGAATACGTTAATATGTTTCTAAGGTGTCATAAAATTGAAAGCGGTATAGGCCTACGTAATTTTTTATGTTTTCTAGTTGGAGAATCTTTAATTTCTTTATCAATCAATCCAAAGGAAAAAGTGTAATATTTTTTGAGGAGAACCCATCGATCTTTCAGTCAAAGCTGCATTTGTTATTCAAGATACCTATCAAAAGAGAATGCTACGCAGACAATGATATACAGTTTCAGTTAGGTTCAATATCTATGTTATAAGTCTATAATTCCTCTGCTTATGAAAATATAGCAAATGTGCATGCAGGATTAAAAGTAGGTACTCGTATTACTGAAATGCAAGTAGGCGCGATGTTTAAAATAAAAGGTTCTAAATAGGTATAAGCGCGATTATAAACGAACCCACTTAAATGGATTGGGTTGGGTGGAGGATTTTCAGTGTTGACCCAGATATTTTAAGGTACGGTTTTAATACACGAACCGAAGAAAGTATTTATGTAGGAAGATGAATTCTCTGCTGTAAAAATCGGCAGGGTCGGTTAAACTGTGGATGGCTATCACAACAAGCACGTCGCGTAATTATTATTTTATATTCAAGCTCCTAGCAGACATTTTCAAAGCTTTCTTTACAGCCATCAAGATTGTTTGTTTCCTACCTTTAGAACAAGTCTATATCTTCACAAACAATAAAAATGATCTGGGCATTGGACTTCCGCAAAATTTTGAATTTTCAATCTTTGCTTTTAGTTAGGTTCTTCCAGCTATTACAACGAGGCAAAAAGAGGTGTTACCCTGTATACCTACCTAAGTAAAATTAGACTCATTACAGATTTGTGAGTAGGTAACCTAAACTATGGCTACAAATTCTTCCATAACAGAAGAATCGAAAGACTCTTTTCACACAAAAAATAATATAATATATTATAATAATGTAATATCCTATAATAGTCTGCTTGCGACCACGGCCGGTATAATCCGGTCGAAACGTCAAGCCCTAAAGGTATTTATGCATGTACGCGCTAATCCCCGTTTTATAATATTACTACTAAACATGTAGCGCAATTGTGATGAAGCAGTCAAAGCCTGCGCTCAGGCTAACTGCAAAGATCTTTACCGAAAATTGTTTAAAAGTTATTAATAGTAAAATTGTTCTTTATTTGGGGCAAGTTGTTCTGAGCACGGGAACGCAGCCTTAACGAGGAAATAGGGTGGGTGGCGAGGGTGCCCCGCTCAGGCCTACAACCGCTTCCATTGACCCAATTCCGGCCCCGTATGATCCAAATTAGTGACCCCGGCTTATTTACAACGTGCCACGGAACTTCGATAGCTTTCATGTGTTCTATATAACTCTCTATTTATTGGAAATCTATGCGTTTGTGGTCTGTATAAAGTTTTCTGTTTTAATTGGCTACGAAATTAATCCCCTGGTAATTGGTAGTTATTTTAGTTTTAGTTTCAAGTGATAAATTGGGCTTCAACTAGTATATTACACAGACACCGGCACAATGAGTAGAACAAAGAAAAGGAAACAGAGAATAAAATAAAAAGCAAAATTTTTCGCTTTTAGGTAACATAATTACTGGTGGCTTCGAAACTACAAGTAAATTAGGATTTCTTATAATGCAAAAAGTTTGAATAAGCAAATGTAGTATTAATATAATATACATCAGAAGTACTTACTTACCTACCTACTTTGGAACATAAAGCTCGTTAAATTAAAGATGCAATTGTGATTCTAAAAATACGAACACGTTAATTGGTGGGTTCTGAATAATTAATTGAGGCTATTGTGTGCGTAGTATGTTATTCTTTACATGTCATGTTACTTAGCATAGGTACCTTCTTAGATAGATGATATTTTCCTCCCTTGTTTTCATACAGGTAAAAAGTGTGGTATGAAATAATTATGTACTTAGGTTCGGAATATAAAAAAATATGAATCTTTATCTGATATTCTTATCATTATTTACCCATGGTCTACTCTGATTTTTTTCAATGTTCTCAAAGTGGGGATTAAGAGGAATGTGAAGGAATAAGTGGCGTTGAGATTTTGAGAGGGACTGTCTTAAAAGGGCATTTTCTTTGTCCCAAAAATCGATTTTGGTGCGCATTGGCGCATACCACAACAGCAGTATTCCTTCTACGTTTCTGGGACATGGTTGGGTTATATATCTACATTATACTACCTTCTACTTATTTCTTGCCCAATCTAGACTGAGAAATATTTTTAGTTGAATTCATTAACAAAGACAAATGAAGAAACGGAAGCAAATAACGCCTTAAATGACAGTTTGTGTTTTGATTTTAGGAAAAACATATACTTTTACACTAAGTTATAATTAAAATATCGAAGATAAGCAAAAAAATAACAGACCACTATAATTATTGGTACCGTTATGATAAAAACATTTAAAGCGCGTGGGTCTCTGTCTTTATATTTTGTCAGGCCTTTGTTTGGATTAACTTACTTCTTAATAAAATTATACTTAACTAAATATATAAGTAATTATACTAGTACTTATTACCTACGTACTTTTGATTACGATCAAGACTACCCTAAACCAAAGAGCATGTATGAAGGGAATTATGACAGTGGATGAAGCGAAACAAGTATGTAAGGATCGTAACAAGTGGAAAGAAGTCTCTGGGTCTCTGCCTACCTCTACGGGAAACAGGCGTGATTATATGTATGTATGTATGTATGTATGTACTTTTGATTACGACTAATCAAGATAGATAGGAACGTACTGCTGTAAAGTTCAGTTCAGAAATTCCCTAGTTTCCAACACTATTTACGACCGTTGAAAAAACCGTATACAAAAGGTAGGTACGGTTCAGTAGCAGTTCACAAACTAGGTCAAAAGTAATCTCCCATCGGATGATTCTCACGACTCCGGTGCTTGCCGGCGCGGGAATAAAGTTATTAGCGTCGCCTCGCGCTCGTTCCGACGACCTATATTCTTATATTGGAACAAAGGGGAAACTCTTTATACTTCTTTTAGTTTTATACAGACCTACATAAGTTTTCAGCTAGTTATTTGTGATATATTATAATCTGGGATCGAGTTTAGATGCTGTATAAAGGGAAAACTAAACATTTCTGTATTACAAGCACCGTGTGAATAAATAAATTTATACGATATTAAATTAAACAAATTAATTTTGTACCCAATACCAATTATTGTTTGAATAAAAAGTTCCCAATATTCTAAAATGATTTAATTAATTGTGTTTCACACAATCAGGGAAAACACCTTTTTGACAGTCATCTTCTACTATTTACCGCTTTTGGTAGAGTTAATGTTGAAAAATCTCTATTGAATTAATCAAGTATTCTGATTAAGAAAAAGTAGAGGAGTTAAGGTTATTAATGTATTTTAAAATTTCAAAATAAATTGAGCTTAAATAGTAAACAAATATTTAAAGAGCTGAATTTACGCCATTTATATGTCAAGAACTACTTAACAAAGTTTGATGATCTTCGATATGAAGATAAGTTTCCGCCAAATATAGCAGAATAACAATAAAAACATCGGGGTAGGGAAAATATACGCGGTTGAAACCCCAGGGCACAACTAGCATTTACAATAAAACAAAATCCTTACGTTTAATGTCATTTTATTTTAAGTTTAGGTATATTATAACAATGCATTTTTAAGCATTTCTAGGCAAGATACATCTTACCCAACATTCGCCTTATTGGTTCTTGGACCATTACAATTTCGTCTTATTGGCTCTTTGGCCATAACAATAAATTACTTTCAAATGAATTACATGCATTTCAGAGAAAATCCTTAAAATCTAATCTCGGAACAATTCACGAGCTTACTGACTATAAATGACACATATTAATTATATTAATTTGTAAATCAAGAATTACGTTGTTTTACGTAATTAAAAGACATAATCTTTTTAGATCTTATATATTCGATGAAAAGTCTTAGTTTATATATATAATTGTAATATATTTCGATTTGTACGGTACATATTTTTATGGATCATAGATGATATTTGCAATACGCAGAAATACTGTAATTCATCATAAATATTCGTTACATAGACACATATCTTATATATCAGACGTTCATTCCGTACTGACTAACAATCGTATACTAAGTTTGCACTCGGCAAGAAACGCGACATCTGTCGGCGGAAAACTTACAATAAAAAGGTGGCAATTTTTTTGATGTTGATTTTTTGCTTTCAATATTTTCTTTTGGCGTAAGAATTGATGATAAATGCCAGCGGAAAACTTCCAATATAGATGACAATAGTTTTTGTTTAATATTTTGCTTATAGTCTTTATTTTTGCGTAAGAATTGATGATATTCCAGCAGAAAACTTACACTATGTGGCAATTTATTGATGTTTAATATTTTGCTTACAATCTTTGATTTCGGCGTTATAATTGATGATTAATGCCAGCAAAAACTTACAATAAAAAGGTGGATTTTTTTTATGTTAAATATTTTACTGACATTTTTTTTTGTTTTTTTCCAATGATTGATGATTTCATTCAAGATCCTCGTCTTCCAGTGTAGATACCATAGCGGTGGCCTTGGCGACGTCTCCCTGGCTCTTCTCGAGATAAGCCTTGCAGTGCTCGAAGGAGACCTGGCTCCCTACTGCTACCTTCACGCGAACCAGCTTGATAGCGTTGTGGACATTCCAGTTGTATAAGTCTAAAGCTTCCAAACATTGCTCGGGGTCAGCCTGGAAATAAACAAATAAATAAATAAATAACTTCATTCAAAATTCATAGGAATTATAAATTTAATCGTCTTTTCGCAGCGATAATTGACATCTATAGTAATATACATGCACTAAACTTGCGTCAAAGTGCGTCCAACATGCATTAAAAGCGAATTCATCAGGTCAATCCCGCACTGGTTAAGCAAAAACATTAAAAATTTATTGCCAATAGATTAAGAAAATATTAATAGTTCTAAAAGTTATTATTGGTGACTTTAAACATCATTTTCAGCGAGCGACCTCCTTAAAAGCTTATGTTTGTGGAAATATAATTTTAAAGACTTTTCTAGTCCTACTAATATTATAAATGTGAAAGTTTGTGAGAATGGATGTGTGGATGTTTGTTACTCTTTCACGCAAAAACTACTGAATGGATTTTAATGAAACTTTACAATAATGTAACTCATACATCGAAATAACACATAAGCTATAATTTATTAAGTTAGTGTATGTATTGTCATTCACGCGGGTGAAACCGCGGGGCACAGTTAGTTTGAAATAATTATCAAAATGATAAGAAAAATAAGCTAAGCATATGGTAATTAAATCTTTTGTTTAACTAGCTTAACCTTTTTCGCTGTGAAACTGAATAGTTATATAAGACAAGATGACAAATAAAGATAAATAAATTGAACGTGTTTCAATTTTCACAGATCACCAGACAGAACTTTGGTAGTCTTTACAATAAGGACACAAATTATTTACACTAGACTCATTAAAATACTCGACCATAATTTGGTCAATTAACGATTTGTCTCAAGCGAAAGGTCCACTCTATAATCTCTCCACAAAACACTGGCTGAATTCAGTGATTTTAGAAAAATACTGGTTTCATTTTGATAGGACCCGGTCTAAGTCTTGAGAAACCTTTTAAAATGTTAGGTTGAAATTATCCCTATTTACCAGTTCCCTGTCCAATGAGTCACATATGGTACATTCCTATTGTGTCTATTGGCGTGACAGTAAATGTTTTAAAATAACGTACCTCGTCCTTCAGCACCTTACACATGATGCGTACTTCATCGGACTCCACGCCACTCATCTTGCCGCAGGGACGGTAGGCGAACTGCAATAGATCTTCAATGGACACGTCATGGCGGTCCTCTGAAAAATGTTAGGGTAACGATTAGAAATGGTGTATTTATTTATATTATGTTTCAGAGATTCTGAAGGAGGAATAGCGACTGAGGCATATAATTAATAATAATAAAAGCCTTTAAACGTCCCACTGCTGATCACCCAGCTTTCTCATTGCCGGTTGACGATTTTAGTTCAAAGAAAATTGCCAAACATCGAAGAACTTGCCCAGGAACAGGACATTTATAAAGATTGACATAAATAAAACAAATAATGTGCCTATACCTTTCAGGGTTCCATTTTCATCGCCGCCCGAGTTGCGAGACTTCTTTTTCAGTTTATCATCAGCTGCCAAATTTAAGAACACGTTGAATGGGTTAGCATTGCTGGGCCCAGCATCGTTTGTGAACGGGTTCGTGCTATTATCAGGCCTTACTGGCGGATCTAAGACGCCGTCAAACACATCTTCACCTCTCAGTTCCTGTAACTCAGCGACGGGGGGTGGATTGTTGTTGACATTATTATTATTAATTGCGTTGTTATTTGCGTTGTTGTTGGCGTTGTTGTTGTTGGTGTTCTGGTAGATGTTGGCCGGTGGTTCGTTGTTGACGGGCTCGGTTTGGGTGGTCTTGGCCTGGGAAGGCAGCTTGAGCGGGTACTTGCGGATGTGGCGCGGCTTGTCGACCAGCTTCGGCTTGGTTGTGCGCGGGGGTAGAGGCAGCACGTTCTGGCTCTGAAGTTACACATACATTAGTCACATAAATTTATCACAATAAATTTCTGTATGTACATCTGATGTTTTTGGTACTTATCTTCTTGATCTTCAATCTTTTAGCATTCCAAAGGTTTAAAATGTACGGAATAAAGATCAATAATAGAAAATATAGAATGAGACACTTACTATGGTTTGAATCTCATTAGCCATGAGATCTCCCTTGGCATCAGATGGTGGCCTGGAACAAATAAGTAGTAAATTAGTATTAGTAATAGATTTTAAATCTAAAATAAAAATACTATTGTTTGTCAAGTACATTCAAAAAGCCTAGGTTTTTAATTGATAACCTGAAACAGACCAATTGTTCTGTAGGTATGATACGCGATATCTGCACCAATTATAATGGATCGATTTCATTCGATATTTCATCGATATTAGTAATTTTATCCAAATCGATCCAATAGTTGTTTTTTTTTTCTTTAAAATTAATTCTGTTTTTTTTACACTAAAGTGCAATAATTTAAAGCTATTATACTTCTGCAGTGAGTTGAAAGCGACGCGGGGTACGCGAGCTGGCTTCGGTATAGTAGCCGGCTTGAGGATGGCCTTCGCTTCGGTGTTGAAGTGAGTCATCAGCGACGTCGAAGGTGTCGGCTCTTCAATCAGGCTGGTATATGCCATCTTGCATTCCGGAGTGATGGTCGACTGTTAATCAATAGAAATTTGTGTGTAAAAATAATTCATCGAAAATTGAAACTGTCATACATTTACAATTTAAGTTTCATGAGACAAAGTTACTGGTGGTATTTAGTTGCTTGGCCAAAAAAGTATATATGGGTGTTCTACACCTAGCGTATGCTGAGTTGAAGGCTTTTTTGGTATTGTATTCTGGACAGTGCATATGAAGGAGCTGTATTTTTTGTTTGGTTTTAATTCTTTGGTCTGTGCTGTCATGCCTTCTACCTTTCGTAAAATTTTGATAGGAAATTCGAAAGGAGTTTGAAAGGAAGATATGTTGCTTCTAGCCAGAAATGAAAAAGCCACTTTGTGCATACTGTTACGTATATAACTTCTATGCCTTGGTTTCTACACTATTACAGTTATAAGAAATGTTTATTAACCTGCAAATCTGGAACGCTTTTCGCTTCCTCGCTAAAGTTGCGACGCTCTTGCTTTCCTGAAAAATATGTCATAAATTGATTAATAAATGTTTCAAATTTTAACGAAGGATTCATTGAAAAAATATACATTCTGTCGAACATGAACTGGAACAACTTGATTAATAAGATGGTCCTACAATATTATATTATAAAGTATTTTTTTTAATACATTTTGGACAACGTAAAGTTATCTAGACTAAACTTTTATCAATGCAAAGGAATTTAAATAATGAATAATATCTAATGAGATACCTGCCTCAGTAAAGGTTTAGACATTTGATAAGACTTTATTAATTGCACATCTGATTAACAATCCGTTACTAAATTACTTAAAACGAATATTAATTTATTAAAACAAGGAAATTAAATTAATTTGAATAAAACTTCAAACATTTTTTGGCCATAATATTTCATGCGGAAAGTAGAGCGACCAGCAAATAGAGTGGCAATGTGTATAAAGACCGAGGTGAACAAGCCATAACCAATTGTTATGGAAGAAGACACAATATACCTATACTAACAGTTGTGATAGACGAAGACAGAGACTCCTACTACATCGACATGCTCAAAATGCAATCTTCAATTGACATAAAAAATAAATTATTAGGTACTATAGCTAATTGTCTATAATAAGCATAAGCTTTACTAATGAAGCAAATTCTCTAATGATATGACGAAAATTAAATGTAACGCTTGCAATTAAAAACTAAGCGGACAATCTATACTACTTCATTTAATCTTAGAAGCAAGTCTTGTCCCACGGCTGGGCAAAGGCCTCTCTCTCCCTCGTTCACGTACTTCTTTTTCTCGCTAAACATCACGGCAGACCGATAAGACTGTGGAGAGATCAACTTGACCCCAAAAAAACTACTTCATAAAAATAAAACAAAGCAATTCAAAATAAGACCTGAAACAGCTTAAAACTAACCTAAAAACATAAATAAAGCGAGAATTTATTTCACAATTGCATCGACTTTTACACATATGGATAAACTACAAACAAATCTAACTTGAATGATACAACCTGAAAGGACATCACGGTAAATGGAGCGAAAGAATGACGACTGATATGAACACATATTAAGTGCGAAGGTGTCATTAAGAAGGTAATTTTTAATGATGATATGAGGTGGAATTATGTTCTTGATGGACCCTTCTAAACATGGCCGACATCGCACATATTGTGATAGTATTTGACACTCATGCTGTTTGCTTTACTCACCGATACAGCAAAACATGCCTCTCAATAATCCTAACCAAGAAAATGAGCGAGTCTTTGGGCGGCGGAATTCTATGAGTAACAAAAATTAATATCGGGTAAGTACTAGAAACTGTTATAAATGCGCAGATAAATATATGTTGGTTTATACAGTGTGTTACAAAAACCCTGTGGTTCCGAGCAGGGGTAAGAATCGATACCTGATAATTTTCTTTAAGTATTTTATGTTTAGATAATATTTAAACTTTATTATTTACTTCTGCAATTTTTTATTATAGCTTTTCGGCTCCTCTTTATAACAACACAAGTAATTGGAAGATGAGGTATTCAAAGCATTTTGTGCGAATTTAAAAATCTTTTCTTCGAGTCACAGAATGGTCATTGTTTTTTTTATTAAGTATCAAATGTTCTTTAATGGTAAGCCAATATACGATCCTACAAGGAACCACAGAATTTTTGTAACAAACTGTGTAGCACAAGCTGATGCCAGCGGCTTCGCTCGTGCGTAGGTGAAAGGATATAACTGGTAGTACGGTAGTCTGTGATTTTTAAAGAAGCGAGGAATACCAATTTTATTTGTCTCTTGTATAATTTGTATTCTATGGTTTATATCTAGAGGTACCTATGTATTTGAAGTTCTTCAGTAGAGTCTATAAAAACATGCTACCCATTCAAAAAACCAAATAGTTCCCAATTTCCCACCTGAGGGGTAGGGTCCCAACCCCTTCTTAACCCTTTTAAGCGGCGTACTTTTAGAAACACATGTTTAGGTTCTTGACCACCACCGTTTTTTGTCTCACCAGCAGTTCGAATGTCTAATTTCACGCCAACTTTAAAAATAACAGATTTCCATATAATCGTTTACATCCTTTTTCCACCACCACCTAAGGGGTAGAATTTCCAATAATCCTTCATTAGTCGATGCTTACATTATAAAATGCATCAACCACCAAAAACAGTTTCTTACCCTTGCCGTTAGGCTCTGCATAGATGAATCAGTAAGGACAAGCAATTTTATAACATACATACATACAAACATATTATATACAAGGAGTATAAATGCGAACCGCCTGCGAATCGAATGAATATATCCAGTGTTTTCTACACATTATTATGACTTATAATGATTATTCTAAAATGTTCTTTCAAATCTCGTTAATAAACTAAAAACACAGTGAGGGTGTGATTCCACTGAGGCGGAGCGGAGCAGTGCGGAGACGAGCTGCGCCGCGATTCACCAATCACATGGCTTGAAATCCACATCTCTCACTCTCCGTTTCAATGTGATTGGTTAATCGCGGCACAGCACGTCACCGCTCTGCTCCCTCAGTGGAACCGCAGCCTTATACTTATTCGTACCCTTAAAAAATCTGATCGTACTATTTACATCTACGACAGGCAAATAGGCGACAACCTTTCTAACACGAACGAATGTAAGAGAGGCGATAGATATGAATTTGAAAACAGTTTTATCAGCCAATTAAAATTTTAAGTAATACGCTAACACCCTTATTCACATATTATATTATTATTAGTAATGTACAAACATTTTGTTAAATGCCACAAGCACTTTCGTTTGATACTTTAGTCTTACAAATCTATTTTAGGCGTCGTAGATTTACTCACGGAAATAAATTTAAGTAGACAGGCTGGCCACAAAGATCTAACGAACTTATCAAGTTTTACATACAAACCAAAGAACAAAATGTGAATACGGGTATAGTGTTATTAAATTTAGATTAAATTATTAAAGCCAATTAAAAACATTAAGATTCTATTTCTCACGGATAGATCATCACGATAGCCAGACGACTTTTTTGTAAGCGAAAGTGAGTCACCGTCTTTAAGGTACATTTTCGTTTAACCGGAGTAATGTAGTTGTAGTTATATGTAACCTGTGATTTCCTTGTCGACGTCGTTGCCTGCGCCGTGGTGCAGGTACAGCGGAAACTTGAAGGAGAATTTGTTTTTATCGGGCGAATGGGGATTCTTCTTGTCAGTGCCTAAGTCTGTCATTGACCTGTAATTGATAATATTGTATAAATTTGCTGTGCTGGCGCTGCTGCTGCGGCTGCTGAGAACCTCAAGCGGCGGAAATATTCCAACCTAGTTGGAAGTTATATATTCGAGCCGTTTGGGGTTGAGACACTTGGTCCGTGGGGTCCGAGTGCACACAGTTTTTTTAAAGATTTATCCAGACGCCTGGTTGACACTTCGTGTGACCCAAAGGCTGGCTTCTACCTAGGTCAGCGCATAAGCATTGCCATACAACGTGGCAATGCTGCCAGCCTTTTGGGCACACTCCCAGTCGACAGCGACGTGGGTGAATTTTTTGACGCCTTATTTTAGTGCTTAGTTTTATTTAGTATATTATTTTTCCTATTTAATATGTAGGCTTAGTTTTTAAGGTATTGTAAATATTTTAAGGTATTCTGTACATATTGTATAAATTAGTTATAACCTGATATCGTTGTGAGTGTTTTTGGAAGAAAAGTACATAATTCTTTGCCCTCACTGAATACCAATCTGTTTAGTCAACAGACATGAAAATAATTTCTTCCATAATATGAATTTAGCCCTTAGTTGAAGATTGAATATGTTATCCTGGGATCAGGAGATAGAGCAGCTGAATAATATTTCCTTGGTAAATATATTATTTTTTTCTTAGCCCGACCCTAAAAGAGGAGCGTCAAAAGTTGACGTGTCGGTCTGTCTGTGTCCGCATGGTCGTTCGCAGCGTTTTTCTTTGGTTGCAAGCAATAGTTTCAAAATGAAGTTTATTAGTTTGAAGATTATCAGCAATTTGTGGCGTGTTTCTTAATTTTTCTTTTAATAATTGTAAGTTTCTTACTTGGACGTTATCTCATTGGCGAGAGCGACAGCCGTGTTTAGAGTCTTCTCTTCATGGGCCGACATCGGCTTCATGGTGCTCGGGCCTTTCTTGCGCTCCATACGGGTCAGCGTATAAGACCTACAAAAGAACAACACAATTATAACATAAATTATAACTATGCTTCTGAAAACACATTTTCAACTCTAATATAAAGGCAATAAGGTGCATTTTAATTTGACTTATATAAAGTGAAATCATAACTAGAGCAGACCAAGTTTTTCTTACTTACTAATAGATATAATACATTTAGATACGTATAGAATAATTTTTTATGAAGCAAATTATTATTTAAAGTGTAATAAAGACTATTCGTGATAGGTTAGGTAGGTAGGAGTAGGTACTACAATTATTCATTAATATATATTTCGATTGTGCAACTTTTTGTAAACTTATAGCTACTTAATAATAATAAATAACCAAAACAAATATCTAAATATATACATTTTCATCTAATAATATTCTAGATATATAAGTTATTTTCTATTATGCTATTATGTCATATCCATACGTACGGTATCCTCAAACTCAACGGGCGAGCGTAGGACTTCATCCTTTGAGCAGCGAGAAAAGAGAAGAGAAATAGAAAGAAACTGTTTGACCACAACATGCAATTATAATAAATGTCGGATCTTCTAAAATATTATGTTGAATGGTTGAATATTAAGTGTAGTTTAGTTAATTCTGAGCTGAACCCAGTCAAAAATGATTGTTGGAGCGACTTAACTTGGCTTTTTTTACAGCTATGATAACTACTACGTCTACTTCAGAACCACTTCTTCTGTGTTTCGTTTCAAGGGTCTTTAATTTAAATTAGTTTTTTTTCCCCAGAATCCTAAAAACTGTTCTCAAATTGAATAAAGCGTTCTTCTAATTTTTCGGTGCGGCAGTGCAGCATAACCGTTAACATAAGTTTACGGAGCGCCTACGTAACAATGAGTAGTGTTTTTATTCCAGATCTATGTTCGCGGAAGCAGGGAGATGGGCGGAGTGCAGTGTGTAGGAGGTTGACATACGCTGCAGCACCGACCAATCAGAACACAGCCTCGACAAACGAATGTTTCTAAATACAAAATAATATATGAATAGAATACGTACGGCGCCCTTACGTAACCGATCTTCATCCTTGCAGCAGGAAGGTAATAAGAATACATTATTAACATGGTTGACATGATATTCACAAGTTCGAATAAACCGAAATTTAATTTTTTTACATGTTTTTTTAAGTAGGCTTAGGCTTATTGGCTATCCCAGTCGACGACAAGCTATTTTCACTGGACAGAAATAGCAGTAAAAACGAAATTATTATCGGTAGTCAATTATTAACGAGATCGGTTATAGCCAATATGCCTACACAAGTAATTTACAATACTTCATATTTTAATTGTATTGGTAAGTTTCAGATGAGGCTTATGTACCTCGCCATACACGCTTTTTGAAAAGACTACTGATAAGAAAAAAATTCTAAAACTCTACAATATTTGTACTAATATTATTTTTCGTTCAACCTTTAGGTAATAATAAGTAACATACGCTTTCTCTCCAGTTCCAACTTCACCGCGCAGACTGGGAATGGGAACGTTCCTGATACTGCATACAAAAGAAAACCTTCTTTTAGGCAGTTGTTTCAATTTCAATATTACATGCAGGACACTAAGACCAAAAGAAGCACTAAGTCTTCAGACGGTGGGAATAGGCCGTCTATACTTTTCTAGAAACATACTTAGCATTGATTCTAAATGTTTTACATATACAGAAGCGATTCAAAGTTTTTAGTTTTAATTTCTATTGACAACTCCAGATTTAATAATAAACAAAAATGTTTGTGAGGGTTTATCACAAGGTACTGATAGACTTGATCTTTCTGCTGTTTGTTGCCTTTAAAAAGTTAAACGCATTGGTTTAACATCGAAATGGCATTAAAATAATTGAAACTTTTTGCCGAGCTGAGCGATTTTGACTTTGTTCATATAGTGACAACACAAATCTATCTGCACCTCTTTTAATGTATAGAACAGCGTATAATGCCGAAAATGTTGCGTACTTTAACTTCCACGCAGCTTTTATACTAAGTCTAATGACAAAGCTTAAAATAACTAAAATGTATCCCACACTAAAACAAAACTTAACAACGTACTACAACCAAACATAACTAATAATAAACACAGAAAAACTTGACTCCTAAGGGCTAATCATTAAGCTAGCCACTTAGAAAAAATATATATCACCTTTATGTAAATACATTATAATTTCATAAACCAAAGCATAACGAAGGCAAATTATAATAAAGAAGAATTATTAATGGACCAAACGCTGCCCAGAATTGATCAACTTGAAACGTGTTCAGGTTGTCATAATCATGTGACAAAAGTTATTTTATCTTTCCATAAAATGTAACAAAAATACACCTGCACCGACAAACAAAACTTTAGCAACAACAAACAATCTACAAATCTACGTAAAAACCAAAAAATGCTAACATTCTATTCCTTAATAACAGAACTCAGCAACACTAAAGTTCTATAAATACAACAAATAAAACTTAACGAACATCACAAACTAAATTATATTCGTACCAAACCACTGCTTTGTAAAGTAAGTAGAAAGGAGAGCTAAACTACTATTTACAAAACTAGCTTATATTTATAGTTATACTAGCTTAATCTTGATAGAATGTATCTAAAACAAGGGTTTTGTAAAAAATAATGCTCATATGGGTTCTGGAAACCGTATTTTATCTCTTCCTTTTTCCGGAGATGCTAAAATACCCAACAAGTGAGCAGTGTTTGTTTGGTCGAAATATAATTTAGTTTTTATATTGTTTAAGTTGCATTTGTTCCTTTTTGTAGAACAGTATGGCCACCAAACGACAAAGTTCTGTTATTATAGAATTAAAAAAGCTTCAATGTCACTTTACTCATAACCTCACTGACAAGTACTTACGATGTAAGTCTCCAGTAATGCTCGGCCACGGGTTCCGAGTTTCTCGATCTTGGAAAACTAGGGGAACGATTTTACACTTATACATTGTTACACATTTAGTAAAGGCAACCATTTAGCTAGTTCTGTTTGCACTCGACGCTTCTTTGTGCATACTCTAAGCACTTTGCTCTTTTACATCCGCTCGTCAATCATACGTCTAATATCCCCACCTAAAGTTTAATATACTTATATATTATATGTAGAACTGCAGCTATTTTCCAAGCAATAATACGTGCATCATATAGGACCTGATCACATAGATAAGGTCAATTTTTATTTATTTATGTCAATGAAAAAGAATAAAATATTTGTTCGTAAATACCAATTTTTTTATTACAGTAATAGCAAAAACATGAGTGATTTCAAGAAGATCTTGGTGTTTAAGTATACCTACTATATGTAAAAAGACAGTAGGAATATTACGAAACAATCGATCGTGTAGAGTAACAATAACTTCAACGTTCACTAATTATAATTATGTCCTACCTCTAAACGATAGATAATGGAGAAGAAAACCAAATACGGAGTTATTACATCCTAAATACCGTAACTGATTGATTTTCAGTTTCCTCCTGAACCTTTGTTCTTAATATAACCTTTGTAGATATTTGATAATAATTTAAATAGAGATGTAGATGTGTTTCAACTTAAGAAAGTAGATAATTAAACAATAATTATAATTTATACATGTAGTTTGTGGTAATGAATTATTTAATTTAAACAAGTTGAATATTGTTAGTGTTTGTAAAGAAACAATTATGTATAAAAGTTAAAAATACGGGTTAGTAACAAACCGATATCCATAGCACAATAATACATAAGTTAGTAAAGGTATAATATAATGGTTTTATGTAAGAACACACGTCAATGGCAGTTAATGTAGTGGTTAATGTAGTGGCAGTGGTTAGTTAATGCGAATATTTACCTGAAATTGGACTCCATCGGCTTGGCAGATGTTGTCTGGAAACGTGAAACGATCTTATTAAACAAACTGGTAATTTACTAGACAAGTACAGAACACACCGCAGAGAAATCAGCGCAGAGTTACAATTGATAACTTTATATTATCAAACTCTTAAAGAAAAAGTTAAATGATGAATGTTTATATTTATAATTTGATCATTTTCTTAAAAAAAAAACTATTTCTTTTTTATTTTAATACCGTATTTCAAATAAAGAGTAATTGACTCTGAGGGAGGTATACATGTTTATAACTTGAAAACGTTCTTATGAAAATTCTGAATAAAAATATTTGCTAAGGTATGTTATGTTTTATGCACTGAAAAAGCTGCGGTGTGGCATATGACCTTGTCATTTCATTGTATCTATAACTATTCTAAGTAACTGTTAAAGTTATTATTAGACTTATTTACAAACGAACTATACTACGATTTATTGATCTATTTATATATTATTAACTAAAGATATTTTATATAAGTCTCTGTCAAAATACTCTTCATTTATTATTTAGTACCAAATATGTTTCAAATCTGCAGCTGTAAAATACAAAATATTTCCAAAGCTTTTTTTCGTTAAACGATTTTATGTTACCCTCAACAAATTATTAGATATAAGGGTATTTTAATTGAAACTTATATTTTCATCACTTAAAGCTAAAAACCGATTAGTTATCTATAGTTATTTTATAGCTAATATAACTAAGTCAACTAAAACTATGATTAACTATTTATTGAGGACCGATTTCGCAAGTGCATATGACCGCGAAGCTAATTGCAGTTTTCTTACTAACTGAGTTCAATGCAATGCAACCATTTTCAGGCATCTTGCAGTTAACGCAGTTAAGGCTCTCTGTTAAACTCGATCACAGATGCAAGTTCATTGAAACACATTTGTTATTATGTAGCTGGTGAAATCGATCCTTAGATAAAATATGAACGGCTACTTCGATATTTCGTCTTTGCCCGCTATGGGTACAAAAGTTACTATCTAAAATTAACAACTAGGACTTATAAGTATAACGCTTCAAAATCATGGAATCGAGTGCCAGAAAGAGGAAGGAAGATATAGGATGCATAGCAGTAACTCTTTCTCACAGCTGAAAAAAAGGTTTAAAATAATAACGAGACTATTTACGAAAAAGAAATTCATTCGAATTTATAAGTGAGAGAAAACAGTGTAGATACTAAGTCTAGTTTAATAGTGCAAGTTGCAGTAAGGTGTAGAACTGAAGGGAAAAGAATAGTATAATGATTAGTAATGTGCACTATTGGAAATTCGGGTCTCATTAGACTATAGATAAAAATCTACATCAAAAAGTTGACAAATACGAAAGCTAATCACACAAACACCTAATCTCACCATTTTGTCCAGATACGTATCACCTGGGCAACCAAAGAAAATTCAAGATAATGCCAATTGAGTTTATTTAATTAAGAATTAGTATCTTCGCTTGATCCCTGTAAAGACAATTTTGATGAAGTTAGTCCAGGCGACATTTACTTACAGGGTGTTAAGAAAACCCTGTCCGATCCGTGAAGGTGTTGCTAGGTAACAATATCAGTACCGTATACACGAATGAAGAACAAAAATAGTAAAAAAAATCTCATAATTCGTCAGAGAGTATTGGCGTCGTAACAGGTGTTGCCCAATGATCAAAAGCAATGGCCGACGCAATCATATTATTTGAATTATAATCTCAAATTTAGGGAATTTCGGGGCAAAAAATGTTTATTTAAAAATTCGTTATTATTGTTACTATCATCAATATTTTAATTTGGGCATGTGATTGTGAGCCCCATTTTACCGTTTCGGTTTTGACAGGGTTTTCTAAACACCGTATATGTGTGAGCAGGTCGTGACTAACGAGAAATTCTCGAAATTCAAGGTTTGTGAGTTTTGGGAAACTTACGAAATACTTATATATTTTTTTAAATTACGGTTTTCTTATAATCTAACGAAAACTTATTTATAAACACAAGAACACGAACACACACATAAACATAATTGATCAGCTGGTTAAAAGGTAAATGGTAACTTATAAGTAGATAAAACAATAGGGAATATGCACAGTTGCGCAAATCACTGATTTTGATTTAAACTTTTTATCAAATATTATTTCATTCTAGTTAAAATATAAACGAAGGATTTTTAAAATTTCAAAACGCAGTGCCATTGTTTAGACTTATTATTGAAGTCGCGATCCATAGAAAATATGCATTCCGGCGCTTATTTTAAATGCTTTCATTCTTTTATGAATGAAAACAAATAGTTCTGTTGCGATTTTCTTACGTTAATTAAGAAAAATATACAATATTTTCTAGTGTATTTAAGCAACAAATCGTGCTTATTCTCAATTGGTAGTGACACAAGATGAAGAGAAATGCAATGCATTGCGATGGTGCGTTAGTATCTATATGCAGCGAACCATGCAGCACAAAACGCGTTAAAAATGCGCTTGATGAAAATGTGAACTTATTTTAGTGAACAAAGCACCTAATTTTAAATGAACTTATTAATTGGTTTCTTAGATTTACGCGAATTTACATTGAAATAAAACTAGTTTTTTACGGATTTTGTCGCGGATTTAATTTTATTTTAGGTCCCGACGTTTCGACACCTTTGCAGGTATCATGGTCACGGGCAGACGAGTCAGACGGATGTCTCTCAAAATCAGTAAAAAAATGTTTAATTTAAATGAACTTAATAAATTATCAATTAAACGTTCCACTAAGGTTTAATGTTGGTAGAACGTTACCCCTCTTATCACTAGTTATATTTACATCGTAATACTTAAAGCTCTTATTAATATTACCTTCAAGCATAAAAATAAGTGTCGTAAATGATATCTATGTTTTTTATGGAACCATCCCAAGACTAGCTTACTCGGGGCTAAATAGGATATTAAAGAAATACACGTTACTTAGATCTAATAGGCTATAAAACCTACCTGGTAAAACATTAATGAATTGCAATTCTTATGCATCGAGAATGCAATATTGTTATCATTTAGGAGGTACACGACCCAGACAGTAGATTCCGACTAGTGTCCAATGTTTAACTTCAAGTGAGCTTAAACTTAAATAAATTTTGAATTGGTATTGCAATGGAATTATAAATAATTGAAAAGTAAGACACTCTACTGGTACCTTGGAGGAACCGGTAAGAGACCGGATTGGATGATCTTAAATAAATATCTAATAATAATTATCGGGATATTAATAATTATCATTAGATCAGTTTACGATCAGATCAGTAGAGGTACCTATTTAGGAAACTTTATTTTAATAAGCATAGAAATAAAGGCGATGGTACTATGCTTGGCTATACCCCATATATTACTTTAAAGCGGCGCAGTGAATGGGGTACGCAGTTTTTTTCCAGTTGTTATTAGAAATTATCTATAGTAACCAAAAGCAAAATTTAAGGCATTATTAAAGAACTTTCTGAAATTCGAAAAGCGCATGATTCGGGGGCTAGATTTGCGCGCGACTTTAGTTTATCCAATGATTTTTTTTCACCACGACATTTTTCTTTCCGAACACAGACTAACAAATAATTTGACTATACTTTTGTGCATATGAGTGTCGGGATATCAAGGGATTTCATTACATCTGTGAAAACGTTTTATTTACAAGGAGATTAGTTGATGAATTTTGCAGTAAGCTAAAAAAGTTAGGTTCCGTTTTAATTGTAAGGCATTGAGTTTATTCGCAAGCTAATGTATTTATAAACTTAGATATTGTATTTATTTTTAGCAGGATTATGCATAGAAGGGAGAAAAAAGTCTCAAAGTGCAAAAAATATTGAATATAAACTAATTTTCTACCATTACGGTTTACCTTCAAGTGATTTTCACGCGTTGGATTGAGACCTAGACAGGTTAAGTATGAGAGGAAATAGTTAAGACTTAAGATAGAATATAAATAGAAAAGATTGAGAATAAATAAACTAATCAATTTAGAACTTACAGCCTCATCGGTTTTCTTCTTATCGAGATTGCGAAACATTATTTCCATCTCGTCCAACAGGCTTTGGCTGAAATCTGTACTGCTCTTCTGAAAGACAAATAAAAGTAAGTCTTATTCACCTGGTAAGAAGGTCCAATTTAAAACAACAAAAAATAGGCTTGATTTGAATTTTTAATCATTGAAACTTTCAAAAAGAAGTCGTACTCACTCGAACCTCTTGGTTATGATTAGTTTTAGATGTCGTACGGTAGCAAGAACCGTTGTTCACTGGCTCCTGTAAACAAACAATAATAATTTAGTCGCCATACACAAATGAAGAATAAAAAATGCTTAAGAAAAATGTCCAGAGTTTTAAAAGTATCGCATGAAATGTATTAAATATAATCAAAAGTTTTATCAAAGTAAGTGTTTGGGGATCCTTAAAGGGAAAAAAGGAACAATTACAGAATTACTTGGTTGTCCATCTGCCTATTCGTGGCATTATCTTTTTGAAATGAACATAGATTAGAAGTATTAACAAATTCAAACTTCTAGCTAAGATATGCAACGCAATAAAAAACAAAAAGGGGTACCTACTTAGACCCAGAATTACTTAAGGCATGATACTAGATCATCAAAAGTAAAGGAAACAATCCAGTGTTTTTTTTTTGAGATATAAAGTTATTTTTATTTTATTATAAACTCAGCAATTTCAAAACAAATTCTTCAGCAATTTCAAACAAATTCTTCAGCGCCGTATTTCTGATCTACTGCACTGGTTCTGTATAAAGATAACTGCTACAACAAAAGTAACGGGAGCAAACGTTGAATACCTCCTCTTAGTCTTCTCCACTCACAAAAACTGCGTCTGAATAAACAAAAGCTTCTTCCATAATTATCCATAATCAGTAATATCTGTGAAAAGAATATGTCGAAATATTAATTTCAAGTTCCGTAAGGTCAGTCTAAATTCTATCTCCAAAATCAAACATTGCAAAATGGTACCTACGGTCAGCAACAGCAAATTTAATTTAAAGTCGCAATCACGAAGAATTAGTAGGTAAACAAAAGAATCGTTATAAAAAAATATATAAAAGTAGGACGTAACTTTCTGGCGGTTGAGGTGCGATGAATCCGAAAACACGGTGTTTTCCGTTTCATCGGACCATATTTGCCGCCATTTTGTGACCAAGGCAACTGCCTACGCCTGCCTCGATAGCATCAGTAAGGGTTGTTTTGTGTAAGTACATCGGACCCCTCGAAACGCCACCCCACGTCGAGATTACTTAGCAACATGCGCTCGGACTCGGAATTCGGACCCTCTATTTTGATAACTAGCCATTTATAAAACTGCGTAGAATTTGAAGTGCAGTACTAGTTTAAAATCTGGTTTTAGGATTTCATACGCTAGCACTTGGCTACTGGTCAGGATAAGTACCGACAGTATAAAAATTTGGATTCCCTGATCTTACGATAAACACTGATTATACGAATTCTATAAAGGTAGGCACCTAAAGCTTTAAGTAGGTACTTGCGCGAAGATTAAGTCATAATATATCCAACCGATAATCTATTGTTACTTGTTTACAATCTCGAATTTATTCAAACGTATAATCCCTTCCGGAAAAGAAAGTGTAGGCGACGTGAAAAACAAGATGTAGGCGGAGATATCTTTTTATCTTCAGTGAATACACCTACACTTTAGAACACCTCATAAGATTCAAGCAATAGGAAGTAGGTAGATTTTATCCACGAGACTAGTTTCGTCCCAAATTCAAATTACGCTCGACTTGTCCCAAAGATAATTTCAACTAGGTAGGTAACTGTATCGACGTTCACATGAGAAACTTTTTCAAAATTTTGTATTGTTTTATCAAATTGGCCAACGGTGACCTACACTCTGATCTGTTTATTAACTATCGGATATAAAAAGTTACGATCCCCAGCTTAACCCTCTCCCAATCTATTTATAGCAGGGTCATCGAGGTAAATGCAGGTCGCGCGCTGCGTCGCGACCTGACGCTATTTTCTGCAATCCCGGATTTATCGACCGGATAAACTGCATACATGTAATCGCTTACGACGACCCTATAAAGCCCAGGTGACCCCGTTGCCAGCTAAAAATTAGGTCGACTATTTTAAATTGACCTAAAAACTTTATATTTTAATTTTGGTGGTTTTTAAGAGGGTTTTTATTATTTAGTGTAAAATTAAACTTTTAAGTAAGTTTTTAGTAAGTTCAGTAGGCAACGAACCAAAGGTTTTAATGTAACAAAACACTTAAACAATATTACGTATCACGGTGATTTTGTTTTCAAACCGATTATTAGGAAAAACGCAAATTAATTAGCATAACAAAAACAAAAAAAAAAGATTCACATCGCATTTATAAATAGCATCTGCATTTAAACTTTTCGCATATACACATAAACATAATTTGCTATTGGCCAATATTCCAAACTAGATGATTATGTCAAAATAATGTAAACAAATAATCAAAACAAACAATGGAACTTATGTATGTAAACAATGGAGATGATATGAACTTACCTTGAAAACAAACAGTCAACTTTTGGCCTCGTACCAGGGACTCGTCCTTCGGGGGTCAGCGACGGGACGCTAATAAATCACAGGTAGGTACGACCGAACGACATACGATTGACATAAGCGCACGCATAGCGTATTGATTGCGGTCGTTACGAACGCGGATAAAAAACCGGACCTGTCAAACTTTATGTCAAATTAAATTCCTCTTAAATATGTCAAAAATATTAATTAAAGTAATAAAAAATCTTATTGTATTTTAGGTTAATGTAAAAAATATTTATTTTATATTGTTTGCACTTTTATACGATTTTCAAATTTGAAGGGTTCACTCACATTTGCAAATTTGGGGGATGTTTCGAACGCTACTTATGTCAGTCACGTTAAATAAACGTTGGTTTGTTTTTGTTTTCTAAAATAGTTAATAATTAGTAATTTTTAATTGTTTTTGGATAATATATACAGTATACGTATATTTTTACTTCGGTCTAAATCAGAAAGTATGAGATTGAATTGTCGGACCTCAAAATGCTACTTTAATTTGAAAATTCAGTAGAAAAAACAGTAATAAATTCCTACTTTACAGGAAAAATATTCGATATAGTTCATAGTGTAGATTAAAGTAACTACCGACAAATGTTGGATCTCTCAGAGAGGAACAGAAACCGATTAACTGAAATTGAATTTAAGATTTTCTGGTAGATATTGGTAAAATGTGTTATTCTAAGAATGTAGTTTTGATTTCGCAACTAGAGTGTTTTAAAAGTCTTTAAATGTTTGAAAACTTCGGTGAATAAAAATTTTATGCGTTGAGTTTACTCGTATTTCTTAACTTTTTTCGGTGGAATTGGAGATCGCTTACGCGGAAAACTTTCGATTGGATTATAATTGGCATGCAATAGATATAAGTTCTCACTAGACGAGTTCTTTTGTTTTGCAATTTGTTTCGTCACGTTCCTACCATTTATACGAACTTCGCTAGTTTTATTAATGTGCTTTAGTATTTTCCAATGCTAGTAACTAAGGACTTGCAAATAAAGCGTTAGATGTAGATACCTAAGTACCTACCCAGTCACCTTCTTTTACTGCCATATTAGAAATTTATAATATTTTATGTAAAATGATAAACTAGTGAATCTGTTTCAGCGAGAATTGTTCAATATATTTTTGAAAAGAAATTTTGACTTATTTTCCGAAATATTTTCTTTTTTTACTTTTAATACGATGATAACACGGTACGTGTTATCATCGTATTAAAAGTCCTACTCGAGCACATCAATTGAGTACAATCTGTTGACCATCTTACTTCAGAAAAGTTGTTGTCGTGCTGAGTTTTGACTGTGTTACTACGAAAGCCGTACCTAACAGCACTCCTTCAGGAAATACGATCTCCTCTTGTTACCTTAAACCTGAATTGATTCTCCGAAGATATCCTTTACGTAATTTGGAAGCCTACTTCGGTGTATTTCATTTGTAAGTAATGAGATTTTACTGAAGTGAATATCTACTCAGAAGTAAATTTTAAAAATACCAAGCTAATATTAAGTATTTTAAGCATGTTAGTATTTTTCAGTTACTTAATTATAACGATACCATCATCAACGCAATAAATGATATTGCATAATACTTACGGGGTATGTTAATGATTTGTAATATGTTTTTTTTTTTTATACATAGGTACAAGCATCACTAAAAGCTGTTAATTCAAATAAAAATACCACTCTATGTTCTGATGGCATCAATAGCGGGTAAGAAATAAATATAAAAACTGTTGTTCTTTATTTATTATACTCAGATATACACGTTTCCTTTATATTCCACAAGGGGTAAGGGAAAAGGGTTAGTTAGTTGGTTGGTTAGGAAGCTGATAAGCAAGTTGCTTAAGGTACCTTGCACGTAAAAATGAAAAGCAACAGTTGATTCGTTGTTTTGTTACCGCCCAATAGAAATAACATATCACTAGAAGGATTTATAGGCAGAAATTTGAACCAGCGCCATTTACACAAGTTATTCATATTGCGGAAAATTATGGAAACTCTAACACTTGCGCAAAGAGAAAGCAATATTATAAAAACTGCTGGACACGACATAATATCAAAAAGGCTTTCTGTGGCAACTGAATCAACAGTTTTTTTTTTTCACGGGAATATATCCCTTATGTACAAGACACCTTAAAGCATAGTTTTGTGTAAGAAGGTATGGTTAGTGGGTTACAAGGAATACACAATGCCATCTTACCGTGTCAGTGTCAGATATTTCGTGATATTCGTGAATCTCTTCTGTTTTAGGAACTGCGCCGTTGTCAGCCTTGTTTGACCTGCCGAGAGTCGCGCATCTCACCTGGAAGTATAGCTTTTTTGTTAGATTACTGCACATTATGATAGGTCAAAATAGGTTTAAAACATCATAAAGATTGTCATTTTTTTCGTAATGTTTTCTGTTAGATGTAAAGGTAGGTATAAGCAAGACAGGGTTGTCATGTTGTAGGGTACCACTAATAACCATAGTAAAGTGAATATAAAAATAAAATATTATGGATCAAAATGTTTGTCATATCTTTACTGTACCATATTCTTTTAAATAAATATATCTCTCATCTTTTAACGAATCTTTTCAAAAACTTTATTTTTCTCTGTCATGACATCCTTAATTATACTATAATATACATGCAAAATACACATAGAAACAGAAACAGAAAAAGCTATTGCAAAAGTTTATACAAACAAAATAACGAGTCCTGTTATCTATTTACACATTACTGCAGTATGACAATGAGCTGGCTAGTCAAAACAGTGTTATAGAGTGCTACAACACTATTTTGTCTAGCCAGTGCAGTTTATAGACATAACAATTCAACCAATTTGTTTATAAAACAGAGAGTTTAAACGTTAAATATGATAACAATGATTGTATAATATACTTAGGCAGTAGTCAATATTTTATTCAGTTAAGTCATTATTGTTAGTAATCTATATTAAATTCTCATGTCACAATTAGTAGTTACCATACTCTTCCGAAACGGCTTGAACGATTATTATGAATGTTTATAGGCATATTCAATAGGTCTGAGAATCGGCTACTATCTATTTTCATACCCCTAAGTTGTAGTAGGTAGGTAGTAGGCAGGTGCTAGGTAGAAAAAATGCATTGCCAAGCATGACGGGTACAGCTAGTATATTACTATGTAAATATAGTTTTGTTTGACTTTTTCTATTTCATAGATGTACCTTGTGCCTTTTTAAATAAGTAATAATTATTAATAATTATTCAAATGTTGTGTAAACGATGTATGTACCTATCCTTTAAAGTTAGTACCTATATGAGAAAGCACCAGTTTGTAAACGTTAACATTTTGTTAGTACAGTGTATTGGTTAGTAGAAAGATTTTGATGTTTGTTTTTATATACCTTATTAAGAATACTTTTGCTTGTCGTCGGCTCAGATATTGTTCTTTGGTTGGATCTCCTTAAACTTCTCGTTTTGCTGTCACCTTGTAACATAAACAGACAAATGTTCAATAAAGATATATTTATTTGCATTATGAGAAATCAATGATGATCCATCATCGAAGTGATAATTTAGGTTTTGTTTCACTTTCTTGTGTGCCTTGTCTTATGAATATGTTAAAACACTCAGTTTTTAACCGACTTCAAAAAAGGAGGTGATACTCAATTCGACTGTCCTTTTTTGTTTTGTTTAACATATACATATTGATTCTGTGTTACCCAGTAAAATGGGTTGTGGAGGTCAGGTAGGCAGTCGCTCCATGTAAAATACGGTATTCAGCTGAGTCCGGTAAGACTGGTAGCTGACCCCAACATAATTGGGAAAAGGCTCGGGAGATGATATACATATTCTTATTTTTATTGACATTTGAACATTTAATTGAAGTGCAACACATATGACTTTACTTGTTATTTGGTTAACTAAATTACTCAACCAAGATTCTTACTCAAAGAAGGTCTCCCTCACTATCATGAAGTATCTACTACGTTACTATAATTAAATAAATATAAACAATTATAATCAACAGGAAATTCTGTAACAATTGTTTAACTGATTGCACTTAAGGTTCGACCTTGATTGTATTTGAAATTCATAATACAATATTTGCACTATCCTACAATAATATTATAAATGTGAAAGTTTGTGAGAATGGATGTGTGGATGTTTGTTACTCTTTCACGCAAAAACTACAGAATAGATTTTAATGAAACTTTACAATAATATAGCTGATACATAGGAATAACACATAAGCTATAATCTATAAAGATAGTGTATGAATTGTCATTCACGCGGGTGAAACCGCGGGGCACAGCTAGTTCATAATATATCAATACAAAGACTGTATAAGGAATTTTCCACATGAAAGTGTAGGTCAAAGATGTTTTGCTGTTTTATAATGCTTATTTAGGTAGATCAAGGTTACTACACTATTGTCATGTAAATAAATTCCGAAGAATACTGAAAATACTAAACTTTGTTGAATAAAAATTTGTTTTTGTTATGGGTCATTGAATATTTTACTTTTATGTACGATTGTATAGATGATGATGACAGATAAATGATTTATAATGTTTTATTTTTAATCTGCTCATTACAAAACAATAACTTTTTTGTGCAAGTACCTAATAGTAAAAGTAACAAATGTCAATTAATTACTTCTCTTTAACTTTCATGTTTATCTGACAATATTTTTGGCCTATTCTTCTTCTTCTTCATATTGGGGTTAAGCCGAACCTAGCTTGGGGAAAGTCCTTGCTTGATTCAGCTTTATACTGTATATTATAAGGGGCAATTACCTATCTATACCATACCACATCTATACTGTATATTTAAAAATGATATGATAGATAGATAAAATATTCTTTATTGTACACCATTACAAACATAACAACGTACATGAACGGTAAAGCGCACAATGGCGGTCTATTGATCTTTTCAAACTTTTACATTCTCGTAATAGATATAAAATATACTCACAAGACAGATCAATATCGTCGCAGTCCGGCCTACTGTCCGGTTTGTGTGAAGCCAACATAGGGTATGGAGTCGTGCCCGAAGCGCCCGTCAGATGCGACGGCGAGTTGGGATTGATGAGAGGCACCTGCTCCAGGTCCTCAGAAGGCTTGTATGGTGTCACCACTTGGCGAGGAGGCTGGAGATGAAGTATTTGTTAACAGAATTGTTGGACATTAAAAAAGACGACTGGAAAGAGTCTACTGATAAAATGGTACTGAATGCTAAGAGATTTCACTTATTTTCACAATATAGTCGAAGGTTTGTAAGGTGTCACCACTTGGCTAGGAGGCTGGAAATTAAGTATTTGTAAACAGAATTGTTGTTTATTCAAACAGACGACTGAAAAGAGTCTACTGATTTTAATGGTAATAAGTGCTAAGAAATAACACTTCTTTTCACAATATAGTCGAAGGTTTGTAAGGTTTCACCACTTGTCGGGGCGGCTGGAGATAAACTTTTGTAAACAAATTACTTTTGTATCAAAATGACTAGTAAAAAGAGTCTACGGATTTAAATAGTAATAAGTACTAAGAAATTACACTTATTTTCACAAATCATTGATAAATAATTGAAGTTTTACCTTGTGTTGATATTGTTTGTTGTCATTGAATTGTTATCCGCCTGCGTTTGATTATTGAGAGGATTAAGGAAATATGCGTTGATCTCTGATCGCATCTCAACGCTGAATAATGGTTATTTAAAGTATCTATTCTTTTTTTTTACATCGATAGTGTTGTCGTCTAGTTTGTGACCAAACGATGCTCTGATCTATTTTTAAAATTACATACTGATGAATTTCAAAGAGCATGTTCCTATGCTGGTCAAATTATTACATTTACGGTAAATTGTGTTACTTAATATATCTAAACCAATTTACTTAATTAGTTTCCATCCACCAATTCACACAGAAGCGAGAAAACAAAACGAGAATGTGTCCCTATGTCCCGATGAAAAGCATAATAATGATCAAGTGACAAACGAACGTTTGAACAGCCTTTGTAGAACAAAACTTCTTTGGAACTGAACGAAAATTATTGACCATTTTTCTTATACTAAAAACTATAGAGTACGCGTATCGCTAATAGCCCATTGTACCGTATTTTTATTGCTTTATTGTTAACTTATTAACTTATTTTCCATGCGAGCTCTATTATGACACAACTAGTTCATACTTAACTCACTGGGTTCATACTCCGTTACGCGCACTCTATAGTTCCCATCCATACTCCAAGGTACATTTCGTTTACAAAGGCCATTTGTCTACTTACGCATCCAGCGGGATCCAAGAAGGATATATCTCCGAAGTAAGCGCCATCGAGGCCGACGTGGCCCGTATGCTTGACATCTCCCTGCGGGCTGGAGATCATGCTGCGCTGTATCGTCCGCTTGCCCGTGTACGTGTGACGTTTGACGTCCGAACGCAGCAGTGACGTACGGATCGTACGCGCAGACTGACGGCTCGGGTGCGGTGATAAACCCGTTACGTGACATACATTTTTCTGAATGGAACATATGAGATGATGGAAGCGTAATGTTGTTTTAACATCTCTATAACTATATTTTTAATTTGGTAGTTAACAACATTTGGCTTGTTTTTGTGACTGCACCCGTGATGTGTAGTGAAAAAGTAATGTAACACGCAAAACAAAAAGTTTTCAGTGCTAGAAAGATACCGATGCATTTAACACAACAAAAAATCAATCCTTGAATTTTGCATAAAACATAATTTAATTTATTTTCTAGCAATGAAATCTGGTAGCGTAAACCCAAACAGTAAATGAAAGGATACGGTACATTAGTGGAAAACACACACACGAACAAATAACAGGTTAATACAGTAAGTGAGAACACAGTGACATTTAATAATAATATTGTACTTACTTCTGGTGCTATGTATGGTTTGGTTTGGGTGGGGTCGAACATACCGCACGCGCCTCCGGGGAGCACCCCGTACCATAGCGGAGATTTTGTCATATTCCTGTAATGTGTGCGAAATAAATTATTATTTACCTATCATTTTCTATATTAAAACCCTGTCAGTTTTTTTTTAACATGACATGTTTAACAAAAGAATAGAGATTTCATTTTTTTTTCCTAACCGTTTCTTTCCACTGCAGGGCAAAGGCCTCTCTACCTTCTTCCATTTCTCTCTGGTTAGGGCCGTGGTCATCAACTCCTCATCAAAGATTTCATATTATAGAATGTTTTTTTACAATATAACAAAAATAAGCTTTTAGGCGAGGAGAATATTTTCATTATACTAGTCAATAGTCATGCTTCATACTAATGTCATAACTGCGAGAGTAGCTTTCTCTGTTTGCACATGTTACATTTTACTACTAAAACGCTGAGCTGGTTTTGATGAAACTTGGTTTAAGGTACGTTTGGATAGCAAGAATTGATACTTCCTACTTGTTGCCACAATAACCGAAACATCAAGCAAAGCTGTGGACAAAAGCTAGTATATAATAAGTTATTAATTTTTGACAAAATTTACTTACTCTTTTCCTAATACTGTTATAATTTGTCCCGCTTTGTACTCTAGAAAACTGTTACGCCTTCCTTCTTCTGGCTTCTGGAAGTTTACCGTCGCCTGAGCCTAAAAATACAATAAAAATTAACAACGGCACATTTGGATGCATAATCATTTAAATTTTAAAGACAATTTAACAAAAATTATTGTTGCTTTCATCGCGGTATTGATGGTCGTTGAAGGCGATTATTTATTTGAATATAATCTTAATGCGCTAGTGAATAATAATCATAATGCCCCGTACCTGCTCAGGCCGAATACTTCGCAGTTTTGGTCCCAAGTCTTTAAACTTCGGCCTATTATTGAAATCGTGAGCCCAACACTCTAACATCGTCGTGTAATACGCTTCGGGGCAACACTCAGGTCGCTCCAATCTCTGAAATGAGTTCAATTCATATATCATAATAAATAGATGGTTCAATATATTCTTACATTTTTCGATTGCAATACATGTGTATTAGTGTAAACAATGACCAGACAACAAAGATATGATGAGTGATGTAAGCAAGCCTAGCTAAACTCGACCAGTTGTCGTCTTGACAATAGTACAAAGACCGTTAAGGCTATCATCTTATTAAACATGAAACTAACAGGTACAGAGCAATCCAAATTGGAGGTCTCAAACAGGAGTATTAAAGAACAGCGTGCTGAAGTAACAATATATTGGTAAACACGTGTCGCGGGGCGTAAAACGTCTCTATCTGCGGTTTTGGACGATCGACGGGATAAAGACGTATGAAAAGTCGTCCCAGACCTATTAAACGTCTTAGTGCGTGCCACCAAACCACGCACTAAGACGTTGTTTATATATCTCGCCGAATCGTACGGTCTGGCGCGGAAAAGATCCGAAGCATATCCAACAACTTTACCTGCCTTCGAGATCATGACAAATATTAGGTAAAAGTTAGGAATTCTCAATGCAAATGTTTAATTCAATTTATATTGTGTTACTGCGACCTATTTACGTGGAAATCTAACCTGGAAATTAGGCGCATCTATAGCTTCCAATATCTGTTGCCCAGAGAAGGCCGCCCATGGTTGGAAGCCATACGTAAACATTTCCCATAAGCACACACCAAACGCCCATACGTCACTCGCCGACGTAAAACGAAGGAACAAAATGCATTCTGGGGCACACCTGAAAAATGATCACAACTTTACAAAATATCATATCCAAACTAAAGGTTGTAATAGCAATAACAGAAATGATATAACAATCGCAGACGCACAGGTTATTATTTATACAATTCAATGTTATGTTAGGCGATAAGTAATGTTATTGTACAAGCTCAAAAAATAAATTTGGATGTTTGTGCAAGCGGCGCGTGGTGAGCGTAACTTTTTATAAATCATAATATTGATACAAAAATAACTAGCAAGCCAAGGCAAAAGGTTTTATATATACTTACAAAATGAAATCAACGCAAAAATATATAAGGACACAAGCATTGGCTTAGTGTTAAAACAATTTATGAAAGAAAATAAAAAAAGCGGGTAGCACAAAAGGACAGATTAGGAATGGCAATGTAAAAAAGCAAAGGCTGGGTTGCAACATAAAACATAAAAATAGGCACAGTATGATACACTTCGCAGATAAATCTATAATCTAATACTAGATACTATTTTGTTGTCATTACATACAATATTTGATTAGCAGAAATATTTGGTTTACTTGCGCTCGGAGTGTACTATGTTGATTTAGACAACGTGAACGAAGGTAATTTGTAGTCTACAGCTAAACCATTTATGAAAACTGTTGTTATGTGTATTCTTTAATAATAAATTGTATTAAAGATTTTACTAGTTTGATTGGCACAGCATTACTGATAACATATGCATTTACCCAATTAGATTATGTTAACGTTTTTCAATTATAGAGGTATACATTTTGATTTTGATTTATTCTCTCTTATTCTTTGTTCATGTAGGTTACATGGACGATGAAAATTATTCAAAAAATTACTTTACTACCTAATGCTGGACATATATTCCTTAATGACTACTCAGGAGCCATATTATCTGTATGACAAGCAAAAACGCAAATTATATATATTAGCACAATCAGTGCTTACTCTCATAAACAGTAAGTACACATTCGCAAGCAGAACTAATAAGTAGCAATAAATCTACGCGAACATTAAGTTATAAAGTAGCACTTATATTCCTTATTGGTTACGGTACTGGTTTTGCGCATCAAACTTAAATTACACCTAACTATACGGTTAAACCGGAATAGTGCATTTTAACAGTCGCTTTTGACGGATTGCAGACATAGTAATTCGCATGATAGCTATTCCACCATATTCCAACTATTTTGAATCACAATACAACCAAAGAGTATTTAATGCCTGTTTTGAACTCGAATTATCATATTCGAACTTCCTTTGTGTTGCTAATAATATTATCAATGTGTTACACAACAATGTTTGAGTCTAAAACATAGTTTGTTTATTTTATGACTTACCATGCCACAGGCAATTTAAGGTTTACATTATAATTTGTTTGATAGTAATCTTTCCCGACGCCTAAGGCTCGGGACAGTCCAAAATCGGAAATTTTCACTCTATCTTTGCTAAATACTAAAATATTTCTTGCCGCCAGGTCCCTGGAAAAGAAAATTATAATAATCAAGATTTTTTCTATTAGAACCAATATGTTAAGCCTATATTTTATAGAGAAATATACCTAATTAATAGGCTAGTTTAAATTTGTTGTATATATCCAACTATGAGATATACTTCATAGTTGAATATATAAACAAATTAAGGTCAGCAATATATATCGATGCAAAACCCTTAGACTTATAAGATACATAAGATACTACGGAGTGCGCATATTAGCATCTGCAACGTGAGCGCTAATATGAACTAGTTTCGCTGTAAAAAAAAGTAGAACACAGGGCGCGCCGTTTTATTAACCTATCTTAAACAAATCCAAAATTACCCTAATGTTAATAAGGGAAAAATCGATATTTTCGCATAAACGTCTGTTGATAACACATCCAGCCAAAAATATGACCATGAATCATTTGTTAAGCTTTCCAACTTGTCTCACCGCCATGCAAGCGAGGACCTGTACAACGCATAAAAATCTTGCCTTCTTGCCTAATTGGCAACGCTAAGAAGAGCCAAAAATGTGCTTACGCTCAGCAAAATGGGCTTTCAGCGATACTTGCACTCTACAGTTTAAACTTTTTTAACTCTACGGCAAATACCTACATTACTGTCATTAGAATGTAACATAACCTTATTGTGATCTCTTTGAACGGATACCAATACCTAATTTTAATATTGAAATATCAGTTGCAACACAATTTGCATGCTATTTACTGTTTGTAAGTAGTTAAAGTTATTGTAACGGTGTGTTTATCTTATGCATTGTGTTTGGATCAGCTACGTTTATTTTGAGAACTTTAGCTACTACTTCAGAATATCATGAATGGCTTATGAATTAAATAACGCCATTATTGCACACAAAACTGCGTATTGAACGTTGCAAACAATTTATTGTGACTCGATTATGACAATAGGCTGATTTTAAAATAGTTCTAACTGGATGTACATATGTACATCGATATGTTGCTAATTATGTGGTTAAAGGTAAATATAAGCTATTTTAAATTGCTAGCAATATTTGGTTACAACACCTTTTTCAATAATTAGTGTGCTGTACAAGGAGTACCTTTTTTACTTGTAAAAGCTTCTCCAATTTCAAAATAAGATGGACAGTTTTTAACTTAAAATACATAAACTAAATACTAAAATAAGCAATGAGTATATTTGTAACTTTACAGCTTTGTAGTGTAAGTAATTTTGTTCACATTGTTACAAACGCTTCCATCTAAAAGGTATCATCATAGCGTAATTGTGTTTGACAAGATAATCATCCTAAAACAGCTAGTTAAGCTAATGGTAACCTATAATGTCTTGATAAAGAATAATATAAGAAATAGAGAAAAGTAGACCATGATGAATTATTACGTTGATTCATCATCATCAGCCTATAGCAGTCCACTACTGGACATAGGCCTCTCCAATTGCTCGCCACTTAGTTCTATCCTCGTTAATTAATAATAATTACATAATTGTTTACAAACCTATGTATCAGTCTTTTACTTTCTAGATAAGTCATGCCATCACAGATCTGTTCCGCAAACTCGCAAAGGTTTGGGACTGGGAAGTTAAGTCGCAGTGACACTTCGCGAAGGCACTCTAAGAGCGAGCGAAGTGGAGCCAGCTCCGTCACCTGAAAGATAGGGATTATGTTATGTTCAGTATAAAAGTAATTGTTTTTAAAGTCTTGGAAGACCTTGGCTGACGTTTCGAGACTAAATTCCTAGAGAGGCTAGAGGAGACCTCTTGAAAAAGGCCAAAACAAGAGTACCCTAAACCGAAAACCATCTATGAAGGGAACAATGAAAGTGGACGAACCAAAACAAGTATGTAAGGATCGCAGCAAGTGGAAAGAAGTGGTCTCTGCCTACCCCTACGGGAAACAGGCGTGATTTTATGTATGTATGTTTGTAAAGTGGCAATCTAATATATAAAAATAAGTCGGGTTTTCCTTCCTGACGGTATAACTCCAGAACGCACGAACCGATTTCCACGGTTTTGCATTCGTTGCAAAGGTCTCGGGCTCCGTGAGGTTTATAGCAAAGAAAACAAAAAAAAATCTTCCTCTTTTAATCACCAAACGAAATGTTACATAAATCGAAGCGGAGGTGGCGAAACGGAGTTCGCCGGGTTTGCTTGTTTTATATAGAAATATAAACAACATAATCATATGAAATAAAACACTTTTTTTACGGATTATGTCGAGCATTATTAAAATTTTAGATATTAAGTCCCGACGTTTGGACACCTTTGCAGGTGTAGTATAGGTACAAATAGTATCTAAAAGTAGTTTTATTTCTATGTCTAATATTCGCGTAAACCTAAGAAACCAATATAACAAAATCAAATTAGTGTGGCCTTAGTCAACACAGGTCTGAACAAAGCTGGTTCAGAAAGGATTTTTTATGTTCATGCCGTTCTGTTTAAGGTGGCTAAAATTTGATCTTGAATGTTAGCAATCTGATCAGACTACCTTTTTTAGATCGTCGGTTCATCAGGCTAGAGGGTGTCCTATTTACACTATGTTTGCTGATTCGCGAACAAATACACTACATGCATATTTATGACAAGTTTTTAAACAAAGATTTTGCACCCTGTGTAGTTTGTCAAACATTTTTTTTTTATCTCACATGTTTTTGTTTTGTGCGGGATAAGATCCCGCATCTTGACGCGGCATGGTATTTAGCGTGGTCTTTTCTGATACACTTTCGACGTGCAGCAAGTTTGAATGTAAACTGTGATAGTTTGTTTTGACAAACGAAACCTACTACTGGGATCTTCTATTTACGAATTATATTTACCTATAAGAAAACTATTAAAAATATCGAACCCAGTTCAGTTTAGTTTATGTACATCTTTTAAGGTACCGTCGTTCTATGGAGGTTTTTTCGAGAATTAAATAAAGTTTCAACATTACATCTTACTTACCCCCACATCTACCTACTACTAGTTAAACCTATAATATGTAATGAAAATTAGACTAGAACTGGAGTTTCAAGAAAGGTTACTAAAGTCACTGAATTAATTATGAGTGTGTCAATCATCATATCCCGAGCCTTTTTCCCAACTATGTTGGGGTTGACTATCAGTAATACCGGATTCAGCTGAATATCGTATTAATATGGAAAGACTGCCTATCTGAATTCTACAACCCACTTTACTGGAAAACACAGTAAAATTATGAGTGTGTCAATTATGATTTAAAAATTAAAAGGTTCTTCTTACCAACATCAAAGAGTCTAAATGTAGTACAACGCCATATAATCGCACAATATTGGGGTGTTCAATACTGTGCATCACCGCCGCCTCCTTCAGGAACTCCGTAGAGTTTGACGTCATTCGCTCATGACCGAGACATTTTATTGCTACTTGCAGCTGAAATGTAATATGATGAATAGTTTGAAAAATAAAAAAAAGTTATAAAGAAAACAACTCGAGCTAGTCAAGGTATAAAATAATTTATTGACCATCTAAGAAACATTATCAAGAGCTGCCTGCCCATGCTTGTCTTAACATCTTTGTTCCAAACTACATTCAACTATAATCATTGCATAATTTTTTGTAAACTATTTATAAACCTCCTTAGATTCATAATCAACTCAGCAGGTTTAGTTCTTCATCGTTTAACGAACTTGAAATTTTAGCTCTTAGATTTTATGCACTAGATCATGAATCAATCAAGTTTTGGCTATCCTTTCAGAGCTGTTTGATGGTTGTGATTTTGTTTATCCTTGATTAACAACATCACAACAAAAGGATCTCTAGCCATCATGATTAAACTAGAGTAGAAGTAGTGTCTATTATTATTACAATACATTTTACAAGAAAGATTACTCTGAACATGCTGTTAACAAAAATCTTTGTTACTATCATTGTCTACACCACAGGCAAAAAAAACAATATTTCGCACTTACAGTACAAACTGTTTATACAGCCTTACTGCACATAATGCATAAAACATATGAATCATTAAAGATATCTTACTCTTTGATTCCCTGTAGTCCAAGTGCCCTGTTGTACCACACCAAACTGTCCCATACCAAGCTCTTTATTAATAGTTATATCTTCAATAGATATTATGTGCTTTGTAGGTACTTTCACATTGTTGTCGAAAAACGGTTGAGATTCTAACGGTAGGGACGAAGGCCCTTGTAAATTCTGGAACAATATTTATGTATTACTATCCTGGTGGTATGCTGCAAGATCTAACTTTTTCGTGTCAGTCAGGTAAGTTTACTCAGAGTTATTAGTGCACAAAGATGTGGACAAAAAAAGAAAGGTTGTCCAATAAAGGAGTAACTTAAAAGGCTATGAAAAACAGGAATAATGTTGGCTTTTTATTGGTGAAAGACTAGATAAGTGCATCTTAATATCAGTGCATTCAATGGAAGCTAAAAAATTACTTTAAGTAAACTTTTACTTACTTGATCTCTTTTTTTATGAGACTTGAGCATTTTTCGTATTTTCGATATATAGGGATTAGGAAAATACTTTGAGTAAATCTTTTTGTAGCGTCTCTGTTCTGGTCTCGACATGCCAATTTGTACTAAATCTTCAGTAAGAACAAACTTTAGTTGTGATACTTTTGTAACTTTTAATATATCCCTGAAAAAAAAAACAACTCTAGTCAAAAGTGTAGTGTATGCTGTGTTAAACCCATATTACAGTTAGGCTTAAGTTTGAAGAAATTATGAGAGTCCATGACTATTCTTCAACAATTATAAAATTCGCTGTAGCTTGGATACATTTTTTGCAAAGGCACTGATTTGTTTCTTAAGTTTGTTGCTGTACTAGTTAAGCTTTTGTTAAACCAAAAGAAAATATCTAAATACAATATTAAAATTTCGCAAAAGCTTCTACTTTTGTGTTCCGCAAGCTTTAAATACGGAGACAGTGAAGGGCAGCAAAGCTCGTAAATACCACCGCGTTATATCATTAGTTATAAAACAAAATTAGGCACCATGTTGTTTATATTTACCTAAACAATTCATAATACTGGTGAAGTTCTGCTTCTTCTAAGAAATCATTTAAATATTCTCGATCTTCAACTCCAGCGGCCGATTCTGGAAAAGCTGGACACCCAAACATATTTTGTTTTAACTCATAATTCAATATAATTAACTTAAACTAATAATCTTGTTTACACCACTTACCCATATTGGTCTAAGGAAAACTATGAACAAGAATAATAAATTGATTTAAAAAATAATATAAACAAAAAACCACCAATGTGCATCACACACCAAAGTATTTTGAGAGGTAAACTCACTCAAGTAAATAGTAAAGCTAAAGTTTATCACGTCAGTCACGTCAATGCTAAATGATATAGTTTGAAATCGTTGGAAACAGGCTAAAAAGTTTAAAAAATCGACTAACCACTGCCAACTCTACGAGCAACCGAATAGTAGCATGTAGGTAAAAAAAAACTAATTTTTCTTTAACACTATCTTGCATCAAAGTTTTTGGACTTTATTCAGAACATTTATTTTGATTATTTATTACCTCTTTACTTTATTCTATTATAAGTAAGATAATAAGAACATTAATGTTCTGATGCTGTACGTCTAACTTTAAAAATAAGTTAGTTCCGAAAAGTAAATTTTTGACACGCTATTGTATATTGAGCAAAACCAGAATATGTATTAATGTAAATGTTCACCTAATCAATAAAGCAAATTTTATTGAATGGTGTCTTATTAATAAGGAAACACGTTTCTTTTGATGATGATTTTATGTCCGTCTGTGGCATTGTAGGTGCCTAACGGTTATCAAGAATTCGAGATTGATTTAGCTATAAATTTATGAAAACTTAGAAAGATCAGTATTTCGAAAAAATATTGGTAGTTTTCTTTTAAGTAATCGGGGATTACTATTTCTACAAAATATCAAATGCTTGAAAACTATTTAGTCGATTTTATTTCTTCTGTCCCTAAACGTCAGTGTCTAATACTGAGGGTTACTATAGACAATTAAAATGTACCTAGTTAGTAATTAATCGAATAGGAGAAATCTTTGGACACTGAATAATATTGAAATAAATCGTATGAAATGCAAATGTAATATTTGCATAATAAAGTGATTACTCGAATGTTTGCCATATAATTGTAGAATAACGATAAGGTCTTATTCAGCGAACGAAAGTAGTAGCATTTTTCTTTTCGGCTGGTAACACTGACACCTACTTTGCAAATATGGCGTAGAGTTGTACAAAATGCAGTGGGAGATATTTGTTATACTTGTCAATTCTCAATTTTATTAAAAAAGACATGTACATAGGATAAGACTTTTGAAACGACTATAGTGTCCTAGACAAGTATTAACAGTGAAATGTGAATTTTAACGCAATGTAGGTACATCATCTAGATAATATTCCAATTTGAAAATAAGTTAGGAATTTCACGTCTTATCGGTACGCCGTTTAGTCGTTTGTTTTTAGTAAAACGATCTTTTGTTTACGTATTGTCGTATGTCTTTTGTCTCCTGACCGTTAGTTCATTGTTTGTATAATTTTTAATACAGTTTTGTCGAGACAGGTTTTTGATTACAATGTTTTAACTGTTTTAGGCTATTACTAAATGTTGTTATTTCCTTTTAAATTATAATGTTATGTTTTAGTATCTATATTTAAAAACATTTTCTGCAAATTAAGTGCATTATCCTTGATAATATTCCTGTAACTAGTTTTAAACATGTTTGTTATGTAAATTTGTGTGTTATGGACTTTAAGTTATCACAAAAAATGAAGGCTGTATCATAGAAACCTGGTTGCCAATCTACTGCTGTAACTTAAAAAGGTAAGTTTTAATTAATTAATTCTCATAATAGTTAAATTATGCATTTTAATAACCTCTAATAAAATGACAAGTAGATATGTTGTTGGCATAACATAGTATATGTATTATAGTCTATTTTGTGTTAATGTTATTGCCACTTAATCATTGTCATTGTACTGAAACTAAATTATAAACTTGATTATTAGTTCTTTGACTTATAAAAGTTAATACTACATGGCAAATAAAAGTATAAGCAAAATTTTCTTATTAAATTAACATAAGCTCAACTTTTATGGTTAATTCATATCCGTTTTGTTTAAGAGATGTCGTGTTTAAACTTAGTACTAGTTAAATTACATTATTATGGGTTATTATGCTATAACAATGTTTTCAATGGGGCCTCTAATTGAGGTGGTCATTTTACTCATGATTGTCATGCAAATGCAAATGTGACATCGGTTATAAATTGAACAAAAGGAAACACAATTATCTTTCATTAAGAATGTAATCAGGAAGCATTAAGTATTAGACACAACAAGGTGAAACCTGCAACTGTTCTGTGCTACAGATATTTATAAATATAGAACATCATTCAAACTCACTATCATGCTTGAATGTTTTAGATAAAAAAAGTATTAAATTAAATCCCTAAGACAATGTTTACATTTACCAGTATATTTGCTCACACATTATTTTTTTCTGATGACAAAATTACCTATCTAATATGATCTTCTGCAGTTTTTAAAAGTTTAAACTTGCAAAATATATCATTGGAGCAGTTAAACCTAGTAATTAATGGTTTATATCATTTTTTTATCTTTATTTCTAATGTCATCATTGGCTCCTGTAAATAGGCATTTTTGTTGTGATCTGTATAAAAATTCCTAAGACAGTACAGGCTTGTAAACATTAGGCTTAAAATATTGAAATCTTAAGATGCTAGGCAACCTAGATTACAGTAGCTAAACCAAGAATTTTGATCCACACTAATATTTTAATACATAACTTATCTTGATGGCTAGATGACATCATGAAAACAAAAGGTAAAACATCAAAAAGAAAGTCAGAAAATATCATCAAAGTATTGATCAAAGTTGATTTCTATATTATGATACTATAACTCACTCATCAAACTATTCCAAGCAATAAAAAAAATCTTAACTACTTTAACATAGGTATGGTACATAAAGCCAATTAAGTAGATATATAGTATAGCAGTGGTGTGCATATACCTAATGCAAAGATGCAATAGCAAGATATCTAATCTCCATGCATACAAAATCGCACTAACGTCAGTAAAACCACACATGTGTTACATCCTCTTAATTGGCCATATGGTGCAACCCTGCTTAGAATTACATCTACAGTGTTTTACTGTGGCATTCAATCTTCAAGCGATTTTCCACTCTTTCTCCCAAGAAGTAAGGTTCAAATTTAAAAGCCCTCGTCGTTTACTTCGCGAAATCTTAGTATCATTTGGACATAGGTATGTACGTGTAATGAATGTCTAAAAGAATTAATTGAAATAATAAATACAAGACTGTGCTTTCATCGTTCTTTACTACCTGTTTACGATTAATGAAGGGTTATTTAGTAGATCGACATTTTGTCAAATCTTCCTAGAATAAAACCAAACCGTAAATCTATTTTCAATTTTCAGTATATTGACACTTATGGTACTTAAAATAATATAGTTTTATATTGAAAGCATTCCATGATGAGTTAAATGTTTTATGTCGGTTAAAAATAACAGTAAGTACGCCTTATTTCATTCAAATCCATTCAGTAGTTTTAGCGAGAGAAACTAACAAACGTAGTTTGGTACATCCTTCCATTTTCGCAAACTTTCGCATTTATAATATTAGTAGGATGGCGTAGTTACATTGGCGCTCAGAGTACCTACTTAAGAGTCCTACGCAAAGGGTTGCAAGCTTGATAGCCGGCAACCCTTTGCGGCATAATTGTGTGGCCTTCATTATATTTCTCTCGAGACCGGAAGAGGTTTAGTTCCGTAAATGCATCCATTTGCCTTCACACAGGCGAAACCTAGAAACCCGTATTTAGTATAAAAGCTGAACTACCCATAAAATTAAAGAACGCCCATTTGTTTGCCTCTCAGCTTAACTTGGCACGAAACCAGTTGTGGACTGTGAATCGATCGCACCCCTTGTTATTCCATACTTCGTTGTATAATCATCTTTTCTGATATGCATTTAGTTTTAATAAACACTTTCCACATTTTTATAACTAAAACATAATATATTAAGACTTGTTTACTGCTCTTAAAGTCCTATAAAGCCCAACAGGTTTTTGTTATTAGTGTTATAATTACCATTATCGTACGCATTTGCGCATAACGCGGCTGGAAATTACATTGTTACGTCATAATCTCGGTATTAGTTCAACGATCCACTTACTTATCAGTTTAAGCTCCGTAACCCAGGGCAACTAATACGGTACAAGGTGCTTAACATCCAACGATACGACATCTTTTGAAGACCAACCATCCCGTCCCTAGGGAATTACGTTCACGATTCAAGAAGCTTTGATAAATAGATCTCCGTGAGATTCTTGACAATTGATAAAACTTTACTGTAACTTCAGCTGTAGACTAATGCTTATGTTTAATAATCCTAATATGGCAGCAAACTATTCAATATCTTATAAATTAGAGTTTGAGGCTGATTGGCGTAAACATCTAACTAGGTATATGCCCGGTGCAATGCTTACGTGGGGCAAACAGTAGAATCATGACGTACAATCGTAAATGTCTAAGTTCATACGTAAATGACTTGATCAGAACAAAAATTATATGTTCTTCAAGGCACGTTACTAACTTTTTTTACTTATCTTTTTAATCACTATAATTATATTAACAACAACTTACTTAAACAGTATTTGGACTGGTTATTTAAAGCCATTACTTCACTACCGTCGAAGTTGCTTTTTCCGAAACTGGTCGAAATCGACCGAAATATGTAACTACGCACTCTTGCGATTTCGCGAGCAACTCAGTTGCCCGGTAGCGTAAGAACTTTGCTAAACTTCGAGTCCTTTGAATCGGGCGCAAAAACTGACAACTACCGGAAGTCGCACGATGCGAGCCGAGATTGCACGAAGGGATGAAAACTGCCTATCTACATTCTCGTATTCGCTTAACTTCGATAAACTTCGCGTGTAGCATAGAACAGGTTTAAGTGATACGTTATCGGCAGGTAATAACATAATATGATGTCTTATGACCGTTTGACAGCTTGAGACAGCTCTTTCTAGGCTCGGAATTATCGGAAATTCGAAATGCCAGAAACCCTGTCAAAACTAAGCATGGCGTTTAAAATATTCAGTGCATTGTCGTTCTCACTGATACACATTGATAGGCGTTAGTTCGTTTTGATACGGACTAACTGTCGATTGGGTTGTCGTTTCTAGTTAGAGTATGAATAAATGGGTATAATATTTATTCCATTATTCATATTGACGTAAACGCTGCGAGGCTGCGACGACGTGCCCCGAGCCGAGCGCGGCGGCTTTGTGGATCATAATGGGGTTTGACAGCATCCAGCGCACAACTATCATGTTCACGCAAAAGTGCTTGTCTACAATCTCGTTAACGATTCCCTTATTTAACATTTATAACTATCTAGAATATATCAATGTGTACTGAATAATTTTGTACACAATTCACCTGTTCTCTTCAATAATTTTTTCGTATGCGACACGTCTACCTCACATCTGTCGAAGAAAGACTAAATTATTCTTCGTCCTTCAAAGTTAGTCGACTGCTCTTAAATTTATTATACCCACGGTTGCTTTTACCCATAAATGTGAAAAACATCTTACAAGAATTTTCTTGAGTTCCGCTCTAAATAAGACAAGTTTCCTGAATTGTTTACTCGGAAGCTTTAAATTCAAAATGGAAAGGGAAATTGAAATTATTTGTATTTATCAACACACAAATTAAATAAAAATACATTTATTGCAACTAATACACAAAACATAAAATAGTTTTACAGTATCTAATCATTAAACTAAAAATATCCCGATTTCCTGAGGTTTATTTACCCATTTTTTTTTTAAATAGGTACACGACCTGTACCGAAAAAACATGTTTGAAAATGTTAAAATCTCATACCACCTGTGCGAAGCAGAGACACCTAGTAAAATGCAAAAAACAGTAACCAAAGGTAATAGGATAAAAGTGGAGCTCAGCTAATGCTGTTCCGGAACTAGCATGACCCGTCACAACGCTGGCTAACAGGACTTTTTTTTAGTTTGCAGGGCTTAAAAGCTAATGCCTTGAAACCACTAGTGTACAGCGTGTAGATATGTCGGTCGGATGCTGTACTCTAGCAATTGATTTTCAGACCTACCTGAAACTGAAAAACTTTTTGAGTTTTTATGCACGAGATCCAAATGAGAGATGATTGTAAAAAAACTAAATAAAAACAAAAAGAGGATTGTATATTTAAAATACACATAGAAATTAACCGTTTGTTGATATATAACAAACATCGAAATAAGTTTTTACCTGCAAACATAACACAAGAAGAGTAAGTAAGTATTCTGCTTTCATGATGTGTTTTGAGTTAAAAACCCGTTTTTTGCGACCAATTTTTGCAGAACTTTCACGTAAGCCTTTATTTTAGTAAAATGATTAGGAGAATTTACTGATTAGTACTCTTTATGTATCCGGCATAAAGTTTATACCTATGCTGGTATAGTTGATAAAAGTGATTTAGAGAGATAATGAATGAGTGTTAGTGCATTACTCGCGTCCAAAATTCAAATTATAATAAATTAAAAAAAACAAATAATAATCATACCATTTTTCTTTCATTATTTAATACTAATGAGACATAAATGATTATAACAAAGAATAGATCAAAAACATCCCTTAGATTTAATTATTTGTATTCATTAGTTTCGAAACGGTAAAATAAAGACGGTTAATTAGAGACAAGCTAAAATTGAAAATCGTACTGAAATTCCTGTGACAATTAATTAAAATATTGAGTAGAAAATATTCTCACTTAAACTATGCAATTAATGTTATATTAACGATAAAGTCCTTTGAATTAATATTATATTTGTCGTATTGCGTAGTTAGCCTGTGTAAATACGGTGTTAAGCTTTTATTGCATCAGAGAAGTAATGAGATGCCTCTCTGCTGGCCTTTAGTGAGGAAATGCAATGAACAGATGCCTGAGAATTTTCCCAAGCAGGTATGCTAAGCGTTCAATAAGGCCTTTGTGTAAGTCTATTATAGGCAGGTACTTCTATTATTAACTATTCACTGTGTGAAAACACTGCTGCAATTTATACGTGTCATCTATTGCGACTGACAGGATAATTGTATACAGGGGTGAATTTGTAAACGTCTTTACCTGCAACGACATTTTAAAATTCATACTCACTCACTTTGAAATTACGAATGTAAACAGTCGATGACTATGCATGCAGGCCACATCAAAGGTGAAATAGTGTTTCCAGCTAAACATTTTTATAGTGAGTGACATTTAGAGCATTTTTATATGAGTCGTACCTACTTCATAATGTAGACCATGCTGGGTTGAATTACTTATTTTATTGCTCTTGTAGATAAACTATTAAAAACGGTTCTCTAGGTAGTTTAAATATTCAGTACAAATACTTAAAAAGTAACAAAAACGAATGTACGTTTCATGCACACATACAAAATAAATAAATGAACGAACAGTTGGTATCAGATGCTGATAATTCTTAATAATTAAAATAAAAAAACTACGATTAGTTACCGAATTTTCTTTGGATATCTTATTTTCTTTATTATTAAAGCATTGCTTCGATATTTATAGAAGGTAATCATCTACATTGTTCTTACTGAATAAGAAATAAAGACTTCTCGCAAAGCTATCGCTTGTAATTCGATTTAAACAATACGAGTGTAAGCGGAGGAAAAATATCATGTGTGTGTTCATCTTCAAATGCCTAAGAAACTTAGAATACAAAATTAAAGTGAACCACGATCTTTGATTTTACTTCATTCTCGTTACCTTAATTGGTTCGTTTTGTAGGTATTCTAGTTGTATGTTAATTTAAGCATAAGCTTAAATGTTTTGGTAGTTATTCTACAAATATGCATGCAATTTTTGTTTAAATTGCTCATGCTTTATGTATAAGTGCGGGAAGGTTATAAAAGTTTTACGCCGTTTTTAATATAACGCTTATTTTATGGCTATTCCTGCTTCCCACTTCCAGTGCGTTTATATTACCACAAATAACTCGTGTCACTAATAAAATATTGACCCAGTTTTATTCATCCACATTTATCTTATGCATAGCATAGGTTATTTTAAAGGACAACTTTTCTTAACCTTCCCTTAAATGTCATCGTATCGGGCTCATGTTAGTCCATAATACATCAGAGTTATTTTTAAACTGAATTGAGAATAGATTGTAACTTCAAAAGGTTCTGTTATGTTTAAAGCAAATCTCTGAGCTTCCTAGATCAAATCATTTTCTGCTACAGTTCAAAATCCGTGATGCGGTGTCGACGACGGGGACGCATCAAAATGCGGCCTTAATTCGAAAACAAGCGAAGCTTGATGAATCCGATAGTCTTTGTTGAATATTAAACTGCAGTTTTCGTATATACGGACATAAAACTAAACACAGGATGATATTTAATAAACCTAGCTCTACTACATCTTGCAGCTTTAGAAAAAATCGACTTACTGCTTTTAAAACTGAGTTTCGGTGACAGTATTTCGACTAACTTTTTGCTCCACTAGTGTGCCTACTACAACTAACCCCATCAGTATGAAAACGAATTCATTGCAATAGCAATTCTGTAGTTCGCTTTTATTTCACTATTAATTATTTTCTCCGGCAGGTGGAGTTTGCGTGTCTATGGCGCATTTAACCTTCGATGTAATTTCCGTGATAAATGTAACCCCATTTGTATTAGACTCTGCATTTATAAATGCTTTGTTATGTAATAAAAATCTATAAGGTAACTAAAATCTATTTAATACACCGATCGTGACAGTTACTAAATTTATTGCATTAACGATTATAATTGTTTGCTGTTGTTTAAAACTAATCAGTCAGTTTAATCAAATCTAGACATAAGTTGTACGATAAATGCTCAGCTTGCCTTTCTTATTAACGTAGGTATGTCCCCTCATTTTATTCGTCGTCCTTTATTTTAAATTGAATTGCATGGGTCGACGCAAAACGTGTTACTGTCCATTTCAGTGGAATGTTCCAGCTACCTATAACTGGTCTATATTGTCACGTTCTCCTGGTGCTCCTGATACACACGTTCCGCATCCGAGCTTAACCTCGTTCGTTAAGCTCATCTCTTTCATTTCAACGACACCGATCTAACTGACCCAATTAGTTTTCAATTATCTCTTACTTAACCTAACTTTTATTTCTTACGAGAACTGGAGAATAATATCCACCGAAAATGTTTCCCCAGAACTATAACTCATGTTATACCTAAAACCATAAAACAATCGACTGTAAGATAACTAAAGAATGTGGGGTATTTCGTGGTGTTATTCGTATTTTCAACAACTGTAAACTGGCAATTACAATATTTATTTGTTCTGGTGTTTCTACGTTTGAAATTGTGTCTGTTATAACACCGACGGGTACAAGATATATCCTCATGTCTTTATCGTTATTTACGACCATTAAATGCCAAAGTCGAATTAATTTGTATGAAATGACAGCTGTTGATTATTGCTTTGTATATTTATCACACACATGTCTGACTTCGTCAGTCAAACTGTAGCAGTTACCTTAATATTCATATTGTTAAATCTCCAACGCGTAGAATTCAGAAACAGTTTTCCTGTTTATATGATAATACTCTCTTAATCTTCTGTGATTTAACTATGCAGGAATATAAATAAACTGTTTAGAACCTTTCATATCAGGTAAATACTATTTTGAAGCTATATTTGTTTTACCACACGAGGTTTATGTTTCCTACTTACGAACACGACGCTATTTGGGGCACCTGAAATTCATTAGAAGTCTATCAAGTCGCATTCAGTCAAACATTTCTTGGACGTCTACTAAAGGAACTCTTCGTTATTTTTGTTTGATTGTTTGTTATATAATATCTCCGGTAACGGAAAATTATATATTTTAAAATAATTCATAGGGCCTGGCCAGAGGTATCTCTCACACCCGAGGCCTTGATGCCCTTTCTAAAACTTTAATGAAAAAGTTCGATAATGATTAAGGTAGTTGAACCCAATTGATCGATGTCTCCAAAAGATTACGTAATGACGTCATAATCATAATGTTAATAAACCGAGTTGTGTTATAGTACCCTAGTTTAGAAGAAATTGGGGTATTAGAAAGAGAAAAGCGTGTTACGCTTGCGTGCGCAATAGATGAAGACAGTTTCAAGAAGTGACGAGTCGAAATAATTATTTTAAGGCTCGAGCGAGCACTAAAAATAAATCGCCAGTGTGATGTCATGAAAAGTGTTACGTACCTATCCGACACGCATCCGAGTATGACATCAGCTCTGCTCGCCACGATCATCTGTTCGCTCGTTGAATTATTATCACAGTTCCCACCATTTGTGATTCACCGTGTTTTTTCTAGAGCTGAAATTAAATGGATTTGCAGAATCTGTGTTGGACAACCATTACTAGCAGTTAATACCTAATAAGCTAACTGGATCCGGATTGCGCTAAGATTAAAAAGACAAAACGGTGAAACAGATAAAATTAGACACGTTGGTGCTATGAATGAAACCGTCACCGCGCCGTCACCAAATGTATTTCGATTCGATACATTGAAAATAGGAGATTAATGATCTTCTTTGCGTTTTAACTATTTTTAGTTATCCTATTTGAATACTAATACATCTTTAATAGATTGTGTGTTATTTTGGAATCCTTAAACTATTATTAACTTTTTGGTTAAATTTAGCTACTACGCCAAATATTTATGTTCAAACAACGCCCACTGCCTGCGGATGGTCGTCAACGTAGTGTCTCTCAACATGGCATTGTTTTCGTACCATTGTTACGTCGCGATATACGTCACCCGGGGTTCTAGGTATAGGCATACTACGTGCATATAATTTAGCGAAGCCAATCGTCTTGCCACTCGGTTGCCAGTCCGGCAACACTCGCTCGCACCATGCGGGCTCCGTAAGTGACGTTCGAAGGTTAAGTGTTCCAGTTAACTGTCGTTTATGCAACACGCTACTCGCGACAATCGGGATTTAATCATAGTCAACGATAGATGCTGCTATATGTCTAGCCTGGACTTGGGCCAGCCCACTCAGACACTCAGAACTACTGTGACTCGTTCATGACGCCGAATATTTTTAACGTAACAAACAGCGCAGACACACTCTCGAGTGCCAAATGTAAAGTTCACTAACATAGATTTGGCAAGAGCAGCTATTTACGCGAAGTGTCTATGCTTCTAGCGAATAATCGTGGACTACCGGTTGACTACGTAAACGTTTTAATAACCCGTATACGAAAACAGAAGATATGTACAAAATGTAAGGACTCGCTCAAAATAATTTATTTTTATAATCTTGTACATTTTTTTTTAACATGTACCTAATGATAATTTCCGCTTAAATACAATTTTCACCTTTACAATCATAAAAGATAATGTTTATAAAAGACATGATTTGTTATAATTATCTTTTAAAACAAAATATTATGTATTGTGAAAATAGTTGAAACTCGTTAAAATTACAATATATTATCTCACGGAAACGGAAAATAAGTGAGTGAAATCGATTGGTTCAGCTAGTATGTTACAGATTCAGCTACAGTATTTAGTTTCTTATTTCTAATATGATTACTACTTAACGTAGGAAATTAATTACTTAACAATAAAATGACTGCTTATCTTAAAAACCGGAAGAGTCGGTCACTATTTTATTCATTTTATTAAATCGACATTAGAAATGACATTATTGTAATTGAATTAGCTACCGGTCTTTACTATCAATAGATGTTGTCTTTAATTAGAATGTAGGATTGGTACGCGGTATGTCATAAATACCAACCATTCCATTGTCTTAACAAATATGTTGGCAATATTTATTTATAGGACGTCGTCGGCGCACTGTTGGAAATGAACATGTCGCATTTTGGGCCTATACATCTTTAAAACTATGTTATAGAAGCTATAACGAGCACTCTGACGACCGCATAGCTCTTTGTATATCCGAGGCAGATCTGGCATTGTCTCGTACATGCCACGAGCAGCATTTTATCTAAATTTGTACATCACTCCATGACAATGGATTAATCTTGTGACCTAATGTAGTGGCCATATTTTTGCTAACAATGACAGTCTCGGAAGTGGCAAACAGCAATACCAATTGGCATTCTCTGTGATGGTTTGTTGGCAGACGTGCTCATCAGTACGTAGCGCAGTTCGATCTAAAATATCGGTGATTAAATGACATGAACCTTTTAATGTAAGATTAATGTATGCTGTTAGCGTTTACAATTTATAATGAAGATTACGTTCTTTATCACTAAATGAAATAAGTGGCAAGGTACTAATGACGAGAGAATAGCTTAATGTTTGAGGTATTCAGATTTTCGTGTTGATGACTAATTGAATCCTTTCTACTAATTTTTCGGTATAGGAATCATTGCTACTGTTACTTTTTAGACCTCATAATCATTAATTGTCAGAAGTAATTGTCCAGTAACGATGTCCAGTTATTTAACTGCGGGTTTGGATATCGAGGTAAAATATATTTTCAACTTTAACTTGCAATTGAATAAAACCTTTTCCATTTAAACTGCACGATATTTACCAGTGTAAAATCCAGATGCTTTTACACGAGTAAACACGAAATGGGACAACTATCGATATACAATCTTGTACGGAACTCCCGATGTGCAATTCCGACTTGCACAGATATTTTGTAATATGTGCGTTTTCCAGGTATGTGAATGATTTTCTCTCACATTTCTGGGTGCTTGCAGTGCTTCCAGTCCTTTTCTGAAATAGTATTTAAAAAAAAAAACTATTATTAAAAATTACCTACAAAAACATTTATTCTATTCATCCATCATTTAAGTGCTAGGCACTTGTCGGTGTCATTTATTCTATTATGATAGGTTTAATTAAATTATATTTAGTAGGCATTTTCAGTTTAATTAGACGGTTTGTGGAACTATAAACTTCTGTTCTATAACAGTCACCTAAATGCTTGAAGTAATTTATGACTACAGGGTATCTCTTGTGCTTTTTATATTTTTAAACACTTGGTCCCGCGACGGTTATTTCTAGTAACAAAGAATACAATCATTTTCGTTTTTTAAAGATACGTCGAATTCGTACGAGTTAAAAATAGGCGAAAAAAAATGTGTAATTTATTCCACAAGGATTTACCTACATTTGCAAATAATTTCGTTCTATTATTATTTTTTAGCATGTCAAAAAGTAGGTTGACTGCAACTAACTACAATTATAGTCTCCACTCTCCACCATGTAAATTTTATCTGAGCAATGTAATTGTAAAATGGGATTGTACATAAATCAATACCTAGTTATTGAAACAAGTATTTTGATAAGATTTAATCATCTACCTAGCCTTTTTCCAAACTGTGTTGGGGTCGGCTTGCAATCTCACCGAATTCAGCTGAATGCCGTTTTTTACATGGTGCTACTGCCTTTTTGAACTCCATAATCCATTTTACTGGTAAATAGTATCCTGTAGTAACATTGTCAGAATTCTATGCCTGCTAAAGATCTACGTATAACATTTGATAAGATTGAATATAATAGCTTATAAATGCAATACCTATAAGACCGTAAACCTTGTCATAAACAGCCATAATTCATCCTCATCGAGTTAATTTTGTCTTTAGTCTTGCCTATAACCTACAGGATACATTGTAGTTAATCTTGTTGCGTCCGACAGAGTATAATTTCATTTACTGCTTCTACTAACTGAAACGCTAATAAAATTGGTAACCGTTTATATCGCCGTTTGATGTAGAGTGCAGTGACGTAGCTGACGTTAACTCATTTATTGTCAACTAACTGCAATACTCGGCTTTGTCTGCGTTAATTAACAAAATGCATTAAATCATGATTTAGTACGTAAGGCTAATAGCGTGATATTAAGTGGTCAGTCGAAAGTGCAAGAAAGTAGTGCGCTGATTTTCATAATAAAACTACAATCTCAAAATATAATAAATTTTGATTGTTGACTGTTTATAATTTAGGGGTGTATGAGTTTGATTCCTATTTAAATAATAACACTCGAGTATATGCCGTGCCGTTTTCATGAAAAGTCATCAACCGTATAGACTGAATTTTCGAGCCATACGATTTTATTTTGCGTAATGCTCCCTGATCATCAAATTTCCTCTTGTATTACCCACGTGATGGTTGATAGCCAGGGTGTATATCAGGTTATTCATTTTATAAAAGCTATTTGACACTCGATTCGTGATCGATTTCCTTGTCGTTAGCAATATTCGTTCCCACTGTATTTTTGAAATTCAATTTGGCGCCTGAGTATCTCTCAGCCTTTGTTTTCATATTCGCTCGGCGCTCTCGATCTGATTAATTACTGGTGCACCCTTTTTCAATTATTATTACCTGGGATTTATTTGTTGAATCTATTCTAAAGTGAAATATGTTTATTATTAGCTAGTCTTGCGTTGTGGTAAAAGTAAATGCATTCGTACCTATTATTATACCTAGATTATTTGGACTAGTTTGGGAGCAGTAATAAATTATTTATATTCATTACGAATTAAGATTGAAAGACATGATGAATGATGCAGCGCGAATTAATGTGTCTAATGAATGATCAGATCACTAGTTTGTAACGTACGTTACGTTTGTAATGTTGATATGAAGGAACATGTTATGTTTGTTCCAACTTCCATGGGTAAACACGGCGTTTTAATGGTGGCGATTGATTTATTACAACCATACGTATAAACTTACAAAATTACAGCCGGAGATGATAGTAAATACTAAATTCGGGTAGGCATGGAAGAGTTCTCTACATATTCCACGTATCACAGTTTTTAATTCCATGGCCTAGTTCTTTTCAAGCATTCATATTTTCATAGTTGGTGTTGTATCACGGCTTATTCAATTAAAATATTCTTCTTTACAATGCATTCTGTGAATATTTTTCATTTTTTCAGAAATAGGTTCTGTTTTCCAGAAATAGCACTAATCACCTGTTCGTTACCCTGTGATTTAAAGTTCAGTTTTATGAAAGAACTCAGCACGATACGCCTGAAAGCAGTTATTTTATGAAAGTTGCACAAAAGCGAATGTCCGTGGCTATACTTAAGCCTTTTATGGGGTGCAGGGTCGTAGACCTGGCGAATAAAAATAAAACCTGTACGTTAACTGCACTGCCTTTACCTTAGTATGGAAATATTCTTTTTAGGATATGATACTGAAAGGAAAACTGGCAGAAATGTATAGAAGCCTGCCTAGGAACCAATAACAACGTGTTATATATCATTGGAAAGGATTTTTAAGGACTCTAATTTTTGTTATGGCAGCAATTATTAAACCGCCTGTGTGAAAAGACTTACAGCACAGGGTACGTAATCAATTCTGAGTAACAAAAAGTTTATATAACTATTAAACTAACAACAACTATTATATAACTAAAACTATACCGTTGAACAACCAAAAGAAATAATGAAAAATAAGTCTTCTCAAAAGTTTAAGACGGTGTGTTTTTCGTTACATTCAACTTTTCTATTCACTAATGCTGCTTCCATTTAATTTCATTATAAAGTAAGCAACTGAAGTTTAACAGTAAACAATTACATGTGATCATAAAAAAGTCTCAGGAAATTACAAAGGGAATATTTATACTAACTACATGTTTAGGCACCTGTTCAACGCGTAATCATTAAAAAGTTTGACTTTTCACGTAAAATAAGTGTTACAGTAGTTACTTTTGAGCCACAAACAAGCGTCAAAATCGAAAAGCAATGCCTGTATTCTTTGTCTGTATTGTGGATACCATCGCCCATTTTTCACACATTTTTTAAACAAGATCTTTAGTCCTCAATTTAGGTTCAAAACGTTGTACTTAGCTTGTACTGTCCCACTGCCGAACACCGATCTCCCCAAGTGCTTCCATATTTCTCTACCTCGCGCCACCTCAAGCCAGCCCTCGCAGTATGACGTTCATTCTTAAATAAAAATGAAATACAGTATAAAATATTTTTATATTGATTGAGACTGCAGCTATAATTGACCTAACGGCAAATGAGGACAGTACCAACGTCAGTGTTGTTAATTAAAAATTGAAATCTGAATTGTTAATTGTAAAACTGACACACTAGCTTCTATATGCTACGTGCTATTTATGCTTCGATACAGATTAATTTATCTTTCCATGGAAGTTGGCCATTTAATTAAAAATAAATAGATATGGATTTGTTGGTGCAGCGGTTTTTTTTCCATAGACGGTAAAATAATATTTGTATTTTCTGTTGTTTAAGTAACAATTAATTTTGTATTTAACTAATTTAAAATTAAAAACTTTTGCAACGGAAACGAATTTTTAAATTAAAAATTGCAAAGAAGTGTGTTAAGTACTAGGCCCGCTTTTGAACACGACTCGACTGGGCGTCGACTTACCTACCGTTTGCGAGTTTTTGGGGTGAACCGCAAACCAGCTTTAAGCCTAATTATCACAAAACTAATTAATAGTCGGGTTGTATTACTATACTATGGCGACCGCTGTGCTAAATTATTACCATGATAGAATATATTTAACGTTTATAAAATAAAAATATGCTTGTTCATGTAAGATTGTGATAAACATACATCTGCATCTTTCACAAAAAGTTTTTGAAAGCCTTAGGCAGTGTTCACACGTTTTGCTTTCAGATATCAATTTCGACTGCTACATGCTACTAAACTTTGTTTCTATATTTGAACTTAAAATAGCAGCAGCAATATAGCAAAATACATTTTGAATTCTCAAAACGACCAAGCTGTTATAAGCTGTTAACATGTTTTATAAAATCTGTTTCAAGATACACTTATTTAAAAAACGTGTCATCTTCATTCACAATCATTAGGTATGTTAATAGATATCAATTGTATTGCTGGTCAAACTACCACGCGATACTTAAAGCGACTTTACCTAGTTTGGCATACCTTATTCAAACTCTAAAGAGCTGCAACAAAGTCTCTGAATATTTTTCTTTGATTATTGAATTTTCTCTTTAACAACTATGTTAGTGACCTAAATGTACGAAAAGGAGGTCGCTGACTTAAGTTAGTAGCTAATTAATCAATTTAACATAGCAAAACTTAAGTCGTGAAAGACCATTTTTTCTATAAAGTACTTCGGTAATTTATGTTATGACAACCTCGCAGAAAATAAGTGGATGATGATGTATTTATTTTGGGCCGAAATATCTTTAAAACGTTAAATGATTGACCAAAACGTCTCTTATAAACTACTGGATATTTTTCGTCTTATACTTTAACTTGTTTTTACTTTAAACGAAACCTGAGCAATGTTTGTTCAGAACTTTGTTCAGAATCAGTAACCGAATCGGTTGCAATGATTATAACATCGTGTTAGATAACGTACCGCGTGCGCCTTGACCATGGTTTTTGCGAAGAACGAGGCAAAACACTAAGCTTGTAACTTTGTGAGGTCTAAGTTTACAAAATATAAATGTAGGTACAGTTTTTTGGGCTTTCGGATGCAGTTAAAATAAGGTTGTAAGGGCCATGCATTTCCACAGCAGCCTGATTATTCTCGACATAAAATAAATATTTTTATGTAAAACTGAAAATCTCAGTGCTCCCTCGGTTTTGATAAAAAAAAGTCTAAAGCTTTTTAAATATTGGTGTCTAGAACAATGGCTGTTGCTGGAAAAAGTAAATTGCACGAGGAAAACTCTAAACAGTATTTCCTTTTAGAAGACTTCCTTCACCTGAAAAGAAAGAATTTTATATTCAATTTGTACTCATAACTCCTTTGCTTCATAATAATTAATAAGACTGAAATTATTTAAAAGTGGTGGCTACAACAATACCAGTCACTGGAAAATTTAAAATGCACAAGGAAAACTTAAAATAGCACTTCCGTTACAAAGACTTCATAATGTTCATAAAATAAAGGGGTGGCTACTGTCGAGCTGTCACTCAAGCATACCTTGTACTAATAAGTAGTCTGTGACAATACTGAAAATAAACTACAAATATCAACCTTACAACTTTCAAATAAAGGTGCTAAATGTCTGACATGTAAACGGTTGCACCATAAATACCGGACATTTAAATTGTCGCGTTGAAGAATATTTTTATCGATTATTTGATATTTACTGTATAGGTACAGTAAATATCAAATGAAGGTAGGCCTTCAAACGAACGAAGAGAATGAAAGGGGAAATTAATCTGAAGTTCCCTCCCCATCTGCACTTCTACCTTAAATAGGACGCAATCCTTTGTGACAGTATTCTGCTTGGTTTTTAATTCATGTTAGAGATTATTTCTTCATCTCGCTAATGGAAAGGTGGTAAAAATGTATCTGTTAATATTTTATTCTTTATTATTTTGCGGTGGAGTTTTAAGACCCACACATGTTCTTGGTATTTGTAACTGAGATAATGAGTATGCAGAAACGTTTTTTGTTTAGTTTTGTTATCATACTTTTCGTTTCAAGTTTTTATAAAATGCAATTTTATTTTATTTCGTTTTGATTTGTGTTTTATAAACAAATGGCGCCCTCTAGCGGAGGGTTAGCCGCCCCATTTCCTACCTTAGTTCCCTAGTTTCATACCAGATGTAGTGTGGTTACACTACGGATTTGCTGAAGAGCGCACCCTCTAGGGGTGGCTAGCCGCCCTATTTCCTCTTGTAGCTCCCAGTTTTGTACCAGACGTAGCGTATCTCGGTTTTCGCTTATACTGCAGAACGCCATCTATCATATCGTTGTTGAACTTCGTGGTTCGTGATTTTGTACTGGAAATTTCCGATAGATGGCGATGGGAGTCTGCTTTAAACTAATCCTGAAAGAAAATTGTTGACTGATGAAAGCTCTAACGATGCTAAGCAATCATTAAATTACATACTGTTTGAACTGTGTTCTAATTGAACTTAATAGGAGCTAGTGATAATATTAGATCAACACTAGATCATTATATATATAGCTTAGCAGTGACATTTTTTTTAAATAAAACGACGTCTGTTAAACCACTGTCATTATCGCAAACATACATTATAATTCTAATACATTGATAAGAAAAGGGACCGAAACTATAACATTTTACATTTAGATTTTCAGTAATTGTATTCCGGCAGTAAATAGAGATAATTTCCAAATTATTTAAATAACTGTTATAAAAACAATGACTTAAAGGAACTTTCATGACGCGTAATCTGTATAATGTGTAAACAATAGAGAACAATTTCAGAACCTTCTATTACCTAATAACTAAAAGTCAGTTATCTGAAAAGTTTTATTAGACGTAACGTATGAAAGGTGAAGCTGTAAGAAAACGAAAATAATAAAATTATGAGTCCCTTTGTTGCGTTCGAGCAGTTGTGACGTCACGGAACAAAGGCTGGTGCTTACGCTTACCTTTCAGTTTTGATAACAAAAGCATGATTTAAAAACAAAGCCTATCAACGAAATATCAAGTTTCTTACCACACTCTCATTAATATTCATAAAGTTAGTTTAAAAAGAAAGAGACTCCATTGAATGTTAGCTACGAAAATTATTTCATTCTTTTAGTCATCTGACGTTTATAAGCAAATATTATGTCTTATACGAGATAACATTATAAAAGTATTATTTATTTTCATTATATATTAAAAGTGTACAAACTTAATATTTAACGTAATCCCTATTGCTACTATTTCAAAGTTATAAGAATAAAGATTTCTCCCTGTAATGGTCGTTTCCAGGGAACATGAAACATTAGGAAATGGTGCTTCTTTGTCCTGTTAGCCGTTTTCATATTGAATTTCAACGAACGTACTCCTTTGTGTTCGTACCTATCCTAAAAGAAATAAAAAACACTGCAGTTGCTAATACAACGTATTTCAAATAGGAAAATTGAAATCGTAGAAATGTAATAAAAGTGTCAGCTTTTAATGAATGGTACTCTAAGTTACAAAGCTATTTACATAGTTTCGGACAATGTAATTGGACCTCATTATTATTTATATATTTCAGGGGGTATAACCTATGAAACTACCGTTTTACATGCAAAATGGACGCTTTTTTCGGTCGATATAGGTATATGAACTAGAATTTAATTTTCGCCTTTTGTCATTAAATAGCAACCTGCCATAAAACAATTTTTCATAGCTATGCCATGTATGATTTAGCCTAGATTTCGCTTTTATTAGTACAGACTATTAATTTTAGGTAAGAGTAATAAATTCTAATCTGATCAACGAGTTTCATCAACGTTTTTGCTACTTCCATTTAATTTTGCATTATGGTATTTCATAATTCAAAACATTTTCAAAATCGTTTGTGCCACACATGCCAAATATGGTCTTCGTTTAAGTAGTATGTAAGGAATGTAAATGCTTATTTTTACAATTTGTGTTGATTCTTTGTTTATAAACACTACAGTGCATACTTATAACATTCATGACGTTTTGCTTCCGTCACTAATCTTATCTGGCGTGAACCCTTAGACATACAACCTTGATGGCCATTCAGATATCATAGTGGTCATTAGAGCCTGATTGATTAGAAGGGAGGGGATCGCGTGCAGTTGACTTACGAGAGACGTGACGTATGACAGCATTCATTGTCTTTTATTAATAGTACATAATATTGCTACTTAAATTGCAACTGTGTAAAGTTGGACAAAAAATATAAATGATAATTAAAGCATGAAAGTGTCATGGGTTCCGCTTGGCAACTAAGTTTTGGGTTCCTGTATAAGATAAAACTATTAATTCCGCAAAGGGTTAAGTTAAGTACCTACCTATGACCTTATCGGTCTGTGACATGGTCACATCTTTTGATATTCACGAACTAATAATAAACTCTCCCTAGATCCCTTTATATAGATATCTATTAGCCTCTTGAGATAGACCCAGTATGCTTTTAAATATGTGTGGGTTCAGAAATTGCGTTATTTTTTCTCTGGAGACCGGAACTAAGAAGGCTCGTGGATACTAAGTTACCAACTGTAATGTGGTGATGAGTATTTACAGAAATATTTATTTGCTTACAATGTGATGATGATGATGTATGATGACAAGGTAAAAAATGTGAAGACCCAGTACATTTTGCCTGAAAGGCAAGCAAAAATCAACCATGTTCAGACTTCTTACCAATCTGCTTATTTAATATTTTGTCCAACGCTTCAGATATCACAAATAATCTATCAGCAGCTATCTAGCCAGCTGCATTACCAGTTTTCATTTAAGATACTTAAAATACATTTCCTTTTGCAGTTGTCGATATCGTTTTCCGTCTTAAATCTTTCTTCGATGCTGCCTGCATGTTCGCGTCGCTTGGCTTCTTAAGACCTTTAATAGAGCATGAGTTTTCAATAAGTCGACTCTTTAACTCACAATTCCTTTTTCCTATATTCGAAGGTACTATTTTTCATCTTATTTTTTTTTTCGTTGATTAATGCCTGTTCATCTCTTGACTTGACACCTTCAGCAATTTTTCCAAGAGGATAACTCAGATAATATTACATACATTAAATTTGCTCCTATTTATTGATTCGGTAAACTGTTTGACCTTCGGTACGGTAGATAAAATTTCCCCGTAAGTATCTCCCGTGCTCCACCATGCGTGTAAGTAAGAGCGGTAGACGCGTGTATAAGCCGGGTCCAGATTTAGAAGCTCTGCCATAATAGCACTATAACTATGCGATATTTATTAATTGTTCAATGAGTTAAAGACAAAATTTTATAGTTCAAAGTGAAACTATTATATTATATAGAAAACATACGGTAAAGGAAAATTTATATAGCTTAATTCTCTAGCTGCTAACGCGTACATTTTCTTATTAGGGGTTGTCGCCAAGAAGGCAAAATAAATACCGAAACAAAAACGTAAATATGGTTTTTACTACATCAGAGAACGATTTTTAAAACCTTGACCTGATAAGTTAGGGAAAATTCGCTGGCTCTTTTAAATAAAGTTTGGCAAAATTTTAACATGAAACCTGTCTAGACACGAGTGATATTTATACAGTCAGCTTATTTCATATAAGCGTTTCAATAAGTTTTCTAAAGTTTAGTTACTGCATTTTCCTAATCCGTAGCTTATTGTGTATAGAATCCTCAACCAAGTTTACTCTTTACAAGAGACAGTTTCTAATTTCGATTGGTATTGATCTGTCCACTTGCTTTAATAATATTGTGCGATGTTCTGTATCGAGTTATAACATTCTTGAAGATGTCTCTACAAGACGTTTTCAAGGTATTCTAATATTGAAATTAGAATCAGGCATCCACCGCTTGAAGAGAAGAGGTCTGATGATCAAACAAAACATAATATTGATGCTAACAATATGGATAATCAAAAACCAATTCAATGGCGACATAATCAAGTAGGTAATAAAATTATATTTAGCTAGGTAAACATGTTTACCATCGAAGAAAAAACCTGGTTGGTCGCAAGCGATGGCAAGAAAATAATTTTCTTTCATTCGTTGGCAAAGATAATATAATTGATCGGAGATAACTACGATGGTTAAATTAGGTATTTATTATGCTGTAAGTCGCAACCTCCTGTATTGACTATCGGTTAACTATATAAAATGCCGCTGGTACTTTATTCGTGTATTGATCTAATTTGCATAATTCACGTTTCATGTTCCAGTGGTGTAGCTATTCTTGTTCGCTGATAAAGGTTCCCCTTTATAATTTATACTGTAGAAACGTTTTTTTTATAAGTTGCTCCGACCACAGCTATAGCTAATTAGCTTGTAATATCTTTATACCGATACTGAGCTACCTTCGCGCTACGGCAATGTTGTGCTTGTATATATTCAAGCAAGGTTGTCAGTGATTTGTGTGCTGGATAACATAATAAATATTCAAACTGAAACACCACCGAAAATTTGTATACTTTTAAATAAGTGGGTTGGTTCACTTTTCTCATATTTCTTTACATCGTTATCGGAGTGGGAATAGTGTCGTTCTACTAACAAAGCAATCCTTAAAAGCTCTCCGCGCACTGCTCTTGAAGACTATGTAAAAATAACAAGTATAAAACACAAAATATTAAAGCTATTCAAGCATGACTTCGTAATTGATGTAACAGCTTGTATAGGTTCCGCCGAAGCCGCGCAGAGCATGCGTAAACGATCTCGCGGCTCCAGCAAAGTCAAAGACGGAACCGGCAGCGTTATTACCTAATTTGCGAAAGCCAAGCCATACTAAAACGATGGGAACAACCATCGAAAATTTTGCAATTACTCCTGTCGAAATTGTATGACGTTACGGCGATTTGGCAGGAATCTAATTGCTATCGCAAATTAGCTAATACCGCTGCGGGGTTAAGTCGGTGCAAGTCCGACATGCCCACGCCGTGCCCTAGGCGTAGGTTTGAGTAATTAGCTTTTCACCCCTGCGAAAAATAAGCTTTCACAGATGCCTCAAAAAGGTGTTAACCCCTATGCTATGTGCTTTCCCCGTTATGTGATGACATCCATTTATATAAAGTTGTCTATACTGAAAAGTTCATATAACCAGCCTGTAATACTTCATTTCTATTCGATCTTTTCCAATTCCTAAGAATTATTATTTAAGCCAGTTTTGTTATCTTTTTGATTTTGTTTGTAGCATAGAAAATCCTTTTTTCCTAGAAGTGGCTTTTAATTGGGTTTAAGTAGGGTTTATGGATGCTAAATACCAAATACTTATCAGCCATAAACAAAGTTCATTGAAAATGCTTCAAAAATATAATTTGGGCCGAACAATTTGAAGCCTTTTCGGGGAAAGGATATAAATAGGTATTATATCCGACGACTAATTACCTGAAGTTTTCGGCGTTGTGTAAAATATTACCTCTAATCGATATAATATTTCTAATATTAGTTACTCAAACTTAGCTGCTTTTAATAAGCATTTTCTTAAGATAGACTGCAAACCATGCATAAATAAAGAAGTAAATGGAGCCGGAATTTAATTATTGCCTCTATAAATTTCTTTCAATCAGCACACCGTCGACTTAATTTGTGAGTCTAAAACCGTATCTGGAACTGAAGTATCTAAGAAGTATAGGAACAATTTAAAATGCAAGTTTTTATGCCTATTTCTCTAGTATCGTATATAGTTTTTATCTATTACTTTTAAAATACCTGCAATAATCATGTGACTCACTTTTATTTTTATATGGTAGTTTATTTCGGCTTGAAGCTTGTAATTAAAGCCCAAATGCGTCATAATATTCCGTTTCATATGACCTGGATTGAGAGTAGGAATAAGGTTACTTTAAAATTATTAAAATACCTAAAAACCTAGTTGAAATGAAGCATAAAATTCGTCAAATTATAACCCGCAGATTAAGCTGGTTAGCCATTAGTATTATAAACAAATTATCGACCAAGTATTGTAGTGTCAATCAATCGCTTTGCAGCTGTTATCTGTCACACTCTACACTATCTAGTCTGATCAAAGCACTCGAGTGATAATTACTGGTAATATTTTATACTTCGTCACCACAAGGCCACACTTCTGCCTTTGTATGCTAGCTAGCTCTAGATTATAAATATTATTTTATAAATATATGTACGATAGTTTAGGTACTATCGACTAAATTAAAAGCGATAATAGTAAGTTCATTATTACGAGTAGCCCGAGAAAGGACAGTCTCATTCATAAGCATTTATTGCGATCTGAATTAACTTAGTATATTTGAGTATAATGTATGGTTTAAACATGGTTTATTTTTTATTCCAGGTAAGTCATCAACCAGCAATTAACAGACCACCTTGACGAGCGGTTACAAAATCCAGCAAGTAGGTAGGTACCTATCATACTTACCTGAATGCAAATTGAAATATAAAATATTTTACCTGCTGTCTGTTCCTGTAGCGGACAACGCCCTGAACATTTAATTAAAAACAAATAAACTTACCAGTTATTTAAGCTTTATTACCTGAATATAATTTCATATGCAAAATCAATTACCTACAGAGTTGTTGGAAAACATTTTAATCTCTTACCAACGTAATTAATTGAAATTCATGTACGGTATGGATACACATACCACATACCCACCCTTCATAGTTATTACAACTTTCCATGGAAATATACCACCATTTTAAATCCGGGCTTTCATTAAAATTGCATAATTATTTCTGTAGTACGTTGTCAGACGTCAATTATTTTGATGCATTTGTACGTTTCATTCTGTTACGGTATTCATTTCCGTTTGGCTAAAATAATCCGTGTGCAAAGCTGAGTGCCTATTAAAGCAGATTTAAACAATAATTGCTGCTCGATTTGTTAATCCCTTAGTTGAGCATATACTTATGGATGGGTGCAAGTAAGGGAACAATGGGTTTAAAGTGATGTTTTCAATTATAATGAAACCTTCAAGTAGTGTATAAAGTGCATTATATTCACAGTTTTATATTTTATTCAAAGGTACCAGTTGTAAGACCAATTATGAATTTCCATGCAGTTAATACAACCAGCTTCTCAGAAACTATTATTTCTTCGATAGGTTGTATCGTAAAACGTGTATAATATCGACAAACCGAGCCTTTTGTTGACTTAGTAAGTAGAGCCGTTGCGATCCGTACTTAATTTTCACCAGATAAATTGAATCCCATTTAATTAGAAGTTTTTGGTTAGTCCATCCATTGCAATGGTTTTATTTAAAGGAGTATCTAGTAAAAGCTGTTTTACTAATGTTATATAATATATATAGGTAGTAAAAATAATCCAGCCTATAAAAGTCCCACTGCTGAGCACCGACCTTTTCCCATATAGTGAAGGCATGAGCATTGATTACTAATGTTACCTTTTGCTTTTATATACCTTTTATTATTTCGAATACATTTTTTTTTAAAGTACCTAAAAGAAGGAGCTTGAGTGATTCCAAGCCTATATTACAAGAGGATTGTATTCTAGATTTGTCATTTAATTCTGAAGAAACATGGTATTGTAAATGTCCTAGATATCGTCACATTGTCACAAACCGACAATCGTAATTTGGCGTTTCCGCATCATTTTCAATGTAAGGAAATTCTGGAATATAGCGTGTAGGAGGGTACTTTTATTGCTCGATACTATTCTTTTCAAGTCTTAGAAATGGTGTTATTTACATCTATTTTATTTCTATTTGAAGAAGAATATGGATATGTTGTAGAGCAAGTATTTTTTTTTTTCTCAAAAGAACATTATTTTGTTCATGTATAAAATTTAATAGACACTCAAGTAAAAATATTTCAGTACAGGAGTTTGACAAATATCATATTATGTTACCTAACTCCCACCATCGCATTTTATTAATGTTATAATGATGTTTTCGGTATAGACACACAGTTATGTTAAATATTCCGATCAGGATCTAAGCAGTGCTAAAAATAGCTTCCAAATAGCTATGAAGTCACAATGAGTAACTTGCGAGATCCAACTCCAACTATAGTTTATGGAAAGAGGAAATGCGGGCAGAGACTTAAAAATAAGCTATTTTAAAAAACTAACGCCTTCGCATGGCATCCGGCCACCCTACATGTGTGACAAGGACAGCTCCACATCTGAATAGCCTTGTTAATAAGTTATAATTCAAGGTTTGGCTCTCTCGCCTCTTTTTTATTCCAAACTTGCGCCAATTTAAAATATATTTGAATAAGATGAATATGGAACATTACCCTGTGTATTTATTAAACGACTAAATTTAGGCTGTTTTGGAGGGTCTAGTAGACTTTTTTGAAGATAACATATCATAAAGAATGAAATCATACAACGGATATATTTCAAGTACTGAAATACTGCATTCAGGTCAGAAACCGAAAGAAACCAAGCAAGAGCCGATTGTATGGACAAAATGTCGCCTACTTTTCTTAAGATTTACTACTTCTTTTTGAAGGTAGACTTGTCTCTTAGGTATCCCTAGAAGAAATCATTAAACAGGAATCACGTTACACTTTGTTACAAGATAATAAAACTTCTGACGTAAAGAGAACCTACATTCATATCGGCGCATCAGACTAATGCTTTTCTGAGACACAGGTATTGTCTAGACGATAACACCCACTATCACTACTTAGCGTTCACCTTCAGCTTTTGTGCGACCTAAGACTTCGGCTGAGTAGCTCTAAATATTGACACCCATTGTTACGGTATTGATGTATACGGTAAAACATGCCGTCATCTACAGGTAATATACTAAGAATCTACCATCAAAGTACCTTGTTGTTTATTGAATGAAAAACCCGTAAACTTTGTATTTAATATATCTACTCAAATGTATCACTTTATTTCCAAACGATGATGACGCAATAGATAATTATATGCCATTAAAATGTTAGTAAGGATAGTGTCAATATTCGCCCTGTGCGATAGGAATATCAGACATGCAAAATAATTATTGATTCTATTTATAATGTACTAGCGACCCGCCCCAGCTTTGCACGGATAGCAAAGCATTATAAGCCTCCATATTATTTTAGTCGCGTCAAACATGCTAGTGTTTAGGAATGCTTCAATCTATTTTGCTCGATAGTTTCAAAATTGATGTATAGGCCAATTAGAATGTGCACTGGTGCATTTTTGCGGCTAGTCTGCTATAAATTGGAAATGTAATGGGAATTAGTAAATTATCCAGAGTTCCATACATAATTTCGATTGCTCTCTGTGGCAGGGCGAAATATGTTCAGAATTTTGATGCGAACATGGACAATGTTCAGAATTTCAGCAACAAAACAAACAATGTTCAAAATGGCGTGAGATGTTAAATATGGAAAATTATATGATTTAATAACGTGAATATATCGTTACACAATTCTGTTAAATAATGTTTTAAATCCCTTTATCCTTATCTGGAAGCGTGCAATCGAAATCAATCAAAACAATTACAGTTTTAGTAGGCTCAAAGTGAAAAACACACAAGCGTCCCTCGTGATTTATCGTATGTCACTAACGACGCGTACGCGTTTGGCGAACTTTCTCGATTGTTGACGGAACTGGCCGACCGCTTGGAGCCAAACAAATGAGCATAGGTTCCGTCGATCGCGATCACACCCATTAATCGCCCGCTCTCATTACCCTGCGCTCTTCTACCAATATAACAAGGCTGTAAGCTGAAGTATGATCGTTGATGCAAATAGAATTGCTGACTAGTTCATTTTAAGGGGTATTCCAAAAGTAATTTACCTATGAAAAACACGCATGTGAAACTTTTCAGCTTTGATGACATACCGTTTTTAGATGAATGAAGTACCTATCTTTGTTGATCGAAAATTAATTACAATTATATGGGGGAATAGTTGGGGAACAATTATATTAACACTTCCTTAAACGCTTAATAAAAAACCATTGAACATGATTGTGGCTGTTCAGTTGGCTTATTACTTATTCGATCTCCGAGTGCATTGAAATTCGAGATGCGATCATATTGAAATGAAACCTGTTGGTATTAGTTGTTTACTTTATCAAGTTACATACATCTATGTTATGTTCGTTCTCTTTGAAAGATTATATTGATATACATGTTTGTTTTCTATTTACCTAATAAATCCCTAACGTCTATTTCCTATTTTCTTCAATAGTTGACAATTTCAAACACTACTCTACCATATTATGACCGCTATTTAAAATGAAAACTTTCAAAATTCTTAGAGGATACTAGTGCTTTTAATGACAGCGTGTCATCAAGAGGTAAAGCTACGGCAGACTAGTGAAAATATTATTTTGTAAAAAAATTACTTCTTTGTTATAAACCAGAAATACAACACGCGTCACTTTTCTTAGAACACATTTTTAAGAGAAAATAAGTATCACAAATATATTTTTCAGGGAAATCTTTTACATTCGTCTGCTAGATTCATCTAGAAGCATAGTTAATCAGACCACATTGAAACTACCACAAGATTTCATTGACATCAAACTTACATAAAAATAAAAAATGTTGCCAATTTTATGTCAATAAGTGGTTATAATTCAGCTTACTAATACTAATACTAATGCGGAATCTAGACAGAAATATTTGATATAATTTTATTTGTATAGAACTCACATTTGCCCGCAATCCTTATGAATAGAATATGTTTAATCCTATTTAAGCAGGTCTCGGTGCCGCCGTCCGTAATTTGTAGGCGTAGACCCTGTACCCGAAACAAAGTGCATTAATTTAAATTTGTGCTTGTTTTGTGTTTGACTTATTACTAACTTTAAGAGTGTTGGTTTGTTAAACATTTGCGGTCACTGTACTAACAGGTACACTCAATAATTTTGTGTAAAATGAAACACTAAACGAAGGCTGCCGATTTGACGAACGTATCTCTTAGACGGTATGATAGATTGCCTTAAAATAGTTATCTTGAGCATGCAATGTAGGTTAGAGAGCGCGACTGTGGCATCTGGGTCTTCACTCTCCCCACATAAATTATTTAGGCATCACATCAGAGTAACGTACCTTCAGGTTTCAATTCAGACTTCATACGTCGCTATCGTTTTGTCTAAACTTTATGTGAAGGTTGGAATATTCTTGCCACTCTGAAATGTTAACCACAAATCGAGAAATAATAACTTGATCTGAATAACGACTTTGAAATATTGTCATAAATTAGACCTTAATTGGTAAGGCACTTAGCCTCTCCTCTTGAAAATCGTTGACTTATCGGCTCGAGGCTAGCCTTGAGCTTTAATTATAAACTTGGGTCATTTAAGCTGACTTTGTTGTATAGAAAACAACTGCGGGGTTGAAAGGCATTATACCAATAGGTAAATAGAGTTGACGCGCTAGCGGTTGACGGCAAATAAAATGAACCGATTGCACATAATTACTCGCCAAATACAAAAGTTCCCGATACCAAATCATTACCTATTCCACGCGGCACATTGTTGACGTACCAACTAGAGTTACGCTGTTTCATATCCATAGGTGGTTTGTTGAAACGTGTTTGTTTCCGTCCGCCCCGAGCTATTATATTTGCGCGATATAGTAACATCACTGATTATCGACCCGCGCTCACCCCTCGCACTCCTCATAGCCAGACATTTTTGAATTTATGCCGTTTGTATTTATACTGTTTCCGGTTTTTTTATACATAATATCTCATCCTTCTTGAATTTGTCCTCGAAAACATTATTTTCCTCAATGGTTTGACCAACCTTGTGAAAAATATAGTCGAAGAAAAATTAACATTCCCAAGTGGCTTATTTTTAGATTACTTCTTCTACTTGATATTTTCGCACAAATGTTTTTATTTTCACGTCTTGTGTAAGGAGCTAAGTAGGAAAACCGGATCTTATGATTTAATTTGGTTTGTTTCCTAGTTTTTAAGCATCGGGTCTTACCAAAGAAAGTTTTCCTAAGCTCCAACGAGATTACGAGTGTATGAAATGAAAATAAATAACATAAATAAATATGATTGCTTCAAATATTTAGTTCCATTTGATGTCACGGATGCACTACGTTGTAAGTCGGACCTCAAAGGAGCCTCTCAATTATTGAAGAGCTCCGGGTCAAATCACTTGCCAACTGCAAATTCACGATACAATTTCTCCTATAAATTCTACGTTGCCTTTTCGTAGAAGATACACGCATGGCAGACGTCGAACAATACTTTGAAGTGTCTGGGATGACAATATTCTAGCATCAAACTACGAAGAGAACCTGGTCTCTACTATGTGTACCGACTTAGTAAATGAATTATAAAATTAATTGATTAAAACTGGAGTGCTTTGCGTATTTGAATTTTATAATTAGATATTTAAAGAATTGGTTGTGATTTTTAAAGAGCTTCTTACTTATTTAAATTGAGATCAAGATTATTTTTTCTGCACAATGATTAAAGCTAATTTAAAAAACGTAAGAAGTAGGTAGATGCTTGTTACGTATATTTGTCGTCGAGACTTTGTAAAGCAGATAAGACCTAAGTTTTTCCGATATCTAATTCAATTAGAAGATATAATGTTCATTGTTGTGCATCGAAGTAATCAGTGAACCTTCGGAATTTTTCCTATTGTGATCCGGACAAAGTTCTTATTGGCTCTCTCTTATATGTAACTGTACGTATGTATCAAGGCTGATTATTTTTCGTGTAATAATGGATGTAGGTAATACCTAATTAATGTTGTATATTGCGAGTTTATCTCAAAGATTGACATCCTGTAGGTATCGTTTATATATTATTAATCAATTTTCTATCATAGTTGAAGCGCGGTAGTAGTACTTAAAACCAGTACATTCGGGAAAGGTTTTTGAATAATCATTTATAGTACTTAATTGGAAATGTAAATTTTTGATGTAATCCAAATATTTTTCAAGCAGCATTCTGAGATGTACATTTTTGTTTTCGTAATATTAATCTTGACTACTAATTAAAATCTGATTAATGTTATTGGATATTCAAAGCAAGTCTCCAGACCACCACTGCACCGGTGTAAAGAAGGTAAAAAAATCGGGATTGGTCCGAAGCAGAATCTAAATGCTTCTTTTTCAGTTATTACCTTTGTAGCTTCGCAAGTAATTCGTTGGTAGCATTGCGTTTGACGTTGACTTGTTTGCGTAGCTATCAGCAAAAACATAGCGTGCCGAACGTTTGGTACGATTGACTACACACAGAGAGATATATATGTAGAAGTAGCCGTAGGGAGAATTCACTGTGGTTTTAATTACTTACCTCATACGTTTTTTTACAGTTTTTTGTCTATTGCACAGAAGAGTTTTGCTTTGATAAAACTTTTCTGAGTTTTCTTATTTATAGTGCAAAATTAAATATTGTGGTTTGCCCGCAAAATTGCTTACTTCAGTATCAGGTCAGGTATAAATCATGCTGCCGATTGAAAAACAAAAACAAAAATGCAAATTTGCTCTTTAAGAACTGTTATTAAACTTTTCTTTAATACTTTACGTCGTAACGAAAGTAATGAAATCGCAAATAAAAGAGATAGATGATCAATTAATTTGAATGATACTGTTGAAATTAAACCCGAAGATAAACAGGATTAACGAGCTCTTTGGTAAATGTTGGGGAGGTCTAATTGATGCTGAAATGTCCATCTAAAGTACGCCATTGCTCCAAAAAATTAGCGTCACTCTGGTCGAAGGGTGAAAAGCCGTAGGGCTTTCCACCCTTCCACCATCATTGACTTAATCATCCGGTAATAAACTAGATTAGGATCACAGACACCAGCCCGTATTGGACACCCGTGAAAACGTTCCAACAAATGTTCTGAAATGAAAACTTTAAAAGCAATCGAATATAGGTACTAATATACCTGTAGACATTTTGCATAAACTATTTACACATGTTTAATGAACCGTACTAACACGTACCAACGGTTTAAATATTTCCAAAACATGAGAAGCTTAAATCCACCTTTATCTTTACATAGATACGTAATCACAGGTCGCGTTATCGTAGTACGTCGTTGAAGCCAGTTCGAACGAGACCGGGTATTTTTGGCGGAAACTCTGCTGACAACGGTAAAGGGCTCCTAATAAATATTTCTGATAATATTCTGAGTTAAGGTATGTATTGTTACGAGCAAAAATATGTATACTGCCGTATACCTACTAGTAGCGGAATGGTTAAACTAATTTAGTGATTATATTTGTCGAAATTCGAAAACAGGGATATGATGGAAGAACTGTTTCAAATAATTTCTTCACAACAAGTTTTTCGGAACCATACCAATTGAGAGAAAATCAATTAAAATTTCTGTGTATGCATATTTTTCCTCGCGACTGTACGAGCGTACCTTGCATCATTTAGAAATTCGTTAACATAGCTGTCTACCTGAATATCAATGTACTCTGTCTCCACAGTAAGGATTAAAGTCAGTTAAACCTGAGTAACGGAGCTGGCCAATTGTATTTGTACCCGGACTAGCTACTCCCCAAAATGGAGTCTGGCAGGCTGCATTAGAAGCCGTAGGTTCCCTATAGTCGAAATCGAATCGTACGTTACTTGTTATATACCTGTATATGCAGAAACTCTAGTACATTCTAAAGTTTAATAGACTTGAGTACCACGAACGGTGTAGTGATTGTGTGTTTGGAAATTTGTTTAGTAGATCTGACGACACATGTTTTTTTAGCAAAATCATAGATAAATTTTTTGGTGATAGAAAAAAAAATCTTTTGCTTTGTTCCTTAATTTTACACAAAATAAGAACCGGCTTATAAATGTTATTTTTCTCACAATTTTATTTACAGGATCGATGAGTCCGTACTTTTCGAACAGCTTTTAACATTAAGTATATTATTCGGTTCGAATTATTTCTTATTGTTACAGGTTTAAATTTTAAGTAGATTCCAGGTACTTTCACATAATAGCCGACTATGGTTGAATATTAAAGAGAGACGAATCTGAAAAGTTACACAAAAGGTAACATCTGAATAGAACCGTAGAACAAAGACTAGGTACTTATGAAAGGAGACTCCAAAGCTCTTTCGACATTCAAATTTAACATCTGTCATGTGATCAATGTAACAGTTGCTTTAACTATGACATTTTCCCAACGCGTATAATGTAAAGTATTTACCTGTTTAACAATGGAGTTCAATTCAGAATTTTATTATTCAGTATTGGAAAATGATAGAATGAAAATAAACCTTCCCAAGACTAACATACAAGGTTTAATATTTTCATAAATCCTAACCGAATGCACTTCAATCGCTGTGCAATATCAAATAACATTTTTATGAAATCTGTACAGTCAGTTATAGTTGCATAGGCTTCTTTAAATCTGTTTTCCAATGCGTTCCGTCTTACTGTATTATGGCAGGTTTCTATTTAATCTACGGCAATATTGTTGGTTAAACTAAAACTATTTGCTTTTAATATTATACGATGCAAATTTATTTTATCTTGTATTTTTCTCGTCTGCTTATATTATTATAAAGGTATTCACAGTGGCCTTAATCTACATTTTTCTTACGTTACTAATACTCTTCGTATTTCGTATCACTAAATGTTTATTTTATTCAATTTGCTCTACATTTAGGCAGTAGGTTGAAGATAGTTTTGTAAGAAACGCTCCCATGTGTCCTACAACTTAAGTAAACTTTTAAATGGGTTAGATGGAAAAACTAAATGTTTTATGATGTCTTAAACGAAATTGTGAAAAGACAGCAGAAAATTGACCTTTAAATTAACCGAGCACATCTTTATTACGTCATAAACATGACTAGTTAACAGCCAAAAGAAACTGTTACTGTTTTCAACGATCTCGTAGCTTCTTACTGTATACGTCATCACTGTTATGACTCATCTGAAGGAAGAAATAAAGCCGAATTTATATTAGAATTATTACTCTATTTATGATTATAATATAGCTGGGACATAAGCTTGTTTAGATAACCCTTCTACGCATTTCGAGTAAAAGTCTGTAAGATAAATCAGTCTAGAACGCGTAGTCAAACGACTCGCAGTCGAAAATCGATACCTCGTGAAACTCAGAGCGATACCCTTCTATTGAAAGCTTGCAGAGTTTACGGTTGTTATTATACCTATTATCTACCAGCAGTCTTTGTGTTCGCCTGTCCTACCCAGATCCAAAACAGCGAGCGACATGACACTATCTTTTCCTTCACATTGTATTATTACGTTCTTACGCTTATGTTCATAGAGATGTGGTGCGTGAATTACTGAACTCCCGCTCTCGTTCTATACAATTCGAAAATGTTATTTTAATTTTTGAATGGTTTAATTCAATGAAGTAGGTCATTTGTGGGGAAAAGCAAAACTAGTGAAACCGCTTGGCAGAGTTATTTACTGTCTTTTTGTCTCACGAGTTATAGTTTTTTAATAAAACCAGTTTTACTATAACTGTTGCCCGTCCTGCTACGCAAACTTCTATTTTCCTTATGTACGCGACACTTTGAATTAATTAGAACCTTCTTGGATAGTTATCCAAAGTCCACTCCCTTATTCTTATGCTGAGGTAAAAGATATGACAATTATCTACACACACACACACACACACACACACACACACACACACACACACACATATTATGCACTCAACGATCGTTGTGGCTGAGTGCATCATATGTGTGTTTCAAGCTATGTACAGTAGGCGACAAAAGTTAAAATCTAAATCGGTTTGCCTGATCCCCTTAACACAATTTGAACTCCATCAATTGATCCTTATCACGGAGTGTAACGACAACTTTTGCTACTGACTGTACCTCCATCCACTAATGGCCGAATACTGAATATTAAAATCAGTTTTAAGTCGCCGTTAAGTCCGTCTCCGTCACTTTGAATTATAGAGTAGCTACAGGTAGAAATTTGAGAACGTCTTAAAGTTTTCATCTAGTGAAAACTACTCGTATATCAAACAGATTTATTTTAAACCAAGAAAAGCTGTTTAAATTCAAGTGATAGGTACGTAATATAAGCGCAGGAAATCATCGAACGTTCGTCACGCGATTAGGGAACTTCACTCGAACACTTGTATTTAGTTAAATATTCATGCAATACAAAGCTCACGTTAGCGTGTTTACGAGTGCATCATTATAATTTCATGAACTTTCCCCGATGTGTAAACTGTATGCACAATCGACTGACCTATGACTGCCGACCTGCCGTGGATTTGTGCACCTTCGAGTTGAAATACGTGTTTATAAAGCCAGCTTTTTATTTTCTTACAAACCGTTTTTTATATTTAGATTTTGTGATACCAGATCTTTTTGGATTTTGCTACTGTCTTATTACCTATTTCAACGTTTTGACACAAAACCAAATGGTCTTTCAGTATACTGTCGTACTTAATATTAAATAATAAAAAAATATTAAATACATTTTCAACTTTATATTCCCCAGAAATATTTTTACTATACAGAGGAAAGCAATATTTTTCATGTGACCGCAACTTTTTAAATTTATCGTTTTATTTTAGTAGAACAAATAAAAAATATTAGTATAAAAATCTCGTATGTCTCTCAATCTCAAATTCAATATGATTTCCTAGCCCTTTGACCATTCTAAAACATCAATATAAACAATTATCGAGCATAAGATGGGGTTTGAACATCGATTTAAAATATTTCTGTAAGCCTATCAAAGTGCTTCGAGTAAACTTTTGGTCGCTATAAACAAGGTTTATGCTAGGTGCTACAAAATAGATTGAATTTCATAGAACTCACTCGTAGTATACGATAGCTGAGAGTATTAACGTTAGTCTAGGCATTGGTCAAACCAGTTCAAACGCTTTCGATATTTGTAGGCAACAACTTTGCACAATGTCGTCGCGTTGCGGGCTCTGGAACTTGATCTGCGAGTATGGAACTGCAAGTGGACCGGTTAGAAAAGGCGACCAGCATTGTAAATAACTAGGTATAACAAACTTATCAGACTAGAATGTGTGGAAACTAAGTTTACATTTGTCTCACTTTAATTGACTTTGAGTTCCTTTAACTTGTCTATCTCGTTGGTTTAGTGGTCGCAAGCGCGTCTGTCGTGCACGAGGTCGGGGGTTTCAAGCCGGGTCGGGTCAGTAATGATTAATGGTTTTATCCGTTTAGAAATAAGTTACTCTATACAGCTCGGACTCGGAAAGTTAGGCGGTGTTTACACCCTTAACTCGGTAAACATGTAAAGCCCTTGTTGCTCCGTGTTCTCTCTCAATTCTTATCGGATTGCCGTCCCATAGGACCTTTTTTTATAGTTAGTTTGTTAGCCGTTTCGTAATGCCTGAAATAGCTGTGCGCCATTATTAGTTGATTACTTATTATTTTGAGAATAACATTATATTTGTAAACAAACTATTTAACTGCTTAATACCAAGGCTTCATAATGGATCAGATTGTCTTCGATCTAGACCAGACCTAGATCTAAGACGTAGGTCACCTCTAATTGAGATCATTTAGTGTCTTTATTTTGTTAAGAGAACGATTCTACACCCTATTTAGAATAATATTACATCATAGAGAGCCATTGCAAAGTATGTACTGCCATTTAATACGCCTTGTACGTAGTTATAGTTGCCATTAGAGCAGCCTGCCGTGACTTACACTTGCTTATATACGTCCTGTCATAGGAACATGTTATGTATGCGACTATTCAATATGTCTTGGAACTGAAGTGAACCAAGATGAATGCGGCATCCCGTCGTTTCAAATAGATCGTCAAACACAATGAGATACTAAAACGTTTTGCGTAGTTTATGAATTATTTGAACCTACATAATATATCTATGCTAATCAACTGGCACGTAAATTGTATAGTGTATTAATTGAACACACACGCCGCGGCGGAACGTCGTGTCATACTTGTTAATCCTCGCGTCTACTCTGATAAATAAAGGATCGTTTAGGTAAATCCCCAACCGGTTTTATAGTGTGTTACCTGTTCTGGAACTGATACATTATTTGGTTTTCCCTACAGCCTGACTTAGGTTCGTTAAAAAGTTTGGAAGTACTAGGTTGTGTTACCTATTATAACTTTTGTAGTAACTGACTCGTCTGTTTCCGGTATCCCATATGTACCAATGAAAAAGGTTGCCTGAGTATTTTTTTTTGTTAATTTTATTTAATTACTTGCTCATTATGTTTCTTTTATGATTTCTCGTTAATCGAAGTCATGGTAAGTATAAGAAGCAGCGGAAATCGATATGCAAAGTAGGTTGGTTAGAAATGTGGTGTGGAGGTCGCAGGCTATGCGTGCCTATGATCGATGGTATTGCGTGCGTCTTGAGCGTGGTGAGGTCGCGCTTAGGGCCCGCACTCGACGGCTCGCGCTCCGTGCGACCCTCATCCAGCACCGGTAGAGCTCCGTGACGTGGTTTCTCTTTGTTCTACAACGCCCGTCGATGCCACCGTTGCCTCCACCGCCTCCGTCGTCGGATCGCGACGCCGCGCCTACCTCTTATTGCGCATGCTCACCGCGATTCTCATGCGTCCCCACTACGTCACGATTTATAGTTAAAAGTAAGCTTACGGCGTATTAATACATCTTCAGAGCGAAACAGTAAGTGTTGTGACCCTCCGTTTAGTCATGACATCGCCCCTGTAGTCATCAATGCTGTAGCAGGTCGCTGGTCCCGCCGTCGTTCGTTGGGAACTTGAAAGGGAGCGCGCGGCAGCGCCAGTATCGATCTGAGCGTTTCGTGTGCCCGCTCGTGCACGACGCGACGTTCTCTCGGGATATTCGTCCAGTGGTCGCCGTCGGCGCCGGCCTTGCTGCACTGTTTACGCGCTGTGTATATTTATTTCATCCGCGCGATCATGCTCACCGGAGCTAATTGATAACGTGACACACGCATCCGTGAGAACACCTCCCAGTTCAGCTGCGAGATCTGCGATACTAGACAATTGATTGATTCGAGAACGCCGAAACTTTAGGTAAGTCTAGTAGTAACCTTTCAGTTTTATTTTTATTGCATTTCAGCCATTGGTGCGAAAGTAAAAGAATCTTAAACGGATAGCTTATTCTGTAGAGTTTTTAGATGTATTTTTGTGTTTCTGTTCCATCGATCTACGTATATGAGCTCTGTTTAAAGTGTATTCAAATATTTCTATTGAGTGTTTTAGCTAGCCATCTGGTTTATATTCTAAAGTTAGATTGTAAAATCGTAAACCGCAGGGAATCATCGGTACATAGGTATTAACAGAGCGAGCGGTTTGTTGAACGAAATCCGGCCATCCCAATCATAATGTAGTTTTCGATCAAATACGATGTACCTATGAAGAAAATGCTTGTTCATACTTCTATAATGAAGTAATTGTATAAAATTACGTGTTATCAGACAATGTTGTATATTTCTCATTCATACTGCGCATGTCTTTTGAAATTATTTGTCCTGTACATCCATACCTACAATAGAATTCCTAAAATCGGTAACATGAGGTTCAGTACAATACCTACTATTTAGTATTTGAAATATCTAACTATAAAATAGAGTGAATACTTTTGGGTAGAAATCTCAAGATAAAACCTCAAGATAAAACTAGGAATAAGTGAGTAGATTTTGAGAGAATTTCTTTAGGAGCTCATTGTACCTGCATGAAAACTCGTTACCCGCAGTGGGGTTTGTGATGTTTAGCGACATTGTAAGAGCGAGGGCGAATGAGGGGGAAGGAACAGTAAAATAATTGGCATTGAAACTGATAGGTAGGCACAGGTCCGATGCTGAGCTCGTGTAAAGTTCCTGAACCGGCTGCAGTCTGCAAAGTAATTGCCTGGCTATACTAATTACATTTGTTACTCCTTTTTTGAAGTACCGGTACAAATAAGGTGACTAAAAATGCTGAGGCTGAAATAAGAAAATTCTGAAATAGGAAAACCATTCATTGTTTGTTTCACATGCGTTTTTAAACAGAAAAATAGCTTTCTTATAATGTTAGCTAATACTTCAGTTGAGTTTGCTCACAATAAAAACCTAAAACATGAAAAACCTTTTACAAAACATTTTCTTTATTCACCTCTGCATTTGAATTCACCCCATTTTACGGTACTTTCCTTTCAGCAGTTTTTTTTACAATCATATCAGATAAAAGATACTTCATCTCAATATTTGCAAACTATATTGTTACCTACCGTGTCAATATGATCTGAGTTGCGCATGCGTCATAGAAGCTATAAAAAAAACTATAAACGGCTTCAAAATTGTCTCGTGCGCGGTATGTTGTACATTCACAAACATTTTATGACGAAACCTGACGTATTGATTTGTATCTATACCACATTTATCGAGATAAACTAGTCTATTTAGAATAAAACACAATTTTTAACGTACCAACCAGTCTACAATTTTAGTTTTGGCTTTGAAACATAAATTAGGTACATATCTAAAAATATTATCAGAATTTACATTCTCATTTTACTACTAACTACCTGCTGAATGTTAGTTAAGCAATTAACTTCCGACGAATGACGTTCATTTAAAGTATTTGTTTTAGTTTACAATACTGTGACTGTCACAAACTATTATCTAAAAATATACGGTGCAGCCACAAAACTATCTAACGATAAGATAATATCTAGATTTTACCTAGATATTTAAATATGATGCTCTCACATTTTCTTTCATAAATTCCACAAAGAAAAAAGTGAGATAGCAATAGATAAGCTATTTAAATAATAGACGCCGCTTTGTGGTAACACCTTTGATGTCTTATTTTCCCGTATATTCTAGAAATAGATATTCAAAACCTAGTCTAAAACAAAACGTTTTCTTCGCCTTTCAATAACAACATTTCATCACACATTATTAGTAACGAAACCAACAAAAGCCATATCCACGGACACTGTTTATGTCTTTCGCATCTAACCTGTTAACATTTGCATATAAAGAGATATTTCTACGACAGAAAAACTACTGAGTAAGCTAGACTGTCATGAGGTTTATTCAATTTCCACCATAGATCAACAAGCTTCTGGCTCTTGATTTGAGGAAATTGACAGAATATAAACCTCATGACACACCAGCGACCCTAGCGAATCAGTTAAATCGCAGAAACCCTCATACCGTGGAAAGCAAGTGGATTGCAAACCACAAGTCCCGCTAATAAAGTATACTTAAAAAATTATGTATAATTCAATGGTTAGCTTTATCATTTATTCATTCGCTAGCCGCGTCGAGTCCGTGGATTATTGACCATCTGCTAACATACCGATACCTATCCCTCCGTGCTTCGGAAAGCACATGAAGCCGTTAGGCGCTTATTAGACCACGCGTAATGTACTAAGTGGTGACTAATTAGTCAGAGGTTGTGCTAACTGTCTTACGACATAAGTACAACTTGCGAATGAGTTAGCCGCGAAGATAGAACGACAGACTAGTTAGTCTAGACTGAATATCGCGGAGTCTCGCTTTAGTTCCGGTTGTCGTTGGTCGATCTGTGATATAATCGTTCAGTCTCTACTATTCTAACAGACGTTCTTTCAGTCGTACCTTAAGTACTAAATAACCCTGAACAATATCCACCATAGTTTGCATTACCAGAGTAGATGTATAGGTGACTAATTTGTGCCGAAAATTTGTCTAGTTGAAGTCGGAAAGACATTCATTAAATGAAGAACTCAGGTATTTGGATGAATACCCGTAAGCAAGTCTTTAACGTGCATCCTTTGGACCAAAAGAAAAATTGAAAAGAATAAAAAAACTTTTTTACCTACATGCTAGCCGATGACTAATGGTATATATGATTCATGAGGGATAGTATAAGCTACTTTTATGATACAAAAACTAATTAATTAGGTTTCCGCTCAAAACATGAAAAGCCCATCACACTAAAACACGCAGACGAAGTCGCGGACGATAGCCAGTTCAATGTATTTTTGATAAAAGCTATGCAGGATAGTTTCATTAACGCTGTCATTTAATAACCCTTTGTTTTCGCTTTGTCATAGTCGAGTAAAAATGCGAATGATTGAGCACACTCAATTCCCTTGATGTGTAGCAACATTGAAAAGTGCTCAATCAAATAAACAGATAGGATGTTGTGGTAGCTAAATTAAATTTGATCAATGGTTTGTTTATTATCGGGATGACAATTTATTTCGCTTATTTTTATTTGCTTTCGGATATTTAAAAAAAAAAACACATCCAAAAATGAAAGCAATTAGGTGCTCCATTAAAATACATTACCGTAGTTAAATGAGATTATCTAAAATTCTAGTTTCCACTTATTCACAACTTATATCTATTAGGTATAAAAGTATGCTCTCAGAATATTTACCGAGAACAATAAATTAAAAACAATAAATGCAGAACGCGACACGTTCACAGCGTAGTTAAATAGCAATTAACTGATAATAAAATAGTGAAGGCTTTAGAATAGTTTATTTTTAAAGCACGCTATACTAGAATAGCATAAAAGTAAATTATTAAACATGTTATTGGCTTATTACTATAATATTTATGGTGGAGGTGTCGTGTTTTCTATCGCACTGCATTAAATTATAAGTTCGAGCGTTATTGTTTTTTTGTCACTGAAAAATATCTATTATTATTGAAGTCTCTTATATGAGGGCATTTTTAATTTAGCTGTGCTCGTATTGCCGTACTCTATATATACTTAAAAAAGAAAGAATTATTCGTTACTTCACCTGTCGCCCACAAACCTATTTAAGTTTAAAGGCAAGGGCGTATCTTTTTACAAATGCTTAATGACCTTAACTTCTATAACATCAAGAGCATCAGTTAAGAAAAGTCTAGGCGACAATCACACTAAGGATAAATCCGGACATCCAATAAAAAAGGAGGATGTGGGCGATCCACAGTAAACAAGAGAGTTACAAGTATTTGTGTTTTTTTACTCGGGGGTAATAATTATGAATCTTCCCTATTTTTACTAACTGGATATTAGAGTAAACACATTTTGACGTGCTAGATTAGAGAGCTATCGTCTAATCAACCATATATAAATGCTTTTGACCAGCCCGATATGAAAGAAATAAGTATGATTTTCACATCTCGATATAGTTTTGCAATCGTAGAAGAAAACTCAATTTTCAAATACTGACGTATCAAAGCCGTTTCGTTCTTCACTACTTTTACTCGATAAGTTCTTTCCGCTCAAGCATGTCTTGAGAAATCACTTCTAAAATTTGTAGTGTTGCGAGCGACTCCCTACGGAATTCTGGCTGCATGCAGTAATGTCCGGCTTTGATCCGTGTCGCGAATACTACACCAACATTGGAATCAAATTTACAAGGAATATCCTAACTTAGAACATGCATTTGTGGATCACACAAATGTTTGTAACATGCGGGGTGCCAACCCGCAGCACGTCGCGCACTGGGTGTGTAACTTATTAGCATTCTTGTAGTACCTATGTTAATTTTTTCTACAACACGTGGACCTGTGCTTTTAATTCAGCGATACATTTAATTTAGTTCAGAAGCTGCATGTAGAGCGTATTCTAAGTTATTTTAATATAGATCATTGTAAAGAATACTTTTGGAATAGTTGGACTCTACGTTAGTTAGATTAGCAACGTTTTTAGGTTTTACACTAGCCTCCTTTTTCCGTGGACGTATTAGGATAAATAGTATCGTATGTGATAAATTAGGGTACAAACTGATCTGTTAAACTAATTTTTGGGCAAATTAGTTTCATGATTTTTTTAATGAAAGAGTAACAAAAATGTGTCTTAAACCCGCACAAACATTCATCCATGCATATTCTCAAAGTTTCACTTGTATAATGTTATCCATAAATATACTTCTACATGTTTCGTGTTATTACCCCTAATTAAAATAATGTTTTGATTCAAGAGTTTCACAAAGTAAGTGTTTACCATAAAATAATATTACAATAATTTAGCAATTTGAATGACTTGGCTCCAATGTCGTTAAGGATAAATTAATATTAGTCGTAACTAAGGGTATGATAATTATAACTAGGTGTTTTTCTGGAACAGTTATAATAAATAACTAATTATTATTGACATATTATCTATCCTGTTGAAATAATAACAACATATTTCTTTGTTTTCTTCATAAATTACCCTCGTAGATTTGTAGCATGTAATCTTATATCATTAGAACAAAAAAGTAGGAAACTGTTTCAATATTATTATATCGGAAAAACATGTTTATCGAATGGGTAAATAAATATTTTATTTATCTCTTTTGTACATATTGGATCGATGTTCATAAATGTAACACAGCCGACTGTCTGGGGATTTGAATATTCTGTTACAAAGTACAGACCATCCAATTAGCCAAAAACGCACATGAAATTCTACCCCTCCACGCGTATTGATTAAAAGCAGAGTAATATTGTGCAACACTAATCCTCGCTTTGAGGGGTGGTCACTACAAAGGGAAAACTCACTAGATAGTGTGTCAAAGTACTAACAGGAGTAGACCTTTGAAATCAGATATAATTATGTTAGCATTACTCGCCTGACAGCTTATAGTTCGAAGGGGACATCCATAGGTAGTTAGATGCATATTTTATGATGTGTCATCGTAATTAATAGGCAAACGGGATTGGTCTTACAATCGATTTGTTGCCCAATGTTACCTAAACGTATGTATGTACTAAAATAATGTGTCTCTAGACGGTTGTTAAATGTACTGTCTTCTTAACGTAAGACGTTAAGGGCGGTAAGACCTTTTCAAGGCAACCGGGCTTTAGAAAATATTCGACCAGTATTACCCTCTAGAGTCGAAACGGGTCTAAGAGGTGTTCTTAATATTATCTTAGTAAACTTTTTACAAAAAGCTACAATTTTCAATAAGTCTGACGATTTCGAAATGTCTCTAGAGAAGAGGTTTATCATCTACATATTTCAATCGCGTAACCTTTTCTATATTTGTAATTTCAGTTCGCCTCGAATGTAGTTAGGCAGTACTGGCTGCGAATAAAATGGGGTTCGAGGTTAGCTATAAATTGAGAATTTTCTTTCCTAAAACAAAAAGAAGAGTTGGTTAGCGGGCGCTCGATTCGCTGCGCTTTGTAGTGGATATATTGTGTAAGGGTTTGAAAGTTCCCAGCATGTTAGGTTTTAGCAATAGATCTTTCACGTATTATTTTGTAAAGGCAAAAATACCCTGACCAATACGGTTAATTGAAAATCTAGTGCACCTTTGTGTTTGCTACAGACCAGTGTCATGGTTTGGGCGAAAATTGTTTATAAATCCTCTAACCTACCAAACTTCGCCAGAGTCACGTTCACGCCGCAAAACTATTTTATAATATAACATTATGTTACTACGATTTCCAAAGTGTTAGCTCTGCCAGCAAGAAACTTACCCCTACTTCCGTTTTTAAAACTGCGCGAAGTACTTACCAACTTTAAAACTTCAAGCATTTTCTAACGAAACTACTATATTTCACATTAATTTAAAGAAACACTTTGAAGCGAACTGCAGCGCAACTTGAACATAGATAGAGAGAGATAGCTCGGTAATTATATTAATTTAAACGACTCCTACATATGTCTAATCGCAGCAAACCGCGTTAGTTGAGAGTTAAGTGCTATTAGGGAATCTAAGAAAGGTTTCCGTTAATAAATTGAATTTATCTGAACAATACATTCAATAAATTACTGGTTAACATCCAATTTATTACTAGTACTGTTATTATAGAAATAACAAATTCTATAATGACAGTGCTTAATGGGTATTTGTGGCGACTTTGATACGAAACTAATTTATTATTACAGTCTGAACATGCAATTGACAGTGATTAGACCACCAGTATTAATTAGAGCCACAGAATTAACCTCAGTCCAATATTGTTTTACTACATTAGTTTGAACAAGCGACTAAATCACATTTTTAACTAGTTTAGAACAATGACTTGCTAACTAATGGTCCTACAGTTTTGAGGGTACATAAATAAACAAGAGCTTTATGAGTTAATTTTTGGTAGTCGTTCGCTGTCTACTTATTGACTTTAAGCTTTTGTTATTTTAAGTTGTTAATGCGTGCAAATAACGGATTCTACGATAATTTTATTAAAGGATTTTTAGACGATCGGTTTCTCTAGTATTTACACTAGTAGAAGCTGCTAATTTCGAGTTACGAAGCCCACCTGCCTAATAGTCTAAGAGAGTATAAATGTCTTTTAAGAAAATTAAGATTTAAATAATTATCCAAGATCTATACAAACAGTAAATACAGCTGATTTAAAATTAGTTGAGAAGTGGACTGGAAACATTTTTCTTTCGATTGAAGATTTTAACACTTAGAATAACGACGATTATAAATATCTATTCAGTTTTATCCTCTATAAGAAAACGTGTAATACTAAAGTAAACACTTGAAAGTTGATTGTAAGAGCTATGGCACTCTGTTATAATTGACTTTATTCAGTAGGTTCGGTAAGAGGTGGTTAGTTGGGACCACGGAACCCACCCCCGACGCGGACGCCACTGAAGGCACCTACAACTACATATCCTACATGAAAATGTTCACTACTGCATCGCAAATTGCAATACGAGATTAATTATTTTTACACTTTTTTATACTTAACTATTTATTTGGAACTAAAAATATAACCACGACGAATGACGTCATACTTAGTTTATTAGTTTTGCATAAATTGTAAATAACTCAATTAATTCCCCCACGCGTCCCTTTTGATTAGGTGTAATCTGTCTTAATATAGCACACCGCTCTCGTGTTGATTATGTTATTTTCTCCTGTACGGATAACTATTGGGCACGTGGTTTTAAAACAGTCTATTTTGAAAGGTCTCCGCAAACTGTGTAAGAGCTACGTTACGAGCTAAATTGACTTACATAAGAAGCATGACGTATTTAATGAAAATTACTTACTACAGTAGGTAATGAACTCGTTGCAAGTTACTCGTGAAGCGACTACGAATTTTCCAATTAAATCCTCCTGAACAGGAATTCTTTATTTATTAGAGCTAAAGCAGGTTTCCAGCTAATAAGGAAGGTTTCTTGAGTCTTAAATTGCGCTGCAGAAATAAGCTTTACAAAGAACTCACAGCATGGAACTTTGTGAAATTCAAATACTTTCCCGTTGAATTTCTTAGACTAGATAGACAAGGTGAAGCCTTAAGATGACAGGGTACGGCATCTGCCAAGATTTCATTATTAAATATAATGTTAGAGAAATTTCCATTCTTCAGACTTCCATTACTAAAAGCATAATACAGGAAGCGTAATAAAAAGCTAAGTAATTTCATTTGAAAACTAAACAACAGCAGAAGTTTGTCTTTATTATTCCTTTTGTGTTTGATGTCAAGGAAGGTGTTCTTACATCTTAGTAGTCGCTGACGTTGAAGCCTTTTTAAAAAACGATTTAAACTTTCATGAAACTTATTTCACTGTGAATAAAGATCACTATAGGTATTCGAACGATTACATGTAAAGTGAATTGGTGTGAGCATAAACCCAGCTTCGTAATGACAAACCTTCGTTTCGATTAACATGAGTCACTCATGTAATTATGGAATGCAAACCTGACCCCACGTTTATACACCGTACAGGTGTAGCCGCCGCTAACTGCAACGATACGTAACTCCACTAATCACTGTAATTATTACGGGGCTGCACACCGCTTCCCTCCCAGCATTAATACATTTTCGAATAATTTTAGGTTAGGGATATAAATGACAACTTGACAAGTAGCCATACCACTCAATGAAAAGCAATTGCCACTAATAAGGAATAGTTTATTACACATTCATGTATAGCAAAACAACTTCAATTAAAAAGAAAACAAAGCTAATTAATCGATTTTAATGAAATGAATGTGGAATGATTACCAATCGGAATATGGTTTTAAAATCCAACTACAATTATTGGAAAACACACACAAAAATTAATAAAATTGGTGGCTCTTTAATAAAAATGTGATGAACACATATAAAGGCAAAAATTCTGGCACAGTAATTGGGTTTAAGTGGGATAAACTAGTCATGTTCAGCTTTGTGTTGTCAGAAAATAAAACTTGCAATGACATTCCACTAAGTGTCGCCTGGCATTTAACTTCATATTTGGGAGTTTTTACATGTCTGACTGTTGACTTGTGGTCGGTAAGCTTATTCGGCTTTTGCTTTCGTATTCGAATATTACTTTGTTTTAACTAATTATGTTTAATGAAGTATTCCGATATTTATTACGCACTAATTTTGTTAAATACCAAAATAAATACTGCGTAGATGCATTTTACTCTTATGAAATGCACTGAATCTTCTTCAACGTACCAAGATACGAAGTACTGACATCGAATTTATTAACTTGATTGACGGGTTTAGGGCACAGCTTGTTATTTAAATATTTTTGGTATTACAAACAGTTAATTTAAAATTACAACGACTATGAAGATTTAAGGAAAATTGGAAATTCTTATTTGTATCAACGTGTTTGCATTGACTTGTTTTGTTATTAAACTGTGCAGAAAGTAAGTCATAGTAAAAATGTTGGTAGTTGTAATTCGAGGCATTTTGTTCGACTAAAGGACGTAATTTTTATACAAAACACCAGTTAGTTAAGGCTTACTAAATGTGGGACGCCTCTATATGCCTCTATATGACAAGCAAATAAAGGACTGAACCTTTCATTTTCGGTACCGTGAAAGATATAAATCTTATTATTATTTTTAATACTTACGAACGACTTAGTTGCTGTATTGTATATCTGTAGTCTGACATGCAGCAGGCTTCTTGAAGATAGAGCTTATGTAGACGATGCGATGAACATCTTACGAGAACTTACATCGCCCTCAATGATTGATCACAAACAAACCCAAAGCCGGGCGGCCCCGCAATGTACCGCAATATCCACATTTCTCGCATCGTCTAAATCCTGCCCAAGGCTTGTAGGTGAAATAACTATCGTCCTGTGCAATCCGAAGGTTACACTCACGCCAAATCTGTACATTAATTACTGAACCGAAGAACTCCAGATGGGCTTTCTTCTCCTTAGGGACAACCGCGGGATACACCAAATCTTTTTACCTGACTTAGCCATTAATTTCTTGGACTTCTGCCAATTACTGGATCTGAAAGGGCTGATAAACTCTTTGATTAGTGCACGTCTATTGTACATATTTTTTACGCTTACTTATTTTAGACACTAATAGTTAATAATAAGTTTATTTCATTTTGTAAGCTTTTACCTAAATTGCTTTTTTAGCGTGTGGTAGTCTTGCAGCTCAACTTTAGACCAGGTCCCGTTTGATTAAGCTGAGCTTTGCATACATATGTAAATCAGATCACACTGCAATATAATGGTTTCCTAGAACTGCTCCAATAATAGAATCGGAAGTTGGTCTTAGAAACTTTCCCGACAAAATGGGGTCGCTAACTAAAAATAATACATGTCCGTTAAAATCATAATATTACGCGTATTTTTTTTTTTACGATGATTTCAAAGGTTCTTATATCAATAAACTAAAACTTACATTTTTAATAGTTTGTCTGTAATCATCCCTATCAGTTACGATGTCGAAATTGAGATCTTTTGTTTTTATTTCTGTAAAAGTACCTACTTGTTAGTAGGTTTTTTAGAGTATTTAATTAATACCTACAAACATTTATATCCTCAACTATTTATGTGCCAAACTATTTATGGCGGGACCACAAATGATAGGTATGCAAAATATATAAAAAAGAATTCTGAATCGTCGGCGTAAAACACTCTGATAAATATGATTTACTACTCCGTAACAGTGTAACTTCATTGGACAGAAATAGCCTTTATAGCATTCTAAAATATCCTGTGGAGGAAGCAAACTAAATAGATATAGGCAATCCTGAAGATCATAATTCTATTTGTACGCTTCCCTAACAACGCTGCGCTCGCAACAGACTGTCAATTTATTGATTGACAACCCAATTGTTCAGATATGATGCCTGGCCCTCGCTGGACAACCCAATTGTTCAGACTTCGCATCCAGCTCCATTGTACCGTGAATAATTTTCCGATGGTTCTCCCTAATTGAATATATCCGGTTTTAAGTTTACGCAAGCAAATTCTGTGCTAACAATTAAGCCTTTGCAATTTTTCCACATAAATCATTAGTAAGCACTTTTCTAGATTTAAGAATATGTAAAATTGCCACATATGACTGAAATCGACCTATAAAAATGTGCGATATGCGATAGCTTTTTATGACTTACATAGTTCAATAGCGTCTAGCACTTAACAGTTTATTTTGGTCGGCATAGCATTGGAATAGACTTCAGACTGCTTGCCCACCTGAAACAATAACGCACGCCATGCATTTTCTGTCTTGATAATGTGAAGATCTGTAAACATTTTTTTGTTAAAATTACCATAACTGTTATGCACTTTTAGGAAATGCCTTTACAAATCCTTACTTTTAATGATGCACCTAGTCGTTTTTTTTTACCGACAGTATGTATTATCATCGTCATCTTTATATGTTATAATTCAAATAAGCTGTAGAGTAATGTACCTACTAAGCTATTAACGTTTATAGCGTATACATCTTACCGCTAAAGTAATTGATTTATTTGAGTTCAACGTTTACTAAGCTTAATAACTTTGATATTTGAGTCGTAGTAGATTTTGAGTTCAATCAAGCGCTTGTCAATACTACGGTAGATCTGTAGACTTATCTCAAAACGCTACGATATTGCTTCAAACTATCTACCATTAAAATTATTCCCAATCCGAATACCTCGATAGCAAGACTTGCTTTAAGGTTTATGGGAACATTAATCTCTGAATATTTATTTGACATCGGTTCTATAGCCTAAAGGATCAAAAGTTGTCACAAATAATATGGTTTCAGTCCTATGTATTAATATTGTATCATTTGTTCACAAACATATCTTCTTAAAAGCCTAACCACGTCAAGTTCTCCGGTAAGATAGTAAAAAGATAACAAAGAGATCGCCTGATACTCGATATTTTCTTCATCTTTCATAACAGTTGATTCTACAAACTCTAAGCTCGATATTGACAAGTTGATAACATAAATTGATTCTCTACTATTTATTTCCGGACGTCTCGATATTGCCTCCCGATTTACTTGGCGCTCGGCCGTTGTTCGAAACTATTTGCGTCACAGCCTGATCGCTAGCCGATATCTTATTGTGATAACTGATTTGATTTAAGGAATTCTGAACATGGGTCCTTACAATAAATGCCGACGTACCGTGATATTATAAAATTATTACGTATTTTTAGTGGTTGGTATTTAGAAAATTAGGATAGTCGCTAACCCAAAAAAAAAAAAATGTTTTTTCGATTTATAGTGTTAGAATAGTATTTATATAAAATAAAATGTAATTAGGTAGTTAGCCTTCTCTGCCTATAAAACCTATGATAAATATAGATATGGTCTGCCAAATCTTTGTGCCTTTTCAGTTATAAAACTACGTTCGAGCCATTATTAAAAAAAAACTCGATTTTAAATCGGTTATAGTTATACAATATGCAAGCATGTCATGTTTTACTTAGGGGTTAAAAAAATATAAAATAGAGAAAAATGCATACTGCCTATTTAGAATTGGATGATAGGTACGAAGATTGTGCGACAGTATCCGTCGATAAATATTGCACTTCGACCTTTGAAAAGAGAATCGGCTATTTCTAGCTATCTGAAAGTTGACACAGTATAATACACAAGAGTATTATTGTGTCAACTCAAATGGCTTTATTGTGTCAACTTGCAATGGCTATAAAAAGAGTTAGCCGACTGTCTTTTTAGTGCAAAAGTCGATGTGCAATATTTATCGCAGGGTAACTCGCTTATAAATTAGTATTAATCGGAACATAATCCAGCAGTAGGATTTAGGATCCGAAATAGGACATGCCGTCTGCACAATGCAATCCTTCACGTTGTGTAATGCGGTTCTTTTGTAAGTTTTTCCTCGTACTCGCTTCTGGCAGCCCGTACTCTGTAAATTGTCACTTAAGTCGTCAAGTGCCAATTTATTGAGTAAGCGTATAATTGCTGTGATTGAAAATCATAAATCACCCTTAGTCCTTGTCAGATTTTTGTCAGATTTTCGACGACAAACGAAAATATGTTCAGGGGTATACATCTCTTTTATAATTTTGTAAAATAGAGATATAAATAGTCAAATGCATTTCACAGGGGCTAAATTACATTTAAAAAATAATTCATTTAGTCCTGCAAACTTGAACATTAATTTGTTTTTGCATTTACCTACCATAGATAGTAATTCGAATAGACGAAACGAGGGATATCGAAAAATCTGCTAACAAAACTGCCAAAGCACTCAAACAGATATTTCGTTCGATGGAATTAAAAAAGGATTAAAAAACTATTCAATACAAATCCAAAAAATCCGTACCATGTTTTTTATTACAGGTAAAGTTTAGAGCGCGAATATTTAAAACAAAATATTAGACAAAGGCTTTCATTTTTGAAGCTAAAATTGTACATTCCTTCAATCGGATTTACAAACAAGTGGAATTTTTGTGCGTTTGCGATGTACGCAAAAAAATATTATATTCTGTATAAAAGCAAGTGCTTTTATGAAACTAGATTTATTTCCCTTTGTATGAAAAACAAAGCTGAAATTCTGACGAAAAACTGAAAGGTTTCTGAAAAATTAAAATACTAATTTCACCTGTTTAGTTCTACTTTTGGTATTCCTGTTCCTCATTCCTATAATTAATGATAGTCATTCAACTTTGGACAGAAGTGGAACAAATAGGGGAACACTTAGCGGTACTGTTCTAATAAAAAAATTGGGAACAACGCCTGATGTTCATTGTTTGTTCAAACATTGTCGACGTCGATGCTCTATAAAATATCTCGAGCTGCGTTCCAACGGACGTCGGATGTGTGCACCAGTTGTGAGAAAGCCTCAGATAGGGAACGAAGCTCGCCGGCGGCAGCGCAGCTTCATAACAGTGATTGGAGTTCTTTTGTTTGCCTACAGCTATCGACGGTTTCCATTCACACTACATTTCAAACGCTAAATAGTACGTTTATCTTCAGGCCCCCCCTGATCATGAAATTCTTGTTTTTGAGGTTTTTCTGCAAAAGGAAAAATGATTTACAAATTTTATAAATCACTCATTAAATTTTATATTGACCGAAAAAAAATGCTGAAATAAAATACATTGACTCCTTCCACGAATTTCTGAGAAGCTGGTTGCACTTCTTAGTTTGCGTCCTTTCCCATTCAGCAGAATAAATTAGAAATTATTAATAGTACGTTGCTGCCTATTCCTTAGAGTTTGAAAAGTGTTAGCATATTAATTATAATACCAGATTACTTTGAGTGTACTTTGTGCAGCGTAACTAAAGTTGCAGTTCGAAGCAGTAGCAAAAGCAAACAAATCAATAGATTCATTACTACCAGTTAGGGGATGTAAATTTATTTTGCATTGAAGTGCATACGTGTGTGTATAAATAGAAATTCGAGGAACCTCGGAGGCGGGACCATGCAGGTAGGCGGGCGCGGGCGCGGGTTGCGATTTGAGTGCGCGCGCAGCCCCTGGGCCTAGCTATTCGACCCGCCCTTAGCCCGTGCGCTACAAGTGTCCAGTGCAGCCAGACGCATTCGCATTCGCATCCGCATCTTCTTCACTGACGTGCGCGTCCGGCTCCCACAGTGTTTGCCGCTCTGTGTTGGAGAGAGTCGAGGTCCGCTGAGTGTCGCCGCTTACTACGCCGCGTAACTATCTCTTGCTTATCGCGCATTACAATCAAAGTTGGTGCTACACGAACTCAGATTTCGGCGCGCCGTTGGTATGTCGTCAAATTATAATTATTATAATTTACATTCGTTTCATTTTTCGATTTTATTATTATTAGTTATGCCGTTTATTAATGGAATTAAAATTGTGCGCCGCTTAAGTTTTGCTTTGTGTTCAAAGCCATAATTATTGCCATTCAATTAACACGTTCGAACCAACAAGAATTTGCGGTAGCTCTTTGGTGCTCTTGTTTTTCAACGCTATCGTAATTAATTTTAAAAGGTCCGAATAAAGGAAAACAAGAAATATATTTAACTAAGAGTTTGCATTTTATTTGTTTATCTTATGAATTACTGAAACCCTAAATATTATAAGTTCAATGCATAATTTTAATGATAAATTACCAAGAGTTATTTTATTGATGTGCTTTTTATAAGGTGAATACATTTATTATTTTAAGTTTTGCTTTTTTTTGTTTGCAACTCTTGTCAACTGTGAGTAGTTTCGTTAATTATAGTGTTTTTTTAAGTTGATTTACAATTTCTTCGTCTTCTTCAACAAACCGGGCACATGCAAGTTGACTCGCGTAACGAAGCTTCCGTATAAACTAAACTGACCGTCATGGGAAATTAAAGTCCGGTAAAGCAATCAAAGTCTCCGCACTGATTTACTGCATATATCTATTAAAAAGAAAAGTCACCCTTCATTTACAATTTAAAATCAAACTTAATCGTGATTTAAACATAAAATATTGCTCATTACTTTGACGTATAGCAAACTGATGAATAATACAAAATGATAAATTTTAATAGTAATTATATATTTTGATGACAATAATGTTTTTGTTACGAAAATACAATTTATCAATTTTCGGGTTTGTCCTGACTTTCGAATCATCTTGCCGAATTTGGTTTCTTCTCGTTCAATTAGAAGTAAGTTTAGAGTTTTTTGAAAATATAGGTATGGGGAAAACAACATAAATAGTTGTATATTTTTATTGCGTTGACTGAAGAGGTAGAATTTATTATTGCAACGTGAGTTCAAAGTCCTGACTATTTTTTAATAATTTCAACCTGATACCACCCTACGCGTCCTAGTGATAAAAAATATTAACACACAGACGGTTAAACAACAAAGTCCCTTGTTTTACCACTTCCTTATTTCTTTTTGAGGTACGGGACCCTAATTAATGCGATTAGTGCCTTAAGGTGAAAACTTTTAATGAGTAATTTAGTTTGTAACTAATTATATTTCTTCAAATACGATAGCTAACTCTATCTCGAACAAAATTTACTAAAAAAGAGCGTGGAAGATATTCATACTATTCTATTTCTAATTTATGGACACATAAAAGTATTTAATCCGTACTTTTCATAAAATAGTTCAGTTTCAAATGTGCAGCGATTACTGCATCAATATTCCTCACCGGTGGCTCGATTAAAAGCCTTTGGTAGGATTAAACGTAGAAAGCGACCGGCAGCTATTCCGAATGCAGGGTTTTATGCAGATCAAAAGATTTTACCTAACAAAACTACCGCCGCCGGATGTAGCGATTTTCCTAAATAAATACGTAACTGTCCTTCTTGATTGCATGCATAATACATTAGTTGTCCTAGTTATTACCTAAAGCTAAATTACGGATATGAATTTAGTGTCGCAAACATCATTTTATTTGAAATTTAGGGGTAAAAATTGTGTTAGTAAAAAATCTGTTTCATCCTCATTCAAGCAAATTCCTTCACTGTAATCTTTCAAGAGTTTTCATGTCTCTGTGGGCGTCAGTCGGATCTCATATGTAGTACAATTTCAAATTTCTTATTATACCAACACTACAAAATACATTTTATCTTAGAATTGAATTTCTGTACCTCCGCGCTTAGCGGTTAAGAGCATTATATTTCCTAATGCTACTTGAAACAGTGCAGTTCGGTACCGCACTGTTCCAAGTAGCATTACGGCGTATATATGATACTTCTAGGAAAGGAGATCTTAGAAAATGAACAAAGGTTATTTTGTACCTACCTAAATCATTTTCGAAATATACTTTTGAAGTATCTAGTAACACAATGAACGTATAATTAGTATTCTTAATTGAGGTTATAGAATAAACTGATTTGAATACTTGAGATGAAGCCTCTTTAAAACCCGAATACATTAAATAGCAACGTATTTTCATTGTTTTCTGTTCCTGCTTACACACGGATAACGAAAAACGACTTTAAATGAAATGTTCAACTTTTGGCTAATTGATATAAATAGCTACAATAGCCAAGTTTAAACTGCGACGAATCAGGCGGCATTCATACTGTCTGCATATAGTATAGTTTAACCACATAGTAACTGACTTGGTGCCAACTAAGTTAACGACGAAACAGTTTAAACTTTTTTAGGATTTCCGAGAAAGGAAACGAAGTTACCGAAATTGAAATAATAAATGCTTCCGAGAATTAAAATTCTTAACCTTTTATTCAATAGACATTCTATCATAATGATCTCATAATTATCAGTCTTCTCTTATTGTTAGGGGATTATACTGAAAGGATGCCAACATGAGTGTACTCTGCGAGAGTCAAAGGACGAACTGAATAACAATAAGTGTGTGCCCCTGTCGTGGAGCGCGACCTGAATGCTTATATAATTTAGGCAACGCTGCACTGACAAAATACCTCAATGCTCTAATACCGACCTAAGTGAACCTTGCTCTTACACTATTATTGAAATGGTGCTCTGACGTACAATATATTTACAGGGGAATTAGAACCTTATTAGAGAAATGTTGCTATTAATGCTTCAGTTTATGGCCTATACTTTTATGGTCTCTTTTGCTGTACATTTCTTGCGATATTGCCAGTATAACGTCATTATTAAAACACTCATAAGAAACTCAATCAAGTTAAACACGAGCTAGCGGTTTCATATTCGCTGAGTAGCCTACCTTATTCTGCGGCTTTCTTTAACTTCGTCTAACAGTCCAAGGTCTTGTGTAAAGTAACACGAACACTCAGTTTTTTATATAATTTATTAAGTCTAGTAGCGTAAGCTTGTTGTCGTTGCCGGACTTTATATTGCCTTTATTATTTTTGTACCCTTGTGACGGCTCTCACTTGTGGTATAAACTTAAGTGTAAAGCGGTGTTCACTGAAATGTTGTGACGTATTTTACAGTCGCTTTTATTATAATAGAGTGTCAGAGAGGTTATAATGTGAACATAATTGCGGTTTTACCGTCGGTCAGCAGCTAGGTAGGCATTCATGAAATTGTGAAACGTCGCCACACGGCCGCCGACGTGACCGGCATGCTGTCTGTTCACATTAAGCATCCTTCCAATTACTGATGCACGGTTGCAACCTTTCCTTAACACATGCGCAGATTGCAAAAGACACTGTTCTTATACAACCATGTAGTTATGTTCGTAAGTACTTAGGACGCAAACGTCTTCATTAGTTTGTGCCTGTAAGCATATACCGCGGTAGTGTATCTAATTAGCGAAGAGTGCCAATTTGAGCTTACTACAACCATCGAGCGGTGTACAAGTTTGTTCCGTGTTTGATCTTTTCGTCTGTTATTAGTCTACTATAGGTAGTCACTATAAACGACTAAATACTCTTATTTACGTTATGTGATGTCTAACTACAATCTTTATAGTATAAGAAGTGCAGCGAGGTTTCGTCACGATTCTTGGCCCCTTGACGTTAACGTATCTTGATGGAGCTCAAGCGCTTGCCTTGGCCGTGGAAAGCAACGTTTTCTAGCAAAACTTTATCTAGAGCTTGAACATATTGACGGGGGCTCAAAAGTGTTAATGTTACATAATTTTGCCGCCATGTTCTTGAATCTTTGTTTACGAAAAAGCAAAACACTTTTAGTGATATAATATGGTAATTGAAGCCGTTGCATGCAAATTACTCGTTTTGTTTTAATAGGTCAGTGATTATAAAGTTCTTGCATGAACAATGACATGAACGTAGGTAAAAATATACTTATACACTAAGTACTTACACGTACCATTATCGCAAAGTTTAAAAGTAGTATGTATAAAAGATGCTCTTGTGATAAAGCCGTTGAATTATATTTGTCTAATCAGACATTATTCAACCAAATGTAAGATCCACCGTAGAGCATTTATCTATTATTGCAACAACATGTAAGTAAAATTATCAGAACGTTGGTGCAATTGGCTCTTCATTGCATAGGTTATCGTCATCACTGCTTACAGATATAAGAACATAAATCCTGCTCCAGTTTATAAACTGATGGCTCTAATAATTTCGTGTACGAGTATGATGCAATAATATGAGTACCGAACTGATAGCGATAACGACCTGTGCATATGCATATTTTACATGAAATTAGGATCGAAATAATAATTATTGCGTCAGAAGAAGATAATTAAGTAGTAGTACTTCAAAAATTAAGATTGTTTTTAAAGGTATAATAAAACAACGTATTTCTGTGAAAGTTAATAACGGACTACTTTATTTGAAAAAGACACCTACTACATTACATAGACAAGAAGTGTAACCATAGACTAAAGTACATAAGTTTATATTAGATTGCTTATTTGATGTAACCTATTTAATACATTCATATTTTCTAACACCCCAACTACAGCAAATAAACAAACCACCTTTAAAAAAACAAAACTTAACTTAAACTAACTTTGTCTCTAGCGACTAACCCCAAACCCTTAATACACTTAGTATGCCGGACAGCATTTAAAGATTTGGTGAGTACATCAGCTGGCATATCTGTTGTAGGCAAATATTCTAAATTAATAATATTATTGCTAACTGCATCTTTAATAAAATGATATCTAATATCAATGTGCTTACTTTTTCTATTACACCCATAATTAGACGCCAACTTCTGTGCGCTTTGACTATCATTGTACATAGACACAATACAAAGATTACCAGTAAGTTCATATAACAAGGATCTTAAATACATAGCTTCTTTGCATGCCTCAGCTATAGCCATATACTCAGACTCCATGGATGACAATGCAACAGTTCTTTGTTTCCTACTCTCCCAGGAAATAGCTGAACCTGCCATCACAAAACAATAGCCTGTATATGATCTACGATCTACAGCATTACTTGCCCAATCGGCATCAACATATCCAACAAGACCAGCAGCAGCAGTTTCCTTTACATACTTTAAACAAAAATTCTTAGTTTTCTTAAGATATCTAAGTATTCTCTTTGCATAATTCCAATGAACATTTGTATGACACTTATTGAATTGACTTAGAAAACTAACACTATAGGATATGTCTGGTCTTGTTAGAACAGATAAAAACATCAAACTTCCAATCAATTGTTGATATGGAATTCCTTGATCACAGTATTCTGACTTATTAATATCTAATTTACATTCCATAGGAGTACTAGCAACTTTACAATTAAACATATTAAACTTTTCTAACAGTTGGTCTATATACTGTTCCTGATCCAAAGTAACAATATTTGAAACTTTATCAATTTTTACTCTCATACCTAAGCATTGTTGAACCTGACCCAAATTCTTAATTTTAAACTTAGAGCTTAATATAGAAATTAACTTATCAGTCTCTATTTGATTATTGGAATAAACAAAAAAATCATCAACATACAATGCTATTATAACTTTTACCTCATTATTAATCTTTGTAAAAACACAGGGCTCTCTATGACTCCTTTTGAAACCTAATTCACGTAAAACTTGCTCCACTCTCTCATACCACGACCTAGATGACTGCTTTAAACCATAAATTGCTTTGTTTAATTTAACAATCTGATTCTTATTTGAATCACAATTAATAACTGGTTTAACCATATAAATATCCTCTTTAAGAAAACCATTTAAGAAAGCTGTTTTAACATCTAAGTGAGTGACATCTAAATCTAACTGAACAGAGAGTGCAAATAATAACTTTAAGGTAGAATGTCTGACAACTGGTGAAAAAGTTTCGTCATAATCAATACCAGGCCTCTGTGTGAAGCCTTTAGCCACTAAACGCGCCCTGTAACGTATACTATTATCACTATTTAACTTTCTTTTGAATACCCACTTACATTGTACTAATGTCTTATCACTAGGTAATTCACTCACAGGAACCCATGCATCGTTATCTTCGAAAGCCTGCAGCTCCTCCTCTATCGCCTCTATCCATTTGTCTTTTTCTGAGCTCTCCAGAGCTTCACGGAGACTGACTGGATCTTCAGTGGCATTTGCACTCGACAATGTACTACATAGATTTGAAAAACCATACCGGTCTGGCTGCTTTCTTATTCTCTTTGTTGGTAACGACAATGGTTCTGGTTCCTTAAGCTCTTCATCAGATTGCTGAAATGGTGAATCTAAATCAGTACCTGCAATAGTATAGTCTGATTCCGAAGACATGCTTGTACTCAAGGGAGTTGAGATTGGTTCATCCTTCACTTCGGCAGCATGACTTTCTGGCTTTAGTAAATCAACATCCCCAACTGAAACTGATACAACTGCATTATCTGTGTTATTTGTTTTCACTTTTTCATGAATAATTACATCCCTGCTAGTCACAACACATCCTTTTACTGGATCATAAAGACGGTACCCTTTAACATTTTCAGAGAATCCAACCAAAATATGCTTCTTTGACTTAGTGTCCCACTTAAGCCGTTTCTCTTTTGGCACATGTACCATTACCTCACTGCCAAAAATGCGGACATGACTTAAATCTGGCTTTTTATTTGTCCAGAGCTCATACGGAGTTTTATCATTCAATCCTGATGCAACTGATCTATTTCTAAGATACACAGCAGTATTTGTTGCCTCTGCCCAAAACTTCTTTTCTAATCCTGCATCAAATAATAAACAACGAGCTCTTTCTACTATTGTCCTATTAATCCGTTCACTCATGCCATTTTGTTCAGGCGTATACACATTAGTTTTCTGGTGAACAATACCAGCTTGTTTCAAATAATTTTCAAAATCATTACTACAAAACTCTAAGCCATTATCTGTCCTAAATATTTTTATTTTTCTTTCTTGTTGGTTCTCTACAATACTTTTAAATTCTTTAAAAGATTTAAAAACTTCACTTTTAGCTTTAAGAAAGTAAACAAAAACCATACGGGTATAGTCGTCTACAAAAATTAAGAAATACCTGGATCCACCAATTGAAGTAGACTCCATTGGTCCGCAGACATCAGCATGTATTATATCCAGGGATCCACTGCTCCTAGTACCAGTGTGACCAAATGGCAGACGTGACTGCTTTCCTTCACAACATACTGTGCAAGTATTTTTGTTAATTATTGTCTTATCCGTGTATGATATTCCTGTTACAGCTCCATCCTTCATTTTATTTTGGTCGTTTATATTCAGGTGGCCCAATCTCCTATGCCACACTTCACTATTTACTGTTGAAGTAGTAGTAGTAAACAAACATTGTTTATGTTCGAGAGTCACCTTATAAACACCATCTTCTTGGATTGCTACAGCCACTAAACTGTTTTTCCTGTTGTAAACATAACAGCAATTCTTCTCAAACTTCACATTGTTTCCATTCTTGATAAGTTGACTAATGGAAATCAAGTTTGTTGCGAGGTTAGGAACACACAAGACATCTTTCAAGGTTATCTCATATTTACAACTAGGAGTAACCGTTATGATATTCACATCACCCGAGCACAATACTGGCATGACATTTTGATTCGCTGCCATAATCTCCTTGATGCTCGATGAATATGATGCATTCTGTATCATGTTTACATCTGTCGTCATATGAACGCTTGCACCGCTATCCAAGTAAAAGTCTTGTTTACTGTAATTCCCACTCAAGAAAACAGCGGAAAAAGCATTACTTTTCTTCAATTGCTGCTGATCTGTTTGTTTACACTGAGATTTGTAATGACCTAACTGTTTGCAACGATAACATTTTATGTTTTTCTTCGTTGATCCCGTCCCTGACATAGATAATCCGCCGCCATGATAATTTGAGCTGTCATTCTTGACACTGCTGCCAACCTTATAATGTCGATTGTGCTGCCCTCTGCTCAAAAAAGCACTTCCTTGCTCGGAATTATCATTAGCTGAAAGGTCAATCAACTTTGTCTTCACTACGTCTCCTGTAATGGCAATTCCGGAATGTTCGATTGCCATAATCATTGGAAAGTATTTTTCAGGCAAACCTGCTAGCATTAAGCACCCAATCCACTCGTCATTTACTGAAAAACCTGTTCCGGACAATTTTTGAGCCGTTTCCATGATTTGCGTCACATAATTCGTCATTGACTCTGAGTTATCAAGACGAATTGATATTAAATTACGCAGTAAAGTTATTCTTCGAGAGAATCCGGAATCATCGAACATAGTTTGTAGTTTCTGCCACAAATTCTTTGTGCTTGTAGCATCTCTGATATGCACATATAATGACGGGTCGATTGTTAAAATTAATTTGGCTTTGGCTTTTGCATCTTCTGCGGCTGCATCTTGAGCACTCTCCTGCTTTATATAATTAGCTGTACCCTCCAAGACTAACAGATTCTCCGCTGCAAAAGCCCATTCACGATAATTCTCACGCCCTTTTAACTTAGGCACGCTAGTCATGAATGAGTTCGAAGCCATCTTGAATTTTTGTTTTTCACTGTTTTATAAAAAAACAATGTGAAAGGTTTTCTTCAATGCTAGCTAAACTAACTAAGACGACCCTACCACTAACTGGATTAAAATTATACTAATATAATATATACTAATCCCTAGTGAGCGTATACTGGGCCCATAACCTAATAAAACAACGTATTTCTGTGAAAGTTAATAACGGACTACTTTATTTGAAAAAGACACCTACTACATTACATAGACAAGAAGTGTAACCATAGACTAAAGTACATAAGTTTATATTAGATTGCTTATTTGATGTAACCTATTTAATACATTCATATTTTCTAACAAGGTAACTCAAGAGAAAAACAGAACAAAAACCCGTCGCGATTTAAAGTCTGTACATGAAAATTTCGTCTAATTATCATATAAAACTGTCCTGTGATGTGTATGATGACGAAATATCTGATGTTGTATGCGTAACCACATCCAACCTTTGTCATTGAATGAAACAAAGTGATGTTGCTTTTGGATTATCGTAAAACTATATTCGTGTATCGACTGTTGAGTGCGCGTAAATCACTTACTCTATTTTTTCGTTCATGGCGTTTAGAAACATCTCAAAATAGCCATTCACGTATTTATTGCTTTTTGTGACGTAATACATCGCGCCGTGGGTAGACGGTCCATTTTGGAATTGCATTGTACGTTCAGTTATCCATTTGGACGTAGTTTTACGTTTAGCGTTATCTGCAAATTGACAAGAACGACCGTTTCCTAATTTGTTAGGAACTGTACTGTTCTCGATGCGGATAATAGCTCGTTCCTATCCGGGCCAAGATCAATAAACGTTAGTTTGACTTACCATTTTGGCATTATGATTGACAATTGTGCGACAGTGACGGGAATAATGTTCAGACAAAGTGCCTACCTAACTATAGCTATATCGTCGTCGTCAGTCGTAAACGTATATTGCGCCGTAATCAGTTATTTCTTTTATTTCGGCCTTAAATTTTCTAGAAACATTATAACCCACAATGCATATTCTCCTATTCTTATTAAAGTTTCATAATAAAAAGTCAGTTAATAATTTATAGCGCTACGTTTATCTCTTACTAGCGACCCGCCTCGGCTTCGCACGGGTTGCAGCATTAATACGCCCATTTCTTCTGCAGTGTAGTACAGCACAGAAGAATTAATAGCACTGTCTCATCTTGTTGTATTGAGGATGCTCCGCCACGGACCCGCTCGAATTTATTTACCCGCCTTAGTTTCTGCATTACTTCTAAGACATTGATTTAAATTGTATGGTGCAAAGGGCAATTATATTGTGCATGAAATGCTCAAGGTAACAACCGTCTTTAATTTGATTTAGCATGCTACTAATAAAGGATTTCAAAAATCGTTTTCGTAGCAAATTCATAAACTCACAAAATTTACCCTTTTAACCTCTTTACAATATTTGAATACGTCGTATAGATTTAATATAAAGTGGCGTATAGCAGGAAGTCAATAATAGAGCAGCCATGACGCCATGACAGGTACAGGTTGATGGATAAATAAGCTCTTTGATGAATTTACTCAGTGACGCTGCATTTTGGTGAACGCTTAATTTCAACGAACTTCCCTTTGACGTGGTGTAAAAGCTGGCTCCATTCAATTAACCTAATCTTCATTGCGATCTATGTGATGCCCGGGTTTCATGTCCGATTTTCCTATATTTTTCATTTAAGTTTTGGCAAATATGATTTTCATCGTCGCGTGTGACGAAATTAATCGATTACTGAGCCCGTAGCTTGCGTTTATAGAGTAATACACTGAATTACACTTAAAGCAAATGTTTATATTTGTCATGTTGCGATGTAAAGAAGAGTTTCAGTTCAGGAGTTTTTGATTAATTCAAGAATAATGATATGCGCGTCTTCATTTGTTTACTTTTATGACAGAATTTGATATAAGGGTTTAGATATCTGAAATAATAAAAGATACAAACGTTTATTTAGCAAAATACAAAAAAGACTTTTGCAGTAGTAAATGATTTTCAGTGAGTAACTTAAAACGAAACATTGCGAAAAACGGGTATAAGTAAATAACGGTTAATAAACCTTTTCAAGATAAAAAAGTATTTACGTGACGCCGTAACAATCATAAAAAGTCCAGCTGTACGCGCGAGTTTAATAGGCACCTCTTTATTCTTCCATACATTTACATGAGCAAGCACGAATGCACTCTGTCGCCGCATTCGGAGAAAAGATTTTCTGATATCGGCGAACGTTTACAGAACATTGCCTTGGATTGAAATTCAAATTTTTCGTAACATATCAACCAGACATTCTTCTTCACTATCACCAAACTAAATAAATTTTCGGTCCCGTGATTTCAAGTAACGCGTGTAGAAACGTTTCATGTTACATCAAATACATTTGGTTTGCAATTTGCAACAATGAATGGTTAAACAAATACATGTTTAAAACCATTAAAATACGTGGTATGAAACTAGATACCCTAAATCTTTGCGCACATTATAATTTTCATGATATTTGCCCTCAAAGGCGCTGAAAGCTAAACTAGAGAAAACAAATACTCGTAATGATAATGAATATGTCTGTTTCACTTTTAATACATTAATAAAACAAAAACAGTCTTAAACTTTATTGTTATAATGAGTACCTACATATAAAATGTAATACTTAATTTTATGTCCATTTCACATGTAAAGAGTTTAAAACTAAAAGGTTTTTTCATTAATAATGCTACGGCAAACTAAGCACTAATTAGTCCTTTACTTTTTCTGAAAGTAAGTAGCCAGCAACTTTTCACCGATTCCCTTTGCCCGCAGGCCTTATTAATAGGTAATGCTATCATGTCGTAGTAATAACGATGGTAACGTTATTATCGTACGCTCCCGTTAAAAGTTCCCGGAAATTAAGTAACTCAATATCCTTATTTTCTAGGAAGTAGGTACATGCCTACGAGCCTACGTTATAAATAATGTAGAATGCATTATTAATTATCCCGCCCACGTCAGTCGAGTACCAAATAATTCAATTACAAATCGTGACGTACAGTTTGTCGGGAAGATTCGATCAATATTAATTTACGGGGCGCGGAATGCAGTTCGCTAATTGGTACGTCCAGCGAATATGGGAATGTGGAGTTATAAAAGCGGAGTGTATGAAATCAAACATCGGTTCGATGTCCCCGACACAAAGCGCGGCGCGGCGCGGCGCGGCGGTTGGCGGTGGCAGGGAGGCTCGAGCCGACGCGCGACGCCTGCTTCGCGGCACGCTTTATCTTTATCGGTGTTTTGTCCATGACATTTCCACGCCCTAGGCCCGCTGTCGCATCAAATACCATCCTTTACTTACTGATATAATAATCAATGCTTAACCAAACTACAGTAAACGGAGCAGACAGTTTTGACTCAACAGAATGTTGTTAGGTGTTACTCTATTACTGTTTTTGTTTCCTTTGAAACGAAATTCCTATAATGTTAACGAGTAGAGTTTTGCACATGTGACGTAATAATGAGAAAGCAGGGTTGTCTCGTTAAAAAATATCACAATACATTCCGTCTGCCTGTGAACACCCACACTACTTACTTGTTAAAAAGAACTTGCTAGCGACTTTGTTGTCGTCTATTTTCATATATAATTTGGGTTCTCACATTTCTTGTTAAATCTTTTTACTAGGAAAGTGACAAAGAAATGTTTGATACGAATCAATCATTTAAATAGGTACGCACTTGTAACAAATCAATATTGATAAGTAGGGTACACATATCGAGAAAGCTATAAAATCACTTTGAGAGAAATTTGTTTGGCTCTTGACTTGAAGTAGCTGTATATTCTAAGCAGTATAAAAATATATGTATGTAACGGTGTGATTACTTGCCGACATTAAAAGTAACCAGTAAGCGTACATAGAACTTATGGAAAGTAAAATGTGTGTTATTTGTTTCAGATCAAAAGAAATCAAGATGGGCTGCTTCGTTAGTAAAGATAAACTGACCAAGGAAGATATGGATTTCCTTAAAACTCACACATCCTACGATGAAACCACCATCAAGGAGTGGTACAAAGGCTTCAAGGTAAGCTATTAAACTACACAGAAAAAGGTGTAGCGCCAGAAATCTGCAACAAGAATCACACAACAGAAAAGACTCAACAATTGGTTTTCAGGAATCTTTCATTATTCACTTTTCTCCGAAAGAACATTTTTAAATAAAATAGTAAAATGTAAAATAGTTAAAATGGCTTTCATTCGTGCATTCGGTTCTGATCCCCGAATTCTCCGAAGTTTATTTAATTAAATTTAGCTGCTATCTTTTGTCCACATCTTTCTCGGAATATTTACAAGTTTCAAAGTATACTGTCTCAATGGTTTAAATTGTAATCATATTTCAATAGTGAGATTTAGTTCGTGACAAACTTGGGAGCTCGGAAGCTATCCAGACTTTGAATACTTTGCAAAAGGAATGTGTCTCAGTTTCAAGATGTAAATATTGTTTTATTCACTCGGAACTCGGAAAATAACTTGCATAAGCAACGTTTCTAGAAGTAAAATAATATTACTTTTAATATTATTGCTGATTTTACTTTTCTAAGAAAGAAAATATTTAATAAAGAATATATTTTTCAATCGTGTAACTTGACAAAGAATTAAAAATGTTGCGATGCTGAAACTTTCTAGATAGAAATTTTATATTAAATTTTCTATAAAATATTTTTATTTAATATTTTCTATTATTTTCATTTCCTTTGTACCTGTCATCTATACATCCTAGATTTCAAGGAAGACGGTTTCCTGTTAAACATAAATTATTATTTATCCTTTAAATTCCTTTAAGTCTTATTTATTTAACTCCTCTACTGGAAATAATGTAATTGGCGTTTGATTTTTGTCTTGGTTCCAGTACAGTTCAAACGTTTACTGAATGTTTCGTACAACACCTCTGTTTACGTATGCAAACAGGTAAACATCGGTGATTTGGCTAATTTGACTTTGCATAAAGTTACACGATTGTTCCCACCGCGTCAGGGCCAACATGCGATGTTTAGCTTAGGGCTGCGGTTTAAGTGATGCTGTTGTGCATAATCGCACATCTCTCTTATGCGAATACATTATTGGTACCAATACCATTCATAGTATTATAATGAGGATTGTGCAACATTTTTATTTCTTTAAATATGCTCATTTATTTTTCAATTTTGGTTTGCAGCAAGACTGCCCTAATGGCCGACTGACCCCTGCCAAGTTTGTGGACATGTACAAGATGTTCTTCCCCTCCGGCAATGCCGTTGAGTTCTGCGACCACGTGTTCCGCACATTCGACATGGACAAGAATGGATACATTGACTTCAAGGTAACCACTAGGTCCATCCGTTAGCAGTTCAGCGATTTGGAACGAGACTTCGATAATGCGGGTATATATTTCTTATTAAAGCTATAATCATAATGAATGGCTTCATAACAATAACAAAGCCATTTGTTGTTGTCACCTGTGATGTCAGGCGTATAAGCATATCATTAACAGCGAATGGCCGCTCGCTATACAATATACCATTGTACTTGCGAAGGCGAATTATTTTTATTTTAAGTCTTAAAGCTGCTGCGATTTTGACCTCATTTCACCATATTGTTTTAACTGTCAACATTGAACAGTAAAAACGTGTTTCATTTATCGAACAAGAGACTCGTAAGCGTGCTCTTGTTTGTATTGTCCCCGACTCGCGTGTGTATCCAGATGACTGTGTTTGTTGTAGGAATTTCTGCAGGCGATCCATGTCACGTCTAGTGGCACCCCCGAGGAGAAGCTCAAGTGGGCCTTCCGCATGTACGATGTCGATGGCAACGGCGTCATTGACATCCAAGAGATGACCAAAATTGTGCAGGTTAGTTTCAAATAAGAGAGTTACTTTGTAATTCATTTGTATGCAGATGAAGATTTTTTGCAGCAATTGTTTTAGCCAACCAGTCCCGAACTTGTATGGAGTATTAAGGACATTCAAGTATTAATATATTAAATAATCTTTTTATTTGGAGAAGAGTCGGTGGAACTTTAAATAAGATTTTAATGAACGTATTTTTAAAGAAAAAAATATCTGGTTATGAAATTGTCATTTGTAAGCAAGCAAGCAAGTAATTGTGAATTAAAGTTTAATAATGCATTACTGTTAGGCGTCTTTTTAAGAAACAGGTAACGAGTAGGATGACAATAAACGCGCCTTTTAAAGCGCTGGGCAGTATTCTCACATCGCGGTGGATGTTATAATAATAATATGTTTTAGGAATATGTTGTTGAGTCACGACGGCGAGTTTAAACTTGGACATCATCTAGATATTTTTATCCGTTATAAAGAGGTTTTGTTTAGTCTCAGGTGAAGAAGCTTCTGTTGTAGTAATTGTTGCGCAAGGATGAACAGACAAGGCATTAATATTATTTATTATTTCATAATACCAATGGTTCGTAAAATGGAGCTGCATGATTTTAAATCAATTACATAATACCTGCTGCTGCGGCATATGTGGTCGGCGATTATCGGTCATAATGGAACGTGTGACATCAATTACGTGTCGCCTCAATTTCCTGCACAAACTCGAGGTTTTACGTGAGTTCTGCCTTAATAGATCAGTCACCAACACTTTAACAGCTCCAATAATATTATTTTATGTAAAAGTCTGGATTTAAAAGTTGTTATTATAAATCGCAAAAACTATCTCCATGTAATATCCTTAACAAAATATGACTAGTTTTTTAAAAGATAGCTCACCGTTCCGCAATTGATTCTTGCTTTGCATCCGTGCCAATCTTGATTAGGTAACAGATCGGACGAAGCTATTTCCGCACTGAATTGACAGTTTACAAATAGAATTTTTATTTAGATATTTTAAACTCTAAGTTTATTTTATGTAGGTCATTGTAGTCTTTAATGTATGTACATTTTAAAAAGTACTATACTAAAGGAAACTTTGTTTTACCCGAATGTTCTTTAATCTCAATCAAATGGAACATCTTGAAAGTATTGGATATTGTTTTTGTTCCGTGCTAGAATCGATGAGATTTAGCACCTGTTCAAAAAGTCCGGTTTACTATAACATCATTATAATGATGAAACTAAGTTATTTTACGTAAATGTTGATAATGATAAAACTTTGTAATTCCTCATAAATCACAATCGTAATATTAAGAGAAGTTTTATTTAGACAGTCTGCAGTTATTTTAACGTATTTTTCCCATCGGAGCGTACGGAGTGAGTTTCGAACTAAATGAGTTAGCGGAATCACGTGAGGGTGGGTGGTAACACCAGTAACTCACTTAAACGCCTGACTCACATTAGGTCGAAGCTGGACACATTAGAGCCCGATCTATTGGTGTATTGGTGTGCGCGCTACATATACCTACACTAACTACTAACACTTAGATAAACATAATCCTTTCTCGAGTGCCTCTCTGGATACGTTTAAATCACAAGTGGAAATGCACATAATATAAACCAATTGATTTATGTGTATAAACTACAATTTGGAGCTTTTAGTCAGATGTATTCACGTTCAACCTTGTGTTCAATCGTGTTTGAAGATATTGGTCAGGACATCTGTTCTGCCGACCCGGGAGAAAATGGTGACTAAGGCAGGATACTCGTAGCGACAAATCGAGCCCCAACGTGGAAAAAGTGCACCGCAAGTTATTACTAGCGGTTTGCCTTTTTCTAAATTAGTTTAAGCCGGTGTCCCATTGAACTGAATTGAATTTTCCGAGCACTCTGTCGCTCGGTGTAGTCGAAACGGCCCGTTCTTGTCATATCGTTGGCCACAAGCGGCAGTTGCAGTGGTTTTATATTTTGCCTCATCTATTGTCACCTTGGTAGGGCCTAGCCCTTACTTTTATTGTATTAGGTCTTTGCGACACTAGCTTCTGATTGTAATGAAATACAATGAATGCCGCCGTTTGTCGTTGTTGTATTTGGTTCTACAGTTTATTTATTTGTACCCTTTCCAGGCCATCTACGACATGCTCGGTGCTTGCTCGAGTAACCGACCGGCCGACTCGGCTGAAGAACGTGCGAAGAATATCTTCGCCAAGATGGATGAGAATAACGATGGTCAGCTGACCCAGGACGAGTTCCTCAAGGGTTGCCTGCAGGATGAGGAGCTTTCTAAGATGTTGGCTCCCTAAATAGAGGACACGCCTGCTTTACCATGTGATCCGGGTTCTCGTTCCTCTTGCTTTCGTAGAAAAGAAAAACCGACAGTTGCAACCTATCCACAGCACACACGACACCAACTGAGGCTCGAAACTAAACGAGCTAAAGTTGATTATTATCGGGCTATCATTTTGTAAATTTATAAAATTCACTTTATTCATTAAAGTTTTAAAAAAAAGTATTTTTGGCCGATTACATTATTTTCAGTCATTAAATATTATGTTTCAGACAAAAATAAGACATTCCGGGCAGATTTAATTACTTTTATAAAACTGTCGTGTTTGATATGGAAGAAGGTAATTTACTGAGGTTTTAACATCGAGACGGATCTAAAATGGTAAACGGTGCGGTGTTCTCTCACTGTCTTCGTGACAGGAATCGTAGCATTAGTCTGTGTATCCTATATTGTGTTTGCGCAATCCACTTGGGTCGAGTGCAGCCTGCATTTAGTCACTGACATCTGTTCAAAAACTAAGTATCAATCGCGGACCACTTGCAAATGTCACGATACCTCGTGGTGGAAACGGTACGAAACTCTTGATTACGTCTACATGTTTGTATGTACTCTTCACACCTCAACCGAAATCACAGCTCTAAAAACAGATACGAATCAACAATGTATCTTCGCGCTTGTTACTCGGCGCGGGTTGAGGTATTTTAGGCCCAACACGTTTCGACGCGAGTGTATTGCTGCGTTTCACAATCTGGTTCAAACGACTAGTGGACTACGTTGTTGTAAAAAAGTATTATAAAATTAAGTTATTAGAAAAAATTGTAACATACTTGTACTAATTAGACCCTCAAGTAAAAAAATTTCCATTCCGAATGATAAATTGTATGAATGATGAATATTAATATCACTATTTGATTACTCCGATTTGTACGAAATTGTGCCGAAACCATCCACTTTGTAGATCTTTTTGTAATCCTGAACAAATTGAGGGTCTCATTGAGCAAGTTCACTGTTACATGCAGTCCATTGTCAGAATTTTATGAAGCTGCACAAAAAAAATAAATTATGTCAATCTTAACGTTTTAATATTAAGCCATAAATAGAGTAGATACCAATATACGGAATCGGTCAGATTGGACGAACAAACTCCACCGGGTGCACGCAGCACGCTAATCAGACGGTAACGACAACACGAGCACGTTGTTGCCAACACTCCTGACAATCTGATCACTTCTGTCGGATACACTTCAATCTGTGTATGAAATAACCGTATTATTCCACATCAGTAAACATTTTTAGTACTTATCGGTGTTGTTTATAATAATTGGTGTTATACTTTCACCGTCAACGATCTTCATGACCAGCCAGTCGGGAACTGGCCCAGGACAACGCTTCTTTAACCTTGTATTATTTATTATCGCTTTGGTATTTTCACTTTGGACTTGTGATACTATTTATCGGTTACTTTGCGTAGTATTAGTTCATACCTTCATACTACATATTCAATTTCCCCACTACTGTGCCTTCTAGTTCTCCGCGTAGGTAGTTTACCGATTCAGCATTATTTTATGTTTAAGTGTTTATTTTCAATTCTGCCAAAGGTGGCCTAGATCCATACAAGTTAATCCCATTGTTTAGTGTGCCCTAGTCCTGTAATGCGTGCAAATTATGATTTAAGCATTTTTAATATTTTTTTAGCAGTTTAAACCGATAGCCACTGGCCGCACAAAGTCGAGAGGGTCGCGATATTATTAATTTATTTTTTTACACATTTTTTATTATTATTACTGATTAAGCTGTTCTGTTTTACTGTCTTAGTTTTCAGTGCATTAATTTAATACATGTATCTTAATGTATTTCTAAGTTAGTTTTTTGTCAAGAGCGTGGAAACAAAGCACAAATAATTTATATACTTTAGTATATTTTTTGGATAACATTTTGGAAGTTAGGATTTTTGATTAATTGTATAAAAGAGTTTGGACTACGCATTTGGTTTAAAACCAGTTCATTTAACAATAAATTGTCGTTCATTGTCGCACTGGAGACTAAATACCCTCGCATTATTTGTTGAAAACATTCCATTTGATAACGCACTGCAGAATAGTCATTTAAGTGTTTACATAATTATTTTGATACTATGTAGCGTCAAGGTTGCATTTTATTCGTATCATTGTGATGTTTTTATTATAATAAGTTTATGAATGAAAGTTTTAATTCGTTGAATATTTTGTATTTTATTTTGTGTGTATGTGATTAAGTTTCATAAAGTTACCCATATTTCTTCAATTACCAGGCGGATCTTCTTATGTTATTATAATGCAATTCTCCATGTTGCCACAACTCGGTACGTCACCTAAGTAGAACAGCGTAAAGCATGATCATAAATTGACTGACTTTTATACAATCGTAGATGAAGAGGGATCAATATTTCTCAACTTGGACCTGAAGGTAGCTTCGCAGACAGGGTGTTGTGTAACATATCAGAAAATTGGATTTTCAATTGGAAAAAAATAAATTTAAAAATAAAGAGACCTTTGATTTAAACAACCTTCCGATCTCTTGGAAAAATATGCCCTAGGCGTACTTAGTCGCAGTAACACGCAAGTACTTAGCAACTCAGTACTTGTTCCGACGAAGCCAGTATACATATCTCAAATATTGAGAGATGCGAAATTAAATTTCATACTATTTAGTCAATTATTATATTTTACCGACTAAGTTTATGGTTACGCGACCCAGGCCTATGAGACAGTTGCTGCTGATCTTTATAGTTATGGTTAGTTAGGCACTGCCCTCTTCCGGGCAGTCTTTACAGGTATCTGTCCAATTTATACTCAATTCTATCCTACTTTAATTCGATCACTTCACTTCGAAATAAAGCTATTTGTATACACTTTAATCGCACCACGTAAGTAAATATCATAGGTATTAATCTCAATTCTATAGTCGTAACTTTAATGTGAGCTATTGTTTGCTTGAGGTTTCAGTTATTTCAATTACGCCATGCATGCATCAGATGTAAGAAATATACCAACATTATGCGGGAGAGATAGATCATGACACACCCAAGGGCCACTAGCTGCGTGCTGTTCATACGTTTATTTCCCTTACATATTGTTCACACATTTTTGTACTTTAAAATCGGTTAGGACGTAAGTGGTTTTTTATTGGTCTCAATTAAGAATTCTCAATTTCTAAAGGAACTACTCTGTGCAAATTACGTGGCTATTAACATTATTTACCAAAAATACGTGTGATTTTTAAATTAAGCTGAAATTACAATGAATGGATGTTAATTAGAAACAGTTTAGTTGATTTTGTGTAATTATTATTAAGCTCATTGAAATGTTAAAAACATTATTCGTATCGTGTAATCGGTGTTATATTGTATTGTATTTAATAAACAAATTAATGTAAATTACAGGTTACTTTTAGGACAAAATACTTTTGATTTGAAAACGAGTGTTCGTTCGAGGTATGTGCAGAACTTTAATATCTTGGTAGAACATCATTTAGAAGAGTAACGAAAGAGTCATTTTAAAACATCTTACTAAACTAGCTGAGGACTAATAGTCCTTTATAACAATACAATGTACTTTTAATCTCTTCGCGAGCACTTATTCTCAAATCAAGGGTATTTTTCTTACAGTTGCCTCTTTATGTTTCGACTAACAGAGTAGTTACCGGTTATTTATTCAATTTCGTTTGTAGATCTTAAGTAGACGTACTCTTAGTAGTAAGCTTCAAGCACTATTACTTTGTTACGTCATATTATTTCTATAATTAATGTATTAAGTATAAAATATATTTTAAGATTATTGTAACTAGCTGCGAAAACGCACAAATCAATATGGTTAATTTCTGGAAAATAAGAGGTTATGTTATCTTTTGTTTTTTCGGTTGCATTAAAATGCATTTTTGTGTATTCCATGTAAAATGAGCTTTTCGAATACCAGGTTAGGTCTCTGTCCAATCTTGTCTTGACAAAACTGTTCTAAAATGATATTCTGTCTTAAGCGGTGTCGACACGCGGTCTATAGTAGCCACGTGGTAATTGTGTGAACTACATAAGTATATCAGATCGGTAGTTTTCAGAGTTTGCTTACATTTGAGATAGATCATCTAAGTACCTTTCAGATACCTACTGTGTGGACCCCGCTTTACTTCTTGAAGTCTGAGTAAAGGTTTTTTAAAGTATTTACAGTTCATAGTATTCATGTTCACGAAGATTCTGAATGTCGAGGTTTATTGTACGTGTGACGTCCCTCGAGACGCATTATCCAATCCATTAGGCACTTGTAATAGATAAAACTATCCACATTGTGTCCCATTATATATCTGTTGTATTTCTAAGAATACATATTTTTAATGAATTCACATTTTGCCTATTCATGTATAATATACAAATTACAAAACAAATAGTTCATAATTATTTGTCTCATTATTAATGTGTGTATGACAACATAGTTAAATATCTAATAGATTTCAAAATCATGTACTTTAAGCTTACTGGTAGGTATGTCTCGCTTAAGAATTTTGTTGCATAATGTAGTGGAATAGATGATAATGCTTTTAAATAAAGTCATTCAACATAATGGTTCCTACTTAATCACACCAGTTTTTAGTTCATTTTTGTTTAATTTATATGGAAAGTGATTAAAGAACTCAACGTTCTTACAAATGACAAAAATAAAAGGTTGAATATCAGAGAATACCTACACCTCCTATTCCTTACCTAATCAATGAGTAACACAAAGCAATATTAACAATCACTATCCATATCGCCTTATAGCATTCTGCTTCCTACACGAAGACAGCTCCCAGCTGCTCTTTCTAACAACAACGCGCATTCGCGCATGCTTAAATATACACCTAGGTATATTTACAACTAGGTACATAACGCTTCCTCGATTGCATGAAATATAACTATATAGATACAAGATCCACAGTAATACAACATATATACACGTACATCTAAAAATAATTCGTGGGATGGATCAATACAGCCACGCTCGGTTCCCAGAACTGGCGCAGACGCGCTGCGTATGACGCTGCGCACGCAGCTGATTCGTGACGCGAGAAATGCATTTGTGTGCCGCTATTCAGCCCGGCCAACACCTCAATGTATTGATCTATCAATGGAGGTGTTCCCCGATAAATTAATCCGCTAATTAGGGAGGTATATCTAGTAATTTCCACCAATGAGAGACGAGCTACTGGCTTGTGATTGGTGAAAATTTACAGCCAAAATTCATCAAATACCTACTAAACCTATAATAGGATTGGTTTATTCGGGGAAATCCTTATTGCATTGATGGCCTCCTCCCACCTGCCCCCCTTTCTGACGTGTATTAATTCAAACCGACACGCCCCCTCCCCCCGCCCCCCTCTGCCCTGCACTTCATGTTAACAATAATATGGCTCGACATATATGGTTCCCAGAATTTCTGCTTGAATGCTCTCCGAACCGGGAACTATTGCTTTTCCTAGAATTGAACGCGTACACATTAAACCCATTATACAACGCTTGGGTAGCTTGATTTCTGGTTATCACTAGTACATGATTTTGACAATGAACTATGATGTCGTGTGCACTTACCATTTTATGTCTTTTACTTTTTTTTTTTACATTTTAAAATATATAGCGTCGTACCGAAGACTGAATAAGGTCAGAGTTTACTTACTAACTTTAACTTCGTAGACTTTGTTTAGAAACGTTATTTTTTTTTTAATAAAGCTAATTTTTTAATAGTACGTAAACGGTAATACACTTTTAATCTTATCCTAACGTTTTTAAACAAATATTCTAGTATTAGATTAGCGGCGGGTAAAATTCGTTTTACAAGTAACTATCAGCTCTTTGCTTATTTAAAATAGTGAATAGATAAAGTATTAATTTTCATTAGAATCAACGCAACAGCAATGTTAGTAAGTAGGTGTTATTTTGTGGTAAGCTTTTGAAAGAGACATACTATTTAATGTGCAGGACTTTTTCAGCCACTTCGGATACTGCTCTCTCCTCATTTATGAACTATTTTCAATATTGTGAATGTCTTATGGTTACTAATTTTCAAATTTCAGCAATGACTTACATTATCTTATGTTTTAGGGCACAAGATTTGACTAACTAAAGCAAGCAGGTTGTGTAATATTTTAACGTCCTTACCAAAATATAAGCAGACAGCAAAAATGGGTAAACAAAATAGCAAACTAAAGCCAGAGGTCCTAGAGGATCTGAAGCAGAACACTGAGTTTTCAGGTATTTAAAAATATAAAAAACACAATTTACTCTATTTTTTCTTTTGGTTTGAGTTTACGCTAAGATTGCTCGTACTTGTAATGGTCATGAGCAACAAATAATAAGAATTACTTTAATTGAAGGCCGGTTTTTTCCAACGCCAAATAATTTTATCTGAAAAGTAATTTTGGAATTTTCACAGTTCCTCAATACAAAATTTGTTAAACGTTCATTTTATCACGCGAATAAAAAATATCTAGTGTTGGTTAAACCGGCCTGTTAGCTTAGTAACTTGTCTAATATATTAAAATCTAATATTCCAGACGCAGAGATACAAGAATGGTACAAAGGTTTTCTAAAAGACTGTCCCAGTGGACATTTGTCTGTAGAAGAATTTAAGAAAATATACGGTAACTTTTTCCCGTATGGCGACGCGAGTAAGGTAACCTTACAATTTTATATATAAATAAAGAAATCTGCAGTAATTTTCTTCTGTTATCCCGACTTTTTTATGTTTGATACACCAGAACTTTTGACTGGGTGAACTGATTTTTTTTATTCTTTTTTTTGTTTGTTAGGTATTTCCCATGTGGTCCCATTTCGGTCCAGTTTTAACAGTGGGATCCAAAAGATAATAAGATTTATTTTGAAGTCAGTTTTTTTATAAGAATTTTCTATAATGATTTATTTTATAGTTGAGTAGTTATTGAGTATTTTCTTGTGATGTCCACAGTTTGCGGAGCATGTGTTCCGGACGTTCGACGCGAACGGCGACGGCACGATAGACTTCCGGGAGTTCCTGTGCGCGCTCAGCGTGACGTCACGCGGGAAACTCGAGCAGAAACTCAAATGGGCGTTCTCCATGTACGACCTGGACGGCAACGGGTACATCTCACGGCAGGAGATGCTCGAAATTGTCACTGTAAGTAGCTTGTCCTGTTCTTCCAAGTCAGATTTAACCACTGTCCCGCCAGTAGACAGTTAAACAATGGAAATGTTCATATGTGACTCACGGGACAGGGAAATGGTTAATAATACCAGGTTTCACAGCTCAATCTCTTATTTTATTAGGCACAGAACAGTCTATAACCCAATTCTTTTCCATTTCGTAAAACACTTTTCGGTGGCCTAGTACACAAACTGAATTTATAAACTGTAAACTGCAGGAATGCATTCGTAAGATATTTTAAAAATTTCAACCACGCCACTCATACCATTAATCAAAATTCTGGGAAATGACGATAAGCTCGTCCTTTGGTTATAATTTAATAAATATGAAATATAGTAGGGTTTTGTATTCCATACAAAATGTAATCTTTAATAATATCCGTCGTATCGCGCAGATTATTTTAAACATTTAACATTAACGAGAAACTCGAGTAGATCTACAAACGGCTTAGTAAGCGAGCTCTGCTAATTATATTAACCTTTCACGAAAACACTTCAACGTTCAACAGAATAAATGAAAAGTCCATATTATGCAGAATTCTCATTATTAGTTCATTAAAACAAAGAACCGTGCTCGTAAGCGGATAGTGTTTGTATTTCAAACCAGTTGAATCGGACTGCATTATTGAAGTACCATTACACTGAAAATGAAACCTATTGAAAATGAGCACTTAAATGTTATTAAGTACCGAGAAACAAACAGCTCTTATGCAAGTAAATGGAACAAGGAACACGAGTATTCCCCATGCTGAGTTTATGTTCTGACGCTTATTAAATAAACTAGGAAACGGTAGGCACTTAATATAATGGAGAACGGAGTTAAGGAGCTGCAGGAAACAAAGTTGTAAAGTGCTCTTTTAAAATGTATGAAGATAGAATGTTAGTTCTTAGCAAGTTGGAAACTGTTCAATAGATTGTTGCTAATTAGTCTGCTAAGTTTTATACGATGTAAACGTGAAGAGGATTTAAAAGAAGTTTGTTTTTTATTTACCCGTTTCTTCGTCTCTTTTGTGTCCATTGTTCAATTATAGTGTCTAGGGTTTTTAAAGCTAATCTGTTCAGACTTAAAATTTTTACTCACCTATTGTGAATAAAAAGTTATTTAAATATATAATGTGATGGAAATCATTCGGTTTTTCCTCTCATCTAAACTCAAACTAGACAGAGCCTGTATTACAGCAACCAGACAACTGCTACACATATTTCTATATTTCAAAATACATAGGTAGCTATAATAGATAAATGACAACCAGGCGCAGAACAAAAGATCATGCATTACAAAGATTTGTCCTGGGTAGTAATCGACCTCCCGTTTAGCAATCAGGATCAATAACCACTAGATCAACAGGCCAGTCATTTATTATTAGACTGTAACTTAAAGAGTCATCCAATCTTTCCAGGCTATTTACAAAATGGTGGGGTCAGTAATGAAGATGCCCGAAGACGAGTCGACGCCGGAGAAGCGGACCGACAAGATATTCCGCCAGATGGACCGGAACAAGGACGGCAAGCTTTCCCTCGAAGAGTTCATAGAGGGCGCCAAGAGCGATCCCTCCATCGTACGGCTCCTGCAGTGCGACCCCCAGTCACAGTGATACACATATTAAACCTCTCTACTCCACGAGTAACAGTCTATCCACACTTATATAAAACTGTTGTAAAATATCACCCTTATTACAATGCTTGTAAGAGCTAGTGCGCCTCGTAAAGCGTTCGATACACATTAATCAGTTTGTTGTCCTGTTGCTTGGCTCGTCCGCTGCAATCGCTGTTTATTAGATAGTAAATTAAATCAGTTGTAATGTACAGATTAGGGGAATTAACAATGTTATTCAACAATTAACTTGACGAACCGATTGTGCTTATAATCGGGAATACAAACACGACGTAGTTTCTCTAGGAACCGTGACATGGTTGTGAGGAAACATGTTAATATTGTGCTTAAATCTTCATATATTATAATAGTAACGTGAAACACCATAGCCTAGTACAAATTTACTATCAAATACAAAGTTCAAATTATTTAAATTGTAATGCAAGTCTAGGAACTTTTAATATTAAATTATATCTGAAGTAAATACAACGGAAGCAGCAAAAATTCCAAAGAAAGTAGCATTATATTATGGTAAGGTAGATGTATAAAATATAACATGAATATTTTGAATATCGATTTAGATTAACGAAATTGTGGAATTTTGTCGTCTACACTGTTTGTCTGTACTTAAAAAAGGTATGTAAAATGCCAACAAAAGACAACAATTACGGTAGATAGGTATAAAAGACAATTAAAGTAGAAAGTTCGTTGACCTTAAATTCCAACTTCTCTAAATGGATGTTACTATGACAACCAAACAACAGGACAAATTGTGCGACTGTAATGTGTATAGTGTTCAAAGATTTTTCCCATTAATACTAGTTAGGTTAATACACGTTCTCTGCCCACGAAGGTTTTGCGGCTTGTCTTATAAGCGGGCTCGTGAGGTGCTCTCGGTCACATTCGGTACCAGCACTTGTTCGTAACATACGACGTTACCGATGCGACCCCGAAAGCCAGATAGCGTTCTATCTTATGTATTTATAGTTAAATAAATACCTTTGTAAGATATATAATAATGTAAAGTACCTTATCCTTGTTAATTCTTCTACTTTGATTTATAGTATATCTATGTTAGAAGAAAATAATGTAGCATTTAGTTTTGAGTGCTCATAACTCAGTTGCCACTGGAATTGAGTAAGAGTCCCGAATTCTGAAGACAGCCTGACAGAACAGGCATCCCTTATTTGGTTTATATCTTAATTGCATTTACAGCTTTTTCAAACATACTTTGTTTCCTCACCTCTCATGTTAGATAGAATTCAGGGAATGATTAACTAATCCCCCTCTTAATTATCCAATTACTTAATTATGTACTTTAGTTAATTTAATTGTAACCCGTAAGGTGTAGCATTGAAAGCGTATCTTGACCTCACCGGCCCGCTTATATTGCGTCAAATTTTTATCAAATTATCTCCCTATATTATCAAAAACAATTTATTATATCTACAAATATTGAATGTTCCAACAATAATTATGTGGGTGTTATATGAGATTTTAGGAGTTTGTAGATCTTAATGAATCAATTTAACTATTAATGCAGTTATTGATCTTATATTCGAAATTATAAGTATGTCTTTCAATACATCTGATACCAGTTATAATCTATAGTCTTATTCAACAGAGAATCTAACGCCGTAGTTGAAATATGCTGTAGTCAATTTACAAGTTTCTTTGAAATAAGTGACGATATTTCGTCATAATTGTTAAATAAATGGAAAAGTAACTTCGTGCGCACAGTGCCTTCTAAAGGAATACGTTCAAATCCATAGAAATATAGTTAGCGCTAATAGAAAGGGATTACAAAAGATTGATTAAAAGTATGTATACATGTACGCTTAGTACTGACACCAAATAATTTTAAGTGTATTTAAGTGAACGCCGCTTTTTTACAAGCCACGTTTATTTAACAGTAAAGGCGTTATGAGACGCCCTCTCGGCACTGTGCGTTCGCCGTTGCGTCGCAAACGCTCGGAATAATAGAAGGTTGTACCGCTGTCTTCTCACTGCTAGCGATATGATAAACGCTACTCATGGCTCGTTACTGCTGCGGTAATTGGGTAAAGTCAGCTGCTCATCTGAGAAAATATACCGACGACACTACGTACCTACATCACACTGGGTTCCTGTACATTTATCCAGTGAAATTTGAGTGCTGTTCTACTTAATTAATCATCTTAAATGTTAAGCTTTAAAATATTGTATGTACGCGCATCCGCAACTGCGTCGGGTATATTTTCTCACATTAGTACCTGTTTGTGCAGACACATTGCATGCCTTAATATATTCTAAATCTAAAACTCTCTTCTTCGTATTGTACAACCGTGCTAGCATTGAAAAGACAGCTTAATAATATATTTTATAGCACAATTTAGGAAGACATTTACGCAACAAACGACACATACAAATATGATTATATACAGTTATTATTAATTAATATTGTAATGAATATTCATGCTGATCTATTTCGCGTAGCTGATATTATTAAGGTTTAGTTTTAATGAATGAGAAAAGAATCATAATTATAGTCCCGAGTCAGCCTAAGTATTATTATTCAATTATTTTGTTGTAAAATGATTTATATGGTTAGTATAAAATGTAATAATTGACAGTTAGTAGTGAAATGTTGAGTTTATAAATTTTGCGGTAACTGAGGATAATTTCGACCCAAATATTCGGCTTGAGCGGCAGCCGCAGGGGGGCCACAGTACATGTAGAATCATAGCATGCACAATGTAGTATGTTATTAGCCTTTCCGGTGCAAACAATTAAACTGATTTAAAATATTCTAAATGTAGATTAGTGGAGCAAGCAAGACTGCAATGAATCATTTAATGTAATAGTTATTAGCGAACCCGTCCCCCGACAGCTGTGGCCTCCCCGCGCCGGCCGGAGCCTGACTGAAGTAAATTGTTCGTTGGCTTGCACAGAGATGGCACCACTGGACCACACTGCGCCGCTGCGAACACACCTTCATGTTCAAATTAAATGTTGTAGTAATGTAGTCGTAAACGTAATGAGTGTATACACTTGTCTGAAGCAATATAATAGACTGATAATAATTGTAGACACTTAGTCTGTGCATCATTTATTTGTCACATGCTTGTAAAGCAAACATTTGTGATAGCACGGCCACCGCCGCTGTTAACTGCCGAAGCCTGTATATATATACTTACTACTGATTACCCGTCTTCCAGACAGACTTTTCACTACCTTAGTCACGAATATCGCAGCGGTGCAGTCACTCGGTCTGAAAGGTGCCACCCACCTTTATTGGTATACACACATAATTGGTAGTTATTGACACTTTACGATTATAATAGGATACATATTATACTACATTTTGATATTTATTCAAAGTATTTATTACTACATCACAAGTATTTATTGCAGTTAAACAAATATTGAATAGATTAGTGCTTGTTATTTGTCCTTAAATCATGTTACTTAATGATTTTTTTGAATTGTACACAATTTTGTTATAATAAGTTGTGAAGTGGTTATAACACAAACTGATTGTCGCCGGTTGACGCTTTGGCACTGTTGGCAGTGTGGAGTGGTCATCACATGCGGCTTGGGCGCTCGGCGTTTGTCTGTTATAAGTTCTGCACTCCTCTAGTATGTTAGTGACACAATACACTAGGTATAATTTTCTTTTTGTTTTGTATCGCCATGTTTACACTAACGCAATTGTTGTGGCATATATTTGTTTTCACTCAGCTTTTTGACTAACACTAATGTTTTAAGCACGCTTTAATTTTTTATTTATTAGCTTTACATGAATGTATTATGGATGAATTCTCATTTTATATATATATTATACAATGCGAGTTTAATTGACAGACATTTTTATTTTGCTTCTTTAGTTAGCTAGTTTATGGAACGGAATATTGAATCAAATGCACAATTATTATGTTTTTTTTTCGCACAACCGTCTAATGTTACGTATCAAAGTTTTATTAACAATAGTGTAATTATATAGGAATTGAAGGTATATTGGAATCTTGTTGAGTGTTCGACTGGACGGATATACCTATTCACCAATTTGTCAGTGCTTATGATATATACACCTTATAGTAAATAGTATTTATCGTTGAACAATATATAGAGAGTTATATTTTACTAGAAGAAATACAATAACGTTGCGAGTTCGCACACACACAAATCAATATAATTATAACCGGAAAATATACCGCTGCTGATGTCAAAAATTATACAACATAATATATAATATTATTCTATACTTTTATATTCTCAGTAAGTTTACATATCTGTTACGTTAACGTTACGGAATAACGATGTTCAATTAAGTGACTTAGAAGAAATACCGAAACAAATATTACATACAACAGGAAATATATAAAATAAACAGAAAACAATATTTTAATATATAATTTTTTAATTATGTACCGACAGATTTTTAGGTGTGGTCGAATTTTATATATGTGTCATTTTTGGTATAAGATGTTTAATTCTAAATGAATGGATCATCACCCCGAGTGACGCCTTTTATTCTAAGTGTTTCAAAAGTGGAATTAACGTGTATTTTGAATTAGAATTAGAACATAGATGTTTATCAGAGTTATTTATAATATTCCTTACTTCTCAATACAGATGACACCAATTTCTATGCATTTTCTCGAATTTTCTTCTTCATATTTCCTGACTGTGCAGTTGATTCTATAATCATTTTCAAATATAATAATTAATTATGTTCAGTCTGAAATTGCTTTAAGATTGACCGTGAGGTGATTTGCTACACATGATCGATAGACTGGCGAACTATTGCATAAAGTTCTCTGATTGTAAATTTTTGAACTAGTCTAAAAAAACATATTGTGCTGTGTGCAACGTTGCCAAGAATGGCATCGACGCTTGCGCTTCGGCCGTAGAGCGGCAACGTCGCCTGCCACCTCCCAGTGTGCTTCCACCTCTATCCCAGCAATATCGAGCACAATCGTCACATGTTCCGTAGTCATTTTTATACATGTAGCTTAGAGATTTAGATTATCATTCATTTGTGAATAAAATTGTGCGGAATGTGAGCAAATCACCTGATATGAATAAGCTTAGATAGATAGGTTATATACCCAATATTAGATAGGGTTCTGTTATATACGCTATATGCCCCGCGTCCTAGTCATTGTAGATTTTTTTCTGGAAACACGATTATTTTACTGTCTTCCAGTATTTTAAGCAGTAGACGACTGAACTACGAAGCGTAGTAACTGTCAATAATAATAAAAATACCGTTAAGTCCAGGTTCTATTCCTGATAGTAAACATAGATCATTTAAGCCCCGCTCTAGTTCATTGCTAGCATTAAATGGGTGCTAATTTTTACAAACATCACGACCTAGAGTGCTTCGAACATTTAGTTAATTCTGCGGCGCATATTAGCGGTATTTATATATTATAAAGGTACAGTTTTTCCCTAACATCTATTTAACCACAATTTTCGCTCTTCTCACGTATGCTTGTATGCCTTTTTGAGTTAACCACTATTGAATATAATATCACTTGTAATCTATGGTGCATAAAATGTCCTCTGAGATTAAAGGATTGTTATGATATAAGCTGTGTAGTGATAGTTTAGGTGTGAGATGTACTCAAATTATGAAAACGAAACAGACTAGTTCAGTATGGGGGTTTAATATTGTACCGACTTCTTTTTTTACAATTACATTTAAGCTTTTGCATCACAAAACATACGATTTCAAAAAGAAGGTTTATGATAGCAGAAAATGAGCTACGAAAATCACAAAGTTGGGGAATAGTCGGTACAAAGCTTCGTAAACAAACATGTTTTTTGTCTAAACCTCGCACCGAACTAAAGCTACAGGTATAAATATTTTACTTTTTGTAAGTACCAATAATTAATGTTTTAGCATATAAAGTTATTATTTAATATCTACTTAAACTTGTATCTTAGCGACTATAAATTATCTAAACCCAGGGTGCTATATTGACTCGAGAAGAGTGCTATAGGCACCGGCGTTTGAATGTATTAAGTCCACGTCTTAAATACAAGTAAATTATAATGATTAAAAGTTTTGACTCAAATTAAATTAACTGAATTAATTGGCCGTATTGCGCGTTGCTGTAGTACATTGCGCGCGAAGCAAGTCGCTTTTAAATAAATGGGTAAAAAGGCTCATACGCGACGCGCAAAGGTAAGCATAACAATGCGTTAAGTTCGATTGCCCCACAAATATTTGTAGACTTGAAAATGAAACTAATCTGGCACTTTGGCAAAATGAGTCTATGCGTTTCACGTTTCGTGCTACGAGTTCTCAAAGTGCTGTAAGGACCAAAATGTACAAGATTGGTAGTACCTAAGTTGTAACGGAAAGTACTTAAAACATTGGACTTATTCCAATATCAGATAAGTATAAAGTGGCTACCTAAACGTTGTGATTACATATCAAACCGATAAAAAATCTCGTTGATGCGAACATAAGAACACGGAACACAATATAACGACTTGTTTATCTGTTTGTACCTATGACTTTAGGTGGGTATGTGATCAGTAGCTACCTATCTTAAAATAAACACATCTTTGATTCACTAATAGCACCCTGCTCTTTGAAAATTGTACCATAAAGGAACTTATTGTTGAGTATAATGTCAACTTAAACTAGGATGTTTGGCTCCAACGTTGCTTACCTATAAACTTCTACGAGTACATTTTATCTTGGCAATTTATTGTTCTGCGTAGTCAATTTGTGATTCCTAACGTTTCCTTTCAAGTTGACCTTCTAGTTCTGATAATCTGTTTTAGATTAAAATTATATCTATTTATTAAATCTTTCTTCTCTCAAGTGACGTTTCATTTTCTACCCTATATCCTTAAATTCTTCGCTTAATAATTAATACTACTTAGATATCTTATAATCTATATAAAAATTGTACCTATGATAACATTATTGTAATCTGTTTGGTGTTCAAATAAAGTAACAATTAAATATTGACTTCATTTTCTTAAACTAATCCATCTTTTTATTATAACAGCAAGTTTCAACGTTTAATCTTGTGGTATCTACCTATTCGTACTCATAATTATTATCGATCTATGATAAGTTAATCAATTTTAACAACCTTATTAAACACCCTCAAGAAGACACACTAAACACAACAACGATCATGAGACTTAAATGCTTCCCAAAGCAGTTGATTCCCCAAAATTCGAGTGACCAGCCTGGGGTCTGATTCCGCCATTTTAAAGTCAGTGAGTGGCAGGTTAATGAACGTTCCAGTGTACCTGTTGGATTGTGCTTTATTTTCGTATTCAGATAATCCTACAATGACAACAGTGGCAACTAGGTGTATATTTTTCATAAAACTAAAAATGTCTGAGTACCGTGCTGAGTACAGTCTGGAACGTTCATTAATATGCCACCCACTGACTTTTACATAGCGGTATTGGGGCCTGCTAACATACCCAGGGACACAAGTAACACAGATAGATTTCTATATAACGCAGTAGATATCTATTAATGTCATGGTTGTTCCTTCGATCATTAGCGAGTGTCTGTGCTTTGCAACAAAATTATCAACTCTCGTAACTTCATTCTTGCGCACACAACAACTGCATGGTATGTATAGTGTCGTAATGTAAATAATCCACTCCAGTATAAGTTTTGTGGCGGACACAGCAGGCACAGGCACAGCTACCAAGTAGAATACTTTCAGCTGAACCTAACAACTAACTAAATTAAATAATGTTGTAAGTAGGGTCAAACATCTTCACTATTACTACTAAACTTATATTGATGGTGCGCTGGAGGTCGCTGGTGTCGATATTTCCTAGCTGAATACAATAAGACGAATTGTTAGAACGGTGAGAGTGGTCTTCCTTTTCTCCATCCTCAAATAAATTGTCCAGTAGGTGTACCTCCTGGCTCCTTGTAAGGAGTGACATAAATACTTAGGCAACAGAAGTGTGTGTAAAGAGGAAAAGGATCCCTTTGCCCTGCAGTGCAATAGTGAAGGCTTGAAAATAATAAAAATATGCTAATTGCCGGTTAAGTTAAATAATTTCTTATGTAAGTACCTATCTTTGAAGTATAGTTTATGTAGATATTGTATATGGCGTGACGAGTGGTGGATCTAAAGATCTCAATAAAAATTGTTAACATTGACTTCAAACTACTAAGTAATTAATAATTTTAAATGCTTGAACTTGTATCTCCGCCTATTGTGATAGGCTAGTTATCGGGCAATAATTGCAGTTCACCCTTTCTCCCCACCCATAATATCATAATTTTATCAAAATCGGCTCAGCGATTCAGTCGTTTGCAATCGGTAAGTATTCAGGGTACAGGTACTTAAGTCTTACGTTTAAACTATAGTTTATGGTCTACAGGTACACTATACATGCAGTAAGTACAGGGTCTAAGCAAGGGATATTTTTCGATTCGTTTTAATCCGCTCCAGAAATATGTAAGCTTTTGTAGAGTAGTTCATGAAATTATTATATCCGATTTCAATTTCACTTAATTTAGTGTAAACACTTACGATGTCTTTCTTTAAAGTTAAACTCAGAGTAAACAAAATATAACAAGCACAAAATTGTTCAATTTCGGTTCAGAAATGTTCCAGTTTTTCAGGTTTCACTTATCTTAAGTGACCACCCCTTTTGTAAAAGTTTTTAGCCCCGTTCTTATGGATGAAAATGAAAAAGAGAATCATATTGAAGTCGGTTCAAAAATGATCTAAAAGGACAGAAACTTGAAGGATAACAAATCAGTGCATATTATTATAAGGCAGTTACCTACCTACTCCCGTCAACTTACTGATAAATTATAATAGAGTGAAAAATATTTTAAGGTTGTCCTTTCTTTAAATAAAATGCGTAGGAAGATCGATGGTTCTTTGAGGTGATGAGCGGTTTTAGAATAGAATAGAAAATAGCTATTTCAATCCACCTGATTTTTTATAGCATGGTTCAAAATTGTAATTTAATGTAGGTACTACTTTCGCATTTAAAGTCGTAAAGTAGATCACACTTTCATAATTATGTAAGTGATGAATTACACGAAAAATGTATTTATTTATTTAAAAACATTACAAGCTTATAGTTATGTCCTTGTTATAGTAGGTACCTTTCTGGACAATCCATATCGTGGAAAGACGAAAATGCAAAAAAAAACCTACATTAATAGCCTTCTAGTAAGTAGGCTGTTCAGTGTTTTAGAGTGCACATATAAGATACCGTTATTTCCAGGTTAAGCTCTGTTTAATTAACTAATCACCCTGTAGCAGTGTCTATAGTTTTCTTTTATTAATTTTAACACAGTCTTATCTCACTTGACCATAACATGAAAGTAATACATTAGAAAAAAATATGTACTTATACGTTTTAGTATTAGGTTTCATGCATTAATGAGTAACATAATAAAAATGGAAAAAATCAAATAATCATCTTATAATTTATCTAACGTAGCAATTTCATGAGATTGTATTCATGCGTAAGATCTAGAAATGTGCCCATCTAGTGAAAGTTAAAGCTTTGACCATCCCTCGGGGAAGCAATATGAGGCCGAATTTAATACCCAAAAGTTACCGTCATCAATATTCACTTAAGTAATCTAGCTCGAAGATAAGAAAATCGCTGGAAACACATTAGCGCCATAGCCTCCCATATGGACCGCTAGCGCACGGCTCGCGCTTGACCACTACTCTACTTAATAAATCAACACCATAGGATCATTTAATTTTAATGTCGTATATCTAAAAGAAGTATTTTCACTTTTGCCTTAAATTTATGTAGTGAAAAGTTAACAACAAAGAACCACACGAACCTAATCTACAATCATAAATGAATAGATTCCTAGGTACCAAAAAGCTACAGACATAGTTAGCAACTATAACTAACATGCTAGCCTAATAAAACAATTACAAACTCAACAACCGACGTCCGTTCCAATTAAATCAGCTTAAAGCAAATAAAATTACACGCCAAATTGATTTAAAGCTCAGTAGGCACATATCTGAATATAATTTGTATAGGTAAGCTCCAAATTGCGTATTTAAATAAGTACCTATCTATACAGGAACACGTATGAACGAGTTTATAGAGGTTGGCAGCAGAGTTAGTTCGCTCTCTGTATGGTGTGTACTATGCGTGAGGGGGGCAGGCGGCCGGCCGGGCCGAGCGGGGGGAGGGGGGGCGAGCGCGGGGGGCGGGGGGGAGGCGGCGGGTGGCGTTCAGGACGCGCCTAAGGGGCCTCGTCCAGAGAAAGTAAAATATCCTGGTATGGGGGAGGCTAGTATTGTCAAGCCAATGTATAACTATAGCTTTAAACTATATATTGGGGGTCCTTACTATAGCCTGTGGAGTACTTATTTACATACGTATATAAGTTTATCTATTATGCAGACATAGGAAATGGAACAGGTTGGGAAAGGGACGTTGCGAAATTTGCTTACATCTATTGGACGTAAAATCGTCCTAGTTTGTAATATTGATTTGAGTTCTCACTGCTCGATGGTCACGTTTGCTGTTGTTTTAACTGTTTTGTTCATATCCCTATTTACTACTTCCTTGGTTTCATTGCTAGAGATTTGTTCAGATTTATGAAGTCATACTTAAAAAAAAACAGTTTTTCTTGTGATTTTAAGTGGTCTAAGTAACTTTCTCGGTGTGAGTTTCCACTTTTCACAGCTTTTATTACATATTTTGACTGCTAAATTATGGCTGGTCACTTTAATTAGGTTATCTTTAAAATAGCATAAGCCAGGGAAAATATTAAATAAGAATCTTAAGAAATATTATTGTATGATTGAAACTGTCCACTTTTATTCGTGTCATTAGAAGGTCCTTCGTACAAGCTCGAGAAAAGTACGAACCATCCTTAAAACTGCAAGTAGTAAATTCAACCTTATCTCTGCAGCATAAAGAACATATTTCTACAGAAATAAGTTCAATAAGTAATACAAATAGCACGCATTAAAAAATTAAGTAGGAAAAACCTCTGACTGAAAAATGCCAAAGCTCTAGGTCTAGCTTAAGCGAAAGCTAGACACAAGAACAATGAAAATAGTATCTTATACCATTGACATAATGTTCATTTTTGTTTAGCATTTACAACTAGCACGCTTTAAAAAATTAAGTAGGAAAAACCTCTGACTGAAAAATGCCAAAGCTCTAGGTCTAGTTTAAGCGAAAGCTAGAAAGAAAAACAATGAAATTAGAATCTTACACCTTTGACTTAATGTTCATTTTCGTTCAACCTTTAATCTCAGTAACATACTCTGCGATGTATAAAAATGACGCATGTCGTTGGCTCTTGAATCCTTTGGTTTGCAAAAAGGTTTGATGTTATAATTATTGTCTGTCAACGACCGGTCATGGTAACTTGCAATTGCGTTGTTTACACGCATCACGAATAATTTTGCATTGGCGATGCATTGTTGCAATCAATCAAAAGTCTTGTAGAAGTTGATGGTATAAGCTGTTTTCGTATTTTGGTCGCGAGTTTAAAATTTTTAGCTTAGATAATTTTTGATTGCTAAACAATTATTTTTTGGCCTTCTACTTAAATAATGTTTTCTTTTTTGTTGTGAGCCCCGAGTTATTTTTGATTAAGTTAGAAATACTTATTTCTAGAAATGCTATATTTCTAATTAATTAATTATGATACTAACGAAAGGAAACAGGATTTGCGCAATAAAGTTGTTATAATGATTGTTTATCTATTTTTGTATGATCTCAACTATTTTTTGTATCGTATCCTGTCGTTTGATACAGATAATATAAGAAAGAAAATTATTTATTATTCTGCGATATTGCTTAAACATTAATGAAAGTATCAATCTATTTGCAGATTTCTTTTGAGTCTAGATTTTTTCTGTATTTTTTTTTGTGACGGTTTTTTGAGAACTATAAGAGTCCAGCCAAGCGTATGAGAAAATACTTCTAAGAAATAATTAATTAATAATATCACAAATATTTATTACTTACTGAAACTTAACCCACGGCCCTGAACAATTCAAGCCAAGCGTTGCGCTTTTGTGCCTTTACGAAATATTCAGAGTACAAAACTCATGAAAAGCTAGCAAATTTAAAATATAGGGTGTTGAACCGACGGTTGAACGAGGTGATTGTATATCTGATTCTGAACCCAAAACAATAAAAAGGGTACCTTAATAGAGCCTCTCAACCTTGACCGATAGACTGCACGAGTGTTGGGAAAGGTTAAATAACTGTCCCTATTTAAATTACATATATTATTACACATTTTTCTCTACTTAAATAAAATGTTTTGAACAAAAATATTAACATTAAAAATGTCTTTTAAATCTTATACAACATTACTAAAATATGTCACTTAATCACATATAAAATACTAAGGTTGCTTATGTTTACAAAAACTTAAGTTTAAATTATAAGCACTACTAGTGGTCACATAGAATGTACATTGTTCGTAGCACTAACTTTGCTACGAAGTTACTACGCTTTGCAAACGGGTTGGTGTTGGCTGTATGTCGGTAGCAGCTACAAGAAAAAGGCTACAGATGTACGACTGTACTATGTTTTGAACCAACTTCAATGAAATAATTTACTTTTTAAAGTAATTCTAGTTATGTTACAACTCGATAAGTTTGTAAGTCGATGATTCTCAAAAAATAGGTAGGTACTGCCCTGTTAATCGACTTTTTTAGAAAACTTATTTTCGAAAAATTGCGTAATTTTGTAATAAAATTGGGTGTTATTAATACACTTCTCATCAAAAAAATCGAAACACCTCGCAGTTTATGATTTGATAAGGATTATCAGAAAAATGTGTATATTTAGGAATAAATGTAAAATGTCATTTAATAGTGAGTAGTATGAGGTTTTTAAATCCTAATGTTAATGTTCTAAATTCAAATTAAGTCTTCATAGGTTTCGTATTTTGTATAATGAGTAATTTTTACCCTATGTGGAATATGAAGGAAATGGGTAAAACAACACGCGTAAATGAAAAAAAAATGTAAGAAACGTTTATTTAATAACTTGTATTCCCTCCGCGAGCTCTTATTACTGCTTCCATACGGTTCTTCATCGATCGGATGAGAGTCACGATCACATGTTGTGGTATATTATCCCATTCCTCTTGGATTGCATTTTGCAGCTGGCTAAGTGTTTCTGGGGCTGGATCTCTTGCTCGAATTCGTCTCTTTAATTCATCCCATAGATGTTCAATGGGATTCATGTCCGGGCTTCTTGCTGGCCATAACATAATGGAGATACCGACTTCGGTAAGATAATCTCGTACGACGCCCGCGGTGTGAGCTCTAGCATTGTCGTGCATGAATATGAAGTCGTTGCCAATAAAATGTGCATAGGGCATCACATGAGGTTCAAGACACTTTGTTTAATGTACCGATGAGAGTTTAGTGCAGGCAGCCGTGGCCCAGACACAAAAGCAAGTTCTGTCTTACCGTCGGAACTGATTCCTCCCCAAACCGTCCACGAACCGCCACCATAGCTGATCTTTTCTTCAATGCAGCATTGTGCAAAGCGTTCTCCATCTCTTCTGTAGACCTTGTTCCTTCCGTCGTTACCATCCAGCATAATTTTACACTCATCAGAAAACAGTACTTTGCTCCACTGAAGGTATGACCAAGTTAGGTGCTTGCGTGCAAAGTTGAAGCGCGCTCTTCGATGGTCTGCAGTTAATTTCGGCTCATTCGCTGGCTTATGCGGTGCCAAACCGCGTTCCTTCAACCTTCTTCTTATTGAAGAGTCACTTACAGCTACTCTTCGTACAACGCGAAGCTGCTGCTGCAGTTGAAAAGCGTTAAGGCGTCGATTTCGTAAAGAAGTTGTTACAATAAATCGATCATCTCGCTCAGAAGTGACCCGATTCCTGCCAGATCCTGAACGGCGCGTGAACGAACCAGTCTCCCGATAGCGTTTGTAGATTCTATGAACAGATGATGAGCTTAGATCCAATCTTGCAGCCACAACACGCTGACTAAGTCCAGAATCCAGCAATGCCACCACTTGGGCGGCTTCTGCGGGCGAAGTATCCATATGTTTTAGAAAAAAAAGTTTTTTCAGATATCCCAAAGTCACAGTAAATGAAATAAGAAACAAAAAGTTTAAAGACAAGCGCTAATTTTTAGTTTTTAAACGAGAAACGTACTCCAACCCTAAATACACATTTGTCTCAAAACAGTGATTAATTTCATTTATAGGATAAACAAATGAAATTCTAATTTCGAATTTTGATTATTTCTTCTTACTGTAATGACCAAACTGCCAGCTACACAATAATGTTTTTTTTTCATGGAATTAATTGTCTTTTGTAAAAAATTAGGACACAAACAATAAAAACGAAAGTGTTTCGATTTTTTTGATGAGAAGTGTATATGTATTCGCCACTAATACTTAGTAAATAGTAGAAATATTTTTACAAATTATTTTTTATCAAAAAATCTAATTCCCGGTTTGCTAGGTACCTACTGTGCCCAAATTCAGGAACAACTTGAAGAAGTAAAGTATTAGAGCTTCGGTATAAACCAAATAAAATAATAATACATGTAAATCTCCGTCCGTTCGTAGGCAAAGCCTCTTTGCCCAATTATCACGCAAGGATCTGCAAACAAAGCCCTAAGTCTAATGTGAAGTGATGGAAAATTTAATTAAGTTCGATCGAGATGTTGATATGCGAGGAAGCACTCATCTGAGAACGGCCACGAGGGGGGCGTCCGAGTAGCGCATGTAAATGCGAGCAACGCACCGAAGCCACGGGCCGGAACCTACAGCCGCAGTAGCCTACATCGGGAGGAATGGAAAATATATATCAAGCCGAGCGAAAAGTCCACTACACACCCCGAGGGTGGCGGGGCCCGAACGTGCGTTCGATTCAAACGAGCCGTGGCCGCCCCCGCACTGCCGAGCTCAATTTTATCATCGGAGCAGCGCCTCGGATGCGTGTGTGACCTGCCGCATGCTGGACACTGCTACATACTACTAGCACTGCTGGCGCTCGAGTCTTTACTACCTACTGCGAAACACAATTTTCAGATGTAATTTCAGATTTTTTCCTTTAGCCTCGAGAAACTCTCGAGGAAAATAAATATGCTTAAACCCGACCCTGCGCCGGGAAAAGAGGAAAAAATATTAAAAATTAAGAAAATATTTGTTTTACAGTTATGTAAACATCTCTAATTACGACCTGTTCAAATTATTATTTTTTCTTTGCAGCGTGCCGGGCGGCGCTCTAATTAACATCTATTACAGGTATTTTGGGAACAGAGGAGTATCATTTGGCGAGGGCGCTGAGTACACTCAATTAAACGAGGCCGGCCTCGCTGGAGAACCGGTGGAGCTCGTGCTAACACTGCTCGCATATCTTTGACTATGTTTAGTTATAATATCTAGTTGATTCTTTAGATATGGGGTCGCATGAGTGATTTGGGTGCGTTTGGGCTGTTGACGGTCGTGACGGATACTCCGTTATCAGCGTCTAGACGCGTTGTTAGGACCTGTTGCATAGGAGCCTGGCGAGTGCGGCGTGCGGCGTGCGGCGTGCGGCAGCGTGCAGCGCGCGCGGCGGTCGGCGTGCTGGCAGGCGGCGGGTCCGGCAGCGGCGCAGCCTCCCCGTGGTCACCCGGTCGGAACGCTCGCCGCCCGCCGCCTCCCGGCCACCCTCTTTAAAAGCCAGTGGCGAGCTTCAAGAGAAAGTGCCGCGTGTGTACACTCACATGCGTACAACCATCTTTGGCGAGAGCCGGCGGGCGCAGGCCGGCGGGGTGAGCCTCGGATTATGTGGAGGCGACTCCCCCCGTATGCGTAAGTGCGTTCACACAAAGCCTTCCCACATACATTTGCATAGTGACATTGTACGGTAATAATGTATGTGACCACTCGGCTCGCCGCCCCACGGCGACATCTTTCAATAGATCGCCTCGCCGCTTGTTCTGGGCCTCCCGATGCCTCCCCGTGCCCTGCTCCCCTCAGCATCTCCCGTGCCGCTTTCTAATTAAAATACATCTACAATAGGTACATTATTTAAATTTTCGATACGAAGGAACTTAGGGCTTATGCAGGTGATCAACATTAATAGGAGTATAAGTATTGTAGTTAAGTATAAAATTTTAAAAGACCTTAAAATATTTGAAAAATCTAAACTCTAATCTAAATTGGAAAGTACCTAGGTAGGAAAGTTTCAAACACAACATGCATAGCTAGGCTAGTATAACATGCTTAGATTGTGAGCCCTACGACCAATTGGATCAGAAGAAATTGAATGTGTAATTTGGATTTACATATGTGACTAGGTACACATGTGCGTATGAGAGGATTTCTTGAAGTTTCGTCGATATAATGGAAGGGTGGGCGAGGGAGGCTCGGACGCTCACACGCCGCCGCCGCCGGCCGGAGCGTGTGTGCGTATGTCTCGGACATGCACGCTACGCAGATTTCTCTAACGATTTTCCCGGAGTGTGAAATGTAAAATAAGGGGTTAGACGAGGCTGAGCTCGGCCTCGCCCCGCGCGCCCCCCGCCTTGCCCTCCACTCGCCAAATTGATGACCAGCCACCCACAGGGCGATCTGTTCAAATTTAACACATATCGTATTTAAAAGTAAAACGGTTCGGAACCTTATCTTCCCTCATTAATATTCCCTTGCAAATTGTTAGAATGCCTACTTCGTACTGAGTTTATTTTTTAATTTTCTACGAGTACTTGTAAGACCCGCATTCTAATAATCTCCTTAGTCACAGTTCTTTGGGGTAAATTAAATAATTGCCGATGTTTCTAACGGCGCTCTTATTTATTTTGGAGTAAGCAGAATACTCCCCTTTTAACTCTTTATTTGGATCCAATTGGGTAATTTTGACTTTTTCATAGACCCACACTTAAACTTTCTATGAGATTTTGGATTCGTTGACTTCAACATAAACTAAAATCTAGATTTCTTCCGGTTCTTCAGATGTGTGTCACTCACTATCAAACCTAAAACCCCTGACATAAAACGCTGAGTACTCATTGACTCTGCTATAACCGGTTAAATGATTTCTCGAGGTTTTTGATACTGCTTTTTACTTAGGGATTTACAACCTGCCTATGTACTGGATAGTTATTTAAATGAAGACGTAATTATGTATTTCAGAATTTGATTACATTTAGATTTCTATACAGTAAGTAGAATTTAACTGTGATTGGTGACTGCATCGGCGTAAAATTGCATTTCACCAAAATAAAATCACAAGAGGAAGATAGTTCTGATCACAACAGTGCGACAGCTTCACAAAGACAACTCACGATTCACGCAGAGACAGGGATGGATGCATGCGTTAGACAAGGACAAGAAGTCAGATCGCCGCAAACGCCACATGCATGGGATTGACATGCAAAATGATTCTAAAATCTGATGCGTAACACCTGTTTGTGTGAAATAAATAAATATTTTATTAAATATGTATACGAAATCTAAATCTGCTGGTCTAATCTGATTTTGAAGATAAAATCAGTTCATTGAGCAAAGCTTTTTTTTACTTTAGATTTCATTAATTCTCATTTTAACAGAACCTTTGTTTTTCTAATTATATCATGTCATTCAAGTGATACCTTATTTTTTTGATCTCTTACAGTATTGATTATAATTTCTGTCCATGAGCTTCTCTCTAATATTCGTCTTCATTAACCTAACGATACACCACTAGTAGAATAGAAATCACGTTACTTTGATTCGAACTTTCAAAGAGTATATTTATTAGCAACCTATTTTGTTTTCTCAGCACTCGGAGCTAACATGGTACAAACCGGTCGCCAGCCACCCCCGTCTAACTGTATTTATCGTTTTTTACCGCACTAGCTGCATTCCTATGCACCCCTATCATCCCCTACAATGCGTGCACCGCTTTCGGAAATCCAAAGTTTTTTATACAATCCCACATCACCCTATATTAAAGAAGTTTGAATCAAACACGTCCTACTTCGTGATTTTTAAATGTTGAGTAGCACATGTTGCGGAAAGAACTGTACATTTGTATGGAATAAGATTGTCAATAAGTGACTATTTTTATTCTTGCTATTCAAATAGGTTGGAAAATTGCATGTGATATTTTTTGGTTTAAGTTTCTTGATACATTAAACAATTTTTACAAAGACCGAAATTTTCTTTAAATAGAAAACCACTTTACATAATACTACAATTCCTTTATACGTAATATTGCGTCTAACTAATGTCTTGGATGGATAAAGGAACCATAACAATAAAGCCCACGTGCAAGATGATGCAAAATTAAATATACCGACAATCATCTCAGAAACGGCCTCATACTCATTCTTCTATAAACCAAATCTATTTCAAACTGAATAAAACTATAAAATAATTAAGGAAGTATAAGATCACACCAAACTTAGACAACATTATCCCTAAAATTGCAAGAGAAATCCGAGCGCCCAATAAGCGCGGGCGCATCATTGTTTTCGAGACACACTAGTGTGGGTGCGACTTAGATTTTTTCTGTTACACACAGACACACAACACCTATGTGTGCGTGGCATTTCTCAGAAACCTTTCGTGAGAATCGTGGCCCTTTGAGCAAGTGTGCGTAAAACGTGCATTTTACACCTGTTTCGAGTGCGTCTGTGTGGGTGTTTTTTTCTCGTGGGGGTGAGTGCGATGTTGCTAGATGCATGTTTCCGATGCACTGTAGTAAATTTGACAACGTCGCGCAATTTAGATAGACCATTAGTTTTCACGTGGCGCTTTTATTTTGATGTTACGTTATAGTTGAGCCATTACAAACGTGCGAACTGAGTCATAAATCATTTTTATCAGAGCTCTCGCTCACACTTATAGGCATATCGGAACTCTCGCTCGCACTGCTAGTGTTGTGTGTAACAACAAAGAAGGGATTTGTCGATAGTCATTAGCAGTAATTAAGTAAAGATTAACGAAATAATGCAATATATTTTTAGGATGTATTTTTAATATCTGCTTTTAAAACATACAATATATTAAATGTTATCAATTTTCACAAACACCTACATTTGACTTTATTGCATTAGTCATCAGCTACCTGCGTCCGAGCGGCATCCCTTTATCGATAATGAGTTGTGGGGCATTGTCACATTCCTTTGACGTAATGATTTATGACTCAGTTCGCACGTTTGTAATGGCTCAACTATAGTAAGATGGTTTGTTATTGTAGTTTGCTATTAAAGAGTAAGGATAATTAAATAATACATACAGATTTTTTTTATTTAGAATGCAAATTGCACGGTACAAAAAAAATACGAAGTATTTACTGAAACTGCATCTTTCAACAACTACCTATTTTTGAAAAAGCCTGCTTTTAGTTAAAATATCTTTTATGTTAAAGTAAAACTGTCTAGATTGATAACCGTATTTTCAGCATCAAGTTCAGGAAAAAAAGTACTTTAGGATGTATGCAGATATAAGCTGGAGATAATTTGAACACAAGTTTCGACAAGTGAACTCTCATATCGTATGAATCCCTAGTGACCCAATTATTGGCCACAAAACTTTTTAGATCTTTTATATTAATTTTACAGTCATATTTAAGCGGTTTTTTTTAAAGAAAAAATGGGAAGACTGGGTTTGATTAACGTTATCGGTACAATCAATGTTTTTATAGTTCTATTATCGATGCAGTTTTTCTAATCAATGTTTGCTTTGTGAATTATAGGCGATGCAGCGATATTAGAAAAAATTAAGCACTATTTTACGGATTATCTCCATAAAAGTATTATAAGTAAGTAATTAATGTAATATATCTATATATCAAGTATCGTTTCCTTGCTATAAAATTAATAAAGTTATGAAGTGTTGTGCGATATTCTATCAAAATTAGCTAAGTGGTAATTGTTAGTCTAAAAAGCTTTACTAAAGTGGTAGTTAAATATAATCTGAGCTATAATTTACTATTGATATAATTATTTAGTAAAGGTTAAACGTATTGCAGTTGATTGCACACACTGTATGACGTGGATACCTAATGCAATTTGCTGTTCAATATTAATTGGTGTTCCTGGAAATTTTTTAAACATGATATTGTGTTGATATGAACACAACTATTGTGACATTAATATGTACAATACTTTTACATCTTATGTGTGAGTATTACATAGTGATATGAGATGTTGGTACAGTTGTATCTAGGGACTTATACAAACTAACTGGGCCTTGATTCAGCTATTTAAGAGTTGCTTGAATTGACCGAATGACCTGCTTCATTTTGTTTTACGATAACTGTCGTTACGATCATTGATGGGTCATTACAATCATTCTCTTCGAGAGTTCAATAAGATTTTGACACAATGACAAGTACATTGACCGACCACTGACATGCATATAAAATAGCTGAATCGAGGCCCTGCTAGTGTCTAGTCCTTCTTATTACAGAACGTTTGCCATGGAGACTAATTTGCCTAGAGCCAGACTCGATCCTTATGAGTGTGCCATCTCTGTCCAAACCATGATTTTAATGAGCTGGCATCGTGTTCTGTTTTCATGAAGTAATTGCAATGCTTCATGAAGTATACGTGTATATGATTATTCGCCTGAAAGAAAGAAATTGTCATTGATCGATGCCACTCTAAGCAGAGAAAGATTACGATGCACTGCTTTTACAATTGCTTGATCAGACTCACAAAACTAGAAGGAAGAAGTACTACAAGATTGGGATTTTTATGTTCTGAATTTGATAAATTTACCGAAAAGAAACTGAAATGTAAATTATCTAAGTATGTGGCCAGATAGCCAGGATTTACATCTAAAGTTATTTCTTTGATCAAGTGGTTAAAAAGTATCTCACAGACAGCTAGCTCCGTTCGTGATGCAGAATGCAGTGTAACGGGCCTTCATACAGCCAAACTTTTTCACAGCCGCGGTCAGTTCTGACATCTCAGACATAAATGAAGTTTAGTAATCGCTAAATAATAACATGTCTGGCGATCGCTGACTAAAAACGGGAGCGTTCGTAGAATCCGCTCGAATGTGACCTTAGCTAAAGTCAAATCGGTGAAGTGACTAAGACTAATAATTAATTTTTATATTCGTACCGACTATGTTGCACTCGTTTTTATGCGATCGGCCTTCAGCGTCGGTAATTTTAAGTGATCATCAAACAGGCGTCTTTATTGGGTGCAGTTAGATACATGTCTGGCGGTAATGTTTTACCGTATATTGGCCATGATACAGCCAATTACCATTTCAAACGAATTAGATACTTAATTATAGTGGGATCTTTGAGAAAAAATTCGCGTTGCTGGGTACAGAATCTACATGAGTTTGTTACTGAGAAACAAAAGGTTACATTGAAGTTTCCTGGTCTACGGTAACTGTTAACTGAAAGTAAATTTATTAAATCGCGTGTCCATCGATGTATTAGTATTATAGTGTTCTTGGTATTTAAGATTTGGCCGTACTAAGAACTGCAGCTAACGGCAAAGTCAATGAGGTGCCTAGTCGCCTGGAGCGGTGTTTAGCCTGCAGAGGACAAACGCGCGGAATACCCGTTTCAAACGAGGATTGCTTACAGACCGGAGATGCGATTGTAAGTCATTTGTGGCCGCAGAACATTTGTTTTATTTATCAAGCCGTTTGTAACGCTATATAAATGTCAAGTATTTCGCTAATTGTCTTACTAGACTGTTAATATGTTTTGCATCTTGTCTAATTTTTAGCGTTTTTATTAACAACATAAAAAGTAAACTAACATCTAATAAGTTATTTTCCATAATTTTATAACATGAAAGGTATCCTAGAGCAGAAATTAACTTACCGTTGACTAGCTATGAAAATATTCGCTCTTAATTATATTAAGCACGCGCTTCAGAAAATCACATTATGCACTCGTGCTATTTTGTGCAGTTTTATATTATAATTAGTTTACTTATAGTAATATAATTATTAATACCCAGTTCGGTACAACATTTTTTAGAAAATAATAATCTACTTGAAACCTAATCTCTTTAAGTCTTAACTAGTCATTAATATTGATCTTAAAAAAAAATACATATTATATTATTATGTCAGAATTATTTTATAACCTTCGCAGCTTAGAAAATCATAAAAATATCATACAGAAAGGAAGTAAAGTCAAGTAACAAACGTAGCAACAGTCGAGAACTAGAAACTTTCCAACAGATAATGATATACCTTTGTTCAGACGACTTTGGATTTACCGGGAAATATTTATTACTTTCCTACTACAGATAACGCTTTTTACAATACTATTGTTTTATAATCCGGTGGAGTAAACGCTAATGCTTTCGCGCCTTTTGTTATTCAGGTGTTCGGAAAAGCACATGAATAAGACGTAATTAAGCAATGGCTTAAGTTCTTTTGTTTATGCTTTTATTGTAATATTTTAAAATTATGAATTTCCGAAAATATGTAAACTAGTGTGTTAATTTTAATATTCAATGTAAGGATTAGTCTTATTAACTGATAACGTTCCATCTCTCCCGAAAAAGACAGGATTTAATACTCATATTGTTCTGCTAACAAATTGTTTGTAGTCAATGAAAAGGAATGAGATTTTCAATGAATCTGAGCTACAAATAAAGAGGCGTGAAGTTGATGATTCGGGACAATACGGCTAATAAAATTGATAGTGATAGACTGATAACCATCGGAATAAGACCGCGACTGCGACGCCCCGCGGTAGGGCCGCGCCTCACCGTAAGCGAACTGCGAGAATCAAATCGCAATTCTAATAAATTGATCTTAAACTTATGGCAGGCGATTAGAAAAAACTGCCGCTTTGTAGTATTTCGAACTGTAATACAATTGACATGGGTTTACAATTAGTTACAAATTACAAATTTAATAAAAAATCATCGATGTATTGTAAGGAATTTATTGTCTTTAATGCGAAGATTTTTAAGCATTGTCATTTTTTTTGATTGCTTGCAAATTAAAAGATCGCTACAATTTGGCCGATTCAATTAAAATTTGTCCAGTCCCATTTATAGTGTTTTATGATACTTCTATTGATACTAGCAATCACTCTGTCATATTGCTGTATGCTTGATATTCATAATAATGTTTACAGCTAAAGATATACTCCACTATTAAAAGTACATTAAAAATCAACTTATATACTTATAAGCAATGACACTTTACTAAAAACAAACAATTAATTCTTCACAATAATCGCTGACAGTGAGACGTCGTCTCGCGCAAAAGTTGTCGAAGCCCAACTTTGTTTGTCAGGCTGTGTGTTTATTGCCTTCGTCCCTCATAAAATGTTATGAATGATACAGTTCGCGAGGCAGGGATTAACCGTTTAGTAGCTACGTTTGGTATCCATTATACGTTTAGTTGGGCCTTTTTGTGTTGAATATTTTTAGCTATGTTTACATGAGGCCCGAGCACTTTTTAACAGCAAATGTTCAACTGTTTTGCTGTGTTATTTTTATCGGTGTGATGCCGATTTCTTTGGCTCGTGTGCTTTTGCTGTCTTAAAAGTCATGCACTCTTTCGGTGCTAGTAATAGTAATGGAAATTTTACTATAAAACCTGTTTTTGATGTTCAAATAGGTTTTACGATTAGGTTTTTATTTACATTCCTATTTCGGTATTTAATATACGATTCCGTATAAAGCGGCAGTCTTATAGCTAATTAATTATACAATTGATGATAAGGAACAAAAGTATTAGATTAAATTTTTTTTTTAGACACAGGCAAATCAATTTCAATTACATTTAAAAACACAGTCAAATTAAATCAATAACCAACCACAATAGTTCGATGTAAAACATTGAAGTGGAACAACACAAAACACAGCTGAGTTACGCACGTTGAGGTGTGCGGGAAACAAGGAAGCCTCTTTATTTCTGAGGAGGCTATCGGCACAGTCCGAGAAAATCGATGTCGGCTCCCCTCATAGTTTGCATGGCCAGCGTCCGGCCCGCGACCACCACGCACAAACTCCCCTTTAACCGCCAAATTAACCATTTAAAATATACAATTGTAGATCTATGACTACGTATTCTATAAGATTTTAAGATATTTTAGAAAAAAAGTATAAGGAACGGCCCCTGCCCCCCTCGCCAGCCCGCGCCCCTCGCACGTCCACAATGCAAAATTTTCAGTGCCCTGCGCACCGCTCGGACCATTCTGATAATACAATCTTTTACACCGGCACCGGTTTCTGCCGCTACTTAATATTTCAAGAGTTACCTACATTTAATTAAATATCCTGGCACAATTATTAACAACACTCAGATAAATACAGTTTTCGAAGAGTTTCCTAACATTATGAAGACATGACACGGTGTCGGTATTATTATGTGTTCTTATCTACCCACTTAACTTGCAGATATTGTTTTGAAACATGACCTCGAACAATTTAGTTTTTATTCTCTTTATCATAATCATTCAGATCTTTTTCGGTTATTGACTTCGAATAAGGAAATGACATTTGCTTGTCATCTATTACGAATGAATAATAATTAACAGTCCGTACATAAGTATAATTACTATAGGTAAGTATTTGTTTTGTTTTTTGATGTACTGATCGCTAAAGTCGTTAATATTGTTTCGATATCAAGGTGACTCAGATCGTTCACAATGAATGCATCAGTTGTAAACACTGCACTCAACATAGTTTTAAGTTATTTTCAAGAAATTTACGTATTTTTACGTACAACATAATAAAAGGAGATTTAAAATTTAGAGAATTTCGTCGCAGGGCTCTGTCCGCCCGCATTGTAAGGGTGGGTGCTATCGCTATCCTACTCGGACGCAGCTTCACCGGACATTTCGACCGGGCATTTCAATTTTGAGAAAGAGTAGGACCAGCACCCCCGCGCGCCTCGCCCTCCCCCCGATCGTCCGTCTCGCTCGCACTAAGGACACACAAAAGGACGAAGGAGCGATAACTTCATCACCGTGCGACGGTCTCTCTCGCACACACGCCACGGTGGGGGACGACGTTGCGAATTGTTATTGAAGTCATGCCCCCGAAGGCGACTTCGGGAAGGCTGTCAGTTGCTAGTAAACGTTCGCAGCGTCCGTACCCGGTTGACCCGCGACGCCTTCGCGCCGCACCTACCGCACTACAAACTACAACGCATCGCGCCACCGGGTTTACAAACAAGTGAAAAGTTGTAACACCACTTCTGCTCTGTGATTTTAGTTTATATTGACGTTGTTAATTATTATTAGACTTTTCCGAGTGACATTAAAGTTATTATTTGGCTACAATGAAACTTTGAGCGAGTGACGCGGAGTAGTAGCGACCGGCCGGTGTAGTGTTGTTGATGGACCTGGAGTCGAGTGCCGGAGGAGCGCGCGACTGTCCCGCGGGTGCGAGTGTTTACAGGCGCGCACGTGGCCGCTTCGCACGCCCGCGCGCCGAAATGCCGCGAAAAACTTTCTTCGGAAACATCGCACTTGTATAAGTTGAGTTACGAGGGGAGATGCGCCGACCGCGACCATGACTTTAACCTGTAGCGCCTGATTAAGCGTGGACTACATGTACGTCGATACGAGGAGTGACGTTTTTTTATTTTTTTTTCGTTGGAGGAGACGGTGTTCTCCTTTGGATTAATGATTTAAATGGCTAACAGCAGCGCTGTGTCGTCGACTTTACCGTCGAGGGACTATCATTGTAAGATTTGCGATCTCTACTTGGACACTGTAGATTCGTTAGAGGTACACTTACAATATCATAAAGAAAACTTATACGTAAAGTGGGGTACGCAAAACTCACAAAATGATACCGATAACAATAACGGTGCGAAAGTGAAGATAGAGACTACGGTGTCGGCGCCAGCTGACTCAAGCGACAACATGATCACCAAACCCAGCCCCGAGTTCCAGCAGCGGGCCACGCCGGAGACGTCGGCGCAGTTCCCTCACCCCGCCACGCCGCAGAGCTACCACAGCGCGCCCTCGCCCTACCAGAACCCTGACCAGACCAACTTCTCACCTGGAGCACAGTTCGGTAACAACTACTCTCATTCTGGTTTCCCGCAAAATCAACATTCTGAACAAATCAATTGGGAGCAGTCTCAATACAATCAAGAGTATCACAAGTCGAACCGGTTTCACCCATACAACATGCAGGAGCGAGTGTCGCAGGTATCCTCCTCGAGTCCACTCTATGGGCAACCATTAAATCAACCGACTCCTTCACCTTCACCGAACCAATGCGACAAATGTGGTTTCGTGTGTGACTCCGCCGTCCAACTCAACGAGCACTGCAACTCGGCTCACGCGGGCGCCAGCGCAGCTCCTACGTCCGCGTCGATGCCATTTCAACAATATGCAGGAAAGCAGTATAACAACTCGGGCTACCAGAATGAAAATACTAAGGTAAAAGAAGAGCATGAAGAATCGTCTGATATTCTAGACTTAGATTCTCAAAAAGTAGTTTATCAAGGCAATGAAGGTGAACAGCCAACGGCGTCTTTCGAAGATACACCTACTCAAGGTCGAGAAGTTAACACGCGCACAGTGCCAATGATGCCATGGGAGACGCAAAAGTTATACAGTAATCCTCAACTTAACGGAGATGTGTCCCTATTTAAAGAACAAAAGATGTTTGCCGAACAAAAGGCGTACCCATCGGAAGCAAAAATGTTTCATCCCGAGCAAAAGTTTGCTTATACTCAAGACAAATTTCTCGGCGTACATCATGATCAAAAACCATTTATGCACGTCGATCAGAAAATATATCCAGGTGTACAAATGCCTCCACTTGGCGATTATTCGGGCCCGGTAGCATCTTCGAATCCCGATATGAAGCCACCTTATCGGCCATACGATTCTCCGGCAGCACCACAAATCACCAGTACACAACCAGCTAACCCCACATCATCAACCCTTCCTAGTATTGGGGGTAAAGGGGCGAATTGGAAATCAAACGAGGCCAGAAGACCGAAGACGTACAACTGCACGGCGTGCAATAAATGGTTTACTAGCTCCGGTCATCTAAAAAGGCATTATAATACTACGCTACACAAGAATGCCGTCAGGTCATCGGGTCAGCCAGACCCGGCGACGATGCCCATCTCCAGCCATCATCACCCGAGCCGCGAGATGTCGCGCGCTCAGCAACAGTCTGCAGACTCCAACACCCAGAGCCCCGTCCCATCCGAGGACGGCCGCAGCGTCGACGAAGCCACGCTCCAGTCACCCTACGCCTCGCAGAACTTTGATCGATCGCATCGGGTCGCCGCCATGCAGTCCAAGTCACCGTACACGCATCTTCAACAGGGTAATTTAGATAATAATTTCAGTAATAATCCTTTAGCAAATCACCCTTTACAGCATCAGATCGGGTCGCATCCGTTAAATATAGGTAGTCAACCGCCGGGTATAGGTAATCCAAACGATAGTAATCACCAGTCGTCAAAAGGTGTAGCAATATCAACGGCAGGGAATCCCCCAAACGGGGAAGCAGGTCCCTCTGTTTCTCAAAATCATCATATGAGGGGCCTGCTATCAGTGTCAACCAGCAATATTTCAACTCCGGGGCTAACTCAGAGTACGCCGGCGCTTACGGCGCACACTCTACCTCCGTTCAGTCATTTGGGTGTCAACCCGTACAGCCAGAGGTCTACGGATCCTTTGGGGCCTTCGGTTCCGGACCCCACGCACACTCCTTTATATTTGGGTCAGAATTTTCAGCAGACTATAGCACCGAGCTACCCAAACGGGATGGCCCCCCACGTTATGGATATGGCTACCAACAATCTGCCTATAGCCAATCCGGCTACTTTTGGTGAATCCACACCGGAAGAAGTCGAAGTTATGGAACAAGAAACGTCGAGCGAGCCGGCGGGCGGTCGCCTGCCGAGCTTCTCGCAGCTCCAGACGCAGAGCTTCAGCGTTTATGTTTCTAACTATATCACACAGCCTAACGTGGGGGGTCAAGTTGTAGCTGATGAGTCGACCGCTGGTTATATCATCGTCGACCCGGTTCACTCAATCTTACAGTACAACAGTCCTGATATGCAATATGATCAAATCGTTGATTACGACTATAACTTCTCGCCAAGAAAAGTCAAAGGCGTTGAAGAAATCGATTACGACCCGGAACATACGAAAGCGTATCCGTACGGCTTCGCAGTAGAAGGAAAAACTATAAAGCGCGAAGTCGATATGTTACAGACGGATTCGGGAGAACTTCAGATTATGAAAATAGAGGATATTATGGACTACGCGAATAAAGAGAACTATGGGACTCAAATGAAGTCCCCGGCTAGCCCAGAGAGTGCTAAAGCTGAGAACGAGAGCCGAGGGTCGCCGGCGGTGTCGTCCACCGTGTCGAGCACGCCTCTCGCAGAGAGGAACCAAATGAAAAAGACGTCTGCGACCACTGTGCATAAATGTTACGAGTGCGATAAGCTATTTAACAAAGGCTGCTATCTTACGCAGCATAATAAGACATTTCACTCGGGCGCTAAGCCTTTCAAGTGCATTCGGTGCGGAAAGCGTTTCTCAGATGACGCCTCCTACGAATGGCATTGCGTAAAGCACTCTGACAACAAGCCGTTTAAATGTAACGAGTGCCCAAAGTCGTTTAACCACAAGTCGGATCTGCGCCGGCACATGTGCCTGCACTCTGACTGTAAACCATTCACTTGCGACCACTGCGGCAAAGGATTTATTAGGAAAGATCACATGGTCAAACACTTCGGCACTCATAAGAAAAAAATACGTTCATCGTCCTCACCGACGTCGTCATCGTCGGTGTCGTCGACATCGGCATCTCCGACGTCAAACTCGCGCGCGCTCAACGCCGCTTTCAACTGAGCGTCTTTAAGCAAACTCGGATTCACATATCATTTCGTATTTGCCGATAGGTTGTAATTAGTTTTGTTTTACTTAGACTCGGTAGTAAATGAAGAGCTGAGGTTCCGCCGGGATATTTATTTAGAACGCGATTTATGTTTGTAGGGCGGTCGCGGCGCGACTCCGGCGCACGCGTTCAGTTCGCAGCTCGTTTTTTGTTGTTCATTCAACCTAACCTTGCGTCCGGCCGGCACAAGGTGACTTTACATGCCTGGGTGTCTGGGCGCTAAACATATAATTACATGACGTTAGAGTAATCTACGATATCATTTAGATCGAACCATATCATTTTTACATATTGAATACGCAAAAAAACGTAGAAGTAATTAGGTAAAGTAAATAACGTCGTTTTATTTCGGAAATATTGGACGCGACGCATCACATATCTTATTTTATTGTAAAATATTATGAACTGTAGGAAGGTTTTTACTTTAGTTAAAATTCTATGTTTTTCATATTATGATTGTTGAAGTTTAAGAATGATGATGTGTATTTTGGAAAGTATTTAGAGTAATTTTTGTAAATATTGGGACACGATTGCCAGACATTTATTTTAAGTAGGAACTGGAAAATACAAATCGTACGCCGGAGAGAAGTGTCATGCTTTAATTATACGATGGGTACAAATTGAAATTTCAAATGGTATAGATGAATATTGCCAAAATATAGGTTTAATGGCAAACTTTGTAACGATGATAGGTCGAGTAGTGTAAGCGGAGGAGCCGCGAGCGGCGCGCGCGCTAGCTGCGGCGCGCGGCGTCGCCCGCCCCGCTCGCGGCTCGCGAGGTGCGCGCGCGCCTCTGCTACCTAGCTATTTAGCGTTTTTGTTCTAGGTGTAAAATCTTCTATTGATTATTATTATTATTATTACAAGTATTGATATTTTCCCGGTGCTTCCTATTATTATTTTGTCTGTTGACATTTGTTTTAATATTGTAAGCTAGTTGACTTCTTTGTTTAACATTCTGAATTATTTCCTAAAATGATTAATCTAATTTATGTCCAATTAAGTTACCAATACGTTATTTGAACGAATTTAGTTATACATTCCTGTTTCGTTAGTGGTAGGAAAGTAGTCTTCCTAAACGTTGCCAAATTGATTCCGCCAACTGTCTGTTGCGAAACGATTAAATTTTTAATATTTTTTAGCTTAATGATAATAAAATTCTCTAGCAATAATTTAATATAGTAACTGTAAATGTTTTTTTTTGTATAGTATTAAATAAAACGGTCACGATTATTGATTTATGTATTGAACAAGTTATAAGGGAATCATGAATTTCTTGTAAATAGTTTTGTGAAACAGCGGTAATTACGAGATGGACATATCAAGGCCGCCGTGCGCGCGCGCGGCATGTCAGTGTGCCGGTGTCCCGGGCGGCGCGCGCGGCGTGCTCCTGCGCTCTGCGCTCACGCCTCGCTCCGGACGGGCACACTGACATGCTGCGCGCGCGCTTCCATATCATGGGTCGATCCACAAATCTAATATCAAATAAAATTTACCATGGAATTAGAATGTGCAATATAAACATTATATCGACTTAATTTTTGATAATGTTTGTATTTGAATGTTGATTATATTGCAGAAATATTTTTATACACATAGAATTACACTAACAACGTTGATCTACCTCATCAGCGCATAATCATTATTATTAATATACATTTAAATATAATTGGAAACCGAGAACATATTATATGATAGTACAATAAAGCAATAATGTTTAGCTATACAGTGACCAAGTTATGAACTGCTCGGACCGATATGGCCTACCTCTTAAAATATAATAGTATTAACTTTACATGAATTGTGAATCTAGTGCGACTGTCATGTGGACAGTGCCAACGCCTGTGTTCGTTCATATACTTGCCAATTTACAAACGTGACACGAAACCAGGCTCGCACGAATCAATATATCAATATTTCTGATAAATTATTATGCTGTTGTGAGAATTACTACATAAAGTGTTATATTGTTGAGAATATTGTATTACAGTGAAGTTTTTTCCTATAGCAATAATGTGTGAAACAATATACGAAACTTAACTACCTCAAGTAACGAGTAATAGGGTTAGAGTGTTGTGAGAGCGGGCGGAGCGGCGGCGCGGCGCGGCTGTCCCTTGTACCTCGTCTTGCCTTCCATGTTACGTTAGAGAGATGTTATGCCGCCGCCTGCGCCGCGCCGCCGCCCCGTCTCATACATATATATATTAGAAAGGCATGTTTGTCTCCCTCATACTGTTTAAAGCACATACTAGTAGTATCAATTAGATAATAACTTATGTAAATATATAATAACGATAAATTTGTTATTTATCATATTCTATTATCGTACTCATCGATAGACTTATTTTTAAATAAGTTTAACGTAGCGATTTCAAGTTTATAACAATAGAATTAAGATGATAAACTGTAAGATTTTTGTGATGACTATATTTGTGTATAATGTATTAATTTAATAATCAGTTACCAGATGATTTCTGTTACATTGAGTTGAGTAAAGTCGGAAGAGTTAAATACGATAAGACGTTGTTTTCTTTATATCTTGTTCCCTCGTCCAGTCGTGTCTGTATGTCTGTATGTCTGTGGTCACAGATATTGCATGCATTTCATATTTTTTATTGACATTTGTTAGCGTAGCGACAAAATTTAACATCTGTAGGCGACGTTTGCGTGGAAACGAGGTTTTAATGACATTGTTGGTAATCGAACAGCTTTTACTTGGAAGTTTACTTCACAGTTTCCACGGGAGCGTGGTCTAGACTATAGAGATAAGTCTTGATTATAGATATATCTAGTGTAAGGCGACAGATCTGTCACTCCGCTACGGCGAAGGCCTCGTGCTCTGCGTTGGTTGGTTCACGCTCGGCTCCGCTCGGCTCCGCTCGGCCCGCTCATCTCACGCACATTCCTCGCGCCAGTCTCGAGCGTGAACGAATCACACATGTTATTCCGATGCGAACTTTTTGTATGTACAAAGCAAAGCGATTGTAATTTTTATGTATTTGTCATTTCCCAGAATATTGGACGGGAACATAGGTAAACATTGTTTATGGTCACAGTTGCATTATGTACCCGATGTCGCTGTAGCAGTAGTGTTTGTTTCAGATCTGTGAGTTAATATAAATTTAATGTGAATATTGTTGTTTTATTTTCCACAATACCCTTGCCATGCGAATATGCTAAGCCATTTTTTTTTTGTATTATTTTAGTTTGAATGTCTATAGATTTTGGTACGGTGAGTATACTTATCAGGATTTATTACTAGTATGCCTAATTCTGTTTTGTAATGCAGTGCAAACAATTTAAGGTAAGATTTATTTGTTTGCCAGTACTAGGCAGGACAGAGTTTTGACATTTGCATAATAATATTATCAAATTACGTAATTAATTAATTCACTTTTTAATCATTTACGAGATATTATATATAGAAAAAAATAACTAAGTAAATATTATTTTTAACTTTTAGTTCATGAATAACTAAAAGTTAAAAATAATATCTGTCTCTATCATTGTCTGATAACAAACGTGTTTCTTTAAATGTTTGAAAGTAAATAGGTCGTAAATGATAAAAAAAGTGTCAAAAATAGAAAAATCATGAATAAACAAGTCAATGGATATGAACTTTAAAAAATATATATTTTACATTAAATTAACTAGTTATGCAATAGATTAGATTTAGTATTTTATGATATCCTTTTAAATGACATTCGATCAGAAAGTCTCTCTCTCAGTCTCCTTGATAACAATTGAATACCTACTCTATTTCGACGCCGTAAGGTTTAATTTTGCAGTACCTTACTTGTTGCATTTGACTGTCAACCGACCCTCTGAAAGAGGAGCTTAGGAAAAGAGGTGCAGATTATTTCTAAATCTCACTTGTTTAGGTTGTTTAGGTTCAAATCCTAAAGGAGAAAATATATTATTTTATTGTGTGTTTACTGGTTAGTTCTAAAAAAATTAAGTTGTAACTTATCCTTATTCGTTTTTTGTAGATAGTTATGTAAATACTGCTATAAAGCTCAAAGGATGATATTTTGCATACGAAATTGTGTTAACATTGTCATACATAACATGCCAACCCTACATGTTTTATTAAAAACCAGACAAACTAACATAGAAAAACATTTTATTGTTTTAAATTACTATAAACGCAATAAACATTCCATAAAATATAGTTTGAAAAATAAAATTATTTGTTATAAAATTCAGATATTAAGTACCTACTGGTAACTAAACAAAAATGCTAAATCTATTAAAATAAATAAAATATTATGTAACACATAAATCCAAAAGCTATTTATTAATTTTTATTATAATAATGAAACCAACAACGGGCCGCCCGTACAAAAGACATCAACGGGCAAGCGTTACCATATTATTATCACAAATATAAAAATAATAATTTATTTACAAATGATATTATTTATTATAGTAACAAATATATAATAAGTATTTTATATTCTTTGATCAACATTTATTAAATTGTATATTATAAATAGAATCCAAATTATTTTGAAAGACCTGAAGTGATTTATGAAATTTATAAAAAAAAAATATCTAATTTATTAACGAAGTAAATAATTGTATTTTTCTTTTATTGCCAGTTCTAAGTAACCTTAAATTAATAAACATTATAATTATATGAAATACAAGGAATCGTAGTTACAAAGTATTATATCGATAATAAACTACTAGACGTACAAATTAACTTTTAAATTCTTATCTAAAAGACAGATTAGCTTTATATTATAATCATACTAAACATAATACAACAATTGTAAACAAAATATTTATCTTGTTCTACAACAACTTTAATAAATAACATAGTAAGAGGTAAAACGAAACTTAAATTAGACACATACTAAACAACACAAAATAACTATTAATTATATATATCAGTAATTAAGCGTACAACAAGAGAGTGAGAATGACAGGAGGTCGCAGATCTCCTTCGCAGCAGCAGAGAAGGACAGAGACGAGAGGAGACGTCAGCCGTCAGTAGGAGATCTAGGTACCTGTTGAAAGAGAACAAAGGAGGAATAAGTATAATTGGTAAATTTATTTGTTAAATAACGACTAGCAGAATTGAATATAGTTTGGTACAAATATTCTTCATTTCGTTGAATAAACTGTCAAGTTGCTGAATAAATTAATTTTGATACAAAAATTCTTAATTTTGCCTAAGAAATTGTTAAGTTGCTGAAATTCAAAGTGTATTAGGTGAACATCCAAAATTTTAACAAAATAAGATATCAGTTTAGAGGTTGAATTTTGTCTACGCACAAAAACTTGAGAATACAAGTAGCTTACAGACACCGTACAAAATTACATACCCTTTGATAGTGCATCGTTTTGCATGATATTATCAAAACTTAAAATATTTAAACTTCTAAAAAAGAAAAATAACTTGAAAACTTCAACTACTGGATGTAGAATAATGAGTATTTTGATTAAAATTAATAAATATATGATGTAAATACAGCTATAAAAAAGGTTTAATTTTTTAAATTTCACAGTATAAATCAAAGTCACTTGTGATGTCTGTTAGCTTAGATTTTCTTAAATATATAATTGATTATAAATCAAGTTTCAGTAGTCTACAGAGTAGTTCAAGAGAAAGTTTATCAAACTGATTTAAAACAGTTTTCAGCAATATACACAAGTATATTACAGTACTAAATTTTATTCCTCAAATCATTTATCTTGACTATCTAAATTAGTTCATCAAACGCAGCTGCAGTGATTGATATCAAGTTACTCCTCACTAAATTAAACTCGATTGAGACTCGAACGTATAGCTGCATAATGCACATTGCACATAATGCATATATCACCGAGACTAAGGCCAATGAGCTCTCGCGTATCGTCACCAATGCCCTTGAATGATCGAACTGTTTAGCGCTATCAATAACAAATTACTGTTAATAAATATTAATAGGCAAAATGTTCACTGCAAGTTTTCAAATTATTTGGACTGAAATGAACCTTACTGCTTTGGAATAAGAGTGCTGCCATCTCGCAGTCAATTTTATCGGACAATGATATCGATGTAGTGCTAAAGGCAAGTATGCATTCTTTTTATTTTCACGGACTGGAAATATCGATAATCAGTACGAGACAAGGCTAAGGTCAAAAGTAACTTTTTTTGTAGACTTACTTCTTACTTTAATTATATACCTAGGTAGAAATCTGCCCTAGGTTCAGAGTTCGATTCCCGATCAGCCGCATATTGAAATAAAAAAAATATTTTTTGAAAACGGTCCAGGCGTCTTTGAAAAATCGAGTCGAATCAAGACGAATTGAGAAACTCCTCCTTTTTTTGAAGTCGGTTGATAAAACAGTACAGACGAGAAGTGTGAGAGAACATTTTAAATACAAAATCTTGTAAAACCGTCTCCCATTTCAATGAGATCAGAAAATTAAAATGAAATAAAATTAGCTCAGATGCTAATAAGATTAAGTGAATAAATTAATATGGTCTGCAAGTGATGTATTAAGTTTAATCTCTCGATCGAAAACCTTTTTCTGTTCCGTGGCGTGTCGCGGTTGAAACGTTACTTGTTTCGCGAGACACCAAATTGTTGCTCCATTTGTTACATTATTGTGTACATTTTATTATCTTTAAGAACATTCAGCAAATAAATTTTAGAATAATCTAAGGAATAGAATAGAATAGAATAGAATAGAATAGAATAGAAAGAATATTTATTTAGTACGGAACACAAGACAACACAAAGAAATAAACACAAACAAGCAACACAAAAACAAGGTCAATAAAAAAGTAGTAATAATAAAACAAGTACAAATACACAATTTTAACGGTGTTGTCGAGCATACAGTACCAAAAAGGTCTCTAACTCAGCATATGCTAGGTGTAGTACACCCAGCGCTGGTTTTCAGTTGGAACCCCACACAAACACACGGACGAAGGTAAGCATATATATATACACATAAATATTTCTAGTTAGTAACAATAGTTAAAATACTTAAAATAACGATACAAGATAATTACAAAGTAATATATCTATCAATGCAGCTAAAGAAAAAAAAGAAAGATGTGAAGGGTAAGAAAAAATATAAAAATGTCAGATGGAGGTAATATGTCATTTGGATTGATATAAAAAGGGGAACCAGTACGATATCTAACTCTTTAACAAAGAAGACTTTGGCTCGTGAACTTCTAAGGAAATTTTGGTTTTTTAAGGAAATTAAGGGTTGTACTTTCTACTGGTTAAACGGATCTTCTTTACTTAAAGTTTAGAAGACGCAGTCGTTTGGGAGCTATCATGCGACTCCACACATAGTTTTAGTCTAAGCCTATTCTAATTTAGACTTAAAACATAATCAAACAAAGTTCTATTTTTACTAAATCTAACGTTAATGTAAACAGGACTAGAAGCTGGTATCGTTAAAGAAACTAACATAGCTTGGAAAGAGGCTAAGCAGATGAATAGATTTTTATAAACTTTAAACGGATCAAATTGAAAGAGCTTGTATTGGTTTCAGCCTAGATTTAGAGGAACCCACCACTGATTTGTCTGATCACATTGAAAAGAAGACCTTATTGCCCAAGTCGTAGAGTAGAAAATGTTTTGACCAGGAATGCAGGATGTCCAATCTTGTTGTTTCTGTGCTGAACCTTTATCTGTTGTTTTGTTTTCGAAACTAAAACCTTCAAGAACTCATAAACCACAGCCTTGGTGCACGTAAATATAAGTCTTTGAGGTAGCCTTTTTAAATAATTTCAAGTCCAATTTTTTGGCATATTTTATTTTTAAGCAATTCTAATGCCAAACTTCAAAAAGTAAAAAATAATGTTACATGTAAAAAGAAAACATAGCATACTCGTTAGGTCATTACATATTTAATGTACGTATTAAATTATTGGGTTTAATTATTTTAAGTTTTAATTGCTATAAAGTGAGTGTTTAATGATGCTTCTTCTCATGAATGTAATTCGTAACTAAGTACCAGTCCTATATTTTACACTAATTAAACATTTAGTAAAGCGTTTAGTCTTGTCACACAACAAGAAGTTCTTGCTGCAGTTTTAAATTTATAATTTTTTAACTTAAAAAGCTTTTGTCGAAGAGGCTTGTCGTATCGGTATTATAACAATAGATATAACCCAGTTTATCAACTTCAATTGTTTCATGAAATCCAGTCAAATTTGGCGTTAATCGATTGAACAAACATACACTAACGACCTTACACGAGATTGCAATGGAAAGTGGACTTGTGACGTCACAGCGCCGTATTCCAAGTTTGAAACAATTAGGAGTTCGTAGTCGTTCATACAGTGCGTGCTTGAAAGGGAACGCGACGTCGAGTGCCGCCATGCCGGCGCGATGACCTACACCGGTTTTGCTTTCGTTCGAAGGTCACAACTGAATCAGAGCCAAGTAGGGAGGTGACACACTGAACTTGCCTGCTAGGTATCGATGCTGCGTTCACGGATAGGAACGCGCAATCGGCTTTATGTATCTTTGTACAGCTTAGACCAGACCTTACTATTAAACTGTTAAGTCTATACACAAAGGCGTTCAGAAATTTTTGTAACAATCATCTTTACGTATGATGAGCTGATGATAGAACGGTAGGTAACTGGAATAAAGTGTAACACAATGATCTTTTATGATAATGACTTTTCGTTTAGTTACAAACTAATATACAAAACTAAATGAAATAAAGTAGATAAATAATAGTATATTCTACACTCGTTAACTTACTGTTTAGCATTTTCTTCCTAGCCTGTATAAAAATCTTTGCTTTCATTACCATAGGTCAGTTATCATCGACAACACGATAAAAAAACCCAACCGTGATATCGATAGTCATCGTCACGGCGCACGTCACTGACCGCCAATAACGCCGAGATTCGTTGCTGTAATAACAACATTATTTAATTGAACGCATGTTTGTGACAAACTCAATGTACATATTTGTCGAGGCATATTACGTTGCTTATTTATCTACGCCTATATATTAGGTGTTACTGGATTTCGTTACGTGAGGTTACATGATCGTTCGCCCTCTTTTTTTGGACATTTGGCTAATATATGTATACGACTGCTAAGAAAAAAAAACACTGTGGATTTTGACACAAATACTTTGCCCTATAATTGTGATACTAACATTTTGTAAAGATAAGTTAAGAGACAAATATTTGAGTCTACAACAAATAAAATATTTTTCACGACAAACAATAAATTGAAACCTTTATTTTACTTTTAATCTGTTGTGAATATATTAACTTATTTTTGTACGAGCGAGGTGGAAGACCTCGCAAGTTTACACAAAAAATAGTTTGTAATACGAACTTCCAGTCCAAACAAACGATTGCAATTAAACTTAGAATGACTAAAATAAAAATAAGGAAAATAACTTAGCATTAATAAGCATGACTTTAGATAAATACTTTGGTATTTACAAAGTGCCGGAGGCGTTCAAATCTTGTTCTAAAAACATACCTCAATTATTGTGTTTTAAATTAAAATCTTTCTGAAAATTATTTTTAAATCTAAAACTATATGATTAATTAGCTGTTGTGGCACCCGAGAAAAAATTAAACACAAATAGGTAATAGAAAAATAATGCTTATAATAGAAAAATATTGTATACCTTAGTACCCCAGATGCATAATAAATACGTAATGGAAAAATAATGCTTAATGCATCTAGGGTATTAAGGTATACACAATCGGACGCAACTCGCGTACGTGGCCTTGAATGGTCGGACGTCCGAACAGAATGTAACCAGCGTGTTATTTTGACATCCCCCGAACAATTTAAACAGCATACGGGACGCCTCCGCTGACTGTTCACTCTTTTAAAGCGTCCATCCACGGGTTATAGATGCGTCCGATACTTGCCTGAAACTTTATAATTACATCCTCATTTTTAATTTCACTAACAAAATTTTAAAGTTGATCCTAGTTTTGAAATGCATGAAATTCTGAAAATTGTACGGTCAAACGTTGGTCAGGTATTATAGTAACTTTCAGAATGAAGATGATGGGTAGGTAACTAATAAAATCTGAATATTATAAACTTAAACCAATTCAAAGGATGCTCAATACATATATTTTTTTTGTAAGAAAATATGACTAATTATATTTTGGTTAGTGAATAATATACAAACAATCATGATCTAAAATTCTTATTTCTTAAAACAACAATATAATATCTACAAAAGTAACACAATTATTAAATAGGCCTAATGTTTGTTAACTCGATGGCTAGTAGGAGTAATTTATTTGGTATTCAATTAATTTCCGGTCTCACGCTCAATGCGTTGATAACATAAATTACGTGTCGTGGGCGGACGGAGGCTTTGATGCGGTTCTTCTCGAAATTTTAACTTACATCCTTATGGTCTTAGAGTATACATAAGGAACGAGAGTGAGCCTATCAGAGTTTGAACGTAAGCACTAGTGTGAAATGGTTTTCTCGTGAATTATGTATAAAGATGGAGCTTGCCGTCTTAAAAATCCATCTAAAACACTAATATTATCCTAACAATGTCAAAACCATCGATATTTTCGTATAAATGTTTCTCGTTGCGCGAAAATTAACTTAAATGAAAAACGAAATGTACTAGGTTCAGACTAAAAACCGCTCTCGCTTGGCACAAGGGGAAACTACCGATAGTAGCAGTCTATGTATATAGTACGTCACTGCTTATGATATATAGTCTTAGATTTTGTCAACGGATTATTACATACACGTTACGTTGTAATAGTCCTAGGGACATTATAAACTGTCTATAAATTGTGAATTTGGTTGCGCTTCGACTAGGTCAAGTTTAGTGCTTCCCCTTTGTATTAGGGTACTTTAGACTATAAATTGAAGCAACTAAATAATATTTATAGTTCACAAACATCCGGTGTCATGTTTATTTTTATCGAAAAGGTGTCCTGCCTTTAGGAGCCTTTCCCTCTGTCGCGAACAAATATTCAATCCAAAACATTTGTCCCATCCGGGAATCGAACCCCCAGGATATCGCGCAGTACGACTCGCTGGTCACTGTGACCTAACCAATGAGATACTGGGAAATATCTTTTCTCAATTACGTTTAATTCACTTCTGAAACTAATCTTGAAGACGACAATGAAACAATGACAAGATTATATTTGTTTTCGCGTCAATGTAGTGCCATTGTTATTTTTATAGCTAAGTGTCTTATTTGTTTGCTGCCAATAGAATACCTACTACTGGAACTATTTAAATAGATTTGATACTCTGATAAAATATTTGCTTCTAACATTTTTAATGTAAATCTACTGAGTATAAAATAATTAGGATGAAGAGTTTGTTTGAACTCTTTAAGTGTTGTTGATTTTGGAAAAATCTTCTTGCATTTGATAGCTCATTTGTTGAGGAAGGCTTATAAGCTATTTAACTTGTCAATTCCCTTCGAAGAAAATTCATTTTTCTTCATGCAAGTGTAACAGTGAAACAGTTGGTAATTTATAAATTATTTGAGTATGATCATTAAGTAATTAACCTTGGAATAAAAACTTAAATGCAATTGTTATAATATATTAAAATTCGGAGTTTTAACACAAGAATAAGTAGGTATGTTGTATTATGTTGATGACCAAGGTTATAATAAGAGTCAATACACTTCACTGTGATGTAGATTTTGATCAATCGGTTAAACAAGTAACTTTATTTTGTTTTGTTTGATGTAGACTGTTAACCTTAGAATTATTTTGCTACGTCTTTTTTGGAAGCGTTAGGTATTTTATTCCAGTTAAATTCAAATGATGCCGCCTTAAAAATATGCTTTGATAATGTCGTCACGCATCATGATGAATTGTTTTTTTAGTTTGTGGTTATATTTAATGTTATAGCGACTGTGTCTGCGCGGCTAGCTACGTAGTGCTGGTCACCGCGCCAGTAACCGCCATGCGCGACGGGCTGCGGGTTCGATCCCCGTTTGGGATAAGCGTTTGTGTGATCCACAATAGCTTTTTTCAAGTCTGTTTGTACTTCAAGTCTGTAGATTGAATGTTTATGTGACACCCCTTTTCATATTATGTGACACCTTATATCAATTTAATAATGAACGTGCAAAATGCATTCTAAAATAAACTATAAGCACTGTGGTTTGTACATTCAAAATATAAAGCCCAAAAGACACGTTCACAAGAAAATATTTTCAGCATAGTTTTTCTATCCGCTGGAAAACCAAATGAGCATAATTATCTCTGGGAAATATGCACAAGCATGTGCGGGCTCATAGCGGTCAAAACAAATATTTATAATTATATATAATTCTTCTGTGAGTGTGTATGTCACTGAACTTCTCTCAAACGACTGGACCGATTTTGATAAAAAAAATTGTGTGTGTTCAAGGGGATCTGGGAATGGTTTAGATTCACAATTTTGTCCGCTGGACAATGTTTTTTTAATTAATTTTTAATTTATTAGTAGTTGTTGATTTTGGAATGTTTTATATTGGATCCGACAGACGGCGCTACCATCGCAGTGTCAAATTTTAAATAATATTCGAATTTTATTGTAGACAGGACAACGTCTGTCGGGTCCGCTAGTACACCTATAAAATAGACTAGTCTATATGCAATGTAATACTGACTGCAATATAATTAATATAAGCACAAATTTATACTTTAATGATTACACGTTTATTATCAAACCCATTTATATGGCTCGGTTAATCTAGTGTTTAGTGACAATAACTTCTCAGCCAGAGGTTGTGGGTTCGAATCCCACAAATCTTTTTGTGAACGTGATCTTTGGTTCTGTTTCTGGTCGTTATTTATCCATATTAATATGTGTATATTTAGAAATATATAATCATGTTTATTAAGTGTCTGTTTTCCATAGTACACGCTGTATAGTTACTGCGGGTTTGGGATGTGTGTGTGTGAGTTGTCCCTATATATTATTATTATTCTTTGTTTGTAATTGCAGTACCTAATTACCTAAAATAAATACGTATGTTTTGTGTATTTTCAACAACTTTAAACGTGCCGAATTTTATCACAGAGACACCCATTAAGCGATTGTTAACCTTTCCTTATTGAACACCTACCAATAATATTTATAACATTCAATCACGTTTTCAAGGTTAAGTTGCAAGCCTTTTTTAGTTTGCTGCTTAGCTCATTTTATTTTTAACATAATATATCACATATTTGCATAAATGTATAACATATTTATCTCTGACTAACTGAGACCCGCGACTCCGTCTACGTGTTTTTAAACGTGTCTTTGAAAAGAAAAAGTGTTATTTTATAATATACAATTGTGTGTACTATTTGACTACTCGCAATCTTACTTTTCTTCCCAAGTAACTAGTCGAAATTAGAAGGCTGACTTACAAAAAACTGTCGATATTGTGTGTCAAAAAAACAACATCGCTTTTGGTTTTCCAGAAAAGAAAACTCAAACTAACATCTACCTTGAACCTACATTTCCTATCAACAAGAACTATAAAAAACTGGAAAAATAAATTGATCGTTTGTTCTTTTTGTCGAATGCGTTTCAATATGGTATCATGCGAAGCTAATGACCGTACGTACTTGAAACCCGAGAGGTCAGTGTCGTGGTGACGGCATTGTGCTCGCCAATTATAACTTAGATATGAGGACCTGATGTATACGCCATAACTAGAATACTGGCCTGGTGGTCTAGTGGTTGGAGTCTCTAACTGCTGACCTGGAAGAAGTGGGTTCAATTCCCGTCCGGGACCAATCTTTGTGCGATGTTACTTTGGGATCAGATATCTTGGTTTGATTAGCATCAAGATATTATAATAGTATTATTATAACCTGGTGGTCTAGTGGTTGGAGTCTCTAACTGCTAAACTGGAGGAAGTGGGTTCGGTTCCCGTCCGGGACAAATCTTTGTGCGAGGTTAGTTTGGGATCAGATGTCCTGGTCTGATTAGTGTTAAGATATTTTTAATAGTATTATTATAACCTGGTGGTCTAGTGGTTGGAGAATCTAACTGCTGAACTGGAGGAAGTGGGTTCAATTCCCATCCGGGACAAATCTTTGTGCGTTGTTGTTTTGGGACCTTATGTCCTGGTCTGATTAGTATCAAGATATTATAATAGCATTATTATAAACTGGTGGTATAGTGGGAAGTGAAATATAATCTGGAGGCCGTGGGTTCGATTCCCATCCAGGACAAATCTTTGTGCGTTGTTATTTTGGGATCAGATGGTCATATCTGATTTTTCCAAAGATGTTAATATTATAAATCTGTCTACATGGTTCTGGATGAACTAATTTTAGTGTGTATCAACAATTAGTGGTTTAGGGATATCATTTCCTTCGGTTCGTGGATTTGTTTTTTTTACATTACTACCGCAGTTCTCACTCAGCATCGATTTTCCATCGATTTGTTAACCATACGAATTGATAGAACTTTAAAGACTATTTTTTTGTCATACATTATAATGATAGAAGTTGAGAAAATCATAAAAAAACACCCTGCTTTATCGGTATTCTAAAGTAGGATCAGGAACAATGGTGATTTCTGATGATAAGACTAATCTACAAATATTATGCTATAAAAGTTTTGCAAACTATTTCAAAAGTAACAACCTCTGTGCACAAAAGTATCTTAACCTACCTCAAGAATAAAAACGTTTGGTCTGTCTGTCCTGTTCAAAATTCAAATTGAAATCAGTGCTTTTAAAATGAGTGGGTTAGAATGAGCTGAAGAGATGACTTTATTATTTAATAATAATATGTAGGTACTTAATTTGTATTGATATACTGATCTATGGAGCAAGAGACATCCTGTCGCCTTATATTAAGCACCTGTCAAGGCTTACTATTATTAAAACATTTTCTAATGAAAAATATAAATTAACAAAATCTCTACCAAATAAGTTATTTCTCTTGTTCCTGTTCTAGTGAGGTTTTGTCGGAATCTTATCTAATACTTGTGGATGGTTATTTTCATAGGAAATTAGGCAGTAAAATTTTTCCAAACAATGTTTTTATTGTTTCATAAAGGTAACGTCTTAGAAACATTAAGTAAAATAACGAGTATGTATTTTACTAGTGGCAACATAAACATTGGTTCATAGACGTGGGCCCAATACCTTATAATAAGGACTTTAAAGCAAAAAATAAAATTTTCAATCAGAAATCGAATTGTGCCAGTAATCTCTCCTAGAGCATCTCACAAACAAACACAACATTCCCACAATTGGCGTCAAACCGCAAGTTTTCATTTGCAAATTGTCGAAAACAAAACATCCGACACAAGCCCTTCCTTATTTAACTTGGAATATTTAAATTTGTCCTTGTTGATGCCCTGATAGCCGCGGTCAACTAATACCTACGTAAATAAAAATCATTTGATTCGGTAAAAAAAAAACGTTCGCTTGCACTGGTGATTGGCCTTGCGGCTCCAAGGAGGTTGCAAGGGGAAGGGGTCCTTGACCTATATTGAGTCGCTTGCACATCTCACTTATTTGCTCTGCTGTTTAACACTGCGAATACCTACTCATTGTGCTGTACCTAAGTTCATACATATTGACATGTTGGTGTCACTGGCAAGTTTAATTTCATTGTTGGTACTTATTTCGTAGCATGTACCAAAAAGTTCTGTAATGTTGTGCATGAATTAACCTTGTTTCCAATAGACTTCAAAAGTAGGAATTCTCAAATGTTGAACGATGTCAATTTTTTTTTTACCGTCGATTTTTTACAATGCAGAGGTACCATAGAAATTCTATCAATATCGGCCGAGTTTTTGTTTTTTTTAAATCGGTATCTTCATTTATTTGTTGACTACTTTCGAATCTATACCGAGTTCAGTGCTAAATTGTTTGCACTATAACTAGACCTATGAGTTTTCGTCTTAGTTTCTAGTATATGTATAAAATAATATTAACAACAACGGTCAGTTTTCAGCAGGTATTTGTTAGGATTCTTCCAAAACTCAAGTCCAGCTAAAGTATATGTTTACTGAGATAGGATACGGGGAGCGAAACTCAAAACTGGTTATATTAAATTGTTCGTTTGCAATTTATAACATAAATTGCTACTAATAAATAAAGATTGAAGTTGAAAGGATTAAGGAGTCTGTGTCCAGCAGTGGGCAAAGTTGGGTCATTTGTTTGTTTAAATTTTACAAGGGGTTTACAAACTATTTTTTTTTTGTTTTTATCAATTGGCATTACAAATTAAAATCAAAATGTAGTTTAACTTTCATAACGAATGTTTAGTTCCCCTTACCGAATATTTAAAACCTTACTTTTATAAGAAACAAGTTCAAAATTGATGTTAAACATATATTACTAAAAATAGATGCTCGTAAAACAAAAATGTGTCTTAATTTAGTTGAGAAGTTCATTCCACATCGGGGTCTCACTTTCTATGCGTATTTTATAAATCTTTCATGATTATGAACTACAAATATTTCTCTTCCGATTTAGTAACTATATTGTACAACTTCCTTAAACGTCGGAAATATACAGCCTGACCAATGCGCCGTATTGTTCAGGATCGACGTTTGGAAACTGCCCGATATACCGCTCAGAGACTATTCGTTCTTAGAATTTGGCTAGTTTGTTGAATACTAAGGCTGTATTATGAGGTTCTCTTGCTTTCTTAAATGGTGCACTTCTGTTTAGCGTTTTCGGAGTGAAAGTTTTACTTATCAGTCTTAGGTGTGCATAAATTAATTTAATTATGTTTTTTTTTTTTCGATACCGAAAGGGGACACAATCTCATAAAGTCCATCTCATAAATTACATAAGGACTTTCAAGCGTTAATTGTTAACACGACTTGTCGATCACAAATCTACGTCTTTTAAGTTGTAATTAATTTTATTTATTGAGGTATTTGATTAGTTTAAAGCGAAGGTATTTATTTTAAACTAGGCAATTCTTTCCAAGCAAATTTTGGTTCGAACCTTCTGCATCTGTATTTATTTTCGACTTTAAACTCTATGTTCTCAAGGATAAGGTTTAGGTTTAGACAACAAGCTATATCATTCAGTTTCATACGTATCTATTAGTGGGAATCAATCAGGAATGAAAAGAGAATAAAGAAGGTAGGTTGTTAAGCCTGTAAATTGTGACAATAGGAGGAACATTTTAATGCACATTTAAAAATATATATATTTTCTAGTTTAATACTAAGTAAGTATCGATTCAGATAGAAAATTCTGGAGTCAGATGTTGAAGACCTTTGTCCAGCAGTGAGACAATGATAAAATTACAAAAAATATTTAGTCACTCCATCTATTATTTCTAAGAAAGATAGTTCCTTCAATAGTTTTTGATCAGGCAGAAAAAAATATTATGTATTATGTAAAAATAACGAAAAATCGTTAACGTATTCTAATCCAAATATTTTCTTGCAACAGATCTACATTCCTGTTCAGATTTAACATGCACACTAACCTACCGTACTTTTTAAACTGTTCTCAAAACCTGTTGCCCTCGAGCGCAAAACTTTCGTTTTTCAATACAATTATTGTTTGAAGTTTTCACTATGTTGACTCGACCATTTTAATAATAATTATAGTTATAATATTTTTCAAGAGAATTAAATTAAAAATTTTGAATGATGTGTTGGTAAATAACAAAAAAACAATAATAAATTGGGTCATATTTTCATCATGAATCATTATTTAACTATTCATTTCTAATCAACTGTGGTAACCACGACATTTCTAATTACGAGCGGAATTTTCCGTGACTCGTCTCCGTTAAAAATATAACAAGGCAGACAAAGGATTCCTAACTATAGAAAATCAATAAGATATTGCCCTTTATAGCAGCTTTAATATTGCACCTTATTATTCTCAACTGTCCGAAAGGTAAACGAACGTGATGATAAAAACCAATAGACTATAATTAAGTATTGCAAACATAAGTATAGTACAATGCTTTAGCAATTAATATGGCTGTCCTTGAATCTCAGACGACCTTAGGACGGGAGTTATGCATAAAGAATCAAACACTAAATTGGAGCTCGGAGCAAAAACTGGTCGGTTCAGTCAAGTCCACGTGTGACGTCATCGGGCCGAAACTCGACCGCTTCCGATCAAAGGACATTATAGAAAACGACAGCAGACTAACTGTTGATAGTCAGAACCTAATAGCCACAAGGTTGAAGCGTCTGGAGCTTACTTTTTGTTTTTTAAATTGCTTTAGCGAACACTATCTTCTTTTGTGATTTCGTTTTCGATTTTACTCGTTAGGTTTGCAAGGCACTTAAGCAATTTAATGCTTAGGTTTGTATATTTTAAGAGAATTTAGATGTCTTATGTAACTGTTCTTCTATGAGTAGTTTTTTGACGTTGGCAATTTTTTTTGGCAATTTGGCAATTTTCCAAAAATACTCCCTTACCCAGTTTTGTTCCTTGCAAGGAACTGTCATCAATCGATTTTTGCCAGATAAATCGCTGGCACTTTTATTCAACTTCACAGTAAAATAATCTACTAATAAAGCCATTTTATAGTCACACACTAGAATAGAAAATAGCTAGTCATCATGATTCTGAATCAGAATTTACATATTATGTTTACAAAGTAATTTATGACATAAAATTTCATTGTGGGACAGCAGTGTTTAACCTTCCATTCCTACATATGAGCTGTCCTGTCTAGCCATACTTATGCAAAACGATTAGAATATCAATTCTTATAAAAATATGCCTATGATCTTGGGTGTCCAAAAATAGCACTTTCGACATTCTGGTAGGCTTTTTAAGTATTCAATCTGATATTTATTGGATTATTAGTGATAAGTATTCGATAATTTCCGGCAATGTGTGGTCACCGCAAAAGTGCGTTGAGCTGATTCTCAGGATTGAAAATGGGGTGACCATGAATTATTTCAACTAGTGTTTCATAAATTTTATAAAGTTAAAATATAGAATTTACTGTATTATATTATTTGCTTTATTTACTTTATTACTAGTGAAAAGCGTGACTAGGTTCATTTCGATTTACAATCTAGAGTATACGTATTTAGTTGAAATTAAAAAAAGACCTGAGCCTATCTGAATTCTAAGACCATTTTAGATATTGTAAAGCCATATTTTATCATCTTCTATAAGTAACTAGAAGACCAAACGTTAACTTTATTGGTGTACAAATTAAGTAGGTTTGAATGAAAAATTTGCGGTCACCCGGTGGATGCAATAGGCGAGTTGTTGATAATTGTAAGACGTCCTCCGTGGTCGAGTGGCGTAAGCGCCGATTTTGATTGGTCCCGGGTTCGATCCTCGGACGGGTCAATGTAGAAAGTCTCTTTTCTACATTGTCTCGGGTCTGAGTGTTTAAGGTACCTTCGTTGTGTCTGAACACAAGTGCTTAAATGATACTTACTTTGGGTTCAGAGCAATGTATGTGATGTTGTCCGTATTTATTGTGGCGTTCTAGGGGGGAGGGCTTTGTCCAACAGTGGACGTCTTCCGGCTGATGATGGTGACGATGATGATGAATGATTTTTTTTTATTGTGGTCAACATTTAATCCTGCCAAGTAAGAATGTATGGTGTCACTAATTTCGCAGTATTTTTCGCTTTGTTGTAAAAAACGTGTCGGTTACTCATAGGTCAGCGGTGCGAGGCCAATGTCTTTTTGTTAGTTTTTTTAACATAATTTATATGTATTGACAATGGACATAAATCTTTGTTTTATTGGTGTAAATTGTGGCTCAATGACAAGAAATATTGAACTCACAATTCGCCATAATTGTGTTAATAAAATCGTAATAACTACGGACAACTAGGCATTTCGTTTTTTGCTTTCGTTTGATAGTATACAACTTTACCGACCAAGGAGAAAATATGTTAATTAAATTAGATGTTTTACATGGAAATGTTTTGTGCAATTTGATGATTGCGTACTCTTTAAACACGAGACCTATTAATTTTCCTTAGTTCTCCTGAAACCGATAAGAATTTAAGTAGAGTTTTTTTATTTATTTGTGTTGATTAAATCAATTATTTATTTTTATTTGATTAACATTTAGTTTTTTTGTTATAAAACTTTATTAATTGATTATTTTAATAATACAGATCTTCAGCTATAAGTAAATCCGGAAGAATACCTAATAATGCTTAGGTATAATAATTAAATCTATATTTTATAAGTAAGTAAATTATTATGTTTCGGGACCATAAATAAAGTGAAGATTGATGATCGAACTTCAAAGTAATTATGATGTAGACGAAATAAACACATAAGTACTGCATAATTATATAAGATCAATCATATATCACGAATATCGTTTCTAAGTATTAATAAATGCATATAAGACATGCAATTTGTGGGTATAGGGTGCTTAAACAGTTTACATATTGTAAAATATATTTCAATGATACTTCCTCTCTTCTAAATTTTGCGTGCCCAACAGGGTCCACGATGTTTTATATATATTTTACTTACCACCTACTATTATCATTGTGGAAAGGAAATAAAAGTTTTGAGTTTGATTTTGATAAATATTTTGCTCGAAATTGAAGGATATTATACTCGATTGTTCTTATATAACACACTGGAACATAAGAGGCAGAAATAAATAGTTTTTAATTAATAAGGGCCTATTTCATTGAAAAATAGCGTTTTAAAAATTTGTATAAAACCTATTCAAAATGAGTCCTCTGGAAAGTGGGTTATTAAGTCATAAAATAAAGACCACAAGTTGATGTCCGTACTACCAACACCTCTCTTTACTGTTGAGCTATTTCCATATGACAGTTATATCATTATAGAAAAAAAAACCGGTCAATTAAAAACAATAAATTAATAAAAAAAAAAAATCATCAGATCCCTTCATGACAACACTTTTCGGCAATCTTAACGACTGTCAAAGATCTAATGAATGATCTATTTCGCAAACCTAATTATTATAGACGTTCCTAATTGCCAATTAAGGTGTACTTAAGATGTTAGTTAAAATGATATAAACTGTTAATATTTTCAAGCTAATTAGTGATGGCCTTAACTTAGTTGTACACTGAGTGGGCAAACCGTTTAAGTAACCCTTTATACTTGATAATATTTAAGTCAGACGAAACTACATTTAAGTAAGGAGTTCAATTTATGTGAAGGATATGTCATGCCATTGATCTGACAATATTCTAATATTCTTTTTCATTGCATAGAATAACTCAGAAACTAGTCCTGCATTCAATATTGACATTGAAACAGTCACATTGAGGTAACATTTGAACTCGTCACATTGTGCACATAATTGTTCGGACAGCAAACTCTAGCCGTCAAAGTACAACACCCTGTACATTAATTCTCACGTCCGCGAACATTTTATTTTATCTAACTGCATTGTTAAGAGGTTAGACAGCGCCGGTGGTCCGCGGCGTGTTTGATGCATCACCTTCAAATAACATTAGCCAATGCGCTTGTTTTCCGCGCAAATTATTCAAGACAAGACCTGTTTACGTAATTAGTAATATCATTTGTTTAGAGGTCAATACGGGATCAATGCATACTTGTGAGAAACTGAAGTAAACAACTTTTTTCTTATTCCTTTTTGTAGGTTTATCTCTAAATTGATTCAGCGTGGGAGAATTCGTTTTAGTAGATGTATGTCATGAAACCCTGCTTGACCAGTTGTTATAATATATTCTGTGTGTCGTTTGTGTGACCGATCTTTGTTTAAGGTTTTTGACTATATTAATCTAGTGTAGTGTAGATAAATACTCCAGTAATTTGTATATGTTTTAGTCTTCAGCTTTTGTATATTGGAATATGATTTCGTCTATTTTTATGTGTTTGATTTAGAGGGCATTGTCACATCCAGTATCAAAATTGGATCAAGCCTACGTTATATGAGACTAGATGAACTTTTAAACTATCGCGCTGCATGTTTATAGTAATATATCTTTAGGGCTTGACGTTTCGGCCGGTCAAGCCCTAAAGGTATTTATGCATGTACGCGCTAATCCCCGTTCTATAATATTAGGTACTATAGACTAGATAAACTCCAGAATTATAATCCGTTCGACAATCGAATCAAACCCAATGTTTCACGATCAGAAGTCGCGTTTTCTCGGACGTAACTAACACCATCCAAAATTTTATACAGCTAAATATTCCACGAAACATATTTTGTACATAATATTAAATTCTTTTTTAAGTATTTTTTTCGTCAAATGCACCGACCTTTTAAGACCCCGTCTCTGATACATTTGAAGCAATTTAGCTGAATCAAACTTAGTACTAGGATGACCATGATACCTATAGTTATTAGGACTTTTGGAAATATTGAAATGACTTTAAAGCTGTTATTGATGTTTACTAAAACACCATAAGCGAGTATGTATTAATAGGGCATGGGGCACACATGAAAATATATCATACTTTAATTGAAAAACATTAATGTTTGCTAGCTTGTTTACTATACTTACCTTCTTGTATAACAATGTAAGCCATTTAATTTTTCCTATTTAAAATTAAAATACCACTGAATATATTGAAGTGAAACTTAAGGGTGCCTTCCTCAAAGCTATGTTCAGTGTCTAAGTAGGTAACAATCAAGTCTGGCCTTGGAGTCAAACCCGACCTCTGACTTAAAAATCTATTGGCCATGGGCACTAGACCAAGACGCTCATTCTCATAACATGAGAGACGAGACATACAATTTATTTATTCCTTTGTTCTATTTATAGTTGTCAAACAAACAGCTAATCATTTTGTTTGTAAGTTTCATTCATGTTAGGCATTCAAAGTTAAATTAATTAAAGACGTTTTAAGTTAATACATTTACAAGTAATTTGAGAAAATCACCTTACAATAACAAGAGTATAAGTTATTCCTGAAATAGAAATATGTGTTAATTTTTTACTGAAGTAACTAAACCAAAAAAGAGTCACTTTATTATTTCCAATTCCTCGTAGAACGACACCTATTGACTGTACCTACCTAAAGTTTTGACACTTAGTGTGACAGACTTTAACGCCGTTTGGGCAACCAATTCGCCAAAAACGCACGAGTTTTCTCAAAACAAATTTAAGTATTAAAGATTTCTTAATCGATATTTTACTTGAATTAAGAATATATCAGACCTCTTTTCAATAAAATTGTAACATAATTTCAATTTTAATTTAATATTTGAAAACAGTTAACGATTTAGTAAGGAAGGAAAATGAAATGGAACATTATGTCTAGATGTTTATATTTTCGTGATTACCTGGACTGATTGCCATATTATAACAGAATATGTTGGGATATTCCGCTTCAAGACCTAACATAGCAAAAAAATATTTTTATTTGAATCATAGCTTAATGAACAGTTACTATAGAATTCAAACTGCCCCAAGCGCGAAGACTTTTTGAAGCAGTACTACCGCTCCGAGCGGTCAACCAAACAAAACACAAGCGGGAGGCGCACGTGACGCGGTCGACAACTCGCAGTTGCGTATTTGAGGGTTCCATAATTATTATACGGACCTGCTGGTCTAGTGTTTTGTGATCCTGATTGCTGAACCGGAGGTCAAGGGTTCGATTCTCATGCAGGGCAATTTTTTTTTGTGATGAGCAGGATTATTATTTTGTTCTGGGTCTAATTTATCTACGTTAAGTAAGTTTTTAAAAATTGATTAGTATAATATATTAATCAGTTGTCTAGTTACCATAGGCTCTGCCTGGTTTGGGATCAGATGACCGTGTGTGAGTTGTCCCGAAATCATTATTATTAGTATTCACCGTAAATTTCCGTGCAGGATTAGCAATGTAATGGTCACCCCAATCGCGATAGAAACGCAATATCGCGTGGCGTTGCACCGATGCAGTAATTGTTGCCCCGCGGCTGCACGTCTTTCAGACTCTGATTAATTATGGCTCCTAACAAATTGCAAGCATTTTGTTCAGTACCTACTTTATTACATTATCCTTGATTTTTCGTTGTTCAGTTCAGTTGGTTTCTGAAAAGATTAATTATTTATATTTTTGTACTTTTTAAGCTGCACCATTGACGTAAGCAAACATTATAGCTTCGGTTCGGTTTAATAGAGTCGCATTTGACGTTCAACCAATTCATTCGTTTGTCACCATTCAGTTTATTAATGTACTAGTATGTTATCTGATTTCAACTAAAAAGTTTCTTTATTTTTTGTGTATATCTATACAATTATATCAGTTGCATGTACAAAATGAAACTTGTGCAAAATAGCTCGACTTTACCACAATTAAAAAATAGCATGATATTTTAGAATTTTTAAGGACTGTTATTAAAACCGTGAAATAGTTTACGTCGGACTGTCCACTATCACTTTTTCTAAGTTATATTCACTTTGTCATATTAACTCATTAAAACGTTACTTAATATTGAGATGTAGTTTCATAGTTATCTAACAATAAAGCGCGTGCCGGGTACGGCGAGCTGCCTTACGCGTAAGACATGCTACGTTTAAACCGATAGCTTACGAAGATAGCATGAGCCATGCTAATGAGTGACTGCTCAAATGTAGGCGTTCTACATTGGAAGCAAATCTAAAATTAAAGGTACAATTATTGGCTACTTAATCATACATTGAAACATAACATTTATTTCACAAACTTAGTAAATTTTAACTAAATAAGGAAAAAGCTTTTATTTTTTCAAAGAAGATTTAGGTACTTCAAAAAAAGTAATTAATTCACTTAAATGCAATTTTTTTTCACTAGATGTTTTTGTAATTAAACTTTGATAGTTTTCCTACTGAAATATCTACATAATTCAAGAAAAGAGATTCAAATAACAATCCAATAAATAAAAAAACAAATCATGTGATGATTAACATAGACGGATTGTCCAATACATTTAAAAGAAAAATGGTCTTAATAAAACGCTTTAAAAAGAAAGGCAGAATGTATGGCCATTAATAATATTATCAATAGGACAGAATAGTGCGTATAATTAGTGAGTCGCGCCTCGTCCCGCTGGCTCCATTGTAGGGACAGCGCGGGCCGTGCCAACCACTGCCGAGGGTTGGGAGCACACTGAGTGAGGAAAACCCTTCTGTAAGTACCTTCTGGTTTTAAGCTTGCAGATAGTGGAATTTTTAACGTAACCAGGTGGGTAAGAACGGTCAATCATGGGGAACAAATGCCTTTAACAAACTTGGTAAATTAAAGAAAACCATGAAGCCCAAAGAAATTTATGATTCAGGTAAATGAAAACCGAGAACATCTCGTTGACATAGTTGGGCATTGCTTATATTTAACCATTACAAGTATGGTATAGGACCCAGTGTCCATTGCAAAGGGCAGCTTCTCATACAGGAAGAAATAAGCACGAAACTAGCATAGACAATAGAAATAGCCTAGACCAATTAGAAATCAAAGATTACGTACAGATTTAAATGCAAAGTCAGCATTAATATCCGAAAGTTAGTTAAAAACTTAATGAGGACGACTTTACATAACGAAAACTTACACACTGAAAACAGAAAAAATAATTGAATAAAACTACTTTTTACGGATTTTTTCGCGGTTTTAATTTTAGATTTAGGTCCCGACGTTTCGACACCTTTGCAGGTATCATGGTATCAAGGGCAGGCGTCCAGGGCCTAAATCTAAAATTAAAACCGCGAAAAAATCCGTAAAAAGTAGTTTTATTCAATGTCTAACATTCGCGTAAACCTAAGAAACCAATAGAAAAAATAATCTCACCATGTCTCAATATTCACCTGACCAGTTTTCTCTCATTGCACCACCATCCTTAGTGGTTCGTGTTACCCCCGTTATTATCTAGACCGCCAGCGATTTAGCTCACTTAGGTACCTCAGCCATTTTACACGCTAGAATACTGAACTCTCGAATGCGCATAGCAAAAATTGCTGAACAACAGTAAAACAACCAAAGTTTGATGAAACTATCGCAATAAAAAGAGCTGCATTTTAGAATTTTTAAAATCGTGTTGTTAATGCTATTGCAGTAGATGCTCTTTTCTTTTAAAAGTTTATGAAAGTTAATGTAATGCTTTATTAAGCTGCAAAATAGACGACTTGTCTTGCTTTGCAATCCACACCAGGGCTTAAGTTTTCTGCATAATATCTGTTTTTCTCTTAAACGTTCACAAATAGCCAGAACACCTACATTGAGTCCTGGAACAAGTATTTTCTAATCAATCTACTTTTTCCCTAACCGATAATCTGATAAATGTATTTTAAAATTCTAACAACTTTCCAGACTTCATCATACTCCCTATTATGAGGAAGTATACCTACCTACTTACAGAAGGATATGACGATAATCTCAATACGAATTTATGACGTAATAAGTACGTCATTAATCCTTATTTATTAAAAATCGCTACAAGTGCTAAAGGGTGTGATAAAACGTTGTTTGACATGAGCGATAAATACGTCTAAGTTATGAAGCGGCGCAAGTGTTCGACGTCAAAGCGAAATAAGACGTCCACGTGACGTACGTTTTGACGAGTTTTGGAAAGAAGTACGTCACGATTTTCCTTTCCTTGTTTTTGTTTTGATTTCCAAAAAAACTTTTAGTTACATAAACATCAAATGAAGAAAAACTTTACTCGGTCAATGAACTGGTAAATTTTATATTTTAATTAAAACTGTAAATGTTTAAGCCATTAATTTTGTTCGATATTAATTTATGCAACGAACTAAAAAAGCTTTATTTGCAATAGTCTAGGCCTGATGAAACTTTAATTGTATTGTATATAAAACCGAGAAAACTATGATTATATATTTTTTTTATCCATTCAGTCAATAGTATTGCAATCGTTGATGAATACAATATAATAATCCAGCCTATAAACGTCACACTGCTGGGCACAGGCCTCTTCCCATATAGAGAAGGCGTGAGCATTGATCACCACGCTTGCTCTCTGCGGGTTGGCGATTTCAGATCCCAAATTTTGGAATCCAGGTTTCCTCACGATGGTTTCCTTCACCGTTCAAATACAATATAGGAAATCACAAAATAATCAAATTCTACACGTAGTTTCATAAATTAGTCTACATCATTTTCCGACTTAATAAATAACACACCACTAAATGAATACATAACAATAAAATTATAACCGCAAATTTATCACTGCACATTAAAATAATTTAATGTAAATTACGACGAATATAATAGATGCTTTAAAAATAAAAAGACCACCCCAAAACAGCACTGTTAATAATAGACAAACAAATGGTCTTAAAAAGACATAGAAAAGGACAACTATATGGCAGAAACCTGGTGTGTGAAAGAGACAAAAAACCTTGGCTACAATTTGGGTGGTCGAAGATTTTTTTCATTGCAATTTATGTTCTTAACAATCTTTAAGGAAATGGTTTACGACTACTATCAATTTGAAAGTAGACAGCTCTACTTGTTTACAATGTTAAGATTTTGTTGTTACTATTGTCAGTGACAGGTCTAAGTGTCAATAGTACAGACATGTAGAATTAATTAAGATGTGATTTAATTTTTAATAAATTAGATTATCAAGAAAATTAACAACCATTTCGATTGTCCCGTGATTCACGTACAAATGTAAAGTATTTTTATATTAATTTTATATAAAGCCAGCTTTTATTCTCAATCTATGCAACCGATAAATATTATTGCTGTTCTTTAGTTTGTTTTGATATTGACACTTAATCCGGTGTGGGTAGAGCCGTCTCGTTGCAAGTCTTGCCTAAGATTAAAAGAAGGAACGTCTAATATTTCGTTTACTAGGAAAACATCTATCAGAAAAATAGTCAGGAGAGTCAGGAAACTACGTTTAATGTTATAGTAAACTTACTATAATTACTGATATTTTCATCGCCAGATAATTTTATTCGAATCAATATCGATCTATCTATTAAGCCCGTGTTGACCCACAGCAGGGCAAAGGCGTCCTTCTATTTAGGATTTATCTAAATAATAATATTTTTTCAATTTATGACTTTTCTTCAAATAATAAAAAATTTGAATTTTATCTCTCGAATAAAAAAATTGGTTGATTGAAAAATCGGTCCTTAGCCATTAAATACCTTTGGCCAGGTTATCTTTAACACTGAAAAATACTGCAACCGTGATACCTGCAAAACTAAACTGCTGGTTCAACAATATTTCATAGTTATTTTATCAGCAGTTGACTTGGAAGAGAACGTGCCAAATGTACTCAAGCAGAATACAATTATGTAAATCGCTGCAGTGAACTAACTTAACGATGTATAAATAACCAGGTATTATACTTCACAATCGTAGGGAACACGATAAAATTGTGAAGCGGACTAATAAATGTAAATTGTCTAATAAATTGACTAACTATTTTAGGTTATTGTATTATTCGGTGATTGCCCTTTAGGTAGCTAGGTTTAGGCACAATACTAAAGACTAAAAGCCTTTAGGTTGATTTAGAGGTGGGGCAACGTAGACTAGTGTATCAAATAGTATTATTTTTTATATGAATTATGATCACTAAGAGCCAATTCATAGTAATGTAAAAACTAACGCTAATGCTTCACAATCAAAAGTCGAATTAATTTGGTTGTGAATTGCTAAAATATGAAGGTTTTTTATATCAGATTTTTTTTTTCAATATATTGTTGGGTTAAGAGTGAATTTCATATATCGACTTTCAGATTATTTATTGATATTTATTTTTTACATGTTTGTAGAAAACTTATAAACTAAGCCCCACGAACCGCAGTAATAGTTTAACTGTGGGGTCACTGAGTCTCTACATTACTTACATTTATTTGATACTTCATACTGATAGTTAATTTTACAATCTTCTTAAATTATATTTCAATCCTTCAATGCGTTTTGACTTTACCCTAAATTAAGAAATATCCCTGCCGTTAACTCATAAAATCCTTAAAACCTATAAAAAATATTAGTTATTTATACATATTAAATACAAAATAAAAATAATAGTGAACACATAACCGTAACGCAAAGGCAAACATTTATTCAGGTCAATATAACATGGATAGTAATTAACATAACGCAACATGTGACGTCACACACGCTACGTTTCTCCGATTATCATTTTATGGCCCATGTATTAGCAAGCTGCTACCATTAAAACATAATTTTAATATCGCTGATATTTAAAAATATTGTCGTTTATGAATATACCAGGTTCATTCAACACAAAAAAAAATTTCGTGCAAAAAAAAATACCAAGCTTTCGTTGATGTAATTTACTGTATATTTTGAAATAAATAATTATAATTGGCTGAAAATTTAGATAAATTATTAATATTATGTTTTTACTTGAAAGTACCAATATTTCATGATGAAATCTTTAAATCTCTAAATATGTGATGATTAATTAGTCTGCGATGCGAAACTGATATTTTTTTAAACTGACTTGACACTAGATTTTCTCTTCGTCCCTTTTGCCAACATACCCTTTCGATAACACTCTGTATAAAGTCCAAATCCAGCTAAAAATACTCAGCCAAAAATATCTTCAAATCGAAGTCAGACACAACACACGACAAACAAGAAATACGTCATAGTATTGTTATGTTGGCAATAAATATTGGTTACACATAAACGTATGGCGTTCATATGTCGGAGTCTCGAGGGTCTAGCATGGGTCTAGACCGTAAAAACCAAGTAAACCTGAAGTGGGACACCTTGTGTAAGAATTATGAGGATTCGCACGCTATAAGGCTGCGTCCATAGGATTTATGGTCTTACGTAGAAATGTGTATAGAATTTTTATTTAAAATCGTTTTTTTTTGCAAATTGACAACCCTATTTTTCCAGACTCAGTTTTAATAATCCTGGATGTTTAATAATTTTGTGTTCTGTAAAAAATAATAGTCAATTATTTAACTTTTTATTCTGCGGTGTTTAATGTGTTGTCCATGGTGAAGTCTCACGGTAAATTAGGGTTCTTTGTCTATTAAGCCTTTGATCTAAAATTATACTTAAAAGCAAAAATCGAAATAAGCGCACGATACAATAATATAAAGTTAATCAATTAAGGCCTACGCGCTTCTACGAAGTACTGTAGCAAAATTGCTACGAAGTCAACGTAGCCGTTAAATTATTTTCTTCATTATTATTTCTTAGTTTAATGACGGTCGTCTGTTAATTTAATTTCGTATCATTTATTGAGACAAACCTTTTTTTTTCTGATAAATAATTGAATGTATCATTAATAGATTTCAGACACGGTCTTTCGATTGGCTAACCATGAAAATCCTATTAATGATTGTTTTATTTTCTTGTGCATCATGTTCCAACAAAACACATCGTAGGATTTTGTGTTATATTATTACTATGTATGTTGTAAAGCATGACACACAAATTAATTCAAGCTTGTATTCAATACACTACAACACAGCCATGACTAATACACCATCCATTTTTTTATTACCATAAATCACTGATCAATTACATTTCCCAATTATAATCACGCACAACAGGTGACATAATTCACAATTTACCTACACTGTTTAGCTTATGAACGTGCCCTTTGGTATTAAGGTACTATTATTGTAGAACTTGGCGCTAAGGCTCGCGGTAGACGGTGGCGGGCCGCGCTTCACTGAATACGTACCTCCGTGGCTCGGGTAAACTTTCTCATAACTAATTTTATTTGATACGCGCTTTCTCTTTTGTTTTTAGACTTTTGAACATGATTTTTTTTCATTAGTAGATGCTCATTTTTTTTTCGGCATGTGCGATTTTTAGAATTGTAAATAATTGTGTTGTTTTTTTTTGTTTTTATTTTCGCAGTTGTACTTTTTTTTGATAGTGGCATTTTTGTTGGCTGTTTTTTTTGCATGTGCGATTTTGTACTATAAATAGTTCAAAGTTGTGTCATTTTTTTCCGATTGTTTTCTTAGATGCTCTAATTACATTAAAAAAACCTTTATGGTTGTTGTTTTTTGCATGTGCGATTTTTATTATAAAAAGTTTGAAGTTATTCGAATGCATTGTGTTGTTTTTTTGTGAAGTGTTTTTTAAATGTTTGCTTGCTTGCATTGATTGGATGGTTATTAAGTTCGTCAGAGATGACAGGTTAATCACCTGTCAAATTTGTTAATTTACCCGTGTTCATCTTAGCTAGAAACATAAAGGTCGTTGTTTATTTATAAACTTATTGTTAAAATGTTTAGCATAACAAAAAAAAAAACATTGAATTTTGGAATTACAATTGCATGATTTTTATTTAGAATACTTTTTATGTTGCACCAATTAACACATATTAATTTAAGATGTTTTTTACGTACTTGGCGAAGCATTATCTTTTATTTATTGTTCTACCGTTAGGGGACTATCGATAGTCAAAATACAAAAGCTTTGCATGAAGATTTATTAGTAGATATTTAAACTATTGCTTACTGATTCTATACCTAGTATAATTATTAAATTGTGACATCATAAATACTTAACACCTGCCTGTAAGTCAAAGTAAACCATTTGCAGATCAATTTGCGACTAATATATTTCACATAGAAATCGATTTTAATGCCTCCAAGGTAAACATGCGTATCGAGCGGCCCTTTGATGTCAACAAAGGCGACCGACAAAGGTGCCGCTCATCATAGACTAAACTATTGTTAAAATTAACTTTACTGCACCAAGCGGCAGTTAGTCGCGTATTTAGTATATTTTTATTGTTTTAGTAGTGTGCAGTTTTTTGGGAAATAACAGCGTAAAGAAATTGCGTATATAACTTTCTATGGGGGTGTAAAAATGATAAAACATTAAACATTTTTGGCGTAATACATAATGGTGCTGAAATATACCATTTAATTAATTTGAAGGTTAAGCATTTATTTTAAACAAAAAGGAAAAACTAGCAGTCCATACTTGACTCATTTTGTTATGTCACAATTAGCAGAAAATATGAAAGAAATAAAATAGGGTCAAATCACCCTTTGTATACGGAACACAAAAAAGGAGGATCACTTTAAATAATAAAAGAAGCGCATGTATTGAAAACTATTCCTTGCAAGTAACCCTATAGTATTGAATGTAGGTAGGTATTTTTAAACTAAAACTAACTGTGACTAGATTTGGCAGCAAATACTTAAACATTTAATATCGAATTTAAAGACGTCAATTTTAGAAAGGTCATGTATTTGTTTTGATATGTTTATTTTAAGCCATCTAAAATTAAATCTAAACAGAATAAGGAACTTTATTTGTGTCAACAAAAGAAAACATGTCACTTATATATAATTGTATTTTTGTCCCACATCACCAATTGTACTATAATCAGCTTATAATTTCATATGTGAGTACCTTCAAGGCTTTTATTATTAATAAACACGTAACAAAGAATTTCTACGAACCGAAAGGAAAATGATTCTATACGCCTCAAAAAATACTACATAAATAATATTGTAGGCGTGAATTTATATATAGCACAATGAAGCAAAAAGTGGTTGATTTTAATACATGAATATGTTTGAATAGATCATTCAACACATTGTTATATATTTATCAGACCGACTTCACACGAATATTCAGGAAAGTTAAACGTATTTATTTAACCGGAACATCAGATATTTTTTAAGCGATTACCCTTATTTAAGGATTGTTATTAAATCCTAAATCTAAAATTAAAACCGCGAGAAAATCCGTAAAAAGCAGTTTTATTCGATTGTTATTAACTTAGATAATAATGCATTCTGTTACACACAAGCTTTAAATCAGCTATGCTTAAATTCCTAGCGAAGACAAATTAAACAAGCCCAAATACAATAGGGTTGCTTTTACATACTACCTATCCAAACTTCGTATCGAAGTTACCAAACCGTCTTTTAGCTTCATCACCAGAAAAGTTTGCAAACCACTATGTTATATTATCACTAAACTAATTAAAATATGCAAAATTTCATCCAATCGGGTGTCAAGAAGAGGTTCGGAACTCTTTGATAAACACACGAGTCCTAAAACAAATGCCAATCAATCAATCGAACTTATTATCCAAGCTCTCGTACGCAATCCAAGTAGAGTATAGTTAAAAACATATCATTACCTTATTCGGAGTAGGTTTCGTGTCCCAATCAAATAAATCACTTCTCATATCGTGAACTTCACAAATACGTGTGTCGATATTGATGGGAGCACCTAACCTATGTTGAAATGGGAGTTGAACTCGCTAATCTATTGTTTACTAACGGAGCTTTTATTACGGGTTTATAGTTTAAATTTTAAAGTTTTAAATTATTGTATAGCAGTTTTAAACGTGTCCTTCGATATAAAACTGTTTTGTTCTTTTGCTATAATTATACTTAATATTATTTTTTTATTATTGTAAATATCTTAAGATTAATTTTTAATTGTAATAATGTAATTTTATCCCTTTAAATAAACAATATTAAAAGTAAGTTTGGAATACTTGAACGAAGCTCATTAATTTAAATATTGCAAGTAAAATATGGTTCTATCGACTTTAATTCATAGAATTAAAGTATTTTGCAATAATATTGTGTCTCTAATAAGTATTAGATTGCCCTTTAAAACTACAATATGCAGCTACGATAAAATATAAATATTAAAATACAGACAAATACAGCTAATCATTGAATAATAGAAGTACCTGTAGTCAAGGTATATTTAATAGATATATAGGTATATATAATATATAGGTAGCTTTCAATTAAAAAGTATTCATAGTATTGAGTAGTGACCAAGAAATCTGATACGATCCAAAGTAGGTATACCCTATTCAAAATTAACAATACAAAAGTATCGATAAAAATCCTGTAAAAGAATTCCGGTCAACCCTAATTAGAATGGTCAATTGCATTTACAATGTTACACAATATGCGGTGAAGAGTACAAATGAGTTAATAGTAGATTAATCTCATACAGCAACTTTCTTCAATGTTAAATGTCAATGGTAACAAGTTCCTGTCCTATTTAAATAATTTGTAAAGAAAACCATCATCATCTGAGGTTAGGGTTGACCCTTTCCGGAACTGTGCAGGTATGTAACGACTTCGGTCACTTTAACAAAGTATTTGAACCACGTAATTCAAGTTACAATTTTAATTATGTTCATGCAAATATTTCAAATTATAAAGAGTATAAAGTATGTAGTTTTTACTGTTGGCCTGAATATGTTTTATAAAACTTAATTTAAGTGTGTCATTTCCCTTTGGAGTTAACATACACGTGCTCAAACATGTAACACATAATTTCGACTTAAATAACTTGCACAGGAATTAATAATTTTTAATAAATCCGACACGTTCTATTTAAATTATTATTTGTTACAAATTGTGCACCGAATCGTCCATTGAAATATGTCTTTCGCATTCAACTCACTAGTCGGTTGTCTGACAAACAATTTGTGAAAGAGACAACGCTATACACTGACATGAGACGGAAAATATAATTCCCACAACGATTACCTTCACCTGAGATTTGAAAGGGATGTTACTTGTTAGGGTAGTTTCAAAAGGACCATATCGATAAACGTAAAAGTTCCTAGTCTGAGTTAAACTTGTCCGAAAGTATCAGTCGCATACAAGTTGTTTGTATATGAACTGTAGATAGTCGATAGCAATCAAAATTTCATCGACACCGTGTTCAACGATAAACATTTTGATACTTTTTTATTTTATAAATAAAAAATCTAAATCTAACCTTATTTTGAATCGCTTTTGATCAGTATATGCTCACTTTTGAATTGGTAAGGTTATGGCTACTATACTACAGCTAAATAATGAGCTACGACAAGATTCGATTCTTGCATCGATATTATCGATGTAGGTCTCACAACATCACTATTAAGAATGCACCTTGACAGCACTAAGGGAAGTGTTTTTTTAATCACATCAATCTTCACAATATATCATCCCTTTATTTACTCTGCGTCGCTACATATTCGCGCAGCCGGCTTTGTCTGGTCTGCGATGGATTTTAGGGCAAGGGGTCCAACTGCCGGTGTACGTTCTATAGAAATAATCACAATTGATGCACGACTCATGCAACGTCACAATAAATGATCTTAAAGAACAATTTGTTCATTATGTACCATGGGAACTTTCTTAAGTAATAATCTTGTGCAAGATAAATAACTGGTTCGCTTTTTAAGTTTAACTGGTTTTTCGATCAGAGGAAATGCATTTGCTCCCTATCTGTACCTAAAAATATACATTTAAAAGGGCATTAATTCCCAAAAAATATGTACCTTTGTCGTTAAAACTTTATGTACAAATTTGTAAAATGCGTGTCCAATTAACAGCTCTGTAACCAATTTCTTCATTACGAAACAACCAAACTTTCCGAGTGTGTCCAAAAATTGCATTCGTATTTTCAATAGATATAAATCAAAGAGCAAATTGCTAATACAATACTGGGTAGGCGTGGCAGCATTTTGTTCCTTTTTAAGTCCGGGGGGTAAGCTATTGTGATGGTAATCGGCAGCGGCCTGAAGATTAGGATGCGGTAGTAATCAATACCTTTATGTTCTGACCTGCTTTTGTTGGGTGACCCAGTGGCAGGTTGCATTGTACGGTCAGCTCGTGTGGACAGGGTCGTGTGTGCAAGTGGACGCCCGGAAGGTCAATTTGACGAGGTGAGGTGAGAATCTGATACGGTTACTTTGAATTGAATTGTTAGATGTTTGGTTAAGGGTTCGTTTTAGAAAAGTTTCGCATTTTCAAGGGGTTTTCAAAGCTTTAAAAGTTTTTTAACACGTGTAGGTTAGTGTATAATAGATAATGATAATATGTGATTGTTTTATCTTAAGACGAATTATCTATCTATAGTAGCGATAACGATTTTGAGATAGTTGGTATGCATGCTTCTCGGAATAAACATAAGTGTTAAAGCTCCAATAATCATAAAACACTAATTACCACACAACACATTTAAAATGGCTAGTTACTAAGCAATGAAGAATTCTCAAAATTTAAGCTGCACAGTATTTTTTGTTGAATAACAATGGTTCGCTAAACATCTAAGCTCCTTTTGTTTCTCATTATTTTTCGTTCTAAACAAACGAGGTTTAGTTCAAATTGTTAAATCAAAACATCTATACAGTTTGTCCATTGTCCATTGTTCAAGTTTGAGCTTTTCACAAAAGTTTGGAACATCTCCAAAAGTCATCTTAGAATAACACGATTAGCAATAATCGGTTTTAACTTAGAAGATAGGAATTGAATTTAGTTTTATTTGGTGTCGTCAACTGGTTCCAGGAAAAATATTTTAGTTTTATCATTTTGTGAAAAATAGATTGTTTCAACATAGACGGCAACCATTTTTTTATTTATTTTTCATGTAGGTATACAGTACTTTTTTAATAGGTTAAATGTCATGAAGAAACCTGGTTTTCAAAAAGGAATCAGAAACTTGCCAAACCAATGTGTAGGTAACCGTGGTGATCATTGCTCGTTGATTATCTATATAGGAGAAGCCCTTGGCCCAGCATTAGGATATAAATACAGACAAAATTATCAACATTTTTACGTGCATGGCCCAAAAATTTTAAGATTGTAAAAATAAATACACTTAATGTGCATAATTCCAACAAAGTTAAAGCTAATAACCGATGTGCAAGACAAAGTCACGCACTCGGGTTTGCTCACAAAATTCAACAGAAATCGTATTCGTATCGTAGACCATGCAACGTGCATTTGGCGCCTATGAGATACGTAGCTTTTTTTGAACAATTATGAAACTTAAATTCCTTAACACACCTCAATCCAAAACCAATCTTATTCTAACAGATAGAGCGCTCAAATTCCCTCAAAATTAGTAGTTTCTGGATGAAATCTAAGTTAATCGTTTTAGAACAGGGTGTTTTTCTAATCTCGCCGTTACCTGTTCAAATTTAGGGTTGATGTTTCCGTAAATGCACGCGTCCTTGTACCAGGATAATAATAATGCATTTTTTGTTATCCAAGATGTCCGTGTGCGATGCACCGATTTTTGTCTGTGTGTGCGTCTTGTCTAGCAGCTGTGCCTATTATTTTGGCGTTGTGTGCGGCTCTTGTATAGTGTGAACCTACGAATTTGATACTTTGATATTATAATAAATTATTTTTGAATGCATTTGAAAATTTGAGTGTATTTTAATAATATGCATATATCAATGGTATGGTTTACAAGAAATTGAATCCGGCAAGTTTCAGTTGTATAATCCTTCTCAATTTTCTGTCACGACCAAAGTTTCGATGTGAACTTGCGGGTTGATGAAGCCATCTTGTCATTTTATACTTGTGAAGTCGTTCCGCCATTTTCTTGACGACGTGAAAAACTTAACATTCTATACTACAAAACGCAGAACATCCAAGGTTGATTATGTTGTACACGCTAGCGTGTCAGGTTGACATTCAACTTAAAAAGTATTCTTTATAGCGGCAGGTTAGGCCCAAATGTGTATATTTTGTATTGTAATTATGCAAAACGATGATAATGACTCTGTCAAGTCACGATTAGGCCATACCCGAATTTTTCAGGAAACTTTTTGTCGCATTCATGTTTATGAATGTAACAAACTTGCTAATTTTGCCTCCAAACTGGGTCACAAGATATGGGACTGAATGTAAAAAAGTTCTAATAAGTCAACAAACTTTACTATTACAAATTTTTCGGGTAATACTTACTTTTGTTTAGAATAGATAGAAATATAATAAACAGTACAAAAGATATCAATAGATCTGTAAAAATCTTACTTGCTAAAATTTTAATTATATTCTAAATGCAGTTGCATCAACGATCAAAACTGTTTGAGAGCAGAACAAAAACAGAGAGAAACATTTTTTTTGCGTCGTTGGCGAAGCCATTCCCAAGAACATGTGGACCGCTACGTTGCTAGATCAAATACACCATCCTGCCGACATTGTAGTTCCTTTATCAATACTTTCCAAAAAAAAACCTTCTATAGCATCTGTCTCCCTCAAATTCACCATTCAAATTGCATAGGTGTGAAAGGGACGGGTATAAAGGAACATCTTCAGACATAATTGCTTCCAAAATGAATAGATGTTAAACAATAGCCTTAAGAAAGAATGACAGAATGTCCCGCGAAGTGTCTTCTGACGGTACAATTGCCAATTTGAGTTTAACACTTAATTTATTTTTAGACAATACTCCTCTTATGCTTTAAAATAATAGGTATTATTATTTTATTTTGCTTAACGCATGTCTAATTCAGTTTGGCCTCGAGACTAGCTGGTGTTTTGATATAACTGTTGAGTTAGGTCCGGAAATTAAAATTATCACACGCCTTTGTTAACCCACGTTACGGGAGTTTATTTATTCAATATTATTTTTACAGCGCAGTCAGTGTTTATCTACGTCGTTCAAAAAGTCATGAGCTAATGGTAATTAGTAAGCTACCCCTCGAGGTATCATCATATTTAATTTCCATCACGAAAGATAACAAGACAGTCTGTATTTCTTACGTTACAACAACTAACGTGAGTTCTAACTATAACTCTAATAACATGGTTATGTTATTTGAAACATGAACCGTTTAACTACAGGACCATTACGAACTACTTAAATCAAACCATTCTGCCATCGAAGTACTCGAGACAGGTAAATTTGCACGAAACAGTTGACGTGAAGTCGAAATATAATGCTTACATACGAATCACATTGTTACCAAATATGAAAGCTAATAAACCTGACGAAATATAGTGAGGGCGCTTTCTGTTCCGTGATTGTCCTTGAGAACCGCGCGTAAGCCTGACAATATTATAATCCACCACAAATATCATAAACACAGTACAATTTACTGCCCTGGGTACTTAATCACGAAAGGGGAATTAATTCAAATTGATTTGACCTTGACTTACCTGTGAAGTGCAGTTACCCCGAAGTTGTCGTGAACTTCAGATTGTGAAATAGAAGCATAGAGCATTTTGTTCTCCTATATCTTAGTGACGAAGTTATCTCTCAACATAATTAACCCCCGACACAACAAGAGGGGTGATGTAAGCTTGTGAATATATGAATATGTGACATCGTAGCTTCTAAACGAATGGATCGACTATGATGCGTTTTTTTTTTCTTTTTAGAGATGGTTGTCAACACCTGTTCTGAATTAGAAAGTTATCAGCGATTCAAAAAGATTTTTGGGAGTTCTGAAATTTTTAATAACTTAAGTTATTTTCTGCTTCTTTCTGGTCGTTCCCTCAATGCTGAGGATCGTGACTGTATGTCAATCTTCTTCACTCCGTCCGGTTCTTAAAGTTATTTTACACCTTTTGTCTTACAGATAAACAGTAATGAAGTGTGCCAGACTCCATCTTCAGCAGAGGTCGAAGGGGAAGGGTAAGCTCGACAGTCCGAAGTTAATCGAGAAGCCTAGAAGATACTGCCAGAAACGCCTTGTCAACCCTGAGCATGAGGAGGATCCAAGGTGGATCGATATATTTGAAAGGTTAATTATTTTATAATTTACGCACTCGTTTAAAATATGTCAGGTTTTCATAAATAAAAAGTTGAGTTGATGAAGATGATAAGGCGCAAATTATTACTTACATTATGTTTTGGTTTGTGAACTTATCACTTAATTTTATACAGCAAGGAACTTAAAATTAATGTGTCTAAATCACGAATGAAAATTCCATAGAGGCTAGCTACGGGGCCATTGTGTGTGACTACAAAACAGCTCGAGTGCAACTTTCTAAGGCTATTTATACACGTTTCTCTACCGGTAAGTAAATGCCGATCATCCGGCGGCACAGCATAATAGTATCTGTGAGACCTATAGGCACCGGATTGCATTTCCGAACCGGTCATCCGGCGACCGGCACGTGTGAAAAAGTAGTAAGAATCTCATCTCTCGACCTTCACAGACTTTTTATCTAAAAAGTCGGTCAAGGATAGAATGCTTCTAGACCTACAACGTTATTATTTTAGGTTCAGAAAAGGTTTTAAGACACGCTTTTTAAAGTTGTTTGTGTGTCTGCAGGGCTACATAGTGCTAAAATCACGTTGGCTTTTAAATAAATTGTCAGTATATCATAATCAACATAATAATCGTGAACAGAACAACCATGTAAAATACGTTGTGTAATCTTTTTTCATGTTAAAATATGTGTCATAAAGTATTTGTTTCTTGACGTAGATTCCATTGCAACCTGAACTATGACCACCTCACGGAAACACTCGACGGCACCCAAGCTCAACAGGATTCAGAAGACATGGTCCTCACAGTCCAAACATTGAAATTTCAAGGCGATGTCGAACAAACAAAACGTCCACGAACCAGCTTCAAATACAAGAAAGCACCAGACGGAAACAAGCACCGAATGTTCCTCAAACAAACCGTCACAGAAAATGAACTGAGTGACGACGACAGGTCATCACAACTAACCTACTACTTTGATGATTACGTAAAATATTTATACAACAATGACCTATCGAGACCCGCGTCAAGCAAATCCAGCATCTTTCTACGAGGCTTCAGCCCAGACAAGCCGCGAGAAAATAAAGCAACGCAAGTTGAAATTAACATTGATGCAACTAAAAAAACTCGTAAAGGCGAGTCGAAAACTAAAACGTTTACAAAAAAAATCCCTAAACGACAAATTAAAAATGAACTAAGAGATGTTTCTGATACTATAGATAACACGAAAGTGACTTATCAAAACTCTGGTAAGAGGAAAAGCTTAACAATCTCTCGAAACCAAAGTCCTGAAACGGTTCAAGTGATCAGAGTTGATGTCGTGTGCAATAACAACAGTAACTCCACATCGGATTATGAAGACAATAAAAAAACGGAATGTTCCACGAATAGATCTCAAGCCAACACAGATTGTATGAGTCACAGCTATTTCACAAATAAATATAACCACTTCGCGAACAGATATCTTTTGACAAACACAATAAAGTCTCTGGATGAGAATTTGTCAGGCGGGTCTAAGGTAACGCTACTTTGCAAAACTTTCAAATTATCAGACCGTATTGGGACGGGAGACAAGCAAACAAAAAATGTTGGCACGTACAGAAAATACGCAAAGTCATCTAAAAATACGAAGAAAAATAAAGTGAAAACTGAGGTTCTACGAGATATGTACAATTAAATAAGCTTGAATTTTTTATTGTCTAGGTACGTAATTTAACTACAAATTCCAAGAATAAAACCGCTTGTGATGTTTTGCAATTAAGTAGATATTTTTAAATTTTCAATTTAATTAAAAATCGTAATAAATACATTGTAATGTACTAGTATACTTATTTCATAGAGTTCACTTATATTATCATCATCTTGCGTTACAGCATTTTCCGTGTACATACTAACGCCATCTAGCATGCCGTAAGCAAACAACAACTGAGATTTGTACTGGGATGGGGAAAAAGAGTTGAGAGCGCGTATAATATATCATTAAAACATGGACCTATATATATAAATCAATTAATTAAATAGTATAAAATAAATAGAAATTGAACATTGGATATTGGAAGAATAAAAGTAAAAATATCGAAGGTATCTATGGTATGACGTATGGATTATATTATACTAAAATTAAATAATTATCCAAAGGTTACCTGCCTACCTACCTTGAAGTTATAGGTACTAAATGTGCATCCAATCCTAGGTTGTACTGTTACTGTATTTATTTTAACCCGTGAAAGAGTGATGTTCGAAGATTAACGGGATCTCTGTGGCATCGTTGCACCTAATCGAAAGGATAGATTATGGTGCTCATTTTTATGTAAATGAAAGCTGAACTAGTCGATATACTTTTAAGCTATTATTTATAAAAACATTTTCAGTATTTTGAAAGACATCAACATATTTTTGAAATTGGTCTGGTAGTCTTTAAAAACTTATGGTCTTACCATCAATAAAAATATCTAGATTACAGTTACAGTTTCTTTAGGTAAAATGACGCAACAGTGTTCTCAATTCAGCATATAATACGACGGTTCTCTTTCTGCACAAACATTATAACTTGGACAATAGAATATCGTAAAGCTACGTTTACGCAGGTGAGTGCGACAGTGCAGTGTCGATACCTGCCCGCAATTCAAGCGAACCTGCCGGCTTGCCGGCGCCTGCCGCACTCGACCAGTGGCTGCCAAACTTTGCGGACCGAAAAATATATTAATTTATTTGTTTGTGTGGTAAAATTCTTGACTCCTCTGCAACAGCTGACAGCTGGTAAATACGTTAGACGATAAGTTAGATAGTGTATGGAGTATAAAGTGTCATGTAGTAAGTTTGAAAAAAAATAAGAAGGGAGGATGAATACTCATAATAGAGGAAATGTTTTTGAAGGAACGAACTGTATATTTTCTTATTTTGCTTATCATGGTATTTAGCATGTACTGAATTTACTTATGCATTGAAGTATTGAACCACGGATGTGCAAAACGGTTGCTGAGTACCGTCCAGTGTTTTACAAATAAGGCCTGATGTTCGCTGGTTGTTTTAAAGAATCGCTATTTTAGCCAGCAATATTGAATCACGGTTTCGCAGTTTCAAATAAGGGCCCATTACATTATTTAGTTTGAGAAACACTGCCCAAATAGAAAAAAATGTTGAAACGTATAGTTTTCACTAGGTTTGTGATTTAGTGTAACGATGCGCGTGATTAAAAAAAAAGACGTTTAATGTTGGACGATGGACCAGAAACAAAAAAAAAAACAAAACGCTTTGTAATCAATCTTTTAGTTTTTACAAAACTTGGCAGATATTATTAACTTAATGTTTTAAAATTATTGTTAGGAATAGATGTCGTTAGGAAATTATCGTTTTATGTTTTGTATCCGTTTCATTATTTAAAGAGGTTGTCAATTTAATGATTAAGTACGTAATTATATAAAAAAAATCTACATACGAAAGACACAGATGAAGAACGTGGTCAAAAAAGTTAGTGCCCTTCTGTATGTATCTATGTAGCCTGAGGTTAATTTTCAGCACTCACAAATTGATGTGAATAATATATTTGACTCTTTCTAATTATGATAGTAAAGTATAAAAAAAACCTTTATGTGTTTAGCGCAATCAGTACCTAATCATAGTGTAACTGCGTCAGCAAATTTTTTGTATTACGTTTTAATCAAACACTCGACTATTGTTCCTTTTAATTTAAACAGATACTTTACAGTATAGCTAAATAATTCAAAAGAACAAAAGTGAAATATATTTATTGGTATCAGTCACCGAGAGGAACGGACTTTGCGCAAAACAGTAACTTAATTACTGGCGCAAAGTTGCGTGCTGACAGCGTCGAATTACTAGAGCTATTCGTAACGCCATCTATCGCCGGGTTAGGGAAACTCCGCGTGTTAACACTTTGCCACCGAAAACTGTGAACTCTGTAAATTCGAGATTCTTCTCTGAATTTTAATATAACTACAATGTTAATACAAAATTGATATAAGTTTAAATGAAAGATAAGGGTTATTGCCGAAAAATATATGCCAAAGGAGAGAACAAATTGGGATCTATTATATATATATAAGGATAATTGGGATTGCAAGTATTTTTTGTATTGTGTGTTATTTTAAAGTCTGCTAAATGAAGCAATTTTGTCTTGGCTCGTCAATATTTAGAGTCAAGATAAAATCCCCTGTAGTTATCCGATATTTTTAATTCAATCTACCGAGTTTTACCGAGAGTAAAAAATATTTTCACTACGGTGACATGATTACCAACATAAGAGTTCTTTTTAATAAGCATCAAGCTTGTAGATAAACTTTTTATACTGAAATCTGAGATGCTGTTTCTTAAGACCTAAGTCATTAATAAAATTATTTTTACCACTACCTTACCTTACCTTATTAACTAATAAGTTAATAAGGTAAGTTAAGGTAGTAAATTAATAAATTTATAATGTAATTGTATGAAATATCTTGTTTATAAAGTATAATAATTTATGAACTTGCATCATTGACAAAATATTTTATTTTGATTAGACCTGTAATATGTTTGACAGACTAAAATAATATTGTAAAAAATAGACCGATAAAAGTCTACAAGGTCATTTGAGTGTGAAAAGGATGCGATATTTATTATTATTGGAACTATAGTTTTTGAAAAAGTCCGAAGAAATTGTCACGAACCTCCGGTAGCGTGAAACAAAAAAAACTGCACACTCCGTGTAAAGTTCAGTAATTGCACGTAGAAAGATACATGATCTTATGAAACCAAGAAGTGCTTATAAAGGTCATCATCCATTTTAGTCCAAAATTCAAAAGTACAAACCATAAAAAAAAAATCTGACAGAGTTTGTTCTCCTAAGCATTTCCTAGTATGGCACCAAAGCTGTACCACCGCTGCACGCGATTTTATCCAGGGTTAACAATTCTGAATTTTCATACAATTATTCGATCATTGCCACGATATTATAGTAGGCACGGTTTTGGGCCAAAAATGTATCTAATAGAGAGTGGATAATGTCCTTCAGTTTTTATATCTTCGTGCAGTGATTAACCCTCTAATTCTCTACTAGTTACAACAAAACTAATATTGTGACAATAACCTCCTATTTTCATAGTACGTCCTGCAGGCAGGGTACAACTCCCCGAGGTGCAGTTAACGTTTGAACCGCAGCCATTCAAACAGGTGTTATGTATTAAAACTGACGACATACTTAGCCCATTGTGTTATAAACTTGTGATTTGTCCTTCTGACATAATGATCATGTAAATGATTTGGTATTTTAGGGTTCACTGCCCGTTTATCCGACGGTACTATAAAAATATCCTGGATAGTAAAAAGCACTGCTGTTTCTCACGAATTGTTGGCAGACTATTGTTTAGAAAGTATAATGTGTGTATATGTAATAAAAAAGATTTAACTTACTAAAACTAAAACACGGTAATTATGTTTAGTTTCCGAATATTTAGAAAAATGATGATTTTGTTTATAATTATCTTGACTATTATTTATTAATTTATGTATTTATTTTGTTAGAAAGGCACATGGTATTATAATGAAATAACAGTGTCTCACAAAACAGAAAAAACTGTGATCATTTAAGTAATCAAACATTATAATATTGCTTGTTTATATATTTTGCTTCAAATTGCCAACATTGCCACAGAGCGATGTCAATCTTATAACACCCCTCTTTTTGCGGCATTTCATAAGTTGTTTCGTTTTAATCTTAACCACATGTAATATTTTGAATTAGGTACTTAATCAGCAGTTAACGACAGATGAATAAATTCAACAGAGATGATATTTCTAAGGAACTAGCTATTTCCATCTAAGAACCTAAGGCCTGAAAACCTAAGGCTTGTTCCTAATTTACTAATTAGTTTTATAAACATGCTATTTTAGTTTCCCATAGGCTTTTAATATGGCTTCATGAAACGGTTGTAAATAAATAAATATAACCTCAACTTGTACAAGGAGAAACGTAGATAATGTCATGTTAAAAAAGATATCTACTTATATTTTTTTTCGCCATACGAAATTCATTTAATTTATGTTTTACTTTTATTGCAACAATTTACTTTTTTAATATTTATAAATGTCATATGTGATACATTTGCTGTGGTTCAACCCACCTATTAAGTAGACTTTAGTCACTCTCAAGAATTCTGTTATCAAAAACAAAAACTTTTTTTTTTAATTATATAGTTAGTCTTTTTATAATAGATATTATTAATACAATAATAAATTGTTAGATCCATAAATAAACCTAAATTATATTGTGTTTCGATACCTAATTCGAACTGTGAAAAGTTTGGCCAGAAAAACCAACTAAGACGAAGTGAATTAGCAGTTTCATGATCTGTGGGATATGTAGCAAAGTGGTGTCGTAGAAAAATCAACATTTTTAACGTGTTAACTTTTAAGTCAAATGGGTTTCGATACAGAAAAGTTATCTCTTACAATTTAAGCTAATAATTACTGCTTACAGTGCTCATGTTTAAGTTCAGTATTTGATTTCAAGATTAAAAATTTGAAATATGTTACTTTTCGTACAAATCTTACATTGAGGAAGAATTTGAATTGAAATTTCTTTTGAGGAGTTGTATATTTACCTCTACGTAGTATGTTGTGATATATGTTTTCTAGTAGGTGTCACTGATGCTAAAATTTGAATAAGATAATATAAATTTTAAATATATTTTTGTTGTTAAGTTGTTTATCCCAGAATCCAGTAACAATACAGAATGAGTTAGTCCACATAGGCGTTACCTAAGCGAAGGTGTTGTACATACAGAAGCGAGATCACTGACAGAAACGGCAATGATTAACGATAGTAGCGGAAACGTTTGTGAATATTAATTCGTAGTGGAGGTCACCATTGCTTGCCAAGTGTGACACGCCGAAACGAAAGGATTGGTGCGTTATAGACCCCCCCTCCCTTCCCTAGGGGTGAAATGTGTGTGCCGAATTTATAGGTGTGAGAGATGGAACTTCAGGGTAGCTAAAGGGTGAGGTGGACTTCGGACACCCTCACTTGGGGGGTTTGTAAACCCCCCAATTTGCCCTAGTCCGGCGCCCCCGCCCGGGGCTCCCGTTTCTGTCCAAGCGATAAGAGGGAAGAGGGGAGATCGTCAAATGGACGTTTTACGCATAATTTAGAGAAGTAAATGGATTCGAACAGTATCCACGCAGCATAGGTAGGTACATACATCGACACGGTTGATACGTCAATCATGCGAGCAGTTAGCTGTGGCGTGCTGGTGACAGCTGCCTGATGCCTGCTCTTGGAGACAAGCAACAAAACATTACTACGCAGCATCATTTCAGGTACTTTGTCATCCAAAACAATGTGACATAACATCAAATCCCGGATTATGGCAATTACTATACCCAAACATTACAACAAAGTAGAACTGGACTTAGTCCAGTAAGTATGATTTAAAAAAAATAGTTTCTAGAATATAATATATTGAATATTTTATGAGAAGAGATTTTCGATTAGACTTACACGCGTAGTACTCTCACATTGGACAGAATTTGTTCAATCCTTTGTTAGGCCGGAGAAGTGACGGTATTGTATATATTGTAGGTATCGACACTAGCCTATGTCCCTAATAGTTATCTACTATATTTAAATATTGTAAGTAAAATTCTAAAAAAAAATAAGAATATTTAATTATTTTCAATCTTGAAAGCTATTAATAGAAAAAGGAAACTTTTAATAAAATATTCTCATCATACTACGATATTTAGTCACCTTGAATTAAGAGTTAATTTTAAAAATTCTGAATAAAAATTAAACTTATTGATTTACAAATTCTAAACAGTCTATTTAACCCTTTTTAGTTCGGCAACAAAGATACCTGAAAAAAAAAATACAAAAGTATAACAACATCAAATTGTAATGTCCGTAATACAGTAATAAGTATAACTTGGGCTATGGAGACTAAACTTCCCCTAATTAACTCGGTTCAGCTGAGACTGGTCATCGTTTTGTCAATAAAAAGGGTAGGCGTTAAAGCAAGGAAAGGTCGTGTCAACTTATATAAGTAGAAGAATCTATTCTTATTCTATAGATTCTATTTATCATAGGATCATAGAAATTATTATATATGAACGATGACAATCTTATACCAAGTGATTTTGTTATACTTGTTCAAATATAAACTTTTACCTCTATCGGTAATAAGATCGTAGTGCGAACAATTAAAAAAAAACAAATAAAATAAAGTAGAAAGTAAAAGTGAAAAAAACAAATGAATAATGTAGTAGTTCGGAAGGCTGGTCGATGGAAAGAAGGGTAGGTTCTTCTTACGCCTAGACTTCCCTGGACTAAAAGCGTTTACACCATTTTTATGGGGTTTCCAGCTCTGACGCACCGGGTTCAATGTAGATAAACACTTTTTTATTTTTATTCAGATCCGGGTGTTTGTTGTACGCTAGTTGTATTTTTTTTAAAGTGATCTTTTCAGTCAGCCTGAGCGCAAGCTTTGACTGCTTCACCGGACTTTTGACAAGGACCTTAAGGCCTTCAACCAGAGTACTTTCGTTGTTTCTATTTGTTTCATTAACACAACTCTTTATTTACATACTTTGAGTTCACGACAATGAATGTGATTACGTACATATTTTTTTAACCTTTTATGTGTCCCACGGCTGGGCACAGGTCATTTATTTATTATTATTGTCATTTATTATATAAACACGTTCCAACTCGGCAATAGTTTATGTATATGTATGTTTCTCAATTCTGATAGTTCCTGATACGTCTCATAGTTTTAGAAGTTTGAATAATGCAAGTTCCGAACCTTGGACATCGGTTCGGCCGGAACTGGGCCCTTTTCAAGGATCTGCCATAGTTACTATAGTTCCTTTATTGTTTACAGTAACATGTCGATGTGCTCGAAGAGTGACGCGTCAAACAAAGCAAGTGGAACATGTGGTTCAGACGTTTAGTAGGTAGGTAGACAAAGACATAGAGACAGGTCCCTCAAATATTGGCTCGTGTATGTTCGAATGAAAACCTTTGTATCAACTCAACGCCTTATAGTAGACATAAAATTTTCTTGTAAATTTTACATAGGTTAGTAATACATGAAATAACAAACAATAATACTTGAATAATACTGATGTTTATTTTAGTGTCTCAATTTAGGATTTTAAATCTTTAGGATTCTATAGTGCTTACTTTTTAGACATCATAAATGAATTATCACCTATGAAGATTAAAATCACTAGACAAATATATGATTACCATCGAAAATAATCATTCTGATCTACCAAAATTAAGACAAGGTCATTTAAATAGATTTTGCTTAATATTCCCAAGAAGACAAGGAACCTCAAAATCAATCGCAAGCTGTAGTGTCGCAATGCCGCGCTTCCCTAGGGCAGTAGTGTCCGATCCGAGTATTTCTCGTGAAGGCCGTGAGACAGTAAACTTAATACTGTTAGATTTCGACAGGTAAATCATTGTCACTCTAGTAATGTAAAAAAATATATAATTATCTTTGACTTTTTCCGTCCAGCGTATTTTAAACATTCATATATCATGTCATTTTTTTTTTATTGTTATCCTTGTGGGCTTTTAATATTACTAACTAACAGGCTCTAGAAGTACTTAGAAACACAAAATAATTATCATTTTTATACTATTAAGCTTATTAGCTTATACAGAGTGTCCCAAAAAGTGCGTACGATCGGGTGACTAAAGGTAAACAAATGCAATTAGAGGTATCTAAATAACCCCTGTGCTTGTTCGTATTCATAAAAATTAACCATTCCTGGTTATCGGAATTGTTATGAATGTCTTACCTGGTGACCTGTAAAATAAGTTCTGTAGTCGTGAAAGGCAGTCAGTCCATAAAATACGGAGCTGAGCTGGATCCGGTATAACTACAGTAGAGCTTAGCTAGGCAAAAGGTAGGCACAGTAAGAATCGTTATGAATATTTTCTTGTTACTCAACAGCATGTAAAACGTTGTCTAACTTTCCTGCGCCTTATCACTTCCATATTTGGCAATCGCGTCATTAGGAATATGATAAATGCATTCTTAAGCGATACACTCGTTCTCATCATCTCATTACGATTTGTATCATTTCGTAAATGGGAACACTCAATACTCAATATCTTTATTGCATCAAAAGCTACATAACAGATGGACTTAACAATATAGAATGCCTTGATAGGTAACCTCCGTGGTTCAGTGGCGTTAACACCAGTTTACAAGGTGTCAATAGCTCTGTAGACCCGGGTTCGATCTCCGGACGAATCAAAGTAGAAAACCACTTCTTAGGTTTGGGTGTTTGTGGTACCTACTTGACTCTGATTCCATAATACAAGTACTTTAGCTATTAACGTTTGGTTCATATTAAATGCCTGCAAACAAAGTACACAACATGTAAACAAGGAATACGGGTCGAGTCTGCATGAGGCTGGCATAGGACCGTATAATATGGCACGAAAAAGGGGAGGCCAATGCCCAGCAGTGGGAGGAAAAGGGTTGTGGATGATGATGATGATGATACAAGGGATTTTCCTAGAATGCAAATAATTACGTCAAAATTTTCCATCTTTGTTTTTGAGTCATCTGAGCTAATTCACGAGTGGGGTATTATATAACATTTTATATGGATTCGGGGTCTGCAAAGAGTATGTAGGTTATTTTGGGATGTTTACATAAGGCTTAAGAAGCTACAAAGACTGAGGTCAAGCAAATTTGTGTTAAATTGAATCGGAAAATGATCTTTATTACAGTTTTGAAACAGAAAAAATAAATGTCTGTTGAAAATAAATGCAAAAAAACTACCGGGAAATTTTAGATAATTGCTGAAATCATCAAAATTAAAACTGTTTTTATCACCATTGTTACTATATAATAATATTCATTGCGTAAGCTCGACTAAAATCCTTAAAAACACTTTCCCGTTTATTTGTATTACATATTTTGTCTCATGTACTTGGCTTGGTTACTGAAAAATAAATAATATTTTGCGATGACCCGTCCGTCCTTGTGCCTCCGTAGTTCCTTTAAACCTTTGAAGATATTCCACACTTGAATGGATTTCATGTCCTCAAAGTCAAAGTTAACGCGATGCGGGATTAATAAAAATTGATAGAAATATAACTCAGACAGGTACATATAAGGTCAATCGTATTTTATACTGGCAGTGAAATGGGTAATTGATTTTATGAATTCATATTATTTTATTTTTATTTTATGGCGAAAATTATAATTATTAATATTATTTTACGTATTATGAGTAAAGTTCATTAAATTTAAAGACAGCTTCAAAATGATCGCAGTTTGTTTGAAGAGTAAACAAGCTTTGCAGGTGTTGTGAAAATTATGCAAACATCACCTCTAAAATGCAGTTTCAAATATAAATACAGCTTAGAACTCCAAGTGAAACTTTTTAGATGACAAATAAAAGCTTGGGTAGACACGTACCGTATAATAAGCAATGAAAATGTAACTCGTGTCCGAACTCTTTCTAATTCAAGAGCTAGTGAGAACGTGCGAAAAGCGAAGATGCATTGCCTGCTTGCCGCCCCTACGTGGGTAATCTCAACGATTGATATTTGTGGCCAACTGTACCAATGTAGTTAATACTTTATAACATTTTTATTTTGTTGATATAAACGATACCGTGTATGACTACAGCATCTGTACTGAGTGTGTTTTTTTTGTACTTGAGTGTGAGATATTTCAAAAAAAAAACGGACACACCGTCAGCCACTCAAATTGTAAATAATATCAGAATAAGTGTCGTTCTGCGTATACTTAGTAAAAGGTGGGTAGGGTAGTAAAAAGTGTTAAGAGTGGTTTTTGGTCACATGCTAAGGACATAAAATTACTAGCATTTTGGAATCATTTCTCCTAATAACACAGTGTTTTCATAGTCAGTGATCAAAACATGAACAAGATCAGTGTAGTGAGACCGCAGTTAAAGATACGGGGTACATTCAAAATCATCTACGTCGTGCACGGAGTGATGGCACCACATCTTCAGTCTGCTTATAACGTCGCTGCATGTAAAGCCCTAAAGGTATTTAAGCATGTTCACCTTTTAATATAGTCGAGGTACGAACCCCGCATGGGGTGCCATTAGTAGAAGTTGCTAACGTAGTTAGTTTTTCCGGCGAGGCAGTCAAAGCCTGCGCTCTGGCTAATTGCAAAAATCTCTACCAAAAAAAAATACCTTTTAATAATGCAATATTTTAAAAGTTTATACTAATATATATATATTATTTTATTAAAATAATATGAAATGTAGCAAACAGAACACAAATACAATGTAAATCAGTGAGGAAGCGAGCGGATACTGGAGTTAATTGTGAGAGAATTTGTATGTGGTATTCTTAGAAGTTATAAAAATGATAAAGGCCAACGAACTAGGTTAAGGAAAAGACGATGTCACATTACAAAGGTACAAATTAATAAGAAAAAAAGCAGACTAAACCTATCTAACAGTTAGTTCTGCCACAAAATATGTTTAGTGGTTTTGTTTCTAAAAACATCAACGTATTCCATATAATAGTGTTGAAGTGTTTTGTTTATCTGTTTTCATGAACTTAAATAATAATATTTTGTTCAGCTCAATTTCAAAAGTAGCTATTGTAATTATTGTAGTACGCAAGTACGACGAGTCCAACAGACTCGTGAATGACTTCACGAGTCTTCACGACTCTTTTTTTAGAGCTATTTAAGAGTTGCTTGAGTTGATCGAATGACCTGCATCATGTGGTCATTTTTACGATGATTGGCATTCTGCTAACTGTCATTACGATCATTAATTTGTCATTACGATCATTTTCTTCGAGAGATCAATGAGATTTGATTTATTTATATATTTATTTAATTGATAGAACGAAAATTGAGCACAATGATAAGTACACCGACCAACCACGGACATGCATTTCAAATAGCTGAATCGAGGCCCAGGGAAATGGAATACCTATAAGATAGGTTGTATTTAGTTCATCAGATTTCAGTAATATCCGAGTAACAATGGCAAAGACTAGCATGTCTCTACGTACTTGTAGTCCAAATATACATTTAAATTCAAATCCTACTTTTGATACTTCCAAATAGCACGCTATTTTGTATACATTTAGTGCGAGATGAGAAAAAGACTTGAAAATTAAACTAATAACAAAAATGCACTCATTAGATTTTATGCATATTGTTATATTGACATGAACACTTGTGGATTTCCTGCTAAGACCTGAGAACAAAGATTTGCAAAGGTTTCACACAGCGTAGGTACCATTAAAATATGGTATCATATTTTACACATCAATGTCAATCTTGGTTTCTACTCTTACTTTCCACATGATTTGGTATCTATATCCAAAAAAGTTAATTTTAGTAAATCTGATATCGGACAGTTCGTATCTATATTCGTTTCATATAAAACATGTATCCACTGTATTTTTCCTTCACATTTCTACCAGATACGAGACTCGCTAAGTTGTCACCACTAACAGCCACGTCACGGCTGAAGTTAAGCTGGCTATTGAATTTTTAAGCATCACATACCCTTTTCAATTACCCATCGAAAATGGGGTTGCTTCACTGTCCGACCTCCGGTGACAATCCTTTTTGCGTTGCTTAATTATTAACAAAAATTTCTTAATTTAGACGTAAGCGCTGAAATCGCTTTTGGAGCCTTAAGTGCAGGTTTGTTATGTATAGATTTCATTTCATCATTATTCACGCTTAAAAATGTATCGACAGTATTAAAGCGTATTATTGGATATTGAACTTTATCAGTGATTTTGAAGAATTTAAAATATGTGTTTTTTGAAATGTTCGTGACAAAGAGTTTCTTCGATAGCCTGTGACGAATAGCTCATTTTGATTTTGGCAGAAAATGAAAATGTAATATTTAAATTGTAAATTTTAACATAAGAACACACAATTAGACACATTTTCTGCTTTATTGTGCACGTGTAAACAACAACAATTCCTGAGGTTCGGCACCTTAAATTGTATAAGTACATGCTATTACTCGCTTCGTACGTTAATATTAAACAACGTCCAGTGTCCAGACTGAGTTACACAGTTAAATAACATTAAATATTCAGTAGCCGTTCTTAAAATTTGCTCAAATGCATGTGCTAGTAAAAAATATTTGCGTTATAAACTTTCTAAATAATACAATGATATTCTAATAAACAGATATGTTATACACATACAAAACAATCGAAAAAAGTGTTCCGCGCAGCAGCGGCAGCTGACATACATGTCAAAATTATACAAAAGAGATAGCGCGATAAAACCCATAAGAAAAAAAGAGACAAATAGATAGTTGTTGAAAGGCAATACGTCCCAATTAGGACGTTTTCGAGTCTTCACGATTGCACGCTTATAACATATCTGTTTATTAGAATATCATTGAAATAATAACAAGCAATATTCACGAATAGATAAAGAAATATGGGCTTATATGTAAAAATATGTATTGGTTAGTTAACTATATTATCAGATATTTTATTACCCTACAAAAGAAGTGGTGTACTATAACCAGTTTAACATGTATTGTTTGTCCGTCTGTGGCAACGTAGCTCCCAAATGAATACTAAACTTGGAAGCTGATATGATCAGGATCAGGAACTAAACTTAGTTGTGAAGCAAACAAATATCTCTTTTAGTTAATAGAGATATTTGAAGATTAAAAATGTTGTTTTTATCTATTGCATTATTTAAAAGTTATTTGAGAGAACAATTTAAAACCTTTCATTTTGTTAGCAGTCATGTACCTACGGGCGATAATCAGTTAACACCGTAAAGCAAAGATTTGAACTAACAAAATATACTCTTATTATATAATAAGTATAGTTTTTATGACGTCACCTGTCTTCCGTTCCTGGTGCCGCTTGCCATCTAATTTGATTGCCAGGAAATTGAAATAGTTTTTGTTAAGCGATTCAAAGTTTGGATTACCATGAGATTTTTTATTTTCTTTCTAGTATACTCCAATCCAATATACTGTGTAAGAGTGTATATCGGTACTACCTACCTAATATGCGATTGCAAAGCGACATAAAATATTTTTTGTTTATCAATTAGTTCTATCAAAATGATAGTCTGTATTTACCACTGCCATAAGATCTTACAAATTATGAATACTTTTCCAATGGAGAATATCAAAACACAACTTATTTTAGTATTTCTTGCAAGCATCTAAGCATCTAGCAAAGCTGTCAGCGCCATCTGTGTTAAAATGAGTAACAACATAACTTTAATAAACATTATAATGTACTCAGATACATTTATGGGTATCGATGGTATTCCTTATTATATTAAGATTTAAGTAAACATTTGTTACTTTAGAATATTGTGAGTTGAGTTATTTAAATTGATACTAAGGCATGCATATCGATTACCGAGTCAACTCGGAAGTCAAATGATTTTCTTACTTAAATCGATGTTAAGGAATCTCTTACTTATTTAAAATAATTTAATGATAGGTTATACTTAAATAGTGCACACTAAACTAATACAACTTTAACTGTGTCAGCGCTGTTATTTCAACCCAGAACCTATGGTTGATTTTTGACGCAACTGGCACAGGTTTGTAGAATTTGGTACATAAAGAGAAAGAGTGGCCTATGCCCCGCAGTAAGATAATAGCATCCTGGATAATGATGATTTAGTTTCTTAATTAGATTGGTATTTAATACTGACTTGACGTTCACAGTAAGTACTTATACTATTTATTGAGAAATTGATCTATGGGCGATTTGCTACGTAACGACTCTTTCTTACTAAACATATGTTACAACCATGTTTAAGTCACCTTAACCAACGCATAAACATAATAAAAAAAAGGTAAAACTGTGCATTTTGAGTATTTAATACATTTTAAGTTATTGCTTATAATAGTTATTATGCTTGTTATATCAATTAACTCATAATCCTTATCTTAATCTCTCGAAAAAGCAGGCAATAAGTGCCCTTTCTTATTCTAAGATAATTCAGTTCTTGTTTGAATCCTGTTTTTTTACTAATTCCCAGCTTTATTTTATTTTATAAAAACAGCTAAATAGTGATGTAAACTGCCAATAACACGGCGCCGTATAGCATAACCGTAAAGTATGCTCGTTAACACTACTAACGCCATCTATCGAAGTATTGAGGAACTATAAATGTTTAACTACGGTTTAACTGTTTCAAATGGTTTCTTATTACTTACTTTTGAGTAGTGAATATAGTTATAGAAATATTATAAATCAGGAAAATTTTCATTCGCAGTTTGTATCCTGTAGTTTGAACTTATAAATCGATATTCGACCGAGTCCAGTAGGTAGATTCGTATTTCTTGGCTTTACAGAGATGTAAAAATATGTAGGTTTACGTACGAGACGAGGAAAGGGAACGCCTTTTTTCTCTTTGGAATTGAAAATAGGTATTTTAGTTATAGATATTGAAAGGGTTTTTTTACATAATTTGTTAAACAAATGAAATTAAATATTATGGACACTTTAAATTGGTTGGTAGCTAGCCTACTCATCTGTTTTATAAGAAAAAATAAAAAACGTAAGTAGGTAGGTATATTGGTACCTACTGGTCAAGCAATATTATGTTCAAAGGGTATTCACTAAAAATACAAACATCTACATCTGCAGCCATTCAAAACAAATATTCAAACAGAACATTGACATTATCTCAAAAATCCTTCTTCTGCTGTATTTTACCGCAGGCTATTAAAAACTCCCCTTGCCGGCCACATAATTACGGCAGGCATCGGCTGGTAAATCCGCGAGTATAAGAGATACATATTAATACGAAAATTTAAGCTGGGCCGAGCGTCGCAAGTAACGAAACCCCTGCCTCCCCAATAGCCACCTAAGTCCGAATAGCTCTAGGTACCTTCTCGGAGAGTGCGTGCGTGTGTGTGTGTCCATTCCTGTGTGTGCACAAATTTCATAATAGGTGTGGCGTTGTGCTCCGCTCAAATTTTACATCTCACATCTCATGCGTACAGGGTGTTTGGGATTTGGTGTAATTATATTAGTTGTTTACTCGATGTTGGAGGAATAAACTAAAGATGTTATGTTTTAGGGTTATCTATATATTTCAGTTGAGATGCTCGATCGAGTTCTTGTTTTATACTTACACTTTAGTAAGACGTTTCGAAGTCGTCAGTGATAATGGATGTATACTCTACTTTATTGCTTTTAAAGTGGAGTAAAACTGTTTAAATACAAAACTATCAAACCAGAAAGGATTGTCAGTTCAGTTAATTGCTGAGACATTTTATTTCGTCGTTTCGGTAGCTCAAAAAAAACTTTTTCTAGAGTAGATCCATAAACGTTTAAGTTATGGTTTCTACACACTATGATTTTTAGGCAAAACGATGAGACTAAAACTACATTTCCTGACTATTATACAAAAAAAATATCCATTACAGAGATTTAAAATTGAGTAGGTATTCTATGAAAGCGGTCAATGTGAGTTTAATTGTTAAGGAAGGGTCACAAAGAATACAGATTTTGATTAAGAAATTATGCTTGTTAAGAAAGAAAATGGTCCACGATCAAGGTGATTTTTTTCTTTAAATATTTTGTAGAACAAACGTGATCATTTACTTATTTTCAAATAAGACAATAAAATTAATAAACAATAATTTAAGCAATTAACTTCCTGAACTAAAAGTAATAAAACCGACCAACTAAACGAGAACACCCTTTCTCGAGGTACTCACGGACATGCGTGCTATATCTATCCCTACCTAGGTAGGTGCGTTATTAATTTATCTGTAGCGGAGAACTAACCATCGCCCAGCGGGCCGCACCTCCCCCCTCCCCCCTCTCGCCTCTCTGTTTAAACATTTCCAAATGAGTATGCAGAAGATTGTACCTAATACATGGCCACGCGTGGAACGTACCCTGCCCCTCTAAATTACTCGAGCCTTAATTAAAAGCCTAGCATTCTGTTCATGACAAGTATGCCAAGCGAGCTACGCAACTTCTGATAGTGTACTAGTAAGCTAACTAAATTTCTCTATTGTTTGGAGCACTTTCGATTTAACTGGGCTTTCGATTTTTAGAGGTGTTGATAATTTGACTTCGATGTAGTTTTGTGTACTTTTACCACGAAGCTAATGCAAAGACGTTTTTGTTGTTTTGTATTAACATTTCTTTGAATTAGAACCTACCTACTTTAGAAAAAGAACAGACAATTTATTTTTCTTTTCATGGTCAGGGAAGTTATTTTGGCCTTGCGGTCATAGTAACCTCTTAATTGACGAGCCAATGACAATATTTTGGATAACTATTTTTTTAATATACAATTTTTTTTACATAGTTTCTAATTGTTCCCAGGAACTTTTTCAGCTTATCTAAGTATAGCTCAGAACCACCATAATAATTAACAATATTAAAAAGAATAATTTGGAACAAGCTAAATTAAAAAAAACGTCTTTTGTTTCTCTTCTATTTTTTTTTCTCCATTTGAAAAAAAACTATATTATTATAAGTGAAATACCACAGACTCTAAAATGACTTAGAAACAGTTTCCATACATACTTCGATCAATGTTCCCAGTTCTACATTTACACATAACAAGTGTGTTTGCATAGGGCTCGCTGAAATAATCGATTCGGGACCGGCCGTCACTTTGGTCCATTCTATTCTACTGCGCACAAGATTTTGTGACGTAATCAAAATGTCCTTCCAACTAAAATATTTCAAGCCTATTTCTTAAATAGTTTCATACTTAGTGCCAGATTATACCAGGGCTACTTTTAAATTAATTTTAATTACAATACAAAAATAAAAATAAATTTTACATTAAATGACACAAATTCCCGTATTAAAAAAAAATGGCTTAGTCCCCATTGGTGGTCTATGAAAAGAACTAGACGATTTAACACATATGGACCATCGTAGCCTTTTTAGGAACGTCTACGCCGTAGTACTAAAAGTTTATGTTCTACGCGTTGACCAAAGTATTATTATTATGGTTCTAAAGAAATACTGTTAATTAAGTATAACTGTATGTCTGTATAAAAATGGTCTACAAACAACATAATAATAATCAAACGTTTTTTTTTATTCTTCAAGTAGACTATCGAAAATTTTATTGTTGCACTTTCAAAGTTAAGAATACTACATTACAGTATGTGTTTACTTTATTTTCTTACAATTAAAAACCTGAAATAAAAACTGTTTGGCCATGCACATCGGACCGCTTGAAGTTCGACTGCTTAGAGCGGTCAAAACAAAAATCAAGCGATCGGGAGGGGACTAACTGTATGTCTATTTTATAAATAATTTCGATATCGAGCTTCACCTGAGTGATAATAAAGCTCATTTCAAAAGTGAACCCAATTGGCCTTGATTTAGAATTCAAATTTGAGAATACGTTTTTGACATCTCACCGCGGATTCCGCTGTCGAGATACGAAAATAATGTTACAGAATAGCACTACTGTTCGAGCGGTTCGTGTATTGCGGAATAATTACTCAAAACGGAGTTTCATCAATTAAATAATATCTACCAAATACCAAATTAAAAACTTCTGAGAACGACTTTTCTAGAAAACATATCTTACAAAAGAAATAATGTCCTACCGTATCTTGTAAGTAGATTGTGGGTCATTGACATTTAAAGAAGTTATGTAATGACAACGAAGTACAAAAATAAACCTTCCTGCTTTAATAATAAGGGTGATGTTTATCTACAAGTGTTATAGATTAGACGCTGAAGTTGAATTTGTTTTTTTACTGGAAAATGTAAAACAATTAATTTACCAAATAGTTATAGTAGTGGAAAATTCCTTCTTAGTTAAAGAAGAAACATTTCAACCCATTTACGGCTGCAATAGATCTTATTTGTGTAATGGCTTCTGTCCAAAATAGCCCATTGAGAATACTCCAACGTCCAACGCTCTTTCCGCACATGAGAGGCCCGTCAAAGTTGTTAGTAATCTGTCAATGGACGTTGAAGTGGGGCCTGTCACACAAGAAGTTTGCGTTTCCTTCAAACAATTGTTATTCTGGTGAAAAGTTTTGTAGCTGTATTATTATTATTAATTTATTTTCATGGTAATTTTATTTGTTTACTTTTTTAAGATCTTTCTTTTGAATAAATAATAACTGATAAAATATTGGACAAGTTTAGTTTTCTTGCTAGTTAAAGAATATTATGATACCTATTGTAAATGAAAATTTATGACGTAATGGCGAAAAATGGCTAAAGTCTTCTTTGAGTTCCAGTTCTATTACTTACTCAATTGTTTTTTTTTTAATGCGTGTCACACAGCAATACGTACCAAGTTGGATATTTTGGTATTTTCAGTAAGTAAGTAGTAAGATGTTATATAGAGCAAAATGGTAAGATCCGAATGTTTTAAAATCGACAAGGAAGAGGGGCTGAAAAAATAATGCGTTTATAATTTGGTTTCGAGGAAAGTGTATGAAGTGTGTGATAAAAGTAAATGAAGCAAACGATTTGTGAAATGTATATTACTTTTGTCTCACATATTACAACGTCTTGTTTTGATAGGAATAACTTGAACTTTTTTGACGATTTATCAGAACAACAATAACTCGTACAAATGATCGAAAAAATTTCAATAAAAACACGTTAAAATGTTGTTTAACTAACATCAGTATGTTTAACTGTACTTTTTTGATAATTATAATTTTCTTGTGAAGAATTCACTTGACGATTGATTTTCATGCAAGTAAAAGCATAACATAACACATCATCACGCCTGTATCCCCGTAGGGTTAAGCAGAGGTGTACCAATGTACACCCACAGTTCGCCGACATGTTTAGGTCCCATGTAATAGGGGGCGAGCCTATTGCCACTAACCGAGCACGAATCCAAACTCCGACCTGCTACTGAGAATTTCATAGAAAAACCCAATAACACCTTGGTCGACTTGGAAATCGAACCTCTAGCGTAGCAGTTGCGCATAGCACCACTAGGCCAACGAGGCAGTCCAAGTAAAAGCACAATTCAAAAACCACTTTACACAATCAACTTCCAATCTAAAAACATACAAAGGTAACACAAATAACTCATAAAGGGCGCAATAATCCGAAATCGGGGGCAAAGTAAATAAATACTTACTTACTAGAGTCGCGGGAGATTTCGCGCGAAATGAATGAACGAAGAAGTCAACGGCCGTAGTGATTCGTTCCAAACAACAGCCTTAATAACCGCCATTCATAGCGACCTCAGTCTTGAGACGCGAGTATTAATCGTTTTATGTGTGAATCTGTGAATGGCGGACATATTTAGCTACTTTTTTTTTGTATAAATAGGGATGTGTTGATATGATTTGTTTTTGTCGAAGTTTTTTTTTTGAGTGGTTGGTTATGTTGACATTATGAAGACTGAAATTATAAATACGTAGTTACTCTGTCTGTGGGTATCTGGTACGTTTTTTGAGGTGCTCATAATTCGAATGACAGATTTGGAAAGAAATAAGTTACAGATACCAGTTTAAACGCTAAGATATAACTTATCCACTACTGCGAGATACATACTCAAACTATACATAGCAGGTTACAAAGCATTTTCATGCATTCAGACTAAGAATACAACGAAAAACTACCTCTTATAAGCGTCAATTACGCTGTGTAGTTAAAAAAAAGCCTAAAACGTTAACATCCTACTTTATACCTAACTTGTAGTAGCTGCCTTTATATTGTAAAGTATGATTATTATAACTTGTCTTAAGTCTTTAGTTTATAAAAGGCTATTTACTATCTGTAATCGAAATTTCATCCAAATTTGTTGAGTGTGAGAGTGTGAACAATCGTCCTTACAAACTTTCACATTTTAATATTATTAGATAACAAGTTTTAGGATGTTAGTATTGTTAATGGCTTTACTAATATATTGTTATTTACGCTCTACTTGAAAATGCACCCTTGAATATAAAGTTGGGATCTTTAGGCCATTCGGCTCCTAGTAATAATAAAACGCGTGGCGATGCGTTTGAAAAAAAAAAGACCTGATGAAGTATTTTTGAGCTCAATGCGGTAGTAATTTGTTGGATCATAAATAGATGCATTAAGTTGCGTTAAGCAGTAAATATTTTTAAACAAAAAAAAAACATTTATAAGACAAAATCTGCAAAAATATATTTTGAACTTTCGGAACATTGCATTGATAAATTTGATCACCATTTCAGTCACCACTAAAACTTTCAAATATTTTTAAATTTTCTTTTCTTAATATTACATTCGATATTAAAAGTTCAAACATCAATGATAGCCGTTGCAATGATCAGCTGACGCTAGCGTCAGCTGATCATTGCAACGGCTATCATTGCTATCAAGCTACTAGTAGCTTAGGACGAATAACACAGTGACCCATTTTTCCGCACTTCAAATCCGTCGCCCCTTTTGATTACGCTAAGGATTTTAAAGTGCTCACTAAGCAGCAATGTATAATGTGCCCTCAATTATGGTCGTTTGATAATTGTGGTAGAAATTTTACATGTCTGTGAAAATCAGATAACAAAGTAACTGGTTTCAAATATTTTGTTGCTTTTCAGGTATTTTTATTTAGTACCTACATTGTTGTGCTCTTTAGTTCGATTTAAGATAAAAGCCGAGAAACATACTTTTTGGATATCGGGTCAACACCCATTGACATACTCGTATAAGTATAATTGCTGGTACTAATTATAATACATTGATAGTATCGAAGAAAAAACATACTTAGATTTATTTTTAAATAGTGTAAACAATAAGCAAGTAAGTTTTTACCAATAAGATAAAGATATTTGTAAGTCAGAGAAACATTTTAGGAGGTTCGATTTAGATGTTTAAAAGTATTATTTAACTCAGAAAGACATCTTGATTTCCCCTTTTTCAAGAGTTTTCTTTGGGATACACTAAACTTTTAACGCTATATTTGATACTTTAATACGGTGTATTAAATGTCATGTTTTACTACCTCCTGTTTAGTCTAACGACATCCGTTTAGAAGCGTAGCCTCGGTAGTAAAAAGACCCATTTACAACTAAATCTGTGTCAATTATTGTTCCACTGACATTCATGTTTCATAGCCCAGTCTAAGGTTGTCTAGGGTTGGCACTAATGAGAAAACACCAACACGTGTGGACATCGTTCGACGCGTGGACTAGAAATTGTATAAAATGTGGCTGAGCACATTTCCATCGTCAAGGGAATTTGCACAAGGAGGAACAAGGAAGAAGCGGGGGCACCCCTTTCTCTGGGGGGTTGGGGCCGTCCATCCGCCCTACATACGTACGAGGGTTGGCTGTTTACAACGAGCCGGGCACGCACGCCGCTCTCTGTTCTACAGAATCAGGGCTGCGCGCCGGACACACAGGGCTGACACTGAACTCTTGTTTAAATCGAAATTTCTTAAAAGTTTAATTTGTTATTTTGATATAGTTTTACGTACAGAGTAGTTTTAACTACTGGACAGTTACTGTTATTTTGAGTGTTGCCTGATAAAATCTTTGATAGAAAATATTTTAAGAACATTCTGTGAAAATGAGAAGAAGCAAATGTAACAGAGTTCAGTAAAACAGTTTTATAGACATATTGCATTTCCTATACCTCGAACTAATCAATTTATTATTGAGTCACTGTATTAAATTAACAAATAACGAAGATTTCTCAAATGGTCAACCTAAAATTCCTAGAGTTGCTGGTTAGTGCGAAATTTAGTAAAGTATACTATAAACGGTAAGATACTTTAACTTTAAGATCAAAACTTTCTAAAAGAAACAAAAACGAGAAAAATTCCGAGTCTTAAGAAAGATTAAAAATACAATCACTCTCAATTGTTTTTAGCGCTAACACAACAAAGCTAACTCCAAGACAAACGAAACAACAAAAAGTTTAAAATAAAAATTTTAAATATTCAAATAGTCTTGAATAGTTCGAATTAACCCTAGCGGCCTAGTCGCCGTACTAGATGACGCAGGGTGGCCGAAAGGGCCGTGGGGGTGCGGCGAGCGTGCGGGGGGCGCGGGGGCGCGGGGGAGGCCGGTCCCCCCCGCGCCCTGCCGCCCCCGCTGGCCAGGACGCGGACGGTAACACGAGTGCGCCTATGCGAGGCATGTATCTTGGACGAGCAGATATAACAGAGAAGTAGCCCCCAGTACCAAGTTTCTAATCGAACGCTCGGTTGGATGCTCTACTTGGATTTTAAGTTTTGTTTGTGTACCTGCGTCTTGTTTTTGATGAGATAAGAATAAATTTTATGAAACAGCGACCTTTAATATTTTTCAATCAATAAGACTATTTGTAGATACTGGCATATCTGTAAGAACAAAAAACCCTTAAAGGACTGAATCTCATCCTCAGTTGCTTTTCTTTAAATAGGTGCCTTGCTTTAATGATAATAATGCTGTACATTGATCAAATCATTATGTATCATGGAAAATTTCACATCCGTTTAATTCATACGTAAAGGTCATTCAGACTTGCCGGTATCGAACCCGTACCTTATTACACCGCTGTGCATCTCTTGCTTTGTTTCGTGTAACCATGTCGGCTTACTTTTATTCATTTTGATTTTAAATATTCTCGACACTAGATAAGAAAGTGTGAATTCGAACGATTACGATCACAGATAAAAATAAAGCTATTTTACTACAAGCAAAAACGATGGAAAGGAGACATCACAACTAGTTTAATTATAGGCGTACAATAAATACTTTTTACCATGGATTAATCAACTTGTCATACTAAATAAATATCACAAAAATCAAATTTATCTCAAATAAATAACAAAATCCAAAACCTCAAGTAGAGCAACTTACTCGGCAGTCGTAGCTATTTTACATGTGCGCGGACTATAGCTGCCCGCCCTATCGGTAGGTACCGCCAGTCTAAATAGGATCCCAACGCGACTCTGAATATATTCCGTGAGCTCCGTGTGTTGCTTCCAATAGAAACCATTCTCCGCAACGGTTTGCTTAAATCATGCTCGAATTTTAACGAAAGGAAAGTATTTTTCTTTTTACGAATCAGTTGGGTAATCATGGGCGGTCTGTCATTTGAGATGCTTTATTTGAAACCTTGATGAGAAAAGAGGGCTGTTGTAAGTTTGACGTATTGGCTTGTCTGGCGATCTGTCTTTGGTATCGTAGCTACTAAACGAACGTACCGGTAATGATGCAGTTTTTTGTTTGAAAGCAGGAATGGTCCATATATTTTTCAGCTAATATGTATAACTGATCAGCATTTTAAATCTGATCAGAAATCTGATATAAAATGTTTGCGTATATTTTAATTTTTAGCAAAGGAAAAGTACCTAGTTCTTTTTCTTTTTACGTATCAGTTGAGTAATGACAACGGACGGCCTGTCGTTTAGGTTGCCTCATTTTTACTTGCACATGTCTTGATTTTGGTTGACGCTCGTATTTACGGTTTTAATTCGTTGAAGGGATAAAAGGGACGCCATATGAGCAAGGTCAATGAACGGATCGATGTTGATGTTTTAAAAACTAAATTTACTTTTAACAAAGTTGCTTTTTTGCCATTATTTTCTAAATGAATAAACATTTAGCTATCACTCTTGAACCATTATTAAGAAGAAAATCATTTTGTATTTTAAACATGTTTGTAGAAAATAGATATTCATATCGACTTTTCAAAGACCATTATTATTGTGACAGTACTTATATTAATTTTGAACTTATATGTAACTTTTTGGACGAAAGCGTAAATTCGAAAGACTATGCAAGGGAAATAAAACCTTTATGAAGTCACATGTCCATTTTAAATTAACCAAGAAAATGCTATTAACTATTTATTATTAATTTACATTAAAACACTAGTTTGTTAGTCAGTCCGTTCACCCTACGAAAGAACTCATTATTTTGGAGCTAATGGGGTCTCAAAAATCCCCTAGGATGCTCTCGCACCGGGGCTATGAAATCTGATGTCTATAAAATTACTTAATATAATATATCTACTGTTAGCTTTCCACAAAAATAATTATAGAAAAAACTAAAGTATGTGAGTTTTAGTTACACAAGACGATTCTAAATAAAAAAAAATATGCTGAGTATTATTAATCAAAGAACGCACGGACATTTGTACCAACTGAAAATTTCATAATTAAATTTCCTTGAATAGTTCAACTAAAAATATATTAGACAGTACCAAAAAAGCGTCATCTATTCTACCGAAAACCACTTTTAACTTAATCTATGAATTCTTGTTATGCAAATTAAACTCGCCAACAAAAATACTGGTATAGAAGAACCAAATCAGTTCCGAAAGTAGAAAATGTTTGGATCACGTTGGACCCTATAAAGGGTCTTCTCGGCCCCAACACATCCCCTAGGGTTGAATGTTCCTTCGGTTTTTTTTATAAATTTTAATACGGTCATCTCAACCCCTTCATTGTTTGATCAATAAGTAGTCTTTGTTGATTATTTCAATTGTTGAAGAGATAAAAATAATTTATGAGGTGGAATGGGAGATAGTAATTCAATATTTTTTTGGGTATGTTCAGTTTGTTGCTAAAATATTGTTGAATTACACATGAATAAGCGTTAATGTGAAAAGTAACCGACTTCTATAAAATTTATAAAGTTACATGCTCTGGGTTACAGCATACCAATGAGAAAATTTTATTTGAAATAGATATACAAATTGACTTAGCAAACTTAAAAAAAATCGTCTTCTGAAGTCAGATCGAAAGAGTTTGAATTCACAAATACACTGATTGAGTATTAAAATAAATAATTTATTAAATCAAATTTTGTTCACATTTGTTCGAAAATATGCAGTCTTACAAGCTAAGCTCATTACATTCGAAGCTATTTATTCTATTTTAAATTTAAAACACAGTTTTTGTTGTGTTCTACACTTAATATGTATAATGATAGCAAAAATGATTGCTCCTAAACATATCGGCGAACTGTGGGTGTACATTGGTACACCTCTGCCTACCCCTTCGGGGATACAGGCGTGATGATATGTTATGTAAAAATGATTGCATTACTTACCTAAGCCTAATATTGAAGCACCAAAATATAGGTAGAGAAGTACGTCTTTCACATCCCAAGCTTCATAAACAGGACGTTATTATCTATCCAAAAGGGGTGAAAAGCATATCTTTTTTGAGACACTTGACAATTACAGCTTAAAAAGGAGTAAATTTTAATATATAATTCATTTTTTTTCGCCTATATTATTTGAAACTAAAGAGCCAAACGATATCCAAAGTAGGGGACGGTTGTATAATATCTACTTAGGTTACAAGCATAGGATGCGTAGCTCCAGCGTTCTAGTAAATCTGTATTTTTATTATTATGATTTAGTATAAGTTCAATAGTCCTAGTTCGCTGGTGTGTAACGAAATTTAGAAGTAATCAGAAAAAGTGTTATCCAAGTATTATTGTGCTAATAATTGCCTCATGTAAAGTTCTCACTTCACAAAGAATGACCAAACGTAGTATATCTATCAAATTGTTGAATAATTTGAGTTTTTAATAACTCCGGTATTTTCTTTTAGCTTAATCGCCAATTAAAAAGAATTGGCGCGGAGCCCAGTAAAATGGAAGGAAAAGAGGGAATTCTTTGTCCAGTACTGGGCACCACAAGCATAATAGCAGTACACAAGAACTGCCAAGATAAACTGTGATCAGATTTAAAATTTATCTTAAAATTACATGTAAGTTAAAACGTAATGTAACTGACATGCCTAGTATTTTAAAGATCTTTTTGAAGGAAGTAAAATGTATTGGTTAATCCTTATCATGTTTTAAAATAATTCTTCATTGTCGATTTGAATTTCAAGAAGTGTCGATGTTGGAACAAACTTTAATACTCTAATTCTATGATTTGTGTCCAAATAGGTCAAAGTAAACTGGATTTCGCTTGCGGAAAGTACCGACCATTATACCTTGAACTTTTCGTTTTCTTTTTAGACGTTTGGCACACATTTTTGTGTAGCTGTATTGATTTTTATTTTTAATATTTTTTTCAGTCTTTGAAGAAAAGTATATAGTAGTTTTCCTGGACTTTTGACCAGATGTTTCATCACTTTATAGAAGGTGATATTTTCAGTCATAGTTGTTTCTCCGTTCAAAATAATTATAAGTATAGTCAAAATGTATCAATTTTATAAAACCTTTTTGTAATTTTTGACTAGATAAAGTTCTCTTTTATGTCATCGTGTGAGGTCGCCTAAGGGCTTCTTATAAGTGAACCAACACGGATATCGGTCTTTTTCTGTCGGCTACCTTTTATGAAGAGGCATAACAAAGAAAACTTATCAAAACACAGTTTTGGTTCGTGTTTTTGTTTGAAATTTCGTCCATCGATGAGATCAAAAATACAAAAGTGAACATGTTACAAACGTTATTAAGTTTTGGTTCATAATGTAATATGTGAACTTTGACATTCAAAGGTTTTCCACAATTATAACGCATTTCCGCCCACCTTCCCTGTAAAGGGCATCCCTAATTGCCATTTAAATTATTAACTTAATAAATTACGCAGTCATTACTTGTTCTCAAAGACTCAGTTGTGAGATAAAAGTGAAATAGTTGTTATAAATGCTTTTAATTTGGAGTTAAGTCAACTTGTTATGAACCGACCATACAAAATGACTCCCTAAAGGACCAAGAAGCGACAACGTCGTTACTTAAGGTCAAAGGGTTATTATCGTAACCGGTGACCTCATGCATATCCTCGAAAAAGTTCATGTAACAGATCTTCGATACTGTTTTAGTTTAGTTGTAAGTGTATAAAGGTAAGCTTAAGCTTAAAAGCAAATAAATAAAAAAGTTTCAAAATAAATAAAAAGTTATCGGGCACATCGGCGCTGCTCGTAAAGAGTCATAACGAGCGGCCGCAATAAACAGCGTAGGTACGGGCGTCGGGCGTGCGTTCCGAAAGGCAAATCTGTAAATTCAATTAAGGTTCGAGCATTTTTCGGACACAGGCGTCCGGAGCGAGCCGCGCAGCCCTTCCGCCGCAGGCTCTCGCCCCCGCATTGGAAAATTTTCTCTCGAAAATTGAAGATATTTCGTGCCTTCTCCCTGGGGGCGACTCGTTCCTCGACACTTATGGTCGGCGTCCTCCGGGTGTGCAGGAGGCTTTTTACATAAAGTCCACACGTATAGGTATCGATCGTGGGCGGCCGGACAGGGTGTACGCAGATGACGGCCCCCAGCAGCTCCCTCTAACCCCTCGCTTCCCCCTTTCATTATGTAAGTGCGTACCTAACGCGTGCTCGCGCGGACCTGATTAGGGGGCCTCTTTTTTAACTGACCCCCTCACTTGGTGCGATTAAACTTAATTTGAGAGTGTCCTGCGAGAGGCGATTAAGTTTCACTAACAACTAAGCCTTGAAATATTGTTCGCAATTTGTGACGCTACGACAAATGCGACATTGGACCGTAAGCCCATACATAATTGTCTTTTACGTCATGCGTTAATACTTTAAGATTAAAAATTACCCATGAAATTTAATAACTAAACGTAAAAAATAAAAATTCCAAAAACAGATACAAAGTGTTGCAAACATTTTATCTAACAAAACTTTACTAAATTTTGATTCCAAACCGTTTTTCTTTCGTATTTATTTATTAAGATGAACCCGTTCTATTGTAATCGTTCAATTTACCTGTTACTGGCGTCACGCGAAACTGATTCTTTCCATACCGTCTGAACTCTTAACAGAGAATAATTTCCACTGGACGGATCTTAAAAGAGCCCAAAACTTCTGAGAAAAGATGAAAAGGGGTACCTATGTCTATATTAAGTATTCGAAAAGTGGAATTGTACAAGAAAAGCAAAGTCTTGTTTTAAACGGGGACGGGGTCTTATATCGAACTTTTCCAATGATCGGACAACGAAGAATTTTTCAATATAGATGTTTGGCGCATCTTCTATCATTTATATTTTAGTATTCAGCGAGAAAGATGCGTGGAGAGGGTTCGCTTGGATAAATTTATTTTGTACCAAACTGTATTTTGTATATTTTTCAATTTGATTAAGATTATTCTAATGAAAAAAGGTTGAATTTTCATTGGAAAGGGAACTTTAGTTTAATTGATGGAAAATCATTTTATTAAGTTTACAAAAAATGATTTTAAAAAGTACTAAAAATCAGTTCCAGCGCCACACTATGTCATACTTTTTAATTCAATTACAAAATTCATTTTAAACATTTAAGTGACTGGCAACAAAGTAAAAAGTTGTTACTCTAATGTCTGCTCCATAGATTTGGTTGCCGAAGCCCGAACTCCCAGCCTGTACTATAAATGCTATAGATGTTGTTTGTAGATTTGGACAAATTAAACATCTTCCACTTGGTATTACAGTTCTGTACCCTTCGATTAGCCCGAAGGCACGAAAATATTGACAAAGGTTTAAAGAGTTTTTCATAATACTTAGTACATAAAAAGTGAATTTAATTATTATTATTTTTCTAACTTCTAATATATTTTTTAAACCGAATTGAAAAGAAGAAGCTTATCTCTTCTATAAGAGTAATTGTGATTCGATTTCAATTATTTTTCTTGTAATCGATATCTTACAAAATCGTCTGAGATAATTTCATAACTTTATCAACATCAATGCAGAAGCATTGTTTTGTTTTCAATATTTTTGAACTAATTTTACTTGTAATTATAATTGTGATATGCTACGGTCAATCCTGTCGCGGTGTCCAAAAAACTGTCTTACTGCTTTGAAATAAGGGTGCTATGAAAGACAAAGGGTTACTGATGTACTATCCTCTGACCCTTTTTTCTCAATCAGTATTTTGCATCAAATATTAGGCACCTATCATTTAAGTATTTACAGTACAATTATGTTCAAGAATTGAAGCAGTTACTTGCCAGGGAGTTTCTAAGATATAGGTAACCCTAAAGAAGTTACATAAATAAGGGATTTTATTTCGTATTGTGAATTTTAAGTAATTTTAATATCTGATATGTCTGATATCTGGTGTTGTAAATTTTGTTTAAGTATGTTATTTTATATTCTGTGTAATGGTTTAGACTTTAGTTGATAGGTAATTATCAGACTGTTTTGTTTTCATAAATATGTATCCTTCGCTAAAAGAAAAATCCTGAAAAAACGGAATCAGCAATAATAAATTTTAAGATTGAGACCCTATCGCGTACTGCACAAACTCTTTACCCGTTACTGAGTACTTACCTTTCAACTTTACAAACTTAGACCTATGTCTTTATTAACTCGAAACTACTTAAAAGAGTTAGATCTATATCTTGGTAGGTTCATAAAAATCTTTAAAATAATAAATTAATCAAGTATTTTTTATGTAAGTAAATGGTCAATTGACATGAAATTCAAAGCTAGCTGTTACAGCGTTTGTTTGCATACTTTGGGTAATAATAATTATGTTGTTTCTCTCCTTTGCTGACCGGACAATCAATATTGATATTTGTTTGATTTTAACACTAATTAACATAATTGGCAGAATTCATAAATATTTTCTACATCTCTTTTACTTATTGTAAAGGCTAGCCATTTAGGGTCTTAAAAAAGTCATCGAATTTCGATTCGAAAAGATCAATTAGGTATAATCGTTTAGAAAAACACGTTTTAACATATTTTAAGTTAATATTATTTGAATTTGTATAATTCCACCTTAACATATTAATAACAGAATTAAGTTTGAAATGTTACCGCAGCGCCATCTACGAAAAAACTCGGAACTAACACGACATTGTGGAGAGTGTAGCATGACTAGGTGCTTTAATGTTCGAAGTGTTGAATAGAGGGCGCCACCGTCCACTGTTACTTACAGGTTTTCTAAAGCTTACACAGATGGTTCTAGTTGTCTGTAATGGATACAACCAAGACCGAATTCGGGGTATATAAAAATAATTATTGTGTTGATTTAAATGCATTTTGTAGGTTTAGTATGGTTGACTTATTAAGCAAAATTCTAAAAAAGGCAAATCTACGTCGGGATACACATTGCAATACATACAACAAACTTACACACAGCAAGTGATAATTCTTGTAAATTAAAAATGATAAGGAAAACTTGGGAATACTTGCGAAGGTATACCACTCATAAAAATTTAATGTTGCCTTCAAGCTCCATAGGTTTTATCATCAAATCCTTACCCTAATTACCACAGGACTAACAGGATAGGGCATACTTTTCTGTTGATCTCGTTTAAAGTTGGCGTTTTTTTTAAATCGTCCAGATTTCAGGCGTCTTAGAGTAATAGGGGTAACTTACCTATATAAAAAACCCGATGAATAGAAAAACTTGTGGTTCAAAATTTATACTAAATACTCAATTCTTTATTATTAATTGATGACATGCATTCCATAGTGTTAAATACAGGTGTTACATTTATAAGATAGGTACAATAGGAACCAATCTCTTAAAAAATCCGATGTCATTTAATTTTGAAAACCTGCAGGCCTACGACATTATTGCTAAGAATAAACCTAGTACCTACGTCAATATTAGATACCATGATAATGCGTACACCTCTTTGGCTTTGAGTTCCATCAACAACGAATAAATGAAACGTAAGCACCTCAACTATTATCGTTTTAACGTACGAGTAGCTTGATTAGAATGATAGCTGTTAGTGAGAGTGACGACCTTAGACTTGGATATAAATAGACCGCTACTATCGCTAGTTTCCCCTGGTACCAAGCAAGAGCACTTTTAAGTCTGTATCTCAAACTCAAAACTTTTATTTGCTTTCCACAATGGTATTAGTAGGTGGTATCTAAGTAAAAAGTATACATAGTAGACCCTGTTGGGCACGCAAAATTTAGGAGTAGTCTAATCTACTACCTTTGTTTCCTGATTTAAGTTATTGTTCGCGCAACGACAGACTTATATACGAAAATATCGACGGTTTTGACATTGTTAGGATAATACTAATGTTTTTGTTAGATTTACTAAAACGGCAAGCTCCATTTTCATACAAAATTCACGACAATACTAGTTCATACTAGTGCTTACGGTTCAAACCCTGATAGGCGCACTCTTTACTTTCTTATGTATGCTCTAAGGTTATAGATAAGGGTATGAATCGTAAGCACTAGTATGAACTAGTTTAGTCGTAAATATTGTATCAAGACTAATATTATCCTAACAATGCCGAAGCCATCGATATTTTCGCATTAAGTCATAGCATTGCGCGAAAAATAAAATAAATCAGTAAACGAATGTACTAGATACAGCCGAAAAAGTACCTAAGAATGTATTAATAATAATAAAAAAAATACATCGCGTTGGGGCCGAAGGCTCAAATTATTATTTTTTTCTTTATTTTATTAACGCAGTTTTATTGCGGTGTTGGCGCATATATTTAACCAATAATGTAAAAATAATTGTAATAATTTGGTTTTTAAAAGAGTAACCTATGGAGTTTCTTGCCAGCTCTTCTCCATAGGAAAGATACTTTGGAACTGAGCAACTAGAATCAGTAGATTTAACGTAACGTTTCTTGAGCGCCTTTTTTTTTGTTTATGAGAAATAAATACATTTTGATTTTGATTTTGGCCCAATATTTTGAAGCAATTTTAGCAGAGTTTGTTAAGTTTGGAGCGGTCCCCAAACTCGACGTATTTATTTTTAAATGTCATTAATACATACTGTACTTTAAGATTGACTGTTTTTTCTTTTTAAAGTGTAGGTACGTATATTTATGTCCGGGGTTCTTTTAACTGTTTTTTATTTATTGTTAATATTACCCTTGCCCTGCAGTGGGACAGTTCAGGCTTTAAATAATAATAATAATTGTTAATATTACTCTAGTGGTATCTTCGACGAAATATTTTTTCACGTCTTGAGTAGGTAACAGACAGTTTTACGACCTGACGCACTGACGTCTATACGGAAATATATTATTAGGTTTCCAAATAATTATGTCCTACAAGAATAAAAAACATTAGATACATGCTTTTACTAACTACCTCTTTTTCGGTTTGAAGAATAAATATGATGACAATTTATCATTGGGAGATTAATATTACTGACAAAAATGGTTATGTATGTGTCCCCTTTGTATTCCGCAAATATGTGACCCGTTCTTCAGTGGGTCAGGCCATCTAAAAGTAAGCTTGTCGTTATCCATTCGCTTGGAGACTGAGTTAAAGAATATACGTTTTCAATAACTTATGAATTTTTATTTATCTTTACTATACCTACGTACCTACTTACCGAAAAACTGACGTCAACTAAAGTTGGCTAACCGTTTTAAAAGGTCATTAAGAACTTAGAAAACTTTTCCTTTACGAAATTAATTGAGTAATTGTTTTTGTTTTGCGTATTGAATTATAAATAAATTAGTTTTGAAATAGTTGCTTATGCGTCATTTGGTTTCCGTCACTTTTCGTATGTAATTATCCCGGTAAAATTCACATACGGTTATCTAGTCCTAAGCTAAGCAGAGTAAGCTGCTGTTATGGTACTCAGACAACTGATAAACATGCTTTAAATACATTTCGAAATACATACATGTTATAGATGAATTACGTCAATTATTGATTAGATAAATTACACCCAGACACAGAATAAAAGACGGTCCTCATGACACAATTTTTTTTCTGGTGGGCTTCGAACCCAGAATGTTTTTTTATGAAGCGTTTATTAAAGCAACGAATCAGGTATGAATAAGTTCGGCATCGGTGGTCGCCTCAAAACTTAGCGAAAACTTAAGAGGCCCAACTCTGTATACTGTTAACACAGCCAAGTATGCGAGAACCTTGTTCTGTCGCAAGTTTGCCTGTACCGGTACGTGTAAGTTTCCAACAATTATTTAGGGTTCCTAAAGTTAGTACATTAATATTTCTGGTATTTACCTGTAGGAACCAGTAAATAAAGGTAGACAGCGTTCGCAAAGAACTGGCCGGTTTGTATAAAATAAAGAGTTGTGATTTCGTTTCAATAAAAAACAGACCTAAATAAAAACAAATGCAGAACGCGTCTCATCTGGCGAGAATTTTACTGTTTTAATATAATTATTTGAAAAAAAAAAACAATATTACATTACAACCAATGTTATAACCATGTTTCCACATATTCGCTAAGAGGTACGCTATGATTAGGACTCATCGGTTTACTAGTTAGTATTCACATTCAAGTAGGTAAATAGTTTTATTTCGTTACCAACTAACAAACTAGTCAATTACCACAAAATATGTCTTAGTTTTTCAGTACATTAATATTTCTGCCTTCTCTATTAATATTTTTCTAGTCTTCGTTCATAGTACGCTGACAAACTCAAGTATCTTTGTCATTACGTGAAACTAAATTGAGAAATAGGTTGGGGAAAGGAATCATAGAGCGGTCTATTGTACAATGAAATGGAATGGGAAGAAAGGAACGTATTTCGCCGACGACAAAAGAAATAGTCAACGAACACGGATTGTCTTCATTGGGCGGGTATCGTGGAAAATACGTACGAATCTAACAGGTTTATTGCACTACCATGCTCTAGATAGTTTACTGTATGAAGTTTTATATATGGCGACAAGGAACACCATAAAATTAACAAATAATACGAGTTAAAGTAAAAGTTAGAAATAGGTGTGCTTTAAAAGTTAAAAACAATTTCTATTCTTTTTGCTGTAGGTATAATTGTCATTTGTGTTGTATTACAATTTATTTTATGAAGCTAATTACGCTTGTATTTGATTTATAAATGCTTATTTCATCATTATATGTAGAAGAAAATACTTTTGTCTTTTTATTTATACTATGTTAGGTTTTCATTTGGGGGTCTTAGTTTCTTTCAAATATCAGCTCATAAACACTGCCATTAAAAATTCTACTAGCTTTCCGAGTAGCAGATTTCTTGATATGTAAATGAACCCATCTATGAATAAGCCAAGCAAGGCCGCCCCGGTTAGCTGTGGACTAAATAACGGCTTTCAATATAGTATTTTATTTCAAGCTCTCTTAGTTAAATGTCGGTCAATCTATTCCAAAAGTGGGACTCCTCTGGCTTAGATACCGTTGGCCCACTTGATGCTTTTAGCCGAAGTTGGTTGTTGGGGCTCAAGTTTTCAAAACTTTCCTTGGTGAGCGTTTAATTATAATGAAATAGTAAGTAGTAGTATGTGTGTTTTAGAATGTAATAAGAAGCTTAGCTTGTGTATAGTGTTTAATCAAATCAAATCAAATCAAATTTATTGATTTGCTAAATACAGGTACTTGTGCAAATACACAGATGGTATAAAAAATATAATTGTGAAACACTGTATTTGACCATTGCAATGGTGTGCAAATGTTCTATTGATGTAACTTAAAGTTACATGTTATTATTAATCACCCATTATGGATTATTAACTTCACATTATTACTAATTAAATATTAAATATCATTATCAATTACACATTAATCTGTGAGTAAAACAAAAAATAATGCGTGTTAATGAAATAGTGTAATAATAAGTTAGCTTGTGTTATTATAGTATTTAATTTAATCTGAAAGTAAAACAAAAATAATTATCCAATAAAATAAAAGGTCAAATTTAAGGTCAAAGATATAGACAGCTTTTACAAACACAAACAGTAAAAAAACACTTCAATTTACGAAATAATAATCCTCTTTATTTTCTATTTATACGGTAAATAAATAACATCGAAAGTTACTGGATAATTGGTTTTTATCTTTGATAGGTAAGGACGGACGGTTTCACTGAAGCCGCTTTGCGATATTAAAATTCTAGGTAGTTTTAATAAGCCAACAGGTTGCGTTACCTAGTAGTTAGTGTTTGAATAGAGTTCTGTTGTAATGGAATAAATTATTAGCAAAAGGTAAAGGTTAATGTAAGAGTTGTTTATTGACATTTGAACAACCCTTTGATTTCTACGAATAAGATAAATCGTTGTCTAAATATCTAATACTATCTATTCTACTACCTTTAATAATACTGCTGATTTTGTAAAGGTTGAAGTTTGAAAGTCTGTTGTAATGAGGCAAAAACGACGAAATAAATTTTGAAGCTTAGTTGGTGTTGATACATACATTACATACTTATAGTTTATGATTAACCTTTAAATAATTTAGGTAGGATTAACCTTTATAAAAATAATTTTCAGACATTAGCAGGTAAATTAGATCAGTAGATAATTTAATTCAACAAAATATTTTAAATTGAGTACCCGCTCTGACTGTTGTTAATTTTTTACCAGTAATTAACATACTGTGTTTATGTGATAAACGTACAAATTTCCTATACCATAACGTTTTCAGATATAAACAAAAGACCCAACCATCAAGACCTTTTTGGTGCCCTAAAACCTCAGTAGGTACTTTTAGTACCTATGTTTGTCTGCTAACTAGTCCAAACAAAGTTCCAAAGTAAAACTTATGCCTTCAACCTTTAGCATCAGATACCAAGAAAATTGTAGATTGAATTTCCCAGAGGTTGTTTAATAACTGAACACCAATAAAAGTCGATGCAATTCTAAGTTTTGGGAAACAGAAGCCTTTTACGGAGAAACTAATCGTGGTAACATCTTTCAAGGAACTCGATTGAAGGATAAATGAGAAGCAATTGACTGGAATTGAGGGATTTTTACTAAGAAATGTAATTAGAGAAATAATTTATTCTCGAATTATGTTAGATCAATACTTCGACATTTCACAAATCATTATTTTCTGTGTCGACGTTTCAGGGTGTTGTGTTCTTTCAGATACTAGCGACCTTAATTTGAGGGTATAACACACACTTTTTACAAAATGTACGGACAAAAACGTAAAGTTCATAATAATATATGAATTACTAAAGTAACTAAAGATTTATAATGATGATGTAAGTTCCAATAATATTACACACTTCACCGTATCGAATGGAAAACTTCATTATTTGAAACCTTTTAAATACCAACAAACTTTCTTCACAACCATCATTGTATAAATATTGGCAAATTAAAACTTTAAGCAATAATAACTTATTGGCTTCTCGTCCTTCCAACTTTTCACGTTTTTACCTTCAGCGAGTTTCAAAAAGCACAATAGATGAAACCTAAAAAAATAAACTTATTTTTACATTTAGGTAATGTAAACAGTTTAGATTGCGAAAGGTTTTTAAAGGGTTGTTTCTGCGTTGACGTCATTAGGTTAGCCTTCATCTCAGCATTATAATGCTCCTAGAGTCATTGTTTAAGGGGATTTATTCAGGCAAACTATGAGCGCTCCTGCCACTCCGTGAATAAAACCTCCCGTTTACGCGATAATTTACCATTATGTTCAAGATTACAGCAACTTAATAAACTCCGGTCGCTCTCATCGCTCGGTTTCTAGATAATTTAAAAGCGGAGGAAATTATTCAGATAGGTCTTTAGTTCTTCTATTATATATTTTGCAGATTATTTTGATGACCATAATTGTAAACTGATTAAATATCAGTTTCGCAAATATATTAAAAACTGTACAACTATGTGTAGTAATACCATATAAAATATTGAAATATTATTGAAGAACCTAACTGCTAAATTCTCAAAACTTATAAAGTGTACTTCTTAGGAATTACCTTGTCCCTACATATGAAGTACCTTCTGTACAACCTAACCGTAAAATCTGTTTGAAAATTAGGTCTATCTCAACCCAACTTGAAAGTTTGAGAAAACTAGTTTCATATATAGACGTACCTTTACAATATCTCAGAATTACGAACTACGATTTTTGAGTTTTGGTACAATATTTATTAGTGTAAACGTATTTTATAGAAGTTGTATAAGAGATCAATTAAAGTGCAAGTTAAAATTGGGTAAATGCTAGCTCTTAAAATTACGAGTACCAGTCAACGTTGCTTGTTGTAAATACCGGTGCAATGTAGCATATTTTTGGTGCACCGGAAAGAATAAGTGCCCGAGTAGGCCCGAGAGAGTCAATACACGAAAATACTGAGTAAAATACCACAGATGAGACGTGCATACAATAAAATCATTACTAGCATATAAGGAGTTCGAAAGAAAAAAAAAAGAACATATCTATTTCTTAATCCATTTTTATCGTGTAATCGTATGGTTTATCCATTTACAAGTCAAATTAAACTAGAAATTCAGTTAAAAAATAATTCCTTAAAAACCTTTTATAATACTATTATTATATTTTACAATGCACTGAGCTGGCCTCGTCCCAATCCTTTGAGCAGAACTTCACGCGAAGCTTATCACTTATTGTTTCACGCCTGTGCAGGAAGTTGTGCAGTTTATCTGAATGTAACTCGCTCAAAGGAAGTTCAACAGAGCATTGACATCACAGGTGTCAAACTTACCGTGGTATATAATATTATTGTTTAAAATGTTGCATTCTGAAGATCTGAATAGACTGCCTACACCTTTGTCGCGATATAAGCTTTATTGAACAGTATGTAAAGCTAATTTTCATGACTTTATTATAAATATGATATTTTTTTTAACGTTTATCTATTATTATTTATTAGCTATCCCAAAATTGATGACAACAAATTATGAGATCAAAGGATCAGTTTCTCGATACATCAATTACTAACTTATGGTAATAATCTAGAAGGGCTAATTATATTAATATTCATGTCTGGAAACTTACCTACTCTTGACAAAAGCTAGTAATTGATTTTAATTTGGTCCAGTTATGACAGTGGGAGCCATATATTTTGAAAATTGAGATTTATTTTGAAGTCGGATTTAGAATAACTAATTAACAATCATGTCTGAAAACTTACTTACCTTTGCTTGACGTAAGCAAGAAATGGTTACAATCTTTATGAAGTTAATTATTTTTTATACGATCTCGACTTTCAGAATCTTAAATAAACCGCTCTCTACAATTTCCATTATCTAGTTCACAGTATAGTTATCACTTTAGGCCAAAGTGCAAACTGTTTTCTCCTCTTAAATTATAATTTACATTTCCGTCGCTCTTTGGCCCCTTTAACGCTATAAACTAATTGGGTTCGGAGACGCGGACAGGTAATTGAATTAATACGATTTCCCGATGGAACTAGACCTGACTGGACCTGACTAGTTTATTTTTAACTTGCAAAGTTCGAAGGAAATAATATTAATGTTTACTGAAGCGGAAAGCATCCGTCGCTTTATTAAATTCACGTTCGTTTTTAATAAAGTTGTGCCCTGGTTTGAGAGCTGACCTGCCCAATATAGGAAGAAAATCTAAAATAATATTTCACCCTGATCCGAATTTGCATTTGAATCTAGTCCGTCTACATCTGAAAATGGATTAGGTCATCGTACGGGAACCGGGACCGTCCTTGCTTTGTAGAACTATAACTTTCTTGTAAAGAAGGTTTATATGAATTTAGCAGCTAGTTTCTACGGTAACATCACAAATAATTCTTTCAATGAGGCACCTAAAAATTACTGTACAGATGTAAGAAAAGTTGCTTTATAGTGTAAAAACCAAGAAAAAATATAATATTTTAAAAGTAGAACTTAATATCTTGTTTGACTGATTGATTTATTACTTCCAGTTAATTGACTATTTATACTGAACAAATCGTTGTTGAACAAATAAACAGCTTTAGGTTTCTAAATGTTCTTGCAATATCTGTGCAAAAAAGTGCATACTTTGACGGTGCGTTGAGAATCAATAAACACCATAATTATTAGTATCTCATTAATAGGGATTTAGGTTTAGCAGAGAAATAGCAAGAGTAATATCGCAATCGCGTACAATCGTGTCTCCCATTCTTAAACTACGCTGTTGCAAAAGTATAAAGAGACAATGATGCATTTTTTATGCTCAATAAGATACGTACCCGTTTATAATTAGTTAGCGATTTTTTTTTTATACAAAGTTGTTCATCATTAAAACAAAAATTTTGAACGGTTGCATTCAGTGTCGAGATCTTTGATATTTTTCGTTTTTCTTCATCCCGAATATCATAACAAGAATAAAAACATGAAAACGGGGCACTGCCATTACAATCGGTCAGTACGAACTAACTTGAAACTTGAAGATCTTTCTTTGAACTGTCTATTGTCGGTTAAACTATGAATTGAAATGTTTACTTTAAAATATAGCCCGAAGTCCATCTATTCCTACATTCCTAGTGAAGTTGATTCAAGTTATTTTCAGTACTTTGTTTTGGTAGTGAATAGTTGCGAATTTTAACAGAGATGACGTCAATCTTCATCGTGACGTCGGTTTTACAATTATACATTTTCTGTATACAGAATGTTAATGAAAGTTGTAGAAATATTACGACAAAACAAAAATGAAGTTTGTTCTTCGACTGATTGTCAAGGCAATTAAAAAAAAATGGAAGTGAATCATTTACTATTAATTCAACACATATTACTGTGCTGAAATTTTGTGAACTGACTGTATACCAGATATACTTTTCACCCTTTCAGTAACACGCTGTATCATCATCTCCCGAGCCTTTTCCCAACTATGGTAAGGTCGGCTACCAGTCTTCTTCTTATTCAGCTGAATACTGTATTTAAACATGAAACCTACTGGCTGGTACAAATCTAGACAAACATAACGATAAAGTATTTAATAATGACCATACACCACTAAATCCCTAAAATGTCCGAAATGTCTAAAATGTAACAACTTTTTCGGTAATCGGAAGGTCATTGAGGAAAGAGAAGTCGTCGGATCGGTTGTTAATCTCAATCAATCAATTCATCCGGCGTGTCGCATTTACCCGAATTCACCGCTTAACGTAGCTTTAGAAGTTTTTGTTATAAAATGTCGATATCTGGAGGATAAACATATAATGTTATGTTCTGTTTGAGTGACTGATATTATAGTATTTATTTAGAATGATAAATGATAAATGCGGACAACATCACATACATTGTTCTGAACCCAAAGTAAGTAGCTATTAAGCACTTGTGTTATGGAACTCAGAAACAACGAAGGTACCACAAACACCCAGACCCGAGACGATGTAGAAAAGTTATTTCTACATTGACCCGTCCGGGGATTGAACCCGGACCTCAGAGCTAGCAACACCTTGAAAACCGGTGAGTAAGTCACTCGACCACGGAGGTCGTCAAATTTAGAAGTACATGTTTCAAGTAAAGCTTGAACTAAGATGCGATATGTTTATATACAGTTTTTTGTATCAGAATCTTATCAAACGTATAGCATACGTTTGTTAGCTAGTTTATTGTAATTTTATATAGTATAATCCGAGATTTTAAGGAGTTTCACCTTGATCTTACTAAGGCAATATAGCGTTAAAAAGCTTTAATAGCACGAACCTGGTTTTAATGTTTTTTTTTAGGTTACATTTAGTTGCTTATATTGTTATTGGCAAAATATAAGCTACTTTAATCTTTTTAGCTTTAACAGTATAGCTCGCGCAAAATCCAAACATGACACCATAAAATTAATACAATCAGCGAATGCAAACGTTACAGGTATCGGGAAACAGGTTTCTGTCAGCCCTAGATAGCGTTTTTACATGCACATACATTTGTTTTTTGTCGTTTCTATATCTCTGAATTCGTCCAGAATTTATACAATTAATTTTTAACTATAAAGTGTGATTATAAAATTCCTAATATGTGTATATGTCTTGCTAACTCTAATTAGCAAGACACCGTGTAAAATAAAAGGCGTTTTCCCGACCACAAAAAAAAAAATACAGTATTTTGAAAATAGATGCGATAGCAATATTTCACATGTACATCACACATGGATATAATACTGAGAAAAAATATTAATCTTGAATATAAAATATATATACCTGTAATAGATGGTAAGGAATTCATTGGTTCGCAAAGCAAAGACGCCTACACTCGCAAACAAAATTGAAAGTCAGACGTGGGCGGACAAAAGATCGTCCCCATCGCCGCGTACACCGGAAGACCTTGCTTTAAGGTGTTGGCACAAATATTCAGTGCTACGATTCTAATTTAGGCTACGCGAGCTACGTAACGGCTACGCTGCTACGGCACGCTACGGTAACGCTACGCCGCGAGATGCAATTCGAGTCCTTTTGTGGCAAGCGCTGATTGCCTGCCGTTGCCTTTTCAAAGGTTATGAAATATTCGATAAACGATTAAGAGCTCTTTTATGAATTGAAAGTTAATTTCCTTCTTTTAGTAGTTTAGAAAATAAGTTGCAAGAACATTTTTCTACTAAACGCCAAGATAACATTTGAAAATAATTTTCTTTTAACTACTACTTTATGCTTTATTTTACATTAAGCTAAAATTTCCAAGAGTTGCCAATACGAACAAACACTCTAATTAATGAAGCTTGTATATTCACATGTAAATTATAAATGTCTCGTTTGTTCAGGATATTATTCGTGATTTTCCTAGTAAATGTATCGAGTCTGTTGAAACTGTATTTGTGAATAACATGTGTTCCCGCAACAACTAGTGTAATAAGTTATTAACAACCTCCATTAGTACTTTTCGCTTGTGGGTCCGGAATAGTGCGGTAGGTGTACCTCGCTTAAATTTTAGACTGAACGTAGTTGCTTTATGTAAATTATTAACTGATTTTGAATAAGTCTTTAGATAAGGTTTCTTTCTATTTTTGTGTGCATGTAATGAAAATTAGGCAAATAGGTGAAATTAGGAAAACTAGGTGGCTATAAAAAGCATTTCAATCCACCGCTTTCTGCATAGGAGTAGTGTGCCCAGTATGCTAACTTATTATTACAAAACAGTTTTGGTAATTATCAATTAAATTACTGAATTTTTTAACCGTAGCTGCACCAAAAGTCAAAGTTCCTTTCATATCTTTTATCTTTTAACTGGAAAGAAATTGAATACCTCAAACAGTTTCCTTTAAATTTTCTCAGTATCTTTTATAGTCTGAATAGTTGCAGAAACATCGGTAATATAATGTTAATTAAAGCATAATTACAAATTCCCGTAACCAGAGCCTCAAGAACTGAAAGGGCTTTCAGCTTTGCCAGGCTGTGCCGATAGTAAGCTGACAGCGCCTGCTTTGTTCAATAAGATGAAATGGTAGATTCGCACTACGTAATAGACCAATATAATTGTTTGATGATAGTTGTAGCCGTCAATCCTGAATAATTGGAAATAAAAGTAGGAATGGCATAATATGTTGAATAAATGAAACCAACTACAATAAACCGACTTTCTAACAAATACTCTAAAACAAGTACGCACATATACTCTCCTCATTCCAAGAACACCATAATAATTATATCATTATACTTCAACACTTTTTTCTAACTAAGTAATGGTTTTTGCCGTTTTTCTTTGAAAAGGTAGAAGTTCTCAATTCGATAACTATTTTATTGCATATTTGTCACACTTTTTATCAAATTCATGTAGGTGGATCACATTCAAAAAATCTTTTTTTTCTATACCGTATATTATTATATACGTCACGAGTGGTCCCGGTCCGGTATATCGGTTTCTTTTTACATTGATGTGTAATCAATTATTGCATAATAACTTTCTTGAGGTGGAAATCCTTTTAAACGCTATTTGTGACTAAAGATTTGTAACTTACGGTTTAGTCACGCATATTTTTGGGACACCACCGGTCCGCATCATCAGATTATTATAGACTCCTATTGGGTTCAAAACTAGTCGAGCGATCCCGAAAAATACGAGTGCTGATGAATACATTTGGTAGCATCTTTTATGACACAATTTAAAGGTTTTTCATAAAGTATTACCCACTACCCATAGGCTTTTTCATATGGAAAAAAGAATCACGATTTAATTTTGTATTTGAAATTGTATTATCAAGTTATTTCTTCATATCATTTCAAAGCTTCGCATAGGTATATACTACGTTAAAAATATTTCAAGTTATTCCTTCATAGATTAAGAATTTTCATGTCCGTTGTGTAGATTACTGATTAATATTAATGACTCACCGGCAACATCGTTTTTTTTTTCCAAATACTTAAATTGTGAACTACATCTTCCTATTTTTTTTTAATTTGAAATGTCAAAAAGTACATGTCAAATATTCTCTAAATCTTGATTTTACGTTTCATACCCAGTCAACATCCCTACACGAAGCCGGAACAGTACATTACGTAATGTAGTGATAAATATTGAAATACTCAGCATTGTACAAACCGACCAGCCACAATACAAATGTAGAGTACGATCCAGTATTAATATTGCCTTTCTTTCCTTTTCTTTACCCTATGTGCCCTTTGAAGCCACTGCAAACATTGACAAAGGTTGTATTCTTTACGATAGCTTTTAGACTCTCAGCAACATTGTCATTTTAAATAGCAACTACGTTTAATATTGCTGGGATCGTGGCTCTTTTATTTTGTGATTGTAAAATTCAGGTTTATTGGTCTAGTATATTTATATGTGTTATGATACGTACATACTTTATGTAAAATTGTATATACGCTTTATGTTATCCAAAAGTAAGCAAAATGTGCGCGAATCGCTAGTGGCTCGATGTACAGATCGTAGGATTTTTTTAGCAATAAGTAGTTGTTCATATCAACATGTCAATAGTGCTTAAAAAATAATTTCTGGCATTAGGTACATAAAAGTGTTATAGTCGCACTATTACGCAACAGTGTATATAACAAAACAATTATCGGGTAATTAAACATAGCAGCGGCCTAAAATCACAAGCTGTCTCTAGAGCTAATATTATGCTTGTAACAATCGCATTGCATACGCACATGTATACAATACTAAGTACTATGTACTACGAGACAGCAATTTAACATGACGAGTGAATAGAATCACGTATAAATGCAAAAACCTTCTGCTACTGCCTAGCCTTTTCCCAACTATGTTGGCGTCAGCTTTAAGTCGTACCGGGTTCAGCTAAATACCGTATTTTACATGGAGCGACTGCCTATCTGACTTCCACAACATTAATTGGGTAACACAGTATTCTTGCATGTCATGGCAATTTTTCATAGCAAACGCAAAAACCTGCTACTAGATACACATACATATTTCTAGTCTCAGATTGTAGAGAAATCTAGTCCAAATCGACATAGTCAAATGTATGTATTCTGCGCGAGTACTGAACAGATAGATTTTAGTGTCCTCCAAGATTTATTTATTTAATGAAAATCAACGCGTACAACATTACAGTTTAACACCAATTCGTTGAACAATAAAAATAAAACTTATACATAACACTAATACAAACTTATTAAACAATTCCAAACAAATAAAAATTAAAATAAACAAAACTAAACATTAAAAATCAACACAACATGTACCAATCCTATAGTACATTTTACTTCAGAATATAAGTAGAAAGCTCCCTATCTTTCAATAGACTCACAAAACTTTAAAGATATAATTTCAAAGTAACATCTAACGACACCTGGGCCTTGATTCAGCTATTTTAAATGCATGTCAGTAATCGTTCAGCGTACTTGTCATTGTGCCTAATTTTCGTATTCAGATAAGCCTCCAATAAAATCTCATGGAACTCTCGAAGAGAATGATCATAATGACAGTTAGCAGAATGCCAATCATCGTAAAAATGACCAAATGAAACAGGTCAATTAGTCAATTCAAGCAACTCTTAAATAACTGAATCGAGGCCCTGACCGTGGCAGGCGGGTGATTTGTGTGAAAACAGTGTGAGTGAGGTCAGATTACATTAACAACGAATTATGGAGAAAAAAGCTTAAAGAGAATATTGTCACAGTTGTGTAGGTATGTATAGAATTTTAAAACTTGGAAAATTAATTACAGGTAATCTGTCTGTTAGCTCAAAGTATAGCTTCTTTATCTTAAATGTGTATAAGGAAAATATTTTTCCCTGCGGTAAATATAATAAAATCCAAATATATTACCTTACTAATCTATAAAAATAAATAAACATAAAATCGTTAACAACCCGTCTGAGTAATAAGAAAACTAAAACACATTTCGAAAGTCGTTTAATATAGTAGGTACAGTACTAACTACTATAACAACACAAAAGTTCAATAACATAAGTTTTGGAAACGGGAATGTATTCCACTGTTTGAGATCGGTTTTTTCCGGTTCGACTTCTGGTGGGAATCCGAGAAATAATAAACGGTTACCCTATTTTAAATTTTAAACTATCACGCTGTATGTTTATAGTAATGCAATTCATATGCCGATATGTTTAAAGCCCATGTAATAGGGGGTGAGCCTATTGCCACTAACCGGGCACAAATCCAAACTCCGACCTGCTACTGAGAATTTCCTAGAAAAACCCAATAACACCTTGGTCGACTTGGGAATCGAACCCAAAACCTCTAGCATAGCAGTGGCACCTTGCACCACTAGGCCAACGAGGCATTGATACATAACTTAAATAACATAACCCATCTTCAGCAGTCGGGTAAACGGTAATTATTAGGTAACGAAGCACTCAACCAAATGATACCGTGTCAACGCTCTAGTTTTGCTAAAATCAGAAATTAATATGGTGATGAAACAAAGGAATTACGCGCGTAATATCCCGATACCAGGCTTTAACGTAGTATATTAGTTTAGTCCGTATCGATCCGATATTAATGTGCGTGTACTAGCATTACGTACTAAACTGATCCAATAATTGCTAAAGAATCTCTTCCATCATTTATCGAGTTTTAGGATGCCTGTGCTTGGCTTCAAGAAAGGAAATTAACTATTCTTCTAAATAATTTGCTTGCTCAGAATTTCTCTGGTAAGGTGTTATTTGTCCTGTATGAATCTTATCAACAAATTAATACCAATACAAGTCGAACTACATTATTGGCTTGTACCTAACAAGCCTTTACGCGAATGTTAGACATTGATACCTGCAAAGATTAATTATTATTAGGAGCCTGTAATATCCCACTGCTGGGCAAAGGCCTCATCACTCTCCCTCCATTTATATTTCTCAAGAGCTGCAGTTCACCAATTTGGTAAAAATGAATGTAGGTCGGGATTTATAATCTAAAAAAAAACCGCGTCAAAATCCGTTAAACCTACTTTTATTTCAATTTCAAAAGACATTACAAACTGAAATTGAGTAGAATTTTATCAACTTAAAAAAATGGTACTATATATTGCCTACGTTTTGAAACGTTTATTTAAAAGTATGTATAATTCAATGAGGAATTACACAATCCTAAAAAAAACATTACTAAAGCAAGTTTCACGAGTAATTTCAAAGTGAAATTTATTGATTTTTGTTCAGTTTCGAAGGTTTTTTAAACGTCAAAGTTTCAGAGAGAATTTGTAATCAGCCGTGATATGTAATAGCTTATTCTGTTGGTAACTCATTAAATATGTGTGTAGTTGGATGAGAATTTATTAAACATGTATAGGTAAACTCTCGTCCTTTTTTAATGTATTCCATTGTATTATACACCGTAGTCTTTATTATGTAGTTTATAATTTGGTAAGTTGTTTTTTTTTGTCATTTTTATGTCTGTGCCGTGGTTAAACATTGCTTGTAAATCGTGGTGAAAACAGAACATAAACCAATAAACAAATGACTAACTAAAGTCGTAAGTATAATGGCGACATTTTAAAATGTTGAGTGGTAAAATAATGTTACTTGTAAAACATAACATATAGGCAGAGGTGTACCAATGTACACCCACAGTTCGCCGATATGTTTAGGTCCCATGTAATAGGGGGCGAGCCTATTGCCACTTACCGGGCACAAATCCAAACTCCGACCTGCTACTGAGAATTTCATAGAAAACCCCAATAACACCTTGTTCGACTCGGGAATCGAACCCAAGACCTCTAGCGTAGCTGTCGCGCTTAGCACCACTAGGCAGTGTTACTTGGAAACGTTAGAAAATATAGTAAACTAGCAGCCCGCCCCGGCTTTGCTCGGGTGCAACGCTGATACCAAATATAACTACATAATCATAGAGTTCTGTAGGGCGAAGCACAGCCTTGGACGCACTATTTGGTATAGGCACGCGCCCCCCGGCACCCGCGCGGCCCTCCGGCCGGTACCGCCGCAACCGCTATGTCCCTGCATTTTAAATTTGTAATATCTTCGAAAATATTCATTTAAATTACATGCTGTAAAGGGCAATATTGATCTATATTACATGCACAATTTATTAAAGGTACTTAATTGGATAAGGATTAATACTGTATTGCTTAAAATCGATTTTTCGTAAATAAGTAATAAATAAACGATAAAAATGGTTATTGTGGGTTATCCTCAAGAGATAGACATATACCATCGCGTATTTTTTTGTAGATCTTTTTAAGGAGCACAATACTGTAGTACATTATTTTGATCTATCTCGTAGGGTTCAGCCAGCGTTCGCAATGAAAGCGCAAAAAAAGTGTTCATTTACGACCTTACTTTAGAAATCTCTAAGATTATCCGTGTTTCTCTACTTTATTATGCATGTATTATACATATAAACCTTCCTCTTGAATCACTCTATCTATTAAAAAAAACCGCATCAAAATCCGTTGCGTAGTTTTAAAGATTTAAGCATACATAGGGACAGACAGCGGAAAGCGACTTTATTTTATACTATGTAGTGATAATTATAGCTTTGTTGGATGTATGTATGTAATTTATGAGGTTCTGTAATGCCGTATATTAAAGAACAATAGTAAAAGGATCTGTTCTGACTAGTTTTCTGTACAGTGGAATTCTTGACGGATGTGTAAAAGTTAAAATAGTTGTGCAAACGATTTTCACATACGAGTAAATCTGGAGCTTTTGCTATTCGTAGAAAATATTCTTCATGCGTAAATTAAAGTTCTGATATTGTGAGTTGGGAAGTTCAAAAAGTTTTGAGTTTTCGAAAACGGAATATGTGAAGTTCTATACATTTTACTGCGATGTACCTTTCTATCTTTATTTTAAGTAACTTTGTACTTTATATTTCTGTGTTAGTGAATATAAATTTATAAAAGGCATTAGACACATTATTTTATAATAAAGCTCACCTACCTTCGCCTTTATGGTCTAGTACATTCTTGTGAAAGAAAAATATACGTGCGTAGTACATAACAAATATATGAACGTAACGGGGAGTGTTCACGGTACAGCCATTTGGCTTGACTCAAAACAGCTGAAGTCAAATGGAGTGACGTCAGTATTCGTCTTAAGACGCAGTGCCATGAGCTCTGTTTAAGGCGCAGGACAGACAGAAGAGACGGGGCGCGGGTCTCTTCTGTACGTTTTGCGTCGCGACGCTTCTATACATTTTGTATGAAAGGGACGCGGTAGAGACGCGCCCCGTCTGCGTCTTACGTCTCTTTTGTCTGGCCTGCGCCTTAAGTTCTATGTTATTGTAGTAACGCTTGCCGTCTCAGCGCGGAATGATTTTAAAATAGATACGGTAAAGCGAGATAATGGAGAAATTCATAGCGGGAATAGAAAAAAAGTTTTTTTTAAATAAAACTATTTTTAGTTGATTTATCACGTTCTCTAATAAAATTTTGGTCATGCCATTTGGCTGGTTGGCTTGACCGTGAATACCCTCCTTAATACGCAACACACAATGCTTTTAATTGCGGGGCGAGGATGCAAATTTATTCTGCCCTCGCCGTACACCACCTATTAATGCATAATCATAACAACCCCATTCTAACATTTCCTTTAATGTAGGAATAAGGTCATGTAGACATCTAGTTTACTTAGGTATTATAACGTCAATTAGAGATGATTTACTATGAATTGCTGTAGAAACACTAAAAAATATTGATCCTTATCGACTGTGGTTATGAAGTTTATTAAAATGTGTTGTGGTGGTCAGATCAGGTGGTCACTTCGTGTAAATTGCTAGTATTGAATTGTGTTAAGACAGGTAGTTGCCCAAATAATAAGTTTCGGAAAAGGCCACGCGGTTGCTAAAGTTTAGTTAGGTTTTATGATATACTAGCTGTGCCCCGCGGTTTCACCCGCGTGAAAGCCTATGTGTTTTTCCGATGTATGAACTACATTATTGTAAAGTTTCATTAAAATCCATTCAGTAGTTTTTGCGTGAAAGAGTAGCAAACATCCACACATCCATTCTCACAAACTTTCACATTTATAATATTAGTAGGATCGTAGGTTAGACAATCAAAAGGCCCTGGAATAAGTTTCAGGGCTACTAACCAATATCTCATCAGAAGTGGAACGACTATTATCCATAATTATTCAGCTCTTCACTGATTTGCGATGTCAGAATTGAAAATGAGTATTTTATCAAAAAATCCTTTTTCATATTAAGTCACATACTGTTTTACATCTATACATTATATCAGATCGTATTATTTATGATTGAGGACATGTAAATTCATTCATGTGTAGTAAACTTTCCGCAAAATAGGAAAATTTTGTGAATATTAATTTTGTGTGTAACCTTTATATAGCTCTTAGTAACGATGTATCTAATGAGTCTTGTGTATTATAGGTTAAGCAAGATATCACATACGAAAAATGAAAAAAAAATGTTAAACCCAAATGAGATTTAGATTGCCTTTATATAAATACTGTCTTTTAACTTTATGGCACCCAGAATAAGCCAAACAGCATTTTTATTTTGTAGTTTTGGCAATTCACGCTTCTACACTAGTGAATTTTAAACTTGATCAAGAAGAACCTAGGTCTAAGAAACGCATTATTGCATGTTTCTGGTCACAGCATTCGCTAGTAGCTATTCTTACTTGATATAATCCTTAAAAGTTAACCGTTTTATTGTACTCCAACAGTGAAAACTACTGGATACGCATTGGAAGCTACATAAATCATCTATTGTTGCCTAGAAGAGATGAATGATAATGCATTTAAAATGTAATTAAGACCTATTCTTGACCCTGACCAATGCAAATCTTAATTCCCTATGCAACGAAGATTATTAACATATATGCCTGATATATATTTAAATATAATAACATTCTTCTGACAGCAAAATTATTGACGTCACACATTTACAAAATATTATATTATTATGTAACTTTTTATTTATTCACGTAGAATTCATATAAGAACTATTTATAATAATTCTTAGAATACAACTATCCAACGATCAATTATAATTCCTCAATATACTCTATCATTAAAGGCTTCTTAGTAATGAAGTGACAGCAACCTGTTGCAGGTATGCTAACCTTTGTCTGATATTGCACTGCACTCAAGCAGAACCTAAGATCGTTCGAACTCAAGGCAACACAAATGACGACATCAGTCTCCATTGACGCGTGCCTATATACGGAATTCATTGAGTTGTGTGACGATAGTTGCTTGGATACTGATATCAGGTATCGGAGACTATCGTCGCCTCTTGTAAGAATTGTAATTCAACATAGTATTTCGAGCAAGAAATTAAACGCTGTAATTAACTCCAACAAAGTTTCCAGTGAGCTTAATTTATCAAAACTTCGTATGTATTTATGTGTGTTCGAATTCTATCATAACTTGTCTGCTAATGTTACTTTACTAGCTTCGCAATTTATTTAACTGAGGTAAGATATACTTAAAAACAGTACCCCAAACCGAAGAGCATGTATAAAGGGAAAAATTAAAGTGGAACGAAATAAGTGTTTAAGAATCGTAGCAGATGGAAAGAAGTGGTCTCTGCCTACCCCTACAAGGTTGAAAGGCGTGATTATGTGTATGTACGATTGTATGTGAGATATACCTGTATTTAGTAAGCAATTACTTATACCTAACTTTATTAATATATTTAGAGTGAAAGGTAAACGACAGTGAAACAGTTCGGATTCTGGATTCAAGTGTCAAATTATGCGCATAATTAGGCGAAACGTTAAACGAATTCACTGTAAACAAAGTACGTACTGGAGTAAGTATTCATATATTAAAATAAGTAATATTTTTTCTAACAACTATCTGTTCAGGATGAGCTCATCTGTTGGTAGCTCTAAAAAAAGGTGAGGAAAGAACGAGATACGTGAATGATAACATCCCGGGACAACTCACTCTCACACATGGTCATCAGATCTGATCTCAAACTAGAGCTTGTATTATGGTAACCAGAGAACTGATCAAAAACTTACATATTTCTAAATACAGGACCTATATATTGTAGATAAATTATACACAGACACAGACAAAAACATAAATATCAAAAAAAAAATGGTTTTGGATTTTAATCGGATGCATTCTGTTTGTAAGTATCAATGGCTAAGGTCGTATTATAAAATTACGCATAAATGGTATTTAGTTTCACAGTTAAGGTACGGTATCTCTAACTATTGTGTGCAAGAACGTTTTAAAGTTATTGCATCAATTAATAAACGTCAGTGGAGTGACATACGTCATGCATCAAGTTTATGAGCTGTCTGCATCAATATCTCTAACATGACTTGTTTCAGGGATGGGCTAGATAAGGTTACCCTATTGCTGTGACCTTGTTATAACATACACCATAAAATAACATACCATCACGCCTGTATCCCCGAAGGGTTAGGCAGAGGTGTACCAATGTACACCCACAGTTCGCCGGTATGTTTAGGTCTCATGTGTTAGGGGCAGAGCCTATTGCCACTAACCGGGCACATGTCCAAATTCCGACCTGCTACTGAGTACATCATAGAAAAACCCAATGGTCAAACCCTTGGTCGACTTGGGAATCCACCCGAAGACCTCTAGCGTAGCAGTCGCGCTTTGAACCACTAGGCCAACGAGGCAGTTATAATATAATATGTCGTACATTAATTATCTTTTTAATTATTTTTATTTATTTATTGGGGTTAAGGTACCAATGGCTACCAATCTTTGTCGCTTAAGCGGTAAATTGAGTATTTTTTGTTGTAAACACTAATCCATACTAATGTTATTTGAAATATGAAAGTAGCTGGAACTGTATGCCTGTTTGTTTTACAATTATTGGACGATGTTGCAAAGCTGTTGCAGATTCTCTGTAAGCTTTAAGCCCTAGTTAAGCGGCTTGACGGCTGGAGTAGTAAAATAATTTTCTTACTACAAGTGACATAAATCAATCTTTGTAATTAATAATAAGTGACTAGTTATTGATTTTCAGTACTACGACACGACCATTTACTGTTCGTATGTTTATCATAATGAATCATGTAAAGGTATATCGAGTACTTATATAAATACGATGTCAAACGTGATTGGAAGGTTACATTTATGTAAACTCAGCACGACACGGAATCAATGTAGTGCGCATTGAGTTATTCTGAATAATTTATTTTACTATTTTTACTGTTTATGTTAGATCGTAAATCTGACGATGTTTACGTGAGATACTTGGAAAAGCTTTATTATTTTTAATTTATAGTAATTATTTCGCATTGTTAACTATTTTTTGGATTCTCTGAATGGAAACTAATAAATTCGTCATTGAGTGTTTTGCCTATGAATGATATTATCACGCCTCTGTCGCTTGTAGGGGTAGGCAGAGACTAATTATTTCCACACTCTTGTTTCGCTTCGTCCATTTTCATTATTCCCATTATAGATGCTATTTGTATGTTCAGATACGGTTCGTTTATAATAGATAAGTATGACAATGTAACGTCAAACGCCCACACTAAAACTAATATTTGGTTTATACGGGAATCCAATAGGTAAACTTGACTAGACTTCGTTCCCGCCATAATAGATTATGAAGTATGAGTGATAAAGATGCCTATTGCCATATACTGTCGTGCAAGTGTTGTGGCCTAGAGGGTCAATGAACGGATTTTTGAGTAATAGGTTGTCGCTTCGAACACATTACAGTCAAACACCAATGTGACTTTTACATAAGTTTATATACTTCCTAATTATACTAAGAAAATAAAAATGCGTGAAAGAAAAATTCGTAAAGATACCAAAAGAGCAAGCGTTGTGATTGCTGCTAGATCCTTTTCTACATCTGTTCATTAATTTGACATTTATAGGTCGCTATTATTTATTAAAACATAATAATGTAATAATGAGGAAAAGCCACCGGCAGGCTTCGCGATACACGTCAAAGTCTTAACTCCGTACATTTAAATTACTTAACGCGAGTTAAAAGAGATTTATTTTATTGCTCAAATGTTAGAAGATAATATAATTACCGTCTTATTATGTGTCTGTTTTATGTGAGCTCTCGAAACATTCTAATATATTAGAAAAATACGAAAATAACTCATCCGTCTGTTTATCTGTTACGCTTTTTCGGCTATACCTCTTTTTTGTGAAACATGCCAATAGGTAAACTCATATCTCAAGAAATAACTTAGTGTTTTGACGTTTTAACCGACATCCACTTGAAGGAAGACGCGAGCATAAGAATTGAGAAGATAAGAGAGAGAGCTTAAGAAAGAATATAGAAATAAAATAGAAGCAATTTGTGAATAATTTCATGAATTTTTCTTGAAAAGGAAATCCAGTTTGTTTACCCGTTTAATTTTCTAGTGTTTCTCTATTCACACATATTTATAAAACAAACCATGTAGGTGTAACGGACTGTCGTGAATGTGTGAACCGCAAGCGACTCAAGTTGGCCGGAAATCGAGCTAGTTCCTCTTGTTCAGAGCTGTTGTATGAGGTGAAATGGTTTCCGATTTACAACTCTATTCATTGCCTACTCCTATGGTTATGAAAAATGTCATAAAACCACTAGGCATGTCACAGTAAATATTTATGAAAAAATACGAAGGAAGAAATACAAAGGATAAATTAATAAAAATCATATTCTTCTTCTTCCTCTGTCCCTCACTGCTGGGATCTCGACCACATATCAAGCTCCTCCATAGAGCTCGGTCGTACGCAGTATGGTCGCACGGTACATTAATCATATGAGATGTACAAAATATTGCAATTTTTTATTAGAACGTGACTACAAAGTAGGCAAGTACTTGAATTGTGGGAATTTTTTTATATTAATTTAGCCTGTACTCTCCCACTGCTGGGCCAAGGCCTCCCCAAGTCCTTCCTAGTGTCTCTATCTTTTGCCACCTCAAACCCACCCCCGCAGTATGGCTGTAGGTTTTCCTGCCATCTCTTACTGGGCCGTATTTTTAATTCGGTACTATTTATAGTCCTAAATAGCCAGTAAATATCTAAACTAAAACAATGAAAGCCACATAGGCGAAACAGCTAAACAAAGTTCAAACCGATCTAAAGTGATGCATTCCGACCATCTCGTCTGTTCAATTACTTCTATTAAAACGGTATGCAACTGCAACTGCAACTTTTTAGGCAAAGTAGGCAAAGTTCACAGCCCCGTGTTTATTCGAAACTTGCTCTATGATTGAATCATCAAAGGCGGTTTCATTGTGTACCTCCTAATATAAATTTAAATGTTTGTTAGTCTATATTGTATGATTCTGAACCTTAGAGTATACATTTGAAACATAGAGTGAGCCTATCAGAGTTTAAACCGTAAGCACCAGTGTGAACAAGTTTAGTGGTGTCGTGAATTATGTATGAAGATGGAGCTTGCCGTTTTAATAAATCTATCTTGAACACTAATATTATCCTAACAATGTCACAACCATCGATATTTTCTTATATAAGTTTCTCGTTGCGCGAAAATTATCTTAAACGAAAAACGAAATGTACTAGGTTCAGACTAAAAACCGCTCTCGCTTGGCACAAGGGGAACAGTTAGTCAATGTTCTGAACTCTTTGCGTAAAAACTATTAAATTAATAATTATTACATTGACACCCACGTAGCTTGAGAACACACATATACAGATGAATTAAATACCCCGCTATAATTCATAAAATTAGGCACACACATGCATCGTTTACAAACATCTTTATCACTCACAATTTTAATCCTTGTATGTCCCAATTTAATGATTCAGCGGTTTCTAGAATCCGTACAAAGAGTCTGCCAAAACATTATTTGCAACAAGAACCAGTGAATAATATAAACAGTCATGGTGAAAAGTTTGACGCATTCAACAGTTAGTGATCTGTGGAAGGCAACAGGCTTGCCCTGTTGCACAAGACTCGTTCTTGGCGAATAGAAACTTTCTGTTCATCTGTTCATGATATTACTCATTTAAATAGTTCAGTTTAAGGTCAATAGTAATATTTAAACTAGATGTAATGTGTAGTAATTTCAGTGTTCTGTCTGATAGAAAAGCACCAATAATTACTGTACTGTACCTACTATTTTGTACTGCATGTTTTAGGTAAAACGATTTCAATATTTTAGTAAACAATTACACAATTAGTTGCCTTAGACTTTCAGATAGGTATACAGGTGTATACATTGTAGACTTTGATGCAAGTTTAAAAATATCTTAAAAAATCATAATATACCGATCTTTTTTTGGAAATTCTCGACTTCACAAAATACATTCTTAAACGAAAAACACATGAGAGAGCCTAAAAAACACGGTTTAAAAAACTTTTTATAGATGAGAGAACTAGATAAAAATTCCTAGGTGTCAAGTAGAAAAGCCGTCTGTTCAAGCTCGCAATGTGAAATTTGCAATCAAGCGGACTAATGACAAGTTTCCGTCGGTCCTGGCGTTCTACTTGCGATCACACTAACTTTTCTGTTTTGTGATCGATTGGATGAACAAAAAGGACGCTAGAAACAGAATACGTGTGAAACCAGGGTTTTGTAAGTACGGGGCTATGGAATATTGGGTGGTGGTTAAATTTAACCGTCTTCAAAAAGAAGGAGGTCTTCAATTCGAATGTTTTTGTTACCACACAACTTTCGACAGGGTGAACGGATTTTCATCATTCTTTTTTTAAGTGAAATGTGGCGCTTCACACATTATAATATATAATAGTCTAATTATGACAGTGGGTAAAATAAGAAATCCATTTAAGACTTATTTTGAAGTTGTTTTTTTTTTATATTTTAATTTCACTATCTACTACTATCTGTACTATCTATACTACTGCTGCCAATCCTGTATAACTGACTGCTGACAATTGAAATTGCATGCTAACGAAGACAAAGGCGAATAATGCCGATCTATTATGAAATCACCTACCCTTTGGTCAACGCCGTCAATGTCACAATATAGCTGCCTGGTAAATTCATGTTCGACTGTTGAACATTGATCGATTGTTGACTGTTGATCTACTCCCATACTGTTTCAATTATTTCATGAAATTCTTCGTGTTACACCTTTATTTATTCATTACATATAATAGTTAGGAATGATCTGGATCACATCAGCTTACAAGCATTAAATAGCATCACAAACAGTGTGGTCTGGTGACATACACACAGAAAGATTGACACGTTAAATTAAAAAAAACCTCCTTTTTTGTATCGGAGTTGTAAAGTATATTTCTAGTTGTAAATGTACAAGACTATAAAACAAAAGAAATATAGTAAACCAGCGACCATTTCTTAAAATAAATCTTAACGACCAGCGATTTAATATTTGAAATTCTTCACACACTAAACGCTTAATGTGTGAAGAATTTCAAATATCAAAACTATTTTCCGATAAATGTTCTGAAGTTCACACTCGAAGCAACATGCGGGCGTGGCATCAATGAAACGAGAAATGGAGGCATTCAGTAAAGTTGCGTGTTAACAATAATTAACTGGCTTTTACTGCGTGCTTGTTTTTAAAACCTAATATGACCGAGTTTACTGTGTAAAGTGCTGAAACTACTTCCTTGACTAAGTGTATGGATGTTACTCGTAGTGTAGTATTTTACAGATTGGATGTATGCAATTCTTAAGTTGTCTTTGTCATTTATACGAAATGATTTCGTTATATATACCTATTAAGCTTATCTAAAGGCTTTTTTATTACTAGTACTAAGGTTAGAAGTACCGGTATGTAGGAACACAACTCTTTATCTAATACGAACTACTTTCGACGGCCTGTTTGTTCAACGTTCAAGTGTGTTCAGTGTTCAATTGTTCACAATGCCTTTATTCCAATTGATCAGGAGTAAAATGTATAGGTACACATAGCAAAGTGGTAACTCATATTTAGCAAGATTTTTGTGTTAAAACTAAATACAATATGTAAATGGTTAAGGAACTGTTTAGAATAACTTCTTCATAACAAGTTTTACAATATCAATCTAGAATTTCTAGAAATGAAGTAAAAATTGGAGAGTGTATAAATATTTTTGCCCGTGACTACATATTTATTATGTCCAACAAAAAAAAACTTAAATTTCATAATATATTTACTATGCTGTTAATTAACCAACAAACCGTAGAAGTTCAGTCTAGCCTATTGTCAACAGGATTTAATGACATACCGATATTAATGTGTACCAGTCAAAACGGTTCACAATATGTAAATGCCGATGAGTAACGCACACTCGGATCGAAACCAAAGCATCGCTTGTCCTGATTGACGGGATAAGGGTGCCCGCCATTTTTCATCCCACTACAAAAAGTAGGTAGATATTGTATTTTGTTGGTATGTTTTTTACCGGTTACAAATAAATCAAGTATTTTTTCCAAAGTTGTCTGTCATAAATAAGTAAATGAGCGTCGTTTGTTTTGTGAAAGTTGATGAGGAAAATCTTTGTGTGAACATTATTGTGATGAAATGGGTACCTAATATTGGCGTGACAAGAATCAGAACATGAAACGTAGAGAACCTATTTTTTAATCGAAATAAAATTAGTTTTACGGATTTTTATGTGGGTTTACATTTAGATTTTAGGTCCCGACGTTTCGACACCTTCGCAGGTATCATGGTCATGAGTAGACCTAGATCGGTAAATAGTAGTTTTATTTCATGTCTTACATTCGCGTAATCCTCAGAATTCTAAAAAATATTACTAGTTTGATACTTTTACTGAGATGTTACTTGATAAAGTATAAAGGAAGGAAAGACACATAATCCTTACTTCGAAATATCAATAAAAACTATCATCAACATTTTAAAATTATTAATAAAATTTCAACGTGAATGCCATGTTAAAGCCCTTACAATATTTAAATCTATAATCGGCAACAGAAAGCCGCTGTACCGTGCTCATTAGTAAAACTATACCGGATTAAGCCTCATTAAAATACAGGTGATCATGTATCGGAAAACCACTTTATGAATATTATACTTTATTTTTAATTAAATAAATGATAGCTTTTTGGAGCATTGTAAAAGATTTTCAGTGCAGTCTCTTTAAAGGATTATTTTTAATGATCTGTAATTTTTGTTCTTTCAGTCTACCAATAAAATCAGAAATATTTCATCTGGTTCCAAAACGATTAAGAACATGTTTTTTTTTTCTTTTCAAAATCTCTTGGTTTAGACTTAAAATTAAGCTTAGTATTTATCATACGGTTTTTTTTCTTATAACCTTAATGTTGCATCCGACTACTTTTTTGTAGTCAAAGCAAAAACAAAACCTTTTTAGTGGGTAAACTTCATTAAACCTATGATACATAATAATTATACGCTTTTCGAATCATCAAATTCTACTTTAGCAATATTCCAAGGTAAAACCCCCAAGGGACTAGATTATTAATGTTTTCTCAATATAATTGTGTCAGATTAGATTTAGAACAACCCAATAGATTTTTGGTAAACACGTATTTGGGAAAACAGGACAAAATAACAGGTGTCAGTGAGTGTCACTCATCTTCATCGATGACACTGAATGTCTTACTAAATGAATAAACTTTTCATGTATTACATCATACATTTTCTGCTCAATATATCAGTAAATCATAAATATTGTGTCCACGAATCTAGTACAATGTAATGGAAAATATATTGGTAATGTAATCTCTTAATTATTGTCTGATATTATGGAAAATATTATACAGTGTTACGTTTATTTTTAAATTAACTATGAAACTTACATTGATCCCGACTACCAAAAAACTTTAATTCGTACGTGGCGCATAGCATTCAGAAGGTTAAACTTCTGATAAAAGAGAAGTGAAAAGAATAAAGTGAAAATTAAAATCACATTATAAAAATATTCTCAGATTATTTTTGGCTGAGATCAATGCTCGTGCCCTCTCTATATGCAAAGAGGCATGTGCCTAGCAATGAGACGTTTATAGGCTGGTATTTCTTTCAATAATATTTTATTTTCGAAATTAGTATATTATAGTAATTTGGAAATATACCAGCGACATAAATTTAGCTCGAAGGGCTTGCAAAGGTCACTAATTGCTTCCGATTTTATTTAGAATTCCAGTTTCCATTGGAATATGTGCCACTTTATTTTTTCTCTACTAATTAAAAATCTCGATGCCCATTTGATTGCCCGTGCTTTCTCTGTATGGGAAGAGGTCTGTGTACGTATAGGGACATCTATAGGCTGGAATTATTATTATATTTAAAATAATCAACTAGTTTTTTCTTACGCATATTTAAGTAGACAATCATATTTTCTTAAACTCGTTTCTAATTTAAACAAGTAATACCAATATTACTAAACTTTCAGTTTACCCTTAGCTTTGCTGTTTACTTTTGTAACTAAAACGTTCGAATTAATAAAAGGAAAACGTTTGAAAAGCAAATCTAGTTCTTCATTAGTCGAAGTTTATTAAAACTTAAACAATCAAACTGTAGCGAACCAAATTACATTCACTTTATAGATATATTAGTTTCCACTAGCGGCATGGCCTGCATTATAAACTTTTATATCATAAAAAAAATATATATTAAAATAGAAGCTAATTCCTCGCCATATTTTATCAAAAACGGTCAAGCAGTTTAATAGTGAAAGCGTAACAGACAGAAAACAGAATCACTTTACAATAATAGAATAGATTATTCTTCACATACAATAAATTGGTATCTAAAAATGTCTCACAAAGGGTTTTGGGCTTTATAAAGCCGCTCTTGACAGACAGTCAAGTTGTCCTTGAGTTATAAATAAAGAACAGACAGGTAAACAAACAGGCTATTTCCAACTGAATACTGCCTTTTCAAACGGCTACATTGACCTGTCTTTAGTCCCAACAAATAAACCTTATCGTAATACGTATACAAGTATTAAAAGACTTACTGAAAGCAAGAGCTGCAATATTAAAAACATTTAGTGGATCTCTGTAACACATCGTAAATACCAACTTGAGGGAAATTAATATTGCAGTAAGCTGCATTATTCCTTTAATGTTCGTTTAATTTCGAAATAAACTGTCTGTGTTTTTTTATCATAATAGGGCTATTAGACCTTTACACCCCAAAATGACTAATTAGTCTCTCAACTACCTTGGGAAAAGGCTAGGAAGAAAAAAATACCCACATTTCCCTGCTGTTGATACACACTTATACATAAATATTTACAGCTTCTGTTATTTGACAACAGTATTTTTTTATTACTACCACTACCAAGTTAAATTATGTTTTATGAGTATCTATATTTTCAATAAATTATATATTTTTGAACCCTACAGGGCTATCTGGTACATAATAATACTAGTTCTTCCTCCACATCTAATTTCCCAGTCAATTTTATTGCTACTCTTTTGTTTTTTCAATGCTGTCCAACAATTTGTATCAAAGGTTTTGCTTAGAAACAGCGGTGGTGCGGTGGACGCTTGTTGCGGTCTCGACGTGCCAGCTCGGGTAGGGACAAAGTATACAGATAATGTTGGCAGTACTACGGTTTAGGCTTAGCGTCGGCGCGCCTTACTGTTTTTTTTACTCTTTTAGAAACGGATTTTAATGCGCGATCATATTAATCTGATATTTAAATTATTGCAACTAATTGGTATCTGAAATTTCCCGATTTTTTAGAGTAAATTGTCGTATCCAAACATAAATAAAATAAATAATTTTACCTACATCGAAGATCAAGGGTTTTGTTTATGTTTCCTTATTAAGGCAAAGCTATTGTGTCTTTGTTTAACAGCTCAAATAAGTTATCATGACAGCAAATATCACAACGAAACCAGTTTACCAATCTTTTCTGAATATAGGTCACACTCTCACTTACTTTCCATAAGGAATGAGCATTCGCTCTCGTATTTAAGTTTATAGAGATGTTTTATAAACATTGAATTTATATTAAAATTTATATTCATTTAAGTTTTTGTGTTAGACTGATGTATAGTAGACGAGTCAAGTGTTGTGTTTTTTAGATATACAAAGCCGACTTTGAGGTTATAAAACAAAAGGGCACGATGTGATTCAAGCGTTACTTTGTGAGATTCGCCCAATTTACCACCACTTGCTCCGCGCACCTAAATTCTGTCTTGGCAATTTACCGATTTCGTCTCTCAACGCTAGCAAGATTCGGATTAAGTTTGAAAAATCGATCGAAGCTCCAAACTTATGACCAGGAGATTTGGCTTGTAATGCTTCGGGATGAACTGATGAAAGTGATTAGATATCACATGGGCATCGATCCTTGCATCGTCGAGAATAATGAGAGATGAATAGTTAAAGGCTCCTCACATTTTGGCAACGTTGCGCCGTAAGCGGGCGCGGCGGCGTATTGGGCGGGCGGGATAGGGGAGCCCGCGAGGGGAGGTCGATAAGCAGTGTGAATCGGTTGGTCGAGGCAGACGGTCGCGCGCCTGGCCTGCGAGCCGCTCCTCACGCTCTCGCCGCGACCCCCGCGCGTCCCCGCTCACTCCGCCGCTAGCGCGCTTCCGTGCCGGTCGTGTTCGCCTGCAGCTCCAGCCGTCGCATCGTTTCCTGACGTAAGTATTCGTTCACCCAACTTGTGGGTCGCCGCGACGTTCTCTAGGTCATTTTATCTCGTGAATATTTTTGAACGCGAATTTTTTACGCATTCGGGTCGAATCGAGTTTTTTACGCGCGTTGCAGAGCTTTCCTACCAAAATGGGGACGTCTTTGGTTTCGTAATTTATTTATAAGAAAAACAAAAGCCGCGACGGCACACTAAAACGTTAGGGCCTGTTAACGTACTCGTAATAAACTGTGGCACTTTAATATTACTTCCGAATTGTTTTTGGTCATCGATATATCTTCGTTTAGTACGTGACGTTACAACTTAACGTATTACACCTAATAGAACCGTTTAAAATAATAAAAGTAAATGAGATTCAACATTTTGGTGTCAAATATATTGGAGAATTTGGGGCGTTTATATTTGATTGAGAAAATAAAACCCGTCATTTCAGACGGCGGTAAATTTTTAATGACTTTAATTTACTAAAGTCTTTGTTCGAAGACGAAAATCGCGTTATTTTATTTATTATCTGAAAAAACGGTTACTTTCGTTAGTATTTTGTAAATTGTATGTTGGTGGTATTTTAAACGACAGTAAAAAACGAGGCTTTCGATTCTATTGTCGTATATTCTAAGCGAATAGGCCCCTACAACAATGGATCGGGGAGGCACCGGGTCATCCATTTTTTACCTATTTAAGACGAACACGGTTTTATTTCGGGAAATTTTTAATATCAATCTTATAGAGCTAGGAATCTACTTCATTTTCGTTTAAAGATTGAATTGTAAATCTATTCCCTTTTATTAAAGGGAAGCATATCTTTGGACGACACTAACTACAACTTGAAAATAAAATGGAAAATTCATTCTTGCGTAAAATTTTCATATTTTTAACGCCTGAGAAAACGACGATATTTTACCGTACAAGAGATTCTGCAGATATTTTCCTTTCATATGGAGATCTAACTCTTAACAATAGATCGAAATTCAGTTTGAATTGACACTTCCAATTCAATACTACGGGGAAGATTTTTCATAAAGGAAAATTATAATAAAATAAAGTATTTATTTATTTTACTTTTAAATAACAAATAAACGTTGATGACGCTTTTTGGCTAAACTATAACCAGAACATTTGGATTTGGGATTAATTTTCGGCTTGTCGATTTAATAAAACAACGTAATTCGAACCCTAGACTCTTAATATGGCAATAAAGTCGAGATCTAAGTATCTAAGATCTAAGTATTTCATCTTTATGAAATCTCTATTAAAAGAGCTTCATCTATTAAAGCATCCTGAAATCTGCCTTGCTTTATCAAGGCATAGCATGAAAACACAATATTATTTGAATGACGAATCAAGGCTATTGACAAAAAGCTATCAATAAAAATCTCTAAAAAGAGGAAAAGGACCTCTTTGCACTTTAGTAGGACAGTTCAGGCTTAAAATAATAATAATAATAATTTTAATGACGAATTAAGACATAGTACTCTTTTAAAAAGAAATAACTGAGTAATAAACTTTGAATCGATTAAAACATTTCGGTTTAGAAACATAAAACTGTTTGGTTTAATATCAGCGGCTTTTTGTAGCTGTATCCGACACGCACTTCTATAATTAAGTCGGAATGTTTATAAAGGCTTTTATTTTAAGGCTTTTGCAATTTGAAGAATTCTTTAAATTTGCGATCTCGGTATAATCGGCGCTTGAGCCGCGTGTGTCCTGCGTCCGCGCAGAATTAAGTCAAATAATTAATTCATATAACTAATGTTTGGCATTTACGAATAATATTTCAAACTTTGAAGATTTTTCCTATTTTAAAATAAAAATAAAAACTCTTCATTAATCGTCTATAATTTCTAGTAAGAGTCTATTTTTAATTCTTTTTCCATTCTGTAAATAACGCACGGAGGAAATGGAAATAGTAAATTGATATAATTACAGAATAACTACGGGGTATTACAATATAATCACTGCGTTTTCGCTCGACGTAAAAAGAAAATTATAAAAGTTTCCTTGTAAATATAAAATAGTTGTAACAGCAGTATATTACGTTAGCTTTACTTTCACAAGCTAACTTTTGTCTCCAGACTCTTTAGAGTTTGGGATATTTTTAATTACTTTACTTTTTTATATCCTATGTACTAGTATATAAAATATTATAGTAGTTCACGATTAATATGATTAGAAATTATCAGAAAATCGAAAAGAAAAACTTTTTATTTTTATCCATCTACATTTATTAGGGATTTTCATAATAAACTCTTTTTTAAATAGTGACAAATATCATAAGTGTCTATATACGAAAAATAAATCTACAGTTAATGATCATGAAAAAGGGGCAAAAAAAAAGGTGAGACAAAATGCAAAATCTGTATTTTTACACAGCCAGATTACCTATTACTATAAAAGTTTTTTTTAACTAAAATAAACCTAGCAAAAGAAAAAATGGGATCGTTTCCGTAGTGAGAATAAAAGTCTTTCAAGTAAAATAAATTGATGCTATTACAGCTCATCAATATTCCGTAACGTTTGTGAGAGGCACGAATAAATTAAATTACACTTTTCTAAGGTTTCATAATGTAATAGTTGTAAGGAAATTGCTACATTTCTATTTTAAAATCGTTTTAGTAAAGATCAGACACGATTTTTTCGAATTTTTAACGTTTACGTTTAATCTGTCCTGATAAAATTACTGTCAAATTTTGACTATAGGATACTTTTTTAAGCCATTTGTTAACCTCTAATAAAAAAAAATCTTTTCCCTAAAACATTATTTACTTTTATACTTAAAGAGTTCATTCTAAAACCAAAAAAAAATAACTCGGTTATAAAGAAAATCTTTCGACATAGATTTTTAACCAGTTTAATCAAAAAACAAATTGCATAAGTCAGAAACATCTTATATTAATTGTTGTTTTATTTTATAAACGATTGAATTTTAAACCGAAAAATATAGTAATAAAGAGAAGATTTAATAAAATATGTATAGGCCTGTTGATTCAGAAATATCAAAAATGATTGACGTGATTTCAGTTTAACACATTTTTTACTTTAAATAACTACTCGCGTCCACAAAGGTAGTCCTTTGATGCATGCAATCAGGCTTCAATCATCACTTTTTGATATTAACACAAAAGGCACCGCTACTATTGATTAAAATACCCGGAAATAAAGAATTCGTCAAAGGATATTTACAAAAACATATAAAATTTAAACATACATGTTTTTTAATTAAAATGAGTCGCATTTTTTTTGGGAAATTGGCAGCCCAGCCATTTATCAATTTGTATGAGAATTTATTATTGATAAAAAAACATGTTGCTATTTTCAAACACGAATAATAAAATTTTCTGCAACCGCTATGAAATCCATCCATAAAATGAAAATATAGAAAAGTTTGGCTTCCTGGAACGTCAGAAATAGTTTCAAAGGAGCTTTAAAACAAAATATAGTAGCTTTACCTAGAAATACTAAGACACCAGATAGGGGTAGGCTTCAATCAGTCTTTCAGAAAAAATGCAACGTTATTAAGACTCTACAAAGTATTCGAAATGGTAATTAGAAAAATAAATTGTTAAAAAAAAGATGCCGTTATCAAAAAACTGGTGCATTAAAAATTTCCAATTTTTCTGCACGATTATGAAATCTATCCATAAAATGAAAATATTGAAAAGTTTTGCTTCCTAGAACATCAGAAATAGTTTCAAAGGAGCTTCAAACAAAATATACTTTCCAGGAGTAATGAGACACCAGATAGGGGTAGGTTTCAATCAGTCTTTCAGGAATAACGCGGTGTTATAGACTCTACAAAGTTTCCGATAAGGAAAACTTTTCGACGGTCAATCAAGTAAGTTGTTAAAAGTGAAGTGAATATAGAATAGCATAGGCTACTCAAGGGAATTACAACGGAAGTCCTGAGAGTGAATTAATGGGTTGCCAAGATGCCCAAGAATGATATAATGTAGAGAAAAGTTTGTAGGAAAAACGAGGAAGTCGATGACAAAAAGATTACAGATGCTCTATAAAAATGTTTGCGGGAAATTCTAACAAGCGGCTGAGGGAGCTTTTTTGTCTGAAATCCATTAACTTTTCTAATGGATAAACGTTGTTTTAATCGCATATTATTTATGTGCCATAAACATTGTAATTTTTAATAAATTAATGTTCATTATTTATGTTACAAGATTTTTTGTTCGAGAGTTATTTAAAAGTAGTATTTGTGATATAAAGCTTAAATAAAACACACATTAACCTACCAAAAGTCTTATATTCCAGCTTTATAAAACCAATTAATTCAGTAGTGCTACGATTTAGCATTTTCGCTACGAAAGAGCTACGCACAGCGCTACACGAGATAAAGTGACGTAGAGATCAACATCTACGTAGATGGCGTATCATAATAATATTGTTATTTGATGATTCTCTTGTGTGCTCCTTTACAGCAAATATTTTTACAGTTTCAACATAGAAATAGGATATTGAAAAACTAATTTATTGACTGAGCTAGGACTTAGATACAGGTGTGCGGGAAAGAAATTGAACGCTGTCTGTAGCGAGCGCTACACAATTTCCTTGCTTGTTTTTCGAGTTTATTTCTAGCAAATACGCTGCTAGATATTGAAGATTTATGTGCAGTAAATTATATAATAAATCTTAGCCAAGGAAATCGAGTTCTAACTGCATAGTAACTGCTACGAAATTTATTGACTTAGTTTCTGTATTAATTTATAAACACAGTAACTTTTTTACTGATACTATTATTGCATTATATTATAATTTTTCGTAAAGTACATACAAAACGTATTGAAGTCAATTTTATAATACCTTAATAAATAATGAGATCAAAAAGTCGTATAAAAATCATTATCTTACAGAAACATACAAAAACCATAAGGTCGGGATAAGAACTTCCTCTTTTTGAAGTAGGATAATATTCTATAATTTTTTATTTGTAATCCATGTACTTATTATTTTTGGAGAACGGACGGAAAAGTAATATCTTATATTTGGTAAATCAACATTACTTAGAGTCACATCGAGATAAGAAAATACTTTTCTGCAATAACTTATTAATGTTTTGTATCCAATATGTATTTAATGAGAAATACTTGCCACCGCAGACGTAATAATACTCTTACAAATATTTCGTACATACCTCGTGAATGACATGAATCTTTTTATTAATTTTCTTGAACGTTAGTAGTTCCTCTCACGTCTTCTAGAATATGATTTAATCTTATACATAATCTGATATCATGTAATTTCCGAATTCCGATTCTATGGACTTAAATATTTACACTTTGCTTCATGAAATTTTTGATCTCACACTGTTTTTAATTCTTTGCATTTAAATATTAAAAACTATTTTTTCCCCCGTGTTTGTCCGCGTTGATAAAAAACTAGTCTATGTCCTTACTTGAAAACGAAGAGTGCTCCATACCAATACCATATATATAATACCAGATTATAAACGTCCCAAAGCTTGGCACAAGCTTCTTTCCATGTAGAGAAGGCTTGCATTGATCATGACGCTGGCTCACTTCCGTATTTTAGATCCCCAATTTTGGAACCCAGGTTTCCTCATGATATTTCCCTTCACCGTTTGAAGTAACCATACAAAATTAACTATTAATTCAAATGTCTAGGTGTAAAAGCGTAACAGACAGTATGAATTCCGCATTCACAATAATATAATATGAATATGTATTAACCAACTAATTGAACAGATTTGATCACATAAGTTCTACAACACATAGTCTCGTCACTACATTCAATTCGAGCGGCGAATTGGTACACTGAATTCCGATAAAGGCGAACAGATCCACTTACCTAGTTCATTATTATATTATAATACGGATAGTAACAATGCAGAGGTAACATAATAGACTGGTGTAGAGGTAAGCCTGCATTTCATAGGTACATAGCTGCCTCAAACTCATGCATTGTCTGTGTGAGCGTCTTACTTAGCGTGACATTCAATAATTAGCATTCCGGGCTTCAGAATAATGCTGCCACTGAATGTAATAAGCATTAAGCATTGAGGTCTGGAGAAATACTGTTGACATTATAAAAGCGAGTTTGTTACGTACTATAATTTTATAAATACCTTTTTGTTTGTACTTGAATGAAAGACACTTTATATTTAGGTACTATGTATATGTATATTGCTAAAAAGTTTTTTGCTGACGTGTTGGTTCTCTATCAGTCGGGTTTGAAGAAAATCTTCTTGAACTTGTAGGCCATTTTTTCAGCATAATAGTGCCACTGAATGTAGTATGTATTGAGATTTTTGTTCTTTACTCTTTTTTACTCTTACTTTGAGTAACTGAAATTGTTTTTACTCTTACTTTGAGTAACTGAAAGGTTTACATCTTTACTAATATTATAAAAGCTAAAGACTTTTCTTCTTTGAATACGTTTTTCTCTGAACCTGTCCGTTGGATTTGGAGAAAATCATTTTGCATACGATACTCCACTTTTCGACAAGCTACCAGTCTTGGGAAAAAGTAAGGAGAGCGTAATGCGAGTTACAGCTATATAAGTTTCTTAAAATTTATAAAACATATGTCTTCAAAAAGGGCTAAGCAGGAAGATGCTTTTAGCCAGCCGTAGGACCCAATATACATCAAGTGATTGAAACTTAATAGGTACCACAATTATTTTAGATTTTATTTTCGGAATATTTAAACTACAATATCCTGTTTACTAACGGAAGCAGCTATACTGAAATCAAAGTGCACACCATATCAATATCCAAAAATATTATTTCAATATTTAAACAATAAAGGGAACCGGACGAAACATTTTATTAAACGCTCAAATCAAATATTTGTTCAAGGAAATCGAAATTTCATTGCACTATGAAAAGTAAACAAAAATATAATTTTAATGTTTAAACTAATATGATAATAAATTTAACCACGACGGTTTCCAACGGAATCCGTATATTTGTACAGAGCGTATAAAATTATAGTGATATATTCTTTAAAACATTATATTTTTAATAACCCATACTATGATTATAAATGAAATAAAAACTCTGTTTGTTACGCTTTCATCGCTAAAAGGATGAAAATTAGTATTTTATAGGATGGAGTTATAAAAAAAACATTTGTTACTTTTGCAGCAATTGCCAATGCGATACCCATTTTATTTATTTAACTTTTCATTTTTCGTTTTTCACACCTACACGTACTTAACATGCTCATAATAAACTAATTCAATTCAACTTTCTAACATAAAGAATATTCGCAATCTTAAACTTGTCTTTTAGATATTAAACTCAAAGTTTTAATGTGTCTAACACATGTAGAATAATAACAATGTTTTATTATACGCGTTATACCAATGTTGCCTGAGAAGATACGAATACAATTTATGGTTTATGTCTCAAGCGTATTTACGTAACGGCCCTTAAGAATTTACACTGTGATTTCAACTTTTGTATTTTTTACCAGCAGTATAGTTCGCACGAAGAAAAGTAACCCCAGTTTCGGAAAGGCTCAAATTCAGTCGTTTGTCAAATTGACTGATCACGACTGTGATTGACTGACTAAAAGACTAACCACCACGGACTTTATAATATATGCTGTAGACCGTAAAAACTTTTTAGGCTGTGTCTGGTACATTCGTATACTAATTTAAGTTATTTTTCGTACAACGACAGACTTATATGCGAAATATCGATGGTTTCGATATTGTTAGAATAATATTAGGGTCTGAGATAATTTTATTGAAACGGTCGCTCCGTCTTGATACAATATTTGAGACAAAACTAGTTCATATAGTGCTTACGGTTCATACTCTGATAGGCTCACTCTAGTTCCTTATGTATTCTCTAAGCTTATAACCAATCACAGTGCTTAATATTAGGTTTGACACGTGATTAACTAATTTTAATGTTTATCAACGTTTTAGACATCGGTGATAAATATACCAAAATATGTTTGTGACTATGTGGCGAGATTAGAACAAAGATTTAACGTGTATTGTTAACATAGGCGTCAGTCTCAGCCATTTCTAATCATAATCTGTGTTCAAGCTCCAGTAGGTCTCTAGAGCCCTCAGCTTGAAGGCTAATTGCGTAGCTATTGTGCCAGACCTGCGCCAATCTCCTACAGGCTGGTGACCTAAGATAGGCAGCTGAGAATTAGACAGCCAATCTTCGATGTCTGTATAGGTTCGATGTCCGGTAGGTTGTGGTTCGTAAGATGTATGAAGAATATTAAATTTTAATGTTATCTGATACCGTAGCACATGTAAAGAAGTTATAGAGTCGTATACTGTTATAAGTTATACCAGTCTTAGTGAATTTATCTGAATATATAATGTTTCTGACTATCTGACTTGCCGCCCATTTACTGGTCAATCAAGCGTTCCATGGTTAGATTGGTCGTCAGAATTAAAATGACTCAACGACTGCCAAAAAATCAGCACATGACAGATGTGACCAAATTTTATTTCTGATATATACTAAAATAAGATATAATTTATTGTATCCTAAGAATCTAAGCATATAAATAATTCTTAAAAATTAGGCACACACTAAGAACAATACATGAAAAGTAGGTCACCCTAGATTACAACATAAAACAGAATTCTAGCAAAAACTGCACACTTTCAAGGAAAACTAGGTAAGCGCAAACACAGGTGAATTTAGCTTAGAATAACAAACTCGGAGTATTTCCTTCTTTGTTTTCTGCATGTCTCCAAAGAGCCAAAGTTTACAATCGACTTGGCAGAAACAGTGTCACGTACAAGACATCACATGTCTTCCGTCGCTTGAGATTACGAAACGTAGCTAATGTAATATAGCACAAAATTAAGTTTTTTTTTCAAGTTTGCAAGTAAATAATTAAAATTTTACATGAAATATTATGAATACAAAGTCGGGTTAGTTGCACGATTCAAAACTCCAGGACGGGTTGGCTGACTTTCATGATTTTTGATTTGTTGGATCCACCCCGTGTAGAAGAATAACCACAAAAACATCGGGAACAGGGATTAGTTAATTATGATACGGACAGTGACTCGTATATAACAGATATTTAATTATATGAAGTACTGAGATTTTTTGTAAATCCGTCTAGAAGATCAATAGGGCTATAAACCTAGACTCAAATCTATGCGCTTGCTGTTTTTCATATAGTTAATTTAATGTGAGATCTCGGCTTAGTTATTTATAAAATAAGTAAAATTGTTATAAAACTGTCTTATTTCTATATACAATCTTTTTATAACAATGCTATTCTTTGATGTATTTTCCTTTTGATGTGACAATACGATTGTCTCGCTAGTCATGATTTGGTGCGTGATCTGAGACGATTCCAAATGTAAGCGTACGATTGTCATGTCGCGCTTCTTGTTCAGTCAAGCCTTCGTTCCTTCAACAAGTTATTTTTATAAGACGCTTTTGTTTAGTTCGATATTCCTCTTTTTAATCTATTCTAGTATGTATAAAAATAAAAATATTCTATTCATATAAAATAGTAATCATAAATACAAAAGTAGGTATGTCTGTTATCCTGTCACGACTAAACCTCTAAACCATTTCAGTAAAATTGAATAAGCTTAGAAGAGAAGATATTGACTCCGCATTATTAACGCAAATGCCATAACATTCTTAGTAGATAAACATTTAACTAACTAGAAAAAATTCAACATAACATATCTACCTGAGCTATAAAATGAGACTTTTTAACCAGCAATAAAATATTTCAATAAAATATTTGCCGCGTCTTAAATGCAAGAACGCAGAAAAATTGAGATGAAGCCGTCTACACGACACGAAGCCCACGTATTCAAAACCTTCAAGTTACACAAACTTGTGAACGCTAGATATTTGCCGCGATCGGAAACTTTTATCATATCTATTCGATTCTATACAAGAAATTTCCCGAAGTCACAACTCGTGAATATTTCAAATATGTATTTTCGAATATGCGCTACCTTCATCGTTGACTGGAAGGTATTCTGAAATCTAAAGCATGACGTGATTTAAAAATTTTATATCAAAATGTCGCATTTTAAGGACTTGAAAAGTTTAGGTAAGTAGTTTTCAAAATATTGTCAAGTTATAGCTATCTCTTACTTATGTATCATGCATATCGGTCCTGTCGTTTTTGAGTAAGAAGGAATGTAAGTTACCCTACCATAGTTTTTTTTTTTAGTTTTTTTTTTAATCTAGTCAATATTTTGACTCGCTTCAGATTCATTAACTTAAACCACATTAACGTGATTACTATTAGCTTTATTTTTAAAACTCACTCTCCTTTGACTTTTAACGTGCCTCTGCAATTAATTCTTCTAAATGCATTTTTATTTTTCATCGTTCACTTATTTTATATGAAAATGACCGTTGCTGCAAAATAACAATAATAATGAGTAACTTATAAAAAAATACATACTTTTATTTATAGATACATTATCTTAGTAACAGTAATATATCAATGAGCTATATTTGTGTTATATTACCATGTTGTAGAACTACGTTGTATTCCAATTAAGTTACGAATAAGAGACAAGCCCCAATGTGCCTTGTAGCGCCGGAATAGAAATATAAAACAAAAGAAATGCTAGCACGGTCCAGGCTAACAACATATCAATTTCATTTATTTTTGTTGAGCTTATCTGTAGGCATAATATATTATTTATAATACGAAATTAGGTTGTAATTTATAATAAACTTGTAAATGTATTTCTTTTTTCAGTGCTTTTAATATATTATTTTATATGTAAAACAAACCCGGTTTAGTTACAGTGTTTATAAACCAAAAACTGGCTTGCTTAATAATTCAATGTTGAAAGATGTAATAATAATTAAAATTTCAAATTAGAAGTCTAAAACACGCGATTAGCTTGAAGCAAAAGAATAAAACAAACCATTTGAAATGAAAAAAAAAACAACACACATATTTTATTCGACGCTCTCGCTATGCATTTGTCTTGAATTAACTTATTTTCTTCATTGAAACAAAACTACTTTTTACGGATTTTTTCGCGGTTTGTATTTAGATTTTAGGTCCCGACGTTTCGACACCTTTGCAGGTATCATGGTCACGGGCAGACACGGACGGAACGTAAAAAGTAGTTTTATTTCAATGTCTAACATTCGCGTAAACCTAAGAAACCAATATTTATTTTCTTCTCTCTGGTCGTTTCTTCAATGTTAAGGATCGTGACTGTATGTCAATCTTCCCCACTCGGTCCTGCTCGCGCTCCTGTATCTAGCCTCCAGTCACCTCCTTGAGTTGGTCCACCCAACTTTATTTTGCATTGACTTAAATATTGTCGATACTTATTTTATTGTCCTAAACAATACATCATGCCCAGGCAGTGACCATTTACACTCAACTATTTCTTTATACTGAACCTTAAGTTTATTTATGCTGAACTAAACAAGTAACTGCCTCGTTGGCCTAGTGGTGCTAAGCGCGACTGCTATGCTAGAGGTCTTGGCTTCCATTCCCAAGTCGACCAAGGTCGGAGTTTGGATTTTTGCCCGGTTAGTGGCAATAGGCTCGCCCCCTATTACATGGGACCTAAAACATATCGGCGAACTGTGGGTGTACATTGGTACACCTCTGCCTACCCCTTCGGGGATACAGGCGTTATGATATGTTAAGTTATGTGCTAAACAAGTATATTATTATTATGATGATAAACAATCTACTTCACTTTGCTTTTAGTCTCTATATTTTGCGGTAATTTCTAATTGCACTAAAAGTTTGGAGCTATGTGTTAAAATTAATAAATGGATGTTGAGTGCTAATTAACGCTTTTAGTTGCTTTTCGGGACTAAAACAGTGTTATAATGCACCAGTAGACACGGTATTAGTAGTAAATGTATTATTTTGTTACAATATTTATTTGTGTTGGTAATAATTATAATATTACAATTTTGTATTTCATATTTAAAGGATACATATTTTTATAAAGGTACGTTTATCGAGTTGTGAAAACAAAACATAAATTAGTTACTTACATTTTGAGATTGTTACAAGTATTGCTATTGCTATTAGACGGAAAGGACTATAATAATACAAATTTATGAGAATCTCCATACTAATCTGCGGCTGTGTCGTAAAAATCGACTTTGGGTGAAAGTCTGTTTTTAGGAGCATTTTAGATATTGTTAATATTTTCTTCTTCCCAAGCTATGTTATGAAACAAAGCTGAACCGCTGAACCAATTTTGACGAAAGCTGGTGGGGAGTAAGCTTATCCTAAGAAAAGATAGTTGACTTTTTAACGAGATATTTATACTTCTTTGGGCAAAACCGCGGGCAACAGCTAGTAATACATTTCTCAAAATCATTTTACCCTCAATTTCTGAAAGTCCGATCAACGTAATAATAAGTTAATTATACTGTCAAACCTCATGTCAAGCGCTGTGATTGGTTGACAGCCTTTCAGAAGCCCGGCTCGTATTCGAAATACGTCGATAAATTTTATCGATATAAGAACGCGATAATTTTGAGGAGATATAACCTTCTTAAAAGCTTTATCTCAGAATCTGTATCGATCGGCCTCGACTGAAGTGTGGAGACGAACACTGTCATCTTTTCTTACATAATGTACGAGTTGACAGCAACCTTTTAAATTTTTGATTTACTCTATTTTTGGCGCGGAAAATGTATTATAATGTCTTTTCATTATTGGGCGGTAAATTGTTGTGATGATTACTGTAGAGACAAAAATAAAACATTACCAACTTCGTTATGCTGATTTCCATGTAAAGTTTATTGACTATTTTAAACTCATCCAAATAAACTAATATGCATACGTATAAGCTATTGTGGTGAACAGTCAAATTCATGATTAATAATTCTGTCTATATCAAATTACCGGCAGTGTAACTTAGAACTATCCTAGAGACTTTGTAAGTATAAACAACAACAAAATAAACAGTCTTAGATTATTTAATAGTTAACTAAATTGTAAATATTCACCGCATTTTGTGGCAATTTTACCAGTCAACGCAATACTACGAACAAAGCTACCCGCGATCGTGTTTAACCGTCACATGGTAACCGAAACGTCAAATATATGGACACAGAAGCTGTAACTTGTACATGTAGTATAATAGTGTTCCTAAAAGGTTACTGAATAATAATATGAAAGTTTCAAGGCTAGTTTTTCGTTTTTGGAATAAAAAGTGTTCTATAGCTGATTTCACCACATTCATAATTATGATCTGTGGATTTAGCTAAACTACGTTCAGCTCTACAACCAGTTTAATGCTTTAAATATTGAACTCAATTAATCGCCAATCCCGATATTAGTGTCAACTGAACACATTTCTACACATTCGTGAAATCTGCAGTTACTGAATACGAATGTGGTTGATGTTTCACTAATATTTAACGTGATGTGGCTAAAATTTAATTACCATCAGTCAATTTAATCTGTTAATTTTTAAGCTGATACATTCTAATTCTATATTAAAGAGATCAGATGCAATGCAGTATATCCATTGTAATTTTGTAATACTTTCTCGACTCATCCAAAGAACTGATTTTGGTACTAGATACAAGGGTCGCCTTTTAAAGCCGCGCCGATGATTAGTCACCGCAACTCCGGCAATGCCAACACAGAGTGTAGTTGGTACTTGTTTTTTTTTTTAACCCGGTGGTTACTCCCCATGAACTTCCTCCCCCTTGGGGAAGACGGAGGGGTGTGCCGGACTCCTACCGGCTAAAACTACCGGAGTGCTTCTTCGTTCCCTATTGCCGTTGAAAAGGGCGGGAACGCTCTTTGCAACATTACCGCGATGTGTTTAGTCGGTCCTAGTCCAACAAACACTAACGTCATGTGTTCGGCGTAGTTTACGGCGTAGTTCTTAAAATGCAACAAGTCATAAAAATTAAATATACTATCGATGAAATAAAACTACTTTAACAGATTTTATCGCGGTTTGTATTTAGATTTTTGTTCACGACGTTTCGACACCTTTGCAGGTATCATGGTCACGGGCAGACTAATTTCAATATCTAACATTCGCGTAAACCTCAGCACTCAATATGTAAAATCGTTTTCAAGAATGGTAAATTGGCACCTCCATATCAATCTTGGATCACATTTAAACTTTAGCGGTCTTACAGTTCCAAGTTTCCTTACGATTGTTCAGCTGACGTCATGAAACTGATTGAGCGTCCTGAAAATTGCAATTAGTCCTCCTTTGTGCCGACAGTCGGACTTTAAAGTTTATGACATTGTCGCTCCGAAATTCCGGTAACGGAGCTAGAAGCCACTATTTATTAACTTGAACGGACATTCGCATCAATGGAAAGTGTCTTCGTGAAATGGAATGGTCATTTGAAATGATACTGGTCTGTTTTCTTTTGTAAGACTGTGGATGATGATACATGAAATATTTACTTCTAATCGACTTTAAAAGGAGGTTTTTTAGTATGTTTGTTAAGCGATATCTCCTTCGTTTGTGCTTTGATTCTTTTGGTATCGATAGAGTATCATTTAAAGGTAGCTATACGCATTCGTGCTTTTACAAATTTATTTGCATATAATCTATACTATAAAAATTAATCGCTGAATGTGTTTCTAAGCGCAAATTTAAAGAGCAGCAGAACCGATTTCGATAATTATTGTTTTATAATTTTCCTTTAAGTATGAGGATGCTTAAGATAGAGAGAAAATTTGAAATAATTACCTGAAAAATTCAAGCAAGAGAAACCGCGGGGGCATAGCTAGATTAAAATATATGTTTCCAGCGCACCAGTCACATGTTGGAAAACCTCTTTTCAGCTCAACAAAAGCTTGTTACCAAGCTATTAATTACCGTAGTCATGTTACTTGTATAGGCTGTAAAACACAGCCTCCGTGAAGCGATACTTAATCGAGTGTCGGTGAGTGAATGCTTCTCACTCGACGCGTCCTCCGCCATTGTCGTCCACGCGACACTGACAAACGTTGAATGCGTATTGTTTAGTTATTTACCAGCCGACTAACCCGTATCTCTGTTGTAAAACGGAATAAATAATGCTTCTGTTATGTATGAAATATTTTGACAGTGACTCTGTTTATACTTCCTTTTTTGTTAGCTTTAGAAATTACTATGAAATTTTGAGTACAACTTAAAAAATCAAATCGATTTATTCTTAAAACAGATCTCGCAAACATTTAACAGACGAGCCTTTTAACATTTCATTTGAATTCGATTCGTCTAACAATTTTAATTTAGGGATTTAGTACAGATGCCAAAGGGCGAAATTTTAGACGAGCTCGAGTTTAATCGAAGCCTTTAATTAAAAACATTCTGATTGACAGCGAGTGTCGCGAAAATCAATAAGCTAGCGAATGTGGAAACTGCTTTGAAATTCCCATTTAATCTCCATGTTAAACGAAGAGTAAAAAATGTTGCTGTCGAGAGCAGTGAACGAGTACGGGTAATAGGTATTGAAACAACTTGACGTACAGATATTTAGTAAAAAAACAAAGGAGTCTTAAAATATAGTAAAAGGACTTTTATATATTTTTTTAGTTGAGACAGCTTTTAGTAAAGTCGAAGTTGGAAAGGGATAATTGATTACACACACATATGTAAAAAAGAACCGATTTCAACGGGATCACCTTTGAGCGAGAAACGTTTTTTTTTTAAATAGCAATAACAAAAACAGGTTTGATTGAGAACAGTCAGTAAACCTACCTTGAATACAGTTATTTATAGACTTAGTATTTAAATAATTTGTTTCAGACCCCTTTACTACACTCAAAGTTGGTTTAGTAGAACAAATGACAATCGCCTAACAAATCGCTTCATAAATCGCGGATTTCAACTGTCAAACATTAGCTATTCGTCTTGCGACCACTAAATCCGAAATCCGATGTATATTCGGATTTATAAACGAATAGATGTTTAGTATCTAGTATGTTTGTCTGTAATTTTCAGTACTGATTTTGGTATTAGAACTTCGGTATAAAGCTAACCATTTAGGCAGTGAACTAATGATTATAAAGTAGAGTATAGTTAGTACTGCATATATGTTTACAGTCGTTTAAGCACTATCGCAAATTATCATAATCAGGTGTTAGTAAATTTATTTGTAGAAACTTGGTTATCTTCATCGTTCATTGCGATTGCCGCGCTAAAAAAAACAAAATAAAAAAAAATCAAAAACGTCAACCGGCTTTCACGTTTCAGCGAAGCGCTTACATATTTCTGCTAACACCAATAATAAATAGAAACAAATTGAAAAAATCAATAAAGTTGACTATCTATGACATTCACATTGTCTACAGAACAATTGAAACAAAATAAACAGTAAGATTTTTATGAAAATAAGGCCCATTTCACACCATTATCAAATGATCAAATGTTCAAACAGTAATCAAATAAAATAGACGTCAAGAATAAACTGGCCACAATTATCTGTAATCAGAGTCCTTCATGTAAACTGCTCATAACTGTCTATTTTACGTGGAGAACTCGTGCATTATGCAGGCGAAAATGCATTCACACGTCATTTTACATTCAAATTGTGCAACTGTCGGAATTAGTAAATCGTTCGTAATACTACTTGAGTTATGCATTATTAGACGCATAATGGTTGCAGTTAAGATTGACATTTTATTTCTACTTTTAAAACAAAACAGAAAATAAGTTTATTTTTAGACTGCAGTTTATTTTTACTATAGTAGTATTTTTTGTGAGTTCGGTTGGAAAACTCTAGGCAGTGATAATTAAAGAACCTACCCTATTTTTAACAGAATAGGCCTCATTTTGAGTGTCAGTTTTTCCTTCTGGTTACCAATTTAACAGATTCTCTCAATAATCTTTGAAATAAACTAAAACGACGTTATAACGAGATAATTAAAGTTTAAACGTCTCTAAACTGAATACTCTTGAATCTATTTACTGAGTGCTTAAATACCTACTAAATACATCTATTGAACAAACGTATTTGCACGTCTACCTGCATCTTACGATCTCTAGTATTTAATTGCTACCGTCACACAGCAATTTAGAGCTAAACCTACAGTGTGACTAAATGCACTGGGGCCGTACCATGAGCTCTTAAAGCATGACTATTTCGGTTGACTGAGCGGGACAGCGCTATGCGCAGTGTAGTGCGCCGTCTCGCTTCCACAACCGCAACAGAACTGTTTTAAGAGATCATGGTACGGCCTGATCTAAACGAAAATTACTCACTTCAAAGCAAATGCCTTGTACTTGCTCTTAATTTGCTACTTTGTACTAAGACCACAAAGCACGTTATACGTATTTAACACTGCGTCTATAAATTATATTAGTTCATAACATGTATGTTATGTATTAACTTGTTTAGTAAGCACAAACCAACTAAAATTACAAGACCATAACTTGTAATACTTGCTGGGAAACAAACTAATCTCAATCAATCAGCCAATCATAGTCCACTGCTGGACATAGGCCTCTCCCAATTTGCGCCACAAACCCCCGGTCCTCCGCCTTCCGCATCCAGTCCCCTACTCTATTTTATCTAAATTATAGAATTTAAGAACTGTTCTAAAAATCTTTAGAACAGTTGCTATTTGACTAATTATCGTAATATTTTTGTTGATTTAAAACTTTAGTATCCGTCATTCGATATCATTTTTGGGAATTTCAAATCTTTCTAGGTTCCCAAATTTCTAACTTGTTCTTGCAATCAGCTGACATTGTAAATGCGCATCCGTTTGAATAAGATATTATCTTAGAGTCCAAGTAACGACCACCTTGTTCCTGTCAAACGATTTAGAATACTGTGTAGGTAGGTTTGATATAATAACGGTGGATTAGATTTGTTTCATCTATAGGTAATTATAATTAAAATTATTCGTATATAAACTTTATATTTCAAATATCTGAAAATGATAATTTAAGTTTTTATCTTAAATTGGCGTTGAAGAATTAATTTGTGAATATAATGTATTGCTGTTCGTTAGTGTCGGTAAAAGTCGACGTCCTCTGGATCGATTTGTATGCGTGTAGTCCTTTGTATGAAAATCTTGTTAGAGGAATACTATTAAAATCTTACACGTCCATGCAAGGCCGAGAAGCCGCTAGTGCGACAAATATTTCCAGCAAAGCTTTCTAACAAATATCCGGCAATACGATATTCCCTTGACGGATTGTAGCCTTTGAGCTATACCAAATAATCCGTCGAGACAATTACGTTTAGTAAGTTCCAAACTAATTTGATATACTCATCGAGGTATGATATGCATAGACTGCTACTATCGCTCCCCTTGTGCCAAGCGAGAGCAGTTTTTAGTCTGATCCTAGTACATTTCGTTTTTCATTTAAGTTAATTTTCGCGCAACGATAAACTTATATAAGAAAATATCGATGGTTTTGGACATTGTTAGGAAAATATTAGTGTTTTAGATAGATTTTTTAAAACGGCAAGCTCCATCTTCATACAAAATTCACGACAACACTTGTTCACACTAGTGCTTACTAAACTCTGATAGGCTCACTCTATACTTTCAAATGCAACCTCGTTGGATATAGTACGTTTGTGCAACGCTCGCTGTCGGAACTCAAGGCATTTCGGTTGACCTCTTCAATTAATCCGGGGCATTTCACGCGAACTAAATAATTCTTGTTTATTCAAGTATTCCTGGCTTTGTAGAATATACAAGATTTATTTCTCATTAGTTCAGCTTCTTAGAAAGTTATCGTAAATTACGGTTGCTAGTTTAAATGTGACTCGGAAGTAGGAGCGTTTTACAACGAAAAGGCTAACAAATCCCGTTTTCGTTTTGGAACATAATTATCAGCTTATTCAAATATGGTACTATTTATCGAAGGTCTTGTTTTTTTAGAGTTCAATAGGCAACAAGGAAATTCTATTTATGGATTTAGTAATCATTAGAATGCTAACCTTATAAAAAATACTTACACATTCGTCTGTCTGTCTCGATATCTGTCAGCTGAAAACCAGGAAACTATGATTTGTGCAAAAAAATTGAGTCGCTATTACTTTAAATTGGTGTACATTTTTCTAGTTTGTGTCACGGTATGGGATGTCATTCGATTGGTCGTTCCAAATATTGCGGTGTGAATGTGCGAAAAAAATAAATCTTTTTCATTCAGGGACAGCACGGTTGAGAAAAAAATCCCTCAGTTTTTGTTGGTCAAGTCGGTAGCATTGTTTTTTACCATAATAGTATGTGTAGATAAACAAAAAAGAATAATTATAGCAGCTAAGTAGGCTTTACAAGTTACATTTATGATATATATAATGTGTTATATTTGTAATATTTTATTTAAACGAGTTATTTAAGGAAGGAGGTATTGAAAATTATAGTTTAGTGTATTATAAAAATAAAGCTACAGTAGCCAAATTAAGAGACATAATTAAAAAATAAAGAGTATTATTAATTAACTTTGCCATTAATGCTGGTTCGTATAAAAATCGAAAGACAGGTAGATAAAGTATTTTTTCTTTTTATTTAATCCTAAAAGGAACACCCTTCTACTAATATTCTCTGACAACTTTAATATCGGCTATATCTACAGCATTAAACAGAACAGTGGTGCCATTATATAGCGCCATAAATCCTTACGGTTTCACGTGGTAGAAATGAAGAGAAAATAATAGTCTTAGGCGATTAACTTCGCGTACAAATGACGGTTATTAGTTGTTCAAGACGGGCTGCGTTAAACGTTATAGCAATGTGACGGATTTTCATGCGGTTTTTTTTAATAGATAGAGTGATTCAAGAGGAAGGTTTATATGTATAATACATGCATAATATATTAGAGAAACATGGATAATCTCAGAGATTTTTGACGTCAGGTCGTAAATCAACACATTTTTTGCGCTTTCATTGCAAACGCTGGCTGAACCCTACGAGATAGATCAAAATAATGTACTACAGTATTGTGCACCTCAAAAAGATCTACAAAAAAGTCCGCGATGGTATATGTCTATCTCTTGAGGGTAACCCACAATAACCATTTTTTATCCTTTATTTATTACTTATTCACGAAAAGACGATTTTAAGCAATACAGCATTAATCCTTATCCAATTAAGTACCTTCAAAAAATTGTTCATGTAATATATATCAATATTGCCTTTTACAGCATGTAATTTAAATGAATATCATCACTACATAGTATAAAACAAAGTCGCTTTCCGCTGTCTGTCCCTATGTATGCTTAAATCTTTAAAACTACGCAACGGATTTTCATGCGGTTTTTTTTAATAGATAGAGTGATTCAAGAGGAAGGTTTATATGTATAATACATGCATAATATAATAGAGAAACATGGATAATCTCAGAGATTTTTGACGTCAGGTCGTAAATCAACACATTTTTTGCGCTTTCATTGCAAACGCTGGCTGAACCCTACGAGATAGATCAAAATAATTTACTACAGTATTGTGCACCTCAAAAAGATCTACAAAAAAGTCCGCGATGGTATATGTCTATCTCTTGAGGGTAACCCACAATAACCATTTTTTATCCTTTATTTATTACTTATTCACGAAAAGACGATGTTAAGCAATACAGCATTAATCCTTATCCAATTAAGTACCTTCAAAAAATTGTTCATGTAATATATATCAATATTGCCTTTTACAGCATGTAATTTAAATGAATATTTTCGAAGATATTACAGATTTAAAATGCAGGGACATAGCGGTTGCGGCGGTACCGGCCGGGGGGCCGTGCGGGGGCCGGGGGGCGCGTGCCTATACCAAAAAATGCTTCTAAGGCTGTGCTTCGCCCTACAGAACTTTATGATTGTGTTATATTTGGTATCAGCGTTGCACCCGAGCAAAGCCGGGTGCAACGCGGGTGCCCATAGGACCCCATTACTAAGCCTACGATTTCTGTTTATTGTCACAGGCCTCTACAGACGAAAGCGTAAAAGCTAGACCGCTTATAATTTATAAAGAAATTGCACACAGTTAAACGAATTTATATGTTATAAAAATGTATCATGGAGTGTGTAATTCTAAAGCACCTCTTTCTGATGGTGGTATGGAACCCTTAATGCACGAGTCCGACTTGCACTTGGCCGTTTTTTATATACCTATAGGTAATTTTTACTGTAATATAAATGCATTGCGGTTGGTTTTTTCTTTGAAGTTTGAAGTTACAGGAGAGATTGATAAAACAAATTCTGGTTAGTTACACCATTAATAACTCAAGAACGAATAGTCCGACTGCAATAATATTTTTAGCAGTTGAATAACTATAAAAAACATCTTGACTAGGTGCATACGTGAGCAAAACCACGGGCTACACATAGTTCTGTAATAAAACATGTTTGTTGATAGAACATTTAATTTCCGTCTTCCGCAAACACACATACAGACAAACAGACAAACAGCCGTATTTAATCGAGCGTTTGTTCCCCATCTCTCCCCGGGGCATTACTTAATTCTGGTTTTCGTAACAGAAAAAGGTTCTTAAATTATAAAAATACTCTACATTGCCGCCGGCGGGTTCTGCAATTAATTTTATGTTTCCCTCATTTTAAGATCTTAAAGACGTTCTGGATCCGATGTACCGAAATAGGTTTGAAAAAACGATACCGTTTTTCTTTTATACTGTGACGATAAGAAAATAATTATTATTTTTAGTTAAGTCTGGTTAACACAGAAAACATTTATTTTAATTGTTTTTTATTTTTTTTTTATTAGGTATTCCAACAGCATAACATATATTGTGTACAAAATTAAAACAGGAATAACAAGATTTCTTATAATATATGCATGTTTATTATAGGTACACACAGCATTTACAACATAGGTGTACTAATACTTAATTAATTAATTTAATAATACTTTATGAAATAATGGTAAATTCAGATACGACAAGAAAGCATAGTAAGGCTAAGTTACAAAAGTCAGGAATTATATTCTCTTTTAAGTACCTATCATAAAGTAAACATTTTCTTCAGCGTACCAGTCAATACACATGAAACACAATTTCCGTTAGTTTACATGCGCATAAGGGTTTTTCAATGAAACAAGCCAGTAAAGTCCACATTTAGCTCACACAGCACGATACATTTAATCGCTTCTGACCATGCACTCAATTAACCTCTAATGCCTTTTAAAGTAAACCGATAACCACAGAGTTTAGAAAACTTAAAATTATAGAGTGTTAAAAATATGTAAGTGTCGCTAAAAGCCCATTGCATTGTTAGCATATTTTTGGCTGGATCGACTACATTTGTTTACTGATTTATGTCCTTTTCCGTGCAGTTACTGACTTTTATGCGAAATATCTATGATTCCTATATTTAAGATAGTTGTATCAAAACGGTGCGCTCTGGTTTGATACTGTTTACGTCGACACTAGTTCACACGGTTCATACTCTGATATGTGCACTCTGTATTTTCTAATGCTCCAAGTCGATAACAGACTTCACTTTATGTTCACCAAGTGTCATTTTATAGGTTAAGGTTACTTAAAGTAAATATGACTGAATGTTGTGCCTTTATTTAGGTAACATAGGTAGGTATATGCCACTCTCAGAGTCTTAAAATATTTTTTTATTTTCTTTTTATGTCAGTCAACAGTAAAAAGTCTTAAAGTGGACACGTATCGAAAAATAATTCATTAGTACAGTAACGAACTTAGCTAGCCAACTTTCAGAAGCTCAAACTTCTGAAAGTTGGCTAGCTAAATTCGTTGTCTTTGTTGCCTTACTAAAATCTATTCAAAAAAGCAATCCTAAGAAACCAAACGTCTCACTGCAGTCAAATAAGTTTATTAATAGGTCTACTTTGTATTGGGCTGGGAAAAAGACATCTGTTTCAAATTTATTGACGACCGTTAGTTTATTTTTAGTCTTTGACGTGCAACATAAAGAATTCTTAATGTTCTTCTGAAGTAAAATCAATATTAAAATAAAAAATGTGCTAATGTAACTTTTTCACAGTGAATTTGAAATCAATACTTAAATCAATAAAAAGTCACAGGTAATTAATTTTATTGATAAGTCGTGGCTTTAGAAACCTCTGTTCCAAAAATTGGGATCTGAAATCCAAAGTTCAAAAAATCCAAAAAGTGGGAAGAGGCCTGAGAACAGCTATGAGACATGGGCTAAATATAGATATAGGCTATATTTATAATTATCAGATTGTACAATAAAACCAGCCAATTTTTTTCCCTCGTATAATATGTTTATACTTAAATAATAGAAGCCAATAATTATTTATGCAACTGTTACAACGCAGATCGCAGTACAAGGATTTACAATATCGATTCACTACTAATTTTATTGTTGTTTGCGATGTAAACTGTCGAACGTGACAAATCCCACTTTACTCGTATTGTTGCATAATATAGTATGTTTAGTTTATGCTGGCTTATTCTGTGTACATCGTAACTACTGGATTTAAATCTATATATATAAAAATGAATTGTTAAATGTATTGGTAAGCGCATAACTCAATAAAGCCTAGACTAATTTCGCTAATTCTTTTTTTTTGTTGTGATAGTTACTATCAGGAGAAGGTTCTTATGAAAGAAAAAAAAAATGGGAAATTGCGCGGAAAAAAAACCTCACCTTTGTTACTATAGTGGTTTGTTGGATTCATCTGCGCCCTGAATAACATGAAGGCACCGGGAACGGGACCTAGGTATTCATGCGGGTGAAACCGCAGGGCACAGCTAGTATATATATATACATGAATTGCTAAATGTATTGGTAAGCGCATAACTCAATAACGCCTGGACCAATTTCGCTAATTTTTTTTTTCTTGTACTTGTTTTCGCAAGAGAAGGTTTTTATGAAAGAAAAAAAATTATATTTAATCACTATATGTCTATTGTCATTTGATAGTAATTTGTTGGAATGATCTCCGCCCCCAATAACATAAAGGCACCGGGAACGGGACCTATGTATTCACGCGGGTGAAACCGCTGGGCACAGCTAGTCATAAATAAAAATATTTTACATTTACTAGTTTTTTTTTTGTTAATATAAGGCTGACTGGCTGGCTGAATGTTAGTTTTATGAATCTATTTTTGCCTTTTTTCCAAAATATGTTTCGATTGACTTTCACTGTTTGGAATTCAGCAAAATACTCAATTTTGCGAGAAATGACTGCCTATCTGAACTCCATAACCAATTTTACTGGTTAACACAGTAACCCATGGGAAAATTATTGTCAGAATTGAGCTGACTTAATGATTGCTAAATATACCGCCGAGACGCGGAGGGATTTTGTAATAATGTTTACCCATCGATGGTCCAACCGAGGCGTATGGGACAATCCCTTTGGCTTGCACTTAGTCAAGAACCTCGAGGTATTCAAAATATATGACAATCTAAATATTGATGTAGATTTCAAGGAAAATATACCACTTTGTCTTTTGGTACTTTATATTTCGTGTAAAAGCCGTTAGGAGTGACGTCAGGTACTCAAACATAGAAAACAAAGGTCAATTCCGTTTACACATCAATAATGCAACAACTCATTGTTTAAAAACTTTTTCACGGAAAGTATTGATCAAATATTGTGACTAATCGATTTCCACTACTGAATAACTAAGCAATATTGGTTTTAAACACAGACCACTTGAAGACTCTCATGTGGTTTTAAAACGAGGTACTTCTTTCGTCTCTAATTTTAAAACAAACTTTGAAATTCCCAATAATAATAATTCTCTGAATAGTTTGAAAGAGAAATATTCTTTATCTTCGTCTATGAGAAAGGAATAAAATTAACTTTAATACAATTTAAAACGGGTACAAGATGTTTTTTTTTAAGTGTTAGTAACTATTAAATTGAAATGAAGAAAACATTTAGTATTACGAGTTAATAGACGTAATAATCGGTTTCATATTGAGCTAACAAGCGTTTCAATATCACTAATTAGACAGACAGAAACATTGTGTTCAATTGTGACATTGTGTTCAGTGATGTCAATCGTGAAATCTTCACATTACGAGTATTATCAACCACTAGCATGTGGTTATGCCTTACAAGTTTTTGTGCAAAAAAAGAGATATAATATTCGTCATATACTAACAAATTGACACTTTACATAAGTGTTTTATTTTTGATTTTATTTTGTAATTTTGCTAAATTGTTCGATTTGCTTAGAAATATTAGCTATTCAAAATTAATCTGAAAAACATTGTGAAAGACAGCGGTTAATTTAGTACAAACAAACCCTAAATTTTCCTATTATTATATTACATTATAAGTGTTACTAATAATTGCCTGTAAATTTCCTAATAAGTTGATAATGAGCTTTTCAGTAAATTCCAATTTCTATACAAGTAAAATATCCAAAAATATATTGATGGGGTATGAATGCAAGTTAATATTGAAGATTGTTTACTTACGCAAATAGACACCTTCCACTAATAACATACTTGAGTCTTCAAGTCACACTCAAAGCTTTCCTTATGTAATTAAAACGACAACGTATTGATTATAAATTCTGATAACGGTTCATTGTTGTTGTTTCTAGAGTGAATATCTAATTATAACACTGTTTATAACGGTTTACGGGTTAAAAATCAATTGTTTCATTAGTAAGTTGTTTTATAGAACTACTGCGAGTAGTTTTCATATTGAATCAATTGCAAAATTCATTTATTTATATGTAAATTCACTACATTATTACAATTAATAAAACGTACTATATTACAATTAAAAATTAAACTTAAGATATTTACAATAGGTAATAAAAAAACTAAGCCTACACAGTAAATAAGAAAAAATATAAACTAAAATAAGGCATCAAACTACTTGTTTTTAACCCGACGCCAGATAAGGGGTAATCGTAACCCCAAATTTGAAGAACCGATTTTGATTCTGATTTTTTCGTTTGATAGCTGATATGATAACGATGACTCTAACTCTTGTTTTCTAATATTCTAAACCTCGGAATAAATCAATCAAATCTAAAATTGATATTGACAAGGATGACGATAAGTTCTTTGACGTCTGTTAGTTTTTATTTATGTAAGTTTTAATTTTAGTATAGTTAGAGTTTGTTCTTATATTAGATTTAATTGTGTCTTAATAAAAAAATATATATTTTATTAATGTGAACAAACTCGGATTAATAAATGTAATATACATAATCAAATCTTAATAAGATTAAACGTCGCTAGGAAGGACACATAAAGTTTTATGACCTTTCAAATTGTGATTAGTGTAGTAACTATAAACTATTATTGAAACCCTTATGACCACCTTGAATGTGACCAACAACTGCGATATATTGTATTACATAGAATAGAGAACAAAACTAAAAAAAAACTAACACAAAACAAAATAAAAATATGTTGTTCAGAAAACTTTGTACGGATCCGTCGCTTCGCGAAGCTGGCTCGCACTTTTCCGGTATTAAACTTTCTTCTTAATTAAATTACCTATCCGTGCACTTAAAATTTTGTAAAAGAAACTATATCCTGCATGAAGAAAGTTCTTCGGAACCTCCAACATGCATTAGTTTATGCTTTTTATGCTATATAATTAACCAAAGCAAAGTTTTGCTAACTTCGGTGTCTGCTCAGATTTTAAGGCTGTTGTTCCACTGAGGCTGAGTGGAGACAAGCTATGCCGCAATTCTCCAATCAAATTGAAGCTGAGTGAAAGAGGTTCGAATTCAAGCAATGTTATTGGTGAAAAGGGTAGATGACTCGGTATGAAAAGTCTAAATCAATTTAGTCAGCCATTTAGGTAATCAAAATATAATAGACACGTATTTTTTCTTTTATCAAATCAATTTAAAAAAATACTACGATAAACTGCTTAGAGTTTAGGGGATTTGTCACGGCTACGTACAATTTGGGCGTGGACTTGACGTCACGCAAGAATTGTACTCGCTGTATCTTCGTAATTCTTTCTTTAAGGGTCAAAGCTAAAAATTAGTGTCTAATATTTTTTTACTGTCTAAAAGATGGGATTTAAATCAAAATTAGTCATCACCTCTTTGCAACACAGCGCTGCCCCACTCCAACTCAGTGGATGCTCAGCCTGTCTTCACTGCGTATGCTCAGATTTTAATACAGAAGCGAAACTTTAAAACTTACGCTAACCAATTCCAGATATTTACTTAGCAGATAGTTTTCTACTTCTCAGTGTTACTAGCTTGTTAAAACTCGGTATAAAAGAAACAAAGTTTTAAAATAATATATATTTACTTCTTTGAATTAATTTCCATTTAAGTACAATTATATAAAAGCTGTGTCTTGAAATCATTTATAGCTATAATGATAATATGGATTAAATTTCAAGTTACGTAAATATGTCCTCGGGCTGTTTGTTTCTTTGAGAAATTTTCCACAATTTTTACGAAATATATTTAGTTTCGTTTAATTAAATTCTTAAATAAGTTTTTCGTTTTAATTTAAAACATATTCATTACGTAAAATTAAGCATTTTCAATGAAGGAAGAATTCTGTTACCATGACATTTCCAAAAACTTGTAAAAGTCTGGAAATAAAATAGAAATAAACCGCAATAAAGTTAATTTCAAAATATTTTTTTATCAAATATTTATATTTCATATTCGTAACAAATAAAAGTATAACAAAAATCAATAAGCTAAGAGCTTTTAACACGAACAGATACAGGTAATGAGACTTTTTGAGTCGTTAACAAAACATTCCTTTATTACTGAATATATGACTATGACTTGTATATTGAAGTCGATTACTACGATGAAAATTAATCTATACTGCGGAGACCCTTAAGCGGCGAAAGTATAATAACATTGTGGGTAATTATATTTTCGAGCCGTTTGGGGTTGAAACGCTCGGGTCATGAGGTCCGAGTGCACGAAATCTTTAAGAACTTTCCAAACGTTTGGTAGAATCTACTCGTGATGCTGCCAGCCTTCTGGGCACGTTCCCCGCCATTGACATGGATGACGATGAGTTCTTTGACGCCTGTTAGTTTTTATTTATGTAAATTTTAATTTTAGTATAGTTAGAGTTTGTTCTTATATTAGATTTAATTGTGTATTAATAAAGATATCTATACTTGTAATCTGTAGAGAGGTAAATTCTGTACATGAAATATGTATTCAAAATAACTATCAGGGGGTGATAAGTGATCGATATTGATGCCAAAAATGCAATGTTTAAAATTTTTGTCTGTCTGTCTGTATGTTCCTTATAGAAACAAAAACTACTCGATGGATTTTAACAAAACTTGGTACAATTATTTTTCATACTCCTGGGCAGGTTATAAATAATAAATATCCTGGGACAACTCACACTAGGTCATCTGGTCGAAAACTAAGCAGAGGTTTTACTATGGTAACCAGAAAACTGATAAATATATTTAAACATTTCTTTATACATATATATTATAGATAAATTACAACCAGACACAGGAAAACTTTTAATGATCATGCTCATCACACGAATATTTGTCCTGGGTGGAAAGCGAACCCTTGAGCTCTGGTAGAGCAATCAGGGTCACTAACCGCTAGACCAACAGGCCAGTCAACCAGTCATATTACTATAGAAAGAATAACACTAATCAAATAAAATAAAACAATAATGACGTAAATCCCTTCGAGGATTTTTACTGCACAATATACTTGAAAAATAATGTCTAAAATTTTTACATACCATAACATAACATATCATAACGCCTGTATCCCCGAAGGGGTAGGCAGAGGCGTACCAACGTACACCCACTGTTCGCCGATATGTTTAGGTCCCATGTAATGGGGGGCGAGCCTATTGCCACTAACCGGGCACAAATCCAAACTCCGACCTGCTACTGAGAATTTCATAGAAAAACCCAACAACACCTTGGTCGACTCGGGAATCGAACCCAAAACCTCTAGCGTAGCAGATGCGCTTAGCACCACTAGGCCAACGAGGCAGTCACTCAAATTTTTAGTACACAATAATTACCGCAAATACCTTTTTTAGTTCAAGTTCTTTTTCAGACAATTTTCATAACACAATACAGCTATAAATCTCCACGCAACGTAAATCAAGCTGCAAATTAAAACGTCTTAACATAGAAAGTAGGTAGTACTTAGGTTCGCCCACCGTTTTCTTTTAATCCGGATTTGTATAGATTATATTTTCTCTACAACCGGCTTAACTATAAAATTATCGTGAAAGTGCAGTTTAAAAATACGCTACTCAAAAAGCCTACAAAAGAAGTTTGTAAAATATTGTGTTAAGTTCAAATATTTGGTGGTGGGACGAATAATAAAGGTGCATTATTGTGCATTATTATGATGACGTAGTATTTGGGTCAGGAGTACTTAAAACAAATTCGCACGTTTCCGGAGCTGATTAAAAACTTTTAATTTTCTACCTGTTCTGGAGCACAGCATTTTTGCCTTTGCTACAATTATTTTTACGTGAAAATATTATTTGGGTTACGTATTTTAGTACTGTAAATTTTTGTTGCAAAGACAATGGTTTTTGTTGCCTTAAATTCCTTTGCTTTATTCATTTACTGCATTATGTATTCACCCTCGTTTGTTTAAAAACCTAACATTTCGATTTGGTCGGGAAATGTTTACCTATGTATTTCCATTTCTTCACACCATCAAATAAAGTATATCCGTAATTAAAAATTTCTGTTTAAGAGTAATTCGTAAACATACATAACATATCATCACGCCTGTATCCCCGAAGGGTTAGGCAGAGGTGTACCAATGTACACCCACAGTTTGTCGATATGTTTAGGTCCCATGTAATAGAGTCGAGCTATTGCCACTAACCGGGCACAAATCCAAACTCCGACCTGCTACTGAGAATTTCATAAGAGTAATTTAGACGAATAAAATAACTTCGGCCATACAATTTTAAAGATTATACGTACGGTACGTCATCAAAAATAGATTACGAGTCATAACGCATTCAATGCAATAGACTTCGACGAATAACTGAAATAGACTTGCCCTTTAATATTGTGAATAAAATATTTTCAATTTCCTTCGAATAGAAATTTAGAATCGTCAGAATAATGTATGTATGAGAACTGCCCTTATAGACAGTTAGGTAGAAGTTACATTTTCTACTGAAATAATTAAAAATATATTTATTTCGTGGTCATCAATGCTCGTGCCTTCTCTAAATGGGAAGAGGCCTGTGCGCAGCAGTGGGACGTTTATAGGCTGGATTATTATTATTATTATATTTATTTCACATAGAAATAAAATTCTCAAAAAATATAATATATTTTTTGAGAATTATATCCACATATACGTAATTTAATACATATTATTATATTAAACGACATGGTTAATTAACAAGGCTGAAAGAGTTTTCGTGCAGTATTTAAGTAATTACCCCTGGGATATTTTAAAGACACCGGACCCTTAAATTTATCACAAAACAGTTTAAAACCAGTAATCCGATAATTTAAACGTCAATCAATTACTGACCTGTAATATTTACTTGGTATAAAAACTCCCTATAGACCCTTCTGTTGGGGTAATTTGGTCGCGACTCGCAATTGTTTTCCTCAGCCAAACGGATATTAAGCGTACGTGTAAAGTGACCAGTCGACCATGCCGCGAACCTGTTGACCCGCCATTTTTAATACTAGATGACTGAGTGACTCCGAAAGCTAATAGGTGACTGCAAATAAATAAACATGCTCTCTGTTTGAAAAAAAGTTTATAGTTTTTTAGGGGTAATAAAAGTTAGCATTTGAGTATAAAGGATGATGTTTGCGTATGAAACGGATATTTGTTGCAATGTGCGTTTGGTAAAACAGATCCTTTGTTATTTTTGGTCGTTTGATACAAAGCATAGGTATATGCGTAGTTGTCAATACTGCAATTGTCAATCCTGTCCAATTATTTTGTATGTTTGCTTGCAACTGTGTAGCAAAAGAATGTAATGGTTGGTGTTGGTTGATATTTCGCGCTAATGCATGTATTTTCTCTATTTATTACTGAAATAAATAAAATCTAAATCATAAAAAAAAATACATTCAACTAACCTGTTAAGGTGACTTTGCTATAGGGACACCTATGTATCTATGTTTGAATACAATGGAATACCGAATAAAAACTGTGTCAAATACTATAAGCCTTGAACAACTCGCAGATTAGTAGACTCCGCCCAACCACTCGTAGCGTAAACTTTCGATTTCCTTAATTGCCTCTTAACTTTTAAAGGCTTCAAAAGGCTTTGCTTACCGCTATGCTGAAAGGAAGGCTTAATCAAGATGAGTTTTTTAATAATTAAAAACTCTCGAAATAAAATGATCGTTCTTTATCTTACTTCCAATCTAGATTTATCTATGTTACGATTCTAGGAGAAAATACTGTAAGATTTAGTTTCGTTAAAAACCTGAAAACAGTACATTTATCTTCACTTCTTCGTGTACTCAGTAAAGCCCTTGTATTTTCCACTTTAGTGGAGAAACGGAGCAGAATGGCCGCCGCTCATACATCAGAGATATAATCCTATAATCTGCTTTTACGGCAGTCTCAAGGAATAAAGTCACTCTAGTTGTTGAGAACTCGGAATTATTATTACGAATGTTTATTATGCTGCTTAAAAGTGAACTAGTTATTGCTTGTGGCTCCACCCGCGTTTTTTCAGTTATCACGACCAAAAGTAGCTTATGTCTTAAATTGGGATTCAAGCTACTCCCACACGAAGTTTCATCAAAAAAGATTCAGAAATTTACGCGTGAAGTCGTAACAAACAGACAGCCTCATAAACATCCAAATAATATTAAATAAGTATGTCATATAAATCCATAAATGACACAACTTGAATTCAACCGGAATCCTTCGACGGTTAAACATCTGGCACGGATGTGACCGTGAGATTAGAATTTCATAGACCTCATCTCTATGCCGAAGCCATCCCGCTAAAAGGGGCAGACCAAAAACTATTTCCATTTTCCTTGTACCAAAGTCAGGTAGTTTGCTAAGATTCCCGCAAGAAGGTAAGGTTTCCAAGGTATTTGGAACATTTAACCTTGTGCTGTAAACCGCAAGGATCACTACCCATTCATGTTTGCGCGTACGGTATAAACTTATTACGCAAACTCATTCAATTATTTTATAGGATGTGAAACGCTCGGGCCATAACTTCATCACTTGAGAACTGGGGGATTAAAAAAAAATAGTGGAGGAAATATCAATCGGTATTTTTCATATATTTTTTGTCAAATATTACGTAAACTGCCGCTATATATAACAGTGTAAATTGAATGTATATAGGACCCAAAGCTATCGTTGACGTTAAAGTAAATAATAAGGCAGTGGAACACGTAGTACATTAAAATTGCCTCCAAGAATTCACGGGCGAGACGTCGCTTAATTCAATTTCGCCAGGAGCGATGCCTTAGCCACAAAATTTGGCGCTTTTTCAATAATTCCCAATTCTGTACTTGAGTACATCTAATTTAAGGCTACATAATTTGATTCCGTGATACTACGAGCTATTTTGTATTTTGGCTTTTCGGCTGCATTCGTGAATTTAAATTTCGTAGTTTCGTAGCACGTGCGTAGCACTTTCGTAGCGGAGTAGGCGACAAATTTATTTAGGTCATGTTGCGTGACAATGTACATCCGTTTGTAGTCAACATTGCCGAATACGAGATATTATAGTAAGAGATAGTATAGAAATCAAATTGATTCATCTTTTAATCGAATAATAAGTTAGCATTATTTGATATTACGTTATTAATAAATGACTTAAAAACATCAGATTATCGTGATTTCTCACAGTGCTTTTAGTACCTGTCTTCAAATGAACAGATCTAAATGTGAGAATAAAAAAGGCACATTGAACATTCATGGCTCGGTGAGCAAATATGTGCTCAGTTATAAAACGTTTCTCTCAAGGCTGTAGCTACGGAATGCTACGAGCCGCAAACTAACCTACATTTTTGCAGGTTTCTCGTTCAAGATGCATCATTATTGTATGGTAAAGAATGAGCTTGAAGATATATTGGATGTCTCTTTTCTTTTAAATGGTGATCTTTCTTGGTTTCACTCAATTGTACTATATCATCATCATATTTTCTCGTGGTACGCCGTTCTAAAATATTTTTGCTTTATTAATATAACGATTTGGCGTAAATATTTTTTTTTTTTAATTGACGGCATTTATCTCTGAATACCTGAAAAACTTATGTTTCTTTTTTCAACAGTCTTCTAAATGACGTGAGCTTTTTTCATTTTAATGTAGAAAAATATAAAGATGTGCGGAAATACTATCAATTTTTCAACATCAGCACAGAATTTCAAGGAATTCTCACGAATTTTGTAGAAGGTGCTAAAGTTCGCGTTCAGAATGATACATCATTCCCATGTTTATTCGTCTTCATTTGTCAGTGTCGCGAATAAATTATGTTTTTAGACTTTTACCTCACTCTCAGATTGCAATACAGGTTGTCCATTTATAAAAAAAAACATTAGTATTCGTTTCAGTTCTTGATATTAAATGCAATTAAATAAAGCTTAGAGCTTTAATTAATGCAAATAATACATTTATTGACTATCATTTTCATAAACATATATTCGCGTCGATTATCCAAAAAAATAATATATATATATATTTTTTTTATAAATTTAATAGAAATAGAATATACAATATTGAAACTTACGAATTTAAATAATTCATTTTCGTATCTAAAAAAAAAATACATACACTTGAACATACAACCTCCTTCTTTTTGGAAGTCGGTTAAAAATAATTTTCATTCTGAATTGAATCCTCGTTAGACAGGACGTGAAATATGAAAAAGGTCACGTGCGTGTCTCCATATGCCTGGCGTGACTGCAAGTTCAATGCGCTCATAACTTTAAAATGCATAGGAAATTAAATTTTGTATGTAGTTGAAATCCTGGTTTGAAATTGAATAGGTATCTATTCGTTTAGTTGGGCATTTAGGATCGGTAGTTAATTCGCGACGAAGTGTTTGTATGTTTAACTTAAGTGTTGATCTTGTCAGGACGATAATCAGAGTTTTAGATATCCCTGTTTATGGGATTTGGAGTAAAATTTGTTTACAAACTAGACACGTTTTTTTTTTCCTTCTAAGTAATCAATAAAAAGTCAATTTTAGAATGTGTAATGACATCACACGTTCGAACAAAACGTGTCCACCTTTGACGTCATACGACATTTAAAGAAGAAACACTGAAATTGAAAAAACAGCAAATGATTTAAAAACCATTGTTAGAAAAGTTTTTTCAACATCGTTATTTAAAATTGAGGTCTATGTTTAATTAAGGTGATCGTTAACCAGCCTTTCTTGGAAAATAAAAAGTTCGTTTTCATTCATTAAAAAGATAAAGACAACCCCTATTAACCCTATTTGTTTGAAGATTTGGAAGGGCCACACAATTTATGAGACTTAAATGTCGAAATTATATTTTCACAATTACGCTATTGTGTAACTTAGCTTTATAAAAATAGAACATTTTGACCAGTAGACATAATATGAATATATCTATTTGGTGTTTTGTAGATTTTATAGTTACTTACAAGTGCTTAATAGCTACCTTCTTTGGGTTCAGAGCAATGTATGTGATGTTGTCCGCATTATTTATAGTTTTCTTAGGGTGCATCCAGATCTGACAAATGCGGGTCATCCTTACCGTAACTCACATAATAATGATTGTGCATGACATGATATAAAATTTAATAACATCGGTTATTTTAATCACTTAATTTATATATTTTTTATTTTATTATTACTAGAAACTAGATACTTCAAATCCAATTAAGTTCACCAAACTTACATTTGATTTGAATTTAGTAGATGTAATTTGATACTACTGCAACTCACTGCGGTCATAACAATCCTGTATTAACTGGTATCAATGAAATTCTCTATTAAGTTGAACAATAGCATGTCCAGCGATCAATCCCGGCTTGAAATGGGCATCAGTTACATTATGTGGGAGAATTATCGGGATACTGGTCGAAGCGGCCTTAGATCTGAACCGGGATTGGTGGCTCGTCAACCAGATTGCAGGGAACCAGAACTTAATACCATTGTAGTTCCTTATGCTACTCCATTTCATATTGGTAATTTAAGAACTCGGTTTGTAGACCATCCTACTAATATTATAAATGTGAAAGTTTGTGAGAGTGGATGTGTGGATGTTTGTTACTCTTTCACGCAAAAACTACTGAATGTATTTTAATGTAACTTTACACTTATGTAGCTATAATTTATAAAGATAGTGTATGAATTGTCAATCACGCACGTGAAGCCGCGGGGCACATCTAGTACATTTATATAACCGAAATTTAAAAGGAGGACTCATTACGACTGATTATTTTTATATGTCTTCAACGCGGTAATCTAAGTTACTGAAAAAAAAAGTCGATATTGATAGAGTGGTATAACTTACGAGTATAATCATATAAATAACAACAATTTAGTAATTAGGATTTTAAAATAAACAAAAACATAAATAAATCTGAAAAACTGACACCATATTCCATAAATTATTCGATTTTCCTGCAATTGTTCTTTCACAGTTGAATTTGCTTTTTTACATTAATCAAATATTTTACAATGAATTTATATGTGACCCAATTACTTATTTCCTCTACTCAACTATCAATTTAAGAAAATGCCAGACACAAATATCTGGCACTGTTTCAAAAAGTTCTCAACCTGCTTCCTGTTGACTTATATAATATTTGTTGTTTTTTTCTACAGGTGGTGGTGGCTGGGCTTCTCGCCTCAGCGCTAATGAGGTTAAGATGTATAAGTAAGTATTATAGTATATATTTATGATTTATTTATAATTCTAGTGCAGCAATTGTCGTCAGTAAAAATGTTGACTTGCTTCCGTAATGGACTGTTCAATGATTATAATAAAAATAAAAATCTTTATTTTCTCATCATTTCTAAAAGTTACAGATTATGTAAATTTTATACACGTTATAATATACAGATTTTTGTCTGTAGTAGGTAAAACCTGTGAGACAGATCACCAGGCCATCCCTCCGTTAGCTCGGTAAATCAGTAAAACATTAATTAAGTACTAACAAATTTACAAATTAACAATTAAATAAAGTACAAAATAGCATAAAAATTAAATTGCAGAATTAAATGATGTCATGTAACTAAAAATAAAAAGATGAACATAATTTATTTTGTCTGAAGAAAATTATATATCTAGCCTATTACTTAGAAATTGAGATATCCTAACAATTTTACTAAAATCGCCTTTAGGCATTCGTTTGAATACGGATTGGGACCTTCCTGGTACTGAAAAGATGAAAGTAAATTTACAATATGTAAAACAAAATATAAGTAACTTCTTGATTCAGTACGAAATAATAATATAAGTAATATGCTACTGTCTGTTATCTCAAAAACGCTCATTAATTTATTATAATAATAATATAATAATATTCCAGGACATCTCACACACGGTTGTCTGATCCCAAGCTAAGCAGAGCTTGTGTTATGGTAACCAGACAACTGATAAAAATACTTATATATTTCTAAATACATACATATTATAGATAAATTACACCCAGACACCGAACAAATGAGTGCTCATCACACAAACATTTGTCCCGGGTAGGAATTGAACTCACGACCTCGGGTATAGCAGTCAGGTTCTCTAACCACTAGACCAATAGGCCCGTCAAATTACAAGTAATTGCTCAAGTAAATCAGCACTCTAAGAGTATCGATTGTAAAAAGCACAACTAAAGTAATGATAACATTTCATGGAAGGCCAACATTACTGGCAATAAACGAAAGTTTCAGAGCTAGGTACCTCCCGCTCCAACTTTTGCCAAACAATGTTTCTTTCTTTACAAAGGTATTAAAAACTTCGCACAATTTGTTTTTTTTTTTGTTTTTGTGTTGTGTGTGAATATAATGCTTAACAAAAGAGTAATAAAGGTATTTAAAGAATTTCTTGATGATCATTTTTATGTTACCTAAATACGTTTAATGAATACTGTACTATCTAAACAAAAATGCATGGGAATAATCGAGCGAAATCTACTTTAAATATAAACATAATTCTTACAAAAAAAAACCGACTTCAAAATAAGTATTATATATGCTTTTCTCATGGATCCCATTGTCATAACTCGACCAAATTAAATGGGACCACACTGGAAGCACTACCTTTCAAATAAAAGAATGATCATCAAAATCAGTTCACCCAGTCGAAAGTTGTGACGAAACAAACATTAGAAAACTCTACTACTACTCTCTCAGTCTGCCCGTGACCACGATACCTGCAAAGGTGTCGAAACGTCGGGACCTAAATCTAAAATTAAAACCGCGAAAAAATCCGTAAAAAGTAGTTTTGTTCAATGTCTAACATTCGCGTAAACCTAAGAAACCAATATATTAGAAAACAGTCGAATTTTATACCTTCTTTTTTTCCGGTTAAAAATTATAAAATGTGAACCAATTTTGTAGCTAAATGTATCTAGATTTACGAGCAGACTGGAAAAAGACAAAGTGGATATAATTTCCAAGCGTCATTCATCGCAAGCTCGGTGTAAAATGCACTTGATCCGAAGCTTACCTTTTATCTCGACTCTCAACTCATTTAAGCTATTCATGAGCTTTTCAAATTAAATACAATAACCGCAGCTTTTAACGCAACTTAAATAATTTATTTTATTATCATTTTGAAGAGACTCGTATTTGTAAATTAAAATAAATTCATAACATTATTATTTAACAGTGATTTAGATTTCCATGCCATTAAATTATTGACGGATTAAGTCTCTAATATTAAAAAAGTAGAATAGTCAAATGCAAGACGGTAATGCAAAGGAACAATTCAACAATAATGTCTGATCTGCTTATTATATTCCCGCCAATTAGTACCGACTGAGCGACGACAACGAAGCCATTGATACCGGAAGCATTATCAATACTCGATTTAAAATTAGAATGCATGTTATTGGCAAGCAATAAAATAAATGGCGTACTCTTTTTATGGATTTGAATTCAGATTGCATTATTATTTAAGACAGATATATAATAAAAAAAAATCAGTATAGTTTTAATTTATTATATTTTTATTTATATTAGGCACATAAAATGTGTGTCCTAAATTATGTGTCTTATTATTTATGAGTAGGTTTTACAATTTTTTTTTTTTTAGCTGCAATATTTTTTTACTATCTATTATGTTGTCATTTTTATCATGCATATTAAATGTATAAATGTATGTAGGATTATAACTAAGTTGTGTATATTTGTTACAGTGCGCTACGAAGATTAAAAGATGTGGATTGGGGAGGGGTTAGAAGAGATGGACACAATTTATTTACGAAACTGATCAGAACAAAGGACCCTCGAGAATCTGAACCGAGTCAGGAAGTGACCCTTCCTGGCAGACAACGACTTTCGGTAAGTTTAATATATAACTATAGCCCGCACGCTGAGAGAATGTTTGATTCCTGACACATGCCAGTTAGTCTTGATACTATTAGGAAATATTAAAAAAAAAACTTGTAAATAGGTATTATTCATTGTAACTTTTTTGGACAAATCTTTGATAGTAATTAATTTGACTATTTTCTTCTCTCCTTTTAAGTTATATCTTCCTGATGGCCGCGATCTGTCAGGAACGCATTCACTCAGCGGCCGGATAATAGTACCTATATTTTTCCCACAGCTGAGCAAGTCTCTAAGGCATCGTCCTAACTCGACGAGATTAAACGCTCATCTTTAGAGTGTCCTAATTAAAACTCGCAAGTGATCGCACGAGTGGAAAATATTAATAAGCAATTAGGACACCGCCGTAGGCCGCGACAAATCGAGGCTCTAACAGTGCACGTATAAGGCCTTCGTTTAGTCATTTTATAGAATTTTCACTGAATGTCGATGCACGATTTGCAGTCTACTAATTATTGTTTTAAGGATTGATATCTTAGACTAAACCTCTTTTTTTTCACCCAAAAAATAAATCTCATTTTTTTTTATCAAGTTTTTCGAAAACTCTTGAAATACACATTCAATCAATTTGCTAAAGCCATCAGCAGCAATTGATGAAATGCGTTAACAATTTTGGTAAATGATAAAGAAATAAGCCCGAAAAATGTAAATTTAATTTTTTTATTTGATTTAGCTATTATTAAGCAATTGTCAAGGAGTTCTAGTCCCCAATCGTATAAATAGTATTCTAATATATCGTGTTACAAAAACGATTTACAGTTTTCATTAATACACTGATTTATGTAACAAATAACACAAGAGAGTTGTTAATGAAACATCCTCCGTGTTTTTGTTCAAATCCCTAGGGATTGGATTCAATCCTCATTTCACTGCGACTTTTATAACATAACATAATATATCATCACGCCTGTATCCCCGAAGGGGTAGGCAGAGGTGTACCAATGTACATCCACAGTTCGCCGATATGTTTAGGTCCCATGTAATAGGGGTCGAGCCTATTGCCACTAACCGGGCAAAAATCTAAACTCCGACCTGCTACTGAGAATTTCATAGAAAAACCCAATAACACCTTGGTCGACTCGGGAATCGAACCCAAGACCTCTAGCGTAGCAGTCGTGCTTAGCACCACTGAGCCAACGAGGCAGTCTTATCCAGATATCTCATTAAACGAGACCAGCACACTAGGTCGGACGTGTAAAACTCGCTTCTCGTAAAACATTGGATCTAACGGTCCTTCCTACATAGTATTGCATAATTTTGTTGGCTATACAAATTTACTTGCAGTGTTATGTTAGGGTATTTGCTGCATCGCAAAAGCGAAGTTACATGAAACAATTAGTAGAGATCCCGCAAACCGCTGAGCATTTCAACCGTTTTGAAAATTTTATTTATTTATTAGAAGCAAGTTTACAAAAACCGTTTACACGAAAGATGAATAACTTTTTGTGTGACTATTTTTCTCTGTACGTTCTCGGAATTCTTTTGTTTTAAAACATTTACTGTTGTAATTCCTCTTGTTGTTTATATCATATAAGTTTAATTAGGTATGCTTGATTCAAATAAGTGCTCTAGCGAAATTTCCTTTGTGCGAAGTAGAATCATGCTTTTTGTTATTTGGCTCTATTACCTCTTCTTTTTCTGAGTAGAATTTTCATAAACAAGAATACTTGTCGCTGTCATATAATCACTTCTTGTTATTTATTATAAAACCTTACATTACGACTTATAATAATCCAGCCTATAAACGTCGCACTGCTGGGCACAGGCCTCTGCGGATTGGCGATTTCAGATCCCAAATTTTGGAATCCAGGTTTCCTCACGATGTCACTTCACCGTTTGTCAGAAGTGTCTTAGAATAATTAAGAAAGTATATTTAACTTTGAAAAAGCCACATTGGTACTTGCATGGGTTCGAACGTGCAACCTTGTGCATACAAATCTGTTCATTAAACCGCTAGGCCACCACAAAACTTTGTTTCACTAGGTACTTGAGTAATTTGTAAATTTAAAATATTGGTAACATATTGTTGAGAAAACATTAAAAAAGAAAACATAATATAGTATATATAACTGTTAGTGTATATACCTTTCTATTTGGTAAATAGTTACCCATTAATTTTGTTAAAATCCAAGTTAACTTTGGGCTAAGTTAGTCTGAAACTCAGTGAATCGTAAGTAGGGTACACAATGTCAAAGGAAACTGGACGCTTACCATGAACTCTTAGAACAAGACTGTTGCCATTGAGTAAGCGAGACAGTGCTATACGCGTTGTAGCGTGCCGTCTCGCTTACACAACCGCAACAGTACTGCTTTAAGAGATTGTGGTACGGATACTGGACTGTAAATCTGTAGATCAAAACCTGCAGGTCACAGTTCTCTCAAAACCTGTAGTTCAAAACTGACTGTCTAAGTTTAGACAGGAATGGTATTATAAACAACCTCTTTTGATTTAGGAGGTCTAGATGCCTGCTAGATTTTCGAACTTAAACCTTTACAACCTACATACATCTAAATCTAAACAAAAGGTTTTATTTAAGTAACTAAAATGAATATTTTAGAATAAATTTATAAGTTTACATCTAAATAGTTTAATTAATTGGAAAACAAATATTGTACTCGAAAAACTCAAAGCGAAGGTAAAATAATACCTAAATTTTGAGGCAAATGCTTTTATTTATTGAAATATTAATAACATAAAATTCAAAGAGAAGATAAAACAATAAGTTTAAATGCAAAAAGCTTTATTTATTGGAAGACTAATAATATTCAACTCAAATAGAAAGCAAAGGGGAAATGCAAAGGTAGCCTTTTCTGCAAAGATCATAATTATAACTAAGTGGTACTTAATGGAGGGTATTGGAAAAACAGCAAACAATAATATTTTATTACCAATTGAATTCTCTCGCATAATTATGAATATTACTAATATTAAGAGTCGTATTTCTTTATAAAAAGCATCATTCTTTCATTCAATTAGGACCACTCTGCATTTAATTTAATTAATGAAAATCAAATATCATTATTTCTTTTTTTATTACCAATCGAATTGGTTCGCATAATTATGAATATTGCAAATAATAAAGTCGCATTTCGTTACAAAAAGTGTATTTCTTTCATTCAATAAAGGACACTGTATGCAACTTAATTAATGAAAATAAATGTTTGTTATTCTTTTGATACATTTTTAATTAGTACGCTTAATTATGAATATTAAAAATATTAATAAGAGTCGTGTTTATTTATATTTTTCTTCTTTCGTTGAATAAGTGGTTTATTCAAACGATACTGCAATAACAAGTCAAGTAATCTAAAAAAGGTTAGTTTATATTATTAGAAGATTGTTACTTTGATTGCAGAATTGGCATTTTAGTAACATACATACCATCACGCCTCTATCCCCGAAGGTTTAGGTAGACATGTAACGTGTACATCCACAGTTCACTGATATGTTTAGGTCCCATGTAATAGGGGGCGAGCCTATTACCACTAACCGGGTACAAATCCAAACTCCGACCTGCTACTGAGAATTTCATAGAAAAACCCGATAACAGCTTGGTCGACTTGGGAATCGAACCCAAGATCTCTAGCGTAGCAGTCGCGCTTAGCATCACTAGGCCAACGAGGCAGCTCTTTTCATTTTAGTTACTTGAATAAATACGCAGTGAACAATAATGGCTTGTTCATATGTTATTCTAACCTCTTTTTTTTTTGACCCGGCGAAATACTCATGCACTTCCTCCCCCCTTTTTTTTTTTTTTTTTTTCGGGGTGAAAATCTCATGATTTCGACCCACGTCGAGGGCACGACGTGGGGATATGTCGGACTTGCACCGACCAAAAACACCCCGGTTCCCTTCTCGCCTTTGCTGGAGCCGCAGGATCGCTAAGCATTCTCAGCGCAGCTCCGGCAGGCGACGGTCCTTTAAGGACTCCTTCTGGAGGGGTGGGTGTAAAGTGCCCACCCCTCATTCCTTCTGAAAACGAACGCGTGGAACATCGCGTCCGTATCCTCCTGGGGCCTGTCAGCTGATCGGGTGACGAGATGCCCTCCCCGTCACCCGCAGGCCCCACCTCAGGGTGGTCTGAGGTCATGCACTTCCTCCACCCTGGGGAAGGCAGAGGGGTATGACTCTTACCGGCTAAAACCACCGGAGTGCTTCACCCTTCCCTTATGCTGGAGACCAGGCGGGAAAGCAGTGCAAACTACCGCGATCTCCAGCAGGGAGGCTCCTTTCCGGAGCTACTACAATGAGAGAGTGGGGATAACTTCCCCTTTTCACTAATAAATATGTTATTCTACCCTAACCTAAGTCCAAAATAATTATCTCCCGGAATATACCACTCTTGATTAGGCTCGCCATCCAATTATTATTTCAGTGAAAGGAAGAAACCCTTTGCGCTTTGTGCACCAATTTGGACCACACTTAATGTCAGATCCTTATTTATTTACTATTTTACTATATTCTTGTAATAAACAAACCAGTGACGTTTTGTATCGTGATTGATGTAACTGTAGTCAAAATTGTAAAACTGAAAAAAAAGTTTTCCGATGTCGATTTATCTACAGATAATACGCAATAGATTCTTGTTATTTTCTTAGTGTTATTCTTGTTTTTTTTTTGTTTGGAAAAAGATCAAAGTCATTCAAAAGGAATCAATTTGTACTTAAAGCATGATACATTATTAAAATTCGATAATAACCTTTTACGGTACCTATAATTTCAAATTTTCATATTTAGTCTTGAACACACACCTTCCTAAATCCTGTTTACAACCTACAAAACATTAACCTTTAAATCTATAAATTGTTACGTATATTGGATAAACAATATTAGCTCAAAAAAGCAAGCTTCGATGAAGATAATCTTCACGTAAATCATTCGCTTGACATGAGCCACTTTACATAACCGCGTTTAGGAATTAACATAATCAAAGTATGCGTCCAGGTATGAAAATAATATCGCTGCTAAAAACAGCTACTTTCGGATAACAAGGTCATATAAACACAATGAATAAATTGTTAAATATACATACAGTACAGTATATCAGTTGTCTGGTTACCATAACACAAGCTCTGCTTAGCTTGGGATCGGACAACCGTGTGTGAGATGTTCCGGAATATTATATTATAATAATACATTATTATTTTTACAAAGAAAAAAAAACATCTCTAATGTTTTCTTTAAGCACCGTAGATTTATTAATTATTGATTAGACTCAGGGAAATTAATACATACATATAATAACGCCTCTTTCTCGTAGAGTAGGCAGGTACCTCTTTCCATTTGCTACGATCCTTACATACTTTTTTATTGCGAATTTTATCGTCGGCCAAATAGTCTGTCTTAACGACTAATTATACGTGTAGACGTGGTCACTATTTCATTGCTGAATATTTCACACTAAACTCATTTTCAAGGCGTATTTTTACTCTCTTATTATTTTTTCTTATCTTATTTAACATTCATCGTGATTTTTATAAGAAAGGCATAACATCAATGGTCTTAATAAGCGCCTAAGTATCCGTGCTAGTGTGTATAAAAGGACATGTAGGAAAATGTATGTACCTCCATTGTTTATGCAATCTTAATTACAATTAATGAACTTGATTCGAAAACATGTTTGCCGTAAAACGAGGTCACATACATTTGATCTCGACAAACAAGCAAAGAACATGTAAGGTTGAATAAACAAGATTTGGCATTCAAACTCCAAAGTTCAAGCTATCGAGTTCCTCGTAAAACAATTGAATTTTGAGATCTATTTTAGTCTGTTTTATTTTTATCCAACTCACTGTAATTGACGAAGATGTTTCTAAAGTCAAGATCTCTTTTTATTAAATAAGTAAAAGAAATGAAGCTATAATTACATAGTTAAAATGAATATGATGAAAGTCCTCTCTTTTTCCATTTATGAATAATTCAAAAATTATTTTATTTCAGCTACTTCTGTCTGTGTAAAAGAAATATAAAACGAAGTAATAAAAATATTATTTATAATTTAATTTGTAACAAAATATTCTATTATTACGACCCTTTTAAAAACGTCTATTAAACATAAGTATTAGTAACACTCAATTTACGTGCTCTACGTTTAAGTACAAAACGTATGTCACATGAAACCTTCATAAAAGAAAACGTGTTGAACGAGCCACGTTCAGCACATTACTATCGGCGCCGCTCCGATACTAACGCAATTTAATTTGTACAATACCACTTTCAAATTAAACAGCTAAGCACCTCTTTTATCTAGTTTAAAGGATAAAGTCTAACATTAAAAACATTATTTATCTAATAGCTACATTTCTAGTTGAAATCAAAGAACTGAACACAGTCGTTAAGCCAATTAAGTAGTCAACTTTTGAGAATTTTGGACACCACTTGCTTTGCAACGAAAAGAAAAACAAGATTCGACGATATTTTTGTACCTTACATGTTTTCATATTGATTGGATTTAAATGGAATCAGAAATTTAGTGGTCTGTGGAATACAGAATTTGCGATGCAATTTATTTGTGGCTAAACCGTATTTGTTCAGTTTTTGTTCTGCTTGCTTCGTGATATCTTGCAGATAAAAAAAATCAATTTACCAAAACTGAGATAAAATTTACAAAACATAACTTATGAAGATAGCATGAACATATTCTAGCTTAATGTGATCTAATAAAAAAACAATTAAATCTAATATAAGAACAAACTCTAACTATACTAAAATTAAAACTTACATAAATAAAAACTAAACGGCGTCAAAGAACTCATCGTCATCCTTGTTAATGGCGGGGAACGTACCCAGAAGGCTGGCAGCATTGCCACGTTGAATGGCTATGCCGATTCTCTGTGCAAGGAACAAACCAGCCCTCTGATCACGAGTAGATTCTACCAAATCTAATAAAGCAATGGGAAGCTAAGTCCGAAACGTACAAACATCCCATGCCTTGAACACTTCATAAAATGAATGGGTTGTTTGATGTGTCCATACAAGTAAAAAATTCTACAGATTAAAAGGACGTCATCCACTCTCTATACATTTTAGGTCCAAATTCAAAAGTAAAAATTCAACAAAACAAGGTTATATTCTGACAAAGCTTGTCCTCCTAAGCATTTCTTACTATGGCACCAAAGCTGTCGCACCGCTGCACGTGATTTTATCCAGGGTTAAGTTCTGTTAATTCTGATTTTTCATACATTTTTGTAATTCCATCAAAATTATAATTTATATTCATAATAGTATAATTAACATTCATTTTAACTTGACGTAATGAAGTTCCGAATCCTCTCGAAGTAAATTGGTCTGCGGCTATTTGTAATCACTAAACGAGAGGTAGTGGTTTGTAAATAGCACACGTTTATTTAATTAACTGTTTAAAACTGTTAACTAGAATCGTATTTTCATATATAAACCAATTTGCTACTCGAGTTGTACTCGAAACGTCGGGAAATGCGGCCCTAATTGAATTAATTAAATTTAGCTTAAAATCACATTATAAAATGAATTTTCATTTTTGGGAAGTACCTACCTGCTACTACTCATTTTTCCTCATAATGATTTTGTTTTTTTCCATATATCAAATTATTTTGAGTAACAATTTTAGATTAATATTGTACCTCAAGTAAAATTTTCTTTAAAGTGACAGCTGTCACCAATTTAGAAACTGTTCAACAAAATGGTTGCTCTGTTGTTTACCGAAACAATAGAGTAATAATTAAGGCGAAATAATTATTTATTTATGAGTCTTCAAATAGATTTCAAGGAAAGCCTGGCCTTATTAACTGTGGATTTCAATAGTTGACAAGTGACAGTTTGATTGCTTATCATTGTCGTTACTATCAGGATAATATCATAATTTACCGATATTTGGTCAGACTGTTATTAATTTATTAAGATGGTCAGATAATTAGTCGATTCATTTAAAATACGGTATTCAGCTGAATCCAGTGAGAGTGGAAGATGACCCCAACATAGTTTGGGAAAAATGGTGAAATATGATTTTTGTATTTTTATTCAGTTTAGTAGCAGAATAATATCGCATTATATATAGAAATTATTGACAAGCATCTGCTCAGATATTAACGAGATAATAAATGTTCAGATATTAATGGTGACTTGTAGCGAATGGAACTTATTGATATTTTAAATTGTTCAGAAGTATTTGGTCACCTTGTCTGCTACAATATATCTGATGGCGACTGCACAAATCCGTTGAAAAGCTTATCAATATATGAAAAGTGTGCCTGATTAAGTTATAGTTCGATAAAACAAACATTTTATTTAGGTACTTACAAAAATATTTATTTATTTAGAATAGGAAATAAAAGTATCTAATATTACTTAACTAATTCTGATACAGAAAGAAATAAGCGACTCATTCTATTTATTTTGTGGAAAATACTCAGACAGCTATTACATGCCGTAGTTAAGGTATTTTTACGGTTGACGAGATATGCAATTAAAGGTCGTGTCAGACGGGTCACATCGCGACAAGTTCTCAAGTGCAAAGGAACGCTGTATCATGGCTTCGATATAGTCATATGATACCTCTAAAAACAAGTTCTAAGTAAAAAAACAAACAAAAATAATGCTTAGACGGTCCGGTAAACTTTCGCAAAGAAAAGAACAAGATAAAAATTGTTGGCTAACTCTTTGCACTATACCTTTGTTGTGCAGCAAATTTAAAGCGGATCTTCATCGCATATCGTCGCGTTGACTGCAATAAGTTTGCGCATAATATTACAAAGGGTAATGACAAAGCGGGCACAAAGCACTTTATTCGAGGCTCCTTGATATTACGTAATACGTGTTACAGTGTCTTCAAACATCTTTGTATTTATATCAGCTGTTATCTTATTGTATTCAGACCTTGTGCTGTCGCCCTTTGGGTGTGGGTTTAACTTATTGCATATTGCTTTAAACTTACGTATTCATATTATGATAACATCTTGGGACATCTCACGGCGTCTGATTCAAAACTATGCAGAACCTGTACTATGGTAACCAAACAACTGATAATCACACGTATTAAACTTTTTAAATACTTATTTAATAAAAAAAAATATCACCCAGACTTGCCCTGGGTAATAATCGAACCTGCGACCTCCGAATTTTTTTTTTGTCAAAGCCCAACCTGTGCCAACATGTGATGGAACACAGACAAAACACTGCGAGAAACGTTTCATTTTCGTCAGTAACTTAACTAATATGTATAGTTAGTCCCACAGGCCCACAGAAAGTTTCCTAGCGTTGACACTCATAACTCAGTGATTGGTCAAACTACTTTCGAACTCGTAAACGAGTCGTAAATGCTGAATGTTAGGGATTGCTGTCACGAGAGACAAGCGAGCTATGACAATGTTTGACCGCGGAACATATTAGTGTATTTTAAGAGCTAGAAATGTATGCAAAAAGTTGCATGTTTGAACCTAGGCTAGTGTTGATAAGACTTTCAAATATATTTACACAAGTTTGAAGGTTTTTGTCATTCATCAACTTCCTGCATTCAGCTTCCATTCATCTCTACGACTCATTACAGATTTAAAATCATACCCTTAAGAAATTATATGATTAAACGGTAAATGCTTTTTTTCTATCTACAATAGCTGCAAGATAAAAAGAAAAAAAGTTTGGTTATTTATACTACCGAAGACTCAAAAACGATTTTATCGATTTTAATGAACATTATTTTTTTTAATTCGTATTCATCCCATATTATTCCATAATAGATCTTTATGTCTTCTTCTGTCAAAACTAGTACATAGTAAGTTGTCAAACATAACCTAATTTGTCAACTATCAAGCGACCTAATGTAATAATTATAACGTTGCCAGGAATGCACAAATCACACTCAATTCGCAGGAATCAATTTATTTAGGTACCTAACCGACTACCAGTCCTAAATACTCCATAGTTACCGATGCGAAGTTTAAAAGCTACACATTTAACACACTCGGACTAACTGCTAATACTAACTTTTAGTTTGAATTCCACTGAAACTGTTTAAAAGGACTGCCACTGGACGAGTTTAATTATTTAGACTCATATTTACTCGGTAGTTATAGAGAACAATATTATGAAGCTCTGTTGCACTTTAAAACATCAAATGAAAAGATAAATGTAATTATGAGAAGCTAGTTTTTGTAAAACTTATATATGAAAATGCACATTTACTTTTTTTGCCTATTTTTTTTTTTGTAACTTACTCGTAGACCACCTACGGCTACGCTTTCGTAGCTGTCAACAAGTATTTTGCTACGAAAAGTTTAGGAATTATGTTGTGCCGTTTGAAGACATATTCTAGTAGTTGTTAACGTAATTTTATACAGAAGTGTGATTTATATTAAAATTTTGAATTCAGTTTAAAAGAAAGCAACAAGTTCAGGTAAAAATAATATGGCTAAGTGTTACATAGTACCGTATTAAAACATGAACATTTAAATAAAATATTATTATTTTTAAAATAAATAACAACACCAAATCCAAACTAAAATAAACAGCAACAACTGTTTTCCTGTTCCATCAAGGAAGAGCAACGTTCGATAACGCTAATACTTTCAAAGAGAACCTTTAGCGCATAAAATAATCGTTTAAAAGATATTTATGGGACACCAATATCCGTGGGAAATGTGGCGCGCACTTCGGAACGTGATTCTCTGCGGGCTTGTCATAACTCGCAGCGCCTGAACTCGTTCAGAACATCGTTTAAAATGTAGTTCAGACGATTTTGCCGTTACCTTACGTCACTAAACGTTTTGCAGGTCTCAGCTATCAAGGACGTATCAGAGGATGTACAATCGTGATTACAATTTAAAATGCTAAATGTTCTAATTTGTCTTTCCATCAAATTCTTTCAAGTAATTGCACTTACTTTAGTAAAAAGACTTCATATAAAATAGCAAAGCTATTGGATCGATAAGGAAACAAGCCTGTTCCCAGCATTGGGACGTATATAGGCTGGATAATAATAATAATTATTATTGGATCGATTTTGATCATTAATATGGGGCCACCTCTAAGGTGTACAATACTTAGAACGAAAAAGATTTTTTGAAAATCCATAAAAAAAATTCTACAAAATTTGTCTGTATGTAATAGACGAATTAGAATCTCCACGTTTTAAAATCGATCGTAAATAAACCCAGTTTAGCTAAAACGCATAGAACCTAAAAATAAAGAAGATTGGCTTTGGAACTTTATATTCCTATGACGAAATCCGCACATTGAATGTCAGCAATCAAAAAACTATTGTTCGTCGGTCGCTGGTCACCTACAACTCGAAACCCTAAAATTGATACTACATGTTCCATAGCAAAAATAATTCACTTTTTGCATATGACTTTTGATCATTTTAAACTCGACACTAAGCTGTATTTTTACACGACTGCCCAAAAAGGAGTGTTATGTTTTCAGGGTTCATGTATGTATGTATGTATATTTGTGAGTTTCTTTATTCCACCATAACTTCAAAAAGGCTTTTCCGATTTCAATGTTTGTAGTATCATTGAAGCTTTGAGTTATCCCGAGTGACATAGGCTATGGAGACAGTAAAAAATGGAAAAGTGTGAGTCGCAATCGCCTGCAAAGGGTTCAAACGATTTTTTTTTGTGTTGTGTGTTGGCCGCTTGAACGCTCTATAAAATGTAATTTATAAATCAAAGGGATTCATTAAAAAAATAATGAACAAAATCATAAAGACTTCTGCCATGTCAAAAAAATGTGAACCTTAGTTGTTGCAAACTAAAAATGTATTTGAAAACTATTTACATGGATTTAGTTTGGTAAATATAGAGCAAAATAAATGTATGTATTTGGTCCTCTATTATGTATTTTTTTTTCTTAACATCAAGATTTATGAGACATGCAACAAACTTTCAAAATGAAATGCATTTGTCTTTTTAAAATAAAGCCGGCAAGCTATAACAAGCTGTAGCTAAACCAATTTGTGAATGAAACAGGTGCGCTTTTAAAAGGTTAGTTTAAAAACAGGGTGTTGTCTCAACCCAAGCTACTTTGCGCACAACTAAATGGTGTTCCACTTTGTACTAAAGTTCAGTTTTTGTTTCGCTCCCATTTCGCTGCGTTGCCGTTGTAGTAAGTTGGCCTTATTGGACAAACTCAATTGTAAAATTAGTTTATTTTTAGAACTTTGCCATCAGTAGTAGCAACGTATTTAAATTTGTGTTTACATTTATTCAAGAAATTAAGATTAATGAAAGTGAACTCATTGATTAGTCTTTATTTTAATGAATCGATAGCTAAATTATGACAGTTATCTTTCAATGATAATATAAACAATGGGTTTCTGAATGTTTGATCAGTTAATTTGTTGTCAAATAAACTGATCACCACTGTGACTGTTTGTTGGTCTTGTTCTTTGTCTTATCTTATTTTCGTTTGACAGAAGACTAACAATGTTTTTTTGTAAACAACATTAAGAGTAAAAGACTACTTAAGTGAAATACAAAAAATATTTTAGAATTTTTATTTTAGAATACTCGTAGTACCGTCCACAAAATAAAAAAGATTTTCGTAATAATTATTTTTTTAAAAGACTTTGTGTATGTTGAATATACTTTGTTCGCCCTTCCCTACAAAAATAATTCTACCCATTTTGCACAATACTCAAAGACTGGCATTTCCTACTATTGAGTTAAACATTCAGGCTTAAATCATTTCCCTCAGTATTAATTGACTGAAGGTAAATTGGTGAATTGGTGCGCAGCTCCAAGACAAGCGACACTCATTATTGATTATTCTATATTATAATTATTTTTAGTACCAAAAGATGACTTTTTAGTAATTATTATTATTTTCTTAATGAATCCTTCGAATTACAAATAGTTTTTTTCATAAATATTTTAAGGTGACATACATTTTTTACAATGATGTCAAATCATTGTAAGTTATAAAAGTTACATGAAAATTGTAGTAATTACAGTAACTACGGATATCACGTAAAATTTTACCTTACTTCCCTTTTTAATTTATACGTTAACTATGACTACTTTTTTTTAAATCGTACTTCAACACCCATTTTATTGAATGTATAGTTTTACGTTTATGCCCCTGTTCGTCATTTCATTTAATATTTGGCCAAGCCAAATACAATTTTATTCGAAAACATTAATAGTTTTATTTTTATTACATTTCAGTTAGTCATAACAGTTCAATACTTGTTTAAATGTAGTGAATATCATATTATTTAGGAAGGTATAAAACCAACATTTATTGCATTTTAAAATATACTAAAGACCACTTCCAAAATTCATTTATTCTGTTGTTTATCTATCTCTGTTTTAGGGGCTCCACCTCATTTCCAAATTGTGTGGCCGCCAGGTAAATCCCGTGTATGAAACTGTTCAGATAATTTCCATTTAAACTGTTCACGCTCAGTTGCGACTGCAATGGGAATTAATTATGATTTCCATGACGAATTCTCAATTAATAGGTCTTCCATTGCTGTAGAGCCTACTAGTAGATGAAGCTTAAAATTACTCTGATTTACAAAAAAAAAATGGCCACACAGTCTTGCATTTAATTCCACATGTATTACATGTATTCCATGGTAATTTATATGATGATAGACTATATTAATTCTAGCGGTTTATAAGTACTGTAAATCAGACATCATCTTCATCTACAGCCCTTGTCCTGCTACTGCTGGGCATAGGCCTCTCCTTTCTCGTGCCATTCTCTACGGGTCCAGTGCAAGCCTCATCCAGACTAGACATACATTCGTTTTTGTAACACAAAGTAGAGTCGCTCTTATCAGATGTTAATTGATGTGTTACAATGTAAGGAGTAAATAAAAGTATTTTTTATGTTTTGTTTTATATTGTACTGGTGTGTATATGTCAATATACCTATGCCTACACCAGAAAGGTCCAAATTGCGTAACGAGCGCTAACCACCATTCTTACATTAAGGAATATTGAAAACAATCTCTAGCCAGCTTTTAAAAAAGTTCTTATTTGTGCAAATATTATAGAAATAAGGAAGTTGAGACACTTGTTAGAATATCTTGGGAAATATACGATACACGCAATAGGAGATGAAATCCCAATGGTGTTGTATACAGTGTCGTATTGCCTTTTATCTGAATGGCTTCCATGCCGTATGTAATATAAAATCCTTTAGTGTTCTTGCTTCTTCTCATGTTTATATTTGTTACGTAATTCACCATTGTTATTAGACCTGACTGACATCTTGCGTGGTAGAGGAATCTTTTTGCAATGTTTAGTTCGCTAATGTGTCGAACTCAACCAGTTCCTCCCCGAATAAAGTTTCAATAACCACAGGCCTCATAATATACTACAATATGTATGAGTTACAACCACTTTGAATATATTTTTTTTATTTTGTATTGTTATAGTCAAAGTTAGTATATAAAAATGGTTTTTGGTCGTTTCGCACCGCGAAAAGGTTAGATTGGCTAAAAGCTTTGTTAGAATAGCTCACTTCGTTTTTTTTTTATATATTTGCTAAAAATTAGTTCCTTTCACTAATGGATCAGCACAATCACAGCACACATAACTCGACAACGACAACAAATTCTTTTTAAGACACTCTCGGAAAATTTCCTCAGGTTGTGTTCCATCAAACAATATAATTATGTAATATGTAAATACACAATTAACTCAAAGCCCTAATTGGATGTAATTGTATAATTTCCTAACAATCGCAATTTATGAGATACCCAGGCATAACCAGGTACTTCATTACGAAGTAAGCTAATTAGAAGCAGATATACATTTACAGTACTGAAATATGAATATATTAAATACTGAACACTATCTTATACTGGTATTATTATGTTCACGTGAAGATTACATTGTCTTAATAGGCTTAACATGATCTAGCTTAAACGCTACCTAATTATTTACAAACAAGTAAAATATGTACTTATAATGTGTGGGCGAGTTTTTTCAAAAACAAATGAATTTTTCTATTTACTGTGTCTTCTTGTGACAGCAATGTTCTATGCTTAAAAATGTATGCATATTTTCCATAAAGTGATATGACCAATAACTTCCCGGTCGTAAAGAGGTGAATTAAACTATTATTTTATATCTATGCGATTGTAAATGCAAATGGTACAAACGTGTCACAACTATAAAGGTACTTTATTAAGTTACTCACAAAATTTTATGATACATCGCCCCAGTGAAGCGGTCTAAATATGACTTTAGTATCGAATAATTGAAGCAACACAATTATTTTTACTAACTCATTTTGAGCTGAAAGGAGACAGATACGCTTTCATACAACTTTGGGCCAGAATGTAAAAAGATGAAATTGGTGTGAATTGATAGCTACTATATTAACAAACAATCACTGAAAATATGGCAGATTTTGGCAATCTGAGAGCTGAGATAAAAGAGATTAAGTTTCAGTAAAAAACTATACTTAACTGCCTTAGAGTATAGGTAAGAAACTATAGAGTGAATTTATCATGGTTTGTTTAGTCCGCTTAGCAGTCAAGGTTTATGATGGTTTTGTTTTTTTTTTTTTTATAATTTAGACAGGATTTTTAATATTTCTGTAGAGTGGGAAGGAGATGATATACAAAAATGAAAATCGAATTTTATTTGTATTTTTATTCACCTTCTATTATTACAAGAACGTCATCTAAGAATTGTGCAGGTGGCTATGTTATCTAGTAGAGGTACTTAGCCTAACTAAGGTACCATATTATTGACATCACATGGGCGCAGCAGCCCACAGTCCGTTTGCCTACGATGCAGTTATAATAATATTTTAATATTGCTTCCCTACGACCGACGTATATACGAAAATATCCATGGTTTTGACATTGTTAGGATAATATTAGTGTTTTAGATAGATTTATTAAAACGGCGCGTTCCATCTTTATAAAAAAATCACGACAAAACTAGTTCATACTAGTGCTTACGATTCATACCCAGATAGGCTCACTCTTTAGTTTCTTGTATAATATATACTCTAAGGTAGATAATTCGACACTCGTTTAGTGTCAAATGTCGATCGATGTCAATGTCATGCATGTCCAGTCAGAGTTAGCACAGATTAAAGAATACAATAATCGATTAGTAAATGTGAATCGATTTATCTTAATTATGTAAAACTTAATCTCTTAATACTCTAATTCTAATGGATTTAATTATTTTAATTAATTGTATCATCTAGTGAAAGCATTTTCGTAAATAGTATGAACTCTGTTGATGATGACATTAAAATGTCATCATCAACAGAGTATTTACTTAGACTATTTACTTCGTAACCCAAACTTAATTATTGGATATTTCACTTTCCAGATTGTAAATTGAGTTGATTTTTCACACTTTGAAATAGAAAAATATAACCTTTTTTTTCAGCCATGTCTTAACTTATTACAATTTGGCCCAGAAATCCCCGTCTCCTTTTGTAAATCAACTAGAGTTGTCAATTTTATTTTTAAAATTTTTTCAAATTTGGATTATTATAACCTTTCGATAACACTCTGTATTGTATATAAAGGTCTTTGCTAAGATATTTTGCTGAACCAGATTTAAAATTATGCCCTAATTAACCGTACGAACGGTCTCTTTAATCGGCTCTAATTATGTATTTATTTATTTAGTAATTTTAGTTTGTCAAATCTAATATTACAATGTTAGTCCTAACGTATACGACACTTAATTATGTATAGCATTAACGACCTTATTCCAAGTGATTAACGTTTATTTTTGTCCACAGCGATGCTTAACTACAATGGACTTGACTTCTCTCGGTGTTGGCTCATGTGTTGGAACTGGAATGTACCTGGTAGCGGGTATGGTAGCTCGGAAGTTTGCCGGGCCCGGTGTGGTGATTAGCTTCATAATCGCCGCCTTGGCCAGCATCTTCTCAGGTAAGAACCCTTTACATCATTACGACGGCTCCCATGTATTCTGGTGCAAGTTTAATAACAAACCTAAAAAATACAATCAAACGAATTGAGAACCTCCTCCTTTTTTAGAAGTTGGTTAAAAAGTAGACCGATCTAAAGGTTCTACTCTCATCATGAAACTCAAATGAATGCGGACTACATAACATACATAGCTGTGAACCCAAAGTAAGTAGCTACTTGTGTTACGGAATTCAGAAACAACGATTGTACCACAGACACCCAGACTTGCACCACAGTACGGTAGCCGTCGATTTAAGCTTTTTAAATAAGATTGGTTTATTTTCAATAGACGTCCGCAAGATTGCCTTGCGGTAGAAATACCTTTTTTCGTAAAACATTGGTGCAATCGCCTTTAAACCTATTAAAGTCTGGGCGGAAGGAGAACCGTCGTAGGATTGAGACCACTGCAGAGCTTAATTACTGTATTTTTCAAGTTATAAACACCGTAGCATTTTATACTGCGACTAAAATCTAAATATTTACAAAAAAATTTGGAGGTAATATTTTCAAATGTTATCACAATGATAGTTCAATTTTACGTCACGACGATTCTCTTACCGAACAAACTCTATTTTAGAATTCACTGAAGGTTTTTTTTTTGTAGAAAAGCATTTTTTTCTCTGGTTGCTAATACCTATAAAATATGTTCACTTAAAACAAATTTAATTTTTATAACAAGTTAATTAACTTTAAAGCTAAATCAAATTCTACATCAAAGGTACATTTAAATTCTACATTGCTCTGAAGTCTTTGTTTTAATATTTTCCGACGAACGGTTAAGCGTGCGTTAGCTGCAGCTGCAGTTAGAATACGCGATGACATTTTGGATAATAGACGTACAATTTGCAAAATGAAGCCTCGTTTACACTGTGACTTTGTGCTGGATTAGTTGGATGTATTTATATGTATGTGTTTGTATTAACTTTCAGAGATTAACCTCTGAAAGTATACACAATGATTTTCCTGACGATCTTTCATTTAATCTTTTAGTAATTATTGGACGTTATTTTCATAAGTTTAATACAATAGTTCGAAGTACTTAGGTCTTTGACCTTACTGTGTGCAGACTGAGTTACTAATTACTACTAATTAGGGGACTTTTTTCTTGAACAATAAATAAAAACTAATATATTTTTTTATGAATCCCACTCTACCCAAATATTATATTTCTAACAGAATATTTCTCATTATGTACTCAGACGAAAATACCTTTGTCTTGCTAATTTAAGTACAAGCTACATCTGCGCATTTCAAATCCAACATTCATAAAAAAAAAAACTTTTAATTAAATGACTCAAAAATATACAAACTACAATCATGAAAGATGCAAAACCTCAATGTTATTTAAAGTAAAAATAATAAAATAATTTTTTGAGTTACACCATACAAAATCTACACACATTTTAAAGCCACAATTCATCCATTAGCGAGACTGAGCCAATATTTATATAATAATTTGGTGAAGTGGAGCAGCGTCCCGGTAATAGTATAATTAACTTGCTACAAGATATTCACGTATATTTTAAACTGATTTTATCAAAATATTACTCGAGAGTAATTATTTATTGTCATACAAACTTTGTTACATACCTAAGTTTCATTTGTTCATTCTACCGTCCCGGATAACATATTATTATAAAGCACACTAAACACTGTTTATATATCTCTCTTTTTTTAAATATAACTGAAACAAATATTAAAAAAAACTTCATTCTAAGCCCGATTGATGGCTAAATTTAGATGTCCGAAAAAACATAGCAAAATAATAATTACGCCTTTGGCAGACAATTAAAAAATATTATAGGAAACAGTTACTTCATTTATTCATTTTATTTAATACTTGTTTTCTTTTTACATGTGGCTGCTAATTATATTAAATAGTTACTTTATTTATTTATTTTATTTAATACTTGTTTTCTTTTTACATGTGGCTGCTAATTATATTAAATAGTTACTTTATTTATTTATTTTATTTAATACTTGTTTTCTTTTTACATGTGGCTGCTAATTATATTAAATAGTTACTTTATTTATTTATTTTATTTAATACTTGTTTTCTTTTTACATGTGGCTGCTAATTATATTAAATAGTTACTTTATTTATTTATTTTATTTAATACTTGTTTTCTTTTTACACGTGGCTGCTAATTATATTAAATAGTTACTTTATTTATTTATTTTATTTAATACTTGTTTTCTTTTTACATGTGGCTGCTAATTATATTAAATAGTTACTTTATTTATTTATTTTATTTAATACTTGTTTTCTTTTTACATGTGGCTGCTAATTATATTAAATAGTTACTTTATTTATTTATTTTATTTAATACTTGTTTTCTTTTTACATGTGGCTGCTAATTATATTAAATAGTTACTTTATTTATTAATTTTGTTTTCTTTTGTACAGGTGCCTGCTACGCTGAATTCGGGGTTCGCGTCCCGAACACGACCGGAAGTGCTTACATGTACAGTTACGTTACCGTTGGCGAGTTCCTAGCCTTTGTTATAGGCTGGAACATGATTTTGGAGTACCTAGTAAGTATTGAAAATATTTTGATAACGAATACATTGTGTTGAAACACCTTTCTGGTTCCAAGTGACGTGGTTAATTGAAACTGTTCTTTATCTGTGCGATTACTTTTATTGACGTCGTTCGTTGATCTTTATCGCCCAAAGGTTACCTAAAAATCAAAGACCAGATGTTAAAAAATATGTGAAAGAAAGTTATCTGTTTACGATATTTTTCATAATAATAATAATATCTTCATATTTTTTTTCTGATTGGCCACAAATTATTATTTGTTCATGTCTTTATTAATCGCAAGTCTATAGAATTATCCATACGCTCCTACAGAGAACAGCAAGGCTTTTTAACACACTACAAAATAATAGCCAGTCATCTCCCTTATTAAACCCTATGTGTGAGCTAAACAAGTTATAAAGGTATCTAATAACTGGCACAAAGAAGTGATTTACCTCTTTCCTCTATTACGTGTGGGCGTAAAGGTCCGAGAGAGGTTTAATAATAATGTATCGGGCCGTTATGTGGGTGGTTAGCTCTTAACCTTCACCAGAGCAATCTGGTCTAATTTCTACGAGAAATAACAGGATTTTGTACCAAAGGAATGTAGTCACTACGTGTAAGTTTTGCAGTCTCTAAACAAACGTATTTAGTGAGTTTCTCAGCCATTCTTATAGTCACGATTTTCATATAAAATTATATTGAAATAAAAAGACTTTATACAGATTTTATTATAGCATATTTTGGTTTTGGACACTGGCAGATTCCATAACCACGACCCCTGCAAAGGTGTTGAAACGTTGGAACTAAAACCAAAATATGTACTGCAATAAAATCCATTTACAATAGTTTTATTTCAATGTCTAATATTCTGGTAAACCTAAGAAAGCATTATGTTACCTATGTACTACATATTTTACTCACTACAAATTTGTCTCAGTTCAATGACAATATACCGTTTACAATCACGATAAAAAAATACCGCCACCATTTCAACGTCCAGTCACTTCTTACAATACGGCTTTGATTCCGAACTCTATTCTATTCCAATCCATTCAAGACACTCGATTGTAAGTAAAAAGTTTTGCGGCAAAGAACTACTGGTTTCTTAGAAAGCCGCGCATTTACAGTTAAGAAAACTCTGTCCGATCCATGAAGGTATTGAATTGATTCTTTTAATGTAAAAAAAATTGGTAAAATGATAAAAATATAACAACATAAAAAAATAACTCTCACTATGGGAGAGAGAGAGTTGGAGTCGCCACGGGTGCTGTGAAATCTTGAAACAAAAGGCAGCCAAAAGTACTGATGAAAATGGTGTTGTAATTTTGGTTTACATTTCAAATTTAGGCAATTTTGCTGAATAAATGGGTATTTCAAATGCATTGCAATGTCGCGCGAGGGTCAGTCTCTTTAGCCACGACGATGCTCCTCTCGCGTAAGCGCTGCTTAAATCATCTGTCAATATTTCTAAGGCCTAATTATGAACATTATTTTTTGCACTATCATGAATGTTCCAAATTTCACATTTATTTGGGCATGCGATTGTGAAAGCTATATCACCCTTTCGGGTCGGACAGGGTTTTTAGACACAAAAGAAAAAAGAAGCTTTATTGACCTTAGTTATATGTAATAGTTCTTTGATTTCCTTTAGAGAAATCTTTGCTCTTTTTTCCCTAACTTTTGTTAACAAACTTTAGACTTATCGTGAACTAAGTGCCACTCCTAATATTTACACTTGTACAGTAAGCGAGGTGTTTTGAATAATGAAACAGTTGAAAGAAAAGTTTGAGCTTGAACTATGAGTATAAGGTCGATGTTTGTACTTCACAAGAAATATAGTTAGACGTGTTAGAGTTCTAAAACTATTTTGGGTATATTTGATCCTGAAGGTTACATTATACCTATCTTTAAATACTGATTTTAATTTTCAAACCAATATTTTAACATGTCTCGTTTTAAAAACTACTAAATCTTAAATTGTTTATATAACTAAGAATTCTCTTTTAAATTTCCTTTAAACGTCATGATATGTCAAATAATTTATTTACACAAAAAGTCTAAATGTAAAACACCTTTTGCGTTATGTAGTAGAAAAGCTAAACGGAAAATCCCTTGTAAATGAATTCAGAGATACCGACAGTGGCACGAATAATATATCTCTGTTCCTAAAAAGGTTTAGGTTTTTGAGGCAGTATTTTATAGTAGTTGAAGTTATTTGCTTCGTTGACCAACTAAATAATAAAAACAATAACCTTTGTACCTTTGTTTAGTCTTATTATAATAAGAATTTAAAGTGGCCAACATTCGACAAATACAGAGAGTTTTGTAGAATATAAAAGACAGTTGGATCTAAAATAGGCTCAAAAAAATGTCTTAAATAAAACAAGCTTGATTTAAGTTGCCTTCGTTAAAACCAGTACCCTAGGTAATTGTCCGTAAAAAACAGTTAACCGAATAAATACGATTTACCTTTTTGATGTCATTATTATAAGACACGCAGGCTTACGTCACACAAATCTAAGAAGGTTAAGTTATGCGAAGGTCAAACAAAGTCTAATTAGTTAGGGAAAAGCAGTTTCAGTCATACCGAGGTTATTAAGCAGTAGCGGGTAGAGAGAAAATTACAGAAAAAGCTGTTTTTATTTATTTATTTATTTATTTGCCTACAATTGTTACACAAATACAAATAAGAGTACATGTTCGGAAGTTACATATCCATTGTGTACAATATTAATCGGCAAACACAGCATTCACAATTAAAAAAAATACATTGTATGACAACTTAGTCTAGTCCTAATTATAATAATCTTATATATAGTATTATACGATGCTGATCCTATTCACTTGGTTCCTGTATTTATTAAGGGAAGCACCAAAATTGTCTAGCTTACTATCGAATTTATTAAAGAGCCTACACAATCTAGGAACTGGGGAGTTAATGCCTAGAACTGTTTTTCTACGGGGTGGGTAAAATAACTTGATGGGTTTCCGGGGGTATTTGTGGGGTATATTAAAGTTAATACTAGAAACAAGTTGCGGGCAGTCAATCACGTTATTTAAAATCTTGTATAAGAAAAGGAGATCGAAGGAGTCCCTTCGTGTTTCCAGCGTTTTGACACTAAAGAAATTCAAACGTTTAGCGTAACTACGTACCCTTTTGGCTATGCCTTTAAAGAAAGCAAGATTTTAGATTTTTTTGCAAGCCATAAGAAAGCGAATCGTGTTTTAAATAATGTAATGCAACAAAAACATACTCGATCAACGGTCTTCAACGATACGCGTTCTAACTCGTTTTTGAATTTTCTAAAGAATGAAATATATTTTTGGAATAAACTGGAGCGAGTAAATACTAAGATGACAAGTTGTAGAGATGAATGGAAGCTGAATACGCATTGCGCCGACCCCAAATAATTGGGAACAGGGCAGGGAGATGATGATGATGAAACTGGCTGAAAACAATCCTATGACGTTATCGATCTAAATGATAAAGTTGTTCTAATTATAAAGTACGTTTTCACGTTCAAACATCGTATGTATTATTGAGCTGAAATAACTTGATATTTCCTCATTTTCAAAAGCCGGTTAACGTTTAATTACAGTTTCTAAGCTTGCTTCAAAGCAAAGCGATCAATAAACCTTAACTTCAGGCTGTTAGGAAATATAGATTTTGTCATTTCTTATGTCGGAGTCACACGCAAGGTGTTGGCGGTCAAATACCGCTCGACTTCGGAAAAGTTTGAACGAAATAATATATAACTTAACACACTTTTTCTGACAAGAAAAGATGTAGCTTTTATTATCTTTCGCCGGTCAGTTTCGACTAATAAAACTTTTTTATACTTTTATAACGTTAAAGTTTAGGACTACCGATTATTACGAACAATTTGTAAGGATGATGATTTATTTTTATTTTTTTGTCCATTTCTTCGGTAATATAAAAATATTAGACACGTATCTTTTCGTTTGTCCCGTTAACCAAAAATTATGAAGATACAGTATTTACAAATCTGGCGTGACGTCACGTCTAAGCAAAAATTGTACTAGCCATGACGTCACAAGTCCCTACTCCTGAACTTTAAAGCGGTTTATCTTCGTATTTTGTAATTTACTTGATAAAAGAAAAATAAGTGTCTGTTATATTTTGAAAAACTAATTTGATTTTGACTTTTCATACCCAGTTATCTAACCTCTTATGCATTTAGATGTTTTCAATGGTAATAAGTGCTTGACTTCGAAAATAGTTTTCCATCCCTGAAAATGCTACCAAACATAGCTTACCTTACCTAATAATAAAGAACAATATTATATTATTTTATTTATTAAATAATTGTGTATTTGTCTGCAGATCGGAACCAGCGCATGTGCCAGGGCTTTGAGTGCTTGCTTTGACTCGCTATGTAACGGAGCTATTGCTCACGAATTGGCTGACAAAATCGGAACTATGTATGGTAAGTACATTATTTATTATTACAACATATTTTAGGTGAACTGAACCCTGACTGCAGAAGGATAAAACCTGGTCCATTAGCCATAAAATATTTTTCTGAGTTGTTCAGTGTTCGTATTAGGATACAAAATGATGACTTAAAAAAATATAAAACTGAAATCGGCTACCCGCAAAGAGAAATCATGGTCTTAAATACTCGTGTCTTATCTTAATGAGAAGAGTCCCCTGCAGTATCTTTTAATTATTTCATAATAATTAAAACTAACAAATTTAAGAAAACCCCAATATACTATGGTTTTCCAAAAAAATAAGATCTTTAACAAAAGTACGAGGAAGAAAAACGCATAAATGTATTTAGTGAATTATGTTTTACTCGCTGTGCCCCGCGGTTTCACCCGCTTGATTGACAATACATACACTATCTTAATAAATTGTAGCTTATGTGTTATTCCGATGTATCAGCTACATTATTGTTAAGTTTCATTAAAATCCATTCAGTAGTTTTTGCGTGAAAGAGTAACAAACATCCACGCATCCATTCTCACAAACTTACAGTTTTATAATATTAGTAGGATTACGGAAACAACTACGGTATTTACCTATTATACAATTTATGTGTGAATTTTCTGTACCTAGGTAGAACGGGGTAAGTACTTTATTTACTCAACAATACGCAAGCGTACACCATTGAGCAGATAGGATTAGAATATAAGTAGGGTATGGCAAATGACAGGAGCATTCTCGTCGCAGATTGCAGGCCTCAATAGGCGCTATTCAACATCAAATCAATAGATTACTTCTTGATTTTATATGTAAGAGAGGTAGAGCAATTAGAATTTTTAAGATGTAATAGGTTTTTTTTTGGTGGAAGTAAGATAGACTGTCTGTCGGGCCAGGTTGAATACAGAATTCAACTGAAGCCGAGAATGGAAGCCAATCTCTAACATAAGCTAGGAGAAAAAAACAAAAAAAAATTGACCGGTTTTTCTGTACCAATACAAAAGCAAACAAAAAGTATTTACATCAGTTTTTTTGAAATCATATTACACTGTTCACCATACATTTTTACGATTACTTTTAGCACTAAAACAAAGCTAACATTGTAAACAAAAAAATCTGCTAACGGACATAAAAATAAAAAAATATGAAAATTTTATGCAGATTAAATACTGGCGGCTACGTAAACCCCGAATGGTAAATAAAACTAGTTTTTCAAATACTGAACATTTATTGAAGCTTTCAAATAACTGTTTTTTAGTACAAGTGCAGACAAAACGTGTAAAAAGGCACTTTATTTAAAAGGAAAAAACAATATCAGTCCTTTATTTTTAAAATACATTTTTTCGTTAGTAAATTTTAATAATAATAACTTAATACTCAACGAGTAATGGAGATCAATGGAAGCTAAATACAACCTAAATAACTAAAATAATATGGAAAAATAACAGGGCAGGAATGATAATTAATTATAAATTAATTAACATTATTGTCAAATTCCAAATACGTTGAAATCTTGTCAACAGGAACAGCAAGCTTTTTTTTTGTTCTTTGAGCCTCTTAATAAAACTTTTAAATATTAATATCTATTTCGTAGAGGTATTTTTTTATGTAATCATTAGTCCCTTACAACCTTAAGACAACGAATTTGTCTCGGTGTTATAAAAGCTTAAAGCCAGCTAAAATGTAATAATAATATGAATATGTGTGGCTGGCCAAGTCCATAATAATGTAGACCGTTCTTACGATAAGCGTAATAATAATTCTATTGGACACTAGGCCAAACTGAGGTTTTTTTTGTTCATAATTAAATTTACTTTTAAAAATTTAGAACTCATTCGTAACTGTAGATTATGTGTGTCGAACATACAAATTCACTCTCTACTAAAAATCCCGTTTTAAAAAAGCAATTTACCATTTTTCTCTCGGATGATGAAAAACATAAAGTTTGACCGTACGACCACTAAAACCAATAAAACAATTATTGACAGCGCATGTATACCCATTTTCAATACGGTTAATTGACTACCCCTGAAGTGTTTTCATCAAAACATAAACGAAGTGTTTTACCAACAGTTTATTCCTACATTGTTGGCCTTTCAAAAGCCTTAAAATGTTGAAACGTCGCCTTCGTGGCGCTATCGAGAAATTTCAATATTAAAAATGTACACAATTTTGAAGCACGCTTAAAATGTGTGAAAACTTTAATGTGTTTAAAGAAAAGTGTGAAAAGAATTTTTATTTTAAGTATCGTTTCGTTGGTTACATGGAAAAGTGTTTAGAGAATTAACATTTTTAGTTAAAATAGTAAGGGCGGTATTTTTAAGGTGTAAAGAACGTAGTTTTTACGGTATTTAATCGATTTACATTTTTAATTGAACTATAACTTTATTTAAAATGGTTTTTTTGTTGAATACAATATGAATAAGATAAACTTGCTATAAATTCTTATTCCAAGAACTCAGCGTCCACCGAATGGTCTTTTTAGCCAAGGAAATTATTACTATTTAATAAACGAAAATAATTTGATTTCATTCCAACTCAAACGCCGGTAACTCGACACATTATTTTTTTCTAATGTATTGTAGCTGTTAACGCACTATTAATGTTACTTATTTTGTTTTTTGGTTCCAATAAATGAAATGATTTTGATTTGTAAATTGTTCGTCATTTGTTTTTGGTGATGTTTTTCTTTATAAATATATTCTTGTCATAAAAACATACAAAGTATAAATTCCCATTCAATTTATTTTGCACCTGCCGTTTACTAAATAAATTATACCGGCGTAAACTTTGCCTATGCAGAACTTGTTTTTCTTACACACCACTTTGTTCTAGGCATACTTTACCGACTGATCATTGGAATTTATTATCATAGTTCTAAGTTACAGATACTTTAATAAGATAGCTTTCTTCAATTTATAGTTTTAAACTAGAAACTGCTGGTTGAGATACAAAAAAAAAACATGTCCTTTTAAATTAGGTTTCAATGTATGGTAATTATTTTTGGCTTTCTCTCCAGTTCACAGTTATAGGCATTGAGCAGTGGTTGAAATCGAAAAGCCTTGACCATCAACGTCTTCATCAAACTGTTAAATAACTGAGTGTTTTGCAAAATAATACAACTAAAGAAAGTAACGTAGCACCAAACTAGATAAAATCAGATTAAACTACTCTCAGCAATCGACTGAAAAAGTTTAAAACCTGTGTGTTTTCGAACTTGTGGCGCTGGCTCTCAGCTATTAGATTAAGAATTAACCCCGTTTGTTCCTGTCTTATGGAGCCCCGTGATTGAATTAGTAAGAGATTTTTTTTCTACACCCTCTAGATAAGAAAAGATGTAAGCAATTTGTAAAAACAAACATTTATTAGATTTTAATTTAGTAACTGATATTGAATGATAATTGTAATCTCACAATTATCATTCGTCAATTAGGCAATCTTATATATAAAAATGAATCGCAAAATGTGTTGGTAAGCGCATAACTCAATAACGCCTGTACCGATTTCGCTCAATCTTTTTTTGTTGTGTTAGTTATTATCAGGAGAAGGTTTTTATGAAAATAAATGGGAAATTGCGCATACAAAAAATAAGTAAGTAGGTAATCACCGGCCAAACATAAGGCACCGGGAACGGGACCTATATATTCACGCGGGTGAAACCGCGGGGCACAATTAGTTACTAAATAAAAAGCTTTAAATAAAGTAAATTTTTCACAAATAGTATAATAAATGTTTGCACGCCACATAGTAAAATATGACTGAACTTTGATATACGATACCAATCATTGCATATTACACATATTTTCAAAATGAAATATCATTATTACCAACATACTAAATTACTCAAATTACAAATTGTTTAAATAATTTCAGTAATTTTATGTCATGTCAATAATTGATAAATATTAAAAAGTAATTGTTTTATACTAATTTTAGGATAAGGAATTACTAACACATTTGTATATATCTCTGGTCTGAAATGAAGAATTTAATTATTTATTATTACTAGCTGTGCCCCGCGGCTTCACCCGCATGAATGCCTATGTCCCGTTCCCGGTGCCTTTATGTTATTCAGGGCGCAGATGAATCACTATCGTAGCAAAGGTCAGGATTACTTTTTTTTTTCACCGAGCAATTTTCCAATTTTTTTTCATAAGAACCTTCTCCTGATAATAACTAACACAACAAAAAAAGAATTAGTGGAATCGGCCCAGGCGTTATTGAGTTATGCGCTTACCAACACATTTAGCAATTCATTTTTATATATAAGACTAGCTGTGCCCTGCGGTTTCACCCGCATGAATGCCTATGTCCCGTTCCCGGTCTCTTTATGTTATTCAGGGCGCGATGAATCACTATCGTAGCAAAGGTCAGGATTACTTTTTTTTTCACCGAGCAATTTTCCATTTTTTTTTTTTTTTTTTTTCATAAGAACCTTCTCCTGATAATAACCAACACAACAAAAAAATAATTGGCGAAATCGGTCCAGCCGTTATTGAGTTATGCGCTTACCAACACATTTAGCGATTCATTTTTATATATAAGATGTTTGTTTAGGTATAAAAAGCTTGACCTAAACTCAGGAAGTTAGATCATGCCAATTAGTCTCTACTGGTCTAACGAATGCCTAAACACAGTTTTCCTGTGTAAAACCGTCCGTCTCGTGTCGGCAGCCCATCTGTATATAGACAGAACTTTTGAAAAGCCAAATATTTGGGCCGAACCACGCTTAAAAGAACCGCTCATTTTTCGTTTTATTAAATTCCAGGTGTATTTTTATTTTAACGTATAATACCGAGTACAAAGAATCATTGATAGTCGAGTCAAACTGCAAATGCCTATTAGTTTTGATCGGATTTTTGTGGTTTACGTTTTGGCGTTTGCGCTTCGCACCACTTATTTCAAAACTAATAAAAAAAGTTATCGACACCGCGGCACAGGTTTAAAAATTATGTCGTATAATGAATTTGTGGGCTAAAGCTAATTACTTTGCCAAACTATTAAATTACCAAGTATTACTGATCGAATAAATTTGTATTTTTAATAGTTGATGAAGTAAAATGTTTCTAAATTATTCAGATACTTGAGAGCTATTTATTTTGGCTCATTGTATGTCACTTACATGATTCACAAAATTTACGTTACATGAAGTATATTATGAACGACATAACAGGAACTAAAAGGCTTTGAGACCAGTCCATCAGTAACAATGTTCTCACAAATAAAAACCAAGTTCACAATCTTAATCACTATCGTAAGCAGCTTGAAGTAAACTTTTTTATACAATCATCCGATGATCTGTACATTTTCATTTCTCATCTGACAGATCAATAAGTTACAATGTTCCAACGATGAAACAAAGGCTCCTTGCTTCTTGAATGTGTCAAAAAAACTTTTTTAAGTTAGTCTTTTAGTATTTACATTATTATGCCGTAATTGTTTTAGATACTGTCTATAATAATATACCTTTTTATCCTATGTTAGTGGACTAGTTTGTAGGTAACGCAACACCCCCTCATTCATATGTAAATCGATGTGGGGCAATTTAAACAGGGCTGATTGCTACGTTAGTGTTAGCAATTTGCATCGCCAAGGCTTCTATTTTCAGAGATCAGGTTACGTAATTATTCTCTGTCTCATTATAGATTAACATTTTATAAATAGATTTTACCACTAAGTTTTTTTGTAAAAGCAAATAGAGTTAAAGACATTCCAATTGCGATTACTTAAAAAACTCGGGCTTCTAATAAAAAAAACAACAGTGAAAATCCTTTTTTTTTACTCGACATCCCAATAAGTCAGTATCGTATCGAGAATAATTTGAGAGCTGTAAGAAATTATATTACAAAGACGTATAAATAATCTTATTTACCACAGAGAATTTAGTAGGTTGCCTCAACAAAAAAAAAAACAGTTACCTAATTCCATTGAATAAATTGATCTTATTTTTTTTTAAATACCGATAATACCTTGTAGGAAGACTCATAACTGTTCAAAAAATATTTTTCGCTACTAAGTGCTACGTGAATAACTATTTTGAAAGGTAGAGATTAAACGCTATTCTTGGTCTTTCTAAAGCTTTTTTCTCTAAGCCCACGTATCAATTAATAGCAATTTAACTCTATCTAATGAACTAGAATTACTGGGCTATCTCGCTTCGACCTTGAAAGTCTAGTTAGAGAAAATAATGTGTCAGGTGTCGGGGAAACTAGTGTCAAGTACGGAGAGATCGACCTTGTACCTCGAGACAAGAACGGAATTGCATCCGTCGCAATAAGGTTCTTGAGACGATGCAACTTAATAACTACTTAAGATTTTACGCAAACCTTTTTGAAGAATTGTCTGTAATATAGTGGAACAATACTATTTGGTTTTACTAGTACTTACTTATTTTCGAAATGTTGCTCTGTATCGAGTTTTAATTTGAAAACTATTTACGTTTTATATATTTTTCTGTAAAATTTGTTATATTTTATGGGTAGGTAATTAGGATTTAGGTTTTGCTGTACTATCTGGTGACACCAGTCATAAAATTTCTTTAACAAAACTGATAGCGTATTGCTTGCAGTGAGTATTAAAAAACGTTTTACTTTTAAAATGTATTCTTAAAGTTAATAGTAATTAAAAATTCGAATCGAAACGAATATGCAATAAGTTTTTTACATATTTGTCGAACCGAAACGAGTTTTCAGAACAAATAAAAATTGCAAAGGAACATTGGTGCGTTAAAATAACATTCCGATTCAGAGCCGTTCCTGTAGTTCTTATTAATTGGAAAAATATTCGGTTCCAATCTCCGACGCTTTAACGTTCCTCCATCGACGTACTATATGCATAGACTGCTACTATCGCTAGGTTCCCCTTGTGAAAAGCGAGTGCAGTTTTTAGTCTGAACCTAGTGCATTTCGTTTTTAATTTATGTTAATTTTCGCGCAACGAGAAACTTGTATAAGAAAATATCGATGGTTTTGATTGTTAGGATAATTTTAGTGTTTTAGATCGATTTTTTAAAATGGCTAGCTCCATCTTCATACATAATTCACGACAGCACTTGTTCACACTAGTGCTTACGGTTTAAATTCTGATAGGCTCACTCTATAGTTTCATATGTATACTCTAAGCGTTTCTCGCTCTCTGACGTGAAATAAAACGTCAAATAAATACGTCGGATGCAGGAGTCATAAAGTGCTGGTCGCTTCGTTCCCGGCTGTCTAAGGAAAATCTTTAAATTCTATTGTCGTCGATGTTGGTTTTCATCCGGCTTATTGCTCGCTTTGAAGGTTTATGTTCATACATCGGTACAAGAACCATTATCCTTTAATACGATGTGTCTGATCCGTTTAAATAAAAATAACGTTTCATTTCAGAAATAGCGGCTTATGTATTACATTTCAACTTTCACATAACTATTTTAATATTAAATAAACAAATAGGAAAATTACAAGAAAATTACAATAATTATATTAACGTTTACAAGTAAATCAAGTGTATTGTGTACTGAAATTACTGAAAAGTTAAAAAATATTACTCGTCCCTTTGGAGAACATATTTCATTTAAACGAGATAAAACGAGCGCGCCGCCTAATATGAATAAAATTACAATATAGGCCATAATTACTCTTTGTGATGATAAATACACAAAGTGCTTAATTCTGATTGAGGTCATATACTTTAATGTCAATCACTTGAGGATTAGGATTGACCTAAAGAGAGCCGGATAATTTAAGATCAGTAGACATACAATTATGTTTTCCTTTTTTTTTTTTTAGATTAGCACAAATCTTATCCATTTCCGATGAAATTTTAATGAATCTGCCGAACTGATTGATTGAGTCTAATGCAATTTGGTTAATATATTATGCTAACCATATAAACGAAACAAATGCTTGTAAGGACATCAAATTATCATTATAAAAAAGATGTTACTGAAATATAAAGAAAAAAAAAACAGATTCCGAGGCAATACTTTTTTATGTTATTTACAAATTTTCTGCAGCAATTAACTTTTGATCCGAATACGGATGAAATGTAAAATAAAATTCAAAGACTAACTTGTTTTGCAATAATTGTACAGGATTGGAGCCAGACGCGGTGTAGTCGGAGATTTATAAAATGTCTGTTTTGTTTGTAGCTTTTGAGTTCTCTAAAGCCCACTTTATTTCTGTTTTTAAGCTGATCGATTTTAATATTTTAACTTTGAATGTATGGTCACAAAAAAACTCGTATGAATTTTGATTTGAGTATTAGTTCGCTTTTAAATCCTCAATACGAAACGTTTATACAATTTTTTCTGCATTCATTTTAAAAATCGATGTTTTAGACTGAATTTTGTTGTCTTATTTATTGGCTTACTTTATATGTTATTGTATTTTGTTTTTAAGTTGAATTTGCGAGTAATAAAGACCTCCTTATTTTGTTGTATTCTAATTTACATTATTTTATTAATTACCATACTTCATAAATGTTATTTAAAATCATCATCATCATCATCCCCAGCCTTTTTCCTCCCACTGCTGGGCATAGGCCTCCCGTTTTTCGTGCCATAATATACGGTTATTTAAAATGATCACATACAATTGTAGTATTCAATAAGTTAGTTTTAGAGCAACATTTTCAAAGTGAATGAATGCTACATTTAATCTTCTTAAGATTGTTCGTTTCAACAGCTTTGCCGTTTGTGAGTGCTCTCGGGCTGTAGGTTAAGAGCGCTTTGTATATTCATTATTTCTTTTAAGTGTTTCAACGGATATACATTTAACGCCTACTTTAAAAGGCAGTGTCTCTTGTTTATTTATATTGGTTTTGAAAATGAATCTATCTTTTTCGATCTGTAGCTTTGAAAAATAATGATTCTATATTAAATTCATCATTTTTTTATTGATATTTTATTCATCATATTTCTTTTCCCACGAGTACTTACTTTATAGGAATAAATAGTTAAATAGGTACAGATTTATATGATTTACATTTCACAACCACATTAATAGTAAGTTTTAGTCGGTATTATAATTAAAGACTGACCAACTGAAAAACATCTTTTTGTTCCCAGCGCAAGCTATTATTGCTATACCTGATTTTATAACTGTCTTCATTATAATAATATTATTATGTTCATTTAACTTTCTGATTTTTATGCATTTTCTTCATCGCATTCGTAACGTGTTTCATTTTAACTCGTTTTACAAAAGCCATAAAGTTTAAAATGCAGGGAGTAGAGAGTAAGTAGATTTATCTTTTAACTCATTGGTTTTAACTTAAGAATAGGATTTCAACATCAACAAAAATAATTATTTCATCGTTTCAGATTGCGGTAAAGTTTTTAACTTCAAGTTATAAAACGAAGTAATGTGTATAGTCATGATCTAAAAAAGCGAGATTTTGAAATTTATATTTTTTTTTTCGAAACTCGCTGCGAAGAATATGTCAATGATTAATGAACTGTTTTAAATATTTTCTTTATAACAAGTTTTACAATTCCAATAGAGATTTTAAGAGATATTAATAAAAAAATGCTTATCTATTGGCTCGTGGCTGTACATACAGTAAATTTTATACAGGTTATAAATGAATTGTTACATATTTTACCTGTAAATAACTGTAAATAATTTGAGGCTTCGTCGGGATAATTAAATTAACTGCCAAATAACTGTATTACAAGCATTCCGATGTACTCATACAACAAATTGATTGGAAACCAATGGTATTCCACAGTACGGACTCGACATAATAAGCCCTCGTATTGCAATTATTGCATACGGGATTCTGCATTTCTAAAATATTTCTGTTTGAGTATCGGATAATTTAATATAATTATGATCCGACGGAATTTAATACTCGAATTTTGAAGCATGAGCTATCGAATGTGCGGTCAAATTAACATGCTAATTTGCTTAATTATCTTCGTAATTAAAATTAATTTTAGTATTTGTTTACTCGTAAATGTTAATAAGGATATATTTAATTTAGTATGTAATACACACGGTAAGTCTATTATATGGTATTCAGCTGAATCCGGTAAGACTGGTAGCCGACCCCCACATAGTTGGGAAAAGGCTCGGGAGATGATGACACACAGTAAGTGTCGATGAAAATTACTTGGACAGTTTCATTTATTTATGGTCAATGAGAAAAATGCTTATTTCGTGGACTCTGAGTTATGTGCTTGTATTTTTCCAGCCGTATTAAGCAGACTTAATACGGGCTGCGTAATTTCTTTGTTGTTCTTGTCAGAAAAAATGTCGTGAGATTTAAAAAGTCACCGTAATGTTATAAATAAAAAAACTCACCAAACGAAATTTCGACCAATTTAGTGTTGCATGCATCCCCTGTTATTTTGTGAACACGATTCGAGGAGCAAAGTGGTAAATTAATCAATCAAGTAGTGTGTGTTTGGTAAATGTTAACGGAAGCTGGCAATTTCATTTATTATGTTCTCCAAACACTCTGTAATGAGTAACGGGGATCACATACTGAGCTGAGATAGTCTTAATTGCTGATTGAGACAACTGATGAGCACTGAATAGTGCTATGTATATAATGTTATTTTCATTAGAGGCGATAATTTGAACGATAAATAACTCAGAACACAATATTTTTAACATTATCATTTTTTTTACAATGAATAACTCGTCGTCAATGTTTTAAGGTCAATATTTTACAATAAAGTTTTTGACTCTTATCTTATTACATTAGATACACTTTAATTCCAATAATTCCAGTGCTCTAATCTCGAACCTTCACATTGAATTAAAAAAAAATGGCATCTTCTAAAGTCTTCAGACAAACCGATTAGATACTTAAAAAATAAGTTTCTGAGGCACCCTGTACTCTATAGATAAATATAGCTTTCATAGAAAGAGTAACAATTCTATCAATAAAACCGACATCAAAATAAGTCACACGTTTTCTTATGGATCCCACTGTCAAAAATAGACTAAAGTTAAAAAGGACCTGGGAAGCAAAGAATTCTATTAAAAAAATCAATATAGGTTCACCTTTTTCAAGTCGGGATAAAGGATAACCTCAAATGCAGCCAACCGTATGATCACAATTGAATAATTTAAAAGGCTTTTATTATTTAGGATTGCAAAGAATGTTTGATTTGATTAATCATTACAAATTAATGCGTATAATTCCTGTCTGCCTGGTTATGCACAACGAATTCAATCAATTTGCATATTACTAAATTTTCTATACATGCCAACCATAATGGATTTTGAAAGAGGAATTAATATTGCATCAGAAATTATTAGGATTATTTGTTACATTTCTACCTGCTTTGTGAAAATTAAGGTATTGATTAGGTATTATGCCAATAAATGGATTTAATTTGCTTTGATATTGCATTCATGCATTCACGTATTCAAATTCAGAGCTTTGATTTATTATTCTTTGACTGCATTTAGAGTCCATTATTTAGTTTTAGAATTATATTTGAATATTCAAAACATATACTAGTGCGTTTAGTACCTCTTCTAGTAGTTAACTAGGTAGGGTAATATTAAAAAGTATTTAGTTATGAAAACAGACTTTATTTTTAATGTTTTCTCATGTTCTTTAGTTGAGTAATTAAGTGTAGTAACAGTTTTTAGTAAAAGTTACGTAAGTTCGACAGCAAAAGGTATCTTGTTACTCGCTGCAACTATTAATTTTGTTACGACTGCAACTTTGGTGCACTAAGAAATAACGAGAAGAGGTCGCGGGAACTTCGTAATGGATGTGAAAACAAACAGAAAACTTCACAATTAGACTTTAATGTTTGAAATCTATACTTTTCTTTGAAGAAATTTTAACTGTCGAGTCTGGATATGAAATATTTTCCGGAACATTAACTAGAGGAGATAGAATAGAGATACACAAGGGAACACAAGTCTAAGATATTTCAAATAGTAGGTAGGTATTTCATAAAGGATTGCACAAAAATGAAAACACTCTCAAATAAAAATGAAAAACAAAATAATTGGATAGATTTTGAAAAAAAAATGGTATTTGAGTGATGACCACGACCACTCCGTCAAGAGTGACCCCGACTAGGAAGAACGCCTACGACTTAACTAACCGTCTATTGATGAAATATTTTTTTTGTGATAGGTCTGCAATCGTCGAAAATATTGCTTTGATTACATTAAAGAAAAGCATACAGGGGAATAGAGAATCTCCTTTTCTAAGTCAATAAAAAAATAAGGAATAGGCAGATTTTTCTGCTTAATTGCATGGAGCAATCTTGTTGTTATAACTCTACGGGTAGTGATTGTTCAGATGACGTATCGATCTGTTTTCTCACCAAATACACAAAGCCTGTACCTCGATTCAGCTATTTAAGAGTAACTTAAATTGACCGAATGACCTACTTACATTTGGTATTTTTTACGATAATTGGTATTGTGCTTACTGTCATTACGGTAATTCTCTTCTAGAGTTCAATGAGATTTTACTGTAGGTTTATCTGAATACGAAAATTAGGCAATAACAAGTACATTGACCTACCACTGACATGCATTTAAAATAGCTGAATGCTATGGTAATTAAACAGCAATAATTGCATAACAAGAGATGGCAAGCTGTCGATTTTGATCTTAATTACTTGCTCTATACCTAATTAATGAGGGGGCGTTAACAACTGTATTGTCGTTCTGTTAATTAGGAAATACAAACCAACCAACATAGATAATTAGGAAATAGATATTGTGTTGGTGTTTATAGGTATTTATAGGTGTTTCTGTATATTATTGTTCCGGTTTAATGATATATAATCAGGAAATAGATATTGTGTCGTTGTTTATAGGTGTTTATAGGTGTTTCTGTATATTATTGTTCCGGTTAAACTGATAAATTGTGCAGAAGCAAGCAATGAGTATTCAGTGAATTAATTTATGTCTTTTAGTCATAGAATAAAGGTAATGACGACACTTATGAACTCAAAATTGAATGAATATATTACAACAGAATTTTTCTTTAAATTAATTATAACAAAATAAAATCGCTCGTTTACGTTTTAGATTAGAACTTGAGATTAAGAATAGAATAATAATAAATATTATTGTTCCAAAAAGGGATAGACAGTTGTCATAAAACTAGAATACTAAATAAAACTATAACTGACAGAAAATATAATTTTAGAAGAATCCCCAAACTAAACGTTTGTTTGTATTTTGGGATCATGAGTGCTGTTAATTACTGAATTAACATTTGGTAATTTAAGAGGACTAATATTATTCCCAAGATAATTTCTTAAAGAAAATAAATAATAGTTTTTTGAATAATTAAATATCGAATAACAACGTTCCTTTTTGAGTTCGAGTAGTTCGTATCTTCAGCTTGTTTGGCTCAGTTCGTTGACATTATTATGTTTGGCTTCGTATTATCCACAAGGCTGTTTTACAAAGGCAAACAGAATTTGGTATCCAATCTTTTTGATCCGGTGTCTTTTGTTCCTAAAAGCTGACGAAGTACGAGGCATTTCCGCAAAAATCTTTTTTAATAAACTTAATGTTGAAATGCAATGTTATTAATTAAAGCTTTTCTCGTAAGCAAGGGACAACGTAATTATTTGTAGCTCTCTCAAAGAACTTAATGTAAAGTACTGAAATAGAAATAGAAAGAATATTTATTTAGTACGGAACACAAGACAACACAAAGAAATAAACACAAACAAGCAACACAAAAAAATGCGTTAATAATCATCATTTAAACCGTGAAAAATATGAAACACCTATTTTAATTTGAATCAATAATTATGATCGATGATTTTTAAACCCTTTGACACATAAATGAATACGAGGAAATTTAGTTCTAAAATACATAGAAGACATTAAATTCGTTTGACAGTGATAAATACTGAGGTATATTTAATAGTATCGACCTTTTGGGTTAGGTTGGGAGTTAACTCTCACCCTTTCGCTCGGCGAAGCGCCGTGAACACGCCTAACACCCACTCGCTGTCGTAAAGGCCATCTGCAGCCAAAGTAATGCTGATTTGTTAAGTTTTGAGATATTTTCCGCTGTTTTAGTACTGACTCTAGGTACTATATATTACAAAACTTGAGAACTTGTTGCTTATGTATTTTGAAATACTTAACATGTCATCACACACAGCTAAATTAAATCCTGACTAATTCAAGTAAAACAAAAAGAAACGAAAATCGGTTCATCATTCGAAAATTATGATACCACACACACACACACACAGATACGTGGTCTTATAACATCACTTCGTTCGTGCATCAGTAGTTAAAAATAACATTAACAAAATAATTGTTAAAAAGCTCTTCAGTTTAAAAGGTATCAGCTGACATATTTAATACGACGTGAACTGCGAACTATTTTCAGTGCCACAAATAACGACCATTTTTAATCTCTATATTTCAGCAGTTTTCATTGTAAGCCGTTTGCGGCAAATGGTTGATATTTTTGACGTTTGAAAATCTTCCACTAGCTTTTCGGATTTTAAGTTTTCGAACGAGCGCTCCGACTTATAAAATGTTTCATTTTATAAGGTATTTCCTTTAGTCTCTTTAAAATTAAGCGCAAGTTTTTAGTCGGAAAATATAATGGTTTGACGTAGCAACATGATGAAGATTCATTGAAAGGCTAACCCTTTTCCGCGTCGTTTGGCATTTGATGAAAACAGTTGATTCATTCAAAAGAGTTTAGTTATTTTGTCGGTATAGGAACATGCTGCAATCTAATACGACCCGCAACACATTTTCGGCTAAGCCTAATAGTACCTAATCTCTAAAGGGTAATTACCGAATCAGAATTAGTACCTATCTCTTGACGGATTTGCGCTTAACTTAAGCTAGCTTACATAGCATAGCTGGTAGACTATTATTATTTATTTTAGTAAGAAATCCTTTGAGTGGACCAAGTATGAATGTGTTAGTATAAAATATATATTAAATATATAATGCAAAATATTTATATAGTGGTTTATATTTTAATATAGAAAAATACGGTCGAGAATTTATAAAATTACTTGTTAAATGGGCTTCCGTTGCTGGCAGCTTGAACAACACTGTACAGAATTATGTCTTTAAACATTGAGCTCACTTTGCCGTTCTTTTGAGGACTTCCCAACGTCCCTCAGTTTGTAGACTTAAGGCTTTACAAACAGTCTTGTTTGAGAAGCCCGAAGAGGTGATAAAATTTGAAGTTATAGCAGAAATAACTGGCCAATTTAAATACCACTTAAACAAATCGCAGCTACTTGTATTCCAAGAAGCTACAAATTCGTAGGATATCTTTATTGCCGTTCCAAATCTTACCTAAATAGACCACGTCCTAAATTCACCCGAAATACGGATGAAACCTGTACATTCGTATTTCAAGGCACAAAATAATCTCCTCGCCGACTAATCTTAAAAGAGGGAAGATAGCCTTGCTTTATTTTATCAAAAACTAACGTTTTGCGTAAACAGAATTTGGAATCTCAAGAGAATTTCAACTTTGGTCCACTTAAAAACCACTTTAAGCACTAAAATCTGGGTACCGAAATCTTTGTACGTTCAATTTTCACGTCTACATATTACACGTACAAGGTATAATGCTACTGTACTGCAAGCCTGGTAAGCCAAGCCTCTTTGGAATAGTGATTTAATATTCTAGTGAAGGCAATAATGCCACGTTAGATCCTGATGCCTGCTACCATCCTAACTAAAACATTGATGGCTGTACCCTGCTCTGAGGTCTTAGTACCTACAGAGTTACCCCACAGTATTGGACCACAAAGAGCAGCTTACAATTTAATAACATAAAGTAATTTACAGTTCAAACTCGTGTTGCAATGAATCAAATAATATTCGTTTTATTAGCATAAAGCTTTCAAGCAAAGTAGTCACTAAATTATATACTATGACCAATATAATGTTATTCTGTGTCCGTGTGTCTGTGTGTGTGTGTGTGTGGGCGAGGGGTCGGTTATCTATGTGTACCGACTTGAGTTACATAAGTAACAGACACAGGGTGCGCTGAAGTAAGGTCACTGAAAAAGATATTGATTGAAACAGCTAGCGCTAATTAAGAAGACCACACGTTATTAAGTGGGAAGTAAACTTATGACATGCAATGTGTAATTTTACATGGGTAATTAATTTAATTGCTGGTCAACATTTTTATGATTTAGATTTAAGTATTAACTTGAAAACTACCACTTTTGTGCCACTGTAGTTAGTATATATGGGTCTCGTAAATGTTACTTGTTAGTTCATCTGTTTTCTTATGCAGATAGGAATAGAAAAGTTAATACGAAATATAAAAATAAGTTCGAAAACTCAAGTAAGTGATTTTACTGATAACATTTACAATCACAACATCAAGATAAAAAATCTCCATCATATCTTATTTAAAAGTTATCTAGACTTTCATTTTTATAAAGATTTATTTACATTTTGCCTTTTAGTACTCAACGAAATCCAACTCTTTATGCGTTGACAGCGACCTACGAAAGAGCACACAGTAATGCACTTTGTAAAGCTGCCTTCGAATGCATTACCTTCCTCTTAGTGACGTCAAACGTGAAAGTTCTTCTTTATAAAACGACTCGGTTGCTAAAGAAATATTTCTAAGAATTAGGGTAGTGCAAATATCTGAAAAAGAGGTTGTACTTACTTTTAGTCCCACTTGTACATGTCCACTTAAAATAGCAAATATAAGCGCTCTACAAATGATTTTCGTGTTCTGAAAATCCGTATTAAATAACACCAAAAAGTATTTCTTTTTTTAAGCAGTAGCTTTCAGCAATCTCATTTAAGCTTCGGACTACATGGTAAACTTTAGACTTCTATAAACACCCACAAAAGGAGTGCTTAAAACAGCTGACAACTGATCGGATTAGTCGCAAAACAAAAAGCAAGATGGCGGATCAAGCACATGACGCATGAGAGCTGTCACAAATATTCTATGGAAAACGCCCGTAATGGGCGAAGTATAAACAAAAGAGAATCGGAAACATTGTACAAAGATTTCATGCATTATGCCCCATTATACTGAAAACCATCGACGTACTATATGCATAGACTGCTACTATCGCTAGGTTCCCCTTGTGCCAAGCGAGAGCAGTTTTTAGTCTGATCCTAGGGCATTTCGTTTTTCATTTAAGTTAATTTTCGCGCAACGGGAAACTTATATAAGAAAATATCGATGGTTTTGACATTGTTAGGATAATATTAGTGTTTTAGATAGATTTTTTTAAAACAGCAAGCTCCATCTTCATACATAATTCACATCAACACTTGTTCACACTAGTGCTTACGGTTTAAACTCTGATGGGCTCACTCTATAGTTTCATATGTATACTCTAAGCTGAAAACCTAATAAAGGAACTAAAACTTCCCTGACATGAGACATGGTGTAAGATTACAAAATCTCCAACAAGATACATGGGAGTAGAAAAATGCGGAAAAACAGACCATAAAAGAGGTTTTGTTTTAGTGAAACCAAGACAATGCATGTTACAGCCTCTGACAATATGACGTCTGGTATTGAACAGCGTATCCATTGTGTGGAACTTAGAGGAAATGCATAACTTAAAGGTCAATGTAAATAGGTATTATGTTACCTCTGAAACCTTTGTTTGGAATGTAACAATGAGCAGTGCTATGTATTGGAGGTAGGTTTACAGTTATGACCGTATGTAGGTACTATTCGGGTAAAGGTTCTTATGTTGTATACTATAGGTTTGAATAAACTTTTAACCCAAGATAGATAAGGTTCATGGTCAACGAAAACCACATAAATAAAAAAAGTTTTAGTTAAAATGTTCAAACAATATTCTATTCAACTTAAAACGCAATGGTCTAATGCAATTCACCGCAAACTTGTATAAAATGGTCCAGTTTGTTAGACTTAAAGCAAATAGTTCTGTACCTGTACTATAAACTCTTAAGGCGAGAGTGATACCATTGTGGAAGTGAGATGGCGCTCTACACTGTATATAGCGCCGTCTCGCTCCAACCGTTCGGATCTAAGGTTTCATAGTACAGGAGCTGGTATGAGCCGCAAATGCTTGACGCGGCCACTATTATCACATGAGTAAATACCCTATGCTCCTCTGCTATTATGCCTAGGCACACTGTACAGTGTACACATTCATACAAATCTACACTTTCAACTGTAATGAAAGGAATATTTTAAGTGACAGAAAATACTATTTAAATTCTGAGAATGTTTTTGGTAGTTTTTATAGATTTTTTGCTCAAATGGTAATAAATTTTTAGTTACCATTAAGTATTGTGCCTCAGACAAATTAATGTGACTGAGCATTTACAAATTATTCGTCTTTCTAGAAAATAAGCTATCAAGCAAAATATTTACATTACAAAACTTTACAAAATTGTTTTTTGACACTGTACAATCAACTTTCCTAGTTCTAATTTCTTAACAGCTATACAATTGTTTGATCGATATGTTGCCATAGTTAGCAGCATAATTCGACCAGAAACGTGTCCGTACAGTCATTATACCATCGAACCAACAAAAAAATGGACGATGCTACAATTTCCTTCGGGATTAACGGCGCGTGTTCCAGGGCTGATTGTAAATCCAATCACGAACGGACAAAACATTTATTGAGGAACATTCATAACAGTCTGGAGAATGTAAGGCCCAGACTCCGCACAAAGCGAAGATGAGCAGAGTGGAGAGAACCAATAGGCATTCACTATTCAAGCTTGCCACCACAGATAAGTTTGAATAACGAATTTTTAATGGTTATTTAAAAAAGTCTTTTCCGCTCCGCTCTGCTCGTGTCCTTTAGTGAAGTCCGGCCCTTACCGCTTTCAGACAATTACATTAAATCAAACAGTAATTTTGTGAGCTTTGCAACGCCCGAGTATAAAACACATTTGATATTTCCCTTTCGCAATATTCCCCACATATACGACAAACAGACCCTCGGTGATCTTTAAATAGACTCACTCGAAATACCATGTTTAAATGGTACTGGGAAATTCATCCGAAAATGTGCATTGAAATTGTGGTGAACTTTGTGGGCAGGTTAGCCTGTAGAAACATTTATTTGTGGAAACCACAAAGTACCGTCAACACTAAACCTAACACCTGATGCTTTGACGAACTGTTTTGCAGACTTATGCTTTACGACAAGTGCGTTTTGCCGAGGGCGTTGTAAGCTGGTCAAATGAGTCCTTTTGAGAGCCCCGAATAACGTCTGTCAAAGCGAATTGCCATGCAACTGTGGAGTGTAAAGAGAATTTGTACTAATCCGTACTTATATACTAGACCGTACTTATATTATAAATACAAAAGTATCTCTGTCTTTCGTATAAAATGTCTGTCCGTGACGCTTTCACGCCTAAACCCATATTTGATTTTTATAAAGTTTTGTGTGCAGTTAAGTTGAATATTGACAACAGACAATGTTGTTTTTTGACTTGCATGTGGCCGGAACTGCAAGCAGAACCGCATTCAATAATAGTGATACACGCATTAAATGTAATGAACATAACAGACAGCTCGGAAATAAACAGCATCCGACAAACCGACTCAAACGCAGAAACAAAAAGGTTTTCATATAAATAATCTAGGAATAACATGCCAGGTTTATTCCAATGTCTGTCACTAGTACTAGGGTATGAATTGTAAAAATAAAATTTAGTCCGCTATTTAGATTATCAAATATAATAAACACGTATTTTTTATCAAATCAATAGCACAATACGACAGTAAGACAATTTAGTGTCCAGGAGTTCATGAGCTTGTGACGTCACGGATTGACACAATTTGTGCTCAGATGTGACGTCACGCAATATTTGTACACTGTATCTTCATGTTTTTGACTACGGAACGAATGAAAAAATATCTGTCTAATTTATTTATATTATTATTGAAAAGATGGAATTTTAAAATAAAAAGTAGTCTTCATCCCTATTGTGGTATAGCCAACATCCTAACAACTAAACTCAAACCTTTAAAATCGAAGGCTTCGTACGACGGTGTGTAATAGCTTTAGAGACAAAGGCTTAGCTCACAATTATCTCTTTATAGAAATACCTTCACAGCTCCCATTGTCGGTCGTGTCTTAGGACTGAAACAAAAAGAACGTTCGGAAGTAACTCTCGCTTCGGAATGAACATAATCATTCTTCATTTTAACATTTCCGAACCGTTGTTCCTTGTTTTTGTACAAAACAAGATATTCTGTGAGTTCATAGAAAAGTGTATTGAAGCAGCATTTCTTAAATAAATTATTTTATATCCGCACAGATTAGTAGTTGCTATAGTTCTTTTGCCTTCTTTTTTGAATTAATAAAAATACCTGCATCCAAACAATTAGCAAAGCATTTACCATGGGTATTTGAACTTTGATTAAAATTTAAAATTATCTGATGTACCAATGAATCTAAATAGGTAATAATTAGTACCTCCAAAAACTTAAATCTCATCTAGGGTTAAAAGCCTGTTGCAGTACCTAAATCCTGCACTCAAGATAACTGCGCCAGAACTCTACCAAAAAATAACATTCTAGAGTCAGAGTCTAGAGTCTAGGCATAAAATCCAAACCTAGTTCATTCTTTTTAGATCTTAGGTACATTATCTTACATACCTATTATAAATAAGGCTGTATATCATCCAAACTTAACCAGTATTTACTCTTAGGAGAAGGGTTTCACCGTCCCGTCTCATACAACTCATAACGACGTAATGATTGACCGAAATATTATCCCCAGACCCTTTTACTAAAAAGGATTTACTCTCTTGTAAATATATAATTATTGTTTACTTTGAAACGAACAGGCCGTTATCAAAATTGGCAAACCCTAAATTTATTGACCGGATAAAGTGTTATACCAGCTATACTTTTGTGGGTTTTAATCTAGCGTTATATTTGGGAGCATATGAGACTTTTATAATTGAATACCTGCCTGGATACCTACCTTCCTACCTACCTAGATACCTGTTCTTTATCGATCTCGTGTCGGGGTCGAGGTCGAAGTGTAAGTTATGTCCATGATGGATCTAGATAGGTTAGGTATTCAGCGCCATTTCTTTCAAATCCCATTGTATGGCTTTTATACTGCGTAACAGGTATTAAAAAATAATATTTTGTGAATGAATAAAATTGAGATAATTCAATAAGAAATTGATTGAAAACTGTTGCCGTGCCGGCTCCATATCTACGTGGATCAACCGTTGTATTGATGGTCTCGTCAAATTAGAGTAGAAACAGGCGCTCCGATTTATAAATAACTACTATCATCTACAACTATATCTCAACAACTCAACCATACATGCTTACAGCTATGAAATTACTCTATTACTAACCGAAGTATCCCAAACATCTATCGTCGCACGGAAAAACACTAGACGATCGAGTAAATAGAGTATAAAATACAAATATGTGTCTGTGCTTACCCATGTATGTTATAAACACAACTAATTTCCAATTTTCTTTCTCAGGCAAACCACCGGACTTCTTGGCTTTCGGAATAACCTTATTCATGATGTTGGTGTTGGTGGCCGGCGTGAGGAAGTCTTTGTTCTTCAACAACCTGCTGAACGCCATTAATCTCAGCGTGTGGGTGTTCATCATGACTGCCGGTCTCTTCTACATCGATGTCACCAACTGGACTGAACATAAAGGATTCTTGCCGTATGGCTGGAGTGGGGTACGTACTGATAATTATAATACCTAGAGTTTTTAACCCCAGAAAGGTGATAAGATACGCTGGCGTGTTTTCCGTCGGTCTGTAGCAACGTAGGTCTTAAACGACTGGACCGATTGTGATGAGTTTATTTTTTACTGTTAGACGACTGACAATCTAGATGATGTTGAGCTACTGTGAAGATCTCTATATCAAAAAATTTCTACAAAATTTCGGGCGGTAAAATACTTCAAACATTTTCGGGGTTCCTTAAGTTTTCAATGTATAGTTATACAAACATAAATATATTTACAGATTCAACCCTAAGGATCTCTGAATAAATTCCAAGACGAAGGGCCTAAGAGGTTGTATAAATAGAATGTTTACTTTACACCACAAGACTAGAATGATAGTAAAAGGGTTGGGTGCTCTAAGTAAGATTTGTCGTAAATATTATCTTTCGGTTATAACTTTCTAACTATTAATAGGATTCTGAAGTTATTTCAAACTATTAAATATTCTCTAAATTCGAATTCGACAAACCTTTACCCATTAAATCTGATAAGAATTTCTCACATGTTTATTGCAAAGTCAAACTAAAGCATAACATATCATCACGCCTGTATCCCCGAAGGGTTAGGCAGAGGTGTACCAATGTACACCCACAGTACGCCGATATGTTTAGGTCCCATGTAACAGGGGGTGAGCCTATTGCCACTAACCGGGCACAAATCCAAACACCGACCTGCTACTGAGAATTTCATAGAATAACCCAATAACACTTTTTTTGACTTGGGGATTGAACTCAAGACCTCTAGCGTAGCAGGCGCGCTTAGCACCAATAAGCCAACGAGGCAGTTGAAACTTTGAAAATCCGACACGTCTAGTAAGTTAAAAGCAAGCTAATATTTCGGTCTACAAACAGAAAGTTAAACACATAACACTATTAAGTCTTTGGCCCCAGACGGGTATAAATTAGGAATCATGTAATTAGGTACTCGAAACACTTTCGTTGCAATTACTCGGGTGTAATGCGCCTTGAGATCCGGGGAATAACAAATGTCCTAGTCTACAACATTATAGGTCTTATATACGAGAAATAAAATGGAATTCAATCCGTATGTTCTAAATAATATTATCCTTCGTACCAAATTCTAAATCATACTAATTTCTTAATAATTCTAAGACACTTCTGACAAATGGTGAAGGAAAACATCGTGAAGAAACCTGGATTCCAAAAACTTGGGATCTGAAATCGCCAACCCGCAAAGAGCAAGCGTGGTGATCAATGCTCGTGCCTTCTCTATATGGGAAGAGGCCTGTGTCTAGCAGTGGGACGTTCATAGGCTGGATTATTATTATTACACGAACTCGGCTCCACTCTCTATTCCGTTATTCTTAAAGGATGGGATAGCAATCTTACACGACCAAAGAAAGATGAGGCACTGAAAAGGCCTTACTTGCCTTCCAAGGCATGGGGTGTAAACATATCCTAACTCCCTAACTTAGGTCTCCGGTTGTCAGACCTCATGTACAGGACACACACTTCCAACCAATGAGCCAGTAACAAAAATATTGTATTAGAAATAAAGGCATGTAGATTAATTGCAAGTGAGTACTATAAAACAGACCGTATATTACAGTAAATGAAAACCAGACAAAGTTATAGTCTATAAGGCATAGCGTAGGTATCAAACCTGAGTATAGGTCACCTCAATCCACCGGAGCGAACTGGATCAAACTTTCGTTCATTCCTTTTTAAATCACCTCAGAGACTGGGAGAACGGACTTTCATTTTAGTTCTTATCTGTCTCAAAGAAAAGAAACACCCTCTATTTATATACAACGAAATATCAGATATTCAGGATTAATAAAAATGCTACTGAGTATGCTGGGTTTTTAGAAATAGAATCATCTTTTTAAAATAAAAAACTTCGTTTTAATTGTTCTTAAGTTGGTAACTTCTTGGTTACGTGATGAAAATTGTTACAAAACTTCAATATCGCAACAAAGAAGCTCGTATCAGTTTACAACTTGGTTAGAAACTACGCGTTAAAGGAAAAATCTAATTAACTCTTAAGCTGTCATACTTTCTTTTAATAACGGCTACGTCGGAAAAGATATGGCTCATTTTCATTCTGTTTGTTGGAATCCGAATGCTGTAAACGTATTAAATCTTACGTTGGAAATAAGCAACAACATTTAACGTGCATTGCAGATTAAAATTAAAACGAAGGATATTACGTTTGCCGTACAGCCAGCGATGACAGTCTGACAAGCGCACTTCGTGTTAATAATTTTTGCTTTGTAAAATCTTTTAATGAAGGCTTTCCGGGCCATTTATTTGTGAGAGAAGATTATTAGCTTTCAGTACATAAAATGCTGTTTTAACTTGAGGTAGGGTTTTGTCACCTCAAAATCTAAATGAAAATGCGGATCACTTTAACTTTGAATGACTGTGACTCTGTAAGTCGCCTTTACTTAAATTTATTTTATGGATGTCAAATTCATAAAAAATGTAAAGAACAAGTTGAGGTTGAAGCTACTTTCTTTATACAATACTTTATTAGAGTCCTTTTGCATACAATTCCAATTAAGATAATAGCTTTGTCCTTTCCATTAACATGTAGGATAAAAGTAAAAGATTTTTCTCTCACACTGACCTTACACGCTTCTAAGTTAATTAATTTTGTTTGACTTATTTTTATTTAACTAGTTTGACCTTAAGCCTACGCGGCGAAAGTAAAACAAGTGAAACTAGTAGAATTATTTAGTGAACAACAAACAAAAATCTTTCGGCAAATAAACTCTCTGAATGGGAAAAACGTGACCTTTCTAAAAGCTTACTGGTAGATTAACAATATATACACCTAGTGTCTATCTATATCCTGCAGTAGATTTTACTGAGTCTAACCAAGGCTAAGTTTTCATAATAACAGAAAACATACACAGTTCACAAGTTCTTTGCCTTTGTACAGTGAACTTTATATCAAAACAAAGATGATTAGTTTGTCATTTACAACTCAAAAGCAGAACTGACTTTCATGCTCTTTGAATTGAAGGATTCGTCTCCACAATTTAACAAAATAACTATTCAAACATAAGAAATGGGTAATAGATAGTTACGTATACTTATGCAGGTGAAACCGTTGACAGCGAGTTTTTATCTAGATATTTATTTTTTCTTTCTGTCCTTACATTTATCTCTTGTTGGGGCTAACGTAAACCAATGATTATCAAAGAAGTCCAGATCTTTCCATCTTCGCACAGCTAGTTAATAATCTTTATATTTTTTGTCCAGGTGTTCAGCGGAGCGGCCACCTGCTTCTACGCCTTCATCGGGTTCGACATCATTGCGACGACCGGCGAGGAGGCCAACAACCCCAAGCGGTCGATCCCACTGGCTATCGTCAACAGCCTCGGCATCATCCTGGTAGCCTACGTCTCCACCTCCGTGATCCTCACTCTCATGGGTAAGTACTCCAAAAAGGTTTTGTTTGACTTCTCAACAGGTTCAGATAATTCTCAGATACGTGGTAATAGCGGTTCAGTGATCAAATTTGTAAGTACAAAGTGACTTTTTAAAGGTATGTTCACCTTGTTTTCGGGACTAAAACATCCTCGGAAAACAGGAGTTTCAGAATCTGAAAGAAAGATGTAAGCAAACATAGTCATCTTTACTCCTTCCCCTTTCAAAGGTCTAGCGGTTTATTTCATCACTCTATACACTAAAAGCCTTTATAGGTCTACTGTTGGACATAAGACGAAACCATAGAATCAGAGTAAATATAGATACAAGAATATTTGGTATTCAATAAGACCTAGGATGTTTCTCACTAAGTCTAGCTTACTTAGAACAAAGGTACTATCGGAATATTCTGTTGCATTCGCCGTTCCTAGAAGCTTATTCCAACTATGTTTCAAAGGATAAACCCATCCATATTTTATGTTTGGTTGTATACGTTGTTCGTTGCGAAACACGAACTATGAACTAATATCTATGGATGAAATATCAAGAATAATTCGATTATATTTGTGTTTTAGGTTTCTTAGATTGGTTTTTACTGACTTATGTACTCTTTATACTTGTGACCTGCATACAAGCATACACACACACAAATATGAAAATGAAATTAGATTGGTAATAGAACAACAAACAGTATGGTGCGGAAGAGAGAAAAATTAAAGCTTGTGCAATTTTATTCAAACTTACCATATTTGTAGGAAAACTTAGTTTTCTCGAATGATTTAGAAATTGAGGAAATAAACTGCAAAAGGTTTTGCAAAATATTATTTCCTTTTAATTTGAATGGAAAGCGCTTTTTTTTTAGAATAAATTGAAAAATCTTTTTATAATTCTTGTATTAAAATGTAAAAAATCTGATGTGCTGCTAAAATGGAACACTCATGGAAATAGAATATACGAAGTAAAATATTATGTCGTAAATCGACTTACGAAAGGCAAGACATTCGGAAAGGTTTGAATATTTACCTGTTCATTTGAAATTGTGACGTCATTGGAGGTAACTTGACCTGAATGCATTTTAGCGAAGCTTACAACAGGTCAGGGTGAGCCTACACACCTACTTGCTTCAGTTTGATACCAATTATCCCAGCTAATGTAGCGATCTAATTGGGTTGTTTAGGTATTTAGGGTAATACACATTACAATAATTATAGGGTGTCGAGGACGCCTTCAAGGTCAATTAAAGGACTGCTAAGCTCTTCATATCGTTGCAGATTATTAATGCAAACTATACGACATTTTTAAAGTTACATGCTCTCTAAAATTTATTATTCTTTGACACCATTGACGACTCGTTAAAGTAAATCGATGGAAAACAGATAGCGATTTAAAGGCAGGTGAATGCTGGATAGAGGCCAGCATTTTTTTAATGACCTTTTATTCTCTATGAGCAGGAAAAGAGGCCGTTGCCCAATAATAGGAAATTTATAATGTGGAGTTATTGTTAGAAAGGTTCATCAATTCATCACAGTTCATCAATAGTCAAAATTCACGTTCTTCTGGTTGTGACATGGTTCTTACTACAAAAATGACTAGTCTAATAGACGATGTTCATTACCACACATATATAGAATGGACTTGCAAATTATTCGTGTTTGGGACGTATTGTGATAAAAAGTACCCTATATTTTAATACATTCGATAAAGTATTAATCTACTAACTAATATTCGAATCTGTTAAGTAGTTTTGGCGTGATTGTGAAACAAACGTCCACACATTCAAACATTCACTACAAAATTTTAGATAGGTTAGGTAGATTTAGATAGGTAGCAATAAAAACGAGTTTTGATGAGAATCTTAAAAGGAATCGATGAAAAATGCACAGAAATGTTCCTAAAGGTATTCGTGGAATTGCTGTTATGAAGTTCCTTAACCATTAAACCATTTGTAGGAAGTCTCTAGCTTATTGTTCTTTGCACACTTTACACTTTTAAAGTTACATATTTTTTCTTATGTGCCTTCAATTTTATATGTCTTTATGTTATGCAAACTTTATCAGAATTGACTTGAAACTTAAATTCTATTAAATGGTTTAAATAGAGGTAATGATATTTCAGGAAATTAATATCTTTGATTTACTAAATCGTGATGTACGCTAGTTTTTCTTCAGACAAAGTGTTACTATCGAACACATTATAATTTATTCTTCTACGTAAGTATAGCTAAGGTCAAAACTAAAAAGAAATGTTTTATTATGGTTCAAGGTACTTAAGACATCATGCGCGATGCTTAATAGTAATCCATACTAGTATTAAAAATGCAAAAGTATTTTTTTGTCTTTTACGCTTCCACTGCTAAATTGTTGAACCAATTGTGATGAAACTGGATACGTGGTAAGCTTGTATCCCAAGAAAAACATTAGCTTCTTTTGCTGCGATAACTTACACAAACGCGGGCAGAGATGCGGAGATTAACGAGTTGTATATAATTTTCGCTTATGTAACACTCAGTAATTGTCTTAGAGTGCTTAATTTACAATATTCGGTCATTTTTATTTTAAAAATAAAACATGATATGCATTCCACTTTTATATTCATATCGTGAAGTATTTTTCATTTCACAACCCTAGTTCGCACGTTAAAACGCTCTTCAGCGAGTGAACGACTCAACACAGTTATTTTAGGTAAATACTTTTTCATTTTTCATAATTTCCTTCGTTTCTGCATGTTTCTACGTTTCTATTAAAGTCTTAACGACAAATTCACAGAGTTTATTATATTACTAACTTTCTTGAACTCGCCTCCGTTGTCGTGGGTTATGTGGTCTTGCTGAGAAAGCATAAAATACCAGACAGGTAGAGTTGATTTCGCAGTTATAAAATGTCAGTATGGACGAAACGTTGAAGAAAAATTGTTTAGAAATAGATCAGATAAATCCTTTACCACTAAGCAAAAGTTGCCCTGTTTGATTTATATAATTAAAAAATACACACTAAAATCCTCCAAAGATTCAATTGTAAAAGTATTCAAATTTATAACCAGCTAGCACAAAGTACGGAATAAGTACATTCTCGACAAAAGAGCAACGACCCGACCGCGGAAAGTTCGCGTTGTCTGACACTTCAGATATTAAATTAAATTGTAATTCTAGTAGCTTGGTCCCTCGGGAGCAAACTGGAACGGAAATGAGGACTGCAACAATGTTCACATGAACTGATCAATACAGTTTGCATTACAAAAGCCGTGTTTCTAAACAAAGTGCGGACCTACGCTTAACAGAGGAAAAGCTACCTTAGAGTATAAGCAAGCGTAGAGTGCGCGAATTGTGTGTAGCCGTTTGGCGATCGTTACCAAATTTTTTGATCGTTACAAAATTTGCTGTAAGTACTAAGTTCGATTGCTGATCTAACTGTTTTTTGTACAGCGACTGACCTTTGTTACGATAATATCTTTGGTTGCGATTTTATAAGGTTAATTTAGTTTTTGAAATCATATTAATAAAACGACCTGCTCTGTTTTGAAAATAATTTCACTACGACATTTTTTTCCACTAGTGTACACCGTTCATACTATGTTAGGCACACTCTATAGTTTACTTATTTATACTCAAAGGCACGGGCTTTGCCGTCGGGTATTTGTGCTGCCGGCCTTGCCGCGCAAACAACTCGCCGCCGGCAATGTCGACCGGGTTGCAGGGGAGCCTGCGGCCAGTGCGTTAGGTTGCTCCTGGTTTCCGAGTGATAGCGATATGATGCTGATAATAAACCGGATATAAACCATAGCTTGGTATTATTACGAGGCAAGAAAATGAAAAACCGTAAATGTGAGATTAAACATATATTTTTTTTCCAACGAAGGTTGCAAGATATAGTTGATTTAATTATATATTTCGTTAAATAGTTTCATTACAAAATCTGTCTACAAATATCAGTGTTAACATCTGTAACTTACTCTTACATAACGAAAGCGTGAAATTGATTTATTTTAATTTTGGTGACAACAAAAGACTTTTTGAAATTCTACTGTTATCGTAAAACAATATGGTGACAATGCTGTCCATTATATTAAGTACGGGGAAATGTATTCAAATTGCGTCGAGACACGTATTATCGGCAACATATTGCATTCGGAGGCAGCGAAGCAAATTATTTGATCCCCGGACCAGCAAACGACTTGCAAGGCCCGCCAGGCATCCAGCGAATGTATTTTTCTTATCACGAACATAAATTTATATTGACTATAATTTTATTTATGTTCAGTCAACGTAAATAAATACACAATAAGAATTAGTGCTACTGTGTATAATGGAATCCTCTTCATAAATAAATCGTCTTATGTTTTAGAAGAAATCTTAGACATGTTTTATAACTTATTTCTTCGGCAATATAACAGATCAATTACGTCAACCCATGTTGCGGTTAAGTTAGAAGAATAATATGTTCTAACCACCAGATAAAAAGGACTTTCCCGCAAAGGAATGCAGTCCTTTAAAAAAGCTAATAAATGCTGGTCGATTGTAACTAAAAAGGTTTTCAAACAAGATTTTTTATTATTCTTAAACAACAACAGTTTTATGGTGTATGAGGGCGGGTAGTAGAGATGAAAGGAATACGCATTGCGCCGACTCAAAATAATTGGAAACAGGGCAGGATGATTATGATGAGATAATTTAGTTAAATTTCAGAAATAAATCTATTTGTATCATTCTATTTTTATTATCAGTAAGCATTGGAATGTTAGTCAGCCAAGCGGAAACGTTCTTAGATTACAGGTTATTTAATTTTGTTTATTTCTAAATGTTTCTTAAATTCCTTCTCGTCTAACTGCCAAGACAAGTAAGGTATGTTTTTCACCTATATTCTTCAAAAATTATATCATATAATATCGATATTAAAATTGATAAAGCTTAGTTATATATAAGGCTTAGTTTTTTTTTATTACTGTAAATATCTTAAGTTTAATTGTAAATTGTGTTTTTTAATTGTAATAATGTAATTTTATCCCTTTAAATAAAGAAGTTTACATAGCTTAATTAACACACACACCCACATTTTTAATAGAAAGTTAATCTATATTTTTAACCAAACATCGAATGACGTATCAAAGTAACTGATTTTATAAATGGTTTCCAAATACCTGCAACTTGTACGTTGAAAAGAAAACTGGAATAAGAAATACTAAAATGAATAATTATTTCTATAAAAACACTCTACCTTAGATCTTGTTTCATCAAAGCAGTCGGTTGTTTTTTAGTTTTTTATTAATACTACTCGTATAATTATGGGTATTGCATCCACATTTTTCTGGGAACCAGATTGAAAAATAGTATCTATATTTTTCAGTTTCAGTTCAGTTCTTAGAATAAAAATTGTTTTCCCTTTATATTCATATTCTATTCAGAAGAGGATTAGGTAAACGGAAACTGAAAAGTAAGCTTGGTTTATAATTTTTTTATTTATTTTTAACCCTTGTTTCGTCAGTGGAAAATAATAATTCTATGGAAGTAAAAGAAAATATGATACGTCTTTTCAATAGAAACACATGGGGTTTTAAAATGGAATTTATTTTGATATCTATTGTAAAGAAAAAATATTTTTTCCGAAAGAAATCATGCATTGCAGTTGCATATTTTCATATTGTATTTTCCTTAATATACTGTTAAAAATTAGCCGTAACGGAATGATTAAACGTCTAAGAATTTTGTTTGATTATGAAACACTAATAAATGTGAGCTGGCCCTATATACGAAATCTTTGGTCCAAATATCTCTTTATTGCATCAAAATATTTCAACGTTCAAGGAGACTGGGTAACAAATCTCGCAATGAAACAAGGTTCCCGACCTAGGTATAAACGGTGACAGGGTAGTTTGAAAATGCATTAAAGACGAGCTTCGGGTCCGGCGAGGCAACCGGAACGGACCGGAACGAACCGGAACGATTCGCTTCACGGATTTCTAATTTGTGCCGCAAACGTTTTTGCTTCAGGTCAACGCTTACGGATTGCGATACCACAAACAAGTATTTGAGAATCCCTCTCTGTAGGTAAAAGCATATTTATTTCTCAGACGATATTGAAGAAAAAGATTTGATTATAATGATGTAGTAGTCTAACTCTTTTATAACTCTCAATAGGCTCGCCCCCTGTTACCTGGGACCTAAACATATCGGCGAACTGTGCGTGTATATTGGTACACCTCTGCCTAACCCTTCGGGGATACAGGCGTGATGATATGTTGTATTATGACGTAACTCTTTTCTCATCATCCTAAATATTGAAGGTACTTAAATCTATAAGTAAAAATACATGATTCCCTAATAAACGAATTAATTTTCTTTATAAATGTTCTGCTCCTTATCACACAACATAGCTTATTTTTACAATATCCAATAAATCTGTATTAGCGAATCCTTTTGTGCAATGTAACAGAGAACTTGAAACATCACAAGTAACCAGCATAGCCAATGTTTTTTGCTCTTTGTAGCAGAAAGTATGGCTTTTAAAGGATTAGGTGAGTGCAAGCTAATGGACAGTATTATCCCCGATGCACGACTCGCATTCGCAACGTATTATATTCCCTGGTATAAACCTGTAACAGAACATTCACCATTACTTTTATAATTAACACTCAACGGATAAAGCTACAAAACCTTTTTGTTTAAAAGAGCTTTTTAAAATACCGTATTTATTTCAACTGTTTTTTCAGTTTGAAAATCTAGCGTTCGATATCTTTTATACAAAATACTCGTGTCATAATGTTAGTTACCATAGTCCTCCGAAACGGCTTGACCGATTTTTATGAAATGTTATATGGATATTTTATTCAGTAGGTCTGAGAATCGGCCACAATTTATTTTTCATACCCCTAGGTGGTAGTAGGTAGGTAGTAAGCAGGTTGGTAGTAGACAGGTGCTAGGTGAAAAAAAAGGCACTGCAACGCATGCCGAGATAAACTCAACTCAGAAATATGTAATTAATGTAAGACAGGGAGTTAACCGACTGCAGGAAAAGGGGGGTTACTTTCCTACAGTCGGTTAACTCCCTCTGCCCGGTACAGCTAGTTTAAATATAAGGTATTTGGTGGGACTTTAGAGGATGCCGCAAATGTGAGGCCTGATATCATTTCCCGGTAATGTTCGTAGTGCAATACATCTCGCCTGAGCTACGTGAGTTCTCTCTTATTCAAACACGCTCAAGCCAAGCGTAAAGACCACCGCTCCTGCATGTATGCAATGCTCGGCACTGAATTCCTATTGGTATTGCGATGTACCGAACTTCTCTACCGTTCAATTCTAATAGCATCGCACAAATATCACGGAGTTTCGAGCGTAATAAGTTTGTACAGGGTGATAAGAAACCCAAATATCTGATTACAAAAATGTGGAAAAAATGGAGAAAAGGAAAAAATATTATAAACATATTATTTTTCAAATGTCGAGAGTGTGATTCGGCGTCACAGATGCTACCTTGATTATAAAGAAAACCCCCCCCAACCCACTCCTCAAAATACAGTTGTAGTTTTTGTTTTAATCTCAAATTTTGGGAATTTCGAGGCATAAAGTGGTCATTTCAAAATCCTTTATTATTGTTCCTATCATTTATTTTCCAAATTTGATATTTTATTTGGGCATGTGATTGTGAACCCTCTATCACCCTTTCGGGTCGGACAGGGGTTTCTTAACATCCTGTATAGGAGAAAATGTACGTAAGTTGGTCTGTGCTTACTGCTTAGCAAACTTGATAGTGTTAACAACGGGTCGTGGTTCAAGTGGGGCGGACTTTGTACGGCAGTTCCTGAGTATCGTCTTAGTTAACCCGCAAACACTCGAGCGAAATAAACGTCTTCGGTAGCGACGAGTTTAATTTGACGAAAACAGTTTACGATGATGACGGTTAATCGTATTAATAGTCCCTATCTTTAATCGCTTATTAGGATAGTACTGCGTCAATGTATATACCTAAAGCAAAAAACAAAGTCGGGTTATATACTGCACTCAAGAATGGGTCAAACAATTTCCGTAAGCTTTGATTTATTAGGTTTGTCTCTATCCAGAAAAAAATACATTACTATATTCACGAAAAACCGGGACTACTTACGCGGGTGAATCCGCCGGTCACCGCTAGTCGTATAAGGGAGCGTCAGGCTGTATTGTAATAAATTATTCTCAACAGATCTATACCACATAGCTCGAAATACTAAATGGTCTCATTTAATACAACAATGGTAGACGACTAAGCAAGAAATTCAGTGAAAAATCTTTTGACTCGCGTTTTAAAACGAATTGTTATTATAAATTCACTATATCCCTTTGAGTACTAAGAAAAACATTTGCTCCCGGACTTCTCGTACACCTGGTGCAATTCAAACAAATGCCACAAATGAAAAGTAAACTTTTATGAGCGCAGTATTAATAACTTGAGCAAACGTTGATCTTTTCTCGTTCACAGATTTCAGCACATTTATTCAAACTGAAATCCACGACGTTTATAACGAAGGATGTTATAACACAATAATTGGCCGTACATTATTTTTGCATGTGCTTTAAATGTTTAACAACCCAGTAGTAATACAGTCGAACTGAATCATCATCATCATCATCAGCCGGAAGACGTCCACTGCTGAACAAAGGCCTCCCCCCTAGAACGCCACAATGAACGACAACTCGCCAATTGCATCCACCGAGTCGAACTGAATACCTCCTTCTTTTTTGAAGTTAGTTAAAAAGGGATATAAAAATATTTTCCTTTCATATTATAAAGTTACAGTGGTCTGAATAAAAACTGTCTAAGAAAAGACTTGTTTATAATCACATCGCAATTACATATTTCAAAACAGTTTGTTTCTACGTTTTTATCTCACGAACGAACTGAAACTTCAGAAAAGAAAAAGAAATAACGATGAGCGAGTTTTAAACGAGTTCCACTTTTTACTGTATAAACGATTCTCTTATACAAGTGCAAAGGAAATAACCATTATAATTGTTACTTAAAATAAACTTAAAATATTGAGATTTTTTTAATTAATGTATCCACCCCTTTTTTGTACATCCAGCTTTCATCCTTCTCAGTTAAAATATATTAAACACAAACATGTTATTTGCTCGAAAATTAAAATATGCAACTTAACGAAAACAGATTTTTAATTATATGAAGTACCATTTATTTATTACCTGTAAAACATTTTGGGAGTATCAATCAGGATTTTAATTACTTGCTCCGAGCTTTATAAAGAATTGCAATATGTAAGGGATTGCACACAATACCGTATTCCGTAAATCACATGCAGTAACGAATGTCAAATGAAAATCACAACGAGGTTGCATTTGAAACTATAGAGTGAGCCTATCAGAGTTTAAACCGTAAGCACTGGTGTGAACAAGTGTTGTCGTGAATTATGTATGAAGATGGAGCTTGCCGTTTTAAAAAATCTATCTAAAACACTAATATTATCCTAACAATGTCAAAACCATCGATATTTTCTTATGTAAGTTTCTCGTTGCGCGAAAATTAACTTAAATGAAAAACGAAATGTACTAGGATTAGACTAAAAACTGCTCTCGCTTGGCACAAGGGGAACCTAGCGATAGCAGCAGTCTATGCATATCGTACGTCGATGGAAAATCAGCTTTAGTCATGTCAATGTACGGATTTTAAATAACGTTGCTGACATTTCCAGTCGATAATAATACATCCATGTTTAATATTAAATTGAATTTTCAGACTTTCATTTGGCATCGATGTGACATACGTCAACGACGACGGGTTTAATTAAAATGCTGGACAGTGAAAAGGGAAATATACTAATAGCACTTACAATATTCACTTTGTGTGATTAAGAGATTTTGTGAATTCGGAAAAGTTTTGTCGAACTGTCGTGTACAAATTTACGATTTTGCAGTTTTTTCGAAGTCTGCCAATGAAAATAATATTCTCATTGAATTATATTATTATATTGATGGAACAAAAAGGCAATGCATGTATTAACTGGATGCTGACAAATGTGACACATGTGCGTTTGCGAGAGGGGAAGATTTAAACCCATATAGCATACTAAGATTTCTTTTAAATTGAAATGCAAAACTTTTTTCAATGAATACATTTTCTTGTTGGAGAATACAGTAATGTATTCAAATGAACCCGTCATATGGTTATATATTTAAAGAGAATTTTACAGAAATTCCAAGGTTTTATAGCTTGTAACCGGTCTGCGTTCCTTGAAGGTAAGTGGGGATCGAACGCCAATAAAGCACAGAGTGACACTTGAGACCCCACAAAGGCCTTCTACAAACAAGTATAAGACCTCAGAATTCAAACCACAATATTGTTTACATTTTTCCTCGTTTTCAAACAACATTATATGTTAGTTTAAGATCTTAAAAGCTACTCGGAGGAAAACAAGCCGGGCAAATACACGATGGAAACAAGAAAGTAAATACGCTTTATTTATATTGAAATTTATAGGAACGACAGAAGCTGTTTGTCAATAATTTACCAAGCTTCTCCAACTTTGTTAAAATAACAATACAATAAAGAATAAACGTTAAATAACGTTATTTTGAACAATGTTTTGACAATTTAAAATTATTTGATTTCGCGCGAGGTATTTGCTACGAGTATACTTGTACAGCTTGGTTTAGAAAGCTTGCAGTTTGGAATTTAGTATATCCTAAAAAAGAGCTAGGCGTTTCTGATTAAAAAAAAACTTGACAGACGACCTAACAGACTTTCTGAGGTATAGAACCCGAAAAAGGATTATAAATGCTTATGATTGCGCAAAGAGTTTATTTAATATAGAAGGCTAGAGAATAAAAACAGGCCCGAGCAGAACCAGTATTTATTTACAAGAATCGCATAATGAAATATTTTTAATATCATCCTTGTGTAACATTCGGGATTCCTAAAGAATTCTTTCTAAACAATCTAACCACGAAATCCCGTCAACGAATTTGAATTTCCCTCAAAGCGCTACGTATTATATTTCAAAATCGTGGGACTTACCTTCCAAAGCTATTTATAAACACATATGCTGTGTATTATATTTTATTATAATATTGCCACCTTTTCCTAGTATGACTTTTTACAAAAACTGATATATAAAACGCCAAGTGCAAGTCAAATGGTCCCGTACCAGCGGTGTATCAGAGCCCTAAATATTGTTTCATTTTGTTTTAGTATTTGTTGTAATAGCGGCAACAGAAATGCATATTTTTTTATATTTCTAGTTTCTAGCTATCGAGGGTTGTCAGATACAGCCTGGTGGCAGATGGACGGACGGACAGCAAAGTTTAGTAATAGGGTCCAGTTTCTAGGCTTGAGTATGGAACCCTAAAAAGGGCAGATATAAAAAGTACCTCTTACACCGTAAAACCTTACCATTTTTTCATGTAATTAAAAAAAAAAAAAGGATTAATATCAGAGATCGGATTTCCATTAAAGGATTCAGAATAAACAAATGCATTAAATTCCGATTTGGATTTTGCAAAACTTTTGGATTTTCAACGAATAGTTATTGAATCATCTTCATAACATTTTGAGAAAACAACAAAGGAATCTCCAAGTTATTTATCGGGTTTCAACCAAATTATTTTAAAGCCATTAACAGTTAACCAAATACAAAACTTTGCCGAAACATTTCAAACAATTAGTAATTTATGATCTACATTTTTATTATTGTAATTAATTATTTTTTAAAGATTTAATTTAAGATAATATTTACTAGATAACTAAAGAATTTATTCGACTGAAAAGTAAGATAGACGCATTTGACTTGAGAGAGTTCTTTTTCTTATCTTAAGGATGACAGACTCTTTTAAAAGATAATCCGTTGAGCTAAAGTGCTTCATGTTATCAAAGAAACTTGCCTTACCTATAGGCCACGTAAGGTACTGATAATACCTACTTTATTCTAAAAGTACCTTTAATATAAAAAGAGTCTGAAATGTTTCTGTGTAGTTTTTTTTCGCCTTAGGCGTTTATACTCCAGAATAGTGGGAAGCTCCTTGTGAACCGCAGGGTTATTTGGTATTCAGTCTGTGACTTTTATGGTTATTTTGTATGATAGTTTTAAGTAACATTTCAATAATAGGTCATATGTATTTACCATGTAATAATATCTTAAAAGGTTTTATTTATCACTAATTATAAACAATATGTACAGAATACCTTAAAATATTTACAATACTATAAAAACTAAGCCTACATATTAAATAGGAAAAATTATATACTAAATAAAACTAAGCACTAAAATAAGGCGTCAAAAAATTCACCCACGTCGCTGTCGACTGGGAGTGTGCCCAAAAGGCTGGCAGCATTGCCACGTTGTATTTACCATAGTTTTAACGATACAAAAAAGGTGAATCTTTCGTTCTTACTAGCCCCGTATTTTTCAAATAATACCACTTTTATAGTTTATTTTTAACAAATTTTATATTGCACTACACAGCCATTAAAACACACCTAACTACGTTGAAACTGTTATTAATTGGCTTGTTTAATAGAGTAAAAGCTCTAACTATGCGTTGCTCACTAAATCCATTATCCAATGGTTATTCATATACATATCAGTTTCCATGTAAAAGCTCCCTAACATTGAATAAAAAATTAAAAGCTTCATCGTTAAATAAAATTGAAATTCATGCTTGTCACGGATCTAATAAATTACGGCCAATAAATTAATTAATTGCTAATCTTCTCATAATCTTTAAGGCATTTTTCTTTCCATTCATAAAATAACCGAATATTTTTTGGGCTACATCCTTGTTACACTTCGTGTTGTTAAAAAGAAAAGGTTCTTTTCTGTGGCGTTTACTTCAGCTCGACATTGCGATTGTGTTTTCTAAATAATTATAGGATTGTATAAAATATTTCGATTTAGATAAAATTTTAGGTCAACTTAATCCGAATTCGATACTTTTAGGTGAAATAAAATGGCTAAATCAAACATACGGCATTTAAAAAATATAATTGATATGTTTGCTATTCTAAAGATCCTGGCATATTTCGATGAAACCACTTGACATGTATTAAACCAATTAATCCTTAAAATAAACAAATCTCTCTTATATAAGAAGGAAAAATAAAACGATATACCTTAACATCGAAAATTATTAATTTCCTTCAATTTTCTAATTTGTATGACATTATGGCGATCGGTAATACGGTAATACGAATTATCATTTTGACAGAACTAAATTGCATAATTCTCGCCCAACGCTTTGGTATCGCAAATTGAGTAACAGCGCGGCGGATTCATTTGTTTCCATTGTTCTAACTTAGGAATATACAGAGCGGAAATATATAATTTCAAACTCGAATATTTAACTACAGGTTACGTATATTTTGACCACTTTATCACGACATCGACCTAAAAGAAAGTCGGACGACTTCAATATCTTTGTTTGAATACATACGGTTTTTTTCTTTTCATCCAAATAGGGATGATGTCTGATGATTAATTTTTACTTTTAATCCAATATTTTAGATGTTAAAAAATATTAGACACGTGTATATTAAGATACAGCGAGTGCATTTCTTGCTTGACGTCATGTCCAAGCACAAATTGTAGCTAGCGTACGTCACAAGGCCCCAGTCCTGAGCTTTAAAGCCTTTTATCTTCACATTTTTTTATTGATTTTGATAAAAGAAAAAGTACTGATCTATTATATTTTGAATATCTAAATGGCTGACTAAATAAATTTTGAATTTCCATACCTAAGTAGTCATCCACGCTATTGCAGATTCATTTGTCCATTGTTCTAACGGTCTAATCTACCCTATTGCAGATTCGTTCATCGACGAACTCCGTGGTCGAGTGGCGTAAGCACCGGATTACAAGGTGTCGCCAGCTCTGAGGTCCCGGGTTCGATCCCCGGTCTGGGTGTTTGTGGTATCTTCGTTGTTTCTGAATTCCATAACACAAGTGCTTTAGCTACTTACTTTAGGTTCAGAGCAATGTATGTGATGTGGTCCGCATTTATTTATTTTGCTTGTATTTAACTTTGCTTTTCTTTGCCAACAGTGCCGTACGACGAAGTGGACACCGACTCAGCTCTGGTGCAGATGTTTGCCCACGTGAACGCTCCGACCTGCAAGTACATCGTGGCTATCGGAGCTCTAGCCGGCCTGACTGTCTCCATGTTTGGATCCATGTTCCCCATGCCAAGGGTCGTGTACGCCATGGCTTTAGATGGACTCATCTTCAGGTAAGGCTGTTGAAGCTCTTTATATCAAACTAAAACGTTGTGAACTGGAAAATAGAAACAATTGGTCGCGCAATTTGAAAAAACAGAACAATGGTAGGTATTTTATACCGAAGATCTGATTCGATGATCTTAACATTTATTTACATGTAGGTATGGAGTAATTAGAATCCTTTACACTTAGAGTATACATATGAAACTATAGAGTGAGCCTATCAGAGTTCAAACAAGTGTTTGAATATGGAGCTTGCCGTTTTAAAAAATCTATCTAAATCACTTATATTATCCTAACAAGGTCAAAACCAGCGATATTTTCTTATAAAAGTTTTTTTCTTATAAAAGTTTATTAACTTTGATGAAAAACGAAATGTACTAGGTTCAGACTAAAAACTGCTCTCGCTTGGCACAAGGGGAACCTAGCGATAGTAGCAGTCATGCAACGTACGTCGATGCCTTTACATTATCAAAAATGACATTATTTTCTGTCATATTTTTCTATCAATTCAATAAGGCTACATTTTGGAAAGGCAGCAATGTTTTGATTTTTTGAATTATCCGTCTGTTGTATGTTTATCAGATTAAAGGGGCACGAGGGTATCGGCTGCGTCCCCGCGATTGATTGATTAGTCGTGTCAATATTAATTACGCTTTGATCTTTGTTTCGCTATTTACTTTCGCAATTTTTGATAATTAAACTACAGGGTGTTTTTGGCACCAACTCTTTTATTGTTGGTGGTCATTTCAATATAAATATTTTAAAGACTTTTAAATATTATCCTAGTACTTTTATATAAACAATATAAAGCAACAACAAAGAAAAAAAAAATGTCATAAATGGCAACATGCAAAAAACTGCCTAATATTATCGAAGTTAACATTTAGAAATTGTGTGTCCACAAAGTGGTTTCAGATATCAGAGATATAATTATCGGTATCATAGCTTTGATGGTAGGTTTCGCCGCTTCGACTGCTAGCCTGATTGCGGCTGTCTCGAGCCGCGCCAGTTACAATAGCTAGATATCACGTCTAACTAGCTACCTCTGTCAGACGCCTTGCTCGACTTGGTAGTAAACCGATCGTGTTATTAACTACGAAATAGGTGTTGCTTCTCCTTGCAAACATATTTGGAAAGACATGTTTGTTTTCCTTATGCTCGCATTGCATTCTTGTTATTTTCAAAAGACACAATTTATTAAATGACACAAAAAATGCAAAACGCTCGCACAATAAATCAAAGAATCTAAATCTCGAAGGATATTTAAAAGACAAAGAAGTTTGATTTAAAATATTCGGACTTGCATCTAATTTTTAGTTCGTAATTCAATCACTAGTTAATATAAACTATATATTCCGTATCCACAAAAAAGTCCGGTATCTAGGTGCGACTAGATTGGAGCCAGCCTCAACTGCAATTACAAGGCGGAAAAGATATCTTATCCTTGTTAACTCCAACGGTTTCTTTACGATTCTACTTACAACACATCTAGACGGTACAATACCTACAAAACTATCAAATAAAACTCACAATGTAGATACTTTCTCGTTCACCAACCAAACTAGACCAAAGGGAAGGTGAACTAACCTGAATAACCTTAATAGTTCGCCTCAGTGTTGCTCTTTGACGTCGCTCGAACTGGAGTTCAACTGTAGGTTACACCGGTTAATTACTAACCACTGCAGATATATATCTGTAATTCTAAGAGGTACTAGTGATTGTCTATTTAAACACGGTTGAGTTTCAAGCGGGTAAAAATAACGCTGGCAATTCATTACTTTTTAATTTAAACATCCTTAAACAAATGAATGTTTAAATTCTTAAATTGAATGTCCTCTTTTAAATTACGTCAATCATCGTGAGCGGCTGGCTGGAAAATACAGTTTTCTTTTTTTTAATCTGCGGTTTTCTCTTTAAGAGGCAGGAACTTTTTTCCCGTTGTGCAGCCTAAGTATCTAGGCCAATCTGTTTTGTATGCATCGAACTTGTGCTGCCGTCTTTAGCTAAGTCTCAAGACTCTAGGGAAAAACATTGTTTGTGATGTTGGACATTTTAACTCCCAATTAGTGCCTAGCCTACAGTTTCTTGTGAAAAATATTAATTATGTACTCTCGTTACTGTTACAAGCCGGGATAAATAAACGTCACTTGGATCTCGACTTAAATCTTTAGAAAACTAGGAGAATTACCTGACAGATTTCAAGATATTTTGTCGGCTGTTTGCACTGCCTTAAAACTAATCTGGGGATTTGTCACGTAGATCTTCTTATAGCTGTCACTATAAGTTGGTAAAAATCAAGTATTGTTAAAAAAAAAACAGTTATAAATGTGGCCCAGGAAGAGGTAGTCGGATGACTTAGACGTACACCGCGAGGTCTGGTTCGTAGTGGCCCGGAATAAGGTTTTATGTAAGGACGTAGGAGGGGATGGGCTTAGCCCAGCAGTGGGACAGCACAGGCTAGACAACAAAAAATATAATAAAAAATAAACTTCCCTTTTTAATAATAAATTACTATTCAATGTGTATTTAATCTCGTTTAAACAGTGTCTCTTTGACTACGTAATTCTCATTGAACTGCTCCCCAAATTCCAAACGGCTTTCATGAACACACCATTCACTATTCGTGGTTTTATTTAAATCTGTTCATTCAGTTTCGTGTTTGTCGACCTGCGTCAGAAACTGTTTGGTGCGTCCGTTAATGAAGTTTTAAATTACCTCCCGTACGTTTATTGGTACTGATTTATTTTATCGTACCTTTATGGTGGGTGCACACGATACGAACCTTCATCAATTTGTATAGAATTTGCAGCAATAAAGCTGTGTAGACAAGTATCGGTATCAGAGAAGTTGAAAGACTGCTATGTTTGCGTATTCGTCGGAGTCAAATGAATAATTACTAATGGAAATCTGAGTCTGAGCTAAATAAATGTCAGTGCAAACATTCGTATAAGTGTTTACTCAGACAGTCTGTACAGATATCTATACGACAAAAGGTATGTAATATGGTGGGTAGGTACCATATAATGTTAGGGTACGTATACGTGCTCTTTATATATTACACGTTTTTATTCGACAAAGCCTTATGTCGTTTTTTGACGAAGTTGGCACACGAGGCAGTATTAAGTATCCAGTCAATAAGAACTGAATTTCGTGGTGGCCTAGCGGTTCAATGAACGGATTTGTAATAGAATGCTCGAGGTTGCAGGTTCGAACCCCGACAAGTACCAATATAACTTTTCAAAGTTATATGTACTTTCTTAATTATTCTAAGACACTTCTGACTAGCGGTGAAGGAAAATATCGTGAGGAAACCTGGATTCCAAAACTGGGATCTGAAATCGCCAATCAGAGAGCAAGCGTGGTGATCAATGCTCGTGCCTCCTCTATATGGGGAAGAGGCCTGTGCCCAGCAGTGGGACGTTTATAGGCTGGAATTATTAAGAATTGAAATGTAAATCTGCTGTACTCACCCTTACTTTAAAATACTGCTCAACTGCCCTTTGCGATGGATAAACCGTAACGAGTAGATAATATTTGTGGTTTCATATGTCGGTATATATCTGTATGGAGCGGTAATGGTTCAAATCAGGCGGTTCGGGCGGTTTGATAGTTTGTATGTACGCGCGGTACACTGTTTCGACTTTACGGTTTGCGGTTTGTTCAAATTCCCGACTCTCGACTGCAATTGATTGGTTTTGATAGTACATTTTCGAAAGCAAAAGTACCTAGTTATTCTTAAATAACAGTAGTTTAATTACCTTCAAGGCTTTATTATAAAAATAAGCAAGTTACGAAATTGGACAATGATTTCGTCAAAAATCTTTTTAAGCCATTTTGAAATAGAATAAGTATCGTATAGTTATTTCATAGATTATAATATACTTCAATAGTGGGAGTGAATCTAGTTAGGAGTTTTTATATAGAGTATTATATCTGCTAATTTTGTTGATATTTTTAGAGCGGCTATCGTGAAGAAAAGAACATAGTTATTTTCTAAACTAGGTACTTGCGTCAGCCTATTTTTATTACAAATACAAGATAGACGGCACACCTTATGATTTCATAAAATACAATCTCATCGTACCTAATTTTGACATTCGATACCAATCTTTTCTACGTAGAAAATATTACTTAAAAAAAAAAGTTGTGAGACTTTAAGTCTATTTAAGTAGGTACTTTTTGGTGTTAGGAACTTAGGTCTATCCTATCTAGCCTGACCGACGTTTTGTAAAGTTCTACCTCTTACCCACCTCTAGTCGACAGCCAATATCCCTTGAGACAAGATTTGATAAGACTCTCAACGAACGTACAGTCCTGCGGAGTATGAGAGGAAATTCAACGTCTCAAACACTGGTATAATACTAAGTACAAGAATATTTTATTTGTTTTGTAGATAGTCGGTCAAATATTTTCTATCTTTGAAACCAGCTCAGCTCCTTAGACTTAATTTAGCATTTATTAATTTAAGTAAAATAAAAACAAATGCACTATGAAGACGATTGAAAAATTAAGATTTACACATATATATTTTCATATCTGAAAACCAAACCAAAATCACATTATTCAGTTTTTAATAAAAAGTCCAAAACATCACTTGTAGTCTAGTTTATTTTAGTAAAATTCCAGCCGCTGGAAAATATGTATAAAAAGTTACGAGTGATTTTCGAAACGAAAAGTAAGAAATAATATTTTTTAAAAACGTTAATTAAACGTTTGTGAGGTCGACTGTACAAGGCAAAGTTCTCAATTTAATCTTTAAACGCTTTGATTTATTAACGCAATAATTACTTGCTGAACCTTGAACTTAAGCTATTTATTAGGTTTCATTACAAAAAACGGCGAAGTCCGAGTCGCACTCACTCACGAAGTGTTCTGTACCATATCGTTAAAAACGGCAAAAAATATGTGGTAGGAGAGCTCTCTTAAATAATAATTTTATTTGTTGTTATAGCAGTAACACAAATTCATCATCTAGCAAAATTTTAACAGTCTATTTGTCACAGTTATTAAGATATAGCCTGGTGACAAGCGGACAGCCGAGTCTTAGTAATAGAGCCCCGTTTTACCCTTTATTTTAAGGAACCCTTAAAAGTACTCTCCGTGCACAACATATTGAAAACAACACAATAAAAAATATGTTGCATTTTTTTTTTACTTTTTCTGATCTGATTTCTGAGAACACTATAAAATTGGAAGCACTGTTTCCTTACCGTTTAATTGTTTCTAGAGTATTTTTCTCAATAAACATTAATGATTCCAGTGTTTCAATATTCCCTTAGTTAACTAAGGAAGTCTCTGCTTCCTATGCCACAGTTAATTGAAATAGGTCGCCGTTGATTGCCATAGCCCAGTTAACATGGCCTGTTGGTTCATAACAATTGTGTTTGTTATTTCCGATGTCCAATGATGTTATACTGCAGAACAAACCTTAGTAGTTGTGTACGGGAACGCATAGTTATTTGTTGGAAAATATTTTTTTAACTGAATGGTGGATTCGAACCGTTTCCTTTATTAAATGTGGTGTTAACCTGTAAGTGATTGTTACACCTGCCTTTATGTAGTAAATAAGCAATGTTTTATTAGTTTAAGTGTAAACAATGGTTGGTTAACCTGAATAAATAAAAAAAAATCGAAAAGGTACCCAATGGAAAACGGAAAAATGATGATCGTGAAACAAATTTTTTTTACTTTGTCTCAAAACTCGTTTTTTCTGTACTTCTTTTATTTTTATTTATAACTTCATAGAAATAACGAGGATAATAATAAGAATGATTAAAAAAAACTTTCATGCGGATAAGTGTGCTATCACAAATAAAACAATCGTCGAACAGTAGAGGCACAACATTAAAAAAATAGATCTTTTTACTAGGTGTATTATTAGCCTTTTTTATGGGAACCGGGCAAAAAGCTATACAAAAAATGTATATTCTCAAAATATCAATTCTTTTATTCATACACCTCGATGGAAATAATTCAGTACAAAATGACTAACAGGCGAAAAATTGTGAAGATTCAGGGAAAGGAAAATGAGCAGCACTTAATTCAGTAATGTATTATTAATCCCTCTTCAAATACCGGAGACCGGATACGAAACTAACGCTTTGAGCCAAACTTGTCCTTAAAAAGGATCAGACATTTTTAATTATCATTTTAATTTTCCAACAGATTTATGTTGTTAAAATATTTTACAAGACAAACTTGTATTTTAAGTTCTAACGAGTTGGAATAAAAAAGAAATACTTAAGGAAATCTTAAAATCTAAAAAATCTCGGGTTTATTTACACCATTTGTAACTCGAGAGCGTTTGAACCGATTTTCGTGATCGTTGATTTGTTGAATTTGTCCCTTCCTCAAATAACAAAACAAAATATAAAAATAATGAAAAATGAGGATTTCTCATGATAACAGAGACTACAATTTACACAGATGCAGCTGCGTAATTTAAAACTGTTAGTTAAAATAATTTCATTTCATTTTACATAGCTTACTTTTTCCACGTTTAAGCCTTGGGGTTTATTCTAACTCGTACAATTCTATAAAATGGTAAGAGCTCTGTTTGTGGAGGGCTTCTACAAAACTTGTTTGGCGTCCTTAAATCCATGGGCTTGAAGGAAACGCACGTCCCTTTGCAAAGAGGTGACGTAGTTTACGTTACTCTTCATTGCACGAGATATCAGAAACTAGATACCGCGTTTAAACGGTTTACAAGTATTTGAAACAATATTTAAATATATTTCATACACATTCTATTCCATTATTGTAACACATTGATTTTAGGTCGATTTAAGGTTGATAACACAAGGTACCTAATAAAACAGCCTCCGTTTTTTACTTACAAAAACTAGTAATTGATCGAAAGTTTTGACACGGCACTGAATTATTGATTTAACCTATTAAATTTTAACAACTTTGATAGCAATACATATTAGCTAACCAAAACATTAAACAAAAATTACTGTCTTGGATATTCAGCTTTATTAAACGAGAGCCGCCTTAGGCTTTACTGACTGTACCCACAACTAAAAGTCCTATGTTTTGTTCAGGAAACTGGCGACCATCTCGGAGAACACCGGCACTCCAGCGTTCGCGACGATCTGCGGAGGAGTGGCAGCAGCACTGGTGGCGCTCGTCATCCAACTGGAAGTCCTTGTGGAAATGATGAGCATCGGTAAGTACTTACTTCATCTGAATAGCTGCAGTTTCGGAGCGGATGTCTGATGAATATTAGTATGTAATAATCCAGCCTATAAACGTCCTACTGCTGGGCGCAGGCCTCTTCCCATATAGAGGAGGCACAAGCATTAAACACCACGCTTGCTCTCTGCGGATTGGCGATTACAGATTGAATTTTTGGAACCCAGGTTTCCTCAGGATGCTATCCTTCACCTTTTGTCAAAAGTGTCTTAGCATAATTAAAAAAGTACATAAAATTTTGAAAAGCTATATTGTTACTTGCCTGGGTAATAAAACCTTTAAACCTGCAACCTCGTGCATACAAATCCGTTCATCGAACTGCTAGGCCACCACGACATTATATATTAGTAAGTGATACTACCTTATCTGTGTAGCCGCCAGTTCCAAAAACATATCCACGGATAGCTTTTTTGATGAGAGACCTGAATCTGCCGTACATGCTTAGTCTATGGCTAAGCATCGCTAAGTTCTTAGTTCATGTGTCTAGCTGCTTATTCCAGCTAATCCACGGATTGCTTTTTTGGTGAGAGATTGGAATTTTGCGGATATGAAGCTTAAGTCAATATTCCATCTCTAAGTAAAAACTTAGGTACTACGTTTTTTAAGTCTTATGTCAATAATCTATCGCTAGTGGAAAAAGCTATCTATGGATTTGCTATTGAAATTGCGACTGGTTTTTAGGTCATCAAGCTTAGATTGCGTTTTTCAGATGCTCATGCCACTAATACTAAAGTATTAAAGCGTTCTTCACGTTTTCCATGTAAGATTTCTTGAAGTCAGTTTTCAGGGAGAGTTCATGGCGAATGCATGTCTTTTCTAGTACCTACAAAACTAACAGAATATTTCTTATTCGCTACATATTGTATTAGAATTAGATCATAGATTAGATATTGTATTAGAAATCGTTTACAATTAAGGAAGTTTACGCCTGAAAATACAGTAGAACACAAAATAGTTAGCAGGGACAGTACAATTTCGGAAAAATAACCCCTCACGTGTGTCTCAATTATTGTTAAGAACCGCTCCAATAAAGTTAAAATAATAAACATTTTACGATTATATGAAAAATCCTTAATAAAGGGGTTTGTGGCTAAGTGTAAGCCGTACGGTTTGGCCGATAATACTCGTTAAGCCGCGCTTGCCGCGGTTGGTCTGTAGATGGGTAACCATTTATAACATACCGATTCCTCTCCGTGTTTCGGCAAGCACGTTGAACGGTAGGTCCCGGCTGTCATACAAAGATCTTTGGCAGTCGTTAAGTCTTTCTGACAACCAGTCTCACTATGGGATACTGTGTTACCCAGTAAAATGGGTTGTGGAGGTCAGATAGGCAGTCGCTTCATGTAAAATACGGCATTCAGCTGAATCCGGTAAGACCAGCAGCTGACCCCAACATAGTTGGGAAAAGGCTCGGGAATGATGATGTTAAGAACCGCTCCAACAAAGTTAAAATAATGAATATTTTACGATTATATGAAAAATCCTTTATAAAGAGCACTTCTTCTCATTTATTTGAACCATCGCCCTGCGGCAACGTTTTAAAAGCCCCGAATAACTAAAAGCGAATTTGTAACAGAAGCCTTTGAATCCTTTATGTTTGTCTGACGAATTAATTTCTTTTTTTGTTTAACTAATATAAAATATTACAGACTAACAGAAATTAAGTATGATTAATTAATTCATACATTTTAAATTACCTAATAATAATGTTTTAGACAAAATATCATGAAGTTGGTTCTCTAGAACATTCTAAATATAAAAACTGTTAGTACGTTTATCAAAAGCGCAATAAAAGCTGAATACCTGCTTTTGAAGTTGGTTTAAAAATGCATAAGGAAGAGTAAACCTGTTGAAGGTATTCGAGGCAGTAAATGACTAGCTAGTAGCTAATTACCCCTGTAGTTCAGAGTGAGCAGCTTAACATACTGACATGCGCACAGTAATCTTAACAAGGAAGAGTGGAGACAGGACGAATGTTATGTGCAACCAGAGACTTAACGTACACAAAACTGCTACTATCGCTAGTGGCCCCTTGTGCCAAGCGAGAGCACTTTTAGTTTGTATCTAGTAAATTCGGTTACTGATTTAAGTTAATTTTCGTTATATGTTTTAATTATTAATTAAGTGATTAGCATTTGCTATAATATTGCTATATATTTGTGAGGGTAAGAGTCGTACTATCTTTTCTCTGAAGTAGTACAGCATAAAAAGGGAAAAGTTGTCTACATCACATTTTTATCAGGCAGACTCTCAACTGGAAACTAGGGCTTCAGAAAAGATAAAATCCAACTATTAATTAAACTAACTGAACCGACATTCATAAGTTTCATTCGCGATAATGTCATATAAATTGTTAACGATAGTAACTGTACGGAAAGTTTAAAAGCCTGTCAACAGACTTAAGTGGCGATTGCATCTAAGTAGGCTTTGAGGCTAACTCGACACTGAGACCTATTGATGTCACATAGACCCGGTTCAATATCCACACGACTTTAAAAGGCTGTTGCAAGTCACTTGACACTGTTCGTAACTGAAGGCTTTACTTTGGAATTTAATTCCAACCGATTGATATTTGCAATTGGGATCTTTTTTTTCTGCAACTTAGAATTATCGCCAAACTGTTTAAATATTTTGCATTAAAAATATTGAAATCAAATGAAAAGCAATAACTGGAACCAAAATGTTGACAACTTAATATTATTTTTTTATAGAAATGGAAAAAGGACCTTTGCCCTGCCACTGCAGGGCAAAGGTCCTTTTTCCAGCCATTATCGTTCCACTGAACGATAATGGCTAAAAATAATAAGAATAGGGTTTAAATTAAATCAAAAGTTAGCATGCTATCTATCAAAATGAAATATCAACAATAGCAATATTAGTTATTTTGAATGAAATCGGAAACGAAAATCACTAAAGGCCTGGTAATTTCCAGCTTAGCAAGCACCCCCTACTTATTTGCGAAGTCCTCATTGCACAAAGGCATTAGGCTACGAAAACCTCTCGTTAGGTGCGGCGTTAATAAAGCTACGGAAAAGTGGAGTACCGTAGCTCGTAGCTCTTTCGTAGCACTCGCCTACGCAAATGTAGCGAGTAATTAAAATTGTTGTTTGTAACAAAACGGTACAATACACAATTATGTTACTAAGATATCAGGTAACAAAATTAGTGTTGGTGATTAAAAAATAATCATGTAACTTTATAGTAGCTTAATGTTTGGTTCATATAATTATTATTTTTTCATAACTTATAGTGAATGTGTACTCGAATAGTTATCAAAAGTTTCCAATAAATTCCAAGCCTGACTGGAGCTCTTAAACATCTGGACACAGGGCGGTGCCTTTTTCAGTGGCATTTAAGTCAAATCTTCATCTACAGTACGCGTCAAATAACTGCCGCTCTGAAGCTAGGCTTTCCTAACAACGGCGCAGGTACTATCGCGTAAAAAGTGTTCACTGACGTGACTAACATCTTTAAATTGCTTTATTTTATAATGTGTAATTTTTAATTCTAACAATTAATATAAATTTATTCTAATATTTTAAATTTCTAACATTGCGCGCCTGCTACGCTAGAGGTCTTGGGTTCGATTCCCGAGTCGACCAAAGTGTTATTGGGTTTTTCTATGAAATTCTCAGTAGCAGGTCGGAGTTTGGATTTGTGCCCGGTTAGTGGCAATAGGCCCGCCCCCTATTACATGGGACCTAAATATATCGGCGAACTGTGGGTGTACATTGGTACATCTCTGCCTACCCCTTCGGGGATACAGGCGTGATGATATGTTAATTATGTTATGAAACGTTAAATTATGTGTGTTAAAAATCTCTAATAATCTAAAATATATCCTAACAGATACCTAACTATAATTAGGACTAAAAAATTAATAGAAGAAACAATATTCAGTGTGTAGCAAAACACCACAAGATCTTTAGTGAAGTAATAAAAAAAAAAATATTTATCAAGTGATTTAGGTGTGATTTATTCAAATTACAAAAATGACTAAAAAATTTGTTGACTTTTAAACTGTTTCCAAAAACTGCTATAGACTGGCTTATATTTTTTTATTAGAATATTGAACCTTCTGGACTATAAAGTCGCTTTAAACAACAACGGTTCTATTTTTGTGAAACCTTTGTCAGTCGCCATTTTATTTAGTATCGGCAGTGCATGTGCAAACATTTACCTTGCATGCACCGACGGGGATCGGATAAAATTGTTGTAGGTCTCGCAAATATTTGCACAGCGGGGACCCGCAAGCGGGCAGCCTCGGATGTGGCCTTCTCTACTCTATATACCGTACTGAGTATATACCTATAAATAACTAGACCTAAAAAAAAAACATAATCCAGCCTATAAACGTCCCACTGCTGGGCACAGGCCTCTTCCCATATAGAGAAGGCATGAGCATTGATCACCACGCTTGCTCTCTGCGGATTGGCGATTTCAGATCCCAAATTTTGGAATCCAGGTTTCCTCGCGATGTTTTCCTTCACCGTTTGTCAGTAGTGAATTGAACCGCTAGGCCACCACGACAGAAAAATTACCATTTACCAAATGACTTCATAAAAATTTACCCCTGCAGTGTAGTTACATAATTTGTTACGACCATAGACTTTAGATATTACTATATACCGCTAGTATCGGTAGTTTCCCTTCGTGCCAAGCGAGAGCACCTTTTCGACTGTATCTAGTACATTAGTTTACTGATTTAAGTTATTTTTCACGCAGCGACAGACTTATATGCGAAAATATCGATGGTTTCGACATTGTTAGGATAATATTAAGGTCTTGCATAGTTTTGTTAAAACGGCACGCTCCGTCTTGATACAGTATTTACCGAAAAACAAGTTCATACTTTGATAGGCTCACTCTTATTTTCTTATTTATACTCTAAGGTTAAAAATTTTTGGTGTCAAATTATTGTTCAATTATTAAATTAGTTAATTTTCAGCTGAAATTTCGTAAAGCGACTCGATACTAAATGTACTCGTCACTCCTTTTGTATAGATATACCCTTTCAGTAACACCCTGCGTAGGGTAAGGTCGGGCTGTGTAACTATCCATCATAAGCGCACATAAACCCTTAGGGGTCACATTTACACTGGAGAACCCAACCTATGTTCTACTAAACATTAAACAAGTACAATAATAATACTTTTATGTTGAGTTAGACTATGAATATAAAAGCAAGTTACATTCTAGACATTTCACATATATGGTAATTTTTTTTTTGAAAATGACTCCTGTACTAGGAAAATCCTGTGTTATCGGGCCATCCATTCGTCTAATTGGGGTTACACAATACAATTACTGTTGAGGCTAAAGAAAAGGCTAAAGAGTGTAACTATGAAAGTAGTGAGTGGGTAAGCAAGTGTATGTAATTAAAAAATAATAAAATGATCGTTGTAAAGCATTTTGAATGTTTTACAACGATCATTATATATAATGAGTAATGGTATCACAGCAGTCATTTAACGTTAGATAACATTTGTTTTTAAACAAATTATAACAAAAGTTATAAATTGTTATTGATGTTATACAACTTCATTTAACAATATGTTTGGGAGCGTTTATAACATATAACATTTCTTAACATGTTGTAGAGTATTATTACAGCTGTTATCGTGTTACACAATGTTGTATAAAGTTATATAACTGCTGTGTGGGAGCATCATTATTAACAAACAAAAATAAATTTCTTCCGCAAACTATTTTTCTGGTACCAACCAACCTATTCTATTCTGATCATCTAATCATTAAATATCTTTCAATGTATTTATTCAATCAGAAAAAAACATTTAACTTGTCAGCCTATGGAACAGATGATAAATGATTTTGATGAATCCTAGTCTTACAGTTGATAACTTAATACATAACACGAGTAGACTCTGTGTAAGATATTTATAACTCACAGATTGTATCGGCCGTAGCGATACACCCTCTCGCCTGACTGAATCATTAACATTGAAACTATATTATTTCTATGATAATAATAAACTAAAGGTCTCACGGATCAATAAAATCAAATTTTACCTCCTCCGTGATCGAGTGGCGTACGTATTGGCGTACCGCTAAATCTGAGGTCCCGGGTTCGATCACCAGACGGGTCAATGTGGAAAAAAATCTCGACTCGTGTCCGTTCGTAGTACCTTTATTTTTTCTGATTATATAACAAGCGTTAAAGCTCCTTACTTTGGGTAAAGAGAAACATATTTAAAGTGTTCCTTTACTTACATATAAAATTAAAGTCAGGAACACACGAAGCTGGTAAAATATTTGTATTCGTGAAACACCCTGTTCTCCGCAATGTACATAAATTATTTTATTGAAACAAAATGGATTGGTACATGTAAATTGGTTTAGTAGTATCGAGCTTGTTGATATAACCTCCGCCGGTTTCACATCACGAAGATTATTTTTTGGTTAACAAGTTTCGTATTGTAAATGTATGGAAAATAAATTGTTTCATGTACGATTGTACAGATGCTATAGAGATGGGTGATCATGTAGAATGGTATTTATTTTATATTACATGTGGTAGAAATTAACCAGGTTTTTGAGGGAAACCCATTGATGATTCCCATTTCTTTAATTTTCTTTCCCATATAAAAAGACTACTAGCTTGATAAAATTTGCCAGTTTAATATTTTTTTTATCATTTACATGATGCAAAATGTGTGGGTACTTATCTATTTACTTTTTCAAAGTTATGTAATGGCAATGTGTTTTTCACTATATTAAGTGCTATGTACTTGGAAAGAGACTGGACTCCACGACACAGGGTATCCGAGTGTGGAGTCCAGAGAACTGTTAAAATAACACATCATAATCCATAAATAATGTAACTTGTTTATGTAAACAGACTGTACAAATTTATGTTATAAATAAAGATTTATTATTATTATTATTACATACTTACCTATTTGCTCTCTTAGAGAAAGCTGTCCATTTCTAAAGACAGAAGATGTATTTAAAATGTGACAACGCATTTCCTTTCTAAGTATGTGTTTGTAAATGTACAATATGTTTATGCGTCTCATAAAAATCTTTGCTCGACATCGCCATCAGTTATTACGAGTACATTATTTATAAAATTAAAATGTATGAGTGTATAATATCGCTGAAAATTCAGTCCGCTTCGTTTACGGCTCACATGAATGATTTATTCGTATCGCATTGCGACGTATTTTTATAGTGTAAACGCCGCTTGATTTTTGATGCTTCTATAAAGATATGAGAGATTGCTCAATGAAATAGCTGGGAATCTGCATGTCAAACGGAGTTTCGAAAATATGTATTTTGTTTTAACACGTTTGTTTCACGAAGAAATTGGTTTCTTATTTAACTTAATGATATGACGAAACTGGATTACCTACACCTTTTTTAGCTAACCGTCTTAATGTGGGATAAAGGCAAGTGTAGGTAAACGTTAGGATTGAAAATGTGTGGTCTTTCTATAGATGGCGTCTTCATAAAGGATGAGTTATAATAATTATAAATTTTTTGAGTTATTCGTTTTAGATTTTTCGAAGAATCTTTTTTCAATCGGTAGAAGAATACATCTTGTTTGAAATGAAATCCAAAATCGCCAACCCGCAATTGTAATCTTGGTGATTTCTCTTTCCTTCTCTATATTTAATCCTTTGCCCAGCAGTGGAACATAGCATTTACTTCGTGACGTGTTGGTTGCGGCCCCGGCTGCGGCTTACCTGTTTCATTTCCGGCCGGAACTAAGATTTGTATGACGCACACGGATCTCAAGTAAACGGATTTCTGTGCGAAGTTGCTTTAAAGTTGTTTGTATTAATAGTTATTTTAAAACAATTAATTAAGTCAATTTTGAAATGGTTTAAGGAGGGACCAATCAATACTGAAAATAATAATATTTTTTTTATGACATCTTAAGTGAAAATTATATATATATTAATCTAAACAATAAAGGATATTAAGCGTTTTGGGTTGAAATGCTCGGGTCATGGGGTCCCATCGCACGAAATCTTTTCAAAGATCTTTCCAAACTTTTGATAGAATCTACTCGTGATCAGAAGGCTGATTTGTTCCTTGCACAGAGAATCGGCATAGCCATTCAACGTGGCAATGCTGCCAGCCTTCTGGGCACGTTCCCCGTGAGTTCTTTGACGCCGTTTAGTTTTTATTTATGTAAGTTTTAATTTTATTATAGTTAGAGTTTGTTCTTATATTACATTTAATTGTGTATTAATAAATAAAGTTTATTCAAACTCATAAAGGATATTAGAAAATGCATAGAGCGCGCATTAATTCTTATAAATATCGGAGACCGGAGACCAGCTTTAAACTAAGCGATTTATCGTCGAAACGATTAAATGAAGTGTTGAATTGCAGTGCGAGCCACAGGCATGTCTAGTATGCGATAACAGCATTGGATTATTTCCTCCAACCTTTCACATTATAACGTCAATAAACTGGTTTTACGAAATGGATTTTCAGAGATAAAATGTAGTTAGCTGTTTTAAAGGTAGAGAATGTTACTTTAAAGAGTACATTTTTAAAGTAGTAATGTACTTCTACTGTGGAAAATAATAGTAATGATATAAAAATTAATGTGAACTATAGCAATTTTATACCACAGAATATGGATATTTAAAAGATTATAATGTAATTCAGTAGATATTTAATTTACTCAACCCGCTTCTCATATATAAATAAGGTATTTAAAGCATTTAGAAGGCAGACAGACAGACGGCAAAGCGCTTGCTAGTTTCCCGTCTGTTCCTTGCAATATGTTTATTAGAAAAAAATGTCAGAAGAACGATAAATAATAACTGACACACACATCATTCCCTTAAAATTACCAAATTATACACCACAAGATATGAACTTTATCAAAGCTATTCTAACATCTAAATAAACCAGAAGCAGTTGTTCTACACGAGTGGGTGTTACATAATACTTTTTACATGTTACCCTGAATAGAGAGGACACTTAACATAAATAAACACTGGTTTCCCTGAAACTTCTACACGAAAAAATGCGAGTCCCATCTCTGGCTCGAACGTAAATAGAACCGCAGCGTCGGGACTTTTACAGACTACATTATCTATAAATAACTGTATAGGTATCTATAAGTGTACCTATGGTTGTAGGTACAGTTGCCAGCAAAAATAATAATATGTATACACATAGCGAAATTGTAAATCTAATTTAGTGGGTATATACTTAAATACCTTTAGGGCTTGACGTTTTATTACGATTACGAAGCAGTGCTTAAGTTTAAAAGTAAAAATTTAACGCGTTTTTTTTTACGTATCTCGAAATAAATATATGTAAGTACATGATTAATCAACCCTTGGAAATAAAATATCAATTCATAACATGTAGAAACATCAATTAAAAATTGTTTGGTGTACCTATACATATTTTTGCTTGTAGTTGTACATACCAATATAATAATAATAACTGCTGCTGCTGCTATCCCACTGCTGGGCAAAGGCCTCTTCCCATATAGAGATGGCACGACCATTGATCGCATATCAATATGAAAGAGAAAATCTCTTTTGCTGTATATAATCTCACTTTTATTGACTTAGGGTAGAAGGAGATTTTATTACATAAATATTTAGATTAAAGAGAACAGTGTCAAGGATACAATATCATTTGCTAGAGCTAGATTCTCTCATGTGGTACCATTACTGTCTTGAAATGATGTCATGCAGCCTCGGTATTTAGCTTAACAAAAGCACCCTATACCACAATATTATAAACTATGACGTCATAGTGACTTAATCTTTTAGAAGTAGGAACTTGATTTAGACATACATACATTATGGTATCTATATATTATATATGGTATATATAAACCCTATGCTTTTGCGTATCGTATAATATAGTCGTAATTCTCTCTGAGCAGACTTAGGCTATGTGACGTATGTCACCCTGTCCGAATGTAGTTTTGGCCTCAATTATTTTATCAAAAGTAACCGCCAAAAAGTCCTGTCAGCTTTAATACTTAATAAAAAGTAAAAAACTCTACAAAGCAACAATAGAGAACACTCTACAACAATGTAAAAGACTAACAGGTAACCCGTAAGTACCTGAAAGTTTCTTTAGAATATTTTAGAGAAAGAAATAAATGAGAAAAAAACATGAAAACGTACTTAGCCAGCGCCTTACTTTAAGACGAATAATAAATTTTTAATATTACTCCTAAAAGTATCTTGATTCAGTATTATTTTCTTTAATGTAAAAAAGGTTGAAAGACACGAAGTCGGCCATTTTAGAGGTACGACGAGTACTTCTTCGACAATTGAATTTTTCTTCGTCTTATAAAGAGGGGCGTCTATCGTGAAAACGAAGGCTCTCAATATAACAAGGCTCCATTTACTGTCTTCACCTTTAAACGACGATACCACTTACATTATTAGGAAAAAAGTGAACAAAATATAACGGAACGGCAGGGTAACTGTTTGATAAAATTGAAAATTTGAGGACTTTAATTATCATTGTTCTTATCTAGTGTTTATTGTTATTCATCACTTAGTTATGTCAGCTGCTATTCAAATTATTACCTAGCTTTTGTTTGATACTTATAGCATAGATTGTATGCAGTGACAAAATTTTCAAAAAAAAAAAGTATGAAATTCCTGTCGCTTCTTGTATTACATTGCTACTATCTGTAACAGGTGAGAGTACCAGCCGATCCCTTATCGCATACTGTTTGAAAACAAACCAAAGTACTTATCGTCGGTATTCTTTGTACAGAATAATTCCGCTCATTCCCATCGCACGCAAATCGGTGCTCATTGTTGCCTTGACCTACTTAGGCTGGGAGGTCGAGAGACAACGCGTTTTAATCCGCAATAGGGGAAGGTTAGGTTCCTAAATTCCGCTCTTAGATCCAAATATCACGGTTTTCTGAAGACTGAATAATTTGATATTAATTTTGCTAAACGTCTTAAATTTTAAAACATAACATAAACGTATCATCCTGCCTGTATCCCCGAAGGGTTAGGCAGAGGTGTACCAATGTACACCCACAGTTCGCCGATATGTTTAGGTCCCATGTATTAGGTGGCGAGCATATTGCCACTAACCGGGCACAAATCCAAACTCCGACCTGCTACTGAGAATTTCATAGAAAAACCCAATAACACCTTGGTCGACTTGGGAATCGAGCCCAAGACCTCTAGCGTAGCAGGCGCACTTAGCACCATTAGGCCAATGAGGCAGTTAAATTTTATCTCAACTGTAATGCATTTTTAGGTTTTATATTTAAATACAAAGTTGGGGCACGGTGCGGCTAAACGGGGTAATTACACCACTTATAAACCGAGAAGGGGTTGACCGATTTTCATCCTTGATTTGTTCTATTCATTTAAGTCACAAATAATAGAATCAGTCATGAAAAACAGCGGGAACACGGGCCAATTACTTACAGAGGTACCGAAAATGCATTTGTCATAACTCCAAATTATTGTCAAACGAAAATTGCCCATAATCTGTTCAGCTTACCTTCAAACAGTTTTTAAAAGATATTTTATTGTCACCAGGCACCCTCCTGGCTTACACCCTGGTCTCCACCTGCGTGCTGGTGCTGCGCTACCAGCCGCACTCCACGAACCTGATCGAGCTGCTCCCGCAGAGCCTCCGCACCCCCCTGGACCCTGAAGGCACCGCGAGCGCCAACCGTGAGACCAGCTTCGGCGTAAGTACTACAAAATGGATTTTTTTCACCCCCATTAATAATAAAATTCTTACAAAAAAAAACCGACTTCAATGTAAGTCTTATACGGTTTTCTCAAGGATCCCACTGTCATAACTGGCCCAATTAAATGGGACCACAGAAGAAGCACCACCTTTAAATAAAAAAAGAATCCTGAAAATCAGTTCACTCAGTCGAAAGTTCTCACTTAACAAACATAAAAAATACAGTCGAATTGAGTACCCACTTCAAAAAAGAGGAGGCTCCTTTTTGAAGTGGGTAAAAAACTAATTTTTTGATTTTCTGATATTTGACCTTTATGTCACAAAAATTTTAATTCCATCACTCAAAACACAACAAAAAAGATACATCAGTCCAAAGTATTCTGCACCATATCGCCGTATTCTGATTTAGTTCTAAACACTGAGAAAATTTCCATTTTTCCCATACATTTCATATTTGCCCTTATTGTAATTAAATTATAAAGAACTCTTGGGCACCTAGCAACATCCACGAGCTACCAAGTCTCGTGTACAAACCCTATTAAAACTGTCTGCTCCGTAATACGCCGTATTAATATTTATCGAAACCTTTTCGCTCTCCCAAGGGAAAGAAGCGCTTACTGAAAATCTAAAACTTATAAAACACTATTGGGAAATCTTAAAGTAATTATTTAGTTTACGAAATTAATTCATAGAAATGCTTTGGAATGACTACAGTTTAAATTATATTTTACATACTTTAGTACTCCAACAAATGGAAATACAAAAGGAAGATTAGTACTTATTAGAATGAAACAAAATCCTTACGATAGTTTAAAATCGTTAAGAAAATTCACCGTATCTTTGTACCTTTTCCTTAATCGTACATAAAAAGAAATGGGTAGGTACGAGGACTAGCTCGACGCTCTAACCATTGAAAATAACTTAATAATGGTATAGTGCAGTCATTTATCTCTTCCGACACTTGGAATTGCTTTACATTCCCGGCAGAGCGCACCTGCACTTTTGCCCTATTTTCAAACAGAGATATTCAATATTGCAGAAGTAAGAACTTTATACCAAATATTTTTACGTATCTTTTTACTGAAAAATATATTTTTCTAATTATATGTTTCAATTATTATAAGTATCTGAACAATATTCCTGAAAACTGATAATCATTGAATAATTAAATAAGTTCGCCCATTAGAGACGTTAAATTAAAATCACAATCAAAGGGTAAATAGCCACCATGTCCGCGTTAGTTCCAATTAGTGCTTAAATTGTCATTGGGGTTGTTGATCCTAGACCCTAGACATGTGCGGTGATCGTCAACCGTCATTACCATAAAAAACTTGCTTGGGTACTGCATGACATGTAATGAGTGACCAAATCAATCGAATAGTCCTCGACGCACTCTTATCTATTTAAAGTCCTGTAATTATAACTTTTCAGACGTTACACTTAAATCACCCGTATTTATCATCAAGGGTAAATAACATCACCATGTCTACGTCAGTTCCAATTAGCGCTTAAATTGTCGCTGGGGTTGCTGACCCTTACTAGACAGGTTCAGTTATCGTCACTTGGTAACACCATCACACACATACAGCGACACGTAATGAGAGACCAAATCAATCGAATTATCCTCAACTCAAATCTATTTAAAGTCCTGTAATTATACATTTCATTTAATTTGTGCAGACATTGGGGAATGGTCTGACTTACGGGTGGGAAGCGACTAACAAAACCGCTGATATAAGTCTTAAAAAGTCATAAGATCCGGGTTTTAATGGCATGTTTCATTTTGCCCTCCCTTCCTTTATAGTAATAGGATGACCCGAACGACTCGAGCAAGAATTGATTTTTGCAATCGCTCACTCGCTCGGTGACAGAACTATCAAAACTACATACTCGCTCCTCGCTGCTCGCCGACTCGTTTTGTAGTTCATCGTTCTACTCGCTACTCGCTCTTCGCTCTAAGTCGGACCATTGCCTTAAACCGGTTTATCGTTTCAGGCTCACAGCTCAACCCACATGATGCCGCCGAGCCAGCGCGTGATGGTCCGTCGTGTCACCAGAAGGTATTTAACCCGCTCACTGCGAATGTTTTGCGATTGTGCGCCAAAGCCCAGCGAAAGGCCGGCCGAAACTGTCCCTTGTTTTATATGTTATGTGTGGCATCGGGTAAGGTTTTAGTTGGGTTACAGCTCGCCCGACTCGGATGACAGTCTGCCAGGAGATGAGAGCGAGGAGTACCGCGATGACACCTTCCTCGTCAATTCTAACCCGGAGAACAAGTTTTACGGTAAGTCGGAAAGTTAACTTTGTCTATACACTGCTCTGAAAATCATCAATTTGTTTTAGTGATTAAGAATTTATCGCCACGCGATTTTGATTATATTGTATTAGTGTAAATATCGATTATTATCTAGCGTTTTTAGGTAAGACCTTATGTCGTAATAATAATGAAGAAGAAATTAAACTTTATATTCTAAGTTATCAAACTTAGAATATAAAGTTTAATTTCTTAACAAATCGTATGGTTTGTTCGCTTTTCCTTCGGTTAGCTTACTCTTCTCACGACGACGGCTTGTTAGAACTAAATTCAAAACATTTTAATTTTCGCTTAATAATCGAATAAAAGATCAAGTAATTTAATATTATGCGTATTATTGAAATGTCTTCATTATTTACACTTTGTTCAGTACTTTAAAAAAGTGGGTTAAGATTCGTTCATAAAATTCTGGTGTAGAAATATTTTTATAAAATAATTTCACATTTTGGATATTTCCCTTCAGTGTATTTTTACAGGTAAACTGAGAAGTTGCTGATTGCGACATATCAATTTTCACCTTGTTTCATTCACAACTTATAAAAAAAGGCTATCTTTATAAATAAGTTAGTTATTACAATGCACTTCATTAACAGTTAGTATGAAAGTCGCAGTTACCAAACATTACAAGAAAAATAGAACATGGTGCCAAAAAACACAACACATAATTTGAGAGCACAATCTATATATCTCTATTTTATATATAAAAAATGAATTGCTGTTCGTTAATCTCACTAAAACTCGAAAACGGCTAGACCGATTTGGGTAATTTCGGTATTCAATTATTTGTAAAGGTCCACGGAAGGTTTAAAAGGTGAAAAACAATGATGAATAAATAATAAAATATACGGAATTTAAAATCATGTATGTTATCAGATTATTTTACATTATTATTGATTGAGGCAGTACGAAGAGAATACGGGTCAGCTAGTAAAGGGTGGGCGTTTTGGGGTCGGTTCATATCTGGCGGTGGTGGCGTGTTGTCGGTCGCGTGGCGCTGGGGCGGGCGGGCGCATGGCGGAGCATTCGGCCTTTCACACGGACCTGACGACGCTTTGGTGCGTCAGGTGTGAGAGGTTGGATGTTTTGTTGTGTGCTTGCTCGTTCTGGCGTTGCGCGGCCGATGTTGCGCGCTACCTTTTCCGCCGGATATGAACCGACCCCTAGGGTGCTGTCTTTTGTAAAAAAAAATGACGTTTAATAAGTGCTACTTTGTAGCCTAATTTAAATAAAAGATTTTTGATTTTGATTTTGATTTTGAAAGACTATAAATTAACACCATGAAAATGTGTCCCCAGTTGGTGGCGGATCCTCAGGCAGCAACAGCACCTTCAGCCGTTTCCTAATGGCGCTGTCCCGGCAACTGCAGGCCATGAGCTACCTCTGCCCCGGACTCTGCCCCTGGGTGGACTGCGGGCCGGCTACTGAGTACAGCGGTAAGATTCCTTAAAATAAGTAATTTTAGTTTATTAAAGGATTCCAGAATACAGGGAAAATACTTATAAATCGCTGCTATCATTAGAAACATGTAAAAAACCGAATTCAACCTCCGAAAGATGCGAACACCTCTATGTCTCTTAAAACATTTTTTGAAATCCATCTTTGATGTCATAGATATCGCGTAACAAACATATAAGAACCCAAAAAAAGGCATACAGACGAATTGAAAACATACTACTTCCAAAGTCAGTTTAAAAAAAATCAATGAATTAAGAACTCCCTTTTGAAGAAAGTTGAAAGTGGATGGATGAGCCCTACGGCTGGTATTATCATCTCTTAGCTCATAATCATCTGCTATTATAGTATTATGTGTCAGTGCTGGGCAAGGGCCTTTCCTATCGACGCTCGTCCTACTTTGAAGCCGAGACCGTCTTTGATAACTCCATTTGTTAAAATTTTCAGGTATGTTCGTGATCAAGGCCACCGGTGTGATGTACGTCCTGATCATCATCTTCGACCTGTTCGCGGCCTACGGATACCCTGGCACCTGCACCTTCACGACCGTCACCATGTGTCTGCTGCTCATCGCTATTATCGCCATCCTGCTCATGATCTCCCGCAAGCCACAGAACCGGTAAGAATATGTTCCTTTATATTGCTTCACAAATTTATAGTATTTTGTTGTGACACAGTCTTAATTAGTCTGATAGAAAATGGAAAATACCTTTACTTCACAGTTCTAGTTCCCGTTATGTGACAATTATAAAAAAAAAAAACAACAAATTATCTGTATTCCGGGGTTTCACCTTGAGTAATCAATAAAAAATCATAAAAAACTGTTCACCTGTTATAGAGCTATAAATAGATTAACTTAGCGTAGTGGCACCAGTAATCGACATGCACCAGTAATCGACACTTTTTTTTTATTTAATAAAATAAAGAGTAGGATACCGATTTATTTATTTGACGACACTTTAACATAGAAAGCACACTTATTACTGGCTCCCATTGACATTTGAGCGATATTTACAGTTTTATTTGAAAGTAGCGGTGTGACAACTGATTGTGGCTCGAGTACCGGCGAGAAAAACAACATTTCTTACTGAAATCGTTAACGAAGGCAGTACATTTCTTTGTTAATTATGCTAATGTATTGTAAGTTATTTGAATTTTATGAGTTTTACGGGTTTATATAAGAACTAAAGGGTGGAATTTTGTTATAACACAAGTTCAAGATTATTTTAATATTTGTAAAATGTTGGTGTCGATCATTGGTGTTCACAAACTGACTTTCTCCAGTTATCGACACGTGTCGATAGTAATTATTAGAAACATTTTTCATTTGATAAGTGAATATATAGCTCTTCTAACTTTGCTTCCCGGTAGATATTTGAAGTAAACTAATCAAAGTTGACCTACCAGAAATCGACAAGTGACGATTATTGGGAAATAATATGTATCAATGATTGGTTTTAGAGATGGCTCTGAGAAAACATTATACTCCCGACCAGTTAGCTTCAGTGGGTCGTCTTAGGGGCGGAGGGTAGGAGTTGGAGCATACGCTTGGGCACTATGAGCACCAAAGAAAACAAAAAAAAAATAGTAAAAAAAATTGGGAGTCCTTTTTAGTTTTCTTTTTTTTTATAGAATTCGGGCATTTTATTGCAGCATCTGATTAAGCTTATCTATAGAAACCATTTATGATCTTAGAAGTATGGCCCTACGACGCACAGTTTCCGACTTATGGGCCGTTTACATTAAAAGGCCGTTCAAGTAAAAGGCTCATAACTCGAAAACGGTGCGTCGTGGGGCCATGTTTTTTAGAACTTAAATAGTTGCTACAGACAAGGTCAACCTAATACAAGAAAAAAATCGGAAAGATTCCGAAAAAAAAAAAATTTTAAGTCCTATACAGGACTTATAAAAATTATAGTTTTTTTAACCATACGGTTAGGTAATAATTTTGCACGATTTGCTTTCATTATCAGTATTAAAGTACTATCATACCTGTAGTAGAAATACAATATAAATTTATTGCGCTATCGTACACAAACATTACATCCGTCTTACGAATTTTCGATCAGGTCACGTGTCCTGACGCGGGTTTATAATTTTTACTCATTACAAAAAAAAAGCTGTACAGCACCGCTAAAGAAGTTTTCGTCATACGAATTTTCGATCAGGTCACGTGTCCAGGGGCCCGATGTTTCTATTTTAAGTCAGTGAGTGGCAGGTATTTTCGTATCCAGATAATTTTAGTTTAATGAAAAATTTAGGTACACCTACTTGCCAATGTTGACCTTGTAGGATTGCCAGTGGCTATAACAAGTGTAAAGTGCACTGGAACGTTTATTAACCTGACGCGAGTTTAATTTTTTTTACCCATTACGAAAAGCCGCTAAAGAAGTATTCAATTCAAAAATTAAAAATTATCAACACAGACAAAATCAGAACCAAAATCAAAATCAAAAATCATTAATTTAAGTTAAGCTACAAAGTAGCACTTATCAAACGTCAAAATTTTAATACAAAAAGACAGCACCCTAGGGGTCGGTTCATATCCGGCGGAAAAGGCAGCGCGCAACATCGGCCGCGCAACCCCAGAACGAACAAGCACACAACTTTACATCCAACCTCCCACACCTGACGCGTCGTCGGGTCAGTGTGAAAGGCCGAATCCTCCATCATGCGCCCGCCCGCCCCAGCGCCACGCGACTGACAGCACGCCACCACCGTCAGATATGAAACGACCCTAAATCGCCCACCCTTCACCAAGTGCTAGTCAACTTGTCAATATCTTCTGTCTTGTACGAGTATTTACATGATTAATACCCATTAGTAAGAGAAATATAGTTATTCTAACAAAATATGCATACTTATTAAACAGATAATTTTATTTTAAAGACCGACAAATGTGGTCAAATGGTGTGATTATTTGGCAAATACTCATTATAGATAATAGTCGATAACTGGGGTGTCGATAACTGGTAAGTGTCGATAACTGGGGTGTCGATGACTGGGGTGTCGATAACTGGGGTGTCGATTACTGGTAACAGTCAAATGACTAGGTGTCGGTTACTGGAGATTCTTACACATTTTCATTTTTTTTATTTTTTTTCTCAAGAATATACCTTACCATACTCAAATGTTACTTTTGGTTTAAAAGTGACTAATATACCTTTAATTTAATAAAGAAACTCACTATGATCGATTAAGATCCTTAAAGTGTCGATCATTGGTGCCACTACGCTAATGAACTTTTGGATATACGGTATTCATCAGTTTCCAACGATATTCATCAGATCTTTTACATTTCAGAGTCGCTCTGATCTACACGACCCCTGGACTGCCCTTCGTTCCGGCCATCGCTATCATCGTCAACATCTATCTGATTCTGAACCTCTCCATACTGACTCTGGTTCGCTTCACTATCTGGATGATTCTCGGTAAGTCACCTATTTGGAAAAAACTTGGTACACAGTGCAAAATTTTACAGATAAACCCATTGTGATCTCGGGACCCATGCTTCAAAGAACTTTACTATATTTCATCGGAACATTACAATGTTATATTACAGGATTGATTATGTACTTCAAATACGGCATCAAGAACTCGACCCTGGAGACGAACCCGCCGGCCCCACCAGCTGAGACGCCGCCACCACCAAACCCACTGAACCGCACCACGATCCCACCCCCATCCCCACAGCCGGCTACCACCGGCGACCGCAACATCTTCGAAGGCGATAGAAATGATGGACTCTACGGCAACATGGAGTAAGTACAGAAGGAACTTATATAACCTCCTTCCTTCTTTTGAACCTTATTTTATTTAGAGTAAAGATTATTAGGCACGTTGACTAAAAGGGAATCTGCAGACATGCTACTATTGGTGATCGTCAGATTGCTTACTTTAGAAGCTAAATGTAGCGACAGAATTCTACGCGAGAACGCAAAGAGCAGCCAGCAGTCGTAACATCGCTGATCATCGATGCCAAAAGTAGCATGTCCGCAGTGGTCCCAAGACGTATATACGTCCTAAGAGGTATATACGGTAATAATTTTATGCATGTTTAGAAGATTAGTTCATTAGTTCTGCTAATGCAGAAGCTTAGCAATTCATTACGGTTTACCATTCGATTCGGGGCATTTCAGTACTTTATTATATCATGGCGGAATAAGACGTAAGTATAAGTAAGTCGGTACATTTCAAAACATGTAGGGAATGACTTCAATCTTGTAAGTCTGTAAACGGAATGCTGCAATAGTCACACTCAAGCCAAAAAGCACCTCATTCTCTATCAAATACTTCTCCATCTAAGACTAGTTACTAACTTTTAACATTATTTTGTATCGGACATTTAACTTTTTGCACCTGTTCTACCAAAACACCGCTTTTTCAGGTATCCACCTCCTATACTATCTTGGCATGAATCAGAATTAGAACCAGTTCAATCGACAAGCCGCGGCCCGTACCAAACGACCCTCCAACCTTACCGTCCGACCCCGTACCGGCAGGCGGAGACACGGTAAGCAGAGGAGTCGACACATATTCAAAGCTATGGCTTAGTCAGTGGACTAGCTAGTAATCACGTCCATCAGCCACACCAGTTAAGCTTTGGGCCTCTTCGGGCTTATTGAACACATGCTGCATTCTCATTTCATCTCTTTGGACAACTTTAGTACTCAATCACGAATGCTAAGCACATCGAGTATAAGTACTTTATCATCGAATGTTAGATAGTTTTATCACAATCACGCTTAGTACTTGAATGCACTCAAATTACGTCAGACTTCCTTTTGCCTTTTTGGATTTCAGTCATAAGTTTTTGTGTGATCAGTGAGTTGAGAAAAAGTGTGTGCAATAGAACATTTTAGACATGTGGCCCTGATTCTGTTAAATACGAACTAAACTAATTCTAGGCAAATCTATTTCACTTGCTTAAATTTAGGAAGAATTAAGAAGTATCTGGGTTTAGTTTTTGGATCGCTAAAAACTTTAACCAACAGAATCATCGCCCATGTTTATCAAGGCTTTCTTATCAACATTTACGAAACTAACGATTAAATTACCGTTTAAACTTTCATTAACATGATAAGTGAATTGACTAAACGTGTTTGCATAGTTTTAATGTAAGTGACTGGTATTTCAGTTACAACACGCGAACCAACCGGACCACGACCCACACGAGCTCAATCAGCCGGCCCCCGTGGGCTTACCCCGACTCAACCTACGACACCTGGGAGGACTAGAAACTTCAAACGACTGGATCTGACGACTGTCTTTTTTATCCATTTTCTTAGATATAGCTCTGTCCGCTTTTCATTATTATTATCTTTAATTTATAATCGAAATTCTTTTCAGTTTATTATCACACTTGGCCATTCAATAGAAACCGGTTTCAGTTATACAGGGCTATTGGTAACGTCGGTAATTCGATAACCGCGATCAGGGGAGAACAATACCAAGTAACCCCTGATAACCCTTCTGCAAATACCAAAACAATTCGAGAAATTTGACATTTTATGTAATTTGTTAAAGAAAAATTAGTAAAAGTTAAATTCCTCGAAAATGGTTTACATTTGCATAGGGGTTATTAGGAGTTAATTGGGTACAATTAACCCCCTATATCGCCATTACGGATTGCTTACATATTACCAAAATAACCTGTATTTCGTAATTATTATCTCGAGTTCGTTTATTGTGTAGCATCTTGCTACATCTTAACAACGCTTCAACTGTGGGTAGTTTAAATTTAAACCAATTTATTATATTTCTTGGCAATTTACTGTAGTTATATTTAGTAGTCAAAACCTTCGTATATATTATCTTTATACGTGTATTATATTACCGTAGTATCGTATATATGTATACACTGTTTTTTACATACCTGTGACTTAAGGACCGCGCATATTCTGTACCTAACATTCATGAACCTGAATAATTCCCATCTATTATAAAAACCAAAATCAGTGAAGCTTTCAGACGCATACACACCCCATAAGATCTAAATAATGGTGTGTATAACTTAACGGTCCTAAACATATTTCTGGTTCAACAGAATATCGCGGATAACCTATTTGTATAATTTTATCCAAAGTTCTAATATCCCAAACATATCACGTAATTTTTTACACTATTTCGAACTTTTATTTCATCTCGTACAAAAAAAAAGCATAGTTTTGATAACTATTGGTGAAAACCTAAAAATAGTCGTATTTTGTAACCCATATATCGGCCTTAATTTTGGAAACTTCATAAAATACCTTGTTTATTTTTCTAAAGGTACTTTTCACCTGTTTATTGTTATGTATACATATTCTATGCAGCTCAAACGTTGTTAAATATTTATATAGTATGACGTCGGGCTTAGTATTTACCACCTCATGCGCCCTTTATATAAGTATATATTTTTCGTCATTTCATTTCGTATAGTTTTAAATAAAAGCAACAATAATCACTACGATTAAGGTCTTCCTCTTGACATCACAACTCAATACTCTTTAGCATAAAATGTCTTTTGTCGAATAACACCTATGACTATCGAAACTTGCAAGAGTATGTGAGTTATTAGCTCTAGTCATTAATAATAGTTTTCTGTTTAAGTTCAAATTATTGCGTTTATTTTAGGACGTATTTTACGTAGGTACAGTCAAGATCATAAGTGCAGTAACACCTTAACCTTTTCTATTAGTAGTAACATTGCTACACACGCTATTTGTCATTTTGAGTACATATTTGAACGCGAACAATTTCTGTTTACAACAGTCCTTCGTGCCTCGGAAAGCACGTTAAGCCGTTGGTCCCGACTGTCATGCTTCGATCTTTGACAGTCGTTACGTCATAACAAATCTGACCCCCAGTCTTGCGATAGAATACTGTGTTACCAATTAAAATGGGTTATGGAGATCGGTTCAGTTAAATTCTGTAGGATTGGAAGCCGATCCCAACATAGTTTGGGTAAAGGATAGTCAGAAGACAAAATATAACATCGAGAAACTGATATTAGTAAGTGCAAGCCTTTCGCAAGCATGGACTAATATCAGCTTTTCAGGATAACAATACTTGTTCCTGTTTAAATAGGTACCTTCTTAACAAATATGCCTAAGTGCAGCAAAACACAAAATCTGAGAAGCAGCTGCAAGCACCCTTTACTGTACCTACCCTACCTGTATATTTTTATTTACCTAGTTTTTGTTTATATTGATTTCCTATTATTGATCATATTTATTAATACTCATTAATTATAATTATTATTAATATGTGATATTTTAAGTAACCTAATGTATTAATAAAATCTTTAGTTTAAAATGTAATGTAATATTGCGTATTTAAATACGCAACACTAGGCTAAATCCTGTTAGTATAAATTAGGTTTCTCTCAATTCAAATCATATGTTTCAATGTCACTTAAAATGTTGATAACATTAAGATTTGCTGCCCTAGGCCTAGTATAAACACGTTGGCAAACAACTTGCACAGGTACGTCCTCCAAAACGTTAACATCGACAAACAGCAAAGTACTGTAAGCTGTTTGATTCTCAGGGTCAGCACAAAACACATATCTGGTAGCATTTGATTACTTAACGACTGTTTTACACTTATTAGTTACCTTTTATCGTCAGCGAAATGTCATTTCAAAATTCTATTTGAATGGCAAATTAATGTAAAATCGGATAGGCCTTAATAATAAAAAATTGTTGATGTTGATAAATAACTAGTAATTGTTGGCTTTTCCAAGTTGAGGTAGAACTTTTCTTGGAATGAATTGATTTGTAATTAAAATTGTTAAAAGCGGTCTGCTAACAGCTAAAAATATCACTTTTTACTTTCTTATAATTTGTATCCTCTAGTTTCGATTGTGTTTTTTGATATTCTTCTATAATCATAAGTTAGGAAATAGATATAGGAACAGACAACCGGACTTGACAGGATCTCGGTCGGCTCCTCGCTACCCGCCGCCGTACACATTCCACTCGCTAAACCAGAGTGACCAAGAAGGAGAACTATTGAAGGCTCTCTTTAAGGCCCCCTCACAATGGACCTGCGCCGGTCTTGTGCGTTACTCGAGCGTGTGAACGACCGAACGTGGCGCTCACGTCGGTTTTTACCAGCATGTATCGGAAGCGACGCGGCCTCGGCGTTCGCGCCGCGGTCGCTTTGCCTACGGATTGTTTACCCAAATGACAGTTCTACAAGCTTTTACGACAATAGAAATCGCTTACATGACATTGAATGTATGGAAATGACTATTCATTTCGTCACGTGACTTTGACTTGTCACTTCCATACATTTGTGGGATTGAATCAGCGTTCATTCTTGTAGATATGTCACTTGGCTTAAGATCCGCCGCATGCTGGTAAAGCGCGTTGCACGCCGCTTGCGGTCGTGTTCACAGTCTAATAACGAGCGCGCTCGGTGCAAGCTCATGTGGGGGAGGCCCTAAGCCGCAAACATTCCAACTGGCCCTCACGACACAGGCACACCCAGAAAACCTTAGGGAGCGGCTTACTATGAACACGCATTACATAGCAAACCTAAAAACATCAATGAAGGTGGTGAACAGAGGCAGGAATTCTTTCCTTCTCTTTTCTTCTCAATGAATCTGTCACATACAGCACATTTGGATAATCCGGACGACAGAAAATGGTTAACAAGTTCAACCTTAGCTATGTCATGCGTGTTCTCGCCGGGACCGCAACACCTACGTCCCGAATCAATATAGAGATGATACAATACCAACTCTCTTACAATATAATAGTTTGTATTATATTCTGTGTGCATCATCCACACACGCACTGTGTTACAATAACTGTTAGTATTAATGTGCTCCTTCTATTAAACAATAGTATCGTGAAGAAAAGACGTGTTCTTGATGTGTACTTAACTGCGATGACGACCTTCGCAATATCTGTAACTTTGGCCCTGACGCGTCTAAATGCAACCTACTTCAGAAGTCCTTGAAAATAACTGAACAGTATCGCATGTCAAAGAAAAACTGCAACAACAAGCAAAAGGCCAAATTAGACCTGGTTAAGTTAACCATCCGATGAGTAACATCAGAATAAAGGAACACTACTGATATAATTTCTTAGGAATCAAGAACACGGCTTCAAATCAATTTTAATTAATTTCAGTTCAGTTCACAAAACCATAACACATTTGAATTTGCTGAAACCAAAATTAAACGCTCAAATTTTTACTTATACTTTATTTATTTACATACTTAGATAGTTTATTGAATTCTTACTTATTATTATTAATTGTTAATAGGAAGGATTTTTACTGTAAGTCTTAATTAAATGGTGTTGTTAAGCATATATCTTTAGATAAGTATTAAATTAAGCGTAGGGCAGACTGTGCGGGACTGTATAAGGGAGTTAGAACATCTGAACTATACAGGATTGGATATTGGATGAAGCCACTTTGGGCCACAACCTAACTCACAAAAACCACGGTGTAATAGCTAAGGACTCAAAGGAGTACTATTATATAAGTGACTTGAAGACCGAGGTCACCAGATTTACCAACAGGCCTAAAAACCCTGCCACCCGGATTAGCTCCTTGTTACAGCCCACACAGTGCTGCTCTAAGCTTTAAAATACATTGAAAGGTTTACATTGAAGGCACGGGGACAGTAGAGCTGGTTAATAACCGATTTGTGGCAGTTTTAGTTCTTAGGGTTGGTTTCCCTTAGCCTTGAGTGGAGATCGAGCGGGTGTATTTTAAAGTGCCGAATCGATGTTCCCCACATGTAACCGAGTTTTCCGAGCACCGCTGTTATATTTAATTGCGGGGATATTAGCTAGAGGCGGATTTGTAAAACGGTTTCCATTTATTACCCACGAGATAACAAGAAGGTATACCACTCTAATGATAGCCTAACCTAACAGCAGTAGGTTTAAACTAACCTACAAAATTGAAAGGGTAGATCCTGACAACACATATCGTCTCCCCAGTTACATATTCCCGCTTTTTTACGTAGTTCAGATACATTTGACAATATCCAGCTTTTACACGGCCAACACTAGCAAATGATTACTTACCCCTCAGACGTAATTCCACCTCGTTTAAGAAGGTGCCCTGGGGCCGTACCATGATCTCTTAAAGCACGACGTTGAGTAAGCGAGACAGTGCTACGCGCAGTGTAGTGCGCTGTCTCGCTTTCACACTGCTATAAGATATCATGGTACGTCCCCTGTAATGGCCGCGTGGCTAAGCTAGACATTTTCAATGTACATTCGTCTCGCAATGCTTTCATCCCTGTTTTAGACATAAGTTTATTGTTACAATTAGTTTTGCCTATACATTGATCTCTGTATTTGTAAGTTATTTAATTTAAGTGTTTTGTGATAATTTATTTTAAGTTCTTTGTTTTAACGACTATGGCGGTTTTTATGGTTCCTATCTCATTTTCCTTAAATATTTTAGAATTAGGTTTTAAAGTTACTGGTAATTGTATTAAATGGAAGACTTTGTGCGATTTGTTTCTTTACTAATTGGCCATTATTTTGGATGTAATTCCAACATTTATTTTCTTTAAGCTTTTTGATGAGCTATTCTTTGAAAACCAGCTGTAGTCGTTACTAATGCACACTTTCGGTATAATTTAGGTAAACTTAAGTATTATTTGTACTGTTTCTGCTGTCGCCGATCCGGATCGCAGCAGCGCCGGTTAACGATGATGTCACGACTAAGAACAATGTATAAAACGGTAGATAGGTACTATCAGAAAAATCGATAAGTATGGATTGTAGACGGGATAACACCTGTATTTAAGACTATTTAGTATTGGGATAACCCAATTATGAGACTTAAATAGGAGAAAGTAGAAAATTGTGGCAAGAAAAGGAGTTAAGATACGTGAGTGTTGCAAATGTAGGATTTGAGCAAAAAATAGCAACTGAAATTGAAAACATGCTAGGAAAAGACTGCTCTATAATGTGTCAAGATTACCTAAGAGTTATATAGTTATGCACGGAAAGATATTGGACCAATGAATGTAACCGACTCGCTGCTTCGCTCCGGAAAACAAACATTTTGTGATATGTAAACTTAGTGTAACTTTAACCAATCGTAATAAAATGTTACAAAAGAAACGAGTGTTTTTATTGTTCCCTTATTGTTTATTTTCAACGTACCTCACACCAAGCTGTATTTTCATTCAACCATCATTCAGAAACAAACAAGTAAACTTTTTAACTTGAGTTTACCATATTTAGCCTTAACTGCATCTGTGGCTAGCTAAAATACATCATCACATACGCTAAATTGGCCACAGAAAACATAGATCTAGATTTTCATCTAGACTTCCAACTTACTTCAAAATGTTGTTAATTCCATCTTTCGAAACCCTTTTCACAGAGCAAAGTAATCTTTTAAAAGGAGCGCACTGAAGATATATCTGATTCTTTTAAAAATGATTGGAAAGGTTTACTTACCTCGCTACGTTAAGTATATACCAGATATAATCAAAACAATTAACAAGAAACTAATTTATAAATACGACGGGCCTGTTGGTCTAGTGGTTAGAGACCCTGACTGCTATACCGGAGGTCGTGGGTTCGATTCCCACCCGGTACAAGTGTTTGTGTGATGAACACGATCATTTGTTCGGTGTCTGGGTGTCATTTATCTATAATATGTATTTATTTAGAAATACATAAGTATGTTTATCAGTTGTCTGGTTACCATAACACCAGCTCTGCTTAGCTTGGGATCAGACAACCGTGTGTGAAGATGTCCGGGAATATTATTATTATATTATTATTATTAAATAGACCAAGATTTCTTATATTTTCTGTAACTACAAAGCAGTTCAGCGTTCAGTTAGATTGAGAGTTGAATGGATAATTTTCTCTTTGGAGGTCGCTATACTAAAGGTGCGACGGCAAATGTACAAATGAAACGAACAAAGCGACAGAATCAATGTTTTATTTCTAAACCTCACAATGCCATACCATGTGCGCTTACTTCTCTCAAACATCGAACAAGTAAGAAGAAAGGTTATGTTCAATTCATTCGGAACTACGTATTATATACATTATCGTTCACACTTATCTAAAGCCTAACCTTCAGATAATGTTCTCACAAGATGTTTTGTCTGAATATTAATACATTTATAACAGAGAATCACTACTATAAGTTACTCTACTCATAAATTAATAACACAATTTTATAATACTTACGGGAAGCATCGGTACACGTTACTTTGTTTGTTAGTAATAAATCGAATCGATAGTTTTAAACATTACCACTTATTCTACACATAAAATTTAGCTCTCCAAAAATATTTAAATATATTATAGTGATTAAAAAACTTTTCTACGTAATTGATTTAAACAGCCAATTTAGAGTCCTACTCGATTTTTTTATTATTGTTTTACTACTAATATTCTAAAAAGGTATCCAAAGGTTTTAGTAAACCATTTTTGTTGTTTTTTCAATCCAAGTTTCGAATAATTACTATCAAACAATAAAGTATTTAAACTAAAAGGCGTTAGTTTGGCGGACACATTTGTTTGAAGGAAAGGGAATTTCTGCAAACTATGAATTAGGTACATTTAAATAACGAAGTGACAATGAATACACCTGCTAATTATAAACATTTAACATCGAATTTAATACGGATATTATAATGTAAGTTACATGTATTTAAATAACTACTTGATTAATATGATGAGGTTACAAGAAATTCCATGTATCTACGCCCGGATATGCAATCACACACTGAATAATGGGTACCTTTATAAAGGTTAACAATCGTAAGATGACAGTACTTACTGTTGGCTAGGTACCGAGAGAATGCACAAAATAATATTACAAAACTTATTCCTATCTTAGTATGGTTATTAGATATGTCCCTAACATCAGAGTAACGCACGCCATGCGAGCACATGTATTAATTATCCACCCTAAAAGCTTGCACACTCTGTAGGCACAACAGCGCTGCAGTGGCATTTCGGAGAACAAAATATACAGTACGGTGAAACACAATATTATACAAACAAATATGGAATATACACGTAAATGACATATCAAAAGTGGAACTGAAAAAAAACATATCAAAATTCATTTGAATGAATGAAAACAGTTTAAAAAATCACAACCATCTAATGAAAGTGATCGATCACATACGGTTGCTAAGAATAAATAGGGCTTCGGAATGTTAACATGACCAAAGGACTTTGACAACATGCAGTACAATATGGAATTTTATTATGAGCCTTTACTACGTTAACCCTTTCACTGCGACACTGTGTTTATCAACACGAAAGCATGCAGGCTGATTCTAAAAATATTCTATGAACTGTTGTATGAACGAAATAAGATTGACAACCAGCATTATCATCGTCCTTTGTCATGTCAACTACAACGCCTCAAGTCGCATTTCAAACTCGGTCAACTATACCGCCATTTACACAGGTTAGTTGCTACTGCTACACAGTTCAATAAATGGAAATGCAGACTTAAATAAACCGCGCTCGCAATACGCAAGCTTACTATAACTAAGAAACTCATTAAGAAATCACATTGCCCTTGTTGGCACTCACTATCGACGGGTTAACCCAGCCGAGAAGAATTGTTTACTGTATCGTATATATACAAATAAATATGTTAATTTGAAACAAACTTGCCACGCTGATCACAACTGGTCTACAAAATTATAGCAACCCATCGCGTTACTTTAACTTTTTTCAGGTTTTGTGTGTACTCAAAATATGATTGTGTTGCATACGAGTTAGGCTTTGAGCAGACTACACTACCGACAATTTGTTCGCCGGTTAGAAATGACCACGATTGTCTGTTATTGCACGGCCACCAAAAGTGAGTATGGGTTGCCGGGCGCAAATTGAGCGCGACAACCCATTAAAATCGCTGAAAAGTCGGTGTCATTTCTTTGCCGGCGTAGAAATCGACCATCCGCGAGCCGTGAGCCATAAACGAGCAAGTTTCAGTTTAATCGATACATTACGATACGAGTAAGTTATTCTTGAGTCTGTTCGTTTTCGGCGGGGGTGAGAGCGGCGGCCTCGTCCTGCAGGCCCTGTTCGGCCTCGGCCTTGGCTTCGGCTTCGGCCTTGGCTTCGGCCTCGGGGCTCGGGTTCTCGTCCTTCTCCTCGATGGAGGCGTGCTCGTTGCGCAGGCTGGTCCCGCCCGCACCGCACTCGCCTGTCGGCCGCAGCACGAGGTACATCAGGAGATCGGATAGAGATATGATGCCGATCACTTTGTCGTTCTCGTCGACTACTACTAGACGATGTACCTGGAAGTTATAATATTAGTTAGTAAAGTCATACATTGTTTAGAAAATATTTTGTCAAGAAAAACAGTATTTCCATGATGACATCATATAAATTGATTTTGAAAAGCAATCACTTAATTTTGGAATTCTAAGCAGTAACTTTATTAGCAATTTAGATTCAAAAAACATATCGAGAAAAGCTTAAATTTCGATTTGATAGTTTATTTATGTACATTTACAGTTATATCTAGTGGGAATTTGGCACACACACAGAAGTGCATCAAAAAGGAAAACAGACATCTTAAAATTTGAAATTTGAGCTTTGTGGGCCTTTTGGAAAGCAAATAATATAAGTGTTAACCAACCTCAGCTCTGACTATCCTCTCCATGACATCAAAGAGCGTTTCATCGAGGTTACACTTCTGCACGCCCTCGAACCACTCGTTGCGGTGCTCGTTGGCCGTCTTCAGGGTCACGTCCAGGTTGTTGTATGTCTTCTCAGCTGCCAAGTTCTATGTAACGAAATAACATAGTATTTAGAAAAGTGTACAAAAGTGTACAATATTATGTCATTCTATAAAAATGTCGAATTATGAACACTGTCAGACAACTTAAAAACAATGCGTTTTCAGAGTAGATGCATGTTTTATCAACTAAACTGACGGGCCAAAAAAAAAAGTTCTATACCAAACTATTAACTTATCTAAAAACTCTGGCTACTAAAGAATTGTCTAGCTATATATTCTTTCTGATGTTTAAGCCATGATAAAAATTGTACCGCTTTTATCGCGGTTTGTTATTTTTCCGGCATTTTTACGCCTTTCACAGTCATGGTCATGTTACAAGGGTTTGGGTATCCTGGGACACTTGTCGGTTGCCAAACTTGCGCAGCGCGTCGATGGTAGACGTGTCCTCCGGATATTTGGTTCATTGTAGATTTTGGTTGGATTTCAATAGCTAAATTTATTATAAGTAGTAATTGTACTTACGATGACATCAAACTTGGCGTAAATGTCTGTGTGCCGGCCATCGGCGTCGACGAGCGGGAGCGCCGAAACCCGTCGGTTGACGAACTTGCGCAGCGCGTCGATGATTGTTAGACAGATTTAGCTAGTCTCAATACAAAATGTGACACTTACGATGACATCAAACTTGGCGTAAATGTCTTTGAGCCGGCCGTCGGCGTCGACGAGCGGGAGCGCCGAAACCCGTCGGTTGACGAACTTGCGCAGCGCGTCGATGATCGACGTGTCTTCTGTGGCCGTCTCTATGTCGTTGAGTGTGCCTATGCGCAGGTCGCGCAGCTTGCATTGAAGGTAAGACGGTTTCGGCAACTCATTTATCTGAAAATAATAGTTTTTTATTATTAAAATAATGCTAAATGTTACTTATGTTTTGAAGAAAAATGTTTAAAACGCTTTTTTAGAAACGTGATGACAGACCATTAAAACTGTTTTTAACTAATTTTGGTGTCATTTAGACAAGAAGAAAATTTGAAGCTTCAATGTTTACCACAAATAGTGTTTTATTTGTACTGAGCATGATCTTATAAACATATATTTTCATGACTATAAATTATTGGACTTTGATCTTTCTAATGAATGTAATAACGTTGAATAATAAGGGACATAAATTAAGAGACTCGTTTTATTCATTCTTAATAACATACGTAAATCATTTACATTATAAAGCATTAGGATAAATTATGGTGGACTTGGAAACGTACCTTAAACGGTTACTTCAGTGCGAAATCCGGTATCGAAGACCGAATTACGCACTGAACTATGGTACTAGACAACTTTCAACCTATTTCAAGTACATGAAATAAGCCTGCTAACAGACTGACTGACGGACGAAGCGGCTTATTAATAGGATCCCTTTAGCGCCCTTTAAATTTTCTTTACACCTGCAACCTAAGCGACTTCTTCTTCCAAGCGTGTTGATGGCAATCGATCTATATAGTGTCGGCCTACGATTCTTCTATGAGAAATTCATTGTTCGTAGCTTTTACAAAATCCATCGTGACGGCTACTTAAAGCACGCTAATGATGCTGCCATTAATGTCGCCACATACTGGACTCACGTACTTTACTTTATATCTAACATCAACACGAAAAGAAGTAGCACTCTTCGGTACACTAATTGTATTATATGCAGTGTATAACGTAACTTGACGCGTCTAAAAAGTGATAAAAGATATTTTTTGCGAGATGCAGTATACATGCGCGGTGTGTGAGACAAGGACGGTGATATGTTGTAGCTCTTTTTAGACGCGCCAAGTAATGGCGGTCGCACTGCAGCAATTTTTACATTTTGTAACTTGGTTTTACTTACGTATAAGAACAGGAACCGTAGTATCCGTTTGTGCGTGAGGATGTAGAGTACGTTGCCGGTCTCGGGGTCGATGACCGGCAGCCGATGGATGCGGTTCGTGATGAGCATCCGGATCGCCTCGAACAGCGAGCAGTCCGGCCCGATCGACACTAGGGGCATCACTGAGCCTTTCAGGACTTCTGGAATCATGGTGGTCAGAAAACTTTAGTAAGATAGTAATATTTTATGCCGCTAGATGGTGCTACTAACACAGCTGCCTCCCTTGCAAAAGTTATTGCAATAGTAATTGGCGAGAAAGTATAAAACTTTAAAATGTTTTTTTCCGTCATATAATACATGTTGTCATGGTCTCAAATCAATTAAATCCTCATTGATTTGAGACCATGACAACATCGGGACAAGGCACCCTTAACCCTACCGAAAGCATCAGAGTTGAACTGTCAAAAATCTTAAAATTAATAACTTAAGATACGATTGGGTGACTATTTGACTCTCTTTTTATTGAGTTTTTCTAGAATAGGACTCTAACATAGAGCTAGGCTAAACTAGGTCCCAAAGAGTAGTAATATTTAAGCCACATGTAACCTTGAATAGCCTTGGACTTTAAACTGTAATTGATGACATTGGCTGCTGTAGTAAAAACAAAATTAAACTCTCAGAACATTCTCGTTTATTACGCAATTGAGCCATTGTTACCAAGAGATTTTTGAATAAAATTATACATAAATTTAAGTACCCATTGTTGTTTTTTGGTGTACTATCTGCCCGTGTCAGTGCAGTTATTATCATCATTCTCTTTCTACAAACAGAACGGTACTTCCTTTAACATCTCAAGGCGGAATTCGATATTTTTATCTAACTGTCAGTATTACCAATTATTCTTGTGTACAAAAATAATACAGCCGAAACTAAAAGTGCTTAGTGCTAGTTAGTGTAATGTAGATTTACTTCATCTATTGAATTAGGGTAACATAATGCATATATTTAAGTACCCATTGTTGCTTAGTTTTTTTTGTGTACAAGTTGTCCGTGTCAGTGCACTTATTATCATCATTCTCTTTCTACAAACAGAACGGTACTTCCTTTAACATCTCAAGGCGGAATTCGATATTTTTATCTCGCTATCAGTTTTACCAATTATTCTTGTGTACAAATATAATACAGCCGAAACGCTTCAAGTGCTTAGTGCTAGTTAGTGTAATGTAGATTTACTTCATCTATTGAATTAGGGTAACCTGTAATGATAGATGTAATGTGGATAATAAATAAATAAATAAATTATTCTTACAAAAATAAAACTGACTTCAAAATATGTCTTTTGTGGTTTTCTTATGGATCTCACTGTCTTAACTAGACTAGAATTAAAATGGGGCCACACGGGACCACCTTACAAATAAAAAAGAAACTTCAAAATCCGTTTACCCAGTCGAAAGTTCTGAGGTAACGACCATAAAGAAAATGCAATCGAATTGAATACCTACTCCTTTTTGAACTCAGATTTCTAAAAATTTTGGTTAAAAGAAAAAAAATGCATGTCTTTTTTTATTAAATAATTATAGGTCAATGTAACTTACGACGCCAAGTCTCTAGCCTGTGCTCCTCAAGTTCTTCCATGGCGACGTTGGGGCTCGTGTAGTACATCTGCAGGATCTTGATGAAGTCGGTGATGGTCAGCATGCCCACCACCTTCTGCCGCTGCGAGTCCCATAGGGGCGCGGCGCGGACGCCTGTTGGCAAACACGATGTTGGTAATGGTGCCCAATGACCAATGTTTGTTGGTAACGTTGGTAAAAGCTGTGACCAATACTACCAACGTTGGCAGTTCGGCGGTAACTCTTGAATGAATTTCAATTCTAAAATAATGTCAATGTAAAATTGTCATTCATTGAATGGGACTCGACACGAATCGAGACTCCTCCAATTACTTCCTAACATATACTTTTTTTTTTATAATCCTACTTTACTTTTTTGCTAAATTAACATCAATGCATTAACATTGTATTGGAATTGAAATTAACTGAAGAGTTTGGATTATATTTATTTAGAATAACGTTATTATGAGCCAGCTGTAGTAAGTATATCATAGCAAATAATTTTATTAGAATTCGACGCTTTTTGATATTCATTTACCGTATTATACATATTTTTACCTACTAATTTACAATCTCCACCTGATGCAAGCAAAAGTGCCTTAGTATAAACTGAACAATAAACGTCTTTTGTATCGTACAAAGCTGGGTTCAAAACCGGTATTAGAAACATTACAACCACATGCCAATTGGATGCGCACGAGCATTGCAGATAAAGTAATCCGATCTAAGTGGGCCATCATTAATAACATTACACGTTAATGTTGCCCTATTTAATTTAACAACCACCGTATTTATGGTAACATTAAACTTTACAACTAAAGAAATATAAAAGTTAGTGCTCATTTTATGTCGCATTTGGCACCACCATTGTTGCCGTAGGACATGGTTTTAACCTGACGAAAACAAAATATTGGCAACAACAAACATTTAAATAAAGATCTTTCTGCAGAGCACGGTTCTGTAGTTTTAAAATATTAAATGTACAAGAATTTAGTATTATTTCTTAAACCTAGTATATTTTTTAACTTGCAACATTGGGATCTGGGATTGGGACCTGGCAACACTGATCGCCTTGCCACATGTTTCTTTGTACACAAGGACCAAAGTCCTACACTAAGTAATAATTTCTCAAATTACACTCACAGCAATTATCCAAAGAAAATCAAGAATTTAGACGGATTACTTTGTCTCATGACGTTTAATTATTAAAACAGAGACCAACTGATTGGTATTTTTATTCAACTTTTGAGAGCAAATATTCATTGTTCTTTACATTTACTATTTCATTAAACTTCTTGTCATGTGTGTAATAATAATAAAAGCCCGCTATTGCAGTCTTTCTTCGTAATGTCTAAGAAGAATTGTTTATGCGCGGTTATTGTAAATATGACGGTAAAGGTAACCTCCTCAAGAAACAATACAACCACGCGGTGGAGACTGCAAACGTCAGATCTTTCCGGTATGAGAGGCAATGAAGCAGAGGTCATTAAACTCGTTATCGTACACTCTTATCTTCTAATAACCGCACTAAAAGTTCATTACTCACGATACAGGTATTTGGCGTAATCAACTTCTAAATCCAGGATTAATTTATTTATCTCTGTTACAATTTTTTTATCTAATAACATAGAAAATCGTATAAATAGTGTGAATAGTATGTTTTAGCTTTACGATTTCAATGCCAAATTCCATAAGATAGCCTGGAACGATATACACCTTGGTTTCCATTGCAACACGGCCGTATTGTTTCTTATGGGGTTCCGCCGTACAATGCGAACACCATAGCTGTATAAATAAATCAGAAATGTTATTTAATCAATTTTATTTTCTTAATAACCTCGCTTCGCATCATAAACGCTTTTTAATCGCATCGTACAATCAGAATAGAAACAATTCGCAACGCTTTATAAAATACATTCGCTATTATTAATAGTATTGTACACAACATTGTTTAGTAGCATACTCGGTCTGGGTCAAGGTAAAAATCAAGTTATTACAAAAACTAATTTCAATCTGTAATTGGCTTAATCTATGGTTACAAACTCACATAAAACATGACATTGAACGGAACGATAAGACAAACATCTATAAGCGGCATTATTACGATGAGCAAAATACATTTTTATTTCAAACAGCTATTTGTATGTAAAAACGTGTAAAGTTTTTGTAAACTGACCTGTCATTTGCACTCATCATAATAAATGCCTCTAGTGTGGTGGGCACGGGAGGTACGCAAACATGTTTCACTGACCGTTATAGACGAGAGCGAAGAACGCCTTCTTGACCAGCAGCTGAGTATCAAAGACCACCAGCTTCGCAGAAGTCGGTATCAGGTCGTAGCACTTGTGAAACTTGAAGAACTTGACGAATATCTGGGACTCATCTTCCTCTGAAATAACCATCATTGATATATTAGTATTTACATCGACACATACATATTGTGCGCTAACGCGGATACAATAAGTAATGACTCATTTTTGAAGCCTATTTATAGCTCCGTACCTACACTAACATACATTATGTGTTCGTTACTCTCAGCTACGACATTGTATAATTTAACACTGTGATAATAAGTGTATGGACTTTATTTAGTTTTTGCTTAAATTATTTTGGTTGTTTGTGAAAGGAATTCGATTAAAACTGAAGGTTAACAACTTGATGTTTACTTAAAAATGTGTTTTTGTATGTGTGATTTTATTTGGTCAATTTTGTTCTACTGTGAGCTGTGGGGTAAAGGCATTCCTCCCATTTTTCCCTTGTGCTCCCCTTTATTGGTTTTTTGAGCCACTTTTGTGTGTGTATCCAATTCGTGCCGAAATTTTATATGAGGAAACTCGCCGCGATAATCTTTGATTATATGTTTAGGGTTGGTGATCAAAGTTTATTCAGTGTAATTTGTTTATATTAAATCCCTCGACAGGCAAGCCTTTAACCGTATGTAGGTCTAAGTGAAAACATCTGCAGAAAAAACATTTACAAAACCAGAGGTTTCCTAGAAATGTTTTCGGCTTTTAAAAATGGTTGTGCCTCGGATCTCACACAAACTCTAACAAAACTCGGTGGGCTCGTAAAACGTGCGTTAACTAGTTTACGTGTGGGGTGGTAGACACTCGGGCACGCCCCCCATTTCCGCAACGCTCGTATCACAGCATGGTACTACCACTATCATATAGTTGAAACCCATAAACCCTTACGCAATATGGATGGATGTTTTATTATTTTTACGAATGATATTAAAAAAAATGATAATTTATAATACCTATTCATAATTTAGAAAATTTATTTCTTAAAACGAATTTAACAATTTAACACATTGACATCAATATTATGTATCTATATACCTACATATTGAAAGAAAGTCTATCCTTAACCCAATTATCGAGACTTGCGTTAGTGACGACGACTGCAGAGCAAACGCCTCCCTTTCCTCCTTTCACCCTTATTTATGAGAATTTGGGGAGAGGCGATAACGAGCCGAGTTCGATCCGGCTTGGCCCTCGTATCCTTTTGGGAGATATCCTACCAGTACTATAACATCATACTTGAATAATATTTCGGCCGGCAGTTATCTATGCATTTTTGTTATTTGGTTTAATTTATTTCAAATCTTGATTTTCAGGTACGCGTCTTTTTTTCAGATAATATAATATCAGTACTAAAATAGTCAATATTTTAAATCTAAATTTTGAGCACAAAATAAACGAGATAAAAAATATAGTTTATGGGCAGATGAAAAATACAGGACTACATTCATAACAAAAAAGAACCCAATAACTAGAGTAGTGAAAAAAAAAAACTTTTTTTTTACTTGATAGCAGTTTCAAGAAAAATTACGATAAGTACAGCCAACCTCAAACATGAGGCAGAGCAAATGTAAAGAAGTTAACTATCAGACAATACGAGTGCACTCATATAATTACTTTCACAGAACACTAGCAACTTGGAAATTAATATCGGAACTCCAACAGATTAAACTTGTTTGTTGGTTATAAAACTCAATTATGAGACTAGTTAGCTATCAACTATTAAACTATGTTGAGCTTGGACTCATCAATCATTAGTCGTAACGATCGACGCAATCAAATAAGTCATGACGTTGCGATAACTAGCCGGATAAATTGTTTTATAATTGTAGGATTAGTTATCCCAAATCTGTCAAAATTTGTATGGAACGTAAGAGGAAAGGTGGTCGGAGAGGCTTTTGTAAGTATTAGAAGGAACTATTGTTGTTGCACGGCTTCCGGTCTATCTATTCAAGTGTGACAAGAACAACTGCAGATCCAGACGTAAAAAAAGTGGAAGTTTGAGATTTGGCTTTTGTCTATTTCCGCTTCCGATATTGAACTAATTTAAAAGATCCTTCATGTACGTCATCAAAATATAATGGAATGGAAGGGAATGGAGGGAAATATAATGGCCTCCCTGTTTTTAGATTTCCTCAAGTGTGGTAAATTACATGCATTACGCCTCTCAAAACGGCGATAGAAAAACATTCAATTTTGGAGAATTTAAGTGCTTTTAAATATAACATATCATGAAAAAGAAAAACCAGGTCATTAAAAATTATGTAGTATAAAATCTTTTGCTATTTACCAAACAGGCAACACTCGCTGTTTCGAATTGCTTGTTGTCAAGTCAAAATCCTTGAAAAGCCATCACAATTCCGTTTCACGCTTCACAGCAATAGAGGTTATGTATGCGTTGTTTTGAAGCAAGGTTCGTAAATAACTAACTAACCTAAAAACTTAGAATACTGATCCAAGGGAATATGTGGTATTATAATAACGTAAGTAAAATGTCTATTAAATGTCATTGAAATACCACTGTTTAGTTTTATGGCATCATAAATATTAACTATGGTAGACCGCGGATAATAGTAACACTTTTGTAATTAACTACGTAAATCTACACATCTTCCCATTTAAGTTTCATGCTCTGTGCATAGTTTTAAGATATAAAAATGAATTCGTTGCTAAGCGAATCTCGAGAACAGCTGAACTGATTTCGCTAATTCTTTTTTATACTATTCCTTCAAGTACGAGGATAGTCCTTAAGGAGTGAAAAATTTGCTCTGTACTAAGTTCGCCAGATCCGCTAGTACTCTATAAATATGTTGTTTCATTTTATTGAATTAACAGAAAACTTCATTATTCAAGATTTTGCCTTACTAACTAACCACTATCTAATCCACTACGTGTAGAGAATGTTACAAATAATATCATAGACAACAATGCCAGACTTATGACCAAATACTAAAACGTCAATCAGTTTTAAATAACCGTTTTATATAGTGCTGTCTCTCTCACATTAAGGTACAATGTAGCGACAGATAGACATTCAATTTCCGTATTCGGGGGTTAAATGAAATTCATAACATCGGCTTGAAGGGCATAACATTTTTAAATAAGCCTTTTGTATGGTAATCAGACCCACGTGTGAATCTTAAGACAGTTGTCACTGATTATTTGATTGTTTCGTGCATTCGATATAGGTATATGGTTCAGATAAAACTTTAACGTTAAATAATTAACTTAAATAATAAAAATTTAAAATAATGATGAATGTACTGTAGAATAGTAGAGGGCGTATTGATACAGAAGTAGCCTAGGTTAGAATATACCGGCTGCCGAGCCGGTGTCAAGATAATGGATGTTTCCAAAAAAATTAAAAACGCCAGAAACCGCCAGTCTACCCTGAATTATAAATCAAACGGGACTATATTTGCAGTAATGATAAGCATTAATTACTCTATCAATCAATAAACTATTAGAATCAATCAGAAGTTTAAAATTCTAGAAAAAAACCGTTGCTAACAGAATAATGATTCAACGTTCGATGCGAACCTATTTGTTTATTTACGTTCAATGATGGTGCGTTGCGCACGCGGTGCTAAGGTTGTGACGTCATTAGAAACCTCGAGTAGAAAATTTGTATATAAATAAAGTTTTATAATATTCTAGTAATAGATTGCTAAAACGTATGAAATAAAACTTTAGCTATCCAAAATACAGCTATCGTTTTAGTTTCAATAGTTATTTGCAATTATCATAATCTGATGTTATGTTTATTGGATCATATAAAAAACCAGTTTCATTAAACTCCGAGTAGTTTAACGTATCTCTAAACAAGGAGTTCACTCAAGGAAAATACTAAAGAAATGAACAGAACCGGTGTAAACACATTGGGACGCTTCATACTGTACATTCCATTATACAGCTGTGATTATGACAAATGGTAACTTTACCTGCCGGCTAAAACGTCTACTACTCTAGCAGCTATTAAAAATCCCTATTGGTTTTCATAGCATATACAGAACACATATGTACATATTTCCCGATGTCAACGCACTTTCTGAAGACACCGGTGAATAACGAACTAATCATCACGTCGTCACAGCACCCTGACGGGCATAACGAAAACAAAACGCAAACATCAACAGGTAGTGTAGCGCAGAACCGTTCGAGCAGCGTGGGTGACATAAACAAGCCGGCACCTTTGAGGAGCCAGTCAGCTAGGAATGACTTCCAAGCACGGCCGACGGCCTCGAACTCCTTGATGAGGTCGATGGAGTAGACCGACTCTTCGTCGTCTTCGACAGCGAGCGCGGGGTTGTCCGAGAAGTAATGTAAGCGCAGCATGCGCGGGGCCCGGGCGGCGCATTGCCCGCCGCCTCTCGGTGCGGCCCGCCGCGCCTCCCACGGCTCACTGCTAATTATACTCGCGCGCCTGCCGCGCCGGCCACGCCGCACGCCGCCGCCGGGAGACGCGACGAACTTGACACCACTTGCCGCACCCGACCGCTCCGACTCGCGGCCACATCGCTTGGCCGGCTGCCTCCTGCCGCGCTCCCCGGCCCACGCTTGCTGCTGGCCCGAGGAGGTGCGACTATAATGCATCACTTGCCACTTTCAACTCGCCGATGACGCACTTCTTTGATTTATTGATCGATCGAATAATTTCGGACTACTGTTTAAAAATACTTCAGAAATCGTTCTTATCAAGCCAATCATTTGTATAAACAATAGAAAAATAATAAACAAAAATAAAGAATTTAGGTTTAACTTCTTTAGCATAATTTTAATTTTAATGTAGGAATTAATTTCTTAGTTTTTTAATTTAAATCTTGTTTTCAACATGAGATAGAACTGATTGAAACATTATCACTCCTAATCATTAAAAAATTCAAACTTTGATGTCGTTATATCAATAAATTTATTAAAAACTAGCTGTGCCCTGCGGTTTCACCCGCATGAATACCTAGGTCCCGTTCCCGGTGCCTTTATGTTTGGCCGGTGATTACTTAATTTTTCTTCCGCGCATTTTTTTTTCATAAAAACCTCCTCCTGATAAAAACTGACACAACAAAAAAAGAATTAGCGAAATCGGTCTAGGCGTTATTGAGTTATGCGCTTACCAACACATTTAGCGATTCATTTTTATATATAAGAAGAGTAAAGACATATTAATGGGCTGACTCATTTTAGTCAACAATCCTCGACGCTCTATGTTTAGAAAACTAAATATGAGCGTACTAGTCATTATAGGGAAGAGTCACTCGTTCGTTGATCTTCATTTTATTATTATTTACTTTCAGCTTTGATCCAGAACAGAGGCCATTTCCTTCATAGTGTTACGGTATTAGGTTATTCTGTATCTCTGTCTGGGTCAGCGATATCTCTAAACTTTTGTTTAACTCCACTTGTTGTCAATTTTGCCCAGCCGTCTTCAAATAAACGACAAATGTATCCGGCTAAATTCCATTTTGAGCGGGCGCGCGTGGCTTTCAAAGTTTGTATCCAGCATAGGCGAATCTTGTTTTGGTGCGCAGCGCTGTTCCATTCGGTCGGATAATCTAATAACAAGAACGCGCTATTGCTCCCTAGCAGACACCGTTGTTTGGGCTTTTACAGAACCGAGAGAGACCTGGTCTGGGTTTTGAGTAATATACTCAAAACCCAGAAAAAGTCTATGAGCTACTTTTATAGTCTGAGGGGTAGCACGCCTTCATAATAATCTTCGTTCATCAACAGTTTAAAAAATACATATACCTAGGCCTGTACTGTATCTAGATTAACTTCAACAGTCTAGTGATTGAAATATCTACCTATATTTTACTCAATCTTGTTTCTTATCTACCTGATAAGACCGAGGGAAACAACAACTGCTGAACATTAAATAAGACCTTGTGGCGAGCAAATAAACAATATAAATATGAACACGAGACTTCCATGTAACGTACACCTTTAATGTACTATATGAAACCACGATAAATGACAAACGAGAATTATTATCAGCACATATGACACTTATTAATTCCATCTATCAGTCATCGTTTAGAATTTGGCTACTCAAAACAAAACTTTTAAGTACTTAAACAGATGCATTTTAATGAAAACACTAAAATATGCATGTATATACATGTACTGCCATCGAAAAAAATATTTTTTAGAACTTTGTGTATATCTATTTGTGCCTGATGCTAATCTCTGAAACTGCAAGACCAATTCTGACGAGACTTTCACTCGCAGACAGATAATGTTATAACGAGTTAGTAACTTCTTTTATTTAAGACATTTTCTTTATTTGCAAGGCACTGACGCAGGCAATCAGACTAATAATTTAAATCAAACCCTAATTGTGTGCCATCTGAAGCATCATCATCTATAGGATTATCTCACTGAACCATGGGTGTGAAAAATAAGTTTTTTGTGTGCTTTTTACGTTAGCTCTGGGCCAACAGGTTTGACCTACATTTTTATAGGGTGCGTGGCACTGTAGAAGTGAGCAAATATTGTACAGCGCCTACTGCATTTTTTTTACGTTGAAAAGCTTTTTTGTTTTTACGTCGTGTTCAAAAGCTTATCCTAACGAATGCACTAATGGTACCAAGCCGAAAATACAAATACCAGGAACGAGAAGCTTTTTGTTACGTATGTTTTGAGTTCGACGTGAACTTTTTTAGGTAACTCCTGGATTTTAGCAAGAGACAGATTTTTATGTTCAAAATACTGGCATTTTCGGAGTACCCCTGAAAGGTCGAAGAAAAACAAGGTGGCAGATGAAAAAATATTTTGGTTTTTTTTTTTTTATTTTAAAATTCAACACTCGACTTAATTGCTGTATCATATTTTTATCCGTATTTATATCATTTTAAAGCCTATCAAAGTAGCATAATTTTAAAGCTGAACGAAAATTACGTTTTGTAACGAAATTGCTCCAGCATAATAATTAAATCTCGGTGCCCCGGGCGTTTCACAAACATGAAACTGAAATGCTCTAAAGTACCTACATGGGTTAAATAAAATTAAGGCAACACGAATTCTCATAACCGAGGTAAATGCAAGGTATAATTAATAGTGGATCTTCTACTACACAGGTCTTAAAAGCTCGTTTAAATTAAAACTGTTTTTCAGAAACAGTATTTTAGCGACATGATATGAAAAATTCAGATAGATACCTTCAACAAACTTCAGTTTCCTTCGGTACATATGAATAAGCATTTCAAACTTATTTCTATTTCCAATATATTCTAGTATTGCTTAGCGAGATCATAATAATAGCACAATGTCACCACGTTGTAAATAAATATAAACGAATGTAAACGTTCAATGAGAAACGTAAACGTGACCACTGATCAAGTCCACAATCAGAGTGGACGAGGTAACCGGTGTGCTGACGATAAAAAATGAATTTATCGCCATCAAAACAATCGTTAAATTTTATATGGCTAAAGACAATTTATTGTTAATAAGATAAAAGTACGTGCGTTGATAAACAATGTTTCTTTTTATGGTTTAGAATTGGTACTTTGTTCGCAAACATCAGAAACATCATTCTAGGAGAGGTAAATATATGGATGTCTGAAATAGGCGGAAACAGTCTCAATTCACGATCATGCCATCAGTCTTTCAAATTAGCTGGTTCGATGGGAAAATTTGATCGGAACTTTGTAAATCGAAATCAGTAAAATCTTATTTCCATTAGGCCATGCCCTCGCGCCGCGTTTCCGGTGCAGGGGGAATGCACGAACCTACATCAATTTTGAGTTCTTTTCGCTTAGACGTCGCGCACAACGACAACAAAAAAAGATGAAATGCTTATTTTGAAACGAGAAAACACGTAGACATGAAGGGAAATTGGTATGATCGTGCTAATATTCGCCCTCACTTAGACTTGTTTAGTTTGAATTCAAAATGGAGTTATCTGGATTTCACTATAGCGTTTATGGGATTTATTCTGAATTAACTAACACACAACAGGCATCGTAGGTTAATCTGCTGTATTTCCAAGTGTTACGGTTTTCCTGAATATTTCTTTATCCTAAATACAACCACGAACGCAAAAAGAAATAGGTAATTTATTAGCCACGATTTTAAAAGTTGGACCGTGTATTGTTTACAAATAAAATATAACCGTAATATATAACTACCTATACGTCTGTGGCTTGAAATAAAACAACTTCTGCCAACGTAATCCATTCTAATCCTACGTTCAGTACTAATAGGATTATGGAATTAGGGAATCATATTAGTCATCGTTATGTTTGACTGGTTTTAGGGCGGATTTCACGAGGACACATGAACGCGATCAGTTGTGCTAATCTCGATACCCTTGCCTAATTAGAATTGAACCAAAATAAACTTAACGCAGTTTACGTTTGTAAAATTCAAACACCACAGAACATAATATAAATAACATAGACTAGCAGAAAAACGCTTTTAGTCTGAATAATTTAAGGCATAGTTAGATTTTCAATTGCTTTTAAAAAAATTGGCAATTTCGAAAAGTCAGAGTCATTGTTTCCATTGTAAAAAATCATAATTTCCTTCATAGGAAATAAGAAAGTTGTCAGTCTTTAGTACAAAATAAATGCGAGCGATTCCACGGGCAGAAAGCTAGTGATTACAAACACTATTATTCTAATTGATAATCATCTCATCGTTTAGTTCTTTATTACTACATCCTCAAATAATCTGCTACCCAATACAGAAATCTAATAACTAATCTAATAAAATCCTATGCTAGTATTACAATGGAAAAGGGATAACAGAATTTATGAAAAGGTTGGCAAGAAGATAATTAAATAAGTTCCCTTTTAGTGTATTTTGCTGGAAGCTCTGAAAAACCAATATTCATACATTTTTTCCCGAAAACTAGTCCATCACTCTTGTCAGCGGTTTTATAGGTGAATTGCTCGTTAGGCTTTCATAGTTTCATTCGTTATTGCATTTTCGTGAAAAACTAAGTAATTTGTTGCTGGAACAATGTCATTTAAAATAGTTTAAGTACGATAATTTTTAATTTCAATTAAGTACCTACCTAGAATAAAAATATATACGCTTATCTTATTTGTTATTTTTATGTGTTTCTATTTTGTGTATTTGTCGCAGACAAATAGTATAATCTGCGTGTTTACATACGGCGTCGTCAGTTTAAAAACGTTTGCGGTTATGTAATATGCCGAAGGGAAAATGTATATTGCCGAGTCACTTTATAATATGCCACAACATTTCATCGAAAATTTAAACACCATATACATAATGCCTAGGCAAATTGAAGTATTTAGTTTTTGAGGTTATCCGGCACGTCAAAAATGCTAAGGTATCCATAAACTCTGGGTCGTGAAGGACTCCTGCGGAGTATTTTTGGTCAAAAAAACATTTATTTGATCGAATATTCAAAAATTCATAGGCCCAGAAATCCATTGCTTGATTAGGTTCGACTTTGTGACAGAGATCAATAGGTTAGGTTAGGTTAGATATTGTGACCTTGCAACAGAGCGAGCGAAGCGAGCGACGACGTATGTAATTCAAAATTTGTCTCGAGATTTTAATGAGCATGGTCACCCTAAAATAACACTAACGTCGCGTTATAACGATTGAATGAGTTGTCATTTTGCCTACGGCATATTACATAGCCGCAAACGTTTTTAAACTGACGACGCCGTATGTAAAATGCCATATTATACTATTTGTCTGCGACATATTCATTGAGTAGTGTAATTGGATTATAGTAGTGTGTACTAAAATAAATAAATAAACTTACCCAAGTCTGAGAGGCTGACTTTCTCCAGGAACGGATCTGCCACGGGCAACTGAATAAAAGAAAATAAAACACATTTAAAATCCGTCTGCAAATGATTAAAAATTGTATTTTAAAAAGAGACTAAAATGATGAAAATTCCAACATAAAATTTAATTATAATATTTCCTCTCTACGTTAAGAATTTTTCATAAAATTTATTAGAACCCTTGACTCTGCTCAAGGAGTATTAAAAGCCATTCCTAATTAGCGAAATTGACACGATTTTTCTTAAAAATCTATTCAAAAGAATTAACAATACTTCTTTACTTTATTCAATACTGATACCACTTGAATTCCATTTATAGCTTTGAATTTGAATGCCTTTTGTCCACAGATTCTCAACAGGGCCCAATTTTATGCTGTCCATGAAAAAATGGTAAAAGTTTCACTAGAATGAAAAGTTTGTAAACTTATAATGAGGAAATACAATGAGAAGTGACAATAATTATAACATAAAAGGTAATCTATTATTACTGGCTATGATGTTATAAGTTAATAACTTAATACATAACTTCATACATATATTGATACATGTACTTAGAAAATATGTTACTTCAACAAGAACTGGACTCGGAAAAACACAAGAATGGACACTATAAAAACCTTTATATTACTAGCGTTACATCGAAGAAGAAAAATAAATTATCACGAAGTGCAAAACGTTCATATGATAAAGGAGATAAGGATGAAACCTTCAACATCTCTGCACGCAAGCTTAACTTGGATATCGATTTTCATACCCCGAAAAGCTCTTTGAAACAACAAATGCATGTCAACAAAGACGTAACTTTAAACACAGAATATGAGGAAAACGTACAAAGCAAGACTACCGAAAATAAAACAAATGTGTTGCAGCCAAGTGTGAAAAATAAAATCGGCATCATAAGTAGTGAGACTTCTAATAGAATATATTCAATGTGTGAAAATACTTATTTAAGTAATTATGGCATATGTCACTATCGTACGCCCAGATGTGGAATAAAATATCTGTTAAGAAACATTGAGGAAAAAGTTAGTAATTTTACGCATTCAGACTATTGCATAATTTTTATTGGCGAGGAAGATTTTAGAAAAACTAATAACTACATAGAACTTGTCACGTTCATTCGCGAAAAATTAACAACAGTAAAGCATACAAACTTTATAATTTGTCTGCCAACTTTTAAGCACATGGATAATTCGAATGTTATGTTTAATAGCCGCATAGACACGTTCAACAATTTAATGTATATGGACACTGAGACACACGAATATGCTTATATATTGGATTCAAATCTTAATTTACCCTACACGTATAATACATATAACCAGCGGTTTGGAACCTTAAATAACATAGGCTTCAGAATTATTATAACAGACCTGGAGGAACTCGTCCTATACCTTAAGTCTAGTATTAATTCTTATAAGATTAAAACAAAGTGCAACAAAACTAATAATAATACCTTTTTTCGTGAATAACCAAAATGTTGACTCCGTAAAACGTAAATGTACACTCCTACATCAAAATATCGCCGGTATCTTAAACAAATCAGATTTAATACAAATAACTCTTGAAGAACTGCATACAAACAATACAAGCATTGACATTTTATGTTTTTCTGAAACTTTCATAAGGCGAGGTTCAGAAAGTAACTTAATACTCAAGAATTATAAGCTTGTTTCATCTTTCTGCAGGCCTCACCAACGACGAGGTGGAACCTGCATTATGGTTAAAAAGGATCTTGAATGTAAACCTATCCCTAACTTGATCGCGCCTTTAATATATGATTTCGAATACTGTGCAATAGAAATTATCACTCTTAAAATCATTGTTATATGTATATATCGTACCCCAAATTCAAATGTAAGTCAGTTTTTTAAAAGTCTAGAGGAAGTTCTAAGGAAGATTACAAAAAGGAATAAAAATAACATAATACTATGTGGAGATTGGAATATCGACGCATTAAAAAGTAACAATAATAATTATAAAGAATTAGAATTTATCTTACATAACTATAATATCTTTAACCATATTACTAAACCAACAAGAAAATCGTCATGTCTAGATCTTATTGCAAGCGATATATCTAATGTTCAGGCACAAATACATGCCCTTGCCTTATCTGATCATGAGACTGGTCAATCTATCACTTTCCATTCGTCTGTGGTTACTACAAGATGCAGTAAACCATTTTGGTTTGAAAAAAGAAGAGATCTGAGTCAGGAGAACATAGAAAAGTTTATTTCATCCATTTCATCTCTCTCATTTTCAGAAATATACGAGTCTGATGATACTGACGTAGTATTTAACCACTTCCATGATACACTGACTCTTTTTTACAATCTCTGTTTTCCTATACTTAAAGTGAAAATCACAAACAAACCGCCAAAAAATAAATGGATAACAAAAGGCATAAAAAGATGTTGTGTCCGAAAACGAAGTATGTACCTAAAATATAGGCTATCAAATTCTAATAAAAATCAAAACCTAAAATACTATCAAAATTATAATAAAATACTAAGACGATGTATATTACATGCCCAAAAAATTGATAATACACGTTATATAATTCGATCAAATAATAAAGGTAAAGCCGCCTGGGATATTATTAAAAAGAACACTACAGATTTCTATAATGACGCTGAAATCACCTCAATCCTAGATGAACAGTGCACATTCACAAATGCTGATATAATTGCCAATAAATTTAATGATTTTTTTATAAACATGACAAACAAACCAGAATTCCCTGACTCTGAAAAAACTGAAAAACACATTAACTACAAACACACTATCACTGACATATCGGATACCATTTTCTTGACTCCTACTAATGAAAATACTGTTTATAAAATTATTAATTCTTTAAATTCAACTAATTCAACTGGGTATGACGATATCACAACAAAAATTCTTAAACTTTGCTCTAAATATATATCATGTCCACTCGCCCACATTGTTAATCTATCACTATTTCAAGGTATATTCCCCACCAGACTTAAATTTTCGATAGTTAAACCCTTATTCAAAAAAGGAGATAAATATGACATGAACAATTACCGACCAATTACTCTAATACCAGTAATTTCTAAAATTTTTGAAAGAATTATGTATGAAAAATTGCACTCGTTTATAATAAAACACTCAATTTTAAAAGATGAACAGTTTGGATTCAGGAAGAACAAATCAACAACTCTTGCATGTTTCTCTCTTGTGAAACTGATTACCTCTAATCTGAACGAGAAAAGACCAATTACATCTATATTCCTTGATATGTCTAAAGCATTTGACTTTGTAGATCACAAACTGCTTCTCTTCAAACTTGGTCGTTATGGCATTAGGGGAAACGCATTGCAGTGGATAGAATCCTATCTAGATAATCGCCAACAATGCGTAGAAATATCAAGACGCACTGATTCAGAGAAAAGAATATACAGATCCGCTTACCGTCAAAACTCATGTGGAGTTCCACAAGGCAGTATATTAGGACCTTTTTTATTTATACTATATATAAATGACTTGCCTAACGTAACCCTATATCCTTGCATTCTGTACGCCGATGATACAACGCTTAGTATTGAACTCGCCGATAACAACATGGCCAAATACGAAAAAGATATTAATGACACGTTAATCAAAATAATAGGATGGCTTAAAGATAACAGACTACATGTAAATGTAAATAAATCCAAACTTATACAGTTCCAAACTTATAATAGCAAACGACACCAATTGGAAATTAGGTATGCAGATAACTCCGTAGAGGAGGTAGAAACTGTAATTTTTTTGGGGATAACGGTAGACAAATATTGCAACTGGAAAGAACACATTGAAAAATTATGCACTAAGCTGCAAAGATTCGTATTTGTCCTAAATCGTATAACTCGCGTAGCTGGTATCAATGCAGCCCTTTGTGCTTATCATGGTTACGTGACATCAGTTCTCCGCTATGGCATCATTATTTGGGGAAACTCAGTTGACATAATTAAGGCATTCCGAGCCCAAAAGAAATGCATTCGATCAATGACTAAAGTCCATCCGTTACAAAGCTGTGTCCCAATTTTTAAGAAATTAAAAATATTACCACTGCCGTCCTTGTATATATTCGAACTCTGTATCTTTGTACATAAAAATATAGCTCTGTTTCAAGTACACAATGATGTTGTAACAAGGAAAAGTCGTAATATATATAAACTATGTGCACCTCAACAAAGAATTAAACTGTTTTCCAATAATGTTTACTGTATGGCAATTCAAATTTATAATAAATTACCTAATGTTTTTAAAAGTCTGAACCTCCTGTCGTTTAAGAACAAACTATTTAACTTTCTTTTACAAAAGTGTTACTACTCAACGCAGGAGTTTTTAAATGAAAAGTTTGATTCAAAATTTAAATTAGTCGACGACTTACCTTTATTATTATAATAATTTATATACTATGTTAATTTCTTGAATTAGTCTTATTTTTCACTTTCTTTTTGTACTGAGAGACCCTTGACATAACATTATTTTATTGACCTGTGATATTGTAGAATCACAATTGTTGCCACTTTAATTAATAACATTGTACAATAAATCTTGACGTTCTAATTAAATCTTGCATTGTATTTAATATTAGTTAACGTTTTCTTTAGTCTTGACATTGTGTGATTTGATTTTTTAAACATTTGTACGCTGGAAACAGCAGAATATTTTGGACATGATATTATGGTTGAACATCTTTTGTAACAATATTCTGACAAATAAATTTATTATTATTATTATTATTATTACAAAAACTATAAAGAGCTTGTAGCCAATTAGTGTATGTCAAAAGGTGAAGAAATTTTTATTCAAGAATAAAATCATTGAATTTAGTATTATTTCGAACGAGAAATGAACAGAACTTTTTAATAAAAATACCGGAGCCAGTATCACAAAATGTGTTATGGGCATTTTTTGCCTCGAGCATAGAGTATACAATATCTCATTAGTTAGATGATACTACACATATCCCTGATCCAATTAGTGAATGGTGGACGGCAAAACAAGAACAAACATCAGCCCGTGAAAACAAATGAAAAAGCATTGTTTTTATTCATCTACTCGTTTTTATTCATCGACTAGCTATGCCGCGCGGTTTCATTAAGAACCGACTAATAATGAAAAATCCTGCATAGTGTAGCAATTCGTGGTGGCCTAGCGGTTCAATGAACGGAATTGTATGCACGAGGTTGCAGGTTCGAATCCGGGCAAGTACCAATGTAAAAGTTATATGTACTTTCTTAATTATACTAAGATACTTCTGACAAACGGTGAACGAAACCAACGTGAGGAAACCTGGATCCCAAAATTTGGGATCTGAAATCGCCAATCCGCAGAGAGCAATCATGGTGATCAATCCTCGTGCCTTCTCTATATGGTAAGAGGCCTGTGCCCAGCATTGGGACGTTTATAGGCTGGATTATTTAATGAAAAATCATACGCAGTTAGTGAAAAGCTGTTAATTAGACATTACCAACAGATACTTCAATTTTAATTACTTGTATTGATAAAGTAATACGAAATGTCACAGTCAACAGAACAAGTAATTACTACGAATGACAATAACTCGTTCAAAGTATATTGTAACGAAGTAATAGTGCCAAGTGCAAATGTGCAGGTTACGGTTATATCCACAAGAACTAAGTTGCTAAGACTGATAGTGACTGGAATAGTGAGCATTTAGATAAGTCACGTCGCAAGAACCTACTTATAGATACAATACCTTAAAAGAACGTTCAGCGTATTCAGATTAATTCCTGCTAAATTCTAAAAAGTATTATTTTGATTTTCAAGGAATATATATTTCATTGGAATATTTTGACAAACATTGGTTCTCACATTCATACTTTTCAGGCTTAACCACCTGATTTAGCTGGTATAATACACTTTTTGTTATGCCCGGGTCATATTTAATCAGATCAACATAGATTAGCCGAGCCATTAAATATTTTTGGCTCCGTATTGTTCTAGAATGAGTCCACGAATTAAATCAATACCTCTCTACCCTTTTTCAGTTAGCCTTTGCCATTGTTCTGCCTTTATTGCATAACCGAAGGTCATTATTTTCATTTTTGACCGACATCTTTTTTCTTTAGCCATGATACGCGTGATACAGAAAAAAATAAGCCTATCTAATTTGCGGGGGGATTTATATAAAACTAATTCAACTTCTCAGATAACTTGAAATGATGCGGAAACTGGACCATTGTGGTCTGAATAGTATTACCAAATTAATAAAAATGTGAAAAGAATTATTGATTAAAAATTAAAAGAAAAATAGTCCAAATACAAAGTCTTGACTGGTGGTCAAAATTGCCTATAGTATCTTCGGTTTGTCTCTGTTCTGCACATTCTCTTCTATAACGTGTTTGCTAGAACGAATATAAAGTAGGAAGATAAAACTACTAAATATTATAGGTTTCTTAGGTTTACGCGAATGTTAGACATTGAAATAAAATTACTTTCAAGAATATTTTTTTGAGATTTTTTATTAAGATTTTAGGTCCCGACGTTTCGACACCTTTGCAGGTATCATGGTCACGGGCAGACTGAGATGTCGTTCGTTTTGACAGTAGATGTTGTTCGTTCCACCTTCATATTTTAACTAATTATTTGAGTTCTTACCTACGCAATATGAACTCACTTAAGGCGCTGTGTATAGCCAGCATTGATGTTATTGAAGGGGTGAAGCGGGCAGGTGCGGGGCGAAGTAGCCCCGACCCTGCTACTCGTTTTTTCCGAATTCGTCCGATGCGTAACGGTGTTATAATATTGAAGATTTATTTCGCTAATTATTTAGATGTAAGTTTAGCCCTGCTTGACTATGTTTACTTTTGAGCTGCGCTCTCGCGGCGAACAGTAGGTTCGAATCCCGATAAAATCATAAATTCTTGGATTATTATTTTTAAAGTATTATGCACCTACTGCATATTATCGTGTTTTTACTTTTAAAACAAGCATTTAATGTTGTTGATTTATTTTTAGAATAATTTTTCAAATACCTATTATGACTTTCTGAAAAAAAAAAATATAATAATTGAAAACCTGAACAATATGTTTTATGACAATCTATATTTTTCTTCAGTATCAAGAGTAAAATATTAATAAAAAAAACGTACACTACGCTTGATGGTTCAGTCTGGAGATACAGCGTGTTTCGAATAGTAACGAAACTTATTATTTTTTTGTGTATAACTTTTGTGGTATGAAGTCCTCACACTGCAGATAGACCAAATACTCACCTGTAAAACTTGTATGTTTATAGGTTTTTTTTTGTGTACGTAAATTGATCAACCTCTTTTGTTTTTTTTTTATTTTCACGTGAATGTCATTTATGAGCCAGCCTTGCATGGGGGTGAGGATGCAAGAGTCCGAGAGAGAGCCCTGAAAAAGGCTCTGTCTAATCTGGCAAAACACCTGGTGCCATCATTTGCCTTAGTGCTGGATATGGAAGAGAGAGGACAACGGGGGCAGTACATGCCACTACACCACCCCCGCCCAAGTAGATACGTGCAATAAAGGCTGAGGGACCCCAGTCCCCGCCCTCTGCGTCCTCCTCAAGGCAGGTCTGGCTACAGAGATTCTCGTCCGCGCACTGCCCACCATCGGCCATCGGCGGAGCAATGGAACGAAAGGGTCAGCCTCCCGCTCGCGCTCCAAGGTCTCTTTCTGAGAAATAACAAGCTTGCAGAAATAAGACACTAAGGCAGAAGAGTCGTCTGCGAGCATGGCGTTGACCACACCCACGAGCGAAAGGTCCGGGCCAAGAAATCCACTTAGGACACGGCGCTTAGCTTCAAAGGCAGTGCACACTCGAATGTGTGCTATGCCGTGTCTTCCATTTCGTAAAATTAGCCTTCCCAATGCGCCGTTGGGTCCTGGGCAGGAGAGACAAGTTTACTCTCCTATAAAGAGAGCCCTATATTGGGGCTCATTAGCTGCTTTTAGAAGGCGTGTGGCAAGCATTTGGGGGCCGTCCTCTTGCACTTAGACAGGACACCGCGTCCCCAAACTCTTCCGGGTACAGCAGGGAAATGTCCTCCGATGAGTTCATCCCGTAGGTCGAATTCAACCTGGGCAGAGTAACGTTGACGGCTCTCGGGAAAAACGCCTGAACCAATGAGATCATTCTGAAGGGTCTCCGTCATCGGAGGACTAATGAGGTGCAGATTGTTGCGCAACATTTTGTAAGGTCTGACCCAGGGATTGGCGTTGAGACCCTCCAACATCACCTCCCTTTCCCTCTCAAATGGCGACTGTCAGCGGCTTCTTCGCCTCTTGCTATTGCAGGTGGGGTTGAACCCGGGTTGAACCCTGAAGCCACTCATAGCTTATTCTAGCGGCCGAGCAGGCACGTCGTAGATCGGTCAGCTCTGCAGAAAAGCAGTGAACCGCCTTCCTAGCTGGAGGTCCAAGTAGGTAATGGACCATCTCGAGAACGGTGAGCACCCTTGCGTACCCTGTGCTAACTGAGAGGAGAACCCTATCCGTATGTATCGGTGATCGGATAGGTTCTCCACGAGCTCGACCTGCCTATACGCAACGGTGGCGGCACATGCTGGGGTGGTGAAGGTTAAATCAACCACGGACAATCCGTGCAGCCACCCGCACATATGTGTCGTCCCTCTATTAGGGAGGGAGAGGTAGGTGAAACCACAAACGCCTCCAAAGCATGGCCTTGTGCTTCGTTCGATGGATTACAACACGCCAGTGACATTTCAAACAAAAAAGTGACGTGCTTTCACGCCGAGAGCCTACGGCGTACTCCTCTTGAATAACAATCTCTTCCCACGGATGTGCAAAGAGGCGATAGTCATCTTCATCCACAAACCCGGTAAACCGAAGTCTGAGCCCACTAGTTATCGCCCCATTAGCTTACTCAAGGTTCTTGGGAAGCTATACGAGCGAATAATTTATTCCCGTCTTATGGATTGCGCCGAGTCCAGGAGTCTCATACCAGACGAGCAGTTCGGTTTTGGAACCCAACACTCATGCGTCCAACAAGTCCACCGCATAGTCGAGCATATAAGCGCTGGTTTTCAGCGTGGAAGGCTCACTGGCGTGCTCTTCTTCAATATAGCAAAGGCTTTCGACAAGGTCTGGCACAATGGCTTGATCTTCAAGCTTTACCAACTCGAGGTGCCAGATCTTCTTGTGCTCATCTTCCGAAACTTTTTGTTGAATCGGTCCTTTCGCTATCGCGTTGACCCTCACCCGATCCGCGCCGCACTCCCTCAGGGCTCCGTACTCTCTCCACTTCTCTTCACACTAACGTTAGCGACATTCCTCGCGGTGGCAAACCCCAAATGTATGCCGACAATACGGCCATCTATTATTCAGGCACCAGCCCCTTAGCGATAGGTCGAACTCTCCAGACGGCAGTTACGAACCTCGGGAAGTGGTTCACGTAATGGAGAATCGAAGTCAACCCTACCAAGAGTGGAGCCGTGGTCTTCAGCAAGGAACGGCAGCCTCCCGCTACCCCTCCACCTATCACCCTCTTCGGCAAGCCTATTCCTTGGGAGCAGCAAGCCAAATACCTGGGTGTAATCCTTGATCGGAAGCTTACCTTCATAGCTCATATTAAAGCTGCACGCGCGCGAGCCATCTTCGCTCTCGGCCGACTTAATTGTATGTTGAGCAAGCGCAGTAAACTCTTACTCTTACTTTACTTATAAGAAGAGAATCTACACTGCGTGCGTGACGCCTATCATGACTTACGGCAGCGTCGTATTCTCTCACGTACCCGATTATCGACTCAAAAGAATGCAAACTCTCCAAAACCGTTTCATGCGTAGAGCCACAGGCGCTCCAGGTTACGTCCGTAACTTGCAGTTGCACTGTGACTTAAAGCTGCCAACAATCAACCAGTTCATAAAAGTCGCCGCGATTCGATTTTTCGACTCCTCCGAAACCCACCGTAACCCGCTAATCGTAGCGGCCGCGCGATACGTATCTTCCGTAATATCTAAGACTAAACGCCCCAGACTTACTCTCTCCTACCTCGACGATAAAAGAACGCTTCTCCAAGAAGCATTCGATTTAGCTAGCAGCAGCATTACAAAACACAACCGCCGTATATTACGTCCTCGCCGGCGAGGCCCGTCGCGTATTATTAATAATAGTAACGTAAATGTTATCCTCCTGTCCCTAGACCAAGCTGGCCCGAGCCTTCCAAACTAGCAATAAAAATATGTCCCTAAATTTTAAAAACTTAGATCCAGCCATCCCTTGTTGTTTTGCTTTATTAAGATTGTTAGCAACGCACTAAGTCGAGGCCCGAACTCCGCAGAGGTTGCCCTTAGTGGACGTTGCTGACGTAATTAGTGTTTTCCTTTTGCTCTGGCTGGAGGCCTTAAGGTCCTCGCCAAAAGGCCGGTGAAGCAGCCAAAGTTTACGCTCTGTCTGCGCGCACACTTTTCGTCGTCTTTCCATAAGACGCCATACATATACTGAATTTGCCAGATCCGAAATATTTTTCATTAAATAAATGACTCCTCACAAATATCTCACATTTAATAAGAAACAGCAGTTTACTTCATTATTGTAATTATTACAAACGTTATTGCGTTCAATTACATCTTTTGGTATTACTAGTTACTTCAATATTGTACACCATGTATAAGCATGAAAAAGTTGTCATGAATGAGAATGAAAAAAATATGCATCTTATTAAAAATCAATTATTACTAATTGTTTTTTTTTTATTATAAAAATTGAACAATTTATTAAAAATTACACAAAACGTAAAAAAATACATCATTGAAAAAACCATGAAAGCAAAATAGTAATTTTCTGTAGCTAGGTTCGAACCTGCGGTCAGCTATCGTGTCGCAAATCTATATAAGCACGCGACCGCTAGACCAATGTAGCTTCATCATTTAATTTCAAATTACGCTTCTATAGAGGATCAATAGAAAAGAGAATAGATGTGCAAAAAGCAGGAAGTAATTACTTTACAAATTCTATTATGTGTCATTGTTTGACAGATTTCATGAAATTATTTTAGATTTGTCATGTATTTTAGATCTGTCAATCAGAAAAAAAGTGACACAGGTCCGTCTAGCACCGCGCCTCAGCGCACACTGTCTGTCCGCGTAGGAATGAAAGAGAAGCGAACAAAACGCCATATTTAGTTTGTCAGGAATGTGTTATTTTTCATTAAATATCTGAATATTTGGAAAAATACTACCTTAATTGAAAAACTAAAATAAAGGTTATCTTCATTATTAGTTATTACGTTTCTGTTGAAAAATTTATCAAGATTGGTTCATCAGTAATACCGGAAAACTTTTTTGAAAATCCATTTTAGAGGTATGTTTACGATTTTTTTTTATCGAGAAAAATTAATGACATCGGGTTTTGGAAATAAAGGTTATCTCACAAAAATGATGAAGATTAACATATATTTTTTTAGCTGCTCTGACATTTATACAGTTTGCTAAAAAACTGTTTGAAAAAGCCCATTTTTACTATACACAGCGCCTTAATAAATATTATTGCTAGAAATAGGTTATATCCCTTACCCCTCGTGAGTCCCGGAACAGTATGGCGGCATGATGTGGATCGAGGAAGGCGTCGGAGGCCCGATGTCGCAGCGTCGGCACGTGGCCCAGCGAGGAGCGGCGCTTCTCTGCCTCCTGTGAAGACGCCTTGCGAAGGTGCGCACCTGGGGAACAAACTGACCGTTAATATACATAATAATAAAATATTAATAATTATTTGGAAGTTGAAAGATTTTGATGTTAGATAAACCCGATTGAAGTCATTGTTCCTCGTCCAACATTTTATTCATGACTAAATCGCGCTTCTTCCCTATTTTCATGTATATATATATTTTTTCATTTTATTGCTTTTACTTTATAACGTCTGCCTTACTTCCGAATACATATTCAGTGGATATTTTCGATCGATTGGATCTCTTATGAATAAAATACTCAAATCCTAATTTAATTTATTTGATATCAACATACAAATATAACTATTCTAAAACATCGCAAGCCTACGTAATATTTCCATAATTGGCTGACTTTATACTTGTAAGTAGGTAAGTACCTACCTTTTGCTATAAGGAAACATGCATGCCTAATAATCTACACATCGTGTTAAGAAATAATACTGATATCGTATTTCATAGTAATTTCCTGCAATACATTTAGGTATTTATTGCTTCATTCACAATATAAAGTTCTGTCAAGTGACCATTATGGTATTGGCGCATTCTTAAATAATTTATTAATCTAATTTTACAATACCTGTTATTATCCATTACCATCTGTATATTTCATATCATAACATATCATCACGCCTGTATCCCCGAAGGGGTAGGCAGAGGTGTACCAATGTACACCCACAGTTCGCCGATATGTTTAGGTCCCATGTAATAGGGGGCGAGCCTATTGCCACTAACCGGGCACAAATCCAAACTCCGACCTGCTACTGAGAATTTCGTAGAAAAACCCAATAACCAAACCCAATCTGTATATTTCAATCGGTTAAATTAACTTTTTAATAGTTATTATTAGGTTTTACGGTCAACTTTACATATATCGTGAACGTTTTGTTCGTATTTTATAATGACCTCAACGACACGACACTTGCATAGCAGGTGTCAATTACGATGAATTACATCCAACGTAGTCGTATAAATTGGTCACATTCCTACTATGAATGATGAAACAGGAGTAACTACTGAATTTAGGAATAGCTGGAGATTTATATTTAAGGTATAAATCATAAAATTCTACGAATATTATTAATAGTTAGAACGATTTTTCAACCGGAGAAGTTACCGCGTAACCTACAAACAAATAAAACTTACACAGACTAACAAGAATCCCTCTTTTTTGAGGCGGTCATAATAGGTTGTGTAAGGAGATACTTTTAATTTATGATTTATTATAAAAAAACCAACTATTTAAAACTGAAACTCAGTGTTGTCCTTATGCGTGCGATCTAATAAACTTGAAACCAGTAAATAAGATTTCTTGGGATAAGTTTAATTACTTAGCGTTATACTTTTTCCATCTTACTTTTTAAACGTATCGACATCAATATCAGGTCAGCCCTGAATTCAGCAAGAAGAATGTATATATTTAACATTGAGCTATTGAAGTCGTACTAAGCGTGTATTTCAAAGCAATTTTAATGTTATATAGGTCACGTTTACAATCAATAAGTGTAATTAGATTGCGAAAAAAAATAAGCAAACATAAATTAGTACTTAAATAAAATAGGTATTCCTATCTTTGTGAGATTTTACTACCCGCACATTAACGTGAAACGATAAAAAAATATGTTCGGAAATCAAGTAAAATATTCAACAAATTATATTCAAATACAAAAAGTCCAAATACAAACACAATCTTTAGTAACACAGGACACAAACAGTAACTAGCAGCGCCCTTAGTATTGGCAACATTTCGATGTTCAAATTCTGGTTTTTCGTATCATATATCATAATATATAATATTTTATTTTGAGGATGGACACGAATCTGATGGACGCTTAGCCACGAGTATAAGCGTAAGCCGGACGGTTTGACCGATAATAACAGCTAAGCCACGGTCATTGCGGTTTGTCCGAGGAGAGATGACCATCTCTAAACATACCGAGATCGCTCCGTGTCTTGGAAAGCAAGTCAAGCCATTGGTCCCTACTGTCTTTGGCAGTCAAACATGCAAATTGTGACGATAAATGTCAATATAAGCTACTATTTTTTTCAGTGAAAATAGGGCTGTGAATAGCAGATAGACAGACACTTCATGTTAAATACCCTGTTCAGCTGAAGCCGGTAAAACTAGAAGCTGACCCCAACATAGTAAGAGAAAAAGCTAGGCAGAAGAAATCCCCGGGACCAAGGACCATTTCCTGGAGCGGAAGTATTTAAAAAGCAATCTCTTCGCAGTTTTGTTCTTACTTAAATACCCACAAAGGGAAATATCAAAGTCAACTGCCTGTCTGTCACTGCAAGTAGTGCAGCGCAAAGATTTACGTGCTTCTTCATGTTAAAGGAAACTCATCGTATAATTTCAAGTACTTTGATGTCAAATACAAGGTAAAGTAAACTAATTGTAATCTAGTCTTTACTTGCTTTCGCGGTAAATTGTTTTTGAAGTGTTCGATGAAAATATCGATCTTTTATTATAAGAATATATTATAATATATTAGTAAACTTTATCGTGTGTATCCAAGCTTGTAATTTATGTAAACACAGTAGACCTTCGTTTATATAGGTGTAAACAACTAGGTCGTCTTGACTCTAATTGTCGTCCCGTTATATCTAACACAACACTAATTTGGGTCAATTTAATTTAAGCAGCACTTAAACATTTTAATGGTATAGTAAATTAGGGAAGGTTGAAACAATATTGGTGGTAAAAATATAGAAATAATACCTTTACCTCGAAGGAAGTCAAGATGAATTTCAGGTATGCTAATAAAGTTTTGGTACAATCCTACAGTATTATAAACTATTAACTGTGTGTGGCATACAGATAGTTTGTGCAACATCGTTCTCTCTCTGCTCTGTTGCTATTTATTAAGGGTTGAAAATGCGTATTCTGCTAGCATTTATGTCTACCCCGCATCATCGCTAAACACTTTAATCTCGTGGAGCTACTCAAGTTAAACCATGAGACGCTGCTAGTATTTCATAAATAAGATCCATTGTAAGTTACATTCAAATAAATCATAAAATAACGTATCAGTTTATATTTCTAATTTACGTGACCAATCTTAAACATAAAGTCAATTTGCAAACGGTATGCGGTGCATACCAGCTGCGCGCCAATGATATTTCAAATGCAGAATACAATGAACAAATCGATTAACGACTACTTCGTACTATTATTATTTAGTGATAAGTCTATAGCAATAAAAATATTTCAAATGTCTATCAGTAGATACCAAACAAATGATTCATGATGCATTTCAGATGAGAATCAGCCATTAAACCTTGTGTATGTGTTACGATCCACTGTATTAGGCGTCCATCAAATAAACATTTAAACACAAAACTATAAAATATATTTACTAGGCTGTCTCAAACACGAAAACGTGATGATGAACTTCTAACTTACCACTATCTGACTTATTATATTTTACTCTGTGGGCACCAATTAACCTCTTTTTTTAATTTCTATATTAGTCCTGAGATGGGTAATCATAATGATGATCACAATTAATCCTTGTCGTATGAAAACATTGAGCAAATTATAGACCCAAATCTTTTGTTTCTCATCCTAACCACTTATTGAAAACTGAATATTTCTTTAGGCAGTGTTAGTTGCGTTAAACGAAAATGTATCAGTTCCTGTGTAATAACTGTAATAAGTACTGATTCATTACAAGAAAATCAAATGAACAGGAAAACAATATGTTAAAACAATAAAGAAAGAGTTGAATTATGATGTAACGGATATGAAAACACTGGTCAGCTTCCAGTGAGCTCCAACCGCATTTTATCGGTTATTACTTACAAAGTATTGAATATAATACGCAAAGGGCTGGTAAAGCTTTTATCCATCGTGCATTACACAATACGCGTGTATTTTATAAATTGTATATCGAGAACAAACGGTATTGTGAGTAAAGTTATTCCCAATTCCGATAAACTCCTAACATTGTAATTTTCATGCTAATCTTTGCGTTAGTACCTACTACATTATTTTTTAGATTAGCATAACTGGTAATCTTATTTTAGTAGGTATGGAAACTGAAAAGGTTATTGTTTTCCTTGCATAAACAAATGCAATATTGATATAGTTTTCAATGAAAAGAGTTATCGATTACTTTGTATACTCATAGATACTGCTAGCAACAGTTGCTAGACATGATTTAATAATTTCAGTCCATAGAAAATCATGAAGACATTAGAGATTAGCTATTTAATAAACATAACAATTCATTAAATTACACAAAAAACAAATAGTCTATTTCGTTTAGACGTTATTTGAACCACTGCAAGCAAAGAAAATTAATCTTCAAAGAGCTTTGAGAACCCGTGATGACAGTAAACACATTTCATCCATAGGTTCATTAGTTCCAGAATTGAAAAGTAAAAAATAAACTAAAATACTTTCTTTTATTTTTAGGTAGTCTGCAACGCGTGCTTTCCGGTGCTACGCTAGAGGTCTTGGGTTCGATTCCCAGGTCGACCAAGGTGTTAGGTTTTTCTATGAAATTCTCAGTAGCAGGTCGGAGTTTGGATTTGTGCCCGGTTAGTGGCAATAGGCTCGCCCCCTATTACATGGGGCCTAAACATATTGGCGAACTGTGGGTGTACATTGGTACACCTCTGCCTAACCCTTCGGGGATACAGGCGTGATGATATGTTTTGATTTTAAAAACATGTATAAAGTGAAACAACTGATATACGATACGGTTACTATTTCGCGAGCCATGCAATGTTGCGGGTCCCATGCCGTGAGAACCTTCTAGTGCATGTCTTATGTGTTCTGGGAAACTATGCAATTAATATTAAGCGTGTTAGTTTTGTATAAAATTAAAAATATGTAAGCAAAATTCATAGTAAAAGTTGATTATAGATTAGTACCAGAAAAGATACGCAAATACTGATATGACAGTCTATTTTGCGCGGTGCTAACCATAAACATTTTTATAAAACCAAGCACGCTTGTACAATTGTATAAATATGTAGGTTAAGAGCAATACTTAATAACTGAAAAATCTTTGGCTGATGCTTGAATGGCGAACAAGTCTTTCGCAAAATTGAATATTTAAAGAGAGCTAGGTATATACGGTAAATTATATATCTCGTTACTTGGTTTGTTTTCGTTAACATACAAATGGGCTCACAGGGCTTCCAGTAATTAATTCATGCTCGTTATGTTTCAGTAACAAAATTAATTAAAAAATAAAGCCACCGTCTATTTCACATTATTAATATATGCATGAAGAGACGAATATAAGCAGTCCAGAATGATTACGGCTCAGTGATTCGAGCAAGTCAGCTGTGAAAATTGTATAATGCAAAACATATTCAGTTTTCATTTTAGCGAAACTATTTTGTATTAATTTTATGAATAAGTAGGTTACTTGCACTTAAATTAAATAGTAATTTCTGTTGATCATTTATTTATTTCTCATTCCATCCACCGGCTTGCGAAATAACGAAGTGAAGGAATTAAACAATATTCTATACACAAATAGTAAGATATTGTAGAAAGTGACGTATTATCTCAGACCTTAACACTCATTACCGGGATAGGTCAATTGTGGGTGTATATGTTTGTAGATAAATCCGTATCTAACCTTTCATGGCCGACCGATGTGCGGTCCGTTGACAAATGACTAAATAATTAATTGATTAGCGGTGATATTTAATCTGACCAAAGCTTACATACTATCAATATTAATTATTTAGAGCCCTGTCTGCTAAAGCATACATTTATAATTTTTATAACACAAAACATGTTACAGAAATATAAGGATCGAAGAAAATTTATATGACATCTCATACGATATAACATCAAACAAGTTTTAAATATCTGTCAGAAAGTGTATATGAAATATTGAAATATATCTTGGGGATGGAAATATGTGCGCTGAATACTCGTAGCTACCTACGCTGACTTAGGTATTCAGACTGCAGCATCCATACCATTTTATGTATTGACACACCTACGTCCTTAAACTTTTATAGCTATATGACTTTCCTGAGTTTTCTCTTGGTACTATAAACACTATTTATTTATTTTTTTAAGTATTTTTATGAAATTTAGTATTTCGAAGAGTCAACGTTAGTCAACGTTATCTCCTCTATACCTACCTACAATAGCTGATCCAATTAAACACCTTGTTTGCAGTGAACCTGATCTCACACCAGCATATTTCTACAATTATTGTACATTTTTATAAAGCGTAAAAGGTAGATGTTTTAAATATCATTCGGGGAAAGAGCATAGTAAGGGATTGCTTTCCGAAAACTGCAAAATTGAAACTTGGTTTTTAGCCATTTGATCTTCGTATTTTTATTCATTGTAAGAACTGAAGATAGTTTAGGGTAGGTACATAGAAGCAACAACAAAAATTACGGCTTCAAAACTACGTTTAACTAAACTGTTGTTGAAAAGTAAAAAATGAAAAATATATTTCAACATATTATTTGGCTTGGATATTGCGTACCTACACAAAATTATGAATTTCTACTCAAACTCGTACCTTATAATGAATATAGATCGACCTACAAATTAGAGCAAGTAAATCTGTGTAAATTGATATCAATAATTTCAACTACTACATCAAACATTACAATGCATATTACAAACGAAATATTCCATTTTGAACTATTAAATTGCATTAACTATAACAGAATTCCGAGATTTTAATGCTTATAGCGGTCTATGGATTGGAATCCAATTCCTAGAGCGCTATAAATTTCACTGGTCTGTATTTAGTCCAATTTAGAGTTAATACAGACGATTGAAATTGAATTAGACCTACGCCTTTGTTTGTTTTGCTGGTCGTAAAGCAATGATTTTCACAGTCATATAAACCTTAAGCTGTTAATAAGTTATCTTTTTAAAAGCAGTAGAATTCCTTCCAGAATGCTCCACAGCTGATTGCAGATCACGGCTCTACCTTACCTATGATTTTTTGGATTCCTCTTTAATTTTCGTTTTCATCTTTTTTTTAACTTATTTTTTACGTAGTCTCGTTATAGTTTGTTTCAAATTATTTTCATTTTCTAAAAACTCATCTCAGCTCCCGAGCCTTCTTCCCTTGTTGGGGTCGGCTACCGGTTTTGCCGGATTTCTAAAAACTTATGTATCGATCCTAAAATGGTTACTAGCAGTAGGTAAAGTTCAGCACTGTAGTATCTAAGACTCTAAGTAATCCTATTATTATTCAATCAGAGTAGTCTCGTTCCCGTTGGCGTGCTACTACAAAGAAGGAACTCACCACAACCACTCGACCTTCGCTTTTATCAAGGGAACTAGATTTTCGCAGGATGACGTCACCAGAGTACTAACATTGCTGCCTAACAGCTTTATGTGAACCGGCTTTACTTTATCTCTGTATACAAATAGGAACTAAGTACACGTTTTCTGTATGTATTCCTAAATCGGCTTAAATCTTACTTATGTTTTATTTAGCAATCCGTGTTCGTGAAACCGGGTATTTCTAGATTTAAGAACATTTTTGCATGTAACAGATTTTTATGTAGGTACATTTAAAACTGAAGTCACTGATATGACACCTATTGTTATTCCACCCATATGATGATTCTGCAAAATTTACGAATTTAGGTACATTTAACAATTTGATATCTAAGACATTATTGATAACAAAAAGGAAATAACCGAATATAGAATGTTATTCGATAAAAACCTCAAAACTAAATGCATTTTTTTTAATCAAATTATTCACCTGTCAGTTCGAATTATTTAGAATTCAACACAAATTTCCATAGCTATCAGTGCCAAGGTAAAATTCGTATAGACGCAAAACAGTAATATATAGAAAATTTAAATAAGTTAACATAAAGTAAAACTTATTATAATGCGGCCGCTGCGGGAATGCGTTCTTGACGTGTGTCAGCTGCTCAAGACTAGTAATATGTTCTAGCAGATTTCAGATGAGAGTATTATTTATTTAAATAAGACTAGTATTATCATTCAAAGCGTTCATAAAATGTGAAAGAAGCTGTAAATTGTTATTTTTTGATTCAACTCACTACTTATTTTTTTTTTTTTTTAATCACTTCCAATATTTTTATTATTTGACTCTATAGGTACCTGGTGCAGATATTTTTGTATTGTTAGCTCATCAACAAAAAAGAATATAAGTTGACATAACATTGTATCTATAGGCTTATTTTTATTTCACAAACATATTGTTTTCCTGGTTTTATTGAGGAGTGTTAAATGAATAATGTAATTAGCAAAATGATGACATAAAATATATCAGCACCTAATGATTAAACTCGTTTGTGGTTCAAATAAACGTTAACACATTTATGTCGTAAATTGTGCTCCACGTCAAATTCACATAATCCATACCATGTCAAGCTGTCAGGAACACATTTTTTAGCGGCCGCAGTAAGACAAGTAAACAAAATGCAACGAATGATTTTTTATTAAAATTCTTTCTATATTTAGTAAGACGATGATGAACAAAGACGTTAGTTTCAAAGCAGACAGAATCCAGACAAACACATGCTAAGGTTATCTTGAATAAACCTAAGATATCAATGAACAATAGTGCTTACAGTGTATTCATTCAGTTTACGCAACAAGTGACGGGCCACGCTTACTGCACAGTGCCCACCCCTCATTAGAAAACCGATTTACAGGCACCTATTTTGTTACTTTGTCTAATTTTAACGTAGCTTCTTTACTATTTTTTTTTAACTAAACTAGTATAATTCATTGATCTTGAGACTAGTTTATACCATCTTTATTCAAGTTAAAAACTTTTCCGTATATATTTCCGCAGCATTCATATACAAAGCCATCAATTTCAATATTAATATAACCCAAAACAAGTATAAGGAAAACAGACAGTTTTATTACCAGTATATTCGGTCATTCACAGATGACAAGCACAACGTAATGTGCTCTCATTTTAAAATAAACACAGCGTTGCATCTGCGCCAACTGCAGATCAGTAATAAAGATACCAAATCGACCAAACAAATCATTTGGAACTCTTTATGAATTTATAGTTTTAGATTAGCAAACAAACGTAGGTATTAGCCAGAGTTTGTCAACAAGCTAATGGAAATATTTTGTTGATTACAACGATTATATTTTTGTTGATTGTCAAAAGAGGCGCAAATAAGGATGTTGTTGAAAAATTTAATGTACTTTATGGTATAGTTACTCAAATAATATAAGCCTGCTCTAATTGTAATAATAAACATCTATCTACAAAATTACATAGCCAAGAACAGAGCTATTTACAAGTGGATGCATTAGGCTAGACTACTACTAGACGTCATGAGAACAAAAAGCAGCTGCATACTCTAATAAAGTGGTCCAAGCTCTATTCAAAGACGTCGGCAACAGAGTTTATGACCGAAAGAGAAAACGGCAATCAGTGAAATATTGTACTGTCAGTTATGAATGAAGAATTACTGATGAGGCATTAAACCCGTCTTGGAATTTGACCCACATAAGAGGAAAACTAAGAGGAAATTCTCGTAAGATTGTAACCGAGGATGCATTCATGTTTATGTTTGTAACTGACACTACCAAGTTTAATATTTTAATAGTACAATTTAAAACCGAACCACATAAAACGCTTTCAGTTCTAAAGTACATGCATTCTCGTTATTATATTCTGCGGCATCTATACATACGTAACACCGCAAGAAACTGTGCAGTGAAAGTGCAATGTGATGCGAATCAGAGCGAACAATATAACAATAAAATCGGCAAACAAATCTAAATCCAATAACCGTTTTCATTAGAAATTGAAAATATATTGACGACGTTTAGTAAACAAAGATGACCTTAACGCAGGTATCGAAGTGGAAGGCATTATTTATTTTGTGCCCACTCCAGCGACGCTGCCGGCCACATTCGAGAGAACTCTAAATATTGCCTATTGCCATAGGCTAGGTACTGGACTGTGTTACTCAATTTCAAAATTCTACGAACAAACAAATTGCATCATTCGGTTTCGAATACTTCCTTGTGTCATTGTGGTATGAATTGAAAATTAAAAATACTTGAACTTATTCAATAATTTAAAACTAAAAGTTGTAAGTACTATACCTTCTCTTAATATTTCGTCGAATATCTGATACGTGGCGCCACAGTCTTCAAGCACTTGTCTCCTAGCAATTTTGTGCGAGTGATCACCATCGAGCGACTTAGAACGTGAACGAAACTCATCACTGTCCATAGCACGAGCCTCATCGGTACTGGCGGCCGGAATAGCGCAAGAGCCTCGGCGACCTTCCCCAGACTCGTGCCGCCAGTGCCCCACTTTTTTACTAAACGTTCGAATCAACTCTTGTATCGTGTGGTGCTTGTGCCGATGTCCACTACCGCTTGACCCTGACCCTCGCCTTTCAGTTTTTTCTTCTTTGCCATCTTTACCGTGATCTTTATGATCCTTACTGTGATCTTTGGTGGACACACTTTCAGCTAACTTTTGAGCAAAACTTTTGTTATCAAAACGATTTCTATGACTTAGTTTTGAACTAGAGATTTCTCCATATCGCTCACATTTGCTATATTCGTGTTCTTGGATATCATCCATGGCATCACTATAAAGAGGTGAGACAAAGTTTCGGTAGTCATGGCGTGGGGGTTGGTATGTGTTCACGTTAATTTGATGGCGGTCTCCATCGCTTCGCTGCCGCCTGTAATCTGGCTGATGAGTATAATAATGTTGTGTAGGAGAACCTCTTTCCATAACATCGCGAATGTAACTCGCAAAGTTTGGGTAGCGGTCGCGGGGACTAGATGCAAACTCATAAGGACTTCCTGAACTAGCTCGCAAGCTCCGGTGCGCGCTCGAGCCTCTAGGGTTGATAGGAATCGGTCTCCCGGCGGCACCATCGCTCTGGGGTACACTACGTGAATCTGATGAACTTAATGTAGAATACCAGCTGTCACCACTGTCTTCCTTTTCTAATGGAGGCGTAGCCTCACGATGTTTGTGAAGGAAATGCGAGAGTCCGTGCATTTTAAATACTTTTTATTTCACTTTTACTGTGTTTTTACATTTTCATCACTTGCAACAAAATAATGTTGATCAGACCTCGGCCAAGTACAAATACCACTATTATGTTATATTGACAGGTACATATTAAAAGGTAAAGTTTTTTTTAATTCCAAAAGATCCTGTGCAATATAATCTCGTTTCATAGCTATTTGTTTAATAGATTTAATAATCAACAGCAAAGAATATCGAATACCTCGCAGACAAGTAGGCTAAAGAGGGGAACTTAAACTGGTTTTACGAGATCCAAGGTCGCGACGCCCTATATTTGTGAGAATAATCGTGTTGCAAAGCAGGAACAGCGAATGGCCTTGGGGACATAGCGGACACAAACGTTTGGGACAGGACGCATGCGTGGGTGCTGGGGTCACCTTCATACGGGATAAATTCACCACAGACAATATTTTCTCATCATTTCATTTTGTTATGACGAAGAGAGTTAAAGAAATACCGTGAGTTCGAACTACGACTATAAGATTAGGTGACAAAAATATAGGCATCCGCATGTCGAAAGATTGAAATAATATCTACTTCTACAGAACTTGCAAAACCAGTTAAACTGAGTTCGTAGGGTTCATCGAAAAACTAGTTTAAAATTACATTTTGATATGAAGCTCGTTTATGTCGTTGCCAAGAACTAATATTATCTATCTTAATAATTTGTTTAGACGTGTCATATTAACACAAAGTATCGAATAACATGAGACATTTCAAGAATAAATTTATTTTCATTAATGCATCTATCTCTTTAAAACGAGGATATTTATTTTTAGTGGTGACCCAACCACTTTTTATATGTACGAACACCGAATAAGTCTTGACCTATCCTGTCGCGTCAGATGTTTCGAATGAATCAGTTAGAATTAGTGTTGCTCAATTCACTTTAGATGGCTCAATGACCCAAACACACAACGACCGTCACTAGTCCATTTGATCCGACGTGACTATAAAAACGACGAATACAATCATCTGAGAAGGTGAAACTTAAATCATTCTTAACAGATTTACAACTCTTATAAGAAATACATGTTCAATGTCTCAGTACTAGAAAATAAATTACGTACGACATTCAAGAGGTCAACTTGTATGATCATAATAAATAGAAATAAAGACGATTGGAAAAACCTGGATCATTCAGGTTCTTCCAATCGACTTTATTTGACCCAATTCAATGGGACTAATAAATTACTTCTTAGCGGGCCGTTTATCTATTCTACAGTATTCAATAAGGAAACAGTAGATACTCCTAAAAAGGGCACTAGTATTTATTTAATTGCTTCATCAGGAAACACTGAGATCTACAGTTTGCTTTTCTAGGCCAAGGATAAAAAAATACGGTGAAAAGAAATGCTATCAAGCAACGATAAGTAAGTTTAGTTTGGAATCGAGATAAAACGTTATCTTGGTCTTTTTACCATAAGCGTGAAATATTACAAAATACATATTACTAAACCTCTGCGTAGTTGAGCAGTTTTAACAATATTATCGCAACAAGTAAATCTACAGTTGTTCGTACATTGTACATGCATAGTATTATTGCTATATCAATGTCATTGGTTTTTGCGAAGTTGGAATTTGGTAAGCCATTGTTTTAGCTAAAGTAACAAAAATGACACTTGCGCAGCTAATTTACGTAACAGAAACTCGGTTAATAGAAATGTCAGCTAAACAAATACGAACGTAGGCTGTTTCCGTTTCAAATGCCTAATTAACTTACAATATATTACAAATGAATGATTATTTATTTATACTGTATTTAATATGCAATAGTTTATTTGACCTATTTTAACTGAGGAACCGCGAATAGCCCTTTGAACTTCTTGAAAATTTTATAATTCTTTTAGTGTCAGTACTAGGACCATTTGGTACTTGTGATAAATAAACAAGATGTGATCTTCGTATGATGTTTACTCTAGGTTAAGATCTTGGACTCATTGAGGGATTTCAACTATTTTGGAGGATGGAAGGAAAGGGCCTAAGCTGGGCACGCGTTCTCGTACACACTTCAATAATCTGAAACATCTGGCTTTACATTCCCGTTTCTATGTATATTTGTATTTTTAAGGTATTTTTAACAAATTTTATGATGTTGGATATGATATTTCAAATGTGTGTATACTAATTGGCATATACTTTAGTATTAACCTTTTAACAAGGTACATTGGTGTACCTTTTGTAAATTAAAAAATTGTTTAATAAATTTTACGTGATGTCTCAATTAGAAATGGTTGTCAAGTCAACCAGCGATGGTTGACGATCCGGCGAATTTTCTCTATAATGACACAGTGTACTATGGACTATAAAGGGAAGTTGCAAAATATTGGCAATGCTTCAGCGATCGTTGCGGAAGTCTGGCTATCACATAATAACATTAATAACAGGTGACACGAATTATACTAATTCTTATCTTTGTTTATACCAATATCAAGATTATGCATTCAAATATGTTATTCGTTTGGAAACAAATTCATTAAAATATTGAATTATTCAATCTAGGTGCATCTCAGTCAGGATTTACCCAGTCCTAAAATGGTCAATTACAATTATTTGGAAACAGTCTGGTAATTAATTATTTATAACTACTATGTGACGCGACAGACGTTGTTGTTGTCCAAATTTGTGTTCTTACCAAGGCCGTTACACTTTGCCTGAATGAAAAATTTAAGAATTTTTAAATGTTGACCTAATCCCGACTACGTGACTTAATTTTTTTTATAAATTTTGTCATATCTGTCAACTTTTATCAAGTGATGCGCTTACTGACAGTATAAAATTTATTTTAAATATAAATAGACTGATTTGATAATTCCTTGATATAATTCTGAATTTACCGGCAAATCATGTTAATGCAACATGATACATATTAACTCCTTTGTTTAGAAACCTTTACCCTTTTTACATTGATGTCACACACAAAGACCGGTAGAGATACCTTTATTAAGTAATTAAAATTTAATTATAACAAAATGAATGGTTTGGTTGAGAATATGGCGATAAGGAAAGACTCTTATAAACTAGATTTTACTTCAGTCTCAATCTAAGGCAGTTAATGACTTTTGTTACAAACTTTTTCAAAGATATTAATAAAGATTTAAATTAATATCTCCAAAGAAAGCTTACTAAACCCTAGTGTTTTTTTAAGAATATTATTTTAAGTGTAGTTTTTTTTTTATTTGGCGCAATTTCTTGCAGACGCTGTGACGGACCTGTTACGTTGTGATTCAAACAATGTTGTTTACAACATGTGTCGCAATGCGCCAGCATATATTCAGCCAAGCAGTTGTACGAGAACGCACACCATGTGCCACAACAGAAAAACGTAAACACAACGCCGTAGCACCGACTCCGCCGAGATCTGATCAAACAAAGGTAAGTAATCTAGTACCACATCCGCACCGTAAGTTCATGGGCGATTTAACACAATGTGCCGCTTATGTGCATCGTAAATAAATATTCACAGTTCATTGTATCGTTATTATTATCGTGTGTGTGTACGCCGCGCGCGACACGTCACTCACTCGCCACGGACGTAGGAACACTAACTTAGTGGAATAAGCTATAAAGCTAGTAAAGAGAGTGGGAACGAGAGGGCATTAGAGAAGACGCGCGGTGTCGAGCAGCACCGCGCACGGTGCCGGTACTACGGACCGCGTGGCGGGCACGCGACTGCGGCCGCGAGTCACGTCCGCCTCGCCACTGCGCGCCAGCCGCCGACTGCCGAGTGCCGAGTACTCCCGGTACACCTAACACCATGTGTTCATGGGTGCCATGACCAGCACCAAACAACTGTGAGCACACCGCATCCGACGCACTTAACATGCACTTTGAATTCTATGATAAATCTCTTATTTCTTTTATAAATTAAATAACATTATTCATTAATTGAGCGTATATTATACTACGATTAGTAATGGAATTATTTACCTTTTTATTAGGGACGATGTGTACGTCTGTTTTGTTTTGATTCCGTTCTTTAAAGGAACTAAATTAAAACTTATAATTGCAAACAGTTTTATGAACTTTTGCAAATTACAATATTCAAATTTGAATTCCGTCATTGGTCTTAATTATTGTTAACATTTTAATTCCTACACTATTTACAAGTACACCGGGATAATCTTTATGAGGATTCTCATCTAGGATAACGATCATTTCTTTAAAGTTATTGTACCTAGCTATACAAGAACGCATGACATACGCAGCAGGATGCTAATTGGCCTTGGTTCAACCGCTGATGTCACTTGGGCCTTTTATAGGCTTAGCACCAATTGCCTATCAAATATTATGGACAAAACGTAGGTATCCTATTCTAAGCTTAATATTTATAGAATAAATGATACAGAAAATTATGTTATTATACAAAGATTAGGTGGCAAGTGGTACTAACGTACCCGTAGTAACATCAGTACCTTAAGATAAAATGTTTTGAACAGATACAATTTTAAGGCATAAGGTAAGGTACAAAATATATTAAATTCATACATAATGCATCCAGTATAATATCATGCGGAAAACGTCCACACACGCAGCGCCCGCGCACATACAAAACAAAAGATTGTATGAGGAGGTAAACTATCGTTGATATTACCAATACATTCATGTATAAGCAAACCAGTACTTACAGGATTAGTAATTATTTACATATTGTTACTCAGTCACAATACCTTCCTCTTACGTTCAAATGCAAGTCTTAGTCAAGAAAAATAAACAAACTTAGCAAAATAAGGAAGACGACTAAAAAAACACTGTTTTGAACAGTCAATAACATTATTTGTCATTGCATTTATGGTCAGTTTGTCAATCGACACTATTCAAACAAGCATTCATTAGTATATTTAATATAATTTAATCAATAAGCATTAAGCATACATCACTTTTATTTAAGTCGGGCCAGGCCTTTGAATTTGCAGAGAAAGGGTAGTGATTTATCGCATCCCATTTGTTCGCTTTACAATGGAACCTACTATGCTTTTCCTTTCAAAATAAGTATAGTCTAGCTTATACATGCACGTTTCTGTGCCTAAGTGCTCTTTATAAGTCTTTGAGTGTAACACAATTTTGTAACGCAATATCGGTTGCAAGATAGACAAAATCAAGTTAGAGGCTATTAGGCTATCTTCCTGTCGAAGCAGATGAGAAAATATTACTTGCACGTTACCCTTAGCATAATTCAATAACGGTTATTAAATTATTATGATGGCAGGTAAATGGAAAATTATTAATAAACGATCGAGGAAAACTACAGAAAAGAGAAGGAGCCCAATTAAAAGTATACTAAGATAATAATACTGTATGATTTCAGATATAATATTAAGGTACTTGATTAAGGAGCCAATATTAAAAAGAAAATATACCGTCACAATTTGTAATAAATCAATACCTTTGTGCTTTACTTTCTCTCTCTCTGTTTAAATAAATAAACGAACGTTTTAAATTCAATAGAGCGTTATGTTTTAATATTTTTCAGTAAATTACCTATTTATTATAATTCTCCGTTTCAATAAATACAATTTCAATATGGATTTATACGGCTGAATACACATTACGTAAAAACGAAGAAGGCTCTCGAGACTTGACCCAATTAAAAGCTTTTTAGATAAAATATACGTAGCTTTGGTCTATTACAGAAATGGCGCAAGTTAACTCATTTATAAATACGGTTCAGGTGATTCGAAATAATTAATAATTGAAAAAAATTAAAGTAAAAAAGAAAAGCCCCTGAGGGACATATGACTACGTTAATCACCAAACAAAAAACATAATTTTTAATTCGATCTACATTTTCCGATGGCCTACGATCGAATTCAGAACCTCCGCCTTCTAATGTCAGTTAGCAAGTTAGACTACAATGTCTTATTTCTTTTTCGGCAATGATAAATTATCTCAAAATAATTCGCTCGAGTGACATTGAAAAATACACTCTGATAAGCCTGGGTTTTAAGCTACAGCCTTGAGCATACGAATCCAGTTATTAAGCCACTAAGTCACCATTACTCTGACCTCTAAATAAAACATTTTTAGTATCTCAAGTATGAATAAAACCGGAATGATGAATGATTAAAATTTTGAGGTGCGATAAGGTGATGATAACTCTATTGGATAGTGAAAAGTATTAAGTATCTAAAGAAATACAAAACAGTAGTATTAACAGAATCAAGGTTTCCTAAAACAAATTTCACGTTGAACGGGAACCCATTATAATACCTTACATCACGTTATTTACATAATTGGTTACATTTGGCTGTAATAGCCTCAATACAATAAGCATATATAATTACGAATATTTAGATTTAAATTTCAACTGAATATATTTTCAGTGTGTGCGAGCTACCATTTAAAATAATATGTTAAAACCTCTCAATTGACATATTCTTTCGTAAAGAAAAAAACATCTATATTTTTTGTAGCAAGAAGAATATCATCAGTTTTACACGACTGCCGTCCTATCATTTAGTACATATCTTTGCCGATATACTTATTTCCAAAAGCTAAATATATACTAAATATTTAAAAATAATTGGCATTTACTTCAAAAGATCTTTGCTTGAAAGGTGTGAGTCTAAATATATTTTCATGACCTTTTTTCAAGCGCACTTAATCCTGATTATAAATAAAAACTGAAGCAGGACAAGATATAAGACATCTTTGTTGCTTTTGCATTATATAAATGTCTTCATTAAATGACGTCACCTTAGCCCCTTCGCACACGAGGGGCCGATGCCTGACGACTTTAGTCTCCAACGACGCGTACCAATGTTTTGACGACGGTATTTGCTTGAATACTAAAGCCGGAACCCCACCGCTGCGCAGGCTGTGCACGGATGCGTGGCTCACCTCTGCTGCGTGGGCTCATTAGTTCGGCGGCGTCGGCCTCCGTTTCCACTGCGGCGCACGGACACGGATGTGTTGCCCACACAGCTCATAGCTATGCGTGGGGTACAGTCACGAGCAAAAATATGTATACTTAATAATAAGCGAAATTGTTAAACGAATTTAGTGAGATTTTTTGTCGAATCTCTTCTGCCATCTAGCAATCAATGCATACTGACAGATGACACTTGAAAATAAAATGGATCAAATATATTTTTAATAAAAAAAAAAATTACTTAAAGTCAATATATTATTTTTATAATATAGACAATAGCTCTTCCAAGTAACAATATAATTTAGCTATTGTGTAGTTACATCTGTTTTACTTATTTGTATTATAAATTACTTAGTTCTTACATAAATTATACTTATCACAACTTAAATGTATTTATATATACTAGGAACATTAAATTGTACCTCTTATTTATAGTAGCTTATTCTTATAATAATTTTTTAACAATATTATGTGTGTACATATTTTTGCTCGAGACTGTACATAGTCGTGGGTCGCCGAGAAATGGCCGACCCACGCAGCTGGGATGCGTGGGTCGGCCACGTGGCTGAGCTACGTTCCGCCTATTCGAGTTAGCTACGCGTGTGTTTATGACGTCATTTGCTGCGTAGCATGTCCGTGCGCTGCGGTGGAAACGCTCTCATACATTTTGTACTAAAGCGAAGCTGAACACACGTGCACAGCCTCTCCGTGCGCCGCTGTGGGGTTTCGGCTTAAAGCAGAGATCCGATACTTGTATCGCCTAGTGTACGATCGGGCTTCGAGTCAAAGTAAAGTTTCAAAGAAAACAAATAACCATCTAGCTAGTCTGAAATCGATACCGTAACTTTATAACGTAGATCAGAAGAATCCCAATCAACTTCGCGGATGTTTTTCTGCGATCTCAATAATTATATATCCGTACTATGATATGAGAATTCAGTCATAAATAAAATCTTCACAGATTTTTTTCTAGGAATGGTCGTAGAGATGAATGGGAGAACGAAATAGAGCATTAGACTTTTGAATCAGTTACAGAAACATTAAAAACATGAGTTGTAAAATTATATTTTTTGCCATAAACATAGCTTCTCTTGTTTTCTCATATAACTTAGCCTTAGACAAATTATACGCAGTAAAAATAATCCAAATATAAAAGGCGGTAGTTTATTTCTAAAGAAAACTTACATACATATCTAGTAATCGTTAAATGTTACCTTCCGTGCAAATTTAATCAACCTTAATAAAATAAATGGATAATCAAATATTTTATCAACTGTATTTGCCTTTCATGTATCCTATATGTGTATTGTGTATGACAGTCAAGGCTTACCTAAACAGTTTGATCTGCATTAAATTCGGAGTACCAAAGCTGAATTTTTCTACGAAATATTTTGTTTGTGTATAATCTACATTGTTATCGTAACTGTATAAACTTATTCAAGGTCACGAAAATCCGCTTTTCGCTAACAGGACGCGTCTAAGTTTTAAAACAACGAAAGTGTGAGAAAAGATAAAGTTATTAATTATTCACTTAGTTTTAAAATTATCTCTTAGTATTTATACCTTATGTATTATATCAGTATTACAATCAGAATTACTCTTCGTTAGTTAAGTGTTGTGAAACGTTATCTTCGTTAATTAACATTATCAATTTTAAAAACCGCTCATTTTAAGATCTATATTGCAACTGAACCAGCTTTAATTCTACTTTATAGCACAATTACCTGTCTCAGCAAATAATTTATGCTCAAGAAATGAAAAGTCGAGCTCAACTTAGCAGCTCGTCTTAATGATAAAGTTTAATTTTAATACTGTTGAGAAGCAATTTGTCGTCAAAAGTCTCACAAAGTGTACTTTCTACTACTATCTCCAGATTCTAGAGACATTTACATTTCAAAAAGTCTTTTAAAGACTTTTTGCATCAGATTTTATCGCGAATTATTGTTTACGACACCTTTTCAGTTTTAAAGTGTCATGTTACTTCAAACTGATGAGTTATTTGTCTTGATAGTTTATATTGCTCGTTCCACCTTATTAAAAACCATTTCAAATTGATTTATTTCAATTGCAACTTCATTTAGACTGTAAGTATCTTGTAGCTTCCAGTTACACTAAAAGCTGTAAATGCATATACCCGAAACCAGCTAACAAAGTCTTTTTGCGTAATCACAATATTTATAAATTTACAAAATATATTTGCATGCTTCGCGACTCAGTCGATGTTTAAATAATTGTAATGTATTTAACACATTACGTACTAAATGTCAAAAGTAATGGACGCGGTTACAGATATTGATAGATCACACATAAACAAACTTAATTTGTCAGTTCCACTCAATGTTGTTTACATAGAAATGAAAATTCTTTGGCTCAACTTTCTATAATACAAATGTCCCACTGTTGGGAACAGGTCTCTTCTCATTCAGCGCAGCAACGAGTATTGTTCACCATGCTTGTTTATTGCGGGTTGGCAATTTGGTACTAATAAACTATCCACAAACATTTACCGCATCAATAATAAAAAGTCAAATAAAAGTTAACAATCATATTACACTAATTTAATTACTTTCTAGCTACTTAGTATCATACTCATTAATCATATTTTACATACATGCAGGCTCGTGTGTGTTGAACACAACTTACACACATGTATTTGTATAAAAACATCGTATAAACGACCATTAACGTGATCTACGGCTGTTACGCGGAAGTAACTATTCGGTAGTATTTTATACATTTAATATACCATTTGTTTCAAGACTAAAGTAACCTTAGAAGGTACGACCTGCAAGTGAAGAGTAGATATACATCAGTTATAGTTTAACATTATTCGTGACGCACTTGATTACATAATTATTTACGTAACCCCATTGGGTGTGTCTGTTGTATCCATGGAGCGTATAACAGACATTATTTCGTTATTGGATTGTAATAAACATAAGTACATATAAACGAAAAATTCTGTAACGATCCGTGATACTGAATCAGATCTAGATTTACCTATAATATTATCATGAACGCGTATCAGTAGTTCTAACTTTATTCAAATTTAATTAGATGAGTAAACAATTTTATGGCCATCGTCTCATCAAATAAGATTGTGTTTGTACAGGCTTTATAACACAATGATATTTATCTGCAAGAAGCTAATGTGGGAGATTACTGATAAGATTAATCATGGCGTTTTTTGCACCCGTAGTAGCAACGTAAACAAATTAAGAAAAAAATTTGTACAATGAATTAAGGTTTATTAAGTATTACTTATGAAGGCCTTTTTATATCATAATTATGTATGTAACGAAGGTACCTCTTGACCTCAAGGGCATAGTGTGCCTTATGTAGAAACATAAAAAAAATACGTACACAAACAGAGCACTTAGTTAGAGAATGAGAGAATGAGAGTAATGGTTTATTTTAGGTACCTGATTCAAAGATTATTGGAATATCCAATAGCTTTATGCAATAACATCGTTGCTAGGTAAAGGGACCTCTTTGCTTGTTACTCTACCACATCCCCACCTCTGATGGAACGGATGACACTCTATAACACAAAGTGGTAGTCGCAGGAGGTGAAAGGAAACGTTGTAATACCGTTGTCGAGGCATAGGATGTGAATATCCCTTCATATCCTATATCCGTCGGATGTTCAGATATAAGAACGTAACTTACATGGCTACAAAATTAACAAACTAAGATATTACTGTATATACCTTGTATTATGGAATTGTCGTGAATAATATAAAGTAAACGAACTCTTAAGTATTACCGTATGTACTATCTCACATAAATATCAAGATTTAAGATAGATTACTTCAGTGTAATGATGATGATGATAAAAGCGACTTACCTGTAGCATACTGTTGTTGGTGAGCTAACGCCCTCTGCAAGAAACGAAAAATAAACAAATTATAAAACCAAAAATAGAACATAATGGAAAACATTATGGTGAGTAATTTAAAGGCGTAAATTAAATAGGAATAACTACAAACTATGAGAATATAAAAATAGAAGAAAGAATGTACGAAGTAAACAATAACCGCATAACTTTTAAAAGGAAAAAAAATGCTTTTTGATGTAATAAAATTAAATCATAAAATTGTTTTCATTTGTAACATTTTCTCAGACGCAAAACGTTACGTTCTCGTGAAGCACGGTAGCAAACTATGCAGAAACGGATATAATCCGTAGGCTTTGCAATCTGCGAACGACGCTAACATGGCCACAATAGAAGGCCCTGTTTCCTGCGGTCTCAACCCTTATGCATGGCTAGTGACATAAATCACTGTACGAACACGTCAAAATCAAAGGCGTAGCTACACGCTGTTACTATGCTGGGTGAGTTGATTAAACAGCAAGGATCAAGAACCCGAGAACTGTAATCGTCATCCAACAAAATGTACGTTGGTTAGAAAAAAATACATAACGTAGTTACAAAATAATATGACTAAACAGAAATACTAAAAATTCAGTCATAGGTTTGTTAAACATTTAAGTAAAAAAGACGATATTTGTATTTATGTTCTGTGTGTTGTCTTGTGTACTGTACTAAATAAATGTGTTTATATTTCTATTTCTATCATTTATAGGAGTAGAATAGAATAAAAGTGATTTAGAAACGTACGTAAACGAGTTTAAGTATAATAAGAAAACGATAAGATTTGAATAACGGCGACAATAAATCATATTTTCAAGCTCACCCATCTAACCTTACGACTCCTGACGCAGTTAAACTGTAACTTCAGATTAACGACGTATTAAATCAACTATTATAACTTTCCAATTAGTATAAGGTAAATTAAATAATCTTTAATTTAATTCTATAAAGTCTGTTGTGCAATTTGCTGATAGATCTAAATTTTCAATTAACACGCAAACAATTATATCGTTAGGTGATTGAACTTTAGTAACTGGGTCAATCGAAACACCATTTCACTACTTCATACCATATTTTTATTGCTATTTAAATTAAAATTTATAAATGCGAATGTAACTATGTCTATCTCTTGGTTTGTCTGTCTGTTACGCTATTGAGTCAAAACAAAACACAAAACCGATTCCAATATTTTAAAAAGGTTTCTTTTTCTCGCCTTGCCAAACTAATCGCGGGTGGAACTGCGAGAAAAAGCTAGTGAAGAATTCTTAAAAAAACCGACTCCAAAATAAGTCTTTTACGGTTTTCTTATGGTTACTGTCGTAACTGGACCAAAAATGGGACCACACTAGAAGCATCTTAATTTGTATTGATACCTTTCAAATAAAAAAAGAATCATCAAAATCAGTTCACCCAGACAACATTTATGAGGTAACAAACATAAAAAAAAGAAAAAAATACAGTCGAATTGAATACCTCCTCCCTTTTGAAATCGGTTAAAAATAAATAGCAACTACTACGACATGAAGTCGTAAGCAAGATACTTATGCTGCTCCATATTTATAATGAATGAAAACTGCCAACCTTTTCCCAGTGGATAACCAGCGAAGTGAAGTGTCCACTATCTTGGCTCGACTATTTATTGGACGGAGATGATTGAAGGTACTCAATAATACGTTGTGTTATGTTAGGAAACGTCTTATGTAATGTTTGCTTTCACAATTATTTCGAAGTTACAACAGTCCAGTACACGAGATTTAGTGCGTAGTCAGTCAAAATTATTTTGAGCCGACTGCAACAGGAGAGTGAGTATGTTTGTTACGCAATATCTACATTAATTGTGGACCCATTTCGTAAATGTTTTATCGATAGTGCACATTTCAAAAGTGGTCCCATATAATTTTCATCAAAATTGATGCATTAGTTTTTTTATACACTTCTGAGCAATAAGATTAAAAACATTTTAATTTCACAAACCCGTGTTTTTCAACTGCCTCGTTGGCCTAGTGGTGCTAAGCGCGACTGCTAGGCTAGAGGTCTTGGGTTCGATTCCCGAGTCGACCAAGGTCGGAGTTTGGATTTGTGCCCAGTTAGTGGCAATAGGCTCGCCCCCTATTACATGGGACCTGAACATATCGGCGAACTGTGGGTGTACATTGGTACACCTCTGCTTACCTCTTCGGGGATACAGGCGTGATGATATGTTATGTGTTTTTCAACCTGCCCTGGTCACTTAATCATTTATTAATTTAGAGTGACGTCCCTTATTGCAACAGTATGCTTAGTATAATAGACAATAGTATGTCAATTTACGTATAATCAGAGCCGGTGCGCCACAGTTTAAATTTATTAATGAATAGGTAATGTGCAGTTAGCATTACAAAGTGCTTTTGTAAATAGACTCACGCCCATTTTTATGAGACCATTATGGCTAATGCACGATGCAGTTATGATGTACACTACTGCCGTCTATTTTTATTGTCCGCATCTATACAATAACTGCATCAATTAAATTTAAAAATATTGTTTTGAAACATGTGAAAAATTTGAATATACCATCAGATTTTGTTATCTATGTATAATCCAAAACATTTTCGTATCAAAAGTTTTCTTTTTAATCTTTATTTATGGCTATATAATCTTTATATTATTATATATAATTCTTCTGTGAGTGTGTATTCTTCTCTCAAACGACTGGACCGATTTTGATGAATTTTTTTGTGTGTCTTCAAGGGGATCTGGGAATGTTTTAGATTCACAATTTTGTCCGCTGGACGATGTTTTTTTAATTAATTTTTAATTTATTAGTAGTTGTTGATTTTTGAATGTTTTACATTGGATCTGACAGACGGCGCTACCGTCGCAGTGTCAAATTTTAAATAACATTCTAATTTTAATTTTAGTCTGTCCCGACAGTTAGAGCTGCGATCAAATTTAAAAATAAGTTTTGTTATCATTGTGTTATGGTAGACCATGTAGACAGGACAACGTCTGTCGGGTCCGCTAGTATACCTATAATAGGTTAGACTGATAACACTTCGTTTTACAATCACAACACGTTGTTGTATTGATAACTTTGATGTTTAATAAATGTGTATTATTTGCTTGGCACGTATAACCAACATATTTGAATACAATTAACATAATGTATGTATTTAAGACATTATGCAAGTAAATAGTCGTGATTCGTTAGTACAATGTAGTTCTTACTTGCTGACTGTTTTATGTGAAGCCTGTATTTCTGTACATAGGACAAAACTCGGATAAGCAGTAAACACAGAATCCTTACTAATATTATAAATGTGAAAGTTTGTGAGATTTTTTTTGGTAGAGATCTTTGCAGTTAGCCTGAGCGCAGGCTTTGACTGCTTCACCGGACTTTAAAGTTTGTGAGAATGGATGTGTGGATGTTTGTTACTCTTTCACGCAAAAAGTACTGAATGGATTTTAATGAAACTTTACAATAATGTAGCTTATACATCGGAATAACATATAGGGTACAATTTATAAAGACAGTGTATGAATTTTTATTCACGCGGGTAAAACCGCGGGACACAGCTAGTAATAAATATGAAACAAACATGAGTACATATGTTGCGAAGGATTCGTAGCCTGTACAATTCCACATAGCTTAAGCACTACTAGCATAACTAATAAATGTCACAGTTTTTAGATGCTGTTAATTATAAATGAGCATAAAAAAAATCCACGAAACAATTTAATTAGCCCATCAAGGAATCTGAATACCAGTTTTCAGTTATAATTTTCTAGTGCTCCACAATATTTCCGTTTGGTATAGTGTTATTGTTCCATAATTCTGGATTCTAAATCGGTACCTAAACGATGTAATGACTTTTGGAATAAACCAATACGTAACAGTTTATTCGTTACCCGCCAGTGCACTAAATGCAAGAAACATACATACAGGTTGTTACGAAACCCCCGACCCGAAAGGGTGATAGAGGGTTCACAATCACATGTCCAAATAAAATATTAAATTTGGAATATTCATGATAATAACAATAATAATGAACTTTGAAATAGTCTCTAAAATCCCTAAATTTTAAGATAAATCAAAAACTACACAACCATTTTCGTCGGTATTAATCGTGGCCTTTTGTATGATCATTATGCAGAACCTGTGAGGATGCCGTCACTATCAGCCGCAATTTGGAGAAAAAAAAATTGTTAGGTTATGTATTTTTTTTTTACTTTTTTTTAATTAGATATCGATACCTAAGAACCCCGTAACGGATCGGACAGGGGTTTCATAAAATAATTGCAGCCTGTTTCAATCTGAAGTATCTAAATAATATAATAACAGCCTATCAGCGTCCCACTGCTAGGCACAGGCCTCTTCTCATATAGAGAAGGAACGAGCACCGATCACCACGCTTGCTTATTGCGCATTGGCGATTCAGATCCCAAATAGACATATAGCAACGAAAAATGTTATTACTGAAGGTTGCTAAAAATACTTAACGGATTTATCTTAAGATCTTTAAATCTTGGTGAACTTTATTTATTAGTAACTACGTTGAAAGATCTATCGTTGTATAATATAAATATAAACTTGTGGGTTATAAAAATGTATGAAAGACGGGATGTTTGATTTAGTTCCGTATTACTTGACACCAGAGCTGTCTGTATCCTCATTAAGCCGTCATCATCACGAGTGTTGTGTTACGTGAAACATCTTCAAATCTATAGTAATTGTGAGAAGAAGCAGAAAAGCGGAAGGTTTCAAATAAATTTTAATTATATTTTCTATTCAAAATGAATTTATTTAGTGTGTACATGTTTAAACATATATTTACAAGATTCTTATTTGCCTTCAATGTTATTATATTATACTTTTAAAATGCTACGCAATGCTACTTTAGCTAAAATTTATTTTTCCTTTTGTACTTAAACATTTAATATATAGTGTCCCAGAAAGCATAGACGTAAACACGAGGTAAAAGGCGCTTAGAGGTATCCGAATCACCCTTAGAAATAAACCTTGTTTCTTTTTTAACGTCTTTGCTCTAGAAGCATTTCACGCGAAGAAAACTGCAGAATGCTTTTGAATGGCCCGGTAGCATGCCCTCTTAACTATAAGCGCCTTCCGCGGACTACGACTCGAATCGAGTAGCTTTAATACCTCGAGAAGTGAGGTATTATACTTATTACTGAAATTGCCAGTAAGCATAGAAATTTATAACAGCTTTTCTTACATTTATAGTATTTACGTAGCGCAATATTATTTGATTGAGCACTTCAGACTTGATTGCTGATTTGGTTGCCTATTTGACAAATTTCTTGGAGTTACACTGAACTTCACTAAATACCCAAACATTTTAGTATGGAAAAGTCTAATCTTAATTTTTCCAGAGGAAGATAAGTCGTCTTAATGTTCTATACCTTTTAAATTTCATGACAGATGGGCAAAATAGTCACCAACTGAATATCTGCGGCAGGGCGTCGTGGTCGACCTCGGCGAAGGTGGTGTGATGATCTTTTCAGATAAGCGGGGCGAACGTGGCCAGATATCGCGAAAGATAGAAAAGGACAGAAAACAAAAGGAGGGGGGGGTGCACGTCAGGGGATGACTACTATTAAAACATTTATGATATAAGTTAGAAACAACCACTGTCTGTTGCCACTATCTATGTACCGATAAATAAACCGATTTTGTAAGGAATAACTTAATATTAACGGTAAGACAGCCCTTTCTTCAACGATTGTCAAGCTTACCGATCTGTAAAATGCCGGCAGGAATTTCATAATTGCTCTGGAGATTACGTAACGTTCTACAATATTTTTATAAGTACCCTTGTTTACATTGGATAATAAACGCAAAACATCAGGCTCAGAGAATTCTGTCCTTATGTGTAAATAATAGCAACCATTTATTTCCATTAATCGCTTGGACACTGACATTAATATTTTACTACGGGCTGTCCTCGTCTGTTACACGTAAATGGTCATAATAATACATAAAGACTACTATTATAACTGTAACTTCTATATCTATATCGTACCGTTAACTTGACCTTACAATTATGATTCAGATTGCATATGGTTTGACGCAAAATGATCAAAGTTTCGGTATCGCTTTAGGAACGATTCTAAACAGCTGCTTTATTCGATTAGCTATTGGTCGTCTTCCTACACAAAGAGCTTCTTTTTTGCTTTCTATCTCGGTTAATACCCGAAAAGGCAAAAACCTGAAGTGACTTTATATCAAGAAATGAAACAATTATGTAAATATTTGCATTAAATGAATTTATTAAATAAAATGAATCTCTAATCTCTCTTATACTTAAAACTGAAACTAAAACTTAACAGAAGTAAACTGCAACAATTCTGCAGAAGTCAGAACTTCGCAACTTTGCTATCATCTGCATCGCAAGTTTGACATACATATTTTTGAATGGCTATTGCTCGGTTGGACCCGTTTCTCTCAATCAAGATATACAGAAGTATTATAAGGCATTGGCGTGGGACGTGGCGTGGTCTATTTACTGGTCAGTGTTATCATACATAACGCGAACTAAAACAACGACACGTGCGATTGTCTACATAAATACAGGTGACTTCATTGTCATTGTTTAGTACACAACTTTGTACCGTGTTTTTTAATTTAAACTTTTCTGTCTAGGTTAGGTAGGCCAGTAGGATGTGTTTTTTTTTCAGAGACTATGCTGTTTACTTACCTATAGTTTTCGAATAAAGTTTTTGTTTTTCGTAACTAACAAAATACACGAATTTGACAGCCAGAGATAATACTCAAATATAAATCTCTTTGTGACGATTTAATAATGTCAACAACTGATAAATAATCGTAGCCTCATTGCTGATCTAATAATAGGCACGACACAAAACCCGCCGTTTGAGATACTCGCCGCGATATGAAACTGTTGATTCGTAATGATGATAACAGGGTAATAAACCCCAGGAGACTCTTTTAATATTTATAGTCTAAATACTTTTATGATTTCGTAAACCAATAGCAATTTATGCAAATAATGTTTCTGTGACACAGTTATTATCTGTATAAAATTGGATAGTTTCACACAAATATAGGATAATGACGACATTGAACCAGACAAAAATGTAAGTGAATAATTCTGACACTTTCTAGTCTTCGCAGACTGTTAAAAACAGAGATATAGGCTATATCGAACGATTCAAAGTAGTACAAGAGCTGATTATCCGCCACGTCTTCGACTGCGCATTAATAGAACAAGAGCTCAGGTTATTACTGACAAATTGATCGTCAATCATGATAACCGGGACATGAGATAATGTCAAGCATTTTCCGGCCGAGTGCTTTATCACATCTCAACTCGTACCATTGAACGGTGAAGGTTTTTCAACATAGCTAATAAATAAACATATTTACACGGTAAACAGTATGCGACACGACAGACTACGCACCTAACACTGTATGAACATGTTAAGATTACATGGAATTTACATGAAGTCACTCAGTCGTAATAGAGGCCCGTAAACAATACAAGAAAGTTCGTCATTTACTTCGGTAACTTTTATCTAGATTCCCTTTAAATTTCCTTAATTTAGAACTCAATTATGTTGCTTAGTTATGTTTTTACGCACATGCGAATTAGAGTAGCCACAGCAAAAATAATCAAGTAATACTCTGTATTACTTAATTTATTTTCATGATTTGTAGCAACAGATAAGAGAATTGCCTAAAAAATCTATTGTAAGGTAGACGAGGAGTTATCTAAAATGACCTTTTCGATGTCAAATAAATGCTAATATCTCGAGTTCTCCAAACAACTGACGGATCTCAAGGGCGTTCTACAGACTTTATTAATATTCCTGTAATTGTTACGGCTGCCAAACTTTTCCACTATCGACAATGGAATGTAATTCTTAATATCTATATTCTGACATGGGTATGCTAAATTCTTTGTTCGAGTTTGGGATCGATAGGTTCCCCTCCCGTTACAAAATCGAGGTTACACGAATTTTTCGCTTGTCTTTTTGAAAGAGACTGTCTATACAAAACAATGACTCAAAGGAAATGATTTCTAAAAAAAAGTGATTAAATCTGATAATTTCTTTCGTGAGTACCTAAATAATTATCTATCTGTAAATCGAAATATATCGTATATTATTATCGCTTCGAGAACTAATTGCATTTCGCTATACATTATGTACCGGCGAACAATAATATCTCTCCAGATTGGAAGCGTCCTGTCGTAGTTTATCGACACATTCAATTTTAAATGAGCAGATTCCGCTGCACTCAGTTGCAAGCAATATATGTTGCATATAAATGATAATGTCATTCCAGAGATCATTCAGTCGTTTATATGAATGAATACATTGTAATGGAATGAATATATTCAGATATGTATATGATTAAATGAGCATATGTTTATTACAAAGTTTTTAATACTAGCAGAGGGTTCAATCATAATTATTTGAACACAGGTAAATACGCAAAATGTCGTCGCTATATTCTTATACAAACGAACACAAAATTTTACAATGTTGATCAATGTATACAATATGCAATACAATTTTAAGCAATGTTTTTATTTTACTGCAAAATTTGTTATTGATCTGGTTAAAAACAATAATAAGAGTGGGTTTTTATCGTCGTTTTTTTTATAATTTGTTCATTTTAATCGCTTTATCATAATATTTATCACTCTTAAAGGTAAATAAACCTTTATCATTAACCTTTAGACAAAGGAAAAAAACAAATAAAAATTGTTTTGGTTTAGGGAGCTAATTAATTAAATGTATAAAAATTATAAGATTCACATTCAAATTGAACTAAATAACAATCAAACTAAATACAGATCGCAGAAGCTATTTAAAAAAAAGTTACATTTTTATTTGTTTACCTGTTGTTGTTGCTGTTGATGATACTGAGCAACAAGTCTGATACCACTCAATTCTAGAGACCGGGTATCCAAAGAACGACTACGCGGTTTTTCTGAATAAAATACATCTTCGTCACGTTTGCCCTTCTTCCACCTAAAATAATTGGCCATATCGCCCCATTCACTATCACAAACACTTACACTGATATGAACATTTCAATCGTGTTCAGAACGATCGTAGTTGTAGCTTACACATTTTAGCAATACCGGGTAGGTTAGACCGCGAAGGCATCTCCATAAGTACTGAGAGATAACGTCGCCGTCACGAGACGTCGTTATTGTTATGCAACGCCGTAGTTTATACGCGACCGATATCCCTTTATGTTGAGGCTGATGCCCGGAACTCGAACTCGGAACTCGACGTGGCCGCTGCTCCTGACAGCTGAGCAGTAACCGCGCACGCAACCTACCCTTAGCAGTTCGCGCTGAGCAATCGCAACAGTTGACAACTTACGAGATATTCATCAACAGAATCGTGATCATGTAATTGAGTCCAAGTTATTTGCTTTCCGTATTCATTTAGCCAACTGATTACGTGTCAATGGTCGCACATCGCACGACACCCTCCTGTACTCACGAATGTTAATTTACGTTAATTATCGCGTTGTTTCTGGTACCGGGTCTTGTCAGACTGGGCACATATGACCCCAGTATAACGTGCCACATGTCTGCAGAGCATATCATTACTAATGTGTACTTCGCTACGGATGCTAGTAAACATTGAGCGCACGAGCCAACGTACAAAGGAGTAGAATATGATGTAATCAAATCAGTTGAAAGATAATCGTTTTAAATAGCTCAATAAATTTATGCCACATAAATCTGTAATGTTATGCACATTGTGTTTTTCCTCATTTTCCTTAGCTATGGCCTGGTACATAAGAAATGTAAAATATGGTTTTTAATTTAAATAAAACTTTAATACATGGTTGTCACAACACTCTTGTTTCATGAACTCTTTTTTATTTCGGGTTTTTTTATGTGTATCATATTTAGGACAAAATCGACGGTTAACCTTAAAACGTGAAGTACCTACTGATTCCCATAGAAAACACTAGCGACGTAACATTAAAAAGTGAGCCTTCTGGATTATATTCTGGGATTCGCTACTGGTACTTTATCACGGAAAAATCAAATCTTAGAACAATTTGCGTGGGCAGTTCGCCGGCACAGTTAGCGTTACAGCTGGATATCACGCGTCCTGCGATCAAATGGTACGGGCTAAGAAGGCTTTTCCTTTTTTCATACTATACATACACACACACATATTAAAAAAAAAAAACTATTTCCCGATTCTATTAATGCCTTCTTGTAAGAAATATTCAATACAAAATTCTAGTTACTTGTTTTTAGTTTTCCTTAGACGTAGGTTGAGTAATTATTATCTACCTACTAGTTTACTCCTAAAGCCTAGCTGTGAAAGTTTTCCTTTTATATAAAATTTTCCTGGTAAGGTGTATTCTGTCTGACGTATCTTTTGACGCATTAGAACGGAATCGTTATTAAACATATAGGGTGGCAACATTTATACTAGCGTGATGTGTAGTGATGGCTCTTGACGTATTGCGTCAGAAGCGATATGGGATTGCAACAGGGTGGTGTAAATGCCAACATACGTCAGAAGAATATATCAGCGCCAGTGCTGTGATTTGACGCTTTAGAGATGCGCCTCCGGCTGTATTGGTTCAAAATATAGTTACAATAAGGCATATCAAAGTGTTATTATTTTTACTTTCCTGATGACTAGTCAGATGTATTTCGACATTGGTAAAACGTAAGTAAAAAAAAAAACAATATTGAAGGTAGGTAGAATGGGTCCAAACAAAACCTTTCAGTCAAATAACGTCGTTACATCATTTACTTGAACTAAAATAACATCCAAACGGCTTACAATGTGATCGGTTGTGATAATAAAATAAATGGTTTGTTAACTTTATATCAAAAATCATCAAAGATGTCAAAGAGATCCTGTCATCATGACTTAAAAGTCAATGAATTATTATTCAAACGAAAATGTAATTATACGTTGAGAGGAGATATTATTATGTTATATGGAATGCCGTTATTTTTAGACTGTTTATAAATATCGAACATTGAGGCTAAGGATTTTAAAAAACATTTAGGTCATATTATATTTCGATGAACTGTCAATATGTGTTTCGTAGTACACATTCACATTCATGATCCATTTTGTTATGGGATAAAGGAACAGATTTCTACAACCAGAAGTTTTTATTTTAAGTCGGAGAGGTTTGCGTATCAATAATGGTTATTTGTGAACAGCCGGCATATATCATATTTCTTACTATAGAAATAAAGGTTAAAATTAAAAATAAAAACAGTTTTTCTTGCTCAAAATTACGCATTTCAAATATTTTTAAAAATATTCATCAAGTGTGTACAGTGCACAATGTTAGACTTCACAAAACAGTACTGCAGAAACGCAGTATAGCACAACACGACAGCTTTCTTTCTTATATATGTATAAATAAGAAAAAAAACTAACATTATATTAACAATTCTCAGCTATACATTTGAGTTGGCTAAACAACAAAATACAACAGAAATAAAAATATTTATTAAGAGAAAAATATTTTTTTAGAGTAGTTACTAAAAAAAAAGCATCAGACACTAGAGGAACTCGGCTATACAGAAATAATAAAAGACTAATAAATCAAACATAACACACACACAACACTGCAAACACACGGACTGTTTCAAGCGGTCGGTATCGATTGTTTTAAAGCTGCGACAGAGTGGTGAACTAGAATATCGACAAAACAAAAGCAGGCGCACGGGACGCGCGAGAGCAGTCGATAATTCGCATAACTTGTACACTGATCACTTACTAGCCCAGCATTTAGTGTATGGGGGACATAGGTGAGTAAAATGTCTAGTCTCCAGATACTAATGTACAAGTATATTATAAAAAAAGTCCGTCTAGTAACCTTTACCAAATATTCACTGCATATAAATTGCGCCAGCAAATAGTTTTCTCTAAACCCCAAATATGTGGCAAAAGCCAAATGGTGCTAAGCCGGTGTTTTTAACACAAAAAATAAACACATTTTTGCTACTAAAGACACAGCAAATAATAAAAACTTCGCTAATCCAAATAAAATAATCATTCAATAAACTATTATAACTTACCCCGACCAAATAAGGCAATTGGATCACATTCACAATAAATATAGACAAAAATTGATATTTACGTCACTTCTCCAGCACGGAAAGCACAAACCCATTGTTGTAATAATAACAATAACAAAAGTATATAAGAAATAAATACTAAACTATCTATTAACTAGAAACTAATAATTATATATAGACCTCTACGACGAAACGTACTAAACTGAATGACATCAAAGTTAACAAGTACCTACAATGAAATTTATAAGAAAAATCGGGTAGTAGTATTTTTATTGTCCACCTATTACGAACAATTTGTTAGTCTCACAAAGGCATGTTATTTAAAGAACCAGTTATATTAAAAGCGCCCTACACAAATTGAGCTATAAGCAAGATGTGAAAGCGTAATAGGGGTTTATCTGAATACAGATCGCGTTTCTATAGATGACCTCGAAATACCCTTTAATGTAGTTAAGAGACGTACAGTCGCCATCAGATGTATCGTAGCGGACAAGGTGACCAAAAACTTTTGAACAATTTAAAATTTCAATAAGTTCTATTCGCTACAAGTTACCATTAAAATCTGAACATTTATTACCTCGTTAATATCTGAGCAGATGCTTGTCAATAATTTCTATACAAACTACAAACCAAAAATACCTGAACACTCACAACGTCAAGTCAGTCAGTCAAACGCTGAGCTCACCTAGTTCGTTATTGCGTGATTTAAAGGAGGAATCAAAAATAAATATAAATATTTTGTGTAATCTCCTTCTGCATTCAATACGTCTTGTAACCGTTTCCGCATGGAACCAACAACGTTTTCACAAACACGTTGTGAGTGTTCAGATTTTTTGGTTTGTAGTTTGTATAGAAATTATTGACAAGCATCTGCTCAGATATTAACGAGGTAATAAATGTTCAGATATTAATGATAACTTGTAGCGAATAGAACTTATTGACATTTTAAATTGTTCAGAAGTATTTGGTCACCTTGTCCGCTACGATATATCTGATGGCGACTGTACAAAAACATCGTCTGTACAAAAGATATGGAGCAAGGGTTTAAGACTAAATGTAGGTATAAAGCAGATGAAAAAAGTATGGACTTTCAACAACCCCATAAGTTTTTAGCAAGATCTTAAATAAAATTAAACAGTGAAACAGAAGACTGCCTCGTTGGCCTAGTGGCGCTAAGCGCGACTGCTACGCTAGAGGTCTTGGGTTCGATTCCCGAGTCGACCAAAGTGTTATTGGGTTTTCCTATGAAATTCTCAGTAGCAGGTCGGAGTTTGGATTTGTACCCGTGCCCGGTTAGTGGCAATTGGCTCGCCCCCTATTACATGGGACCTATACATATCGGCGAACTGTGGGTGTACATTGGTACACCTCTGCCTACCCCTTCAGGGATAGAGGCGTGATGATATGTATGTAACAGAAAGTCGAGAAGTGCTACAATAGAGAGAAGCAGCTGTCAGAATTAGTACAAAATTACAATGAGTTGTTTTCAAATAATGTTCCGGAAAAGCTTGGTATTAACATTTTATATAAAAATAAACAATAATTATAATTTTATGATTAAAAACACTATTTTCAAGTTCTTCTGTCAACGATTTCCTAAGATATGTTGGGGTCGAAAGCTGAGTATCGTAATTCATCTGGAGAAATTACATCTGACCTCTATAACCCATTTTACTGGTAAATCATGTAAATTATGGCAAGTTGTTTGACAATGGATAAAAATAGATTGAAGTGAAGTTGACGAGTTAGTTTGACTCTGTAAGTTATGGAATGATCCATAAAAAAACAATGAATAAGTAGGTTAGTAATAGTTGTAAATACACTATTAAAATACCTCTAAAACATTGATATAATTTTGGAATAATCGCATGCAAGTACGGCGTGGTTGTTTCAAAGATTATACTTTGTGGTTTTTTATTATCAGAGATGTCTTTCATGGAGCGCCTGGGGAGTTAGTAATAAAACACACATCTTCAAACTGTTGCCGTGAAAACAATCATAATATAAATGCGCATTTAAACCGGACAAACCTTTCCCCAATATATTTAACCACATTCTTTGTCATATTAAGCGCCCCCTGGTAAAGTCAGTCAAATCACTAAAAAAATATCTAAGAAACAACTCAGGTGAATCACACAGCCATAAAAGAAAAATGTATTCAAAGCGGTCAAAACCGCCTTGACCTACTCAAACTACCTCACAAATCAAACGCATATACCTTTTCTGTTCAGTTGCGAATAAACACATCAAAAGAAAGCATTCAAATAGTTCAGATTCTTTTAAACTGTAAAGGAACATATACTTCGAGTATAATTTGTCCTCCAACACTTGCAGAGATGATGAGTTAGAGGGGAATGGAAACTGCATACGCATTGCGCCGACCCCAAATAATTGGGAACAGGGTAGCGATATGAGGATGATAATTTGTTGTCCATTGTAAAGATTACTTTCTCACATGGCAGAAGGTTAAAGAATATGAAGGCATAAAAGTTTGTTTATTTCTCTAAAATAGTAATATTGTACTTACCGCTTTTCGTTTTTCGGCACTCTCTATCGGCAAGCTCTGTCCGGGCACGGAGGCGCGGCCGCGGAACAACTCCATGACTTTAGCCATTGCACTGGGACGACGGGATGGCGATGCCGTTATTGTATGGTAGTACTGTGGAAAAGAACAATATATATAAATAATTTCATAGATGTAAACTATAGTCCGGTTAGGTACACCATTTTTCCTCTTCTCACTCAAGAATGGAGGTATTCATGATCTTTGATTTTTTGGATTCGTATCAGTATAACGACATAGCCTAAGTAATGTGAACCCCCTTCTTTTTCGGGTTGAAAATCTAATGATTTCGAGCCACGTTGAGGGCACGATGTGGGGATATGTCGGACTTTCACCGACCAAAAACACCCCGGTTCCCTTCTCGCCTTTGCTGGAGCCGCGGGATCGCTAAGCATTCTCACCGCAGCTCCGGCTTGCGTCAGTCCTTTAAGGACTCCTTCTAGAGGAGTGGGTGTAAAGTGTCCACCCCTCACTCACTCCTTCTGAAAAAGAAAGCGTGGAACGATGCGTCCGTATCCTCCGGGGCTTGTCAGCTGATCGGATGACGAGGTGCCCCATCAGCCGCAGGCCCCACCTCAGGAATGGGAACCCACACCCAGGGATGAGGAACGCGCGAGACAGACAGCAACGGCAGACGAAAGAGGAGACCTAGACCCAGCAGTGGGTTATTCCGAGCTGATATGATGATGACGTATCACAGAACATCAAAAAGAGCGAGTATCAGGCCGACCCGGTTGAAACCGCGGAGCAAAGTCAAACAAAAGAACAAACGTGAGAGAAAGTATTTTTAAAGGGAACAAACAGAATACTACAAACCAAAGTCATTCGAAGAGAAGCATTCAAAATACTATTTACAAACCAATCGAATCGCCTTCATTCATAAACTCGATCCCAAGTTGTCCATTGCCTATTTATGGCTTCAGAATGGAAAACAGATTGACATCTATTTAAATAACCAATTTCTATCAATTGATAGTCATAACTTACTGAATGGGTCGGAATCGAAACGCCACGAATAACTACGTCGATCAATCAAAAGGAATGAATCCTTGACATTTGATTGTCGACGTAGTTTAGAAGTAGTTCTTGGTCCTTATACAAAGGTACAATGTCATAATAATTTAAATCTGAACAATTATTAAAATGTAAAATTTGCATGGAATTTCTTAAAAAAATCAAACCTTTGAGTTTTTAAGCACTACACAGAACATTTCACCGTCAATAAGTAAAACAAATCAGTAGTGATATTAGGTGACGGGAATGATGGAATGAATGTCATGGATGAATTTATAATCGTCGGGATCAACCACAACTTTCATAAATATTCCATTAATATCTTACCTCGCTGAACTGTCTCGGTGGTCTAGTGATGCTAAGCGCGACTGTTGTGCTAGAGATCTTGGGTTCGATTCCCAAGTCGACCAAGGTGTTTTTTGGGTTTTTCTATGATATTCTCAGTAGCAGGTCGAAGTTTGGATTTGTACCCGGTTAGTGGCAATAGGGTCGCCCCCTATTACATGGGACCTAAACATACCGGCGAACATTGGTACACCTCTGGTTAACCCTTCGGGGATGCAGGCGTGATGGTATGTTATGTTATAATATCTTACCCTCGTATCGCTACCGGGATGCGGGTGAGCTGACCCATCCTTGGAGTTGAGTACGGGAGTGGTCACGGCCGGCTCAGCTTTAGGCGTCTCAGGTTTCGTCGCGTCTTTGGTAGGATTGTTCGATTTTGTCATGTTCTGAAATTGTGGAGAATCATTCTATGAATAAAGAGGAGCATTTATAAAATTTTCCTTAAATACGTCATTAATCATTACGGCATTAGGTATGATGTAATGTTTTAGTTACAATCGTTGGGTAAGGTTTCGTGATGTTCTAACTACGAGTAAAAGACATCGAATGTTAAAATTCATTCAAGCCCTAAATCGCTTTTGCGATACCTATGTCTAGTCTCCTAGATCAATCATGAACAGACGATGAAATATGCAAACTCATCCCCTGATAGCAAAAGCATAGTTCCAACTAGTTATAATGAATCAATGCAACAGCAGTTTAGTTGTCTCAGTCTCGATAACTATTGTATCGATAACGGAACTTTAATTAGGCACCGCACAATGAGCATTTAGTTATACTAGGTATTTACCTTCCAAGCGGGGTTTTGTCTCACAAATGACATCATTCTTACATCACTAGCAATAATGAGAAAATGTTAGCATATTTTAGACGTTAATATCTGTCCTTCATTTGAATATCCCTTCGCGATATTCATTATTTTTTTTTAAGCGCTACACTTCTCTTCAGATTACACTGCTACGAATAACAAAGCTGATATATTTAGAGTTTATAAAGTAAAAACTATAGCGCGCCTATCAGATTATTACTAGTTTCGTCGTAAAAATAGTGTCAAAAGTGCATTCCGTTTTAATAAAACTGGTGCAAAACCTAACACTTCCCCACCTTTAAAACCATCGATAATTTTCTATATACCTATATCGTCAATCGAAATAATAATGTGTATAGTAATCCATACTGCCAAAAAGGACATCATCTATTTTGGTCCAAATGCTAAAGTGCCGGCCACCCAAAATTTTTTTTTTATTCCGACAAAGATTGTCCTGCTGAGCATTTCTTAATATGGCACCAAAGCTGTAGCACTAGCTGTAGATGTAGAACCTCACCTGAACTGCAGCCATAACTTGCTGTATAATGGAAGGTTGTTTCTTGACTTCCCCGCGTGGAGTCTTCGACTTCAGAATGTCGAATAACGCTGGTCTGCTACTCACTCCGGAGGTTCCTAGAAAAAAGGAACAATAACCTTTTAATACTGATCAACAGAACGAATACAAGCCTATATTCAAAAATTGTAAGGTTGAAATTTCGTACCCCTACTGTGCACGAAAACAATGTAGAAAAGTGGCATTAATACATTAACCAGTTTGACTATTGACTTTCAGAGCTAGCGACTCAAATTTGAATTTTTGTATTCGAAATAACGACTATTTTCTTAAAACATTTTCCTACATCTTCTTTTCATTGTTATTATTACCCACAGGCCACAACACTCTCTTCTTTTGGAGTACGGTATTCAGCTGAATCCGGGAAGACTGGCAGCCGACCACAACATATTTGGGGAAAAGGCTAGCCAGACTATGATGACTCTCCTCTCTTGGTGCACTACTACTACACAACATAGTCATCTCCCATTTCTATTTTTCTTAACTTATACTGTCCAACAGCTGGTCTTTCCACACTACCTTATCCCACGCCACCCCTAAGTATGCGTCTAAGTCATCCCACCACCTCTTCCTACGTTATATGATAGTAAGACTATTAACTTTACCATGTATGGTCTGCTGGTACATCGGATGCGCCTGGCCATCATCGTTGGAGCCTCGCCGCTTGCGCTCACCAACCGATTGAGTGCTGCGCGTGATCGCTGCATCGAGACGTTGCTCTGGAAAGATACATAACACTTTGAAATGTAGAATAAGATACTTATGTTCTTTGATTATTTTTTGACTATGAAGAGCAGGGTTTGCTTCAAGCTTTTTTGCCAATACCTTTACTGTATTATTAGAAAGCTATAAGTCATTTCAATCAACACCCAAAGATGGGAAAGCAATAAATCCTACGCCGTTGTTCATATCTATTTCAGAATTGACATTAGAAAACGGGGACTTGAGGACATGACAAGACATGTGATTACCAAAAACAGATATCACTCATAACTTTAACTCAATGATATTCCAATATTCTTGGTTTTACGTTTCTATCGTAATGCCTTGCAAGGCATACTGGTAAAAAATTCAAGAGGCAGATAAAAAATAACATTTTGCTAGTTGAGTTATGACAATATAATAATATGTATAGGCATATCTCATAGGATGTCTAAGCTTCTGAAGGATGGATACACATGTTTAGTTTAGAAATCGCCTCAGATGGTGAATAAACATAACAAGGTCTTTGATTACAAGAAAACATGGGAAATATCATCTTCTAGTCTCACTCGATTATTAAAGAAACGATCAGTGTATTTTTAAACTATACATATGTACGTGCATTTGGGATGAATATTAACTAAAGGCAGATGAAGTTGAGTAACGTCATTTTTTTTTTTTCAAATGTTGTGTCAGTTGAAAGGACACAGACCAATGACATTATACAGAGTGGACCAGATATGCTGTTTGAAAATGAAATTTCGTTTGGCGTACATTTCTACCATAGTTTAATTTTAGTTTTGCCATCGTATTATAAATTTTTTTACAGTCTCTAACGTAAAATAAAATTAAAAGCCGTCATTTTGGAATGGCGCTGCGATTAATGCGACTTAACAATACAAATTAATGCTAGAGCCGTAATGGAGCCAATGTATTTAAGTGGGCATAGAAACGTTATGCATTATGTATCGTGCGCGCTGTGGTGTGGCATATTCCGTGAGACTACGACATTTAGAACGTACTACAGATTCATTAACATCGATCACTATAAACACAAGGGACATTATTTTGTTGCTAAAAAAACAACAGCTCCAGGTACTGTTCATTCAATTAATTACTGTCGCACGAAACATTTATCTCAGAACAAAATCATATCTAAAATTAAGTAAAATGTGATTTTATCGCGTGTAGACAAACATAATGATAATGTACGCTGCCTTTACTATGACCACAACTAACTCAAGGCCAGCGTAGACTATTTTATATGTAAGTGTAACAGATTCATTTTGTTGAATCTGTGAATTGCAATTCAGTTTCGCATTATTTTTGTAATGTACCATTTGTTTTAATTTTTCACATTGACCAATTGTGTGTTGTGCGTCAAATTATGTAATATCGAATTACTGTAAAATTTAACAAAGTTATTTTAATGAACCATGTTATTTTTCAGAATTTTGTGCGACATTCTAATGATATAATAAGGTAGGTACGTTATGTTTATGTTATTTAAAAAAAAAACAATTATGACTGTCAAAGACCCAAGAGTTATAAGTAACTTGGCACAGTACATGTCAACACAACATCGCCAGTGCATACACTAGTGATAAGAGTTTTCTGGCGAACCTCTTATTTTCAACCCATAAGTTATTATCTGATAAATAGCAGCAAACAATACGTTGATCTCGGTAAGAGTGTTGTGTTAACACCGACCCTTACGCCTGGCGGGTTGGCACGGAGCCAGCTCGGGCGTACGTCTCAAATATGTAGGCGCACTCTGGCAAACATTGCGGGATCTACTACACTCTCCACCTATAATAAATCTATATTTACTAACTGTGAATAACAAGTTTCGGTTTATTTGTGTATTGTCAAATTGAGCGTCATACCGGGTAGGAAAGGTTAGTAATCTGTTGATATCGCTGAACATGAATCGGCACATACGTATCTACAAAAACTATATGCATGAATGGAAAAAAGTTATGATTTCATCCTAGTCGCGTGCTGGACCTATGCCATTAGATACCGCTGTATCATATACTCGTAATAACAAACGTAAAGGTCAGTTAGCAAGGCACGTGCTCAACGCGAAGCCTGAGACGTGACGCGTCACTTCATAAACATCACTCACCTCGTTTTTGTCGCCTGTCGTCACTGTAGCGCCGGACATCTTTATCCTTCGACTTCACAACTTTTGCAGGTTCTTTCTGTTTGCTCACAGTAGCGGCGCCCCAGGTTCCAGATCGTGCCCTCACTTGTTCAATACTTTTCCCTACCACTTTAGACGCATCCTCGGTGATCTTTAAAACCTCAGGTTTAACACTAGAAGGTTCTTCTTTAGATGGCACGGCCTGTAATATAAATAAGGGTAATATAGAAAGATTAAATACAATAAAAGAACTATTAAATTGTCTCATAGTAATGTATACTAACTTTAGCTTTATCCTCGGTCCTTTTGACCCAAATGTCCTCAGAACTAGCGGGTACTCCATCAACCGTAGATCTAATTTCGATTAAACTACTATCAAAATAATGCTTATCATGGTGGAGATTCTGTCCTGCAAATATCGAACGCACGTTTGGGCGCTGTTCTTCAGCGCCTTTGGTCCCAAAATGAACGGTATGAGCATTATGTACATGTGATCGTAACGCGCGTTCAACTAACGGTGGTGCAGTAGTTGGTGGCTCCGTTGTAGTCACCAAGAACTTGTGCCGCGCACCCATCACAGTCCTTTTAGGTGGTTCCTGTCCATCAGTTATGACATTGCCATCACCCGATGACATATCACTCACAACATTTGCATTCTGATCTGCTTCAGTTTCATTCGAACTTATTTTTTTTGTGATATTGTCTACATGTACCTCAGGAATAATTTCAGAGCTTATTTCTTTCCAGATAGTAGCAGAAAGAATGTCAGTGTCTTTTTTTTCATCGTCTTCATCTTCTTCGCGGCATTGTGATAATCTCCGGCGTTCCGGAAACGGGAAAGGCGAATTAGAATTGCGACTTGAAAGGTTATTGCAATGATTCATAAAATAGTGCTGAAAGAAAGTGTCGGTTTCTGGAGTATCATTGCTGTCGCCTTGGATTATATCCTTTAAAGCTGCTAGTGACGTGATGGTGTTGTAGTTAATAGCATTTACCAAGTCTTCGCTGTCGGTGGAGCTGGTAGACACGCTACCGCCACCTTCTTCCTCTCGTTTACTCATTTGCTGGCACCCTTCTTCCACCACGGCTTCAGTGCCACGGGCTTCAGCTTTTTTCTTCTTTTCATTTTTACGACAACTCTTCTTAACTTTTACATTCGAGATCGATTGTTTTTCGGTATCCATTGAACAGCATGTGCCTTTATTGGTTGGCCAAACTCTCAATGTTTTTTAAAGCGGCAAATTACTTAAGGCACTTACTTACTTAAACACTTGTATCACATAAAGTCACATGATAGAACAATTTATTGTCCAAAAATTAAGTAATATCGTAACAAGTTTCGTGGCTTCCGTCACCGAACATAGGGCATGGTGTCGTTATATGATTCCAAACTAATTTCAGCGAACATTTTACGAATCTGAAATTACGAATTTTTTTCATGGTCACGCTCTGGTTGATTTGTTGGTTGGTTATTTGGATATGGACGTATAATATATCAATTCGCCTAGTCTTGGATAGGTATCAAAAAATAATTTTTCCATACTAAACCTGAACACAATTTTGTCTTCATTGCAGTATGTACTTAAGCAAAATAGAATTGGTAGTCAGAGTAGTAGTAGCTCGCAAATGGTTATTAATGTGTTATTTGAATATATTATACTGTCAATAACACGTGCACGAGTGTCTAATCTTGATTACAAAGTGTCCTACTTCGGTCTATTTTTCCAATTGCCTGTAAGATTTATTGCAAGCTATTCATAGCATTCCAGGGTTAATTTATTCGCACTGCCACTTAATTCTGTTATCTTATCAAAATTTGTCACAACAATGCGCGTCGCAAGTTTATGACTGAGCTGAGTAGAGATCATGATTTGTAAAATCTCTATTCAAGTAAGCACAATGGAATAGCACATCGATGAGATCATTTAAAACAGCATAAGTTTTATGTCTATTTGAAGTACATAGGACTGTTTTGAACTGAGCTCTCGAAGTGATAATTTTTATCCTAAGTGTTACTAAGACAGTTTGAAGTAGGTGCTTGTTATATCTATCGTATTCATACGTTATATATACCTAATTGTTGGAATATAGTTGATTCTACATGAGTTTAGAAAATTCGTATTATTAGTGACACTTAATTAACTATTGAAAATAAAATTCTAAGAATGTAGTTAAATTGTCGAAAAAGTATAAAAGTGTGTGATCGCACATTGTGAAAAAACATTATAATATTTTTATTTTTGTAAATTATGTGTGTATTGCTGTTCAAATGCTTTACCGGTGCACTTAACACTACCACTACAACTTAAAAAGTAAAAAGCAAAAGAGACTGTAGAATATTCAAATTTATTAAATTTTATTTTAAGAACTATCAGAAATAATTTATTGAGATGGTCTATTTTTATGCCGACTCACCAGCTACAAAATGATAGCGTCAAAAAATGGTCCACACACACAAGCTACAGAATAGAACCGAACAGTATCCATAAAGTAATTAGACGAGATCGAGACAAAAAGTCATCACATGACATCCCAACGCTCAGTCTTAATAGAAGCACGATGAATGGCCGTGTACCGAATAATAATAGGCCCCAAGTACTTACACGTACTTTGTAACAATGCGATTGATCGTCATAATTGAAGATCTTCGATGCGGATAGATTGACTAGAGTTACGTAAATATCAAACAATACGGGATCTTACACCAACAATTAGAAGAAACTTCATGAAACTTCAAATCATCACCCATCCAAAATACAGTAAAGGAAATAAGGTCAGGGCAGCCAGTAAAAGGAAAATATTGCGTGCTACAGAAAAAAGATTTTAAATATAATGTTAGTAAGACGAGATGACTTTTTAGTATAATTCTGGTTAGTTATGTATAGTATGATTAGGAATTCATAATATTGGTCTAATTAACAGACATCACGCAATTATTTACTCCCTAAAAATGGAACATCCATCAGTAAACATCTAACTATGGTGATAAGGCACAAGATAATCTTTAGGCAAAAATAGAAATGTTATCAAGCTAGAACCAACCGACTGCATGGTAAAGTTTAATAACGTAAGACACAATTCTCGACGATTGTATTTATGTTAGTAGTCATACCATGTTGAGATTAATGAACGATCAATGCTAATGCGGGTACGCAAGGACGCAGTTACAAAGTGCATGACAACAGTTTGCTGTGAGACCTAACTTGTTAGATACATTAATTCACACAAATTATTAAGCGTTCTACTAAACACTGATTTAAAATTATACTTGTACTGACTAATATACATACTGCTTTGGCTGGTTTCAACTATGTTTTTTTGATAATATGTTTGTTTTTAATGTGACGCAGGTAAGCATTTCTTCTTTCTGGTTAGATAAGGATAAACAACCGATAAACATTGTTCGTAAAGGATGTAATTTTAGCCAATTAGGATGGTTTCATCTTGCTCCTCCGAAAAAATAGAATAAGAGAAAATAAGTTTTTTACAGCTGTAGATACAGGGGATAGCAGAATTCATTTGAGTTCTTTGGATGCTAGCGCTTCGGCCGCACCTGGGCAGTGAGTTTGTTAACGATAATTAATTCTATTATCGGCATGAAACTAGCTAGCTAGGTACTCGCTAGCGCTCAGCGATCAGCCGGTAAAATTGGTTAGTACCTGTTAGTAACAGTAAAGCTTTCATTCCATACGGAATTAGAGACATCAAATCAACATGTAGGTAATTGTAGCAAAGTTTTAAATACTTTTCACTTTTCAGGAATCTATATTACCACGAATGAGACCACTGCTAAAGTTTGTTTAGTCTCGTACGATGACGACAGAAAGAGCTCAAGCAATTTAGATGCAATTAATAGAAGAAGTTTCAAGGTTTGGAGGCAAGAGCATAGGTTAGAGATAATATCCGATCGATAAGTTGTTTTACCTACTATTTAGAAGTTTGCTGTACAGAAATAGATTTTTAAATGGGGTGACGACAATATTGAGGATAGAGGACAAAACTTATAAAACTAGCTACGATTGTTTCTAGAAAATTATAATTAAGTTACAATATGTACGGATAACCTACCCAGGTTACCCGTCCGCCAACGGAGTGCTTCTATAGTAGCTAAGACAGAAAGAAACATCATAGACATGTGGATCGAGAGATTACGCAAATCTGCACTTATCATTTGTCATGAACTTACGTACATAATGTTAACAATACAATAGCATAAAATGCATGTATTTTTATGCATCACGCACACCTATTCAACATTAAATCTTTACAAGTAGTACTGTAGCCACTGTAGGTAGGTACTCAATATATTTAGTAATTGAGATAGTGCTTGATAATGGTAACTTATGATGGTGAATAACATAAAAGTTAGGGACATGTGCTGTCCAAGAAATTTTATTTGGGAGATGCCAAATGCAAGCACACATTCAACTAATAGTTAGAGAACACGACTATATATATAAAAGGTATTAATTTAGGGGTATCCTATTATCAGTGAGCCGACCCATTTGATATCGTTTTAACGCCACAATGTGCCACTAGCACCCTTCATGGAAACCACCTTTTTTCGAAAAATCATACCTACTTATCAATAAGAATCCAACAAAAGGAAGACTGAAACATATCTAGCAACGAACATTTAAAGTTGTAGACACGATTTATGACGATATTTGACGAAGCATTTGTATTATTTGTTCAGTAAACGTGATAAAGATAAACATCATTTCCTGAATTAATAATCACAATTAGTAAGAACTTTGTGATCCCTCTCATAAAGAGACAAAAATAAATTACGGTCAGAACATTACTTCGAACTAAAACAGACAACATTTTTAATTTAATTCTAGTTACGAAGAAACTACTCTTTATATTCACATTGGTTAACTAACTATAACAACCATTTATCATACAATTCATCATCATCATCATCATCATCATATCAGCCTGATGCAGTCCACTGCTGGACATAGGCCTCCCCCAAGGAACGCCACAGCTCACGATCTCCCGCCCGTTTGCCTAAGCGTGGTCTCCATTCGAGAACCTTCCTGCTCCACCTCTCGTCGGTTCTGCGAAAGACATGGCCAGCCCACTGCCACTTCAGCTTGCTACATTTTTGGACAGTATCAGTCACCTTGGTCTTATGTCGTATGATCTCGTTCCGGGTCTTATCCCTTAATGAGATCCCCAACATAGACCTTTCCATAGCACGCTGAGTGACGTGTAGTCGGTGGGCCAACTTGACTGTCATGCTCCACGTTTCGGCTCCGTAGGTTAAAACTGGTAGGACGCATTGGTTAAACATCAATTGGTGCAACAGAAATAACAAAACTTATTAAGTAATTTTTGGGCCACCTTGTTAAGTAACTCAAGTGTAGTATTACTTACAAAACGTATTAAAGAGGAAAGGGCCTTTGCCTTGTAGTTTCGAGATAATGACTATACAGTATTTCTTATTGGAAACTGTAATGTAGTTACGTCAAGTGCAATTAAGATTTGTTTAAATGACGTCCTTACTAAACAATTAGTTGAACATAAATTATACCATGGGATGGGATGCGAACGAATCGCAGTGAATGATTAAAATCAAGGTCTAGTCACTGACATAGACAATAAAACAGGCAGAAATTGTTTAAAAAAATCCCTATGCGATCGAAAGTGCAAAAATGTTGTTTCTCTTCTGAATAGAGGTAGAAATAATATCCCTTACATGATGGGTAAAACTTCATTAAATTCACCAATTAGTAACTCAGATGAAAGCTAACAGGAAAACAAAATTATTCTTGTATGCTTTTTAGTGGTAAAAGGTAAGGAGTGTATGGTGTTGCGAGTGATCAAGACTTAGGGCAAAAAATACCTAGTATAGCTTTCATTATAATTAAATATTTTAGAGATATGATAAAATTGCTTATTCTTTGTTTGGGACCAGCCAGGAGTTGTTGATTTTATCATCCTCCGTGGTTTTAATCCCAGGTATTTGGCTCACTTTTTTTTTAAATCCCGTTTTCTTTTTTAGGTCCTTTACCCAAAGGGTAAAATCGGACCCTATCGCTAAGACTTCGCCGTCTGTCCGTCCGCCAGTCACCAGGCTGTATCTCAAAAACCGTGATAGCTAGACTGTTGAAATTTTCGCAAATTAAGTTGTTCTGTTGCCGCTTAAAACAACAAAACACATAAATATTTAATATTTTACCTAACAAGTTTTTGCTCGATATCAATACATGGTAACAAGAAGACACTTGAAAGATCTAGTCAATGGTACGTTATAACTTCGTGCGTGAGTCTGACTCGCAATTAGCAGGTTCTTACTGTGTGATTTTCCTCGACGAAACACAACCCGGGGCCCGAGTCTGTCGTCAAAATTGGCCATTGGGGCGGCCAATTTCGACGTATTGACATTTAGTAGAATGATAATTATCCTAAAATGGACCTACTGACGCCACCCACTCAGACGATTGAAGCAATTGTCAATAGCAGACTCGGGCCCCTGGTCCCTTCTTTACCCTAGGCTGGGGTTACAGGATCGGTAACGCATTATCTGTTTAACTCCGGCAGGGGTTTTACGACACACGCCATCTACATCTATGTATTTAATGATGTTTACTACCTATAGCAAAGTTAACTGCGAGGACAACAATCTATTCACTTAACAACGTAATATTATTTTTCATTATGATTTGATGCAGCAGATCACGATATAGGCAAGACCAATAACCTTGGCTGTGGTTCTATAATACTAACGTACTATATTAATTATGGCTATATTAACGACTGTCGCGAATTCATGATCAGGTTATTAGCAAGTAAATGGTAATAATTGGACTCACAAAATGAAGATTTAAATTTTTGGGAGATGTGTTAAAACGTTTGTTGCCTTCTGCATAGAAAATAGTTATTTAAAATTAATGACTTTATTACGTGAAGCAATGCGCTATCATAATACAACTCAAGATACTTGTATACAGTCGTATAATGAGTATCACGAGGTAAACAGCACTTACTTCAACAGTATTACAGTACTAGATAAAGTATTTGAACTAACAGCTGACGTGACTAGTGACGACATATTCAACATGATGTTAAAACATTTTTTTATTTATGAATAAATCGTGGGAAATCAATAATTAAAAGGCTCATTTTTTAATATACCTAATCATTGTTGTTAGAATAGGTGATTCAGGACTTCCAATTGTATTAAAAGAAAAGTAAATGCCTACCTACCACAGTAATCTTAGTAGCATTGTAATTCCCAAATGGATCTGTCGAGAAAAATCTTTAAATCATGACTGACGGGTCTAGTGTGTAAACGCAAACAAGGAAACAACTCTATTCGGTTGATAACATTATTGTTTTAGCTGGAAAGGTCCACACATCCGCACGTGCATAGTACGGAAGTTGATCTTTCAGGACAATCAATGCTAATTATTATATACACGCTCGTCATTTACGTTTCAAGCGATGCACACAATTACCTTTGTTTTAATGACACTGACCTAAATACCATACACATTTAAACTAACTATGAGTTCCTACCAGAGCTGACATATTCACACAACAGTTGGTCAGCCTAGTTCGAAAAAGAAAAGAACATCGCGACGGCACATTTACACAAACCATTTCGAGCTACTATGACCCCATAACAAGGAAACTATTAGCCCTACATAATGGTAGACCGATTGGACACAACTATAGTTGAAGATAGCTTAGTGGCAAGCCATGGGACAGGCATTTAATCAGCGGTGGACTGATTCCTGGTGGCTTGTGGATGTGGTGGACTGATGATGATGATAATAAATTAATAATCATGCAAAAATACATATATGATACCAGGTGTACACTAAACTACTTTGTCTTGAATACGACGGAAAATCTATAAGGTGCATTCACTTATAAGAAAAATGGCTTATTATTTCGTTAAAAAAACTAGGTCTTCCTACACACCTACAAAACTTACCAAGGTATTGTAAACTGTGCTAAATATGGTTATGGCTTAGTAACAATACGTCTATAACTAACTGTACACCATTAGTGTTATTACCTAGTTTGAGCATCATTGTTTAAAATCCAGTATATGACTACAGAAAATCAATATAATTCAACTACATAGGTTCGACATCATTATATGTAGGTAAGTATATTGTTGTGTACCTTTACACTGGTCTTTACAAATGTCACTACCAAAAACAATTCAATTGAATTGAATGGCGCCTAAAGCGTAGAAGCCACTGCCAAATCTTAGCAATACACATTACTATAAATAGACGCAAGTAGGTAAGTACCTACGTGGAGTTCGTAAACAAAATTAACAACGATCGGTACACTAGGTAGGTACAACAATAACGTTTATATTTGTGTTTAGCACCAGGAGGGATTCGAACTTGTGATATAGATGTTGAATTTTCAGACGAAGTAAAAAAATATTTGTCTGTAGAACGTATCATTAATAGGGGCTCGAGTCTGCTATTTACAGTTGCTTCAATCGTCTGAGTGGGTGGTGTCAGTAGGTCCATTATAGAAAATTGGCATTCTACTAAATGTCAAAAACGTCAAAAATGGCCGTCCCAATGGTCAATTTTGACGTTTTAGCAGACTCGGGCCCCAGGTCTGCTATGAGAATACAAATCAGCGTTGCCACTGTGGCCAGATAGGTGTATCATTTTTTGTCAAACCAGGGTTCTGATACTTTTTGAGTGAATGAACGAGTTTTTTTATCGACATCGCGTCCCGTACCGCTTTGAGTAACTTAATTGAAATAGGGGCCCATTTGCGTTCAGAATTCTAAAGTAGGTACCAACATACAAGTATCCTTACTTATAGAGTTATAGCTTGTCCGATTATACAAAGGGTTCGACCCTTCGCCCCTATACGACGAGACACAGCTTCCACATGAGTGGCGAGGGGTCTCGTGACCTTGAGTGAAACCATAACATTTTCTACCTACATTTATATTTTGCTAGATTTTTTTATAAGATTAGCAAATTGACGGCCGGAGAAAAACAAGATATCTGCACTTTTTACAACACAATGTTCTCTTTTTTTGGTCAAATCAAAATTGTTAACTGCAAACTATGAAGACCTCAGTGGTAGAGTGGCGTACGCACCGGTTTCAAGGTGGCGCTAGCCCTGAGGTCCCGGTTTCGATCCCAGGACGGGTCAATGTAGAAACCAACTTTTCTAAATTGTCCCGGGTCTGGGTGTTTCTGGTACCTTCGTTGTTTCTGAATAACACAAGTGCTTCAGCTACTTGATGTTGTCCGCATTTAGTTATTCAAACTTTATTTCCATTTATTTTGTAACAGATAACGCAAATTTTTATTTTTAACTCAAAAGGACCATTCCTTTTGGAGCAAATTGGCTGTGACAGACGGACAGAAATACGAATCAAGTATTAATATAAGTTATGACGATTATGGCGATAACTGGTACTTTTTGTGGCCGTCATCGTTGGATTTGATTTTTTTACTAGATAGGTACTAAAATTAAAGAAGAAATCATTACAAATCGATAAAAAATTTGGGAATAGGTACATTTATTGGTCAAATAAGTCCCTAATAATGTACGAGAACGTAAACAACAAGTAAGATGTTGAGCCGACAACATAATGCTGTTTGCGGTAAACTTGTTATCATAGATACAGCAAACATGACGCCGAGTCATACCGCAGCTCAAGCCTCTTCTAAATCAGATTAAACAAAAAAATTATATCTAATCATGTCGTCGTTTAATATCTCATTAATAGTACATCAATATTTATCTCGAAGAATACAAGCAACCGCAACATACATAACATTTGAATGAAGCTACTTTTTAGTTTTTAACCTGAACATTTGAAAACAATAAAAAAAGAGACTTTAAACTACTATTCTGGTTATTTATATCAAACTATTGACATTATTTATTTACATACTGCAAAAGTGTTCATATGGGAAGTAGAGACACAAAACTTGCACCTAATTCCACAATTGAAGATTAAGATTAAGAAATTAATGGAGCTAAAAAGTAATATTTGATTCAATTCTTAAACATAATTAACTAGATCTTTTCGCAAGTTATCGCAAATTATGAACCTGCCTCGCCTTCAAACCCAGTTATCGTAACAAAGCCAAGGCGAGGCAAATTAAAACTCGATGCTTCGCGCAAACGATAACAGACGCTTCGCGAGGTCGCACAGTATAGATCCGGCTAATCGCATGTGATGCCCACACGACTTGACGTCACATGGGTCTTCGCCACTACGATTATAATACGTGTAAACTGTTTTCACATTATCCGACACGATATCGGTATCCCACTCCAGCACGATATCGGGGGCAATTAAAATATGTAAAACATGTAATATCCTTCACATTAGCCGTTATCGGATATCGGATTCGTATTTTTCATACATCTACTTGCCCCCGATATTGGGTCGGATAATGTGAAAACAGTCTTACAGCTTTGTAACTATATTATTAACGACCAAGAATCCACTTGATACACGCATTGCGATTGGTGTAATAAACTATAGAAATGACAGAATCACGCAATTATAGGAAGCGAGTGCTGTAGGATATCATTAAATTGTTTGCAGAGATAAATTAACTGAGACTAGAAAACTAGCACAAAACAATGTGACACAAACTGGAAAATATAATAATAATGATTGATAAGATAAAATTAAAGGATGACCAAGATGGCCCAATGATGCTGATTGCAAGAGTAATGGATGCCACTGGTAAGGGACAGAAAAGAGGGGCATAAGAACTCTATGTAATAGTAATAGCTGAAATATACGGCAAATGATCATGATGGTGATTAAATAAACAATTGAATGTAAAATGAGGTCAAATCTAAATTTAATCAGATTATGCTAGGTATTGCCTATTGCTATTTGAGTTCTTATCATGGAACTGATTTGCAAAAATTTTGCAAACTTTAATGACTAAGAATAAATTGTATAGTGACTGTATGTATTATATTTTGAGGGTATAATAGAAGAAAACTGTTTAGCCTATTATTAAATACTTAATTAAAAAAATCTGGCAAGTACTTTTGGCTGTTAGAATAAGAAAATCTTACTTTATAAAGGGAATTTCTACACATTATGTACAAACCCACGCCACTTTTCTAATCAATATAGGTACATGGGCTAAACCTTATCGTATAATTTTTATTTTATGAGATTACTGTTCTCTATGGCAAATATAAAAAAAGTTTTTATTCACGCCAATAAACTAAAGCAGTGAATTTATATCACAATAATTTCTGATTGGTATTTCAGTTTAGTCGGACACTGCACATAATTGCACCGCATGACACTGTGGACAGTGCACAATAAATTATTCTGACACTGATTTCTCACATAGACTTATTAATAATTAAAATTGTCTTTAAATTATCTTCTTACTAGTCTTTCCACCATACTTTCTTAGTTCTACAACAAACCTGCATTTTAGTTCAAATGTAAGCCTTGTTTTTTTGCTAATCTTTCCTACTGCTTCAATATTTATTAACTATTAATATTTTAATTGTTACCTAATATTATCCATTATTTTTTTTTTTTGGGAAACTAAAACTTACAAGAAAAATTTTAATTCTTGAACAGCCTGGAGATAGCCAGTATTTTTTTTTAATATCTAACTCAAATAGACACAATCAGCAGGAATTATTAATATACCTAATTGTAACTGATTTTTAAGTTCGAAAATATTATTCTCCTGAGAAACTTACATCTACCTGCAAAGTGCAATTTTACCAGATAAAAATAATGTCATGTTAAATAGACATAAATTTCTTAGACAAACAGTAAAAGTATGATAAATCAAAGTATTATTCCATAAAATACAATAAGATACTTGAATGATATTTATCTCCTGATAATGTAATTAAGTATTGAAGTGTTTTTTTCTACAGTGTTCTATTAAAGACAATGTTGATTCTGATGGATGATACTGACAGTGATATATTACTTGAGAGTAGGGAATTACAAAAACTATTTCTCATTTCATTAAGTAGAATGAAAAATGTAATATACATGCACATTTGTTAGAACTTATATACCTAAATCTTGCACCATGTTTTAAAGGGAAAAGTATAATCCTAATAGATATCCAATGTACCTACCCAACATAGTTTCTAACAGACATAAAGTTTGGTTGGTAGACCAAATAAGCTTTTTCAAATAGATTTTTGACTGTGACTTATCAAAGCTAAGTTTTGTGGTAATATATAGACAAGGAGTAAGATTTTAACATATACCTATTATAATTTATTTTTAGAGTACAGGTGCAACATTAATAATATCATTTTGTTATTTATTGTCAGTTGCAAGAGTTACAGATTACAATTATTTATTAAATAAACTAAGGCAGACTCTACCCATTGCAGAAAAAAGATCATGAAAATACTACCTACAACTTCTCTCAACTCTTTTAAATAATTAAGGTTGTTATATTGTTTTACTTTATTTTAGTAAATGCAACTCACCTGGAAGAAACAAGCAAACCTCTTCACTTTGCAATACTTTCCTGGTAATGTTTTAATTTGAATTTATTATTTTGAGGATGATTACGACAATAATTTTGCACCTACCTAAAGGCACAGCTGAGAGTTATTTTCGTCACCCTAACAGGCAAAAATATAAACCCATATCACGAACCACCAGACGATTATCTAATATCGAAAATTACCGTTGGAAATTATTTTATCCAAGACCTACGCGAGGGTACACAGAGGGAAAAACTAAGGAGACGTGACCAAATAACTGTGAAACAAACCGTAAACACATCAATAACACGCACTGCACTAAGTTCATAAAATAAATAGTCCCATCACAGAAAAAAACTTAAGCGTCCATGCAAATTACCACAACATTAAACAAATAATTTTTCACGAAATAATTATGAATAGGTTTTGTATTTATTCTTCAGCTCGAACCACTTCTTTCATTTTCATTTGACAAGTATCGAGTCCACAGATAAAAAAATACTTTGTCAAAAGTTTGCTCGGATACACATCCAATTTATCCTTCAGTCACACTTACGTTATCGTAATTGTGCTTTCATGACTTTCATGCATCATTTTATGGTCTTGGAACATATTTTTTTGGAGTAAAGATACATGATGACTCATCATCTCAGAATCATCAAGCATCACAATATTTATACCAAAACCAGGACAAGTCCATCAAGGGCGGATACAGCTTTGGTTCCAGGGGGTGGTCACATAGTCGTGGTAATGTATCAAGAAGCAAGGGCGTACCTAGCTTTTGGTCCAAGAGGGGAAACAAACAGTTTTTTTTTTGTATTTAAACAGTTTCATTTCATAATAAAGACATTGGTTTTCCATTATGGTTTTAAATAGTAAAAAAATAAAGTAATATAAATATATCAAATTCGGTGCTGGACCTTGCCCAGGAGGTGGTCATGACCCCGTGACCACCCCCTGGATCCGCGCCTGAAGTCCATACTCCAAAAAATATTATTCGAGATTTTATAAAATCATGTATAATGCATGCACTAGTTAATTCTGTTACCTACTCAGCCATGCGGATAACAGTGCAGGTCCTCGCATTGGTCAATATTGGGAATTTTTCATTATACGGACCTCGGTTTAATGAGAATTCATAAAAAGTGTATCTACACTAGTCTACAGCTTAGTCCTGCTCGAGGAGCAATTCTCGAAATTTCGAAGTTTCCATCAAAATCTGTTTAGTGGTTTTATGAGAATGTAATAATCAGTTCCTTTATTTCTTGAATGAGGGATGGCTGATGGACCACTGCTTAGCTAGATGTCTGTCCTTTGGTGATAGAATACGATATATGTTGCATTCCAATTGGCTTATCATACAGGGTTCTCAATCCTCATCAAAGCCATTAACCATGTGTAAACTAACAAGACAAGTGCAAAGATAATGATTGAGCATAATTTTCTTTTTTTTGTAATCTATAATTATATTATAGTAGCCAAGTACTAATAGTAATAAGTTCAAAAAGCAAGGAAATAAATGAAACACCATAAAATTGTTATTTTTCTGTTTATTAACCAGGTAGGTACACCGAAAAATACCTACTTCAGTCTTACCAACAAATGTAACACAAAATATACCAATTCATTAATTTTTTATCCTTACTTATACATTTCATTATTTTATAAATTTCACAATAAACTTTTTAGGTACCCACATAAAATAGCCATAGGTATATAGTTACTAATACTAAGAATTTTGGAAATTTATTAACGTTACCTTATAGATATGTAGTTAAATGACTAGACGGATTTAGCACGTCTTTCAATAAAATTTGAAGTTGGCGTATGGTCCAGACTTAGATCGTACGACTTCAGATCTACCTACCTAAAATCTACATGCTAAAATATTAACTGATTTTATAGAGGGTAGATAATAGAGAATACCTATAATAATAATTATGTGTATAATCATCTGAACCATTATGGAATAACTTTATAAGTAAATGTTTTAAAACGAACACTTTTATGTAAAATATTTCATCATTTATTTAGTAATAAGATTTAATTTAAAACCACTTTTTTATCTTTACCACAGCACATATTATTATGCTACTTTATCAAGCTAAGAAAGTCTTAGAAAGAAGTTGTTATAAATGATGTCATATAGATACTTTGACTGTAGTTTGATTATTTATTTATGTGTAATTATGTTGTTCATGAGCAATTCATTTATCGATTATGTGCAGGTACCTATGCATAAATTGCAAAAGGTTTTGTTATTTAAAATTAACTGATATCTAAACATGTAAACTTTTTCAGAGCTAGAAAGAGGATAACATGTTTTTTCATTGAACATAAGCATAGAAGATGTAATTCGACGATCTAAGGATATGTTGTAATAAAAATGCAAGAAGACATCGTCGAATACTAATTTAGACTCAGTCTTTTCGCTCTTTATAACAATAAGGCAACTGGTCTTTTAAATTTATATTACAAAATACTAGTAAAGGTAAAATCCATAGTAAGCTCTAAAATGAAATTACAACCATGCTCCATTTTTGTAAGTTTGACATATTGGCTCATGGTATATTAATTACTTTATCTTTCTCACCAGTAGTGATCAAAAATCTGCCAACAATTTGGTTCTTGGGAGTATTTTAAAGATAAACGATTGTATTATTTTACTACATAGTCAAATTTAAATGTAACTGGCAATCTGTATGATTTTGATATTCTTTACAATACTAAACTATTGCATACAATTTCTATGTTTTATATATAGTACCTACTACGTCAACCGTCTATGTGTGAAATACTTAGTTTCTCATTTAAGCATTTTTCTGTTGTATAGAATACCGAATTATACAGACTTCCAAAGTTTAGTAAGTTAGTTATAAAAAAAAATATATTTATACTAATACATTAGAAATTTGCTTGCTGTTGTTTCAGTAAACGCAGAGTTAGATGAATACTTCAAGATTTCAAAATGAGACTAGCTTAACGCATTATTATTCAGAGATTTGGAGATGTTTATAAGAATAATTGTATTTACCTACGTATTTCAGTAACAAGTCCTACGTATTCAGAATAAACAAAATCGTTTTACTTTACGAATCGTGCAACAACTATCAGGCTATTGAATTTAATAACAAATATATACATGATGCATACTGCTTACTGGTATTTACTTGCTGCACATTTCAAAGGTAACACAGTACATGAAAGTAAAATGTTAAAAAAATAAGTTCTTTACAATCCATCAATGTAATATTACAATATAGTTGCAGTATACTTTATAATTAGACTTATCAATAAAACTCTACTAATTTATTGTTCTGACTTATTATGTATAGATTTTATCAAATATAGAGAAAATTGGAGAAGTGTTCAAAAGAAGGCTATTTTCCACTATATGGAACCGACAATCCAAAAATCAGAGACAAAGGGTTACTTAATACAGTGATCCTTTCAGTATATTATAGCATCAGTTTTCTTCTCATAGCCTTTAACTCCACTAAAAATATTAAACCTGTTGCAATTTCATACCGTACCATGATATCTAAACATCGAATGCTGTAACTGGTGCCAACGCTGGATTCTGAACCGTTGTGTATACTACGTTTTTTCTGAAAAATAATATTAAAATGTACATGATTAAAAAAAATGCATGTGTAATTAGTAGGGGTTATGCAATGATATTCTAATAAACAGATATGTTATAAGCGTGCAATCGTGAAGACTCGAAAACGTCCTAATTGGGACGTATTGCCATTAACAACAACACTATTTGTCTCTTTTTTTCTTATGGGTTTTATCGCGCTATCTCTTTCGCTAGCTGCCGCGCTGCGCGGAACACTTTTTTCGATTGTTTTGTATGTGTATAACATATCTGTTTATTAAAATATCATTGGGGTTATGCATAAAAATAAAACAATTTTCTACTGACCTGTACTGTTTATATACTCGTGCAAAATGTATTTTATGAGCAATGTAAATGGTAATGAATAGACAAAGTCCAACGACAAACGAAGCTCCAAGCAACGCAGGGAACTGAAATGAAACAAAAGAAAATAAGTAATACATTAAAAACCTTATTTACAAAATTAGTACATTGCCTACATCAATTCTACACTAACTGTCCAAAATCATTATTATTCTATAATAAATACGTATTCTCAGTAATAAATCTAAGTTACAATCAACATTTATCTACATATATAACTTGTATACCTATGTTGAAACTTGGGATTTCCGTAACTGAAAAATATTAAAAATCGAATCACTTTTCTTTTTGAGACAACATTAAAAAAATATTTCTCTCTATAACAACTAAATGGTATTTACATTTCAATAAGAACCTAATGGTGATAGAATATCAAAGACACATTAATTATCAGTATCTTGAGCACAAACCATACAATTTATGTGAATTAACTTTATTGTTACCAACTTTGAAACTGACGATGGCTGGGGTAACCTGGGGCCCGATTCTGCTATTGACAATTGTTTGAATCGTCCGAGTGGGTCACTTTGTCGTCTTTCAACGTCTAAATTGGCCATTGGCTAAGTAATTATCATAAAATGGACCTACTAACGCCACCCACTCGGACGATTCAAACAATTGTCAATAGAAGACTCAGGCCCCTGGACGAAACTTCAACAACCTTATCGTATTTACAAATTTTCGCGCTTACTTCTGTTACACAACATTCTAAGAATATTAATCCTAAATAAATATATACCTGTTCACTGCATTCTGCCTCCCAGTTGACAGAAAGCAGATTATCATAAAGCTTCCTGAATCTTTCCACAGGGCAGACCTTACCACAAAATGGTATCTCAAGAATGGTGGGCTCCACAATTTCCGTAGAATTTCTGTATAAAATTCTCACAAAATGTCCGGCTGGTTCGGTTCTATTATCTGAAAAACATAAAAATTATTGACAGTATTATTTCCATATCAAGGAGCAAATGGTGAACCAAGAAAACATGGATCTTCACAAATAACTTACTAAATCAAAATAAATTATTAAATTAGTGTGAATTTTCAACTCTTAATTCTATACCCTAATATGGACTAAGTTGTCTGAAATAAAGAATATTTTATTTTATTTAAAATATGTTTATTTCAAGTAGACCTTTTTAAGCTTTTATAAAACATTAAATTACTGACTCTAATGGCAGGTTCTAAAATGTCATGAATATAAAGAAGAACTGGCAAGAAACTCCATAGGTTACTCTTATATTATCTTCTTATATATTCTTACCGATTATTAGTTCAAAGAGTACAGTAGCCGTGTACACAGGACAGTTTCCATCGAACAAGCCTAAAGCATTAAGCACACTCCCAACGGTTAGGTCATGACCGCTGTACATGACCACTTTGTGTTTCTTTACATCATCATCATTAGATGTCGCCTTCAGCATGTGCGACACTATATGTTTGAGAAGTGGACCCACTTTCAATCGAGCTAGAAGTGGTGATCCTGTTGGAGTAGTGAAACTGAAAACAGGAAAGAAGACAAAAATCAAATAAATTATCATTTGTTTAACCTTACAAGTTTAGCCGTTCGAGTGCTATAATTATTTAATTAGGCTTCGATTTTACCTGTAGCACGCTGGCTCTCGCATTTTGTCAGGATACACCGAATGCGTCCAATTTGGTAACGTGAAGTTATATAGAGTTTCTATATACAGAGTGCTGAAGATGTCATCAATATCATAGTAGTCTTTAACTTTCATACCAGTATATGCAGATAGATAACTGAAAAAAAAAACAGAGTGCATTTAATCATAACGGTATATAAAATACATCTCTTAAATTAGTACAGTTTCCTACTAAAGTTTAAAATGTATTAAATAACAGAACATCAATCCGTTTGTTATTGTTTAAACAAACTGATTAGAAAACTGCTCATGTTTATGGCCAGCTGTGGTATTCTGTAATCAGATTGTAAAGGTGAAATTCAGAAAGCATAAAATGTTATTATTGCTTGACAACAACAAATATTTCGTTCTGATAAGGGCATGAAAATTTAATTATGATTTCGTTTATCAGCATATAGTGCTTTCCCAACAAATGTCTCAAGATAACCATATTTGGATTAAAACTAATCAAATAACAGTCAATGAAATCAAAAATAACATGTCCATAGATAGTTTTGCTAACTCAAGATAGAATAATGACTTAAGTCATTATACACCATACAAATTAAACCAAATCTTGATTTCAAGTTGGCAAAAGGATTGCTGGATCTGTTATTGAAACAATGGAGTTTCTTGCCGGCTCTTCTCCATAGGAACTGTAGTTCCACTTTGGGCCGAGCAACTATAGTCCGTAGTTTTGATTCTTAAGCACTTGTTTTTGGTAAACTGGCAATAAGTCACTTACTCCATTAAATGTTGGTATTTACTCAATCTATCTTTATATGTTTTTGAGTGTATGAGCCGCTCTAGCTCCTTGTCGTAGGCACGGCAAGGTTTCTTCATGGCAAGGATTTCATCCTCTTTCTCCGGAACTGTGTGCACTGGAATTGGTTGCCACATTAGATCTGGATTCCAGATGTCCTTGCCATTTGCTGGGTACATTCCTGTAAGTCAACCAAGTATTACATAAAACTATTGGCTCTTACAGCTACCACTTCACAAGAGTCAAAATTTTGATCAAATTGGTCAATTAGTGTATACTTATGACCTAACAATGACTTATTTTATCTTGGCATTGATAATCCTTGTACAATATAATAAAATACTATACATAATATATTATTATTAACAATACACCTAATCATTTTCTTTTTACATCAATGCAATTTCAGTATTAATTTACTGTGTAAACAAGTGCTGTCTGACTTACAAAATGAGTAAAAATGTTTGTGTAAACAAATTGCAAAGGTTATGTTTGTGACTGGGTAGCTGTTCGTGAGCGGGCAGCTGTTTGTGAGCGCAGCATTTGATGCATGGGAATCTAGTAAAACCTCAGAGCACATATTTTTTTTTTACCAAATCTTAACTCGACTTATGAATATTGAATTTACATTAACTTCAGTTTGAGTCAATTCCATGTTCATTACAGGGCTGATACAAATTTTTCTAGATGTTATTCAGCAATATTTAATAAGTTCTGCTAAAGTACAAATTATTATTGACGGGCCTGTTGGTCTAGTGGTAAGTGACCCTGACTGCTATACCGGAGGTCGTTAGATTCCCACTCAGGATAAATGTTTGTGTGATGAGCACGATTGTTTGTTCTAGTCTCGGTGTAATTTATCTATAATATGTATGTATTTAGAAATATATATATATTTTTATCAGTTGTCTGGTTACCGTAACACAAGCTCTCTTAGAGCTTAGCATGGGATCAGATTACCGTGTGTGAATTGTCCAGGAATAATATATAAATTAAAAAATAAATACATGTTTATAATTATTTCAATAATATCTATTTCATTGCAATGAAATAGAGTACTTTTTAAATTGAAGCAATGGTACTATCTGAAATAATGTTTTGATATGTATGGTGTAAACAACAATTAGGTTATGCATGAAATGATCAATGTAAAATATTGTTTTTAATGATTATATGAGGAATACCCACATGTTTTAATAGTAATTGAAGTATTATACTTCACCATTTGTGAGGTGGTGATATAATTAAAATATTTATTTATTTATTTAGAGCCAGAAGTGAGCCGCAGGGCAAAGGCTTCCCTTTCCTCTTTCCACTGGTTTCTATTGATTGCTATTTGCTGCCACACTTTTTTTGAGCGCATCAAGCTCTTTCCTAATCCATATTTAAAATAAATGTATTTCATATCTTACCCGCAAGGTTTACTTGAGCAGACATAAGAGTGCGGTCTACGTCTGTGGATCTGACATAAATCTGTGCAGGATCAAAGTCCTGAGACAGTAAATGCTGAAAATTTCATAAAAGTTTAAGGTAACAATTTCAGTTGCAAGGCTAAAGAGTATACATAAGAATGTATAGTTTCCGCAACGCCTATTATGCCGAGCAAAAGCAAATTTGTGGCCGTACCATTAAATTTTGTACCATTTTCTGTGCAATAACTGATTACGAAATCAATAACAATTAACTTAACCTACAATTCATCTGCTCAAGGAATGCATTCAGGACACATGTCAGCTGATCTTGATGGGCAAATAAAAACGGTATTATATGCCTCATACACCTGGCATAATAACATAGTTTTGAAAAATATTATTCATTTACAGGAGAAATAAGTGATAGTAATTTAGTTGAAGTATATTCTTTGCCGTATTGAAGAGCTACATCTTGTTGACCAGAACCTGTCAGGAATGCATTCCCTCAGCTGTAGTTTTCCTAATAATAAGCTGCTAGTTGCAGTTACTAGGTATTGATTTTTTTAGTTGATAAATGCCTAGAAATCTGCCTAATAATGGCCAGCCTTAACAAAGAGGTAAGGTATGAATTTCTATTCACAAATACTGCCATTAAGCTGTGTTTATGAGCTGAATAATTACTATTCCCAAGTTGTTAAAAGTTGCACAGCGAACCAAGTGATTACAATGAGGATTTATGATTTTCCAGTTTCAAATAATTAAATATTAATGAATCGTGGTTTGTTAATAACCAGTATTTCTTTTCTTTAAAAAGAAATAATGCATGTAACATTTTAGAGTTGGAGGACTATTCGAAATGTAAACATCGGTGTAAGGTATCATAAATGGTGTCATCTTACCGAATATCTTTGTCTGAGCCACTTTCCAAGGGCATAATGCTGACTCTTGCCAATATTGGTGAGCTCTCCAAATTTCACAGGCCACAGGGATTCGTTTCGCCAAGGATCCGTCGGGTAAGGACTAACAGGCGTTCTATCGCCATGTCTAAATAAGATTGCGGCATATTTAACACTTTCATCGCCATATGTAAAAGTAGTAAAAAATATAAATAATAAAAAAGGAATCATTTTGAACGCTTATAATTTGGTTTTTTGGATCCGAAATCTTTAGGTCAAACACTAATGTGTCGGCATAGCAAATATTGATTTTCAGGAATATGTTGAAATAATTTGAATGAATTAATTTCACTTAGCAATGAAAATAACGCTGAATACAAAATGCACGAACTAGGTACAGACTGAAATCGCAAATATTGCGATCGAAACCGACTGACAGTTCGACATACAGATGACACTTGCAAACAGAATTACAGATTATACAAGAACATGCATTTCTACTACCGCTCGATCGATATTCGTCTTATGGCTAATGTTTATACCTATAATTACCTATATAGTATATATTATTATTATAGTAGCTATAACCATGAGATAAAGTTGTTGTCGGTCAATTTTTTAATCAATTCTAAGATTTTGAAAACAATAAAAATTCATATAGACAATAATAATTTGTTCGACCACTAACCGTGCCAGGTGGTCTCATTAATTAATCTTGATCTTCTCCTAGTGTATCCACAAAATTTTTGACATGATATTAATTAGCTTAAAGCCTTCTTCGAGGATTTGACTACCAAATGTATAAACATTTTTACAAATCCGATTGTTTTCAAATCAAATCAATCTATCAAATGAACAATTATTTATTTAATTATACTACAAAGTAGCACTTATCAAACGTCAAAATGATTACAACAAAGACAGCACCCTAGGGGTGGGTCACACAACTTTCAACACACAACGCACACCTGACACACTAACGCAACTCAGTGTGAAAGGCCGAATGTTCCATCATGGGCCCACCCGCCCCACCACGCATGCGACCGACAACACGTGCCGCCACCATCGCCAGATATGAACCGACCCGAAATCACCCACCCTTCACCCTTCCCCTCAACTATGTCATTTATCGCATTTTCGATGTGTAATGTGTTGATAACTGGCTAGATCTTATTTTATTTTATTTTTTTATTTTATTTATATATCTGATTCTTTTTAGGATAGGCTGTCTTGTATTTTAATTGATGTAAAGTCACATCCTTTATTTCATTATATTATTTATATACTTATTATAATTTATTACAAAAATTGTGTTCGATAAGGTTCAAAGCTTATTAAAAATAAACCCTCCAAGTGCGAATCGGACTCGCGCATGAAGGGTTCTGTACCGTCATGCAAAAACAAAAACCAAAAAAAAGAAGTCTCTTGTATGGACTTAACTTTTTGTTTATTAAGTAGTTACCTACAGTTAAATCATCGGGCCGGTGGCAGATAGTCGGATAGGAAGGAGCTTAGGAATAAGGACACGTTTTCTGCCTTCAGGTACGGAACCCTAAATCCTATTATGTAACTATAAAATAGATATTACACGCCAGTTACGTACCTCCGTCAGAACACACGTCAAGCTTTTACTAATCCAATTACCTAATTAAAGGATTCCACAATTTGAGGTTTCGAAACAGTGTTTGTTCATTTTAAATAAATGCGGATAAGAACAATTTGCAACACTTAGTCAAATATTTACCTACGCTTTCGATTACGTTCCTATTTCTAGATAGAAATCTAAAAGTATTTTAGTCAACAGTCGAATTTCAAATGAAAATAAATTAACGCTGATGTATTAATGAATTCTATTTTAATTTAAGTACATTCAATTTACGTATCAATAAACAAATAATACCGAGACCGAGTGTTTGTTCCACGCGGTGCTCAATACTGGGGCATGTCGCTGACTATCATATGGCTATGGGCGACATAGGTACATAAAAAATTTTATTTTTAGAAAGTTTTAATGTAAGTAACAACAAATTCTAACTATTTAAAAACACAATGAATTGCGTATTCGGCATCTTAACAATTTCTTAACTAGGCAGGGTTGCTAACAGTCGACTCTGTGTCGGACAATATGCTAATAAAATTGCAATAAGTAGTGAATGTTATAAACACTCATTGTAATTATAATACCTATTAAAATATGTATTATATTTTAGAGTAGGGGAGACCAGCCCAAAACGGGTATACCGCCCAAAGCGGGTAAGCGTTCTAAATTTCGCGCCTTTCGCATAAGTTTCAATGTGTGCATGTAGAAGGATAGCGCGGGCGTCGCCCAATCACAGGCAGTATCCTCACACACACGGAACACGCGGTTGCAAGATAATTTGTAATCAAATATTTTTGCTACTTATGGTAAAATTATTAAAGAATTTTCAATTCTGATTAGTCGATTTTGGTTTGTTGGACGAAATTACTAGTTTGGTGATATTATTTTGTTGTATTTGAAGCTTTATATCCGTGAAGTGATTTGTACCCGGTAGCTTTGGTTTTGAGATTATGAATGTGCGAAATGCAAGTGTGCGTTTGGGCAAATCAGGTATGGGTAAAACAGGTACCTGATTTGCCCTTACCCGATTTGCCCTGACAGATTTTCGATACGTAACTTTTGTGTGACCCTATTATTTTAATGTATACAAAACTATTGATATAGTCACAAATTATTGTTTTTTTATCACAACATAAGTTGACCAGGACTTGGCTCCTATGCGATCTCAAAACTTTTTACGATGGAAGAATTACATAAAGAGACTTGGCTTTTTTACATTGAATGTTTTTGGTGGAATCTCATTCATTTTTTGTAGGTCTCTTGAACCTGTGCATGAAAGATTTTAGCTTTTATTCAATACATTATTACAATTTGTTAATAATATAAATCGATTTGTTATACTTTTTGAACCTAAACAAAGAACAAAGTTAACAATGCAGTCAAAATTCATACACCATGTTCTTGGAAAACCGCAAATATAAATTTGTTTCCTATTATTTACTAAGTTATATAATTTCTAACCGTTTTTAAATTTTTTTTCTTATCATGTAGTTAAAAACCTATCTTGGTGCCAAATTTGAAGGTTCTAAGTTTGTTAGAAGTACCTTAGATTATCGGCCAGTGAGTGAATCAGTGACTGACAAAATAGCGTAACTTTCATCGCTCATAACTCGTAAACGATTGGTTCAAATGTTAGGTAATTTTGATACTGTGCTTGCTTTATTATTAACTCTACATCATCGAAAACTTAAACCCCTTTCTTTTTCCATATCGATGATAGGTACAGGGGGGGTGAAATATCTTCGACAAAAGGATGGTACTTTGGTATGGTTTTGCTCGAGACTTAGCCGGGCGACTGCCGTGCCTCTAGAAAACCAAAACTGTTATTTTAAGTTCTAACTAGATGTTAAAGTTGATTAATTTCTCATTATTTTTGCTACTACCCGTTTTGCCCACTAGCCTTACCCGCTTTAGGCACCCCCTCCGGGCAAAACGGGTTTTTTTAAGGTTTTACATTTTAGACATTTTTGTTTTGTAATGAAGATTTTTTTTGAGTTTGAGACTGATTTCTTAAAGTTCTTTAAATAGGGAACTATGATAATTAAAACAAAAGTTTGAAATCTGTTAAGAACCTGTTTTTTTTTTCATCTAACGTTAGCTTACCCGTTTTAGGCTGGTCTCCCCTACTAGTAGAGACACTCATTTGGGGTATATAAATACAAACGCAAACACTCGTTTTAAACCGTAACTGCATCCACGTACCTATGACAAATAAATATACAATGTTTCGAAAATACGTAGATATAGATTCCTACACCAAAAAAGACGAATAAGAATCCAACAAATGAACACACAGCGACAACGAGACAAAAACCGAAAAGAGCAACCTTGTTGTCAACTTATGCTCTAAAGTGGCATCTAGTCAGTAAGTACCTACCAGTGGTCACCACATAGGGCACCAAGCATAAAACGATAGGCAGTGGGGGGCAACGCTGATGCGAGTGGCCATTGTCTAGGAGTCACAATAGCGGACCTGGGGGCCTATCCTAAAATGGACCTACTAACGCCACCCACTCAGACGATTGGAGCCATTGTAAATAGCAGACTCGGCCCCTTGGAGTGGCTAAAACGGTTACTAAATTTGACACTTAATTTCGCCCCCAATATTATACTGTAGCAATCCCTCTCTAGCCAGCCAGTTAAGACAAGAAAGGGCTGGGTAAACATTTTTATTTATATCCTACGGAAGTTAATATACCCCCAGGTATTGCCTGCTTCTCATAATGAGGCTTGCCGGAGGCTTATTATTATTCTTATTCTGAGTGTCAATCAATCAAGGCTCCGAATTTCTACCACAAGACACTGTTCATTTTTTAAGTTTCTACTAATCAAAAGATGGTCATTGTATTTAGATGCCATTTAATTTCGGCCTGTGAAAAAGATGACACAAAATAAGAGGTCAAGTAAAAAACTATTGACATTTGAATATTAATTGTCTTGTCTACAACTAAACAGATACGTGCATAATTATGCAATAAGGAACGGTAAACACGTTAAAATGCGAAGGTAGTTTAAATGTATTTTTTTACGAATAACTGATTCGACGTAAATACTTATAAAAAAACAGACTTTAATTAACTAGAAAGTAGAAAATATGCAATTTAATTATTTTGTTATAGCTACTTGGGGTTTTTTTTTCAAAACTTTTATTTTGATACCTAAATACTGAATCGCTTTTCATGTAATTTTCATGTGACCGCCTGAGTTCAGCATCTGACTAACTCACCAGAGTTTTTGCCGAAATAATAAGGTCCCGAAGCCAGAGCAAAAGGATATTTAGCTGTGTAAGTAACGTTCACTAGGGCCAATCTCTCCGGGGCTCAGAACTTGACTAGGGTAGATACACATATATCAAATTTAATCCTGTAAACATAAAATAGATTTATCAACCTCTTTAAAACCGCAACACAAGCTCCCTTAGTTGCAAACTGGTGCAGCCAGAGCGTTCCAAAGTTAGAAAATCCGTAAGGGGGCCGATATTTAGCATATTTACCCTACGTTGTAAAGATGTATCGCGCCTCATTTCTAAGTAATATAACAACTCACTGTTTGGTGCCCTTGCATGTTTAATGGAGACTCAAGAAGCAGGCAGCGTGGCACTAGTCCTTATGAAACTGATACGATGATAAGATGTGAAAGGTCAAATAGTCTCACATTTAAAACCAAGAAATCAATAGAATACTTATAAAATACAATTGAATATTCAACGTTATTCAATGCTATGCACACCTCATAAACGAGATGTTGCAATTTTTATATATTATACATCAATACATTGCATTGGTTTAGGTAATGTCCCGCTATAAAATTCCACAAGAAGATAATATAATTTATTTATAAACCACTATTCTATTTAGAAGACATTGTGAATAATTTTATTTTGCAAGATTAGACCTAGAGATATATCTACTTTAACGGTTTATACTTTTATTGGTGGAAATATTGCCAATAATTTTCAATTAAATCATTTGATAGTATCAGCCTTGAAATGTTATTCTGGCTTCGATTTAAGTCTAGACCGCGTGTAAACATTCTTAAATAACTAAAATAACACGCATTAAGTGTACGCAAGGGCATTAAAATATTCAACCAATGCGTTAAGAAATGCGGAAGTGTCTGTCTTGTCTTAATCAATGTTTTTAATAATCAATAACAATTTGGGGGACACAAGTAACGTCAGTAACGTCAGTAACGATACTTATGACCTAGCGACCCTGTCCAGCACTGCGTGGTGCCAAGTAGAATCTAACTATTCAGAACTGGCGCATATATTATACGTTTTATGTATAACAATATTCGAATAAAATATATCTTCCTTTTTGAAATTAATACAAATTTTAAATAGTTTCCACTTGCTTAGTGCTTTCCATTGTAAACGTAGCATTAATGTGCTTAAAATTAAGAAAGCGTTCAGCTTATTTTATCACATAAGTGACCATTCAGCTCTCGTGTTACCTAATAAAATTCCGAAGAATCATTCTCACCTATGACCCAATGAAAGTGGATAACGTTGAGACGTTTGCAAACTTATTTGTTACTTACTTACTTACCAATCATTTGGATGTGAACCTATATATTACAATACGTTCAGTCACTAACTGCTTAACTTATGCAATCGAAGACGTGACTGTATCATCTTTGTTCATTACTTTCCCGAAGTCTATTTAACCAAATAATTATAAATTCAGGTGACCTATCTAAAATGTAAAAGTTCACGATGCGCCATGCAGGAAGTAGTGTAAAAGGTCAATAACGATATTTTATTATTCATGTACGATGGAGCCACGTCTGAGGAACCGTTAGGACAAGTTCCTAAAAGTTTTAGGCAAGCACTGCACGTTTTGGGGGAGCGACGTCACAACAGGATTTACTCGGTTTAAGAGGCAACAATAGTGTTAAAGTAGCAATGTAGACAATGTTTGGCATGTGGTTGCGCGCGCGCCACTCGAATATAAATCAGGCTAGTGGTGCCGGGGCGCGCGGCGGTGCGGCGGGCGGACCACTGCAGCGACACCGACTTGGAGTGTACCGGAGGTGTTCGTGTTTGAACGGCAGATCAAGCGTGGCCTCCGTCGATTGTGGACCTGCACAAAGCCGTGCCGCGGAGAAAGGACCGACACTAGTGCCTCTTGCGACATCACCAGCTCTACACACAAACATGAAGATCCTACCTCTGTAAGTCACTTTATTTATTGCATCTTAACTCATCGCCCCTTTAGTTTAAGATATTCTTGAAATCCCATTTAACTACAGTTTAGGATGTATTTTAAATGTTAAGCTTCGGTTGCTGTGCGTATGCTTTTGCGATATCTCCCAAAACGCGTTAACTTTCAAATTTCCTGAATTATTTTCAGTTATTTTTTTGGGGGATCTTTATTTTAATTTATTGATTGATAGTAGGTAGGGGTTTACAAGTATAAAATAGATTTGTGAGGGATTTCGCATGGCGATTTACCTTTTGTGAGTTCGTAGTGGTCTGTGCTTTTTTCATTTAGGTATTATTAGAATTTTATTATTTAGTGTTGAACATTGGTTTATAACCAATGACGAAACATAAAAACGTAATCATAAATACAATGTGAGCTTAGGAATGTTTACGGCGTGTGTTGCCTTTCTAATATCATTCTCAATGGTCAAACGTAATACCAACGCACCCTTGTACTTACTGCAAGTGACAGCCTGCGGACATTGTAATGAATGCCGCCTACTACTCGGTCAACCGCTCATACTATAATACTCCATTAATTATTTAGGAAAAAAATGCTATCTGATATTGATCAGCAGATTAGTCATGCCAGGATGATCGAAATGATCATTTCATAATTTGTTGACTAATAAACCTCATTAAAGAAACAGAGTGCTGACCTGGCCTAACAAACTAATTAATTTTCAAATTAATCGAGCGATACCACGAACCGGTTGTATGAATGAGTCGGTCCCATGTTGAAAGTTGGACCCGCGACCTACGATTAGGCAATGTAACGTAATGTAGGATGTGGCGGGCCCGGCCGAGCCTAGCTCCCGAAGCCGCGGCGTTGCTCGCTATCACTGTTATGTAAAGCATCTCCGCTTCGTACGTGCACATGTCTAGCCCACACATGGACCAGCTCGTGTTTACGTGTGTGCTCTCTCACACGGCTCGAACTGTCGATGTCCCACTTGCATTATGTGCCATCACAGGTGGTGAAATGCCAAGGCAATTAAACCTCCATTATTGATTACTTTTAGAGGTGAATATGATCAGGATTTACAAAAAAGGGCAGCATTGTATTTCAGAGACTTGTTTCTCTTTTCTATACAATAGAAAGAAAATAATGAAAATAGTAAAAGCATTCATTTTTTTCCATGCAGAAATTTGATTGACAGATATTTTTGTTAGACGTATCCTTCAGTGTTCCTTGGACTGCAGTTGAACAGTAACATTCCATGTTAGGATTAAGAATTCACAAAATATCTTTTTCTGCATTAAAATGTCGTAAAAACTTTACATATCACTTTGCTTGCACGTGCGTCAGTTTTAAACTATGCTCTTAAACAGGATTTACTGAACTTAGAATAATATATTGATCTCACTTTACATATTACGTGTGTGCGAAACAAAATATACCGACAACTTGGATCCTTTGTGACGAGAAATTATGAAAATGAAGATTTACATACTTCTGACGACTCGTAACGTATTCATAACATTTCGAAAATCTCGATTACGCATTGCAACAAGTGTCTTACTTTTTAGAATTCATTGTATCACAAACTTTCACATGTCTGCATTTGAAATTTTATTTTGTAACGCTTTGTTAGTAAGTCTCCAAAATAGACTCAGAATCACTTAACGGAAAATATAATGTCTGGATAATTTGAACAAGGTTTAAGAATTGGTGTTTCTACATTTTGCAATGTCGGTAGGTAACTATTTATAATGAATGCAACCACTTCCACTGGCTGGCCTCAATTAATATAGATTAAATATAATGTATTAAAATTCCGTATCGGTTTTAATGTAGTTTTCCATCCGATTGATTTTTGACACTTAGTCACTTTATTGTGTAAGTTGTGTTTGCTCTGACAATGGTATCGTGGGTGGATGCGACGCAACTACAATAATTGCCGTGCATTATTAAACATCCCACGGAAATAATTCCTCATGCATTTAGATGATGATGCGAGCAAAAGTACTTGTATCATATAAAATACGTGGAAGTAAATAGGTACATCTGTTAAACAAAGGCATGACTGGATGCAGATGCGCTCAAAAATAGCTAGCACTTACTCAACACCGGCAATACCTAGTATACCTACGGCGAACATAAGACATTTGGTAATAAAACAAAGTTGCTTAACCAGACGATTGACATTTGCCTATAAAATGTTAGAACTCCAGCATGCAGTGCTTTACTACCTTATACATAGCATATTACTGTATTCACTACACTCGACTATGAAATCAATTACACAGATTACTCAAGTCGTGAAGATCTAAACTATAATAACAATGAGAAAATTCGTTCACAAAAGCTGTCTTTGTTTCTCAAATGTTATCGGACCTGAACAGATCTACATTTCGTGCAATCAGTGTTTTTAGCTAATTATCATTTTTGAGCGTTATTGTGATTCCGATAGTAACTTAATTCGTGGGAAGATGATGCAATTAATATGTCGGTCAAACTGTATACTAAAATAAATTCCTGTTAAATGCGTAACTTCGTCACGGCCGGGCGGCCGGGTGCGAAGCAGGCAGTGTCGAGCGGCTCGGGTTAGAGCTGCCTACCGCATTGCACTGCGAGGTCAACCTACTTTTTACCATTTCTGATTTCTGGCCGACTGACCTTGACGAGATATGAGGTTAAATTTACACATTCGGTGCGCCCGAGTGTGCGCATGTGCGACATAGTAAATTACATTACCTAGTATAGAAAGCTGCACTTTTTCCGACGTGACTTGAACTGCAATCACAACATAATTTCTACTCACAAATGACTAATATAAGCGTACACTAGGTTACCTTTCACAAAATGCGACGGCACGTTCATCGATGTGCAATGATATTTGTAAAAATACTTCGCGATACCTCATTGCCGATGATATTCATGACTTTCGTGATGGTGCATATATATTAGATTGGACAATGCGTGCGGGTGGGCGATGTTCATCCGTGAATTACATAAAATAGAGAAAGCAAAGGGAAGGAGTTGTCGGAAGCGGATGTAGAATAGACGCTCTGTCCACCTGAGGCGACCCTGTGCGGGACCTGTTATACAACAATCTATATCGTAGTGCGACGTGTTGACCTTTGGCGGCGATGCGAGCACATGGAGTCTCCGAGGCTGCGCTGCTGAGCGCCACTCAGCGCCAGCGAGCCGGACGGTGCTGCCATGTCTGCGTAACTCGACATTCACCCAGCGTCGACACGCCATACTTCGTGTTTGACATTTAACGCCATTGAACTATGTGTCTAATTGAGCACACGTAGGACCTAACAAAAAACTCATTCGTCAACCTGTTCAGCTTGTTTGAATTCACTAGTTCCGTTAAATAATTGCATAAGCATACCTTCTGTGGTATTATAAAACTACAAAAAACGTAATCCTTAAGTTGTTTATGTAACTTTTTCTCGTATTTTTACTGAATTACTAAGTCGTGAAGGTGTTGAAAAATAATTGACCTTTTATAATAAATTGATACGTGTTGAATGATTAGATAATACATTACCCTCACATTAGACAGTGACCTACTGCGATTATGTAAAAATATATATAAGGTACAATTACACTTTGCAACTATCTGCCAAGTTGGTTTAGTGATATAAATTGTATGCGAATTAACATTTGCATCGTGTAGCACGGTCCTTTAGTTGTCGAAGTCTTAATTGATTTTACAAGGACAGTACAAATTTACACACATGACATTAATAATTCGCGGAATAATTCGTATTTGCATGTAATAAATTGCGAATATTAAGCATGTAGATTGTAGGCACATTATTAGGTATCGGGTAGGAATGCAAGCTTCTATTATAGAAATCCCTGACATTTTACGTGTAGGTATAATAACTATGCAGAAAAGTCTCGACACTGACATGGTATGCTTCTCTATTATTAGCTTTATTATTAACGGTTTATATTTTAACAATCAGATTACATGAATAATGAAATGTTGTAAAATTCTTAAAGTTTAAAGTATGCTTAGTAATTGCACAATCTGTTTTATCTAAATTATTGTATTACAAAAACGACTGCATTAAAAATGCAAGATATTTATTTATTACCAACTAACATTTAATTTCGTTGCGATTGAGTCTAAAATGGTAACGGAATTAGATATCGAGTTAAATGTTTGTAAATGAGTTCTGCCAAGTTGTCCAACCGATCTGGTTTGGGTTTTAGTAAATAATAACTTTGTGCACTAGATAACAACAAAGTCAGGGTTGTATTAATTTAGACTGACAAGGCTGTAACTTGGAAGGGACATAAGTAATGTTGTAAGAATATAATGAAATGTGAAACGTTTATGTAACGTAACCGACTTATTGAAATTGATGAGAGACTAGTTCGCTTGTGGTCCGAACTTGAGAGTATAAATTATTTAAAAACGACTGCTATTGATCGCGTGAACATGACATGTTTCCGCGTTTCTCGACAGTTACATCTCGTTGATTCGATACGAACACTTTCAGACGCTTCGATAACTACCAGAATACCGGATCTGTCCGGTGCTAGTAAATCAATTAAAACGTTACTTGGAAGTATTTATTCATCATTGCATTTTTAAGAAGGATTACATAGGTAAACTCTCAAGTATCTTACTCAAATTCTAAAGTAGAATATCATATTACACTTGACAATTTTAGAGGCTTTTCTTCATTTAGGCAGGTAGGTGTTCGATGGGAAAGAATTCACAAGTGATTGTTCGATGTTATGAAATGATTATACCATCGCCATTGATGCAAATAATTCGCCTACGTTTTCTTAGAGAAATAAAACTGTGCTCATATGTAACTAACAGGTTTGTTACACAAATGTTACAGACCTGATTTGTGTTACCATAACACCCCCTTGTAGAAAAAATGTGGTTTATCAACATGAATGTTGAAACATGAATATTAAAGTAACTATGGGTGGCAGCATTAGATATGCAGTGACATACAATTCAGATCGCCTCAATAGTTTAGTAATTGCTAGAACGGTCACGAATATAATCTGGATCGGATTTTCTTTGCCAATATTAAATACAAACTTAGTTGTAACTATAGAAACCTATGTACTTACTTCTCATTTGTAGTAACAGTAACAAAACTCTTTGTTTTCCAGATTTATGTTGGTAGCGTGCGTGGCGGTTTCTGCGCGGGCACAGGACGAGGAGCGAGCGCCGGCGCCCGCGCGGGGCCTGCTGAAGCGCGGCCCCCTGGCTAAAGGGAAACAGACCACAACGACCACCACACCCCCACCACAGGTCCGACCACTTATTCTACCTTTAATATATATATTTTGATGTAGCTTGTACTGTATTGTCCCGATTCTTGAATCCCGGTATTTCGTAATAAGTGATGATGCACAGTACCCACAGTGAATAACCTTATAGTCACAAACCTATAATCTTAACTTATACAACGTCTATAACTTACCATCCTAATGAATAACGATTGTAGGTAAAATGTTATTTGATTACCTACCAAACTGTGGTTACTTCGTCGGGCAAGTTGCGGTTACACAAGAGGCAGACACACACCTACAAATAAACATATACAATAACCATAATGCACACCGCCGCCTATTGAAAGAATTCACAGTAAGAATAGATAATCTGACGACAATCTTAGAAAGTGTACTGGCTGTTCTGCAACCAATCTCAGCCAGATTGTTAGGCCGAGAGTGAGCGTTAATTGTGTAAATATGTATACGTAGACCCGACAACATTTATGTTACATTATAATTGTGTGTCACGAGACGCTGCGACCCGCGGCGCTAAAAGGTTATACATTATGCGATTTCACGCACATTCAAGCCTATCACTGCTAAATGATGAATTCGAAAGCGTTGCATATTGATACTTAAATATCTTACACTAGTGTCAATAATTTTGCAATGCAATGTTATGTGATTAAAAACTCTCCTCTTGAAGTGTAAAACTTGTTTTATTTCACTTCGGACGAGTAGTTGTTGTGTCGTGTGAAGGGAATAAAAAGCTCAATTATGGTACAAAATGGCCTTGGGCTGTGGGCATGACTTTAAATTATCAAAAACTAGAACATCATAGAGGTAGCGTCAGCTGTTACTTGCTCCGTGGCTGTTACTATGTTTTTATTGCTTCTAAGAATAAATTATAGAAGAAAGGAAAATACGAGTAGATTTAATATGAATACAAATCTGGTAGTAGCAAGCTTCTTAGGTAATGTCTCGTCTAAAAATTAAATTGGCTCGTGACGTCACGTTTACGATGCACTGTTGTCAGATACATCGAAGTTTCGCAAAGGATGTCGTTGCAGGTCCATCTAGTTCAAGGCGAGTGGGGCGAGCGTCCGATGATCGGGTCACCTTCGCGTATGACCTTTGAGAGACCTCCCTTTCCTTTGAGGAATTTCTACCTGCAAGTTTCGGCTACCACCCAGCGTGTGTTAACTGGTTTTCCCAAGGAAATTCTTAAAGTCCAATGCAAAACTCTATGTTTGGTCGCTTACGAAAAATGCATGACTGCATACGTTTTTACTTGAATGTTTTATTGGTCCGGTTTGATTATGCTCAGCCGATTGTACAAAATATTTATGTTTGTAACAGGACTTGTAGTACAAAGGTCAAGGATATGGGTCGAATTATGTAGGTATTACAACGGTGCATTGTACAAAAAGTTAAGTTTTAACTTCTGACAAGGAATAGACGAACATTTGATAGACCTTTTTTCGTCACCAGATAAAGGGTATTTTTTTCAAACTTTTGAGTTCACAATAAACATGATTCATTCTTAAAAGTAATCCAGCTATTATTGAATGCTAAAAACTTGTTTGTCTTAATTTTTTTGAATACAACGTATTGTGATCGTGTTGTCCACATGATCTCATTTGTTATTTCCATCGGTGATGTAACAATTTGTTAGTCTGCTTTACCTTGAAAACTAACTGTTTAGTACCCTCCCTTTATTTATGTGAAGTTTATTGTAGAAACTGCAAAACGAATGTATTGCATATGAGATCAAAATCAATCGTTATTTTTGGAAACACGTTATTTAGTAGGCAAGCTTTTATTTAATTTCCAATATATGTGAATGTTTGTATCCTAAATTTCCTTGCTGGATTATGAAGCAGATATCTTAAATCGATTGAGCTGATTTTGTATAATACACGTTTATTATATTGGATGGCAATGCATGGTTACCTGGAGTCATTCTAAATCCGATGGATTGATTTATAATCGTGTTCATTTCATATTTACTGTATAATAATTGCATTTTTTTTACTTAATGTAAAAACCAATTCTGTTTTCCAGGACGACGTTGAATACGAAGAGGAAGGCGACTACGCTGCGGAGGGCGAGGCGCAGGAGCCTTCGACCGAAGCCCCGACATCCACCACCGAGGGCAAGAAGCTAGTGGGCAGCGGCGTCAGGCCCTTCAGGAGCAACACCGAACTGCTCGAGATCCTCAAGAAGAAAAGGGCTCAGGCTGCCGAAGGTGGACATACAAACTTGGAATTTCTTAATCAATTTACGAAGTCGATGGGAGGGGACTCTCGAGTTTTATTTCGATAGGAAACCACAGGGTCATGAAATAAGATTTTTTAATTTTTTCCTGTTTTTGTTGTAGCCTATAATTGTTGTCGAGGGGATCTTGGACGAGGGTTACCAAATCGAATTTAATAAAAAAAAAAAGAGTTAGGATTTTCAAAGGTCTCTTTTCTTTACAATTGAATTAGATTCGTATTTATAATATCATTAATAATGAAAAAAAAAACACGCCTGCCATGTCATAAAAAATTAAAAACAAGTCAAATACGGTCAATCTGGGTAACTTAAGCTTTCAGTACAACTTTGACTCACCACTTCCAATTCCGATTAATATTTTTTTTTTCTGGCTCTGTACAAAACTTTACGCATAGAAATATTTTTTATTAGATACATAAAGGGCTTCGTTAAAACCCATCTAATTTCATTATTTGATAAATGTTAAAAATCCATAGATATAAAATAAAAACGGCGGGCTGTGCGCAAGGTCTTTTTAAAAGTGCTTAAAAAACTTTGTTGCTTTGCGATTCTTAGACGCTGAATAAAGGTGAGTTTCAGTTCAGACAATAAATTAAAGTCTAAAAACTTAAATACAATTAAAATTTTCGCAATATTTTTATGAATATTGTTAATATTAGCAAAATTGTGCATCGGGTCCATTAGAACTATCAAATCCGGGTAACTTTGACTCGGGTCAAAGTTACACTGATAGTTTGAACTGACTCCACTCACGTACTGGGGAAATTTAAATATATATTTTTTTAAGTTAAACTTACATTAACATGGCGCGAAAAAAGTAGGTAAAAAAAAATCTATACATTACATCATTATTATACATTTCGATGGTAAAAAGCTTAAAATGTCGCTCATGCAGAAGGCGATAGAGGGTTGAAAGCTGCCTAATAAGCCTGATATTATACGCTGTTTCCCAAAACATGTCGTGAAATATTTGCCTACTACTAAAGTGACCAAAAGAAAGGATTTTTTTATCATTGATGATGATTTTCTTTGTATGGAATGGGGAGAGTAAGGCTGGTAAAGAGCTGATTTTGTTATTTTCATTTTGGATTTTTATGTTAGTTTTTATAATTGATTAGGATTTGATAACTTAGTTTTGTTATTAATGAACAATTTAAAAGACTTATAAGACTGATTAGATCTTAATAAGTTCTAAAAACCCGTCTCCTTTTAAAAACTAGCGATTTCTCTAACTGCGCACTTTATTTTTCATGTTATCAACAGTAAACCTTTGAGAAAAAAAATAAAAATTGTTTCTAATGTTAGTTTGTTTCATATTATGGCATAAAAAGAGGGTTAAGACTCACCAAATATAACAAAACCTAATTTAAAACAGCAAAATCCGTATCATTAAGTGTGTGAGGTAATGTTACCCAAGTCACCGTATAACTTTGCCTCGTTGAATTTTCAATGATTATAAAGCTGTAGTTTAAAAAAAAGATTAACTTTTTTTATTTCTTAAAAATAGGCAGTGTAAAGCCACTAAAAACATTCATTTTACAGTAGTTTGGTTAAGAATTCTATACGTAATTTTAAAAAAAGCTCATAAAGTGGGTCAAAGTTACCCAACATGATGGTATTTGTAGACTTGTCAAATAATTGCAGTCGAGGAACGGTTACTTGGAAAAGTTCATTAAAGGTTTTTATTTAATTCCTTTTAGTGGTAAATTATATTTTATAGAGCGCTCAAGCTGTCAACAAACAAAACGGTCGAGGTCACTTGAAAAAATCAGAAGTTTATTGGTTCAAATTTAACGCCAATTTGTATTTGCAGCTAAATTGAATGGACCCACAACAACGACATCGTCAGCGGCACAGGACTCGCTTGACCCCACCAAAATCTCTTACAGTTAGTAGTATTTTCCAAATTATACCAATATCTATCAATACACAAAAAAACGCTTAACTAGTTAAACAAAATGGATAAACTCATAATAAACAATAATCGATTTTTAATAATCTTTTGAATCCACATGTGTAAAAAGATCTATGGCAGGAAACCATGCTTCCCATCTTAACAAATTGATAACCTGTTTTTTTTTATCACAGATAAAAATAGCAAAAAACGATTGAACAGTGCTCCTGTGACAAGGGAGGTAACAAATGAAGACGCTCCAGCGCCGCCCAAACCCAGCAGAGGCAGATTCGGCAGACGTAAGTACAAAACAAAAGATGATAATTTATACCAAGATCACGGATTACATAAATAGTACAAATACAGTCATGACCAATATGGACTTATACGATTTACACGTTTTACAATACTAATCTAGAATTATTTACTGTGGTACCTTACGCTACCTTGGCGCACCAGCTCAAAAAGTCTCATCAAATAAAAGATATAAATAAAACTAAAAAAGTAGTTAAGGAGAGAGTGTATACATATACATCACACATGTATTTGGTCGTAACTGTACTACTCCGTAGAAGTACAAGAACGTTGAAATATTGTCCTAGCTGTCATTCTCAGTAAAAACCACCCGGAAGACTATATAAGTACTTTTAACCTCGTTAAGGTCAACTTGAGTTGGTCGTGTTCTATGACCTTGGTTTTGAACTATTCGTTAGAGTACTTTCAATATGAGCATGGCATGTTATTAAATTATAACTTTTAATACTGTATGTACTGTGACAAGTGATGGTCAATATTTACTGAGGCGACGGACATCACAAAAATATACTCTACCTTGTCTCATTTCTACACTGAGCAGTATTTCCTCGCCTAAAGATTTTGTACGTATGATTGTTACAGCGGCGACAAGGTCAGTCCAAGAGCCTGAAGAGGAGCAGGCACAGAGCGAGGTGGCGCCCCCCTCCAGGTCCGGCAGGACGTTCAGGCGAGGCGGCAACTAAACCCCTCACATTCATCCCTCCCGCTCCTTAACCCTCCCCCTTTAAATAATATGTAATGAAGTTTGAACAGCTCCGCAGCTACTTGGCCTAGAAAACAGCGTGGTTAGTTAGCCAGTGACGTTGCGAAATAATTTGTATACTGTCATTACGATCATCTGGTCCACAATACTCAGGTGTCATTTCAAACTGTTTTCTAGTCCCGGACTGGACGGCTGCTTCACGACAGAAAGATCCGTTTCGTTTCCAAATTCATCACAATAGATGGATTAGAATATTTTTATACTTGTGTAAATTATACGTGTAAGTAATTTTTAAATAAAATAATTTTAAATTTAGTATCTATTTTTATTTATCTTGAGCATAATAACAGTGAACAGCGCTAATAATAACACATGCTAAGTAGTAATCAAAAAAGTAAATATAAAAAACGAATAAATCCTTAGTCATCAAAAAAGGGCTATATAAAAATAGTCCAATCATTTGGTAGTTCTATCTGGAAAGTTTTCAGGGAGTGCTGAAGATTGGTGATATTATATTACAAAGGCTCTTTTTGAATTCCTCGTAGGTATCTTTGCCAAATTGCCGCTCACTCTGCCATATTGGAAAAATCAATTGATCAACAAAAAAAAAATCGACACATAATATCTTTCAGGCTCATTTTACGATAAAAATAATCTTTAATCAATTAAACTAGAGAATTGATACATTATAAATTAACAAATTGTAAAGGTGACTATTCCGCTCATCAGTTAAATTCTTCTTTACAATTAAACTAGCGGCCCGCCCCGGCTTTGCTCGGGTGCAACGCTGATACCAAATATAACACAATCATAAAGTTCTGTAGGGCGAATCACAGCCTTAGAAGCATTTTTTGGTATAGGCACGCGCCCCCCGGCCCCCGCGCGGCCCCCCGGCCGGTACCGCCGCAACCACTATGTCCCTACATTTTAAATCTGTAATATCTTCGAAAATATTCATTTAAATTACATGCTGTAAAAGGCAATATTGATCTATATTACATGCACAATTTTTTGATGGTACTTAATTGGATAAGGATTAATGCTGTATTGCTTAAAATCGTCTTTTCGTAATAAATAAAGGATAAAAAAGTTTCATAAGTAGGTACCTTTTTCCAGCAGAGTTTATCACTACATAGTATAAAACAAAGTCGCTTCCCGCTGTCTGTCCCTATGTATGCTTAAATCTTTAAAACTACTCAACGGATTTTGATGCGGTTTTTTAAATAGATAGAGTGATTCAAGAGGAAGGTTTATATGTATAATACATGCATAATATAGTAGAGGAACACGGATAATCTTAGAGATCTCTAATGTAAGGTCGTAAATGAACTCATTTTTTGCGCTTTCATTGCAAACGCTGGCTGAACCCTACCAGATAGACCAAAATAATGTACTACAGTATTGTGCACCTTAAAAAGATCTAAAAAAAAGTCCGCGATGGTTGATTATTTATTTTGAAAGTATTTCATGCATAGATAATATTTTTTAGATAATGGATTAGAAGCTGTATTGAAACAGTATGAAACTGACGCCGTACAGAATCAAAAGACCAAATTTACCCTGGAAATTGACAGAAAGTAAAACTAAAATACCAACTTTTTGGACCACCATTTTTGTACGGCACTGCGCGCTTTCTTATTATTTTTCATGGATCTATTCGATGGTAACAATGCCGTACAGAAATAAATGACCAAAATGTACTTACTCTAGCTGCACTTTTGAATGCTCACCAGCACCCAGTTGGACTGATCACAAGTGACGGCATAGTGCTGAATCTTATTATTTTATGCTCTTCTATCGTCCTATATACGTCACCTGGTGGTTCATATGACCTATCGATTTTGTTCATGGGCCCGTAGTCTATAGTATTAATCCTTATCAATATAATAAGCTCAATATATTATAATATCAATAAGCTCAATATTGCCCTTTACAGCATGTAATTTAAATGAATATTTTAGAAGATATTACAGTTTTAAAATGCAGGGACATAGCGGTTGCGGCGGTAGGGGCCGGAGGCCCGCGCGGGTGCCGGGGGGCGCGTGCCTATGCCAAATAGTGCGTCCAAGGCTGTGCTTCGCCCTACAGAACTTTATGATTGTGTAGTATATTTGGTATCAGCGTTGCACCCGAGCGAAGCCGGGGCGGGCCGCTAGTTAATAATAAGTGAGTGTGTAATGGTGTGTGTAATTGATTACTAATGATCTAACTATTAACTTATCACTTTGATAAGCCCTTTACGGTAAATACATTCTGTGTTCTGAATTGTTGCAAGAGTTCTTTGGAAAGTTTCCAGGGGTGGAGGAGCATTACAAGTTGATACTAGTTTGCTTTGTAACCATTTGAGGAGATCAAGGAGATTGTCGTCAGAATAAGAGGGAACCTGTCACGGCTGTCACTAAAGAAGAAAAGAAAACACGAAAGAGAAACACGTTACAAGAGTTTGACCTAATTTTATAAAATTGCTTACAAAGGCTAAAGAGAAAACTGGAACTTTAGGAACTTGCTGTCTGGAGTCTAATCAAGCTTGGTGAGAAAATCTTCAAAATACACAATAAAGAAACTGAAAGATTCTACAGCGAAACAGATTGTGATAATTCGATTCAAAGTTCTAAAACACCGAGGTTATTATATTTAGAGTCAGTCTAATTAATAGAGTCACTGCAAACGAATCCATCTGGAGAATACGGACCATCACCCCTTACTCAGACCCCCTAGGAAATTGATATTGCTTCATTCAGTTCCAGCGCATTAGGAGTGCTGCAAGATGAGTGAACATAGCTCTCATCAAGATAATTGGGATATATTCCGGAAGAAGGCAGCCCTAGCTAAAGAAAGTAGGGACATATTATATGAGCAAGCCAAGGGAGTTCGAAATGGTATGTTTGATAAGAATTGGATCATATCCTCCTTTGGTTATGCTGGCTTTGATGTCCTAAAATTAAGAGGTAGTTTAATAACTATGGTTGATGGGGAGGATTTAACATTTTTAATTATCATATTCCTGATGAGAGGGCATAACATAGCGAAAATAAAGGCGTCCACACCTAATAAAGATGTAGTGTTGAAGCTGACTAATCTTGAGAAAAGGCTCAAGATCAGAGTAGCAGCTGTAGGCAAGACCCTCAATGTCACCCTGTTTAGGATTGCCACTTCATTTCCTGAGATCGTTGCGATGATCCTTAAAGAAAAACCTGATCTTCCAGGACCTGTGAGACTTCAAGATATCAGAGCATCATGTGGATGCGAAGAATTTCCTGCGATGGCCAGGCAGCCATCCCTGGCCTGCTTGCTGCCTAGAACTCTCATTGATAGCGAAAGCTATCTTAACGTTTTCTTATTTGCATACATGATGACATCAGAAACCATCAATTCTAAGAACATTAAATGGCAGATATCTGATAAAAAGACCAGAATATTGGACGCTAAGGTGTATCAGATTAATGCTTACAACTCCGTCCTGCTTAATGAGAGTGAGAGAAAGGAATGGGCAGGGATTCTTGGGATAACCACTTCTGATGGAGAAGCCACAGCTATCTGGAAGGACACTAGAGATAAGTCTAAGAAGGCTCTTTTGAGTCTTTATGGAGATAGTTATTAATAGTATATACGTCACAATAAGCTCTAATATTCATACTGTAATTTTTGTAATTTCATATTCCTACTGGTGCAATAATTTTATTCTCATTTAAGTAAATAGTTTTGAAACATTTATTTATTAATTTATTTATAACAGGCACATCAAAAACAAAAACACAAACATAAAAATAAACATTACACAAGTCTTATAACTAGTGTTTACATCAATTACAGACGTGCACAACAATTAACATAAAAGTCTTCACAGTGTTCACAGGTTACTATGCTATATCACTTTAAGTTTCAAAACAACTATACAGCTATATAAAAAATAAAAATAAAAATCATCCTTGCAAACAACTACTTATCACTATCAAGTATCTTTAGCCTGAGTTGCGCGGGGTGGTCCTGGAAGATATCTAAGTCGAGGTTTTTCCAGATGCCATTGTATGTAGACATTAGCCTTGCTATCGGAGAGTTCAAGACTAAGTTGGTTCTATAACGGGGAATAAAAAAAACTGTACTGAGTTTTCTTCGCGTATTTACTCTTGGGACGATAATACCAATACGCTCCAAAAGACCCTGATACGAAGAGGAACCTTTAACAACATTCTGCAGGAGAAGCATATCAATCATTTATAATTGTTAAGATATTTGTATTAGATTTACACTTTAATTCCTTACTAGGTTTAGTAATACACGCGGATGAGGTTCCACCTATTTTAATAAGATTATTTTTATACATAAATATGCAATCAAAAGGTGATTATATTTTCGAGCCGTTTGGGGTTGAAACGCTCGGGTCATGGGGTCCAGCGCACGAAATTTTTCAAAGAACTTTCCAAACGTTTGGTAGAATCTACTCGTGATCAGAGGGCTGGTTTGTTCCTTGCACAGAGAATCGGCATAGCCATTCAACGTGGCAATGCTGCCAGCCTTCTGGGGCCCAAGTCTGCTATTTACACTCGGTTCAATGTCTTCATAGTGTCATGCCAGCAGATCCATTTTAGAAAAATTGGTATTCTAATAAATGTCAAAACGTCAAAACTGGCCATTGGGACGATTCGGTTCAATGTTCAAAGACTATGATCAATCGTCAAATCGTATGACCAATCGTCCCAATGGCCAATTTTTACGTTTTGACATTTAGTAGAATACCAATTTTCCTAAAATGGATCTGCTGGCATGACACTATGAAGACATTGAACCGAGTGTAAATAGCAGACTTGGGCCCCTGGGCACGTTCCCCGCCATTGACAAGGATTGCGATGAATTCTTTGACGCCGTTTATTTTTATTTATGTAAGTTTTAATTTTAGTGTAGTTAGAGTTTGTTCTTATATTAGATTTAATTGTGTATTAATAAATTTTGTAAGAATCTATTTTAATATTACTAACCAATGTAGTCTCAATAGTCAAATAAAATAAAAATACCAAAAATCATTATCATCTTTTATTTCATAAGCACTCACCTCATCATGACTCACTATAAAACCTCTCTCTCATTTCACTCCAAACACTCCATCAAAAAAGACGTACATGCTTAATAATAAAAAAATAACATAAACAACTTCAAATCTACGAATAGATTTAACTTAAACCTAAGTTAGTCTAGGAGCACTGCAGACAATCCGAGACCTTAAGAAACGGTGATGATTAATGAAAATGACAACTTTCAATAAGCCGAAAATATAGAAGAAAGCGAATCAAGCATTTGTATAATACAATAATTACCAGACGTATCGTTTATTTATCTCGAGCTAACTGTATATAAATAAAGGTGCTATACCAGTACATAATACTAAAACAAAAACAAACAAATACTTAATAAAAAGCAATACGAATACAAATCTAGGTAATCACAAAACAGTAAATGTGAAAATCTTAAAACCAAGTTGTCTATGGGAGCTAAAAGTGTGATGTACCGAGTGGAATGTAATGTGTTGAATAAACAATTGTGTAGTTAGTGGCGAAGGACCCGTGTGACCTCAGCCAGGGGCGTGTTGTATGTGCCAGGCTTGACCAGGTTCACGAGCTGTTCCGCGATCTCCTGGCCGACGCGCACTTGAGCCTCCTTGGTGGAAGCACCTGGAACAAGTCAATTAACTAAGTACTTTAGCTTCCCTGAACAAGACATCCAAGAAAATTACATAGTCGAAAATAACATAGATACCAATGGAAGTAAATGTTAAAGGAAACGGTTGACCTATCCTCACAAATAGGTTATTCTAAACTGGAATGAGAAGGACCTTGTTGTAAAGGTGGATTTATATTTGTCTGGCACAATTTATTAACATTATTATGTCGTACTATGTCTGCCTTTGCACAATATTATGGATCACTACTGCCGCAGCCGTATGATGCCGAATCTTTCCATACATCAGGGGGTCTACTCTCTTTCTCCGAAACGAAACTTCGTTTACGAACGAAATTTAAACGAAATTTCGTCATTGACCTTACTCTATTTCATTTTCGGCCACACATAAGAAGTTCGTAACCATCGACAATTTTCGTGAACGATAATATCGTGTGGGTCTTTTTTTAGTAATATATGGCTTACAATTTGAATTAAATTAATGTAAATTACCTTCATTAAATTAATTTAATTAAAAAAAGGAACATATAAAAATATAATATATAATAAAAAATGTAATATAAAAAAAATATATCTAGTATTAATTTCGGCGTGCGCATGTTAATTAATAAAATAAAATAAAATTAACTTAATTAATTAATTAAATAAAAATAATAAAATAAGTAAATAAATAATAATTATATTAATTATTAAATTAAATTATTTTAATAATTAAATTAAAATAATTATATCAATTATTAAATTAAATTATTTTAATATCTATATTTAAAAATTAATTAATTAATTAAATTATTAAAATAATTTAATTAAAATAATTCTATTAATTATTATTTTAAAATATATTTTAATAATTAAATTAATTAATTAATTTTTATAAAAAAAAATATATTTAATTACATCCAATTTAATTTAATGAAATTATTAATTAATTTAATTATTAATTTACTTAATTTATCTAAATTTTTAATTAATTTAATTTGTTAAAATAATAAAATTAGATTAAATTAAATTAATTAAATAAAAAATAAATTAATTTAAATAAATATAAAAATATATGTAAAATAATTTACTACAATTAAATTAAATTAATAAATATTAAATAAATTAATTCATCATTCATCAATCATCTGTCAAATTCAAATATTCGTTCGGAAGATTTCGAATTAGAGTAGGTTTAGAGAATCGTAACGTTAAAAAATGTTCGTTCGTTAGAAATTTCGGAACGAAGTGGAACCGTGGTAGGAAAGACGCGAAATTTCGATCGAAACTTCGTTTTTCGTTGAATAAGAGTAGATCCCCAGGACTTGTCAGACGAATATAAATTTGACTTCAAGATAATCGCGGAAATAAGTTACCTAGATGAGGCGTGGCAATAACAGCCTTGTGTTGTATGATTTCCAGGGTTAAGGGATCTGTGGGCGGCTCTTGTTCAAACACGTCCAAAGCCGCACCACCAACCTGCAATAATAAATTATTCATGAAATCATTATGTAGCCAAATGTCCAAAAAACATGTATAATATCCGTATACACACCAACATCAACTACTGTTCTTGTAGCAACTATTTGTGGTACATACCTGTCCAGAGTTCAATGCATCGAGGAGGTCCCGTTCCTGGATGAGACCTCCGCGACCCACGTTTACTATCTTGACTCCCTTCTTGCATTGTTTCATCACATTGGCGTTGATGAAATCTGCAACATTGAGGTACAAATTAAACTAAGTGCTTGTCAAAATATTTTTATATTGAGTGTTTCCCACAAAGTGATACCTATGTGACTTTTTAAAATACTAGGACTGAATAAAAGCGTTAGAAATTTCAAGATACTTGGCAATGAAACTTAACTGGGATAGCTCCATCAATTTTTTTATAATAATGAGAGAAATATAGGTAAAACGGTGACCTCTGCAACGCCGTCGCTAATGTAGTACACGATTGTATAATTATTCACACTGATTACAATAGAATAGGTATGAATCGGAACTCGTTCATAAACAATTTACTTGATATTTAATTTGTTAGAGGTTGTTGATAAAAATGCCATCAAGTCACAGTTATTTTCCAATGTTAAGATATTATTATCATCAAGTGTTAAAAATAGTTGTATAAAAGATATCAGTGTCGTCATCACGATTTCGTCAGCCTGTTTGCAAATAACAGAAGACGTCATGCAAATCATTACAACTGAGGAATAAGAATTACTAAAAACTATCTTTTGTAGGGCTGAACATTCAAAATATGTACACATGAAATAAATCAATTTGCTTACTTTTAGTGGACTCAATAAGGGGCGTGTGCAGAGTGATGTAATCAGCCAGAGGCCAGATCTGCTCCAACTCCATCTTGGTGGCGTTGAAGCTGCTGCACTGTTCTGCGGTCACGAACGGGTCGTAACCAATAATCTGAAAAGAAAACAAAGAGACTAACAAAACAGCTCGAAGAAAAAAAAATTCGCTAATGCAAAACAATGTATAGGCATACATTAAAACATACAAAATGAGACAATTCGCGTGACGTAACATTAATGCGTAAGTTGCAAATATAAGGCATCTTATCTTCAGGTTAAACGGAAACAAAATGTTAATTGTTTCATCAGAAAGCGTAGTGGTCAATTATGATTGCATATTCGCAGGCATTACAATAGATAAGATTATTTTACTTCGTCTGACTGAAGTCAAAGTGGATTTTCGCATTGAGGCTTTGTGGATGGTGTTCTACTCCAGGATTTGATGACAACAACGGCTCGTTGTTAGTTTCTATTTGGTATCCTGCCATAAGAGTGACATTATTTTCTATAAAAATATCACACTGATGGCTAAACACACCATAGAAGTTCCTTCAAAGTGGGTTCTAGTTGTAGATTTCGCGGGAGCTGGTAGAACTAAGAACATCTGAGAAATGGAGGTTTACCTTCATTCCAAAGGTGTGCATACGGATGGCTACTTCTCTGCCAACCCTACCGAGGCCGAGTATCGCCAGGGTCTTTCCGTTGAGTTCTGTTCCAGTGTAGAGGGCGCGGTCCCAGCGACCGGCGCGGAGGGCAGTGGCGGCCGGCACCACGTGACGTGACAGATTCAAGATCAAACTGCAGGTCAGCTCGCAGGCGCTCAGGGCATTGGCACCGGGAGCACTAGAGCAGCAAGGACAACACGGCTGTGGTAAACACGTTATGCGAAAAGCAAAATGAAAACATCATGCAGAACAATTGTGATCGCGATTGAGACTTAAAAATAATGACTTTTAAACAATCAATTGTTATATGTTCTTTGAATAAATCTCGATGAACTTACTTGATGACTCCGACTCCTCGCTGGCCAGCAGAAGTTACATCGATATTATCGACTCCAGCACCAGCGCGGCCAACGACTTTCAAGTTAGTGCCGGCTTCCAAAACTTCCTTCGTGACTTGTGAAGCTGAACGGACGACGAGAGCATCGTATTTCTGTTGAATTTAAAGATGCGATTATTATTTAAAACACGTCTTATATTCCAAGTTATGCTCAGCAATAACAAAATCTACGAAGTCGCCTGTAAAGTAACGTGGGATTTACGAATTTGCAATCTTTCGGTGGTAATGGTCTCAGTCTCAGTACATTTTATGAAGGATAGTCTTTTTTACATCGTTTTGCAGGGATGACGAATAGCGTGACATGCTATGGTAATATGGTTGTGCACGACCTATGGAAATGTATAAAGGATCAATTTTACATTTCCTCAATTTATAAATACATTCCAGTCTAACATTATGTTTAGCAGGACTTGTTGGATGTTCTTGATACAAGTTAGGAGGGTAACTTCTGCGATATAGCAACACATGTATATAAAATGTATTCGGGCGAGAGTTCCATTGATGAAATACTCAATGTCAAATATTGAACGATTAATATTTGTCTTATCGTACACAAAGTGTAACGACCGCGTCTAATGAAGAGTAAAGATAAATAAATTATCAAGATTAGTATATTTTTAAGGGACATATCGTTTAGTAAGTGAGCTAGCACTTACCGGAATTTCTTGAAGAAGCTCCTCTTTAGAGATTTTTGCTTTGTTGATGACACTAATGCCGTGAGAGTTGAGGATCTCGGTGCAGTTCGCACCAACGCCATCCACAACTAGCACAGATTTAATTTCCAATCCCATCTTGCACCTGGGGATAACAAATTATTATATCCTTAAATGCCGGCCTCGAATTGGACGGTAAATTATACACGGTGCCATGACATTATATAGTTGTTAGCAACACACCATTTTATGAATCTTTCAAGAGGGAAGACGAAACAAAAAAGGGAATGAAACCGGTTCGCGCAAATGATAACTAAAATGTTATATGGGATGTTAGCAGTTTTGAAACTTTGCTGACATTTACAAAAGTTTGAAGTTGAACACATTTGATGAGAAGTAAAAAGTTTGGACTTCACAGTAGACCAAAATTCGCGTGCTAATAAGTTATTGACATCAATCCAAGTTCGCATTAGTTTAGTAGGTGGACATAAATAAACTAATGAGGTCTAACGTTCATAATATAATAATGTAGCCTTCAGTATGACCAATCAACACAATACGTAGAAAGCAAAAATAGTACAAGTTTAAAATGTAATACTTACAATTACGATATAGCAGAGCTTGTGTGTTTTGCCGAGCGGTTGGACCACAACTGAGAGGTACCTAGTCGAGGGGACAGTGAGCTGCGATACGACTGCGAACTGAGCGCGAGCGAGGCGACCACTTATCTTCGTTAGCGGCCAATGAACGAACGTCACCGAGCTCCGCTAATAAATATGTCGGAGTTTGCATTCGGCTCTAATCAGACACACGCGCACACGCGCACACGCGCCACCTCGCGCCCGCAGCAGCGCGTCGCCGCGCGCCGTGCGCACACAGGAACCGAACCTCAAATATAACAACACCATCGGAAAATTATACATCTTATCGATTGAACTTGAATCTTTTACACAACTTCAGATAAAACCGAATTCACTACAGCCTATAGGTACTGCATCACGTCACGTGTTTGTTTTATATAATTTATTTTAACAGCGTTATTGAAACGTTGTAACAAAAACAACATTGTTCGTCGATGTCAAAGAAGGACGTTGTTCGTGTCGTTCTCTTTTGTTTGCGTAAACATGTTTATCAGATACAAGCTTGCTTTGGGTTACTCATTATTTCATAATACGATAAAATAATAATGCGCTTCCTCTGGATCAATATTCGACTCAAACGCATATGAAAAGTGAGATTGTTTACTGTTTTGCTGTCATTGGCATTGACCCACATCTGAGTAACTACCTATAAGTAACTTAATATACTTTAAAACCTAAAACTGATTTACATTAATAGTGAAGCTAAGATACGACGTCCTAAGAAAGCGATTTATTTTAAGCTGTAATTGATTAATGTATAAACTAAATAAACCTAACCGCAGCTAAAATATTATGGTATGGGAGAGTTAATCCTGGACTACGAGTGTTCCAAAAAGGGTAGCGGCAAACGGCAGTGCCACGTTTAATGGCAATGCCTATTCTAAGGGTTTAATAAATAAAGTAATTATTGGGTCACGCGAATCAGCTAGGCGTTTGGACAAATGTTTGAAAGAAAACCAGCATGTGTGCCCTACACGAAGCTATCGGACTAAGGGTCTGAATCCCAAATGGTTCAAATATCACTACCACAACTAGGATGTTACACTTCCGCCGTGTGCGCCAGCAGCCACAAGTGGCAACAACTAATTAGATAATAAATCTACTTATTTTACCTAACAATATTAACCGCATATTCACCTCAAGAAAGAAAATTTAGAGTGGATGGATGGATGTTAGTTACTCTTCCGCGCAAAACTATTGAATGGATTTAAATGAAACTTTACAGTAATGTAGCTATGCATCGGAATAACATAGACTTAGTTTATAAACATAGTGTATTGAATTTTCATTCACGGGGGTGAAACCGCGGGGCACAGCTAGTACCACATATTTCAAAAACCTGTGAATGAGACCAGTGGTTGACGAAAATCCAATTCTGTGTAAATATTAAGTATTGATAATTCGGATTTGTAACGACAGAAATACTAATTATAATCTAAAAGTGTAAAAAAAAGAAAATTCACCGTAATCCAGCATCGGTACCTCATACGACCACGACCGAACTTAAAAAGGGGGCATCTCGTAGTTCCAACTCTTACGCACCAATGCTTGTCTTCTTTAATGAAAAGGATACCAGACTATCACTGTAGAAGGATCTCGAAGAAAATAAAAGTGTAGGATATCTTTCCGATCACCGCCGATCCGTATGGCCGTGTTTAGTTACAACAATTTAAAATAATTAGTGTACTTATTTTAGCTGAAAACAGCTTGCTATTCATAGATAGAAAACAATGTTTCTTTTAATAATGATATATGATTTTAATAAATGATTTAGACGGGCCTGTTGGTCTAGCGGTTAGTGACCCTGGCTGCTATACCGGAGGCCGTGGGATAGATTCCCACTCAGGACAAATGTTTGTTTGATGAGCACGATCATTTGTTCTGGTGTAATTTATCTATAATATGTATGTATTTAGAAATATATATCTATGTTTATCAGTTGTCTGGTTACCATAACACAAGCTCTCTTGAGCTTAGCTCGGGATCAGATAAAAAAAAATATGTATATAAAAAAAATCAACAACATTGTCATCGAAATATTACTTTGCGCAATCTTTGATTTTGCATAAAATTATTGCGTATCGGATAAAAGCCATACTAATAATCTATTTTGATATAATTAAACTATCTTCCAGGCCAGGCTTCAGATGTTGGAGCGCCTCCGCTATTCATCATAGCTGTAAGTAGTTCCATCCTATTTGTACTCCTACATTCTGTGTAAAGTGCCTGCGACCACAAACATCACTGTCTTTCTGTTTTCAGACATTATAAAGCCGGAACCCCACCGCTGCGCAGGCTGTGCACGGATGCGTGGCTCACCTCTGCTGTGTGGGCTAACGGCGTCGGCCTCCGTTTCCACTGCGGCGCACGGACACGGATGTGTCGCCCACACAGCTCATAGCTATGCGTGGGGTACAGTCACGAGCAAAAATATGTATACTTAATAATATGCGAAATTGTTAAACGAAATTAGTGAGATTTTTTGTCGAATCTCTTCTGCCATCTAGCAATCAATGCATACTGACAGATGACACTTGAAAATAAAATGGATCAATTTTTTTTTTTATAAAAAAAAATACTTAAAGTCAATATATTATCTATACATATAATAAAATTGTAGAAAAGTGGTGTCTGTACAATGGAAATATAAACAAAAAAAGTAGCAAGGGTTGTTATAATATCGATGCCGAACCTGAAATTATAATTATTTTTTTTTGTCTGTTTGTCTGTTTGTCTGTGTGTTTGTGCACGCTAATCTCAGAAACGGCTTACTCGATTAAGATGCGGTTTTCACGAATATATTGTTGTAAGCTTCACTTAACATTTAGTGTTTATTTCATGTCAATCGGTACATAAATAAAAAAGTTATGTCAATTTGAAAAATCATCTATCTATCTATACATATTATTATAATAAAATTGTAGAAAAGTGGTGTCTGTACAATGGAAATATAAACAAAAAAAGTAGCAAGGGTTGTTATAATATCGATGCCGAACCTGAAATTATAATTATTTTTTTTTTTTTGTCTGTTTATCTGTTTGTCTGTGTGTTTGTGCACGCTAATCTCAGAAACGGCTTACTCGATTAAGATGCGGTTTTCACGAATATATTGTTGTAAGCTTCACTTAACATTTCGTGTTTATTTCATGTCAATCGGTACATAAATAAAAAAGTTATGTCAATTTGAAATATCGTATACAGAGAAGCATCTGTAAAGTAAATTTATCGCTTCCCAAGCGAAAGTATATGTATAAAAACCTAATTCTAAATATGCTGCCCGAAAAGTAACTATTCCACGCGGACGAAGTCGCGGGCACAGCTAGTTTTTATAATATAGACAATAGCTCTTCCAAGTAACAATATAATTTAGCTATTGTGTAGTAACATCTGTTTTACTTATTTGTATTATAAATTACTTAGTTCTTACATAAATTATACTTATCACAACTTAAATGTATTTATATATACTAGGAACATTAATTGTACCTCTCATTTATAGTAGCTTATTCTTATAATAATTTCTTAACAATATTATGTGTGTACATATTTTTGCTCGAGACTGTACATAGTCGTGGGCCGCCGAGAAATGGCCGACCCACGCAGCTGGGATGCGTGGGTCGGCCACGTGGCTGAGCTACGTTCCGCCTATTCGAGTTAGCTACGCGTGTGTTTATGACGTCAATTGCTGCGTAGCATGTCCGTGCGCTGCGGTGGAAACGCTCTCATACATTTTGTACTAAAGCGAAGCTGAACACACGTGCACAGCCTCTCCGTGCGCCGCTGTGGGTTTCCGGCTTAACTCAAACACGCCAAATGCTGAATTTTATTTAAAAAAATCTCGCTAATTTCCACACGTTATGGTTCTTTAGGAGCTGGATTTTTGGAATAGCAAGGATCTGCTATTAATATAAATAAGAAGATCAGTGAAAAACAGTGGAAATTGCAAATAATTAGCGTTAGCACTTTGCTACGTTGTGCTTGACCATGGGGCCGAGTCTGCTATTTACAATGGCTCCAATCGTCTGAGTGGGTGGCGTTAGTAAGTCCATTTTAGGATAATTGGCATTCTACTAAACACCAAAACGTCAACATTGGCCGCCCCAATGACCCTGCATAGCAATAGAAATGACTTATTATTATAAAACATTAAATACACTAAAGTTTAAGCAATCAGACCCATTATTTGACATAATTAGAATCTTCTCTTTATAAATGAGAAATTAAAATTTAGGTAAAACAGAAAACTAAAATTGAAAACAATAATCATACAATATTATGTAGCAAGTAACAGGTTTATTAATTCGTACAACTGCCAGTGTGATAAAGTAAATATACCTTTACTATCAAATTGCCCAAGTATCATGAAGCAATATAATAATAACCGTGCAATGTGACAAATAATGAAGTTAAGATAGTAATTAATCACTTAGCCCGATAAAGCTAGACACTATTCATAATGCTCGTGCATTATGAATAATACCCGCATTAATCACCTGGTCCTTAACATATATATATGTGTAAGTAATTTTTAAATAAAACAATTTTAAATCTGAACTTATTTTTTATTTATATAACACATCACTAATAAATAATACATGCTTAATAATCAAAACAGTAAATATAATAAATTTAAAACCTACGAATCCTGTACAAATCAAAGGTCATTTGTTTCGTACTGAATCGATCTAGGAGCTTAGAGATGTATGGAGAATAACGGAAATTAGTTTTCAATGAACATATCGAAATAAATGATCATTGAAACTAGTATCGTCTATTTTGGCTTGGCTTTAACTTCACTAACTTTCTACAACAATATATGAGTAAATGGATAAATTAATGGCACTAACAATAATACAATCTTAATAATAAAGACGATTGAATGCTTTGCAACGCAATTGTACATTGTATGAGACAATTTCGTAGCAAAAAGTCGCTTCCGCTCCATTCAGCGGCAGTGAAAATGAACCTAATGTAAATGAAGGGAAGGTAAATACGCATTGCGTCTTGTGTCGAACCCTTATAACTAGTTTATAATAAAAGTAAGTACAAATAAACCACTTAAAACCTACTAATAAATTTGACCTACATACATAGAAAAACATATCATCACGCCTGTATCCCCGAAGGGTTAGGCAGAGGTGTACCAATGTAAACCCACAGTGTCGATATGTTTAGGTCCCATGTAATAGAGGGCGTTCCTATTGCCACTAACCGGGCACAAATCCAAACTGCGACCTGCTACTGAGAGTTAAAATTAACTAATTTAAATTTAACTTAAAACTAAGTTAATCTAGGAGCAGAGCAGACAATCCAAGACCTTAAGAAACGGTGATGTATAATGAAAATGACAGCTTTAAATAAACCTAAACATATAGAAGAAAGTGCATGAAGTATTTCTATAAGCTATTTGCTAATAATTAAAGAAAAAATAAAAAACTCGATGATATTTTATTGAAAACATACCTATTTTTAGGTAACAGATGTCCTTAATAACGTTCAATTCAATCATCTTAAGTCTAATTTCTGCTAGGTAGGATAATTATGTATTTTGTAAATAGTATATGTGTTATTAATAACAAAATAATAAATAAATCTCTACAATAATCACCAGACGTATCGTTGATTTGTCTCGAGCTAAATGTATACCAAGGTGCTATAACAGTACATAAGACTAATCATAATACAAGCTAAGAAATAGGTAAATGTGAAAAACTTAAAACCTAATAGTCTCTGGGAGCTAAAAGTGTGATGTACCGAGTGGAATGTAATGTGTTGAATAAACAATTGTGTAGTTAGTGGCGAAGGACCCGTGTGACCTCAGCCAGGGGCGTGTTGTATGTGCCAGGCTTGACCAGGTTCACGAGCTGTTCCGCGATCTCCTGGCCGACGCGCACTTGAGCCTCCTTGGTGGAAGCACCTGGAACAAGTCAATTAACTAAGTACTTTAGCTTCCCTGAACAAGACATCCAAGAAACTTACATAGTCGAAAATAACATAGATACCAATGGAAGTAAATGTTAAAGGAAACGGTTGACCTATCCTCACAAATAGGTTATTCTAAACTGGAATGAGGAGGGCTTTGTTGTAAAGGTGGATTTATATTTGTCTGGCACAATTTATTAACATTATTATGTCGTACTATGTCTGCCTTTGCACAATATTATGGATCACTACTGTCGCAGCCGTATGATGCCGAATCTTTCCATACATCAGGACTTGTCAGACGAATATAAATTTGACTTCAAGATAATAGCGGAAATAAGTTACCTAGATGAGGCGTGGCAATAACAGCCTTGTGTTGTATGATTTCCAGGGTTAAGGGATCTGTGGGCGGCTCTTGTTCAAACACGTCCAAAGCCGCACCACCAACCTGCAATAATAAATTATTCATGAAATCATTATGTAGACAAATGTCCAAAAAACATGTATATCCGAATACACACCAACACCAACTACTGTTCTTGTAGCAACTATTTGTGGTACATACCTGTCCAGAGTTCAATGCATCGAGGAGGTCCCGTTCCTGGATGAGACCTCCGCGACCCACGTTTACTATCTTGACTCCCTTCTTGCATTGTTTCATCACATTGGCGTTGATGAAATCTGCAACATTGAGGTACAAATTAAACTAAGTGCTTGTCAAAATATTTTTATATTGAGTGTTTCCCACAAAGTGATACCTATGTGACTTTTTAAAATACTAGGACTGAATAAAAGCGTTAGAAATTTCAAGATACTTGGCAATGAAACTTAACTGGGATAGCTCCATCAATTTTTTTATAATAATGAGAGAAATATAGGTAAAACGGTGACCTCTGCAACGCCGTCGCTAATGTAGTACACGATTGTATAATTATTCACACTGATTACAATAGAATAGGTATGAATCGGAACTCGTTCATAAACAATTTACTTGATATTTAATTTGTTAGAGGTTGTTGATAAAAATGCCATCAAGTCACAGTTATTTTCCAATGTTAAGATATTATTATCATCAAGTGTTAAAAATAGTTGTATAAAAGATATCAGTGTCGTCATCACGATTTCGTCAGCCTGTTTGCAAATAACAGAAGACGTCATGCAAATCATTACAACTGAGGAATAAGAATTACTAAAAACTATCTTTTGTAGGGCTGAACATTCAAAATATGTACACATGAAATAAATCAATTTGCTTACTTTTAGTGGACTCAATAAGGGGCGTGTGCAGAGTGATGTAATCAGCCAGAGGCCAGATCTGCTCCAACTCCATCTTGGTGGCGTTGAAGCTGCTGCACTGTTCTGCGGTCACGAACGGGTCGTAACCAATAATCTGAAAAGAAAACAAAGAGACTAACAAAACAGCTCGAAGAAAAAAAAATTCGCTAATGCAAAACAATGTATAGGCATACATTAAAACATACAAAATGAGACAATTCGCGTGACGTAACATTAATGCGTAAGTTGCAAATATAAGGCATCTTATCTTCAGGTTAAACGGAAACAAAATGTTAATTGTTTCATCAGAAAGCGTAGTGGTCAATTATGATTGCATATTCGCAGGCATTACAATAGATAAGATTATTTTACTTCGTCTGACTGAAGTCAAAGTGGATTTTCGCATTGAGGCTTTGTGGATGGTGTTCTACTCCAGGATTTGATGACAACAACGGCTCGTTGTTAGTTTCTATTTGGTATCCTGCCATAAGAGTGACATTATTTTCTATAAAAATATCACACTGATGGCTAAACACACCATAGAAGTTCCTTCAAAGTGGGTTCTAGTTGTAGATTTCGCGGGAGCTGGTAGAACTAAGAACATCTGAGAAATGGAGGTTTACCTTCATTCCAAAGGTGTGCATACGGATGGCTACTTCTCTGCCAACCCTACCGAGGCCGAGTATCGCCAGGGTCTTTCCGTTGAGTTCTGTTCCAGTGTAGAGGGCGCGGTCCCAGCGACCGGCGCGGAGGGCAGTGGCGGCCGGCACCACGTGACGTGACAGATTCAAGATCAAACTGCAGGTCAGCTCGCAGGCGCTCAGGGCATTGGCACCGGGAGCACTAGAGCAGCAAGGACAACACGGCTGTGGTAAACACGTTATGCGAAAAGCAAAATGAAAACATCATGCAGAACAATTGTGATCGCGATTGAGACTTAAAAATAATGACTTTTAAACAATCAATTGTTATATGTTCTTTGAATAAATCTCGATGAACTTACTTGATGACTCCGACTCCTCGCTGGCCAGCAGAAGTTACATCGATATTATCGACTCCAGCACCAGCGCGGCCAACGACTTTCAAGTTAGTGCCGGCTTCCAAAACTTCCTTCGTGACTTGTGAAGCTGAACGGACGACGAGAGCATCGTATTTCTGTTGAATTTAAAGATGCGATTATTATTTAAAACACGTCTTATATTCCAAGTTATGCTCAGCAATAACAAAATCTACGAAGTCGCCTGTAAAGTAACGTGGGATTTACGAATTGATTTGCAATCTTTCGGTGGTAATGGTCTCAGTCTCAGTACATTTTATGAAGGATAGTCTTTTTTACATCGTTTTGCAGGGATGACGAATAGCGTGACATGCTATGGTAATATGGTTGTGCACGACCTATGGAAATGTAAGTATAAGGGATCAATTTTACATTTCCTCAATTTATAAACACATTCCAGTCTAAGACTATGTTTAGTACGACTTGTTGGATGTTCTTAATACAAGTTAGGAAGGTAACTTCTGCGATATAGCAACACATGTATATAAAATGTACACGGGCGAGAGTTTCATTGATGAAATAATCAATGTCAAATATTGAATGATTAATATTTGTCTTATCGTACACAAAGTGTAACGACCGCGTCTAATGAAGAGTGAAGATAAATAAATCATCAAGATTGGTATATTTTTAAGGGACATATCGTTTAGTAAGTGAGCTAGCACTTGCCGGAATTTCTTGAAGAAGCTCCTCTTTAGAGATTTTTGCTTTGTTGATGACACTAATGCCGTGAGAGTTGAGGATCTCGGTGCAGTTCGCACCAACGCCATCCACAACTAGCACAGATTTAATTTCCAATCCCATCTTGCACCTGGGGAAAACAATATTATTATATCCTTAAATGCCGGCCTCGAATTGAACAGTAAATTATACACGGTGCCATGACATTATATAGTTGTTAGCAACACACCATTTTATGAATCTTTCAAGAGGGAAGACGAAACAAAAAAGGGAATGAAACCGGTTCGCGCAAATGATAACTAAAATGTTATATGGGATGTTAGCAGTTTTGAAACTTTGCTGACATTTACAAAAGTTTGAAGTTGAACACATTTGATGAGAAGTAAAAAGTTTGGACTTTACAGTAGACCAAAATTCGCGTGCTAATAAGTTATTGACATCAATCCAAGTTCGCATTAGTTTAGTAGGTGGACATAAATAAACTAATGAGGTCTAACGTTCATAATATAATATAATAGCCTTCAGTATGACCAATCAACACAATACGTAGAAAGCAAAAATAGTACAAGTTTAAAATGTAATACTTACAATTACGATATAGCAGAGCTTGTGTGTTTTGCCGAGCGGTTGGACCACAACTGAGAGGTACCTAGTCGAGGGGACAGTGAGCTGCGATACGACTGCGAACTGAGCGCGAGCGAGGCGACCACTTATCTTTTAGCGTTAGCGGCCAATGAACGAACGTCACCGAGCTCCGCTAATAAATATGTCGGAGTTTGCATTCGGCTCTAATCAGCCACACGCGCACACGCGCACACGCGCCACCTCGCGCCCGCAGCAGCGCGGCGCCGCGCGCCGTGCGCACACAGGAACCGAACCTCAAATATAACAACACCATCGGAAAATTATACATCTTATCGATTGAACTTGAATCTTTTACACAACACCAGATAAAACCGAATTCACTACAACAATGCTTATTGTTTGACGTAGGTAAAAGGCACTAGGCGTTTGGCCAAGTCTTCAACATGTGTGCCCCACACGGACCCCACGCACTAAGGGTTCAAACTCTTAGTCTGTGGAGTCCGTGTACTCGTGCGGTCCCCTAACGACTCTTATATGTAACCCCCAACACTTCTCAATAGACGGAGCTGCAGCGCCAGCACAGCACGATAACTAGGAAGACAAGATTGCGCAAGACTTAGAGTAAGGACTTGCACTAAACGGCTACCTATAGGCCACATGGTGTGTCGATGTATCGATCGTACTAAATTGTTCTTTTGCCTGACATAAGTTTTCTCCAGATATGTTAGATATGTTTTACGATCATGACTAAATTATGCAACAATAATCGGTTAAAATTACGTCTTAAAAGTTTTCTTGACCTATAATTTACCTAATGTTTATTAATTTATGTTTTACTATCTACTTATAACAATATTTATTTTGTGATGATCCTAAATATTATCAAAGATCGTAAGATTATTTTCAAGAAGACTAAGTACCGCGTGCAAACACGTGTTCACCGAAAATGAAAAAAAATTGAAGGCACGTGTGCAACAAACAAACAAATTAATTACGTAACTCTAAATAATCTTCAATGACGGTGACGTTAAACATAAGAAAAACCCACGTGGTTGTTCGGCCGCCATTTTGAATGGTGTAAAAACAAAAAAAAACCAGGAATAAATAAAATCTTCTGACCTGAGAAGGGTCCTGGACCCCTGGTGGAAGGGCTCCCCCGCCTAGTATTTTAATACAATACTGCATTTATTAAAACAGTATGGATATCAGTTGTGTACCTAGCACATTGATATATAGAAAAAAAAATTGTCAATAAAATCTTAAGATAAAACTACATACCGCATACTTCAAAAACCACAAAATAAAACACGTGGCTGTCTGGTTGAAAATCGACGTTGTTAATAAAAAAACTTGTAGTATTATTTGTTTCTAGTAAGAAATTTTAACGATTGAAATACGAATTATTACCTAAAACGTGTATAATAAAATGAAAAAAAAAAACTTACTACAATCCCGAAACAGTATGATAACAACTTCTTAAAACAAAGGAGAACCGAACCTAAAAAGGGGGAATCTCGTAGTTCTAACACTTATATACCAATACTTATATGCTATCCTTTTCTAATGAAAGGATAGCAAGCTATAACTCACTGTGCCACTTTATAAGAAGGATGTCGAAGAAAATAAGAGGGTAGTACGATTTATTATCTTTCCGAACAACGCAGCGCCCGCCGTTCCGTCATACCCGGTTTGTTAAAAATAAATAAAGGAACAAAATATAAAAATGATGATAATGTCGTAGTGGCCTAGCGTTTCAATGAACGGATCTGTATGCTCGAGGTTGCAGGTTCGAACCCGTTCAAGTGCCAATGTAACTTTTAAAAGTTATATGTACTTTCTTAATTATTCTGAGACACTTATCTGGCAAACGGTGAAGGAAAACATCGTGAGGAAACCTGGATTCCAAAATTTGAGATCTGAAATTGCCAATCCGCAGAAAGCAAGCGTGGTGATCAATGTTCATGCCTTTTGTATATGGGATGAGGCCTGTGCGCAGCAGAGGGACGTTTATAGGCTGGATTATTAAAATAAAAATTATGTAGATCCCGTACAAATGAAATAGAAGCATATAAGCATAGCTACTCGCTGACGGTTCACGCTGGCTGGAGAGAACTCTCTTAGCATTCGTTGTTTTGCGGCTTCTTTACCAGCATACATCTGCATAAAAGTGCAGTTCCGTATACGAAACAATTATTAGTACGGGAAATGGGGAAGGCTTACCTGTCGATATTTTCTTCTGCATAAAATGCTACTTTTATCAAAATTAATTTTGCTTTTACATTTCTTTAAGTTATAATCATAACGATGGTCATGGTTTTACAAAATGACTAAACCTTAAATACAAAATTCCATCTTGCCCACGGATCTCTAGTGTACCTTTGTTATTGTAGGTTGATGGGTAGGGTTTAGATTGAAATAGGTGTTTACTGGACGTGGCTCAAAATGCTGATCCTTTAAAAATGGGAATGTCTGCCGCATTCCAAGTGAGCAATGGGCTCGTGGTGCTAAGGATTTGCACCCAGTAGATAACACCTAAAGAGGACAAGGCAGACCGCAAGGAAGATGGAGGAAGCCTTTTGTCCAACAGTGGTACAATCCAGTAAATATTTTAGTTAGAGTTATCGAACCTAAAACCAAATTTCCCTTTCTTAGGACTAGATTTTAAAAAGTGGTTATACTTTGGCTAAGGATTCAATAAAATAATCATCTGTAAAAGAAGAATAAATTCATACTCCTTGTTATTATATCTTGGTATCATCGACCTACCTATAATAAAGGATTTTCGTTTTACCAGTTTTTTGGGGCAGAGCCCAGTGCAATCGGCGTTATTTATATCTACAGAGACCGTATTATTCTTTTGTTTCTTAATGTTCTTTGCCGACGAGAGCTACTCATTTATTATATCTATAAATTTCTTTTAGATAGGTCGCTTTCCTATAGAGTTCCATTGGCTTATGACTAACCCATGAATTCACTGCGTTGTTTATCTCTTAAGTACTACTTATTGTACCTAATCTTATTGTATCAGTACGAAGTAAAATCGAGCATAAACTCTTAAAACCTTATCAGGGCAATATCTCTGATTTATAGCTAGCGATACAAGATAGATTATCTTTGATTACTTAAAATAGCATGTTATTTGTGTTCAGGGGCCAATTCCGCTATTTTAAAGTCAGTGGGAGGCAGGTTAATGAACGTTCCAGGGTGTACCTAATTTTTGTATTCAGATGATTTTAGTTTAAAGACAAATGTACACCTACTTGCCACTGATGTCATTGTGAGATTGGCACTGACTGCTCGTTGTAGGCTAATCTGAATACGAAATTTATTCACAATAACAAGTACACTGGAACATTCATTAACCTGCCACCGACTGACCTTAAAATAGCGGAATAAGGCCCTAGAATGTAAATGTCGACAATTGATTAAACATTACGGTAGGTAGAGGTACAAATAGAGGGCAACACTCGGTCACACTTACATTCCGTATCGGTTTGGCCAACCAGCTCATATCTACCTAAATATGTATGAACGGCTTTTGCCATAGGTAGACCAATGTACACCCACAGTTCCCGGTGTGTTTAGGACCCATGTAATAGGGGGCGAGCCTATTGCTCCAAATCCAAACTCCGACCTGCTACTGAGAATTTCATAGAAAAACCCAATAATGGTGGAACCACTAGGCCAACGAGGCAGTAACGGCTTTTGCGAACAAATGTATTTATAATCTATTCTATTCTTTTGAGTAAGGAAACTCATTTATTTATCTTTTATCGCAAATCTATTTCCTATCTTGCCACTAATATTTTGAGGTCAGCGCTAAATGTTTTGCCACCCACACTACCTTATAATTTGTTACCACTACTTACAGATTTTTCATTCATTTTTATTTTCACCCAATCTACTTTTCTTCTGGGTTCGAAATTCCTATCTCACTTTTAGTTGAATGAGTCATTGGTCCCAACTTCCCATAATTATACTCAGTTATTAATTCCTTACTTTTTTATTAGAATTGTTGTTACCCATAAAATGCCAACATTTCTATCTCTGCTACATACATTTGACGTTCATACATCCTCAAACCCCGGAGTTAACTTAATCTGAATTTATGTGCTCTCTGGATGGAAAAAATGTGTATGGTAATGAAATAAAACAAAGACCTCCAAACTGTATAATCTTAATTATTAATTTTATTATCACACTTACGAAAGATACAAAAACATATCACGATGGCACTAGCAGTCAGTGCTTCAGCAGACGTGTAGAGTAATATCGAGATGGCTGGGCTTCGTGAAACATTGCTGGTGGTTATAGATTAGGACCTCGTATCACTCAAATTATAAATACACACGAGTATGAGCATGCTCGACAATCCTTTGCAATTTACAAATATTGTCTCGAGATAAGAAACATACCTACATGCTAGAAAATTTATGTTCAAGATTTAGGGAATATGTGAATATTCAGACGTAATAATGGGGCACCTAAGTGGCTTTCTTTACATCTGATTCAAGATTTTTATTTTCTTTTATTTAATTACTGTCGCGTATTTTCTCGATATAGAAAATAATGGTCCGAAAGGAACACAGCTGTCTTCGAAGTTAAGACTTTCCGAAATTGAAACAACTATTTGTTGATATAAAGATATTGATTTGGTTTGCATTGAATTTTTCGGGAGTTTCCTTATACACGGAATCCCGGACTTACTCGTAACAATATCTACTACTAATATGTACATAACACTTGTAAAATATAAAAAGAATAGTACTTAGCTGAGAGTACCCACAGGTACATTACTAGAAATGAAAAATATTAGAAACTTATGCTAATTACAGGCATTAAAACTATAGTTGAAAAAACGTTGATATTAGGTAGATAGTACAATGACGAAAAACACTAACACCTAAGTCGTTTCTGAAGTAAATTGACTAAGATTAATGACATATCATAAATGCTGAACTTAGATGAAAAACTCTAATAAAAATTTCTTAAAACAAACTTTTAAATAAAAGTGGTATTAATGAACAATTTTTGTTATTTGACGGACTGGAATGTAAAGTGAGTTGTGATAGGTGCGATTTGTTTAAGTTTCAGCATGATGTCATTGCGTATGTAACCAGAGGTTAGTGGGGGTGTAGTAGGTGGTTATTTGGACCGGTAGAGGGCGCGGGCGGGCCGGGCGGGCCTGCCGCCGATGCCGCCGGCGGCGCGTCTCTTGGCGATGAGCGCGTCCAGCCCGCGCAGCATCGGCGCGGCCGTGCTCTCCGACGGCGCAGGCTCGGTCTCCGTTTCACTCTTCTCGGCGCTTGTGCTCTCTTCTGTCGCTTCAGTTGGTTTCTTAGGTGCTTCTGTTGTTGCCTACGATGTGAAATTATAAAATAAGACATGAGTGCATTCTTCAATTATAAGATTAAAATTTGTCTTTTAATTATGTTGATTTAAATTTCCAATTAATATGTATTTATTACCTCTGTGGAAACCAGTTTTCTCTTGAGCAATGGGTTGACGCGACGAGCGGGGGGAGTCACAGGCGCGCGGGGCTTGGGCGAGGGGGAGACCTGCAGTCTATTGCGGACCCTCAGACCACTGCGAGGTGCCTCGGGTGCTGGAGTTGGCGACGAAGCCTGGAAATACGGCACATTAATTTATTTGCAATCGCCCAATCCCAATATTGTTTCATAACTTGAAAATGTATGTAAGGTAACCACCAAGATAGACCATAGAAATGCCATGCACCTTTATTGTTCTTTAGACCAAAAGGTAAATTGCGCATAGGAAATTATGTACTAGTAAAGTACAGCATATCTTAAATACCTCTGCGTCAGCGTCAGTGGCGGGCACATCAGGGGCGGAGGTCTCGGCGGGGGCCTCAGACGCGGTCTCGGGGGAAGCGCTAACGCCTCCTCGCACGCGAGGGTTGGGCCTCAGGTTCAGCCTCGGTCCGGGACGCAGGGACGCTGGCCGCACACCGGGCCTGCCACGGCTGTTACCAGGAAATCATCAATTAACAGAGTGACTTTAATTAACTTGAAAATACATATGGAGTGCAATAGAAAATTTGTGTATTCAGTTTGTCATCTTCACAGTCATTTGATCCCTTGAAAGTGCAAAAATATTATTTTTTACTAGACACCCTAAGTAATAGAAATGGGTTTATTTTTAATCTATAATGTATGTCAAATTGTGTACTATTCATTATTTGCTTAACGTTGAGCAATTGAGAACATCTACCCAAACCAAACGAATCGATTTGGACTGATAAAGCTATTTTCACAGGACAACTATTTATCTCACCCGATAGATCTGGATGGAGTGGGCGTGGTCTCGGCTACTTCACCGGAGCCGGCGCTCGGGGACGTGCTGTCTTCAGCAGCGGAGCTCGCCTGGGCAGCTGTAGTGCTAGTGCTTGAAGGTCCTCTCCTCAGGCCTGGACGGAGCCTAGGTCTAGAAGCCAAATCAAAAGTTTAATATTAAATCGCTCTTCTTGATCCAGATGAACAAAATTTCTTTGAAATTCTGGCTATGTCTGTCAATGGAAATAATGGAGACACTGTCTCACTGCAGGAAAAAGGCCTCTCTACTCTTCCATCTCTTTCTAGTTCGGTGGTGTTCTTATCAATTTCGAAAAAGTCAAGGTCGTTCCACACTCTCCGTCTAGATTTTGTAAGGTTTTTTCTTAGGGGTCCATGTAACTGACCTGGGTGCAGGGGCTTCACTGGATGCGGGCGCGCTGTCTGCGGCCTGGTCTTCCGACTGCGGTGCAGCAGTGGAGGAGCTCGGCCGGGTGCGTCCAGCGAACAGTCCGCGGCGACCAAACGCCTGAAACAATGAACAACACCGTTCAATACATGAACTATTGAAGTGTTACCGCTTCTTTCGGTCAGTTTTGTAACGATTTTTGTTTTATGATATACATGAAATGGTGTCATACGGCAGTCATACATAGATTTTTGGCAGTCGTTAAGTCAATTCTGATAAACAGTCTTACTATGGAATACTGTGTTTAACAGTAAAATGGCTTGTGGAGGTCAGATAAATACGGTATTCAGCTGAATTCGGTAAGACTGGTAGCCAACTCCAGCATAGTTAGGAAAAGGCTCGGGAGATGATAATGACATACATACAGTGGTATATTTGATTGGAATTATTTTGTATTACTTCCTGGCCTTTTAGAACTGGAGGTAATGAATCTAAGGTATAGCAATGGTGCTACATCATGTTGTCACGCCAAAATGCAATAATTAGGTGGGTAACGAAATGAGAACGAAACTGAAAGATTACTTAAAAAATAAATATTTTGACTGCCTGATAAATGTGGGAACAGTTGTTTTTCCGAACACCATGCACAATAAACTTAGCATCAATCGTTTTGTCTAACTTATTTAAGATTGTATAATTTTAAAGTGTAGTTGCAAGTTTTGTTGTTGTATGCTTATTAGCTTTAATATATTTATTAACTATTAATAAATAAAGATACTACAGGAAAACTTAATTGGAATTATTTCTCATTTATGTACCCCAAAATAAATTTGTTACCCGTTTTGGCAAAATCCAAATTCAATGTCAACTAATTGTTTCATTAATAAAACGACTTTTATTTGGCAGTAGAGTTTATTATTATACCACTAGCTAGCTAGCTCTAGCTTTCCTATAGAAAGGCAGGAGTTTAAAAATAAAAGTATAGCAAATCGAGGGAATACATTTATCTGCGGTCGTGGTGTAAACAAAATACAAAATTAGGTAAACGACGTCTGATATTTTTTTCAACTAAAATCTCTTTTCTATCGTTTGTTTATTGTTTTTACCTTTTTTGTTTATTTTACCCTGAAAACATTGTCCCTTTCAAATGAATGACCAACTGAGTATTAAACCTATATTCAAGGGCTTAATTCAAAATGTATAAAGTCACATAGCTAAGACCTATAAAATTTGCGTTATTACCGTAAGTATCAATACAAAACCAGTATCTTTTACAGCTTATCAACATTTAAATATTTCGTAACACGATCTTAACCAAGTGTTTAGCTGGCACAAAATTCGCAATGCAAAACAGTACAGTCGCTTATAGCAATTAGCTTAGAAGTACGCGGTAAGAGTTAATGAATATGGATGCAGACCTTGGGTTGTGTGACTGGTTTCTCCGCTGGTGCGGCTGTGGCGGCCTCGGCGGTGCTGGCCGAGCCTGCTGCCGCTGTGGTCTTGCGCCCAGGAGTCGGCTTCCCGAAGCGACCTGATCAACAAACACTCATTTCAAACCTACGATACTTTTAGTTAGCATCTTATACTAGCTACGCATAAAAATGATAGAGAATTCATCATAAAAGCACAAAGATTTCTTAAGCAAAGAATATAATAGTTTCTCGTATACAATATTGTTTGTTGGTAAATAAGTTAGTCTATGGAAAATACTAGAATGAAGATGTTTCGGTTGACATTGGAACATACGATAGTTACATTACATAATATACACTAATCAGAGTAAGTACATAATGCCTAGTTGTTTGTAAAATTTAAAACAACGTTTGTATTAAAGTGTTTGGTATAAGTAAGAAGGCAATATCGGTCAGTAGTTGCATTATCTGTGGATATTACAACGTCGCGGCGTCATGGCCAACCAGCTTGACTTGTTTGAATACTTAACGAAATTCTTCTACTTCTACCTCCAACTAAAACATTATCAGACAATTATGAACTTTTATTTAATCTCGATAGTTCAAATTGTAATCTTTAGTTTATAACTTTTCCTATCAAAATTGAATACAAAAAAAGAATGACAAAAAACATTTTTTGTTGCTTTCGTGGTTTATGATCGACCTAAATATTTATATAATGTCTACAAAATATTTATTTTTGTTAACTGTGTTTGGCTATCTTTTGAACAGGTGATACCATTGATGTTGAATCTCAAAGATAAGATAACTATCACCTGGCAATTAGATAACAGATACCTATTGAAAACAACTTAGTAATAACAATTTCAGATATCTAATTTAATTTCAGGTATTAATATTTCGCTGATATGTGTAACTATGGAAAACGTATTAAACGTTCATACGTGTTGTCTATCTCTGTTTTATTTTACATTTTAGAACTACAATATAAAATAATCATTCTGCTCTATTTAACTATGCTTCAAAACTATCTATGATCTACAAAAAAAAGTTTCAAGAATTTATATATTGTTAATTCGTCTCCTAACCCATCAAAATATGGAGAACTACATTATAAATATTTACTGACAACAACAGAACTAATGACTGTCATGACTGTCATAGTACCAAATCTATGTAGTTATTTCCGAGATATCGACCGACAAACAATACATAATGTATTACAAATTATCTTGACTTGACTAGCACCGTGTATAAATTCTCCTAAATTTCTTTTTTTTTTTTATTCGCTTTTAACGCTGAGCGAGACCTCACGAAATCATAATATCCAATGGACAATAATCAATACTATTACGGGGAGACCTAGAACCCTGTTGAACGTTGAAACGCTAAATAGATAACTCTAAGCCCACGATTCAGAAGAGTTTCACGCTGTAATAGTAATCTACACACCATTTAAAATAAACACATTCGCATTAAAACACATCGCATTCGCTACAAAAACAATAGCAGAGCAACAAATGAATAATTAAAACATTACTTTCGCAGCTGTAATGGCTACTCAGTACATCGTAGTCATGCGATTGAAAGGAATTTTATATCTTCTGAGATTATCGCTACAAGTCCACTACGGTTTATAATATAGTGTATGTTATATTCATTAAAAAGATTGCACAGTTAACATCTTTATGGTGTTTACAAAATTTTCTGTGGCATAAACTCGATTTTTGATAATGTCAATTGAAGACAGTATTTTGAAGCAAAATTTAAAAGTTTTTTCCTAGTTCATAGGTTTGTTTGTGAAAAGATAACAGTGTCTTGTATAGAATTAACCGAGTAAATTATGTTCACCTCGATTTCTTTGTAGATAATTAATCTTCAAAAGACAATATTCTGAATTTCATAAGGCAATATTCTATAGTGACAGCATGTAGCTACGAGCTAGACATTACCGTGTGAAGAACACATCGGATGGAACCAATTAACCGGTTTCAATTATAAAGCGAAGTGGACTTTCGCCAGTCGTACTGAGGATCTCAAACTGGATTCATTAATTTAGTTCAGGGTAAGCGGTTAGTCATATTACACAAGTACTGGAAAGCGGTGTCATTACCTCGCACTCTGGTAGAGGTTTCCTGCGGGGCCTCGGTGGCGGCGCTGGCGGCGCTGGCGGTAGAGGCGCGCGTGCGGGCTCCGGCGCGCCCCTTGAACCGCGAGGGCCGCGTGGGCACGGCCGAAGTGGTCGTCGTCGGCGCTTCCGTGGTGGTAGTGGTGGTCGTGGTCGTCGTGGTAGTCGTTGTCGTGGTTGGCGTTGTCGACTCCTCTGTCGTGCTCATAAATTCAGTAGTAGTCCACGTGTCGTCCTCAATGGTAGTTGTTCCGTCAAAACTGATCTCATTTGTTGGGTTAATATCGTTGTTTAAGTTCTCTCCTGCTAAGTAAGCGTAAAGGTCAAGAGCTACTTTTTCCATAGCAGTCATCGTGGTGTACTCAGTGGTGTCCTGCTCGTAAGGTGTCGTCTGCTTGTAGTCGGCGGGTAGTTTGGAATCATCCAGAACTTCTTGGAACTTGACACCGGACGGTAAGCTGTGTCCTTCCCTAGCAGATTCTTTGACATTTGTAGGTTCTTTAGTAACTGGCGAGGTTTCAGGCACTTCTTCAGTGGTAGTGCGGCTTTCCGAAGAATATCTGCTTGGCGGCTCTTTGTACTGAGAAGGTGACGGTATATCTCCGGAGTGAGTTTTGAAGCTGTCCAAGTCGACAAGCTCTGAGCTAGGGCGTCTGAAAAAAGTAATATTATTTGTATTAAACTCTTTGTTTGTATGAGGTGGCCCTCACTTTAATAACATACTTTGTGCGACATTACCTGATATGCGCACGGGTCCTGCTTCTGGTTTGACCAATCGATTCATCAGCTACATTGTCGCTTTGAGACCTTCCGCGATGTCTAATAGTTTCCGAAGATACTTCGGGTACGTAAGTTGTTGAGGTAGCTGAAGCTAAATTACGACCTCGAGGCGGGAACCGTGTGCTTGATGGCAATCTGACGCTTTAATATTAGAAAGCAGAATTAGCATTATTATTATAATAACATATGTAAGCATAAATTATTATTAATTCATGTGTATAAATATGAAGCGTATTTTAAAGCTGACAATTACCTGATGTCTTCCTCATCTTCCTCAGAAACGGGTGCAGGAGCAGGTATGTTGCGTCCGCGACCTCGGCCCCTCGTGGTCGCTGGTACAACCTCGTTTTGTATTTCTGGAGTAGCAGCGGTTGTGGTTCCAGTCCTGTCTATGCTACTGTACTTGTTCTTCGTTTTGCTTTCGTTAGCGATGTGGTTGTCACTTTCGATTTTATCTGGACCATCGTGTGAGTTGTAAGTAGGAGTAGCAGCAGTGGATGTTGCTTTGTCTTTACCTTTTCCGTCTTTTCCCTTTCCTTCTTTTTTGCCTTCTTCATCCTCATCGTAGTAGTAATAAATGTACTCGTATTCGTAATCTTGACCATTAGGGCCTTTTTTAATTTGGATTCTCGACTGAGGTTTTTGTTCAGAACCAGCTGTTTCCAAATTGATATTCGATGATAATAATCCGGTATTGATGTCGTCAATAGTATCAAAGTTAATTGGGATGTAGTCGTACGCTTTTGTCGTCACTGATGGCGCCGTCGTTAATACAGGCTTCTGTGTCGTTGTGCCTGCAGTATTGCTCAATTTTCCAGATTCTGACATCGCTTCTAAAGCAACTGCCATTTTGGGGTTTGTTTCAACATCCTTCAAATTTTCCCGTATTTTAATATCTTCTATTTTTGATACGGGTATGTCAACTTCAATAGATTCTGTAGCTTTGCTTTTTAATCCCTTTCTGTATAAAGCTTTTTTGTCTTCTTCGATAGCCACAATGCCCTCGGTAGCGTGCTTTGTTTTGCCGCTATGTAATTTCTTAATGATCTTTTCACTATCTTCTTGTTTAAAATTCCGATGATTGGGGTGCTTGTCTGGAATTTTGTGTGATGTTTCAAAATTTCTTACTGGAGTTTGTTGGCCTGAACTAACAAGCACATACTCTTCACCAGGCCGAGGCTCCGTGATGATATCAACTTCGGCGCACGCCGTGTAAAGCGTGCACACTAATAAACATCTGTAACAAAGAAAACGGTGTTTGTTTAATCTCCATCAGTAGAGTAAGTTACGAAAGTTAGTTACATGAATTCGAGTCAGTGCTCCGTGACTCAGCAAGATGACATCTGGCAGCTGCGCCTACGAGTCAAAAGCATGCCTCTCTGCTCTAGCAGCTCTGAGTCACCACCACATTTCATCACCGCATACCCGACTTAGGTATTGTTTGTTGTAGTGTTGTTTTAAATATGCCTTTCTAGTTATGCACATGTCGGCACATGATATATTAGCAAACCTGTAACACATTGATGCATGTAACTATATGCATGAACGTATTTATTAGTGTCATAGCAGCAATCGATTTGCTTAGCTATCGATATTTCTGGCACAGTTGCACGATGGGCGGCAAAGAAGTTGTGTGAAAATTCTCTTAGATGACTACAAAACAAGCATTGTCGAACATTGCAATGTGGCAATAGTGATGTGGTCGTGAGAAATGGCAGCGAAAATCGGAGCGTGGGTGTATTACGAATGCCGATGCCGCACAAGTGCAAGTCGATCGATGAGGCAACTCTGCATGACGTTGACGATCACTTTCGCCTTTGGATTGACTCTCACACGATCCGCCTCGCTCGCGGCCAGCCCGGCGCGGCGGGGGCGCGGAGCCTGCGTGCCTACGCGCGGCGCCACAATACATTACACTCTTTATGGTTCTTAATAATTGATCAGCCTCTTATTACAATTATTAAAAAGTAAGAGTAGTAACGACTTGCAAAATCTTGCTCATTTTTAATATTAATTTTGCAAACTTTTATGAACGCGAAGGAATTTGTTATTTCTTAAAGTATCGAAACAGATTTGACTTACTTCAGCAGTTAAGATTATCAGAAGATGAATTTACAAATTATCAAACAGCAATAAATTGGCCAGTAGCGTTGTTGCTAACCCTCTCACTACAACGGTTGATATAAAAAGTGTAATGAATCATATTATGGTTCTTTATCGAATCGCGAATCCAATTATCGGTGTCGGAAGTGTTTGAGTTTCCGTAGAATTTCTTGTGAGCCTCGATTGTACACGGAAACTAATCGAGGGATAACAACCGATCGGCGCCGTATTGGAATAGTCCATCCGATCGCATTAGGCCACCTTCTTTTCACTGCGCAGTGAGGAAGTATGTGACAACGCACGCTCGTGAATGCGGCTACTTCGGCCGTGACTGGTTCCGATGCAGTCGTTACTACATTTGAAGGTTAGTATAATCCGAGGAGAAAAGAACTGTTGTTAATAACTAGTTGCATACAAAAAGCTGCAAGTTGTTTCCGATTTCCGCAATGACAGTGAGTAATTTCCTGAATGCAAAACTACGTCACACACCACAGTAAATTAAAATGATATACATATAATGGAAAATTATTGAAATAAATTAATGCCGACTCAATAATTCCGCAGTAGAGTGTAACCAGACCAGTACTTTGATACCGGTTCAATTTCACTAGATGTAAGGTCGCGAGCGCAAGGCTAGGTGAGCGTAACGCAGGACCAAGTCACAAAGGCACAACTCAAGTCTGAATAACAACACTAAGTCTGCAACTACTTGAACAATATAAAATCACATGGCTATAAATGCCTGTAGATACATGTTTCCGCCGGTACTGTGGAATCATTTTTCATTAGACGTGAATAGCTCATATATCCCGACATCATGTTTTAAAGTGCTTATAAGAAAACACAATATTTCAAAAGCTGATCTTTGAATGTTTGTCGGAAATTTGTTATAAATGATCTTCCAGTCAACGTAGGTATTTGTGATCTTTAAACTTTACACGCTATTGCCACATGCTTCTAAGGGTTCAGAAAGTTCAAGGCGAATCAGGGCGCCTTTTATTCATACCATTTGGATTTAAGACTCAAATATATTTGTATAAATAGTTTATCGATAAACGACAGAGATCAAGAATATAATTGACGTACAAAACAAAACACATCGAAAATGTTGCATATAAAATCATCATCATCTATTAAAAGTTGGGTACTTTGCAGTTTGCCGTAACAAGGCGTAGGTTCGTATACTAAATTTCAACCTCGATGCTAATTTAAATTGGCACTATTTACAGCAAATACAATCAAGCACAAAGTGTTTTAAAATAGAACAGTTGACCTTAAGTTCACTGATTGCAAAAATCTGATCTATACAAGTATACACACAGAATCAAACCGATCCAAACCAATTATTGTTATCAGTAATTTCTCAGTTCACTTTTAGGTCAATAGTTAATCGGACTTACAATAAAACAATGAAAAAGCCGATGTAGAAAAAAGTGTTCTGACACTGCTGAAACCATTTTAATTTATCTTTAATGACATTAAATTAAAGTAAAAATAATTCTTGATTAAGGTAACTTTATTCGTGTGTTTACAGTGCATTTAATTCGTTGCGTGGCTGCACAAAAGTGCTCGTGCACATGTCGTGATTGCATCTGGGTTCGACAACCCCACGCTTCCTTCATCACCGAATGGTGCATCGCAGAGGAAGCGCACCAATCTCAGATGGCTACGTGACAAGAAAGCTAGAACAAGACGTCTTTCGTGCACCAACATGCACAATATTACCAGCTTTTGATTAATAAATACCACCGCAGAGGTAAAGGTTAAACTCTCTCCTAGCAAAAACAAGTTTCATTCAATCTTACTAGATTCTAATTTGTTCAGCAACATTGTTTCTTTTTTATATAATTTTAGATAACAAAGTACAGTTTTGCACAAAAATTTGAATTTATTCCATCGTTTTGCTGGCCGTTATTTTTGTTTCAATCTCAAGACCAGTAGAAGTAACTTACGCTAATGTTGGTGCGAGTTACGCAAAATATCTTACTAATTGTTCTTCCAATGACATTAATTACTAAGTTACATAGCGGGAGGTTTTTAACGATCGTGTGAACATTTATCATTAAGATAACGAATGTCTAACATACTTCTAAGTTATTGTATACAAACTTACACCACATCATCATTGACCAACCGACGATATGGTGGATGCAAGGTTAAACGCATATATTTTAATTAACTGGCTTGTTGTATGGTAAAGAATGGATTCGGTGAAGTACTTCCAAAAGGCCTGCGTTGGCCCATTGTTGGACTGGCCCTGGGACCAATGAAAACAGTAAACACGAGTAAACTTAAACACAATTTTTTATCACGCTATACAACGTACGTATTGCGCTCCGATCAATACTAAATCTGTTTATTCTTTATAACGAGTTTGTAAAAGCTGTACCGGGATAAATCTCAATACTTGCGGAAAAAAATACATACACACAGGTCAAACAGAGAACCTCCTTTTTTTTAGAAGTCGGTTAAAAACATGTAGGAACAAAAGGTTGTTCGTCTAATTTACAAGTTGAATACATCCGGTGCTGCCGCCCGACGCAAATATGTGGTCGCTTATATAACCGCATACTATATTATATTAACTAGTAATCGTTTACATTTCTGAAATAAAAGTGTGACGTGAATTAGAAACTATTGGAAAACAGGTTTGAGGCAAACCTGTGTGAGTGCAGGCGGAGGATGCATGCTATTTGGAGAAACAGTCATGGTTATTGGTGGGTGCTAATTATATTAGCTGTTGAATCTCTGTTCGTATCATCACCTAGTAGATATCACCCTAATGGAACAATCCTAGACGAGCACAAACCAAAAAAGGGAAAAAAACTAGCTTGGAACGTAGAGCATTAAATATTAGAAAAAATACTATTTAGTTCACCGTGTGACTGGTTTCCACAACCTGCTCTCTTCTTAACAATTTATTAATTAAAGTGACTCACGAATACAAATAGTAACACTTACCAGATTAGAAAAGGAAACAGTAACAATTTAAATGAAGTTATTTAATTTTGAAATTCAACAACTGCAATGCAACATACATATTATTATCATGAAAGGAATCTGTGTTGGCAAGACTTATTTGCATAATCAATCTGATATACGCCGAGGGATTTTAATTATAAAGGCTATGTCACTAACATACTCGTTGGTTATTAAATAAGCTGCTTATATTACGCAAACACACAAAAGTGCATGCCTGATGATTGTAATGTCAAGTAATAAGCTTGTAGCTTGCCGGATGCGGAAATCAAATAAAGTAGAACAAGCAAAACAAAGTTATCCTTTTCTTGCAACATGTGTGCAGTAAAATAGAATTTATCTCCCAGAAAATTTAAAATATCCTAAAATTTTTTTAAAACATATCTGATATATTTATTCTTAAACTGATCTTTGTAAATTATAGCTAAGAACCATCACGATGGTTGATCAAACTTTTTTTTTATTTCGCATCACTATCGGTCCATTCGGTTAGGAACTACGATGTAGAACGCGTAAAACTTATGCTTAGAGGTTAAAAGAGTTTCGCTGATGCGTTGAGCGTAGGCACAATACATTATTTCTAATATTCCTATACCAATAATGTCCGTAGACTTATAAAAAAAAATTGCTCAGCCATCCCTCGTTTGATTCTACTTACCTAACAAATAGGTGTGTTACATTCTTAGAGTATACATATGAAACTATAGAGTGAGCCTATCGGAGTTTAAACCGTAAGCACTAGTGTGAACAAGTGTTGTAGTGAATTGTGTAAGAAGATGGAGCTTGGCGTTTTAAAAAATCTATCTAAAACACTAATATTATCCTAACAATGTCAAAACCATCGATATTTTCTTATATAAGTTTCTCGTTGCGCGAAAATTAACTTAAATGAAAAACGAAATGTAGTAGGTTCAGACTAAAATCTGCCCTCGCTTGGCACAAGGGGAACCTAGTGATAGTAGCAGTCTATGTATATAGTACGTCAATGGTTACATTATATACGTCAGTTTGACATTACCGTGGAGTTAGCTCACAACTCATACATTACGAGAAACGTTTGCAGAGCTGAGCAAATGTGTGGAACATCTTTTAGGTGCAATTTCGATTGCAACGAGTTGTGTAAGTTCACCTGTTATGGTGGGTCGTGCCAAATTGTTTTTTAATCGCACTTCACTTTTAGCATACATTTTTTGTGTGTTCAACTGATTATGAGCTTCTTTTTTTAGGAAAATGATGCTAGTCTTACAGTACATTATATAATAGCTATTACTGATAAACTAACACGTTTAAGAACATGATATTTAGTCTATAAACCTTTAACATTTGTCGTTTAGGACACCACAAATTGCAATTTAATTTAATCGTGGTTCAACTTCATTCTATATTCTGTACGCGTACTGGTGTGCTGGATGGGTACTAAGAACGTTGACTAGTTCTGCCGCGCGGCGTCACGTCGGCGTCATGATTACTGGCGCTAGACCAACAGTGCATTCTATGAAGTCACACTCATATACACGATACACGTGCATGTCACTTAGATGATAGCAATAATAAAAAAATACAGAAACTTTAAAAGGTTTATAGAGTTGTAAGACAGTAGTGAGCTCTCACATACAGGAAGGTGTTATTAGTGTTTTACGGAATGAACAGATTATCCGTCCCTCATTAAATATATATTTTTGGTCCTTTAGTCACATCTTTGAACACCGAAAATCTTTATTAAAACTAAACTGATGAAAAATACAACCTTCTCTAAAATGCCACGTACATTTGAAATTGTACAATGTAACTAACAATTAGTGTGATATTGAACAATACAGTAGTGCCCTATAAATAGTTAGTGCATTTCAACAGTGCGTCATGCGAGGGTAATAAATATCAACCAACGAAATCGATACCCCGTGCAAACGGATATCAACAGTGCCCGCTGCTGCCGGAATCAATTCACAAATACCACAGGCCCATGTCCATACATACAAACATACTTACATACATACAATATTCATACATATATACAAACATATAATTTTTTGGCGATATAGAACTTGCGACGTGTGGACCCTTAATAAATTGTTGTATTTCTTTTTATTTCAAATCGATTAACAACGGAATACATTTAAAAAAGGAGGAGGTACTCAATTTCACTATATTTTAAATTATATTTTATGTTTGTTTCCTCAGAACTTTTGACTGAGTGGACCGATTTTATAATTCCTTTTTATTTGAAACCTGGTGCTTCCCGTGTAGTCCCATTTTTAAGTCTACCCTTATGTTTTTTATATTGTTATAATTATGTTTATCACATTTACTTCAGCTTAGTGAAATGGCACTGTTTCCTAACACGAAATTCATCACACGGTCAAATTACGTAGGCGGATTTTGATAAAACCAAGTTTAAGAACTCTGGCTATATTTCTAAGAGGTGACATGGCATACAGACGCTTATTTTCTAAAGTGCAACCTTTGCAAATGGCGTGTCCTTTATCAACATTATGACTACACTGCACAATGTTGTGGTTGTCAGCTCAAAATATAGTATTGTAAGCTGTCTCTACTATTACACTTAAAATACACGGACTGATAAACAAACCCACTAATCCAAAAAACGTTGCCAAAATACTAAACTAACTAGCCACTTAAATTGTTTAAATATTTATTAAACATTTAGAACGAGCATATATTACACAGCTGGTTTATAATGTGGTAATAATTTAATTATTAGTGCGTTTTTAATGCTAATCTTTCATCATTTAAAACATGTTTAGATATTTTTATATCGGAGTTACGGCGTCACGTGGAACGCATAACGCATGTATCGAAACGTTTTATAATACTGGCCCTAAAACATTTGTCAAGTGTCACATTTATACGTAAAACATAAAATTATGTGTGAGTCAGAGAAACCCGGATCTGAATAATAATATTTTCACTATAGTGACACCAGGTTTATATAACTAACTGGTTCTCATTAAACGTTAAGTAATATTTGTCATTTAACACGCAATAGATATCATTGTATTTAAAGTAGCGATATTAATGTTAAGAGTCACGGCATCGGCCGCCTAGGCCGCTAGTGCGTATTGTTTCCAAATCTCAAATCATTTCTGTAACGTTTATGATTAGAAAGTCTTGTGCGAACAGTTAATCGTTAAATATAGGTTCAGGCGGCTGTGTTCAGGGTTACAAAAACGCAAATATTATTGAGAAAGGCTTGCCCAAAATATTTAGTCGCTTTCGCAAGTCCTGCCTGTTCGGCATTTACTACACGCCACTTCGCGCTAGTTACGCATCGTGCGTTGTTCATAATAGAATAACAACCTTTAATAATTGTAATATTTCGACAATTTTACTATTAATTTTAAAACTTGAGATCCAAGAATTCCAACGAAAAAACATCAATGCCCTATGCGTGGATGCTTTTTATGATATATTACGATTGTCAAAATTAATGAATCACAAATTCATATAATGAAATTGAATATTGCCTGCAGTGGCTATGCTTATATAGAAAACCAGTAAAAAGTTTCAAGGAAACGACGGTGTTTATTATTGGAACACGGAAAGAAAAACCCAGTTAACAGAAAATTGGCTGGACTAAATAATTCGACGGTCGCATTCATATTTCAAGAGCATAGGAAGGTAGGTCTGAGAAGTTCGTTGAGGTGGCATGTGAGCGGCGACGCGACGGGCGCGTGCGACCCGCGGAGTGCAGCGCGGAGCCGCCCGCGCCGCCGTGTCCCGGCACAAGGTCCGCGCTGCCTCTCGTGCAGCCCCGAGGTCAACAGTGAACGTAGATACCGGCCCAAATATGTGCGCGTAATCAATTGCCTATTCATTACTCTAGCTCGCTCTTTTACTCTTCGTGCGAATGACAGAGAACTTCAAATCAACACATTTATCAAAGAAACTTAGCACGCCATTAGGTGATGAAAAGGAATCGATAAATAACCTTAAATGAAATTACCATCTCTAACCACTCATTGATGAAACGTGACAGATCACACGTGAATGTGAAACGTAATCGATAGGGTATTTCAGACTTTCAAATCGCGAAATAATACTAGTGTCTACCAATGAATACCTAAGCGTCGAGTTGCCAACGTAATAATGATAAACATCGAGAGAGAAAATAACAGGCGTTGAAGTGTAACGTGTGCGTATTAGCTCAATAACTTCTTACAGATTGGCTGTGAGAATTCTAGTTCCAGAATACGCCGAGCATACATTGTCTTGCAAGAAAAATACTCCAGTAATTATGTAGGTTATTGAGTCATCGAATAGAATTGTATTTGCTGCGACTCGCAAAGGTTAACTGGTAGTGACTGTTGATACTGCTTTAACCTTTTTACGTCATCGTGCTTTGGGGAACATTTTAACTACGACTAGTATGTCGATGTCGCCGTTATAGGGCCGCTAGTGTTATCTAGTTAAGTATTCTGCAGCCGTCACTGAGTGATGTGAGTTTAATGACACGCGTTACGCGTAATGTGTTGTACGGTACTGCCGTTCGTCAACCCTACAGCGCGACGGAAATTACGATCACGTAAAAATTAACACGTCCCGTGGTCACGTGCAAGGACCGCTAACGGGAGCGGTGGAGGGTTAGGACTTAGCTCTTAGACCACAGATTATCCGCGATGCATACAGCCGATTGAAACAATGAACACAGATACGTGACTGCGATTGTTATACACAATGGAACAAACAAAAGGTAATTTTAACGTAATTTCTGCATTGACACCGGCTAATCAGTGGGGAAGTGCGAATCTTGATGTAGATCGTTGATATCAACAAACATTCAAACATGGAATCTAACTACTGGACTGATCGCTGCAACTGAACAACTTTTATTATAAACATGCTTTTAATATACTTAAGGTACAATTGTGTGTTAAAACGATGAATACAAATATCTGTTGTAAAGAGAACCGGAAACAAACAGGTAACCACTTGGAAACATTGTGTTACATTTGCATGACTGTTTAAAACTATACTTAACGTCATCATTAATTGCCACTTGTCATAATTTACTGCGGTAACATAATACATTTTCATGTTCCTATACGATTTAATTAAAATGATTATTTAACATTACTTGATGCATATACACAAATGTAGGCAATTTTCGTAATAAGCACCTACAGTGTTAATTTATGATTAAAAGCGTTTTTGTTTCAACTCATAAATCGTAGCGTCGCAACTCTGGATTGCATGAAAAAATGCCGCTTATGAAATGAAGACGATCAAACTGTACAATACCTAATGAATTACCATATACAAATGTCACATGGTGCTAGAGTTTTGGCAACTATTATAAAATGTCAGTAGGTCGACAGGGTCGTTCTGACTTCTCTCGCTTGTCCTATATATAACTAAAGACCATCACGACTTTCAAGGCAAAACTAACTTAATAATCACATAAAATATCCAGTTAATTATTCGACAACATTTAACATTAATTAAAATATTGAAAACTAGTCAGAGCGGTAAATAATGCGTTGAACCGACAATGTAAATTAAGAAGTGGAATTTTGCATGAATAAGAAGTACGCCTAGAGATTTATAAATAAACTTGAGTGGTGGAGTGAACGGCGAGCTGCTGAGTATCGATATCACGCAGCGGCGCACGCGCATGCCGGGAATCACAGAGTGCGGTATGAGCGGCACGCACCGCGCCTGTCCGCGGCTGACACCGACGGATTGCTAGCACTGCTCACGCATTCACAATACGACTCCAACCACATATATCTTCCTCCGATTTACAACAGCTATGATCTGAATCACCACGACACAAAACCCATTCGTCAGCGTCCCGCGCATACAAGAACGCCTTCAGTTCGATATCCCTGGCATTGGGGGGTTCACAACCGCAAATCAAGGTCCACGTATTTCTTGCTAAATACCTACGCTTCCCAAGCAGAAAATCAACTTTTACCACAATGCCGCACATAAAACATGTTTCGTAAACAGGAACCGCTCATGCGTAGGTACCGTGACTGACGGCGCACCCTTTTCTTTCAACCTCACAAAAAGTATCGAATATTATAAATGTTAATCATCTTTAAACAGGCAGCACAGTGACCAGCTTCCACGCTTCGTTTAGTTCCCTACTTCTGAAATAACAGGTAAACTGTATACTATGTAGTAAGCTATGGACAATCAACGTAACCGCTTCTCATCGGGTCAACAGCTGACCGCAATTATATTTTTGTTTTAACCGTGTCTAGAATAAATTATAATAGTCGAGAACAACGCGTGCATTCATGTCTGGCGCTCATAACTCATAGTAAGTGGCGTTACAATGGCCGTTTCATCGTCGTCGTGAATATGTTTCGTAACGCTCGCCGCTGATCATGGACATAGAAAGAGCCAAGGTCAAAAAACTGCGTTCCAGTCGTTCAGCGGACCCGCTTCGTCACTCGCAGTGCCGACTAAATACGTGGTAACTATTGGGAATGTCCCACCGACTTTTAGACGTGTTGCAAAACGATACTGTGCAACGATAAAGGTTAAATCCCCCGAAATGTTACACAGAGCTAGGATTGCAAGGAAAGTGTAAATGTTGCATCCGCCTCGATCGACGATCAACAATGGTGCGTGTATGCTAATACGTAAGACTATGTATTATGTTTATGTGATATCGGTAAGTAGCTATAACTAATCTGAATGATGTTTTATTCATCCGTTATCTCACTTCGCATTCCTCGAAAGGTCACCGGCAGGAAAGTGAAACTGCTTGAAGCCGAAAGTGACGCTTACAAAATTCGAAGACGCACATAAATATCCGATTATGTTCGTGTTGACGCTGTGACCGACGCGGACTCGAACCCGGACCCCGCACTCTTATGCTTAATGCCGTTGATGCAACGAAGGTAATCCAATGTCATTTTATTATGACATGCTTTTAGCGTTTTCTCCGCGAATGATGAGCGAACCATCTGACGACACTCAGTGATATAATGTGTAGTGTTTGCGCAAATATTGTTAGCGATTACAGGCAATGCCTATTGATCTTAAATTCTTGTACAAACTAAAATCTTTTAACGAAAATCTGAATGCCCTGGCTCTTTGGCTCTTCCGCTTGACAGCAGTAATATGCATTTAATGTATTTTATGTCTACGAAATATCACACAGTTATTTACATTCTTGAAGCATAAAAATCATCTAAGAACGTGAATATGCCAATAAAATATTAAGCAACTAGTTAAACCAGCCAAATGAATACCTCGGTATTTAGTATCAAAATGTCACAAAATGAATGTCGTTAGTAACTTAATGGAGGCTTGTTTCAAGGGGACGCGGCGAGTCGTCAGGTTCAGCCGAATTGTTTCCTTTACTTTTTTGGAAAGATGTCGTGACTCAGGTCGGCGGAAGCAATTGTTGTTTTAAAACAGAAACCTCACGACTCAAAATTTGATTTATATCAGTCCTAATGCAATGATGCAACATGCACAGACACTAATCATTTCCCTTACTCGTTAGGTGCTTCCCATTTGCTTCATCCGGCACAGATATCGAATATGCATTTAATATTAACTTCATGTTCGATTCAGTAGGATTTCATGTCTTAATACTTGCTAACGATCAAACGTTTCTTAACACAGATTGTCAACAATTCAACCTGTATATAACACAGCTTGTCATAGTTTTCACTTTAACTTTTTACCATATTCTCCAGGTGTCATCTAAGCGGTTATGTAAACGCATAAAAAGCCCTAAACGCAAATGGGAATTTAATACGCTGGTTCATTATTTTGGCCACAAGTTGACCGCATTACTGGCATCGGCGCATCGATGCCTGCGTGCAGTTTCGACACACCATCGATTCTATCATTTTAGCTGCAACAATGCCTGGGAAGGTGCACGTGCCGAGAAAAATGCTCCAGTAATTTGCCGCTTCAAGCCTGACCGCACTGAAACTATTAAAATTAAGTGTTGCGTCAAATGAGCTCGCTAACTAATATTGCTGCCGAACCGGTTCTCAGCGAACTGCGGGTTACTGAAGCCTCTGCTGGTACGCGACGTTGTACATGCTTGCTTAACGTTGTGTCAACCGATCATAAGAAAGCATACCCACAAACATCTAACCACCACAGCAATCAACTAACAAACTATAGTTCCTCAAATAATAGCGAATGTTTTGGCCAATAAACGTACAAAGTTAAAGTCTTTGTTATGAAACACATATCAATTTATCGTCATTAAAACAAAACATTCCTTGCACAAACAGAAAATAATCGAGTACGCCTGCAGCTATCACAATTAACATTACAACATACATCTGTTGCCAAGTTTGCACACATTCCGATGAAAATCATACAATATCTGGCCGTAACTAATGAATTGGTTACTGAAACATATACATTTTGCGAAAGGAGCTGCATTCTATTAAAAGCAAACAACACTTTTGTTGTAATAAAAAAATATGATATTATAATGGAGGTTTTGTACGAGGATCCTTAGTAGTCCTCTTGCTTGCTAGGTCGTGACAAGATTCGAACCCGCTGCCCTTGACATATCGACACATAGAAAGTACATCAAACTCGACCACTCGGACACCGAGATACCTATTGTTTGCAAACTGGTTTAATATTATATCTTCTTAATAGGCTGACTGTAATACTTTTGTCTGCGATAGATTTTACTTGTCTGATATATATACGTTATTTTTGAGACTTTCGTCCTTCATTACATTTACTGAAAACATATTTCAATTATCTTAAAATCAAATTGTTCCATTTACAATTGGAGCAGGCAAGTCTACATCTGGATAACGATGATACAAATGTAGTTATAATGACGTCACGTTGACAATGTCACGTCCCACGCGATGACCATTTACGTTGGTTATGGCATTAGACCAAAAAAGGAAAATAACTATTCAGACACCACGATAGTAATGGCTAAATGAAATTTTCCGGTCTCATAAATGTTCTTGAAACATTATTTTAGACGTTTATATTCCGTATTTTCATATTATACAAAAGAGTAGAGCAAGCATGCTTTGTTTCTAGAATATTTGCATCTAATAGAAAATTAGGTACTTACTAAAATTCATTCATAGATTAATTTTCCGGGATCAAAGGTTTATATTTTCAAAATGTTTATTCTGTTTTCTTTTTTCACAGATAAACCTTTTGTGGATTGCTTAAATTTTCAACACTACTTAAGTGATGCATACCATATTGTTTTTTATTAACCTATTAGTAGATAGAGAGGGCACGAAAGTTCACTTAGGTATGTACGTACCTATCAGTTAGAAATCGATATAGCTGTATGAATTCGTTGCGATAGTTATGTAGAAGCGAAACATCAACCTCTCATTTCGTGTAGCAGTCGTTTTAGCTCATTACATAACAAGATTGAGAGTATTTGTTTTGGCATAGAGAAAGTCAATAGATGATGATATCAATACCTACCTACTTTAGGTATTTTATGCAATAAATATGGATATTCTTTTGACTGAGTAGTTACATACATTCATTTTGACAACATGTTTTGTTAGCTTCAAATGGTTTGTTGTTGCTTTTTAGGGCCAAAAGGCAAAATACAGATTTGAGTAAAGTCTGCAAGAGAAAGTTTATGCACAGCAGTGGGCAATGATTAGGCACATAAAGGCTTTGAGTGCTTATTCCAAAGCTCAATTATCTAATTTATTTGTATCACGTATGGAAGGACAGAGATGAGGCGAAAGTTGTTGCAAGTAAGATGTACGGGCGATGTGACCACGCCTTCAGGTCACGTTTAGAACACAACAAGACGAACAGAATAAATAACCTTTAGTGTAGCTACAACTGTTTATACTAAAGTAAATAAAAAGTGTCTAATTTAGAGAAATTTTTCGAGATTTTTCTTTTCAAACTTAATTAAGCATGAGTTCTTTGACGCCATTTAGTTTTTATTTATGTAAGTTTTAATTTTAGTATAGTTAGAGTTTGTTCTTATATTAGATTTAATTGTGTATTAATAAATAAAATACGTTTATTAAGCATGCAAAAATTTTTATAAATTCTTTCTTAAAAAAAATAAACAAAGTTTTAGAAAGAACAATAAAAGCGACTCGAGATAATAGGTAATAACTAGTAAAGTGACAGTGGGACAACAATACATGTATCCCATCTTTACAAAAGGACATCGTGTGAAACAATCGTTATTGTCGCGAGTTACGTAAGCGGCGGCGCGCGGCGCGCGGCGAGGTGTGTGCGCTGGGCTTCAGCGAGATTCACACATAAAAAGCGAAAGTGAAGGTCGGAGCCGGCCGACCCATGCCACCACCATTTTGAAATACCTGCATTAATATTAAACAAGTTTGCCTAATTTTCACATTACAATTTTTATTTATTTGTTAAACAAATATTTAATAAGATACAATAAAATTGTAGCGGCCTTGATACGTTATTTAATTACGCTTGAACGGATCTGTGTTGAACATTTTATTTAAATTTAATTTCGTATCTCATAGCAAGCGGAGCCTAAAATCTAGGTCTCACAACATTTACTTGGCGTTTTGTTTACAAAGCAACGTTCCGATCTATTATGTGCGATTACCTAAATGATTGAGCTGTCATTACGCGCTGTGGCCGTAATTTTTTGTCGCACGACTTGTGTGCGAGCGGATGTTACGCTTACCTTCGTCCGGGGAAACTAGCCCCAGACGCCCGGACATCCTCGCGCATAAACAGACACCTTACGATTGCTATGTGCATATAGATCGAGTAGTGTGGTGAAATAAGGGAGCCGGCTAACTCGGGCTAACTGAATAACTCCAGCTCAACTTCATTCAATATTAATTAATAATTAGCCTGCATCTGCCTGTCAAATGTTGTTGCTAGAAAAACCGGTTGGAGTGTGTAATAAATATTGAGTCTTCGCAACTGAAAGTGAACGTTTTCTAAGTCAAATATGTGGCTGATATTTATCTATCGTTAACAACTGAAATGAAAGTACCGTTTACATTTATTTTCTAAGTTATTAAAAAGACATACTAGATACAATTTGCGATGGTTATCGTTGTATTGTGATTTTGTAAAAATACGTTTTGAAATGAAAAGATAAACGAAATATTTGAAATAGTTACATTGGCAATTACTGTTGCCTAAAGCCTATACAATTGTCACGCAGCGACAACAATTCAGAGGCGAAATGTTTGGTAGGCTTACAGACATCACAGAAATTACTTGTTTAGCAACACTTCGGACAAAAGGAGGTTCAGAAACAATAGAGTGACTTGGGCACTAAGGTATGCGGTTTACAAACTACATTTTGACAGTAGTTATGATGGCATGCGTAAGGTACAAGGACGAAAGGTACTATAAGTACCAGATTATAGAAGCCTCTTTAACAGAAGCAATAGTTTATCAAATAGTTTTTGTTAGTGATGTCACTACAAATGTACAAAACCGATTCCTGTGAGCCGGGAACTATAAAAATATTAATGATTAGCAAAAAAATATAATCGGTATTTTCCAGAGAAACTATCGAAATAAATCACAAGTTGATAGGAGAAAACGTTAGTATTTCAAAACATTGAAAACTAGTTAAAGATAAATGAAGCAAGTGTTAAGTGATGATTACTTGAATGCTTAACTTCCCGAGTCATAACATTATAGATACACACTTATGTAAGTTAAATAGGTATTGATCGGCAGCGTAAGACTTGATCGTTTAGGCATATTTTCCTTTGGAAATGTATTGAAGCCACTCCCTTGCATTTTTATTTGTTTCGTACGTGAGCATTCGTAGGTAGTATAGTAAGAGAATACTAAACCGATAAGAAACCGATGTCATGTTAGTGCAACTAGCCGTAAGACATACTAATCGCAATTCCTATGATGTGTGCAAAACATTCTCGACGACTTTAGCATGAGTTAATGAGTTTTGATCTGCAATTTATCATATCTATAAAAAAATAATCAAGTGAATTGACAACCTTTTTTTAATAATTATTATTGCGAACACAGTGGATTTATTAAATCGGTATCCCCCATTATCCCGTGAGAGAAAAGTGTAGAAGGGGACTTTTAATTTAGTCGAATAACTACAACTAAAAGTTATTAGATTTAACAGAAGATATAATAAAACCCATAAGTTTTACTGCCTATATTAAAAGACTCATTTACAATGTGTGCGGCGTCGCGTGTCCCTGGGTATGTTCGCTTCTGAATAATAATTGAGACCCCTGGTCAGGTCAAATGCAGTCACTATCAATTTTAATAAACACATTATTAAAACTACAAAGGAATTGTAATCGAACAATTAATTTTCTAAGTATTTATGATTAATTTGCAATAATGTTAGGCATATGTTTATAGAGCCCTTCCAGAGTCTAGCATTTATATATGTATGTTATCATACAAATATCAGACACATACCTGCCATACCTAACCAGCTTGTCGTTATGCAAACACTATCTTCAACTCTGACCTATTGATTGCACATCCAAGATTGTCCCTACCCATCTGATTTGTAACAATAACTAATTATTTCATAATCGGGTCTAGGTTAGCTGTGGGTAACGACTGGGCGTCGATGAATCAGTCACAAAACCTTGTCAAACCTATCATCTCATCAACACAGCGCCTAATATAGAAACCAAAATTATACATAATTAATAAGCAATTTCAGTGTTAGGTTTTAAATTAACATGCTAATAAACTGACTATTGGGATATGATTTTAGTATCAGAGTTACACAATAGGTTATGTTGCCAAAGAACTAAAAATAAAACAACGAGAAGCAATCAAGTAATCGCGGTCGGGAGGAAGTCTGCTTACAAAAAGCTCATTAGTGGAGCGGCCGAGCTCGTGCCGGCCGCGAACCAATCATTGCCTATTGAAATGTAACAGACATAACTCGAAACGCGACGTAAACACCGATACACACGTTTATGGACTTTCTTTTTCACACATGCCCCGGCGTCGCGGCATCGAAAATCTGCTACTAAGGAGAAATTCCCATTCTAATTTGTATTCACCAAGAACACGTCTAAACGAATTTTGCATTATATACGTTATGTTACGTTAGTTTTTATAGAGAAAGTAATCTAGGTATGTTTATATTACCTAATTAGGAAGTCGCGGCATATAATAAAGCGATTGTCGCACTCCGCACGTAACACTAAACACGCAGTTTTAAATGTTGGAGCGCCTGCCTTCAAACAATGCCTATTATCCGCTGCACAATTAAATGTTATACACTATTACATAAACATTAAATGCACGTTAGATGGATTTTTTGTTGCGTAAATAATGGCTTTTATTGTTTACAATGTTTAATTCTTAAGAGGTTTCGTTGAATGTTACGGGGATTAAATAATTATTTTAATGATTAGTTATAGTAATAAAATTCTTCGGTCAAGTGCTATGTTGATACAAAAAGATTTCGAACTCTTATTTCATTAGATTAGTCCGTAGTAATCCGTAGCAGCATTAAATTTTATTTTGACCAATATTCACGCAATAAAGTATTTCGAGAACGTTTAAACCGCAACACAAGAAGTTTATGACTTTTACTCGGCCTTGCTTTTAATCGGAGAAATTATGCTAAAAGCATTTATCAATAACTGCATTTAGAGTGGGAGTATTTTTTACATTTCATTTAAATTGGAAACTCGGTCTACGTTTATTTAAAAAGTTTTTTTAGTTATTACATTTTCACTCACGACAATTATTATTAAAATAATGAACGCATGAAGCATACGGAAAAAGGTCATCGACCGACCCTCCGTGTCCAAAAATATTTTCCAGACCTTATCGATCTCTTTTGACAGTTGCATTGAGTATCTGAGATCAAATCTTGTTTTGTTTTTTTTCGTTTTATTAAACCGATCTTAAATGTCACTTAGTTAAGCTTATTAAAGGTCAAAGACTATCAGTAAAACAAATTTATTGACTACGTTAATTGAGGTAGATAGAGACTGGTTTCATCATTGAAGTCAAATAAAAAGTTTTAATAGAATGCAAGTATTTCGATTTCAGATCTCGCTACGACGCACAGGTATTCCCGAAACCTACCGGTATCGATCAAGGATAACAATAAAATACGGTCGCTTATTTAATTATACACACGACATTCAAAACTGAGGTCATTTCCAACCGCAGACTAATTCATTGAAACGATCGCAATTAAATGTTTTTTGTGACAACTACATTTTATTTAAAGCTCATTTTACTTCTATAAATGAGAATAGGTAATTTTTTTTTCGTTCACCGTATACTCATCGGAAACTCTGTTTTTAAACCAAAACAACAGTTTCAAGTTCATTAATCGTTTGTAACATTGAACGAGATAATAAAGTCAAAGAGAGGCACGCGATGTGAAACATCATGGTGTTGTTAGCACCGCTTTCATATATCGCACGCACAACAATATTTCTACTTCGGCCATTATAATGAGTGTGGGAATGCTGACCGAGACTGACATTTGTCATATGGTCAGTTTTATAATATCTGCGAAGTGCGAGCGCCGCATCCGCGTGTCTACTTAGCGCCGACGCGTCGCTCGTGACGAAACGGAGAGAGCTTTACAATGCACACTGTTAGATCACACTTATCGCTGAAATCAAGCGACGACAAGTTGCATATCTAAAAGTGTTACAGAACTTTTATCGTCACTTAGCGATGTTTACATCACCGTAACCCGTTAATTCGACAAGACATTTTATTACTTGTACGTCCGAGTACCAGACTGTAATGTCGCAGGCTATATGAAGAGTGAATGTGATTAAGCTTTACGTTACGAAATTTGCAAAGTCGCCATGTTAATTTCTACTTTTAAAAATATCAGCTAATCATAGTTAGTTTACAATTTTGTGAGGACGAGTTTCTCCGGCGGGGAAAAGCTACCGGCACACGACGTGTGCGTATTACTATGCAAATTTGTATAGATAGTGAAAACTATGAAACTGTCAAGTAACGAAGCTTTGCGGTAAAGTGGCATATCTCACTGACTCGCAAACATAGCTTGTTTCCTTGAATACAGTACGTTAGGAGATGGGTTTTCGCGGTTATGAGCGATAACATGTCATGGAGGGATCATTAATTTGTACATTATACTGAACACTATGCAAATGCGAGCTGAGATAACAAGGTCCGGCAGCAGCGTGTGGCGGGCGCGGCGCGGCGCCTGCGCGGGACAATATGCGCACAAAGTCGTGCATATTTTAAAAGCAATGTTTCGCAGCCTTCATTGAGAAATACGCGCCCTCATTCGTGATGTCAGTTGGCTGCCGTTGAGCAATGAAAACCTGATTTCCACACGAGAAATCAGATCAAATTTTTGTCATATCGATCGATGAGTTCGCTTTATAATAATTGTATATTACGTACGTTATTGTAAGCCAACTCAATGGTAAGATGTAAGAGGTCCGACTTCTCAAAGACAATACTGAAACTCTTCACGTTAACACTTTGTTTAAAGTTGTTTATATTTAACAATTAATTACTAATTGTTGGAAAGGGGCCGTTTAGAAAGAACCACAATATTTTTATCTGCAGTAATATTATTGTCACGTCTATAATAATTATAAATATATTAAATATAATATGTGTGGAGCGGTACTCACAGCGCTATCCTGGCGGCCATGGTGTCTGCGGCGGAGTGCGGTGGGCCCGGAGCTCGGGCTGCAGCTGCAACAGAGATTCACGTCAACACACGCGCCTTTCCCAAGCGACACAACGTTGCGACAGTGAAGCTCAACGAGGAAGCTGCATCGCACATTTAAATGCAACGCTAATGTCAGAGAGCGCTTAAATGCCAATAGCGGCGACCTTTCGGTTTCGACTCTAGTTGCGCAAGTGAGAATCGCCGGTGATCGTGTGAGAAAGGCGAGTGCGTGCGGGAGCAGGTAGGGGTGGAACGCACCAGGTGGGGGGGGGCGGGGGACCGCTGGCGACGCGCTGCCGGTCGGCGACTAACCTCGCCGGCGCGCGCGCACCTCTTACTTATAGCCGCGCGCCCACCTCGCGCGCTCACCCTCGCCCTCGCCGCCCTCGCCGCCCTCGCCGCCCTCGCCGCCCTCGCCGCTCCTGAAACACAACCCTCCCTCGCACGTTACATCAGCCCGCACCTCCACAACACACTACACTGCAGTTATTAGACTAGAATGAAGTTTCCTTTTGGGTCAAAGTGAATCGCCACTCGTTAATAAAAATATTGTATAATATCAAGACGCAATAATGTTTGAATACGTGTTTGAATGCTAGCGAGGCCAATTAAACCAATATACCACAAACCAAAAAATATTTAGAGAGATAGAAGTTAAAATTACGTCGCAATACAAAAGACTTCAACGCGCTATTAAAATATTTTTCTTTAGGTGCTCAACAGCATCTATGAAACTTTACATATAAAAAGTCCGGTTGTTAGTTGGACATTGTCTAACACATGAGATTAGATAACCCTTATCCGTCAAACCTCAACAGATGTCATTGTCTATTATGCAATGTCCCGGATATGCGTTATACGCCTTCTGTAATGAAAGCCATAAATACTGTTAAGCTGTAAATGTGTATATTTTGGGACCTACAATATATGAATAATGTATAGTTACGAGTACTATAGTACTTGTTGCCGGGGTGACTAATTTAATCAGTTTTCCTTGTTGAGTTTAAGGTAAAACTGATGATGTCTTCAAAACCTGTGCCTTAAAAAGTGATCAGAGAATTTTATTAAATTTGTCGCACATTAAACACAGCTAGTCCGCATTTTGTTTGTTTCAAGATTTATTCTACTTCTTCTTAGGATGACGACCACCTTAGAACATGCATCATTGTACTCTTGAGGTAACGGCGATGCATTCTGACAGACTAAGACTAAAAACTCTTTTTTCTTTAAGTTTTGCCCTTCCCGCCACACATTGCTCTCGATAGACTTTCTTGGACTTTCTTGAAACCCATAAGAAAATTAACGATAATTATTAACTATAGAAGTACGAAGAATGGTTTCAAAATCAAAAGACGCATTCAATCACACTAAAATTTCATTTACATAATATTTTATGTCAAAAGTATTTTGATGGGAATCAACTAACTTTAAGGTTTCTCACTCAATTAAAATTTTCTGACAAAGTTTTTCAGTTGGCACTTTAACAACACTTAATTAAAAAAGAATACGATATTGGATCGTTCATGTTAAAATCGGACTCGCACTTGGTCGATTTTTGAGTACTAGGGCCTTTTGGAGATTCGAATCCAATACCATCAAGACAAGCATAATGTCAATATTTCATATTTTAATTGCACCATGAATGTATGACTGACCGTTGGGCCAAAACAATATCCGAATGGATCCCACAAAATCACAGACAACCACGTGGCAGGCCCAGACGGAGATGGCGAGATGAGCTGGATTCCTTTATGAAGGACTGGTGCATGTTTGCCCTCAATAAAAATGAATGGAAGGTAGGAAGCTGAAAATGATAATAATGAATGTATGAGAATATAATATAATAGCAACTAGAAGTAGGTATATAATGTGTTGTACAGCGCCATATACCACGAACAATGAAAGCTCTACGTCAGCCCGTTAATTAATCAATTAAAACATTTTTGCGTGAACCAACAAACTTTCTTTCACCAATCAAGATAGGTGCGAGTACTATTTATTGCCGACATTACAGATTTCTACTACAAATAAATGTTTTATACGTACACTCAGCGTCAGATATTTTGGGTCGACACTACTCTCTAAACTCCCCAACATCTAAATAATTCATTCAATTTAATAAAACCGTTTTTTTCAATGTGATGTTTTTTTGTGTGAATTTTAATCGAGATTTCGCTTTCAATACATTTTGGGAAGATCATTTTTACCGAAGTCCATATAAATTTGTCGCTGACTGTACACATGCCGTATAAAACAGAGATGAAACTTTACTGTTCAATCAATCCACTTTCCTCAAACAAAAATATAAACCAGTTAAAATGTATCGCTCGTACATTCGTATAATCTGCATGATCAACAAGAATGCAGTACTAAACTTATTCATAAAGCTACTATAAAACGAGAGCGGAATAACAAACACAATCTCAAACGTAATAACGAAAAGGAAATCGTGTTAGTCATGAGTCGAGAAGATTCACTCCATACGACAGGGTTTAAGTAGTTTGGCAATAAGGAACTTGTATGTACGTACTACAAGTTTTTGGTATGATCGGTATGCGAGACCGTTTTATTTTATTTATAACCTTCGCGCCAGGTTTCCCTTATGCGGCTCGCAAAAAGTTTCAAGCTTTGGCGCCATCTCCGATCCCTCGCAGACGGTTCAATAAATAAAGGGCCTTTCGCGGCTTACAGCTGTCATATGCGCAGTACAAGTCAATATTATTGAGTGATGAATATATCAATCGTTTGATTGACGAGTATTGGGCTTAAACTCGTAGCTAAATTTATGCTAAGTAGCTATGAACACAAATAAGGGGTTAATAAATAAAAAATAGGTTCTCTGTTCTCAGATATCCTTCATATACACAATAGTATTAATATAAAACCGATTTAAAAAAGTTTTTATTGATAATTGATAAATAAATAATAAATGCAGACAACATCACATACTTTGCTCTGAACCCAAAGTAAATAGCTAAAGCACTTGTGTTACGGAATTCAGAAACAACAAAGGTAGAACAAACCTCCAAGGCAATGTAGAAAAGTTGGTTTCTTTATGACCCGTCCGGGGATCGAACCCGGGACCTCAGAGCTAGCGACACCTTGAAACTGGTGACTACGGGGTCATCGTGTATTATGAGTTTATTTTTTTGTAGTGGTCTACTGTTAGGTCTCAGAAAGGCCATTAAACTTTACTAGATATTTTATGATGATGGACATTTTAAAAAGTCGAAGTTAGTAGGTAACTTCGACTTTTTAAAATTACTAAAACTATACTAAAACTATTTTATATAACTATACTAAAACTATTTTTTGAATTTTATGCACTTAATTATTATACAGTTGCTAGTGATATGGTTTTCTTGTTCATTTCATTTTTTATTCTTTTAACTACAGGCTATTTATAGGGTATTATATTAATTTTATTTTATATTTTGTTCTGCGAACATTTAAAATACCTACGTTCTACTATATATACTTCATTGCAGTAGGTAAGATGATGTCACTGAAATCGCTGGTAAACCCATACATAAATAACTTTAAATATTAAGAACCGAATAAAACAACAAAAATTACAAATTCGATTCTGTAATAGGTACCTACTCTTAGAAATAGTCAATATTGAAATAAAGTGTTATTTAAAGATTTAAGCATCACTTCATGGAGCTATCGGCGAACTGTGGGTGTACATTGATACACCACTGCTTAACCATTCGGGGATACAGGCGTGATGATATGTATGTACTTCATGTATCAGCTAGGTTATTATACCAACCAAAAATTTATTTCTGTTATTGATGACGTCATACTACGCACATTAATAAACAAATATAAATGGGGACAAAATCACATATTACTATATTGTTCTGAACCCGAAGTAAGTAGCGATAGCACTTGTGTTATGGTATGTAGACATAACGAAGGTACTACGAACACGCAGGCCCGAGACAGTGTAGAAAAGTGGATTTTTCTTCATAACCCCCTCCGGGGATCGAACCCGGGACCTCAGACCTAGAACCACCTTGAAAACCGGTGCGGACGCCACTCGACCACACTTGGAGGTCGCAAAAATTAATTGTTCATTGTTAATTACTAAAGTGTAAAGAGCATAGCGAGTATTCTATGTAACTTATCCTAGATACTACTCGTATTTATTATTTTTTCCACTTTTAAGGCGGTTCAAGAAAGAAGTCAATCGTCTTTCTGGAAACCCCTTAAAAAATGGCCTCAATAGCAAAAAAAAATCTCCTCCCGTCCCTAGACCAAGCTGGCCCGAGCCGGCCAAACTAGCAATAAAAATATGTCCCTAAATAATAAAAAAATAGTTCCAGTCATCCCTTGTTGTTTGCTTTATTAATATTATTAGCAACGCACTAAGTCGTTGTCCGACCCCGCAGGGGGTACCCTTAGTAGACGTTGCTGACGTAGTTAGTTTTTTCCTATTGCTCCGGCTGGAGGCCTTAAAGTCCTCGCCAAAAGTCCGGTGAAGCAGTCAAAGCCTACGCTCAGGCTAACTGCAAAGATATCTACCAAAAAAAAAGAAAAAAACAGCATTACTAGATCTACTTCCTGCCCATCTGTCGGTCTGTCTGTTTTCCCTTTTTTCTCAGAAATGCATAGAGACATTATGTTGAAATTAATATGATTAAATACTTAGGTCTGTAATCTAATGGCGTGACGGGTTGTACGGATCCATCGGTGTGCAAACCCGGCTCGCGCTTGTCTTTATTTTACCTTTTTTGTTGTCAGTGGTGACTAATAAATAAATAGGTCTGAAGTCACATCATAGTTGAAGGCTTAACTGTCCAAGACATAATCATAAAGATATCTAGCCTAAGGTTAAGCGTACACTGAACCGCGATTTTTTTTCAGATCTGTTCTATGCAGTTAGCCAAAAGTTAGCCTGAGCGCAGGCTTAGACTGCTTTAGGTACTAGACTTCTCGAGATTAACTTAAGGCACTAGACCAGCGGCGAAATGTTCATATTTATTGTTCTATATTCTCTAGCAGCGTTCAGAAGAAACGCGACAATTAAAACTGCGCTTTAGATTAGTAATATAATTCACCGGGAATAAGCGTACCTGCATATATACCTTTGTCGGGTTTGACGTTTCGACCAGGTTACACCGGCTGCCGGGTCACAAGCAGGCAGGAGCGCGATAGTTTTAAAGCTAGTATGATTTAGATCGTTATTAATTTGTTAATTAATATTGCTCGAGCTTTTGCTGCAGTATGCGCTGACCCTAACGATGAATTATAAATTCTGCGGTAGGATATTTCACCGTCCGCAGTTGACTGTGAATGCATCAAAAGTCAAGGACGAATGACTTAGCGGACCAAACTAGTTCATGATCCTCTCCGCTTTGCATAAAGACGATGTTTTTAATGACAGATGTTGTAACACTTGTAATGTTAAATGCTAAATGTAGAAAGGAATACTTGGTGTTTTGAGATAACTTGTATAACACCTACATTTTTGTTCAATACTATATCATTTTGCAGCGTTTAGGCACCTTACCAAAGACAAGGTACGTTTGTAAATGGGTGTCTAAATGTTAGTCATTTGCGAATAGACCAGTTTTTCGCCGCAATGTTTGCTGAAAAAATACAGTTAATTTTCACAGTTCTCAGCATTTGTAATTATTTGCTGTGAAATAAAAGCTTATCTACCATACAATGTGTCTGGGTTGCGATTCCGCTTGTTCCGTGTATTTAAAGTCAGTGGGTGGCAGTTTAATAAACGTTTCAGGGAACTTGTCAATGTGCCTAGTTTTCGTAATCAGATATTTTAGTTTAATTACAAATATACACCCATTTGTCACTGTTACCATTGTAGGATTGCCACTGACTGTTTGTTGTAGGCTTATCTGAAAACGAAAATTAGGCTTAATAATTAGTACACTGGAATGTTCATTAACCGGTAGGTTAGGCTAGGTTATAGGTTAGGTTAGTCAGTGGGTAGGAACCCACTGACTTTTAAACAGCGGGAGCGAGGCCCTGGAAACACTGGTACGGATACAAGCCAGGCAAAGAAAGTGTCGAAAATTGACATCCTTTTCGAACGTGTTTTACGAAAATAAATATTTATTGTACCTTTATGTCTACCTACTAGGCTATCGTAAAATTAACCTGTACAATGTACATGTTGCTATAAAATAATATGTCGCATAGAATAGTATTTCAAAGTTTTTGATGTCGTCTTGAAAACTTGTCGTTCAACAAACAGCTCGGCGATCAGTGACAATTGCAACGGCATTTTTTATTTATAGAATAAACCACTTAATAAAGGGGCTTAATTTAATAATTTATATTAATAATAATCTCTTAATCTGATCTTATTGTTGGCATTTAGATTGTGTTAATCTTACTATACAACCGTCTTGATCTCATCAGGATTCTAACAATAATTGTATGGTAAAAATAATAGACAAATCAGCTTTGAAGTTCTACCATTGTTTAACTCGTTACGGGAAATTTATCATCTATACCTAATAGTTACGAGGGAAATGTAAAACTAATTACCTTAATTAAAAGCTTTTGCTATTATTCTATTACAACAAGGAAAACTAATGTCAAAGAAAAATATTTGATAAAAATCTTTAAAATTAGTGTACTTATTATATTATAACACCAAAACAATTCCACCATAACCATAAACAATCAAGATATTTTACAAAGTAAAGCCACAACACATACCTACATACCGTTTGAAACAAGTTAACAAATGCATTTTGTATTTAGAAACAATTATGAGCACATATCACTGACCTCTAACAATATATTCTAGCGAGGCATTTCGAGGCATTTCGCCAGCTTTCCTATTCCAATGTTTGTCATATGTTTTGATATTTATATTATAGGTGTGTAACCTTCACAATTTACATGGCTATAAATAAAATTTCAAAATATCCATTCATCTGCATACTTAATTTATTATTCGCTCCTAAAACTTTTAATGAAAAAATCTTGGTGCATTCGTGTTTTAATAAGGACTGAGAGGCAAAGGGTAATAATTAAAACAACAATGTTATTTTAAACATTTATTTACAATGCGCATTATGAATACAGCGAACATTGGTACTGAAATATTCACTCTGTAGCGATCATTCGTATTACAAATTATGATTTTAACGTAGTCTAAAATAACTATCTAAACATGTTACGAGACGAGATGACAAAAATATATCACAATAATAATAATTAGCTTAAGGTAGGTACTTATTTATAAATTGAACTAAATATTTACAAATTTGGTTAATAAAGTTAACGTAAGACGTAGGCGAGCCCTGTCCCGAACTGCTCCCAAACACAGTATAGGGCAGTTTCATATAAAAAAACAAAAAACGTAGCTAGATAAGAAACTGTAAGCTCAGAAGAGTTGTGGCTAATGCCGGGTAACAAAATACATCATCCACATGACGTACTATACAAGTACAAAGGTACGGGCGTAGTGGCCTACATCATGGCACGAAGTTAAACAAATTGAACACATTACGAGACTAAACTATTTGTTTATTAGTCTTACTCTTTACCGAAATGTATGTAGCTATACATAGTGAATGAAGCCAGCCTATCTCACTATAAGCGGATTAGATGCGGTTAACTTGCATATTACAAAGAGTTGCCCGTTACAAATAGACGAAGGTTAAAAAAGTAAAAATAAATACTACGGACCAAGTGTTTATATATTACATATGACGCAGAGCTATAACATAGTCCGGTACATTCTCTCCGAATCCTTTCAAAGATCATCTGATATCTGCTAAAAGGATTTGTAAGTAGGTAAAATTTGGTAAAAACACTTGATCCACAATATTAGATTTTGAAATACAGTAAACATGACAAGTATTTCTAGAAATGTATAATATAATTATAAATTCTTGTTCTTTTCTTTAGCAACGAGCGACACACCATGATTGCGTTTTAATGAACCGTGGCGCATCACAGTGTGTGCCTGTTACTCCTAAACTCACATAACATTGAGCGATTGAGTATTTTTGAATTCAAAACTCTTATTTTTCTTTAACAATGAGGTAATTAATACAACATTAATTAAGAAGCTCTCATTAAAGACACCACTGTTTACCACTGCCAGAAACCAGACATCTGTGACGTCATTGATATGCATGGGAATGACATTTACGAATCACGTAATAGTTTGATTATCGTTGCGTCAGTCACACTTATTGATGATAGAATCAACTGGAAAGCTAGTGGCGCTTGTTGAGCACTTACCGGTTAGGGGAAGATGTCGGTTTCGTTAAAATCATTTAATAAAGCTATATATATAACGCAATTAATTTATCACATTGATGTGTTACCAAAACACGAGTGTGACTGTTGTACTGCCTCGGGGATGTTTGTGTGTAGGCACGAATATCATTACCGGCTTTCCCATTTATCAATTTGGGTGCAAATATAGCTATGTATAAATATATTCTATTTTACATGTAAACAACCTCGATGCAACACGCTCACTGTAACTCATCCGACTTTTCTTAAGTTGTGTGTGAAGCGCGCGCAAATTATAAGTAACTCTAGCTATAATATTTTAGTAACGTTACATTGTAATGTATTCAAAATCATTTATTGCTCATTATTTTCATTTCGATAGCGAGGTAATACATGTCTTATATACGGTGTTCATTAAAACTTTATAATAAACTATTTACTATAATTTTGTATGCAGCCTTAACCTACAATTCTGCGTGTATGAAAATAAGCATTTTTTTTATTATAGTAAACATTATACGGTATATTACTTTGTATATTGAAAATGTTATATTTTACTCTATCAGGCAAAAACTACGATTATAATAAATGTATAATAATAACATGTCATCAAATTTAAAGTACTAATTATGGATCATTGGAAAATGGTTTGGTTTCAATCAAAAATAAGATCTCTAGCTTATAGTAGGTGTTATTAATAAAATTCTACTCGTATTCAATTTCAATAAATAGTTATAACAATATTGTGTCAGCTATATAATAAGTTGTAACCTTTAGGCGCAGGCCAGACAGAAGAGACGTAAGACGCAGACGGGGCGCGGATATATGTCTCTGCCGCGTCCCTTTCATACAAAATGTATAGAAGAGTCGCGACGCAAAACATACAGAAGAGACTGGTCGCGGGCGCGACGCTTCTATACATTTTGTATGAAAATGACAAATATCTGCGCCCCATCTGCGTCTTACGTCTCTTCTGTCTGGCCTGCGCCATACGCTGTAGTTTATATAGACTGCAGTTTTGGGCGATTTTGAATAATTTATAGATTTGCCCTATTGTCATATATGAACAAAATTAGCTTTGAAGGCTTGCCGTCTTAGATATAAATCTAAGAAGTGTTGTGGACGCATATTTTTAAACCATCTATCGGTAGTAAGGATTTTTTGTTCTTGGTGCATGAAATTATAGCTAATTTTGCGTGCAGCCTACGGTTTGGCGTGAATAAAAGTGTTATATAAATTTCGGCGTAAATGTTAAATGTTATATGTGTGTGTTAATAAATGTCAAATATAATTCGTCAAATAGAATAATAATAAATTATTAAATTAATATAAAGCGATTATTATATTGAATTTAATTATTAAAATGTATTATATTTTGAATAATAATATTGTAAAATAATTTGACTGTTTTATTCTATGGTTACGGAAGAAATGTACGTCACGGTCAGTGACCTATCAGATGTGACGTCATCATGGCATCATCGAAGTAGGTACATTGTACTATACACAAGATACCATGAATAAAGATTAAAATTTCCTGTACATATGTCTTTATGGCAATACAGTTATATTTTTCTGTTCTGTTATTAGAGATGTATCGTTAACAAGACATTAGATTTAAATCTAAAGCAAGCTATGAAAACATCTTAAATCTTGATTATTTTTGTAAATATAGTAATATATATTATGGATATAAGTCAAGCGTAAGTCTGTTGAGAAAGGTAAATGGTAAATAGATAACAGTAACATAGGCCTGAGTCCATATTATTTTGTATTTAAGTTAATGATTCTACTAGTGACAAACAACCGAGCACCTTGAATAACGACACATTATGATTTAAATACATTTAATACGGCATCAGGACTATGTGATTTAATAAATATATAATATCTATACCTGGATCTTTGCCCAGCAGATAAAATCATTTTTATATCTAAAACAGCACATTCTACTTTATGAACGGCCGGACAAGCGGGCCGGCGTTTGTCGGAAGTCAATTAAAACATATTATTGTATTATAGCTATATGAAACTGTAAACATAAGTGTATAGTGCGGCTAAACTATAATATAAAACAACAAGGCTATGTTCCTATTTGTATATTTATCTAATTGTACTTCTCTACAGCTACGAATAGCCATGCAACTACAGATTTAATATATAAAAATATGTGTGTAATAAAACTGTATCTGTGTAAACGGAGATTATAACGATTTCATTTATACTATTATTGTATCAAGTACATATTAGCTTTGTTGTCAGATTTGGTCCTGAGATCGCTAGTGAGGCAAAGCGGAAGCGTCTACAAGTGTTAGTACTCTTATCACTTATAATTTATACAGCAGTTTAATTTTTGTGCTCCGTTAGGTAATACACACCCCTATAACTTATTAGATAACCGTATCTCTATAACTACCTAATTTAATGCCGAAAATATGTTTAATTTATAAAAATATGCAATGTATGATCTGAGACTCACTTACATTCAATTTAAATAATTATTTTGGTGTGTTGAGATATTGGTAAGGCCGCTCAATTTCTCAATAAGGTACAGTACGGTGCAAACTTAATGGCGGCTCTGAACACGAGGCGAGTCGCTGCGCAGTAACAAACTTATGCGCCAGCGGGGGTGCGGGGCGGGGTTCTGCGCAGCGTGTAGCTAACTTCACAGCCGCCATTAACTTTGAATCCAACTATAGGAGGTGGAAATGCGAAGTGTCGTCTGTACGTGTAACAACTGCTTGGGTATCGCGTGTCTGGTCCAGTCTCTACGCATAGTAAGTCGCTTCTCAATGTGTGTTGCTTAGTAATCAACCTGTTCTGAATTTATAAATAAGCTAAACAATCATGGTACGCTTATGGTACAATTCTGGTGATATAATAATACTAGGGATTTAGAGCCACACCTGAAACGGTGATATAAATATATCGATCGGAATTAAAACCTAAATTACATTATTTTCTCTTTGAATTCTGAGTTTTATTTACCGACGTTGGCAGGTATCCCTCAATATCAAAACTAAAAAGAATTGATTACTTTACTTGGATTGTTTAAACGTAACAGCAACTAAGATGTACTCGTAGCTTAAATACAATGGAGCCGACAACACGCGTATACCAATTATAAGCGAATATAAGTTACGTACAGTACCTTACATGTATCATGTTATATATTCTCAATGGCTACATCTTGCCTTAAATATGGAAGAAAGTCTAATAATTATCATAAGCGTAGATTTAACAACATTGGATCTATATAAATATACGTAATATTAAATACGCGAACGAATTGTATTTTTTTGTATGCCGTTAGTATTTTTTTTTATATTTTTTTTTGCGATTTTGAACATGTTTAAATGATTGCTATAATTAGTAACTGGAATATAAAACAACTCTTATTGTACAATTACAAGGAATAATGTATCGTAGGAAGGTACAGCAAGCAAGTTCAGGGCCTTTAGTCTGGTTAAAACATACACTTCAAGAGTATCGATTGAATATCGATGGACGATTTTTTACTTTTAATAGCTAGCAATGTATAAAGTAAGAGAAAAGGCAGACTAACAGCTCTGATTGACTGTACGAGAGGTTCACATCATGCTATCGATGCACCAGTCCCATTGGCAAGTGCAGCTATTTATGTAATTATAAAATGTATAAATAAAATATAATTATCACCATTTATTATCCTAAGCGTATTGATTGCATTTCAATGGAACTCGTGCAAGCTACGAATCGTACGGTACATATTGCACCTTCCTATTACACATTTCATAACATACAAGTTATTATTATAATATAATATATCACCAATATAAATTTAGTAAGTTATATTATCTGGTAAAATGGTGTTGACATTCGCAGTAAATTCTTTCCGATCATTGAGGTATATCGTAAATTTAGAACAGTACAGGCTGTTATCATCAAACTAATATCATTGAACTGTAGCTAACAAGTTTACCGTACACTACAATAACTAGAACTTAAAAGAACAAGTTCAATCTACGTTTAGTAGCAACATATTAGGAATCCTAATCTAAATAAGAAGCTTGCCATAACTGCTTCCCCCATTGTGATTATTGCTTTAGTTAAGCACCACCTCTACTTAATAAACAGATTTGTACGCATTACAAAGGCGGTAGACCAACACTATCTTGAGTCCTGGTACAACTAGACGCAATCAGCTGATTCGTATTTCACGTATATAAATATATATAAGTATATATAAAAATAACTATTCGCTTGTATATAGGGGACATAACTATACTACAGATACACTAAAACGTCTATTCTGGATTCATGAGAGATGAATGTGTATTCATCTAAGGCACTTACTGATAAGGACGAGAAGAACGACCAAGAGAATGTATGTATATATGTATAGATAATATAATGAGGCGACAGTCGCAAGTCTGTCTTGAAAGTGAACAGGTTACTTTGTGTTCCGTACACACGGAATTTAGTGACCCATATGTTTAAATCTGAGCTTCAGCCATTTAAATGTGATACAAGCATTGGCTGTCGGTAAAAACTATTCAAATGTGCGAGAGATGAAACAATTTCGATTTTCTTGGTTTTTTTGTTCATCAAAATTCGTTTTTCGCACCGAAGCTCTTCCTATAACTGATATTTCACCGAACACTTTAAAGTTAACTTGTTAGTTAAATATAATTTCATGTTTATGTGTATATACTTTTATAGCAAGAAAATCCGATGTCTTTCATCGCCAATTGAATTCTGTTTTCATTATCCTGTCTAGAGTCACTAATTTTTTACCTATGCAACGATTGCTAAATAATAGCTAGCTTGGTATTGCTAAAGGGTGTTTGTACCTCTAATATCATTTTAATATGAGCTTTCATCTATTCTACTTCCATTCCATTCGCATCATGGATAGCGCTGCTCTTGGAACTATAGCATATTTTGTCATGTAACTAAAGTCCCAATGATTTTTATAGTTAGTATTCGCCAGCAAAAACTGAAGGTGAACATGGAAGACACACAAATCGAGTCCTAAGACCGACACTAGTTGGTTCAGTTCAATGATATTAGTTCAACATTGTGACTTTTCACTAAGTAGCATATATATTAAATAAGGCAATTCTACGTCGTTTATTCATCTCGTTAAAGCCTGAATAACTACTAATACTTTTATTGATATGCAAGCTAATTATCTTTATATATTAATTTTGTAAAAAATATTTCTCATTTCATATATATTTCACTGCTTGTTAACGGCGTCGTTTAATATATAATGTTAACAAATAAATTCCTATGTTTAGTATTGCTTTTGTTTGTGATCGTCATTCGCTCAGTAAATAAAACCTGATATTTTACGTGTTGTTTGTCCAGGTTTGTGTTGTTTGTCCAGGTTTGTGTAGTGTTGTTTAGCTGAATATATTCACCCATTACTTAAGTTTAGGCACGAGCTGTGTTCGTCTCGCTGTGATTTTAGAAGCAAAAAATTCTTTTGTAACATTGCCTTTTTATAACGATCTTTAAAAGGTGATCTGAGTTATGTCTTCTAATAAACTAATTGAACCCATTACAAATTATATCCTCATCACATATGTGCTCACATGTACAATCATTGTATATTGGACTATACATAGCTCTTAAATGTATGTGTGCGTTATATTCTAGTACATATTACAAAGTGTCATCATTTACAACCGAAATATAAAACGTCCCGAAACGCGACAACCCTATCCACTGACATTAAATACAATTTTAAATTTAGCGACTACAACTAAAATTAGGTAGGGCTACGATGTACATACATCGAAAGCCGATCCCTTGGAAATAATTTTCAAAACATTAATACATTGTCAGTGAATTCGAATATAGCTTGAGCACGACCAGCGATAATCACTTACACGTCTTCAGAATCACTTTTACATAAACCAAACAGACGTAAATACAACATCAAATTAATAGACCTGCATGTTTTACAAAATATGACCCGACACTATCTCCAGATACTAAGAACTATAAGTATATCACAAAAAACTTAACATAAAAAAATAAAACAAACCACATAGATCGCAATCGTAAAACATCAAAATAAACCGTTGTTTCATGTAAAAGTGATCTGAGACTACACATTAACCGACAACTCCAGTTATAACGACATGGAACAATACACATCCATGACGTCACAGTGGAATTAAGACGAGCCCAGACTACGTTAAACAGCGCAACAATATTGTTTAGTAAAGTCAGGCTGACAAAACGCTTTGCTGCTGTAATATAAGCGTAGTGTGAACTTGCTTTAAAAAACGATATTGTCCGATTCTGTTAAACACGCTCTAAACCCATTGTAGACTATCGGTATCTTTTCCCCTAGTACATCATAAGAAAAGGACAGATGAAGGTCTAAGACACTTCTGACAAACGGTGGAGGAAAACTACGTGAGGAAACCTGGATTCCAAAATTTGGGATTTGAAATCGGAAATCTGCAGAGAGCAAGCGTGGTTCTCAAAGCTCTTGCCTTTTTCATATGGGAAGAGGCCTGTGGCCAACAGTGGGACGTTTATAGGCTGGATTAATATGTGAAAGTAAACGATAACATAACATACTATCACGCCTGTATTCCCGTTAGATAGTAGTGTACCAATGTACACCCACAGTTCGTCGGTATGTTTAGGTCCCATGTAATAGGGGACGAACCTATTGCCACTAACCGGGCACAAATTCAAACTCCGACCTGCTACTGAGAATTTCATAGAAAAACCCAATAACAGCTTGGTCGACTTGGGAATAGAACGCAAGATCTCTAGCGTAGCAGTCGCGCAATGAGAATAGCGAGGAAGATAGCGATAGTTCAAATTGGATTTAATTCGTGTTTAACGAAACTACAGCTACACGAGGTCTGATCTCAGCTGGTCAGTTGATGCACAGTTAGTGTGGTACCGCGTGCTATACCCAGACGGGGTGCTTGTCGCCGCGCGGGGACAGGCAGCGCCGGTGTTATGGGCGGTGCAGCAGCGGCGTGTGCTCGCCCTCCGAGCTGTCCCAGCGCGTGCCGCGGGGGCGCTCGCTGCACTTGTTCGTGCAGCACGATACGTTTTGACCCGCCTGGAACGGACAATAAGAAAGATAACAAACAATATTTTAAAACCAAAAAAATGTAATCTCTTTCTGAAAATTTTATATATCTCTTAATATTATTCAAAAATATTATTTGAAATTGACACAAACTTGCTGGAGAAATTGTGAAACGGATATACACAACATACAGTCATATACGTTTTAAAACATCCTTCGAAATAATAATAATAATAATTATAATAAGTAAGCCTTGACCAACACCTTAAGAGGCGCTCGCTAGGCACCTGGGTCAAGGGTGTGATTCAGAAAGCGGTACTTCTCGACACGGCGCGTATTGTGAGGAGGTTCCTCTCTTTGGAGTCCTAACCACCGGCAGCTTAGACCCTGTCCCGAGGCCGGTTGGACACTATATTTAATATTTTTAAATGCATACCTGTTTATTGTTTTTTTTTTTTTGTGTATATTTAAAATGCATTTTATACGTTATTGAAAAATAAAGGAAATTATAATAATATTCCGAGGCATCTAACACACGGTTATCTGATCCCAAGCTAAGCGGAGCTTGTATTATGGTAACCAAACAACTGATAAACATACTTACATATTTCTAAATACATACATATTATAGATAAATTACACCCAGACATCTGCGTCCGAGTGTAATTCATTTGTTCAATTCATTTGCTTTGGGTAATGATCGTGCTCATGACACAACGATTCGTCCTGGGTGGGAATCGAATCCACAACCTCCGGTATATTGCTCTTAACCATCTCTATAACATAAACTGTACAACAAAAACTCAAGTCATTTACAAGCTACGAATTCACATACACACGCAAAGCTATACACGTATTAAATCCTTTGCATCGGGATTAGAAAAAGTAGTTAGTCTTTGTGAAAATCAGTTACACAAATTGTATGAAAGTTAGGTATATTATTATTACCTGTGACAGATGCAAGTCATAGAGATGCAGCGTGCTGACGGACATGTTCTGCGTGTCGTTGTCCGGCGTCCGCGGCTGGTCGAGGCCTAGAGCGCTCAGGCCAATCGCCGAACTCGCACCGGCCAGGCCTAACGTAGGTCCGGACTGGCTCGAGTTGTGGGCAGGCCCAGCGGGCGGAGCTTCGTCCTCGTCGCTAGTTTCGTCCATGTCCTAGAGAACAGAAATTTTAATTGTGACTTATGACTTTAACAAAGAATAGTTAATTTGGTTTCTTTTAATTGAGGATTTTTTGCAGTTACTGAATTAGGGCTTTGGTTATAATAATATATTTAACCGCCAGAGGCGCTAGTCACCGGGGATTTCTGACATGTCAAAAACCCATAGACTTTAAATATACTATAGATAGGCTAGTATCGCTAGTTTCCCTTTGTGCTAAGAGGGAGCAGTTTTTCAGCTGTTTCTAGTACATTCGTTTACGAATTTAAGTTATTTTTCGTGCAGCGACAGACTTATATGCGAAAGAATTGATGGTTTCGACATTGCTAGGATAATATTAGGGTTTTAGTTTCATTAAATCAGCGCGCTCCGTCTTCATACAATATTTACGATAAAACTAGTTCATACTAGTGCTTACAATTTGACAGGCTCACCCTTTAGTTTCTTCTCTATACTCTAAGCAAAAACCATAGCTATTGGTGGGCCTTGTCAGCTGACGAGCTAGTGGCGCAAAAAATGTATCGCTTATTAAAATAGACCAAATACTCAATTTTTCACTTGTAATGTATTTGTCGCAGACAAATAGTATAATTTGGCATTTTACATACGGCGTCGTCAGTTTAAAAACGTTTGCGGTTATGTAATATGCCGTAGGCAAAATTACAACTCATTCAATCGTTATAACGCGACGTTAGTGTTATTTTAGGGTGACCATGCCCATTAAAATCTCGAGACAAATTTTGAATTACATACGTCGTCGCTCGCTTCGCTCGCTCTGTTGCAAGGTCACAATATCTAACCTAACCTAACCTATTGATCTCTGTCACAAAGTCGAACCTAATCAAGCAATGGATTTCTGGGCCTATGAATTTATGAATATTCGATCAAATACATGTTTTTTTGACCAAAAATACTCCGCAGGAGTCCTTTACAACCCAGAGTTTATGGATATCTTAGCATTTTTGACGTGCCGGATAACCTCAAAAACTAAATACTTCAATTTGCCTAGGCATTATGTATATGGTGTTAAAATTTTCGATGAAATGTTGAGGCACATTATAAAGTGACATGTATTCATTAACACGTCGCGGAGTTTCGTCGTCAAGATTTTAAATAAGAATTTGAAAAAAAAGGTGTTTTTGTCCAGCAGTGCGATGGCAAAGGGCTGTGAATGATTATGATGACGATAGACACTCACCGGCAATCTGTACTGTGGCCTCTGTTGTGGGTAGTAGGAGAGAACTGCAGGCAACGGCGTGACGGCACCGAACAGACTTTGTTGAATGTAGGAGCCCAGCATCGTTTTATTCTGAAACACACAAACAAAAGACAAATTATATCTACTAATCAAATCTACATTCCACTTCCTTTTCAGGACCGACATTTTTACCATACAACGTTTGCCTCCCGATTTGCTGTTTGGGACGGAGACAAATACAACTAATAAAAGATCATAAAAATGGGTGTATCGAATGACTCACGAGATGGTTGTTGGCCGGTATAGCGTGATGCATGCTCTGCCGCAGCGACCGCAGGAAGTGTCGCTGCGATGGCTCGGTGGGCTGCCAGCCCGGGTGCCGGCACGAGAACGCCACTAACGACAGCTCCGTCTTCCCGCCCTCGCCTTGGTCGTATTGAGTATTGCCGTCTGATGCTGCCAAAATACAATACATACAATAATATCTATATGAAAGAAGGTAAAGACGCAATATTTTTGAATTGCCAAAGTATGTTACCTTTCGATTTTCCAGTAGTGTGCCAATCAGGATGACCATGTCGACGTATATCCAACTGTAACAATAACTTTCAGTTACAGTAAAAAGCAAAAAGAATACATTCAAATAAACAAAAAAAAACAATAAAAATGTTCGCCGATGCACCCGCAAGTTTGCTGTTTGAATAAATATACCAATAATAATTGTACTCGCAAATAATGCAAGTGCAGCGACTTACGTTCAGACTAGTTATTACCTGAGCGAACGAGCAAACGTCTCCGATACCGAGCACACTGACGGTAAAGTTACGGTAGAAGTCAACAATGTCCAGGGCGCGGGAACGAAGCGACAACAACACTAGCGGACACAGCAGGGGACTCAGAAGCTCGAACACGATGTACACCTACAATATTCATCGAGTACACGTCAATTAAGGCAGGCACAGACTACACTATTCACCATGACATAATCACGAACAATTATATGTATACACTCTACAATTTTAACTAATGTTTAGTATTCATATTTTTTTTGTTTCAACTCAAAAATCTCCGTAAATTTATTTAAAAATTTCGATACGTGTATAAATATTTTTGCTCGTGACTGTACATAAAGAAGAATTAGAAAATAGAAATTTGGGCGCTTATTCTGTTGTTCACAAACTAAACCATCATTTAAACAATTCTTTAGTTTTTACTATTTTTGACAAAGCCTTCCGAATGACTGATCAAGTTAATCTGTCGTCACATTAACTGATCACGACTGTGATAGAGGTAGACTAAAAGATTAACAAATCACAACGCTTTAAATGATATTTGACATTAGATTAACAAAATTTTGTGTTGAGAAACGTTTCAGAACCGGTGGTTGGACACTTTACAAAGTGACACAGGCTTGATTTTAATTTAATTTGGTAGAAAAGGTTTACAAGGGTTGCTTTCTCATAAAAAATTTGATAGGTAATATTATTTTAGTTTGTGCTTAACAGAATCAGCGCATTTATTAAACTCGTCAGACGAGCCCATAGTTTATTTAAATACATATTTAGTTTAACCATGACATGAGAAAGAACAAAGTTAAGAAACTACATGCTATTTATGAATGTTATTTTATCTTTTATACTTTTAAGACATGCCATTTATATCTTCATTTAATAATATTAAAATTTTAAGTTAACTAGGAGGTTTATAACTTATCCATATTTTTTTAAAGGATATGTCAGACTTTGTCTGTCTTCATACAAAAATTAATCAACGGTAAGGTCAGATGGATAAGCTATTATTTCTATTTGACTACTGGCTGTAAAAAAAATTAAATACTTAAACGTCATTCAAACTATCTAAAATATTCAAAAATTCTAAGAAAATGTAAAAAATACTTAGTTAAAGAATCTTTCATAATAAAAAACTCATTACAAATTCCAAAAACTAAACACTTATATTATGTGAAATGAATGCGCATCGAACGCAAAACATCCAGATATTATAAGTCATGCAGAACAGGGGTCGTAACATGAGCTCTTAAAGCAGGACTGTTGCTGTTGAGTAAACGAGACAGCGCTATGCACCGTTTCGCTTCCACAAAAGCAACAGCACTGCTTTAAGGGATACCCACGGCCCTTTAAAGTAAAAAATTACGTACTAAGCCGATCTCATCACCGTTTATGTTACCCTGGTACCTAGAGCTGTGAAAGGAGTTATTATCTTGTAATTAGTGTTGTACATACGGCTCTGAACTGGAAGAGCTGTTGGAAGTGTGCGGCCACGTCTCTGGTGTGTGCCCGGCCTCGCCAGGCGGCGGGCAGGTAGTGCACGTGGCCCAGCACCTGCACGAACAGCTCCTCGCCGCGCGCAGGGCCTGTGCAGCCGCCGCCGAGACGCTCCTCCTCACCTATTAAGGCCCTGCAGACAGACCATTGTATAGATCATTGCTATTTGTTTAGACAAACCGCGACATTTAGATATGCATGTTTTTCTAGAAATAATTATAAGTTTTTATTAGCTGTTGAACGCGGCTCTTCTCGCGTAGACCTATTGTAATTTGTAATCTATGGTAGGCAGCAGTAGGAGTAATGTGAATCAGCAGTTTTAGAGATAAGCCCAAGCTATTAAATTGACCAATTTTTCAGTGGACTAAGTGGTATGTATCTGCCTACCCCTACGGGAAAGAAGCATGATAATTTTCCATCCCTATAATATGTGTCGCTAAGTCATAGTCGTCCAAATAAGTAAATCCAGTTTTAATTGAATAAATAAGAAAGTAAATGACGTCTATATTCATTTACTAGGTGCTTAGTATGTTTAACATATTTGACCTTCAAGGGCCGCAAGGTAGCCTATTTAAAATAAAAATATTTGTATTTATTTTGATAAATTGTTTTGATCATTGATGTGATATGTCTATCATATCTGTACCAGCATCACCAATAAGCTGATAAATAACATATTATTAAACGCTTCTTCAATTAATAACTAATTTGAAAAAGAAACCAGTACATTTATTTCATTAACCAATTAATTATGACGCCTTATCTTTCCAATCGTACTTTAACGACGATCAATTACGAATTCAAAATATGTTGATGACAGCTTTTATTCGCAGATCGCAAACGTTTTGTGATCGTTATCGGTGTCTGTGGTGTTAAATTCGCACCACATAAGTACATACATACATATAATCACGCCTCTTTCCCTTGTAGGAGTAGGCAGAGTCTACTTCTTTCCACTTGCTACTATCCTTACACACTTGTTTCGTTTTGTCCTCTTATATTATTCTCTTCATACATGCTGTTTGGTTTATGGTACTCTTGACCTGGCCTTCTTTCATTCACACTCGCCTTCTACTTCGTTCTTCATTTATTCTCTCAGAAGTAATATTCAAGATACCGCACATAATCTTAAAAACTTGTACAGTCACGAGCAAAAATATGAATACACGGCGAAATTGAAACATAAAATTAGCGAGATTTTTGTGTTGAAACTAAAAAAGATAAATATACACATGATTAAGGAACTCTTTTCAATCATTTCTTTATAACTTGTTTTACAATATAAAACTAGAAATGAAAAGAAAGTCAACGAAAAATTTTAGAGTGTACACATTTTTTGCTCGTGACTATATTCAAAATACTTGATGATACTGACACATACACAGATAACATCAATGCACTAACCTAGCTCCAGCCAGTATGCATCCGAGTATAGTGATGATACTGAGCACGTGCTCGACTGTGAGCACGTCTTCATCATACACGGAGAGCACGACCAGCACGCCGAGCACGCTCGCAGACAGGAACACCACATTTCTGGAACATAACACATACCATCAACACATGATATCTTCTGTCCTGCTAGTCCTGTACCACCACCACCCTCCAGGACGTAATGGAAGCCAGCGCCAAAACCATTCAAGTGGCGACTATCTGCTCAAACAGAGTATAGAGATCGCTGACTCGAGAAGAAGAACACATGATTCACGCGGCTGTTGGTCTAGTGGTTAGTGACCCTGATTGCTATACCGGAGGTTCGGGGTCGGGACAAATGTTTGTGTGATGATCACGATCATTCGTTGTGTCTGGGTGTAATTTATCTATAATATGTGTGTATTTTACCTTTATTTATCTGGTTACCATAACACAAACTCCGCTTAACTTGGGATCTGATAACCGTGTGTGAGATTTATTTATTTATTTATCATATACCATCAATCTCTTTTTTATGCATAGCCATCTTTTTTCTAAAGGGAGTATAAAAGACAGATTTGCGTGTTATTTATAGACCGCTTTATTCTCAAATTGTACGTATAACAAACAGTTTTACGTGTCAGTGGGTACAATTATATGCGAGCCAGTAATTATAGTATGAGGTATGTCTTTTATTAATAATAATAATAATCCTGCCTATTAACGTCCCACTGCTGGGCACAGGCCTCTTCCCATATAGAGAAGGCGCGAGCATATGTATTTTATTATTTAACTATAAATTTTACTATATTTATCGAATTTATAATTATAACAAAATGTGATGACATCAAAAAACAAGTTTGAAAAAGAAAATTGCACATATAAATATTGCTTCTGGTTACTAAATATTAAATTGGTACGTGTATGTGAATTGAGTCTATATTATTTAAAAACAATCGGTTTTTACAAATACATATCAAGCACGCACATGTATATTTACGCAAAATACTCTTATAATCAATGATATTATAATAAACAGATATGTTGTTAGCGCGCAATCGTGAAGACTCGAAAACGTCCTAATGGAGACGTATTGCCTTAGTCTGCGTCACGCATCTCGACGAGTGACACACTCGAACGAAATTTACATAAAAGCTTTTAAATGTCATTGTGTGTATCCAGAAACTGTATCATTTATGATAACGAAGTAAATAAAATACAAGGAATCTCATACCACATGTAAATACGCAATATACTTCGATTTAATAATATTTTTTTATTTATTTTCCTAATATTCTGATAATTGGAGGTTAGAAAAAAGAAAGAGACGGTAAATACATTTTTTGTCGTGAGGACGACAAGGACGCGTGATCGCACACATATAGAATAAAAGTACAGATGCGACTATTAGGCATTAAAGTCATCATTACCCCAGAGTTCTGTTTTCCTTTTTTCTAATGTTGGATTATTTAATCATTTGTTTTTTTGAAATAGTCGATATACTTAATTATAAATTAAACATGTCATGTGTGGGTAAAGAAAATATGAATAGCTTACCCTTATTACCTTAATATATCGCAGAAAATGTTAAAATAAAACTATTTCTATTTCCACTTTGTCGCTTTAACATCGTGATTTATTTCTCACCTACCTACCTTTAGTAGTGTTGCTTAGTTGTAATAGGCAAAAACCGTGGATACAAATTTAGTAGACGCGGTTTGTACCTTCTGTCTCGTTAAATTTGTTAGTCTATGACGTTTGTTTAGATTGAAGCGTAATTGACAACACTAATTGTCTCTTTTTTTCTTATGGGTTTTATCGCGCTATCTCTTTTGTATCATTTTGACATGTGAGCTGCCGCTGCTGCGCGGAACACTTTTTTCGGTTGTTTTGTATGGGTGTAACATATCTGTTTATTATAATATCATTGCTTATAATTATATAAATGAATATAACTGTCAAAATGTAACTATTCATTGAATAAACGTCACAACTAGATGCGCAAATAACATAGCTAAACACAGTCATCATTAGTATAAATTTGTAACGGAGCGTGTGCCAAATGGCATTTAGTTTTTATCAAAAATAAACATTGCGACGTTGAAATAGAACGTCATTATTTACGCAAAATGACTTTTGTAACATACATTCCTAATTACTAACCAGAATACTTGTTATACATGCATTATATAAGACAATGTGGTGCATTGTGTACATAATTTTCTGAATAAAAATAAATCAAAAAATCAAAAAGTAATTCCAAGATTTTTACTCTTTGTGTAAAGTTTCGATTCTGTTTTGTTCTATATCTAAATAGGGATTTGATATCTTTGTTTTATAGGATATATGCATATATATTTTAGGCACGCTGTGTCTATAACATGACATTGACACTAGTGAATCAATAAGTCCCCAGTCGTACAATCTACGCATTAAGATAACACGCCACATGTAATCTCTTACATATTGCGTTTTAGTTGTAAGTACAAAAATACTTGTTATTTATCTAAGATTACCTATAAACTAAAATAGATCTTCTGAGATATAGGAATAGAAAACTTTGTTTTAATTCTAGTGTTTCTTTGCGTGATAGAATATAGAAGATACTCATAGAAATATAAATGAAAATATTTTTTGTACACGAAACTACATCGCATGAGGTTGAGTACGCAAAATATGTAGAAACGAAAAAAAACAAAAGCGCATGCATTTACATGGAGTTTTAGAGCAATAACAATAACAGAAATTGGGCTAGACCATCGACGTATGATATGCATAGACTGCTACTATCGCTAGGTTCCCCTTGTACCAAGCGAGAGCAGTTTTTAGTCTGATCCTAGTACATTTCGTTTTTCATTTAAGTTAATTTTAGCGCAACGAGAAACTTATATAAGAAAATATCGATGGTTTTGACATTGTTAGGATAATATTAGTGTTTTAGATAGATTTTTAAAACGGCAAGCTCCATCTTCATACATAATTGACGACAACACTTTTTCATACTAGTGCTTACGGTTTAAACTCTGATAGGCTCACTCTATAGTTTCAAATGCAACCTCGTTGGGCTAGACTGTTTCATATGACTGTAATGGCATATGTTTTGCTATGAAACCGCCAAGTTTTTGTTAATAAAAATTCCCAACCAACTGAGTTGTTTAAAAGACTTGTAGTAAAGATAATATTTGGACAACACTGTAATATAGCCAGCATAGCACAGCCATCGCTATAATTTAGGATACCAATTTCGACATAAAACGATAAATTGATCAAGTTAATATAGGGAAATCTTTTGGTTATAAATTATATCAGTGATACAGAAAGTGGCCATTGTAAACACATATGACTTATTATTTACTTATTTTGAGCAATAAAACCACTGCAGGGCAGAGGCCTCCCTTTTTCTTTTTCCAATTCTTCCAAGTATAACAGTTTTTAAATGGAATACCAAACTAACCATCATCATCGGCTTCCAGTTTACAAGATTTAGCTGAATACCGTATTTTACATGGAGCGACTGCCTCCATTACCCATTTTACTGAATATTAACATAGTACCTATCCCATGGTAAGACTGGTTGTCAGAATTCACTTAACGACTGCCAAAAATCATAGTATGACAGTCAACGTGCTATCCGAGACACGGAGTGGTCTCGGTATGTTTGAAAATGGCCACCTATCCACGGACCGACCGCGGCTTAACCTTAGAAGTAGAAGTATTATCGGTCAAACCTTACGGCTTACACTTAGCCACGAGCACGAGGTCTATCAAAACTAACCGTTACGTTTAAAAAATAAGGCAAAATTAAATAATAATTATTATTATTATTTAAAAAGAGCTTACTTAGCAATAACCGTGGTGATAGGAGAGGAGAAGCTCGCGAGGTACTTGGTGGCCGGCTTGTGGGCGCGGTTCAGTCGGTCGCGTAGTTCGTGTTCGAGCTCGTTGAAGTGGCGCAGAGTGATGCGAGCGTACAGCGACCATGTACGAAGCCCGAGAGACGCTGGTGAACGTTTTATTAACTGGAAAGAAGCAATGAATTATAGACCTTATAGCTTATGTAATAAGAGTTCATTTCCTAACGTCAAATTATCATAAATCTTCGGCGTTGTGCGTTTGCTCTTGTATCGATAAAAAGTTATATAACTTACTTACGTAATAATGAAGATGGTTAAATCAAACGATGGTACAGTCAACAGAAAAAGTAGATGATTACTATCAAAAAAATAATACTAATTAATGGAGCTTGCGTCATTTACTACAAGCACAGCTGCCATAATAATATATTCGTGATCAGTTTTGACTCAAAATATTATAAACACATCAATTCGCATCAGAACTAAAGAATGACTATTTTTTCAAAAGAAGTAAAATGAAAATTTTTTATGATGCATAAGGCCACCTAATTATGAGGCAAATAATTCACCTATACTTATTTTTTAACTATCCCAGTAATTTGATTTGTTATGTAAAACAAACCTCACTTCTACAGAGCCCTGACGACGGATCAAAGAGGATATTATAAAAGAAAAGTGTAGTTCAAACGAATTTTACGTTGCAATATTCTGTCGCTGAGATAATGCATTCCCGACATGCCGTCTATTTATTTTATTGATGATTACCCGACATAATCATTAGTATGGAATGATATCATTTGTTTATAGGAATACAAAAGTAATATTAATATCGCCTCCAAGCTATATCCTCCAGTTGATCTAGGTATCATCGCCCTCATCTAGATTAAGAAGACATGTGAAAGTGGTTGTCCTATTTACAAAATAACAAATTTAATTTGATTTGGTTTTGACTCGGTTACGAACACATTCTTTCACCTTATACAAATAAACAAACCTCGGCATAGTTGAAGAAGAAGTACAATATCTGCCAGGCCTGTATAAGAGGCGCGAGCAATAGGTTCGCGAGCGCCAACAGTAGTATTTGCCGTTCGAGTTGTCGTGCCAACACCATTCGCTTCGAATGATCCTTGTAGCAGCCCCGTAGCTGCCAGCAGTTCTCCCAGGGACTCCATGGACTGTCTGTGAAGAACAACTCATTAAACATAACATAGCATGTCAACACGCATGTATCCCGAAGGGTTAGGCAGAGTTGTACCAATGTACACCCACAGTTCACCGATATGTTTAGGTCCCATGTAATGGGGGCGAGCCTATTGCCACTAACTGGGCACAAATCCAAACTCCGACCTGCTACAGAGAATTCCATAGAAAACCCAATAACACCTTGGTCGACTTAGGAATCGAACCCAAGACCTCTAGCGTAGGAGTCGCGCTTAGCACCATTAGGCCAACAAAGCAGTGACAACTTATTAAAACATATCTATAACAATTCTTCTTCATCGAGTCGATCAATGGCTGTTAAATTTTTCCCGACCAGTATTCAGCCACGCACACGGCATTGTCCGTCGCCTCATACAGGTCCTCGCGTGTGCCGGTGGCAGGGCACGCTGGGCAACACATCAAGGGAGCCATGGTTTGGGGGAACATACAACAGTTGAAACAGTACAAAAAATACAGAAATAAGTTATGTTTTGTATTGTGATGAAATTGCCTTCATGTTCTTTTATTTGCAAATAATTTGCAATCCTCACTGTTTCTATTATTCAGTAAGTTATTATGCTTGTAACAGGATTATTTCTCATTATGTCTTTGTTTGAAGCACCTTTAGGTTAACATTTTATTTATTAGATCCGATCATCAAGTAAGGTTTATTTTGTATGAAATGTGGAGTTGTGACCCAATGATAGGTATCGGTGGATACAAGCCAAGAATTGTCGTTTTTCAGGTGATCTATGGGGGAGATTTTTATTCGACAGTCTTCCACCTGATTATGATAATAGTACACTATGCTTGCTTATGTAAGAAATTCTTAGTAACCAAATCATGTAAAATATACTTACAAAATAATAAAAATTCGATATTCCATTTCAATCCCCTGGATAAATAGTGAAAATCACCAATACAAGGCACATGTATTTGAAGAGGAAGAAGATTCTTATTCACCATCGCCACCATGTAGTTTGTAAATCTGAAACAAGACATACAAAAATTTATTGATACTACATGAGCAATTTAGCTATAGTATTGATTTATCTGACCTCTGTATAGATGTTTATGATATTATCAAATATGAATTCAAATGCAATGATAGGTTGAATGTAAACATATGTGGTATTAAGTTCTCATGTGACATAATGTAAATAAACTCTTAAGTATGATAAACATAGATAAGGCATGACTTGGACATTGGAACAAGTTATGCATTATCCCATATTAATGAAATTAATTATCCATCTCAAAACCACGCAATCTGAACAAAGGATGAAGATGATGGTTAAGTCATGAAGCAGGTATGCTTTAATATACAGAATATATACATTTCAAACTTGAAAATATGATAATTAACATTGCCCCCATGATTCGTCAAGGAAATAGCCACTGTACACATCTTATTTGCATACATATATCACTTCTGTGGGGAAATAACATATGATCCATAATCATACGAATTGGTTTTCAGTTGCTTATGTAAAGTGACTTAATATTCATAGCAATTAGAATTACCCTACTATAACACAAGACCCGTATCAAAGAATACAGCCTTCTTTAGCCATACATTGATTGAATTATTGCATAACAACGTAAGATATGTTAATAATATGGGCATCATATTATTGAGGTCAATAAAACCATAGAGACAACTCGTTATTTCTGACTTTTTGCGACAATCAACGGATTTCGGTAGTTTACGATATTGTCTATCTGCTCAGCGTCTTCTGACGCTAAGAGATTTGAACATTTACTTGCAATGTAAACATTATATTATACACAACATAAAAAGGAGCAATTAACAGAGTATTCTAACAAATCAATAGAAGTTTAGACAAATCTTCGAGAAAACTACATTTATGTGCGGCAAGCGTTTACTTGAGCATTCGTGAAATGATGTTTATCGGTATTATTTTCAGTTCAACGAATTTATAAATGACAATATGTGGTTTTACAAGTACCTGAGTATTCGATGATATATATCTAATTCGTTGATCTCTTGCTTATGGACACACATGTGATGCTCTGGCTGCGCTTCTCTCACTCTCTCCTGTATAGTGGACCAGTTTATCCAAACTAAATCATTCTGAAACACATGGGGAAATTTGTATTAGCATTTATTTATTTAAGATACCACTAATGTGTGAAATATCATTTGTTATTTCATTTATTTCCTCATAATGCTCTACAGTAAAGGAAAATAATACTTTTATACCAATATAACAAATTAAAAATGCTACTTCAATAAGGCAATGTTGATTAATTGAGCTAATTAATCTACATTTTAAATATGTAAAATTAATTGAAATACTAACCTCTTTAATTCGTAATGCATTATTATAAAATAATTTCGTGTCATATGCATAATATAAATGGTATATTGATATTACAAGTCTCATTGACCAAATAATTGCACATAATGTGATGAGACACCACCTAAAAACAAAACATATTATAGGTTTTCTCATTACAAAGATATCTTGGATCCCAGACCGCACAGCAAGACTAAACTGGCTTGGACACAAATATAAGTAAATCTTTCGCAAAAGGGCTTCAATATTACAACTCCATAAGACAAAGGCAACAATTTAAAAGCATGCAAAGCACAATAACACTGAAAATAACTATTTGATGAAATTCACATTTGAATTCAAAGAGCTGGCAATTTAAATAGTTTATATTCAAGAAAAATGCATTCGCTTGTTTATTAAACAAGTCTTAATTAACAGGAAGGCTAAGCATACTGTTGTTGTTATACCTTTATACTAGTCTATACTTAAGTCTTCAAGACTATTTACACCATGATTTAAGGTACCAGAAAGGTTCAGGTACAGAAAGTATTTTAATCTTTCAGAGAAGTACAAGAACATTCATTAAATAATATTCTTAGTTGTTGGTTTCTTAGGTTTACGCGAATGTTAGACATTGAAATAAAACTACTTTTTACGGATTTCAGTCTGCCCGTAACTATGATACCTGCAAAGGTGTCGAAACGTCGGGACTTAAAATCTTAAAATAAACCGCGAAAAAAGCCGTAAACGTAGTTTTATTTCAATATACTTAGTTACTTCTATAAAGTTTGGTTACCATGTGGAAAAGTAAAAGTAGATGAGTTCATGAAGACATTGTTGATATTATTCGCAAAGCTGCACATATGCACTTCTCAATTGAGAGTGACATCTTGTTGAGTTTGTATTAACATAAATTGAAGTATAATGGCTGGTAAACTTTCCTACAAACTAACAGCACAGCTTATTGACTTTTGACAGAAAGTAACTGTGATTTCTTGCCCTGAATTTATTCAATTCCATACCTTACATTGTTATTAATTGTAATAAATTGTTCCATCACCTTTTGTGAATGAAAAGGGAACTTTAAATTACTTTGAATAGCATTTTTTGACACAGTCATGATATAACACATGACATAGGTTACAAAGAGGCTTTTTTACAACTATAATAAATATTCATCGGCCGGACAGAGTGTACTCACCATTTCCATGAAATACTATCCACACATACTGCAGGAGAATATATAACATCATTTAAACTAAGTTTCTCACTTCTGTTGGCATCAGGATCATTTCTAAATAATTTTGTATAATCTACACAATACACCAAAAATGTGGAAAACCACACTATGAAAATAAATTGCAACAAATAGAATAGATCTGACATTATCATTGGATAAAATCCACCACGGACATAGTATCTGTACATTCTTGTAAAAAACGAGTCTAGATCCTCTATATGAGTCCATCCTCCTGCAATAAAGAAATTTCAAAGAATTTAGTTACACCACAATATTGCAATTTTGTTATTTTTTCATGTATCTTTATTTATATGCAGATAGAACCATTACAAGGCAAAATCTTTCTTGAGTAAAGTCAACAATTAAAACATAAATCGAAAGCTGATGATTTAGCAAAAAAACTAAATGGCCTTGGGTAAACAAACATCACGCCAAAACAATACTGGCTTATTATGTTTATCATGTGGTAGTGAACAAAGGCACAACAAAGTAACACATGTCATGTATCTTACATACCTTTATTTTTGGGAACTTTGTGGATGATAACGTTATTGGCATCCTCGTGCTCATGGTCCAGGGTGATAATAGTCGGGGCTGCATTTGTGATATCTGCCAAGCCCGCCAGTGGTGGTGTTAATTCGTTGTTAAGTGCGCTGTACGTAACATCGCGTTTTCCAAAATGAGCCATGTTCAGCAGTAATATAAACAAAACAATTCCTTTCTACGCCTAATCACAACATGCAGAAGCCATTTACTATCTACACATTCCTGAATTCGTCCCAGAAACGCGAAAAATAAGTTTACAACACAACAAAGTTTGAATATTCATACAAAGGATTTTAATTAATTTTGCAAACTATACATCTCCTATATTTTTTTTTGTATTTTGCTAGTAAAACTTTTCTTTTTATCAAAATTAGTAAAATAAGTTCAAGGATACATTGAATTTTGTAAGTCCCCAACAATATAGATTGAATGCACTACACAAATGACGAAAATAAACCACGAATGACAGCTTTAGTAATTTTCTCAAACAATGGTTCGTTTTCACGCAGAAATTTTTAACAAAATTATTTTGTAAGGTGCATTTATAAAGAATGATATAGGATCAATTTCTTGAAAACATCTCTTAAGATCATCTGAATTTAAAGAAATTAATCAAATCAAATAAAATTTTCAGAGGACGAGATTCTTAGTTTATCCATTTTATATAATAATACGGATAACTTGCGGATAACGGACGAACATGGACTGCTAGAGTTGCTGATTGCTCTTGCGCGTTCACCTTTGTTTTATTTGCGGACCACTCGAAGTCTCGAAGCAGTGCATGTATGATCATCTATATGTAGACGCTTAAATTGGTACGGAAAACGCAGTATTTATAATATCTTGGTCTACAATGATCTCTTTAAAAAAAACATTTCGTTACGGCATTCACAGCACCAAAGAAACCAAACTACTTTCCTTCACCTTCTCTATCATCTGCCAGCATTCTAAGACCTCCAAGGAGGTATAATACTCAAAGCTCCTAATCTTCTACTTAATTTAATCTTTAGGTTTTACCTAGTACCTTGCTACAGTCGGATATATCCGCAATAAATAAACGGAGAAGTGAAATGAGAAGTTTTTCGTCCGTATTTTTTTTAAGTTTAGTCTTAGAAAAGATAGATAGATAGAATAGGTATGCTTCATTGTACAACTTTAACTTTACATAATAATAATAAAGAACAGTAATAGTGAAGCGTACAAAATTTTTCATTACTCTGAGGTCAAACCTATTTCTGAACGAACCACGCATAAAACGATTAACATCAAAATGTCATAGTGACAGCATACATATTTTTTTAACAATACAGATCAGCAGCCGTATTCGCTAACTTCATAGACAACAGTTGCTTTCGCGAAATCGAAGGCGACCGTGATTCGTTGTCGCGGGTAGTTGTCAAAATTTTGGTATTCGCTAACTCGTTTTCTCTGTATCTATTTCCGGTTGCTTTCCTTCGGGTTCGACTGCTTTCGAGACGGCTCTATTTTTTATCGACTATTATACGGCTTAATTCTGTGACACTTTTTGAGCTTTGTAATACTCTTGATAAGACAACATTTTATTTAAGAGGGTTTGTACTACGTTACATGTCAAAACAAACAATCGTTATGTTTAAATCTCTTTATCTATTTCATAATATTATTGGTTCTGACTAATACTAAGAGTTATTTTGCAACTGGAGTGCAGCGATGTAGCTTTATCAGTGTCCTAAAATAATGAAAAACCCAAATATAACTCAGAATATCAGTATAACATACGCGAGTTAAAAAGGTGTTTAAAGATACCAAAGTTTCATTTATTATGCCCTTTGAGAAGATCTTCGGCAAGACTAGAGGGTTGTGACCATTTCACTCCGCATGGCACGCTAGATTTTGGACTTTAATCAATATAAAACCTTAAAACGCCGCAGCAGAGTGAAAAGACGATGGCGATTATTTTAATAATGTGGAAGGTAAGCCTGCTTCAATATTTGTCCAAATTCTTGTTTTGCATACTTGAGCCTCAAGAGTACACACCTATATACCTTTATGTTAAGTTCATATGCATTCACATTAAATGATTCTTGTGGGTGCAAATATAACGTATTCCTCTTGCTTATTTTATGTGAATAAAACTTTCAGTACTTTCCCCAGTCCTACCGCTTTATTGATTCTTTATTAAGTTGTCTTTAAGGTATAATACATCCGTCATGTCATAACGTTTTTTTTGTTACATTTTACAGAGAGCCACGTATGTACCACCACTTCATCAGGATCTACATGCGACCCCCTGCTTATTCTGGCGATGCAGTAGTACCTAATTATTATAATCCTTAACATTTGTCATAGTTTTATGTGCAGTACTGTGCAGTACTAATACAATTTTATTAATTGTCTCTAAAAGTGTACCCTACCTATAGGTTTGAAAAGATTAAAACAATGATTTTATACCTATTAATTTATTTTATTCACATAGTTTACAATATTATCTTAAGGCAAATGAAAAACCTAATTATTTTATGAAAAATAAACACAACAAATATCCATCAAAGTTAGTTTGTTGAATGTTGTTCACTAACACATATTCTTGAAACTTCGTAGAATAAAATTTACCATTTCATTTAAGTAATCGAATTACATCCTCTATTGGTAAAACAGTATTTTTTCTTGAGTATCTAAGTATACAAACACACATGAAAAAGGCTGACGTTTATAATCTTTGTAGCCGTCATCGCCATGTGTAGTGATTTTAGTAGTAAGTAGGATTTAATAAAGAGTTTTTAGTATAACTGTTCAAATTATTATTAACCTTTTTGTTTCCACAAAATTAATAAATTACTTTTATTAAATCATTGATTGAATATTGATATTTCCCATTAAATATGCTGAAGTTCTGTTGATCGATAGATAAAAAATTATCCATTTAGGCAGGTACTCAAATATCCGAAATTGTTCTGTTTCGTTTACCATTTTAAGTAAATCAATTTTAAATTGGTATTTGTTTATAGAATATCGAAGGGAACAATAATAATTTACTGAGCATTTTTTCGCGTGAAAGAGAATCATGAAAAATGGCAAAAGGTGTATGCATTTCTGCAACAATAATTTTTAATATTAAACGTTCTTATCTTCTAGACAAATACGAAAAACAATAAAAATCAACGAAATATGCTTCTTTTAGTCACGTAAGCAACAAAATTGCTTCAAAATCTTTTTTTCAATACTCTAACGTTTACCCGTGAGTAGTTGCTTTCGCGATACAGTTAGGTGTCTAGTAGTTCGGATTTTAAATGTCAAATGAAAGCAGTTAGGCTTACGGAATCGCAATTTTGAGTTTATCGATACAGAAACGACTGTCAAAATGGTGTTCAGTTGCCTTCAAATACACCATCGCACGATGACGTCACATTCGTTAGACACCGACGATAGGGAATACGAAATTTGCGTTTTGACAGTTCTTTTACAAAAGTCTAGGTCGTTTTCACCCTCGCGAGAGTTAGCGAATACCCCTGCGGCTGTACTGTGTGCCTTGCCTACCCTACTTATTACTTTACTATGCTGTGAGAATACCAGACTGGCTGTACATCTCATAAAATGATCGTTTTGGGATATAAATATCATAACAAAGGATCAAAACACTTTTGCTCCTCTATACAAAGACCTTCACTCAAAGCCCTATCTTATTTCTGTTTTCAAATTCCTAATGAAAACAATTAAAAAGTCATTTTAACGACTTACAACAGTAACTACTGTATTAAGTAGGTACCTATGTGTCGACTAAATTAAGAAAGTAGATACTAGGTACCAGGTACCTACCAGTACCAACACAAAATACCTAATTCTTGAACCGTTAGTTACATAGGTATTTCGCGTTTTTCAAAGATACGTGCTTTCTATCAAGATTATTGCACCTACACCTACTCCATTTCAAAAAAATCATAAGGTTTCCCAAATAACTATGTACCGATGTCACTCAAAGAGCTGCCACGTTAAATAATAATTGGAAATGGTCTGAACACGTTAACTCTTATGCCCATATATCAATGGGCTAAAATTACCAACGAGTGGTACCCAACACACACGACGCGTTGGCGAGGCAGACCTGGACCACAGACGGAGATGGCGGGATAGATGGCAATCATAGTGCACTGCTGAGACATAGGCCTCTCCCAATTTGCGCCGCAACACCCGGTCCTCCGCTTCCAGTCCCCTCCAGCGACCTTTTTCAGGTCATCAGTCCACCTGGCGGGTGGGCGTCCTACCTTACGGTTGCCGAGTCGCGGTCTCCATTCTAGGACTCATCTGCTCCAACGGCTATCGGTCCGTCATGGCCAGCCCATTGGCACTTCAGCGATCTAATTTTACGAGCTATGTCGGTTACCTACCTTGGTTCTTTGTCGGATGACCTCATTACGAATTTTATCCTTCAAAGCTCGCTGCATAACCCGCTGCGCGACTTAAATTTATGGACTAGTCCAACCGTTAGTGTCCACGTTTCGGCACCGTAAGTCATAACAGGTTGGACGCACTGGTTAGACACTTGCGTCTTCAGGCATTGCGGTAAGGCAAAGAGAAGACTCGACGAAGTTTTTCAAACGAATTATCAACTGCTAATTAATTGGATTGCGCAATTTTCATGTTGAAGCAACATTTACTTAAAAAAAAGGAATTTTATTACATTTACCCTTTAGTTAATTTATACGCTTAATAGTAGGTAAGTATTATGACTGTTTATATTTTTGCAACAAAAGGTAGAACCCTGTCAAAATTACTTACAGGCGGCCAACCGCACGCCCAGGGGCCCAAGTCTGCTATTTACACTCGGTTCAATGTCTTCATAGTGGCGTGCCAGCAGAGCCATTTTCGGAAAATTGGTATTCTACTAAACGTCAAAACGTCAAAATTGCGCATTACAATTTGTACCAAATGTATCAACTATTGGTCACAGTCGTTGAACATTGAACCGAATCGTTCCAATGCGCAATTTTGACGTTTTGACGTTTAGTAGAATACCAATTCTCCGAAAATGGCTCTGCTGGCACGCCACTATGAAGACATTGAACCGAGTGTAAATAGCAGACTTGGGCCCCAGTCGGTGAGTCGCCGGTGTTCAGAAAGACAACGTACTACCCTCTCACAGTTTCCGATCTCTTTCTTATATAGTGACACAGTGTGAAAACTTTAATTGCGAGTTTTAGGAATGAACAGGATAGCATATAAACGCTGCATGTATTGATGTCATATTACGGTATGTGAAAAAGAAAGAAACAATCTGCGAAACTACGCGATCTCATCGTAAAGATCGGTTTTCTTGATAAGTGATCCTAGATTAGCTTGGCAATAAAAAATGAAGTTTATCAACAACTAATTAAATATTATTAAAACAATCCCCGGACCCAAGAAGGACCTACAATTTGGGCTTACGAGCACTATAGTTATGTCGATGGACTTTTACAGTAAGTACAAAAACAAAATTGGACTAAGTTCACTTTAGTCATGGTCATAACTTTTTGCGACAATAAATTATAAGATACTGGCCACTGTGTGCTTGATTTTGGTATACACATTTGATCAAGGTGTTTCTTTGTATAGGTATTCGAAAAATTCTACATTGATGTCATGCCATTCCGTTTTTCGCAATTATTTTGATTCCTATTCCTGCCCTAAGCCTATTGCAGCCTTTTCCCCAGCTTTACTTGTCTGTAAATTATGATATCCAAAAATAAAACACCCAGATGGACCACCACAACCCATGGACCAGATGTGCATCCAAGAGGTACACACCTTTTTTAGCAAGCTGGAGTTGACATTTCTTATATGACCACCCAGAGAAGAATAAAAAAATATGTCTAAACAAACTCAGGGGACACAGTCTATTTTAAACTCTGGAAAATTCAATAGTAAAAATGTGCAAGCAAATACAGGGTATTTACCAGGCTGGTCTTTAGAGGAAAGAACTTGATCAATCAGAGCAAGCCTATGCCAGCATATGCAACCATGCATGTAACTATGGTGCTCAGCTATGTTGAACAGTTCGTGAACTGTGCTTGTCTATTAGTAAAACTTCACAGCTAAAGGTAGCTATAGAGTAAGCTTAAATCTCAAGAAAGGACACCATAACATTATTTATCCAACAAAGTTTGTGTCCAACCACTAGTACATTAAGCGTTCACAATTTTATAAAGACACTTTATTATATTTTATCAAGACATACATAAATAAATGACTCATGTAAGCAGTCACAATGTATTTTAAGAAGTATATTATTGGTAGATATATAAGTCATTACATAGATTACAATATTGTATTCAGAATTACATTATTACTCGAATAACATAAATACAAATGTGATATTAATTTCCCAGATTATGAGATGATATATTTTAAATATGTTGCTGCCAGGAACTTGACTTTGATTTTGTAACTTAGTTTTTAGCAAGATGTCATGATACATGTAATACACCTGTTACTTATAATTAACATTCAAGAGATCAGTTATACACTACTTACTATTAAGTATCACACTTGCACAATGTGCACATTAGTCCATAAATGGTTTCTTTAAATTCTATATAAAACTTACACCTACTGATCATCAATTATGATCATTGTGAAAATTCTACAAACAATTTGATTCATTTATCTTACCTTTAATGTTTACTTTCCACTAGGTTTTTTATTGTAAAAAGTTAAAGTTCTACAACCATGTATGGGTAATCTGAAAGACATAAAATAAATCACTCCATTAAAAACACTTTCCTAATATATTGTGTTAAGTAACACAATCACTGCATAATATTAATTTGATTTGATGACCCATCCAGTGGTTCTGATTCTATACAAAAATTATAGATAACTAGACTACTGAATTACTGTTTTAATTAAAAATAACTACTTAGAATCCTTAAAAATAATCACATTCAAATTACACACAATTCATTAAGCTTACAAGGAATATTTGGAAATGCATTTGATGTTCTACACATGTAAATGTTAGATACTGATAGTTTTATAAATACACCTGAAATGTTAACATGCGGAATCTTACTACATTCTGATAAAATTGTCTAGATGAATTAGTTAAAACATTCAATTATCACTCACATTTCATTACAAATGTATATAAAAATATTATGTACATTTCAATGCACCATATCATTATAATACACCATATCATTATAAAAGAGACTTCATTAGTTAGCAAAATATACAAATTAAATGACAAGTCATGGTCTGCTTAAAATAAACCTAAGTTTGCTAAAATAAAATTAACCAGAATGGTTACTTATGTGAGACAGTGCAATAATTAACATAATTTCATTAAAACATTTAAGAATTCCCATATTTTGGCACTAAACAGCTGATCATCCAATTAAAATCAGAATTTAAATCTTTAAATGCAAGATATTGAAAAAACCATAGAATTAATTGTTCATCATTGGTTGGATACATACTTTGGAAACATAGAGCATCATCTTCATTAAAATATCCTCGCAGCACAAGTCTACCACTTTGATTATGCAGTGGCAGTGCACGGAATAAAGTGGGAATAGTTGGCTGGCTTATGGTAGGCAGGAATATATCTTCTCCTCTTGCAAGAATTGGTGGCTGCTTATTTAAATCACTCATTCCTACACGGGACAGATCTATTAGATCAGGGCCTGGTTCAACGAAATAACCCACATCTAAAATAGTAACATAAATTAAGTTATTTAAATTAAACAAATGAAAACAACGTATTTTTTGCAGCTTTTTAGCTTACCACGATATTCATCGTCATCTCTAAACAGCTCTTGTGCGATCAGCTCGCGAGAACTTTTAGGTGGTCTTGATCTAGGGGCCCTTGGTGCTTTCTTATCTTTTTTAGATTTGCTTTTGGGCCCTTTCTTCATTGTAAAATATTTGTGTTTGCAAATACAAAGGCGATTAAGTGTGAGAAACCACCAGGTAAATAAAATACGTATGACTTATTTTAAGTTTTGCTGTCGTTGTAGATATTAGTAAAAACAACAATTATGCATTGTCAGCAGACGTTATTAAACTACTGTGATGTGACTGGCCAGATCAATCGAGTTAATCGACCGAAGGGCAACACGGACAACAAAGTAACCGGCCCCCCGGCCCGCCTAGCTAGTGTGTCAATTTTGTCATCTATTTTGCACGACACTGTGACAGTTCTAAGTACTTATAGTGATGGGAAAAAACTGTAAGTAATTGAAAAGGGTATCGATTTTCAGTCCACGTTTTGATAAAATAATACGCATTGTAATTTTAATATTTTTACATGTCATGTATAAATTAGCTTCATCAGTTTCCCTGCTCACGGCGAGATTGTACAATGGCCCCGTCAACGCAATTTTATGTAGGTATAAAGTAACTGGTACACAGACAAGTAATCGAGACGCTAAAAAAAAAAATATTACTATTTTGAGTCTGAACTGTCCCAATGCAGAACCAGATCTCACTTTAGTTTTTCCACAACAAGAAATACGTAACCTTCGCTTTATCTTTTCAACGCTCTTGTACCAAAGAAACTATCAAAAGAAATATAGTATAGAGATGTAATTTTTCTGTTGGCTGAGACTTGTCGATACTTGAATGTGCAACCCTAATCAACAGACATTGAATTTTAAATCATTGAGTTGCAAGAATCAAATATTATTTTGTTTAGGCTATATCTCGAAATCAATAATTCAATTTATTTATTTAGCATGGTTACCGCCAATGACTGCACAATAGTAATACCTTAGAGTATTTAGTAAATAGTCTAAGAGTAATATGTTTAGTGTAGCTTATAATATATACATATATATTCGTAATTTATGTACATAATAATATCTACCTCTATAGTAAAACATTTAATTTTCATTTCATTCAAATCATTTATTTTAATCTCATAATTACTTCCTCTCCTAGATCATGGTGAGATTATCAACAATGAATATAGTAGTAATAGTAGAAGTTGTGGGTTTGATGCCACCCAAATAAAATCATACCAGTCCAAGTATCACAGATCGCTTTCAAGTGGTCATAGGTCGTGTCCTTCGCGTTACACTGTGGGCGTCTTTATAACTAGGCCGGTTGCTCTTTCGAGGCTCGTTAGGCTAAGAACTCCCGGAGCGATTTTCACCCGCGATCGCCTCTTAGCCCTCTTACGCACTTGCGGTTAACCGCGGGGGCGGCTAGCCGCGCGGTTCCATTTTTATATGCAACCGCTTGGCGGTTAAGTGCGTACAATCACAAGAGGTTGCATATTGAAACTGGAAATGCGGCTAGCCGCCCCCGCGGTTAAGCGCAAGTGCGTAAGAGGGCTTACTGCGTAGCGCCTACGACACTTGAATAGTTATACGATTGCTATTGAATTATAGTCAGGCGTACTATACCTTTGAACCTAGTTATAGATTTGATAGTTTATTTTTTTCACTTACGGTTTTCCCAGACTCGAATCATCCAATAAGAGCTCGTTCCCACTATGTCGTCTGTCGGATTCCGATTTGAATCGGGTGTCGGCGCCTCAGTTTACACTTTTAATTTCTCTAAGGATCCGACACAAAATCGGTGTCGGACATGTGTGAATAGCTTCATATAAAATGTTCTAATACTACAACACACGATAAAACATCGTCCCGACAGACGACATAGTGGGAACGAGGTATAAAGGTGTGAATTTCAGTGGATCTAAGCATGTGCGTGGCCACTGAAAATGCGTTTTTATGTCATATCAAAAGACAGTCAACGGACCAACCTGAACAAATAAGCTACACTTACAGTACTTAACATTTCTAGTAGAACCTAGACCCAGGTCTCTTGTCATTGCGTGAATAGAAGCCAAACCTTTTTAATCTGAGTAAACCTCCGGGTGTTTCTCGTCCTGAAGCTGGTAAAGGCAAGCAATGCTCATATTCGAAATCTCACACGCTACCTACTCAACGCTTTTCCTTCTCTTCAATAGTGTCCCGACGAAAACGCATTTGAAAACTACCCTCTAAAAACGAGGAGTGATGTAAGAATTGTCGGGTCTGTCTATGGCATCGTAGCACCTAAACGATTGTGATGCGAAATATAAATAATATACCTGTTGTTTGAAACCCCTAATGTTAATGTTTCGTTTGTTAATTGAATTCATTATCGTATCGATTAATTTTTATCGTCGGACGACTGTCGTCTCTGTTCTCATTATCACGATTGTTTGTCGTCATATTTTTTTATCGATTTACGTGGTAGCCGTTCCCTCTGTCATCACTGCAAAAAATGTCGATGGCGACAGTTATTCGTGTCGTTTTATTTGTGAACCCCTCCATTTAAACATATAAGCCACGACACTTAAAACTACATGATTATCGTCATCACGACAAAGTGGGAACGCGCTCTTCTCTAGTCAATGCATCAGCTCCAGTATTCATTCTGCACCTACTGGTGCATTTTACATTATTTTTTATAGGCTGAGGGCCTGCGCACATAATGGCAGACCACAGCGCAGGGCGTCCCGCTAAGTTTTCTAAACGCGTGACACAGGCGAATTACTACCTTGACCTAGATTCAGCTGTTTAAGAGTTGCTAGATTTGACCGAATGACCTGCTTCAATTGGTGAATTTTATAATTGGCATTTTGCTGTCATTACGATCATCCTCTTTGAGAGTTCAATGAGATTTTGTTGTAGGCTAATCTGAATAAGGAAATTAGGCACAATGACAAGTACACTGACCGACCACAGACATGCATGTAAAATAGCTGAATCGAGGCCCTGAGAAAGCGCACGCGCATCCGCGAATATGCGCCAGACTGCGCTCATTCGACATACCATCGTTAATTGATTTTGGATATTATAGCAATGATAACAACGCCGATATTAGGTCGTCAGTGAAAACCGCTCTGCGCTACGATCCGCCACATGTGCGCCGGCTCTATGTCCTATGTTAGTAGTTTCTGTTGTATAAGTATAGCAGGTACTTTAAAGCAACATACAAAACATAATAGGTTTGATTTTAATAGGCATTCACAATATTATTTTTATACCTGAACATAAAAATGTAGTGAAACATAAAATGTTTTTGATATGAAAGTTCAATTCAGTATAATATTGTCTAACCATTCGCTTAAAAAATGGTTTTATATATGTTATGCTTGTGTTCCATTATACAGCCTTTATTCCAGTATGTATTTCTAATTTTATTTAGGTACACTTCATAATTCGTTTCTTTTTTTTATTAATGTTGTATTGATGATATTTTTAATCTTAAGGTATTTTTAGCTATTACAGTGTTTCTGGGAAAAGAGAAACTCTTCAACGTTTTATTGTAGAAGAAGGGGCAAAGCCGTATGTATCCACCTTAAATTTATTACTACATCGTTTAATTTAAAGCTAAATATCAATGCTAGCTTAACAATTAAATAATAAAACATAGTGCACGCGAATTTGTACTCTAGATTAATTATTATGGTCGTTTCTGTGGTCTGTCGGTTCAACGTGTAGGTTGATTATTTATAACAGGGGCCTGAGTCTTCTATTAACAATTGCTTCAATCGTCTGAGTGGGTCATCAGTAGGTCCATTTTAGGACGATTGAAACAAATGTCTAAAATATCACATTCGTAACATCCCTGATTTATATTAGTACACAGTGCGTTAGCATGGATAATGGTTACATTAAAAAACAGGCCTCAGCTTGCTAAATTAAAAACTTATCTAAAACAGTTCGAAACAGTTCTTCAAAATGGTGATTCCTTTGCCAATTAAACTACATCTTTAATATTTGGAAATATATGTACCGATTGATTAATTTTTATTTATTGTTTTAGAGCTATTTTCGGGTCATACAGTTATGACCCAGTAAAGCAAATGTTCGTGCCCCCTTCGGCTTTAGAAAGCACCACAGTAACTGAAATACCAAGTCAAAATGTCAACGGATCATTTTACTCAACTGCAATAGGGGACCAGTCGACGCTACACGGTGAACACGATCACGACAAAGACCAGGATAAGGATGGAAACAAGGACGAGAATAAGGACGAAAACAAGGATGAGAATAAGGACGAGAATAAGGACGAAAACAAGGACGAAAATAAGGACGAAAACAAGGACGAAAACAAGGATGAACATAAGGACGAAAATAAGGAGGAAGAGGAAACGACGACCCAGACCTCCGTCGTGTTCAGGAAACATGTGACGCCGGTAACACACAAGAACACAGCGTGGTGGGTACGACCCAAACTACCGTTTAGCAACTACTCTTCTAGCATACATAAACTAAATAATAAAATCTTGTAATTCATAATGTAAAGTGTTTTATACCTAATGTTGTTTGTCTATTTAAGCCAGTTTAATGTCCGGTTTATGGTGAAATACATAAATGATTATATGTATGGATGTTGTGTGTTTATTTACCTACACTCATTTGTGATGGGCAAGTTGATATATATTTAATGTCGTTCTAGAACAATTTAGATTTACCTGAAATAATTAAGTCCAAACATGACAGGTGACTTTTCAGGCCACAATAGATAGATATTTATTATACATCACAATTTACCTAGAAAGAGAATTATTACAAATTAACTCTGTAAAATCACTTTTAACGTAAACTTCTTCTAAAGTATAGCTTTATTATATTATATATTACCTTTGTCAAATTTTATGCAACAATATTATGTGCGCGTGAAATCTTGTTCAATTATAAAATATAATAATAAAATATATAACAAAACAAATGAATTACTATCGCCTACGAATTTCATAATTTATTAGTCTAAGGTACAATCTTGTATTAATATCTATTGGTGTTTCTAAAATTACGATAGTTTATATAGTTAAAAAAAAACAATATTATTGCTATAAAAGCTATCGTACACGTAGCGGGCCGCATCGGAATGCAAAAGATGTTCCAGAATCTTCGATGCGTTATGACGATGCGACCCGGGGCCCGAGTCTGCTATTGACAATTGCTTCAATCGTCTGAGTGGGTGGCGTCAGTAGGTCCATCCGTCAAAATGATCGTCCATCCGTTAAAATGATGTTTTACCTACGTAATTATCCTAAAATGGACCTACTAACGCACCCACTCAGACGATTGAAGCAATTGTCAATAGCAGACTCGGGCTCCGGGTCGCATCGTCATAACGCATCGAAGATTCTGGATTCTGTGTGCGTTACATCATTTAAAATGTAGAAAACTGAAGATTTAGGAACATTGTTGTATTGCGTTGCGGCGCGTGCATCCCTAAATACAACGTGTAACAGAATAAAAGCAATTCCTGTAAGGAGTTGGTTCAGGAAGGGCTTCTGAATCGATTTCTGGAAGTAGGTGTTGATTTTTGACGGAAATATCTTTTCTCCGCACGCGCTCGATCAAACGTTTGACGTTTAGTAAGGATAACTAATTTGTATAAAGTCACTAGGCCAGGGGCCCAAGTCTGCTATTTACACTCGGTTCAATGTCTTCATAGTGGCGTGCCAGCAGGGCCATTTTCGGAAAATTGGTATTCTACTAAACGTCAAAACGTCAAAATTGCGCATTACAATTTGTACCAAATGTATGAACTATTGGTCACAGTCGTTGAACATTGAACCGAATCGTTCCAATGCGCAATTTTGACGTTTTGACGTTTAGTAGAATACCAATTTTCCGAAAATGGCTCTGCTGGCACGCCACTATGAAGACATTGAACCGAGTGTAAATAGCAGACTTGGGCCCCAGAGCTAGTGATTTTAAATTAATTTAATTGGATTGTGTTCCGGGCGTTTTATTTAATACGCTTATTGGGGTGTCTCAGGTATTGCCTTTATTCTGTTACACACTGTATCTGCACTAGCCTTAGTGAATAGCTGCTTTACGCTTTACAATATTTGTACAAATAGATCTTAAAAGCAACTCGCCATTGAACATCAAGTCTAGTCTCTATATGAAAGGCGAACTTATCCTATTTGTATTGCTTACCACACACCACTACCCGCAATCTACTTACACAATAAATTCACTCCCACAGTCCCCCTATTGTTTCAGTCGTAGTAACATCTATTTATTGCGATACCCTCACCTACAATCAATATAGCTTAACACATTATAATTAATTTGTGCAAGATTTATACACAAATAATGTACCGATATTGTATTCGTTACTACATATCTTAAACATTGCTTTGGCAAGTATCTGCTTACCTATTTCTAACTTTATAACGTTTTACAACCCGAGTGTACAAGACACTGATACATAAATAAAAGTAAACATTCCTAGATTTAAACTCTAACGTCTTAACATTTTCAAACGCAAAGGCTACTTAAATATAGTTCAATGCTTTGTACTGAGAAAGGAAACTTCCATCGTTTTTTTTTAATTTATACACAAGTTAATATTTTTTTCTTTTTCAAACTCCTGATTTTTTATCCAAGGAATGATTTAGAAATGTTTGACAGTTGTTCAAAAAAAGATTAGGACGTGAATTTTATTTGTCGAATAAAATTATCTGATGATTGAATAATCGACCCTCTAGAAACCCAAGAAAGATCCTTTTCCGTTCTTTTGTTTCAAACATAACTACCCAGGGAGATGACATGTTGTACTACAGGGTGTCCAGCATGATTTTTTCAATTTCTAAGCAGAATAAAAAAACTGATAGTCAAGGAACTTTGATGACAATTCAAAAATGAAATACATATACCTGCGGATTTTTTTTTACCAATCTCTTTCAAATGATGGCAAAACCTTTCAAAATTCTCTTGAAAGTGAACTCTCATTCGCTATTACGTGGCAACAAGGCTCTGGGAAAATGGCAGTCATTTTAACAACACATATAACCGTACTTGGTTATCAATTATCCATAGAAGAAAATATCTTAATTCGAGCAAGGAAGCTGTGGAATGTGCGGAGGAGCTCCATGCTGCGGAGAGTGAGTGCTACTGTCGCAGTAGCAAACACTGGTTATTTCTGTACCAAAAACTTAAAAATCATGCTACAAAAGTGAGTTGAGATTCGTTGTGATTGAATAAGAACGAGCCAATTATTCGATTTGGAGAAATCGCGCAGTATACCGATGTTTTTGAGCAGTATACTCTTCAGAGGCCATTACCTTGGCTAACCAATAATTTGCTGGTTTCCAGTATTAACGAAAGCTACGTACTCGGACGAACGCCTAGTCGCCGAATATTAAAGGGTGAACAAGACGGGCGGTACGCTCCAGACAAATCCGCAAAGACAACGCAACAAATGCTACCTCTCCCGCACCACTGGCCTCGCTACGACGAGAGTAACAATAATTTATGGTTGAAAAATTCCTACTGGACACTATAGATAACTACACAGATTATGCCTCTTTTGTTGCAAATAAATTACCTGAGGAAAATTATTACTCTTGTCAAGTTTTGCATGTTCACGTCACCTAGCTTACAGAGTTTATATTTAAATGTTGAACAAATTACAAAAGTTGAACCCATACGTAACTGATGTGAAAACTTTTCGCATATGTGTGTTAACCCAGTTCTAGGGTGGTTCTATATTATTATAGTCTATTTAACATCACGTTACTCGCCTTGGCAGTGTAGCAAAGCGAGCAAGTAATTAATATGAAAGCATTCGTTTGACTACATCTTAACTTAAATAAATAAAAATAAACAACAAACACGTGTGCTATGGCTAGTAACTCGATTGAAACAAAATACTATTTGCTTGAGCGGAAATTCACACGTGGTTCTTAGGTATATACTTGCATATACTTAATAAGTATACAATTATTATTTCTTATTTATGACGTTACTGACTACGTGCCCCACGCCGAAGACGATTGATAATAATGCTAATCCGATAATTGCTCGAAAATACCTGTAACAATATAAACATGATGTATTCAAGTGGTTCGGGTAAAATAATTATTACAGTACGGTGCAAACTTAATGGCGGCTCTGAACACGAGAAGAGTCGCTGCGCAGTAACAAACTTATGCGCCAGCGGGGGTGCGGGGCGAGATACTGCGCAGCGTGTAGCTAACTCCACAGCCGCCATTAACTTTGAATCCAGCTATACTAAAGGTGGCAACTTTTTAGGTAGCACTGAAACAGGAGCTGATTGCAATATATTGTGAAGCTTTTTTAAATTAAAAAACAATCAGGTAGAATATTTTATAAAGCATTGAAACATCCCAATGACAACGTTGAGGCGACATAGGCGCGGATCCAGGGCAATGAGTGCAAATTCTGTTCCCTTCCCGTATGACCACTACTTTACATTGGAGATATCGGTATAGCTACACCACTACCCGCTTAGAACCATGTACAAAGAAACGTTATTTACTCGCTTATTATTGCCAGAGCAGATTGTAGCATATTTGTATTATAGCATTGAGATAAAGCATTATGCAGATGCAAATGATGAAGGCAAACTGAAATTCACATATTTTTTTCTAGATTAATCTTGGGGCAAAAGGCTGCTCAGTTAAAATCGGTTTGGGCCTTAAAATGTCTGCAGCAAGCCAAAATAAGTAATAGGCTCGTAGAGTCTAGGATTGACGCAATAACAGCTCAACGAGGACGCTGCAGTCAGCGAGAAATGATGGAGGGACACACTAGACGCATTCCCAAGACAATTCCCAAACCTTCCTTGGAAATTGGTAGGAATAAGTAATAGACCTGGACCGCTGGAATTAATGCATGGAGGACTTTGCCCAGCAGTGGGACTATTCAGGCGAATTATAATAATAATAGAATAATTTAGAAAGGTAAATTTGTGCTAAGATTCGCCCCATCCTTAACCAAATCAAGTAATGAAACCACTACCAACTAGAGTAAGACTTACCACGTAAATTTCGATCTCCTGAGCAATCTTATTATGGCCTCCGTCTGATGCCGAGTGTTGGCCAAGCTTCCCGAGTTATCTATCACAAAATGGGACTTGGCCACTTTTTCTTCAAGCGGCATTTGACAAAGGATACGTTTTTTAGCTGTTTTTTCAGACAAATCACTCCTTTTACACAATCTTTCTAACTGTTGATGATCTTCACTAGAAAAAATAAAACAATGATAAATAATAGAATATAAACAAAATAACAAACACAACTTGAATGAACTATGATTAAAAAACCCTCACCAAACAACTGTGATGATTTTGTGCATAAAATTCAACATCTTTCCGGTTTCAAACAACAATGGCACTTCCATGACTATGTAGCTATGGCCAGAAAAGAAGTAGGTTACTGCCATTCTCATCATAGCGCTTTGTATCCTAGGATGTGTGATGGCATTCAGTTTGCGTCTCTTCTCAACATCGTCAAATACAATTTCACCGAGCCGCAATCTATTTACTTTACCGTCTGGCAGTAACACTTCATCTCCAAAATATTGCCTCAACTCCTTCCAAGCCTTGGTGCCGGGCTCCAGCACTGAAAGTAATAGGTTAAATAAGGATTAGTACCCTTATAATATATTAACTTGAATTGCAGGTCTTTGTGGAACTATTAGAATTAAAATTCTGAAGTTCAAATTTATTTTTCAGGTCCTCTACATTTCTAGACAAAAGATTTATTTTAAATGACTAACTTCCTTGACTAAAAAAAATTTAACTTGTTCTTTTTGTTAGATGCTTCATAAATTTCCCATGCTTTTTAGGCCTCTGACTAACCCTGAGTAATGTTGACCTGCAGTCAGGGGTTATAGTCTCTCATATTACCTTTTATATACCTTAAAGGGTAAACATTCAGCATGGCAGTACTGGTTTATTATCAAGTAAATGTATTTCAATAAAATGTTATGTATATGTATATGTGTACAATAAAGAATTAAGAATATTTGAACCTGAACTGTCAAACTATTTCTATTTCCCGACTCATATTGGATTGAAATGAAAGACCAGATCAACATATTGCTTTCCCACAGAACTTTTTTATCAAAGCATGTTATACAGAAACAATTTGCAGAGCAATACATAAATATAAATAGCAAAGCCAACATACAGAAACATTCAGATTTTGAAAGCAAGGACATTCGACATTGTGGCATTTAAAATGTCAATAACAACATTATGCAGGTACTTTAGTATTGTGTTCTGGAAATTTCCATTTCCAGACAATATCTGGAAAAATAGCATCTTATTTGATTTATGATAAAGACAGTTATGATGCTAATGTTATGACAACGCATCCGGAACAAACCATTAATGCTAATGTATTATGAGATAAATGGAACATGCTTTTCAAAAATATGCTTACATAATGATGGAATGACGATGAGAATTTGTTTCATAAAATTCTTCACTTTTACTTATGGTACTCTAAAGGTGTTTCCCCACCGCGAGCATTCATGTGTATTGTAACATTATAGATTCGACTTTCAATAATCAATACTACCTCCCTGACTAACAAGCATTTGCATGTAATGTAACAAATTGATTCGACTTTAAGCATTTCATAGCAAGATGTCAGACGAAACGGGAAGTGGAGCGCATTGATGTTACAAGTTGTATCAACATATTACACATTGTATCATTACAAATGATACAATGTGTAATATGCTTGTTTCTCCTCCTTCACTCATGTAATGCTCAAATCTGTAATGTTACATTAAACGCAAATGCTCCCAGTGAGGGAGCATCTTAATGTATTGTGCAATGATTTTTAAGCTCAGCAAAGTTGTCTTAAAAGTCGCAAGTGCAGTAGTTATAACTTAAATAAAAATGCCGTGTAACATATATTGCCAAGCAGAAGTATTTCGCTTGAGCTTTGCAATGCATTCATATTATCCCTAACAAATGGCTAATGCTGTAATCTTACAAAATAACGTCATTTAGCCCTAACTTGGACTTAACACAACTAGTTATGAATAAACATCAAAATTTGTTTCATTTTAATATAATATGTTATATAGAGCTACACTAGAACAAAGCAGTTATGAGATATGTAACAGATTAAATGATTAACAAGTAGGTTATTTAATAAAAACATTGGTTTTAAGACTTTTGATGGATGAACACAATATAAGAAAACTGGCATGTCGAGATCAGGCGTCAGTATCTACAGCTTCATGTAGGAATACAGGATTCAGCAAACTAGTAATGCTGGAAGCCAAGGCCAGTAAGCAGTAATTGATGGATATCTATATTTACCTGTTTTTTATTTCATTTATATCACTGAAATGTAAGTACTAAAACTGCAGACACAAATCAATAGATAATATATAGGAACAAATTAAATACCTTTACGCGCTACTTCATCGGCGTCAATAACTGCTATTCCATTATCCCGGAATATTGAAAGTACTGTACTTTTCCCAGTCGCGAGCCCGCCAGTTAGACCAACAATGAACATCTTGCTTGTTTAAATATATCCTTAATTCTTACTGAAGCTAAAAAAATCAGTGGGGCGCTTCACATTCGAACCGTACCTATCACACAATATATTAGATAATTTATTTAATTGTTGACTGTATTTTCCGATGAGGGAATTTAACCAACACTCAAATACTATATCCAAGTCATAAATGCAGAAGGAATGTAACAATTTACAGTAAATTACATAAAGATTAATTTATTATTAAAATTTATTGCTCAGTGCTGACAGTTTCACTGCAATGCTGCCATACATATTAAAATGAAAATTTTACAATAAAAAGTACTCTGTGATTTTGCTATAATGTCAGGTAGCTTTTAGGGAATTATTTAAAGTCTACATTTCAAGTACATAACGATCAATTAATTAATAATAAACATTATTTTTATAAACTCCTAAAAATATTTTCATTCTTATCTCATTAATTAGGTACTCTGTATTTTTCTTAGTTATAAGTTTTTATACTTAATAATTTTATGTTGGAGCAGTCCTCATCTCGGAGGTGGGCGCTAAAAGCTGCGACACAGCTTTTTGTAACTAATGTGGCTGTTAATGCATAATTAATGTTACTTACTGGTTTATGTTCCAATAAATGATTTGATTTGATGGATGGATGGATGGATAAATGGATATAGGTAATAACTTGCATTATAGGAATGAGCAGGTGTAATTTCTGTTTATTTACAACGAGATTTATTACCTTTGAAAAATGCAATCATGTTTACTATGGCAACTTCAAGGAAAACGTCAGATATAAGTGATTCTTTGCTTGGAATCTAGGCTTTTGCGTCTACCGAGAGATAATTACGCAACTTCCTACCTGTTTAAATGTATGGTAATTGCTAAGGGATATTAGGGTATTATTTAGCCATAAATTAAGTACGCTATTTCTAATATATTTACGTTAAATGTAAAAAATAATTTATATTATAATTAGTATCGGACTTCATGGGAGTCCTTAATTAATCATGAGCTGACGCGACACGATGGTAAAAAAAGAGTAGGTAAATAAGATATATTTTTTTAACAATGTAGGCTTGGGAAAAAATTGAAAATTGTAATTAAAATGAATTAGCTAAGTTCATAGCAGCAGTTAATAGCTTTGGAAAACGTCGAGATCTTCAAGGCGTTCCACATTTTTCTGACGTCAAAGATAATTGAACTGCATTATGATAACTGACCTTTTGACCTCCATCACTTCCATGCACTTTGATCACCTTTGACGTCAATTTAGTTCCGACCAATAGAACGCTTTTGATAATCGACACATCCTGCCTTTAATGCCGTGTATCATTTGCGACTCGTAACTTTTGCGATGGTCCTGAAGTTTTTATTGGGATATATTATATAACGATTTATCTATTATAGGTATATACTTATAAGTATGAAAATGACTTGCTGTTCGTTAGTCTTGCTAAAACTCGAGAACGGCCGGATCAATTTGGCTAATTTTTTCCGTTAGTTCCGGAGATTCTGGCTGAAATCGAAGGCTTTTACGGCCGACTGTACGCATTGCATTCCCTACAGCCGCAGTCCGACGCGAGCGACCCAAGAGCCAAGCTTACCCGCCACTTCACCGAAGATCTCCCAGACGTGGAGGAGGATGAGATTGGGGTGGCCCTCGGACAGCTTAGTAATGGGAAGGCTCCCGGCGAAGACGGAATCACGTCTGAGCTCTTAAAAGCTGCAGGCCAACCTGTGCTTGGCGAACTTAAGAGGCTCTTCAATTCCGTCATAGCCAATGGGACAACTCCGGAGGCGCGGAGTGGGGGCGTGGTTGCATTGTTTTTCAAGAAAGGTGACAAAAGTCTCCTGAAAAACTATAGGCCAATCACGCTCCTAAGTCACGTTTACAAGCTGTTCTCGAGAGTCATCACAAACCGTCTTTCCGCAAGATTTGACGCATTCCAGCCACCGGAACAGGCTGGGTTTCGCAAAGGTTTCAGTACCATAGACCACATTCACACGGTGCGGCAGGTTATACAGAAGTCCGAAGAGTATAACCAGCCCCTGTGCCTGGCCTTTGTGGACTATGAGAAAGCCTTCGACTCGGTCGAAACCTGGGCTGTTTTGGAATCCTTGCAGCGATGTCAAGTCGATTGGCGGTACGTGAAGGTGCTAAGAAGCCTGTACAGTATGGCTCCAATGTCCGTCCAAGTACAAAACCACCGAACAAAATCCATCCAACTGCACCGAGGTGTTAGACAGGGAGATGTCATATCTCCGAAACTCTTCACCAATGCACTGGAGGATGTGTTCAAGACGCTGGATTGGAACGGACTGGGCATCAATTTAAATGGCGAATATCTTACGCACCTTCGCTTTGCCGATGACATAGTTATTATGACAGAATCGCTGCAGGATCTGCAAAAAATGCTGCACAGTCTTAACGCTGCTTCGAGACGTGTGGGGCTTGGGATGAATTTGGACAAGACAAAGATAATGTTCAACAGACATGTCATCCCGGAACCAATTAGCGTCGAGGGCACTACGCTTGAGGTTGTCCAAGAGTACGTCTACCTTGGGCAAGTACTACAACTCGGTAGAGACAACTTCGAGCGGGAAATCGCCAGAAGAGTGCAGCTTGGCTGGGCAGCATTTGGGAAATTGCGTCATATCTTCATGTCGACACTGCCGCAGTGCCTGAAAACCCGGGTGTTTAACCAATGCGTCCTACCAGTTTTAACCTACGGAGCCGAAACGTGGAACATGACAGTCAAGTTGGCCCACCGACTGCACGTCACTCAGCGTGCTATGGAAAGGTCTATGTTGGGGATCTCATTAAGGGATAAGATCCGTAACGAGATCATACGACATAAGACCAAGGTGACTGATATTGTCCAAAAATGTAGCAAGCTGAAGTGGCAGTGGGCTGGCCATGTCTGTCGCAGAACCGACGAGAGGAGGAGCAGGAAGGTTCTAAAAGGGAGACCACGCTTAGGCAAACGTAGTGTAGGACGCCCCCCGGCTAGATGGACCGATGACCTGAAGAAGGCAGCTGGCAGTGACTGGATGCAAAGGGCGGGAGATCGTGAGCCTATGTCCAGCAGTGGACTGCAACAGGCTGATATGATGATGATGATGATGATGACCACTACTTACATTAGATACAGGCCAGTGGCCCCCAAAGAAAAAGTTTTAGACCCTGAAATATCCATTCCAACCAACGACTGACGACGAATCGGTTTTTCGTTACTGTTCTGGGGGCCGAGTCTGCTATTTACAATGGCTCCAATCGTCTGAGTGGGTGCCGTTAGTAGGTCCATTTTAGAATAATTAGGTAAAACGTCATTTTAACGTCAAAATTGGCCTTTGGGGCGGCCAATGTTGACGTTTTAGTGTTTAGTAGAATGCCAATTATCCTAAAATGGACTTACTAACGCCACCCACTCAGACGATTGGAGCCATTGTAAATAGCAGACTCGGCCCCCAGTAGGCCAGCGTCCACAAGACTATTTTCACCAGTCCTAGTTTTTTATTAAGTTTTATAAAAGGATTTATCCGCTATAAAGATTACCTACTTATACACTTCTCATCAAAAAAATCGAAACACTTTCGTTTTTATTGTTTTTGTCCTAATTTTTTTACAAAAGAGAATTAATTCCATGAAAAAAAAAAACATTATTGTGTAGCTGGCAGTTTGGTCATTACAGTAAGAAGAAAAAAAACAAAATTTGAAATTAGAATTTCATTTGTTTATCCTATAAATGAAATTAATCACTGTTTTGAGACAAATGTGTATTTAGGGTTGGAGTACGTTTCTCGTTTAAAAACTAAAAATTAGCGCTTGTCTTTAAACTTTTTGTTTCTTATTTCATTCACTGTGACTTTGGGACGTCTGAAAAAACTTTATTTTCTAAAACATATGGATACTTCGCCCGCAGAAGCCGCCCAAGTGGTGGCATTGCTGGATTCTGGACTTAGTCAGCGTGTTGTGGCTGCAAGATTGCATCTAAGCTTATCATCTGTTCATAGAGTCTACAAACGCTATCGAGAGACTGGTTTGTTCACGCGCCGTTCAGGATCTGGCAGGAATCGGGTCACTTCTGAGCGAGATGATCGATTTATTGTAACAACTTCTTTACGAAATCGACGCCTTAACGCTTTTCAACTGCAGCAGCAGCTTCGCGTTGTACGAAGAGTAGCTGTAAGTGACTCTACAATAAGAAGAAGGTTGAAGGAACGCGGATTGGCACCGCATAAGCCAGCGAATGGGCCGAAATTAACTGCAGACCATCGAAGAGCGCGCCTTAACTTTGCACGCGAGCACCTAACTTGGTCATACCTTCAGTGGAGCAAAGTACTGTTTTCTGATGAGTGTAAAATTATGCTGTATGGTAACGACGGAAGGAACAAGGTCTACAGAAGAGATGGAGAACGCTTTGCACAATGCTGCATTGAAGGAAAGATCAGCTATGGTGGCGGTTCGTGGACGGTTTGGGGAGGAATCAGCGCCGACGGTAAGACAGAACTTGCCTTTGTGTCTGGCCCACGGCTGCCTGCACTAAACTCTCATCGGTACATCGAACTGTGTCTTGAACCTCATGTGATGCCCTATGCACATTTTATTGGCAACGACTTCATATTCATGCACGACAATGCTAGAGCTCACACCGCGGGCGTCGTACGAGATTATCTTACCGAAGTCGGTATCTCCACTATGGTATGGCCAGCAAGAAGCCCGGACATGAATCCCATTGAACATCTATGGGATGAATTAAAGAGACGAATTCGAGCAAGAGATCCAGCCCCAGAAACACTTAGCCAGCTGCAAAATGCAATCCAAGAGGAATGGGATACTATACCACAACATGTGATCGTGACTCTCATCCGATCGATGAAGAACCGTATGGAAGCAGTAATAAGAGCTCGCGGAGGGAATACAAGTTATTAAATAAACGTTTCTTACATTTTTTTTTCATTTACGCGTGTTGTTTTACCCATTTCCTTCATATTCCATACAGGGTAAAAATTACTCATTATACAAAATACGAAACCTATGAAGACTTAATTTGAATTTAGAACATTAACATTAGGATTTAAAAACCTCATACTACTCACAATTAAATGACATTTTACATTTATTCCTAAATATACACATTTTTCTGATAATCCTTATCAAATCATAAACTGCGAGGTGTTTCGATTTTTTTGATGAGAAGTGTAGTATCACATCATTTGTGCAAGGACTTGCTCAAGGTCAAAGCCTCGATTCAGCTATTTTAAATGCATGTCAGTGGTCGGTCGGTCAGTGTACCTTCTTGTCATTGTGCCTAATGTTTTTGGTATTACAGATAAGTCTACAATAAAATTTCATTGAACTCCCTAAGAGAATGACCGTAATGACCAATTAATGATCGTAACGACAGTAAGCAGAATGTCAATTATCGTAAAAAAAAAACACGCCTGCCTTGTAAAAAAAAACCTATCATTTAATTGCAGTCGAGGCCTGAACCTGTAATGTATTGTTCCAACCCCGACTGCAATAAAATAATCGGTTTTTTTTTTCAATGGCAGGCGTTTTTTTTATTTATTTTTACATTATATTTTTTTATTTAATACCTTTCAGTTATATATAATATTTTATAAAGAGCTCAAGGTGCTACAAAATGTAAGTTACTTTTCTTTTTAAGAAGTCACAAGAAAACCGTTCGGAACCCTTTGCGACTCACACTTGACCATTTTGTAATAATAAATAAGAATAAATTTATTGTTCATTGTTACATTATTTCTTAGGACTAACACAGAGTACAGGTAATTTATAAAGTTTACATAGGAGATAACAGTGGTCCCCAAACTAAGCCAAAGCTTGTATCTTGGGGGCCGGAGGATAATGTCCACATAGCCTATGTCACTCGGGATAACTCAAAGCTTCCACAAACATTGAAATCGGTCAAGCCTTTTAGAAGTTACAGTGGAATAAAGAAACTCACAAACATACATACATACATAGACATACATGAACCCTGAAAACATAACACTCCTTTTTGGGCAGTCGTGTAAAAATGACCAAATGTAGCATAATAGACATTCGGTCAATTCAAGCAACTCGAATTGAGGCCTCGTGATCACATCCGCTTTGAAACTGAAACAAACGGACTGCGAGGCTATGATGCCACAGACCACCACAGACAGTCACACTCACACAGCTACAGCCATACCTACATCCTCTTTTTTGTCAGGGCGAAACACAAAAAAAAAATCATAAATGAGACACTGGTCACTGACACACCAAATTTGTTTTGATTAATTATCTTACTCAAATAAGAGCCTGCATAATTGCTAAGCGTCAGGTGGCTTATATCCTAAGAACCTACGAGAGTACGTCCTAATCACATTTAAATATTTTCCTGCACTTCTCTTTCACGGAATTAATTTTAAAAGTGGTTATTATCAGATTTCTATGTACTATTTTTCTATTATTAAAATGGGTTACTACACCTGAATAGTCGATGCTTGAAAATATTTAACACTTTGTCTAGACAGAGACACTTACTAAAAATGCAACGCAATTATCGCTTACATTATTAGCCAACAAATGTAAAAGGGTCTCTGCTTCCCCTCTCAGCCGAGAGTACGTTGATAAGCCCCGGGCATTATTCCTGCGTCGAGAAGGGCCTCATTATTTTGGTCGATGAGCAGTTGGGCGGGGAGATAGTATAGGGCGGAGTCTCTACGTCGCGCAGACCCAGCCTTCTGACCCTCATAACGCAATAAACTGTCACAGAAACCACTGCTCCGTACTTAATTATTGAATTCTTTCGTTTAATTTCGGTGTGTGAACCATGTGTTCGGTAGTTCAAGTTGAATGAGGTTTTTATATGAGAACATGTTCAATATGGACGGTGCGAATGGAACCCGATGCTCGTCGCTGGACAGCACGAGTGTGGTGCCTCTGCCCGTGGGGGGCTCTCCGACGTCGGCCAACAGCTCCGACATGTACATGTACGACGACTCGTCCATGTCTGATGGCAGCCTGTACGCCAGCGACCAGGAGAATCTGTCCACACCAAGAAGAAGGTACGGCAAAACTAAATCACTAGGTACTAAATATTCAGGTTTATATTGCTTACGCTAGGCGACGTTTTTTTTGGCGTGTTTACGTAGCTCTAGCGAATTCGTTTTAAAAGGATATGACAATCCTGCACATTTAATTGAAGTACGTTTTTATTAGTGATCGATGGGAATAAAGAACAATAAGAAATATTATTTTCTTTCTTTATATAAACTTTTAGATTAGATAATAGATTATCCTTAGATTAAGTAGATAGATTTACTGTTATTTGCTGATTTGCTTATAAGCGATGAGATGACAAAGTAAATGCGTAGAATATGTATGAAGAAACCAAATGTAAATACGTGACTACGTATTTACATTTGGTTTGGCAAATTGTGTATTAAATTAACTAATTTAATACACAATTTGCATATCATTCTATCCTTCGTTATACCTACTTTAAATAGACTTTCCAAGCGTAAATACCGTGAAATCGCCAACAAACTTTGATGCAGTTAGGCGATATTTTATATTATTTTCTTAATAATGTTCATGTCAATAAACAAATAAATATACACATCGATTGCTGCATATTCGTTTAATAACTGATTCAATAAGGCTCAAACATTGGTTTTCCAGGAATTAGTAGTGAACATCTAACATATCAATAAAATCTACTTTTAACGGATTACAATCTGTCCGTGATCATGACACCTGTGACGTATTCAAAACGTCCGCAACAAAAATTAATATAATTCTTAAAAATAATGTTATTTTTTAATTTCTATTCGCGTATAACTTAGAAATCAATATTGCGTAATGATATAGCAAAGGTAACAATCGTATGGATTAAACGTAGACTGGAAATTTAACGGCTATTCTTGTTATGCCAAACTAATGAATGCTACATATATTCGCTGCAATGACTTCGGTTTGCTATTTATTGCATTTTATCTATACTTCAACCAAATATACTAACTACTAACATAAACGCACCTAATAATTAATTACCCCTCGGAATCGAAACCTATTGAAATCCGTTTAATAAAAATATTTTTAAAGAGTTGCATTAAAGTTACACATGTCGTAGCTTTAGAGAAAGTATAGATGTACCTACTGGTATCACAAACAAACAAAAATGTAAACCCCCCCACAAAATCTAAGTTCCATTTACCTATAAAAAGAATAAAAAAAATACTTTATACTTTTTATACCACCAATTTTTTCATCAAACGAAGCTAAGAACACTCTCGCTTAAGTTATCAATATTCCCTTTCAGTGCGCTTTCATTTGAAACCCCACTCGAGTATATTTTCAGATAGTCTTCTTTACTCTTCATCACTTTTACCCCACAACTTTTAAACGGGTCAACCGATTTTCATGAAACATGTCTAAGAACACTCGCAGATAAGTCACCTTTAATGTAAAAAAATTGAAATCGCTTCATCCGTTCGGGGGCCCAAGTCTGCTATTTACACTCGGTTCAATGTCTTCATAGTGGCGTGCCAGCAGAGCCATTTTCGGAAAATTGGTATTCTACTAAACGTCAAAACGTCAAAATTGCGCATTACAATTTGTACCAAATGTATGAACTATTGGTCACAGTCGTTGAACATTGAACCGAATCGTTCCAATGCGCAATTTTGATGTTTTGACGTTTAGTAGAATACCAATTTTCCGAAAATGGCTCTGCTGGCACGCCACTATGAAGACATTGAACCGAGTGTAAATAGCAGACTTGGGCCCCGGGAGTTACGATGCCCCAGACTGGCCCAGACCCACAGACAGACAGACACACACACCCACACACCCTGACACGTCAAACTTATAACACCCCTCTTTTTGCGTCGGGGGTTAAAAAGGAGAGCCAATTTCAATACAAAAATTGTGCTTGACTGTGGACTTCGCTGCAAAAAATGGAGACAATGAGTGCCAAGTTCTCTGCTAAATCCAAATATGTATTTATAGGAACAAAATAACATTATAAACTAACTCTACTTCTTTGCATTATTAGATACCTACCTACCTACCTACATACACATTGATTTGCACTTAGTATAATTCTTAACCAACTACTAAACGGTGTCACAAAAACAGTAACAGAAGCACACAAATGGTTTGAATCGCTAATAGAAAGATAACCATGTACGAACATGAAAAAAAAAATTGGTGATCAGAGTAGGGGTAAGAATTATAGTACGTGGAAATCAATGTGTATGTATGTATCTAATAAAGCAAAGAAGTAGAATTAGTTCATAATGTTATTTTGTCGATTCTCCCCCTCCCCCCCTTAACTCAGAAACTACTGAAACCTGAAAGCAGTCCATGATATTAAAATAAAATGGTAAATCACTCAATATTGTGAAGTCTTTCATAGAAAAAAAAAACATGAAAGGTAACATCGTACGGAACCTTCTTCCCGCGAGTTCAACTCGAACTTGTCCCGTTTTTTTTTATTGTTTCTATATCTAACTAACAAGATCGTTAATTTCATATCATCCTTTATATACATAAATATAATCACGCCTCTTTCCCTTGTCCCTAGCTAGGGGTAGACAGAGACCACTTCTATCCACTTGCTACGATCCTCACACATTTTTTTGCTTCGTCCATTTTCATTATTCCCTTCATACTTGCTGTTCGGTTTAGGATGTCTACTCTTGACCTGGCCTTTTTTTCATTTACACGCGTCTTATACCCTTTTTTTCGTCAACCGTTCTTCATTCATTTTCTCGACATGGCCAAACTATCTCAGCATGACATTCTCAATTTTTGTCATTACATCCATCATCTGATATGCTTCATCCACCTTACCATCCATTCGTCTTACATTCAACGTAGTGAAGCGGCTCTCCATGGGCCACCTTTCGCCACCGCGAAAAGCGAGACGTGATGAATTAATTAATTTTTGCACGTAACTGTGAACGTACCTTAGGTTGGCGGTAATAGGTGCGTTTACGTAAGTTCTTACGTAATACTTCTTCTTGCGAGAAAATATATGAATTTTAAAGGTCAAAAAGTGTATCAGGACTTTTTTCCAGAAAGGCACGTGCGGGAACGCGTAACACTTTTGTATACTTTCGAAATGTTAAAACGTGCAAACATAAACTTTTTAGAAGCCTTTGAACCACTAATTAACGTTATACAACCAGTACGGGAATTAAAGGTCAAGTTAGCTGTGCAACATAAATATACCTACACGGACGGAAATCAGCGGTGTAGATGATCGAGCTACATAGCTGCTTAAAGATCTAGTCCTGTTTAATTTCTAAAGGCTAAAGCAGTATAAACAGCAACTTGTAGGTAGACCTTGGTCAAAAAATGAAACATAATTCTGTCATCCTTAGGTCTGATTACCGTCGCTTGCACCGACGCAGATCATCGTTGCGGTGCCCTCAGCAGCAGATACAGCAGAGGCAGGCCGCGAACCTGCGCGAGCGCCGCCGCATGCAGTCCATCAACGATGCCTTCGAAGGCCTGCGAGCACACATCCCTACTCTGCCGTATGAGAAGAGGCTGTCTAAGGTGGATACATTGAAGCTGGCTATCGGCTATATCAGCTTTCTTGGAGAACTGGTAAGTGTTAAGATTAATTGTTTGCTAAAACACTGAATAACCGGTATTATTTTAACGACTTGAAAACAGGAGGAGGTTCTCAATGAGACTTTTTTTTCTGCTCCTTTTCTCTGAACTTTGGATTGGGTGCACCTGTTTTAATGATTATTTTTTTATTTGATTGCTGGCGCTTATTTGTTTTTTCTTTTTACTGTTAAGTAGTGTAACTGTGTAGCTAAATAAAGTTATTGAAAATGTTCATTTTTCTTCCTGCAGGTACGAGCTGACCGATGTTCCTCGGATACGATGCTGTCTGGAGTGGCTAATACGCATAACAAGGAGGAACAGAAAAAAGTCATCATTAAAGGTAAGGATTCATAGAAGCCTTTAGATACACGTTAGGTAGAATAGTGGTTTGCGAGTTTCACAATATCCATTTTTTTTGTTACTCTAATTGATGTAACCTGTAGCCAGCACTGGAAAGGTAGCATATTCCTTTTGTTCGTAGCCTCGGGTTTTGACTGCAACGGACCATATTCTACTTCCCAGTTCGGTAACAACAATTACAGACGTGAGTCGAAGCAAATCATGAAATCATCACTTTCTTGAAGTTTCTTGGCTCCGAACGTAACGAACCTAGTAAATGTAGTTCAATTTCTACACAAAATAAAATAATTTACAATACTACTGACTACAAAAACATGTAATCAGGAACATCATTGTTCAATAAACGTACAAATTAAGTAATACAGATGTGCAAGGTCCAATGGAGCATGCAGCGATGCCGCGACCCCGCACCGCACTGCCCGGTGACAGGGCGCGACCCCTGCAATATGCTTGTGCACCTTTTAATGGTCGATATCTCGATACACCACTAATGTGGGTGGGTTCATTACATCCATCAAATAAAAAAAAAGTGACTAAAAAGATTATTTTAAAAATTTGCTTGAAAACTGTCAATTTTTAATTGAATTTACTTTAAAAAGGTCTTAATTTAAATGTTAAAAAAACATGGTGGCCCTTTCTACTTTTGTTATTGCTTTTATCTAAAAAAAAACAACTCGGAGGCATTCCTCTGTTTTAGCATTGTTCTAACCAGTTACTAAAATAGTCTTCAATTATTACTTATTACATACAATTAAATATCTGCAGAGGTTGTAAGGCAAAAACTCCACAGTTTCAATAACCCACTAAAAGCACAATAAGAATTACAAAGTAGCTATTACAACGGACAAAGAAACTTATTTATTCCCTTATTGTGCGACATTTTCTAGAATTCTCGGTAACTGCTTAGTAGAAGTTATAGTTGATAAAGAACAATCTAAGTTATGAGCAATCGAAGAGAATTTTCAATCACTTCGTCCTACGTAAAGTTGCAGTCACAGTAGTCTGAATAATTAATTTGTGAGGCTAGAAATTATGTATCGGTAAATGCTGAGCCGGGAACAGTTGCGTTCACCCCTGGTTTTTTTATGACGTTAGTCATCGCGTGTGATAAGCGAATGTAAAAATGTAATCATCGTATTATCTCCATTGGTCCAGTACCGTTTATTCTCACGGTAGCATTGCGTGATGAGCGGTGAGCCCCATCCCGTGGGATCTACCGTGTCATTTAATTTCATATCAATAATGTTCTCTCCCACAATGTGTTTGGATGTGTGAGGGTCTTTTATTCTAATTTCGCGCATCTGTTTAATGACAGTACTTTATTCTTCACACCTTGCAATTAATTATTGCGTGTTTAGATGCGAATATATTTTTAATTTCCATTTATTTTTACTGACAATAACTGGCAAGATCTAAGTTTGTTTTAAGGTTATGATTTCCGAGTGCTATTACACCGGTTGTACAAAAATTAATTATTGATACTTCCATAGTCAAATTATAAGTTACCCTACCCTATCATATCTGCTTTAAGTATTACGTTTGCCACCTGTTTTTGATATCGTGTATGGAGGGACACTGATTACTGTGTTTACCTACCTATATCTAGTAAAACATAAGCAGTAACATTTATTTATGAAACCACGCCAAAACGTATGTTTTAAATCCATCTCCATGATTTTTAATTTTGCACCAATAAACATAGGGAGATAATGTGGAGATAATAAAATCCTTAAAGTGACTGTACAGTAACATTGCTTTACAGTGTTTTGATGATGATTTGTATCTAGGTATTCCTAAAAATATCCTCTAAAAGCATAATAGAAATTACAGAAGAAGCGAAAAAAAAAATCTACCACTTGAGTACAGTCGCAAACACCGCTGAGAGTATTTAAATAATACACCCCTAATTTGGCGCACTAAAAGCATTGTGCATTTGTACACTTGCGCCGAAAATCGACGTATCTAAAAGTGTAAACAAGGGTGTAAGCATATTTGCGAATCACGCCGTAGCAAATTGAAAGATCGCCCTTCACAAATAGGGAGACGAGGGTATTAGAACACAATTAAAACTCCACAAGAGTTTAATGTACTCCGTTTAAATTATACTACAAATAATATACTCTATATTTACTGTTATTTTTCATTTTAATTAAAAAACTGTTTTTGTTGTATTAATTTAAGTGGGTAGCCAAATCTCACTAAAATCACCTAAAATATTTATTTTATTATCATAACTTGTGTCATTGAGATAATTTTTGTTAAGACTTTTCTTTCTTGGCTAGTTTTCTATCAGTATAACAAAACAAACGTAGATTCTGTACAAAATACTAAGATTGAAATAAAAATAAGTACTTACTCTTTGTTTAAAGTTTTCATGGGGCTATTGTATATGTATGGAGTTAATCTTTTTTTCAATTATTAAAAAGCACCTTATCGAAGTGTAATATAGGATTTACATAAAGATTAGTGCGCACGTGCGTCCTTTCACACTCGCCTCATGAAGAGTTGTTTATATTGTTTTTTTTTTTAACACTGAACTAACAATAATCCAACCAATAAGTATTATATGAATGTCAGATTTGTAGGGGCTGGCTGGCATATTTTACATAGAACTAAAAATGAAACAAAAGTAAGAAGAAATTCTTCGAAGTACGAAAATTGACATATTATAACTATGTGCTTGTCCGTGGTTTGATACAAAAATTATTTCATGTGAATTTTGTTTTAATTCTTTTTTTTTGTTATTTAAAATTTATTTAAGTTTTAACAATGCCGATTAAACTATTGCTCGCCCGCCAAATATTCGACGCTACAGGCGTACCGACGGTCGAGGTCGACATGGTGACAGAACTAGGTCTATTTCGTATTGGAGTTCCATCAACAGACGTGAAAAAAATTGCCGAAGCAGTGCAGTTGAGGGATAATCATCCAAATGAATATAATGGAATGGGTGTTTTGATGGCGGTAAAGAATATCAACTCTATAATTGCTCCCGAACTCATCAAGCAGAACTTGGAGGTTACGATGCAAAAAGAAATAGATCAATTTATGATAGCTTTGGACGGCACCGAAACCCGAGCGAGACTTGGAGCCAACGCTATAATGGCGGTCTCCTTGGTGGTGGCTAAAGCTGGAGCAGCCAAGAAAGGGGTGCCTTTATACAGACACATTTCGGATATGGCAGGAGTTACTACTATTATTTTACCGGTACCCCACTTCACTATTCTTACAGGAGGCATACTATCATCCAATGGACTGCCTTTTCAAGAATACCTTATTATACCAACCGGAGCTGCGTCCTTTGCAGAGGCGATGCGAATTGGTACAGAAATATACGCCTATGTCAAGAACATTATTTTGAGTAAATATAATGTTGAAACTACATACGTAAGTGATAACGGCGGATTCTCTATTCCACTTCAGAGCCACAGAGATGCACTTCTATTTCTCACAGATTCAATTAAACAATGCGGATACCATGGAAAAGCCGAAATAGGTATCAACGCTGCGGCTACAGATTTGTATAAGGATGGCGCTTATGATTTGGAGTTCAAGAATCCTAACTCAAATCCTCAGGAATATATGTCTTCTGACAAGCTCGCAGAAGTGTACTTGGACAACATTAAAGAATTCCCAGTGTGTTCCATCGAAGATGCTTTTGAATACGACGACTGGGCTGCATGGTCCCTTTTAACGACACGCACATCGGCACAACTGTTTGGTAATGACTTGACACAGACTAATGTTAGAAGAGTTGGCCTAGCTTGTGAGAAAAAAGCTGGTAACACAATCGCACTGCGAATAAATCAAGCTGGTACTTTGTCAGAGGTCATCGAGTGTTTCAAGTTGTTAAAAGCAGCTGGTTTTGGTGTCTGCGTGTGCGATAGATGGGGAGATACGGAGGATTTGTTCTTGGCCGACCTGGTGGTTGGATTATCGGCAGGTCAAATCAAATGTGGAGCCCCTGCACGCTGCGACCGGATCGCCAAGTACAACCAAGTCTTGCGAATAGAGGAGGAGCTAGGGGCGCTCTCAAAGTACGCTGGTAAAAATTATCGCGGACAAATGTAAAATGAATTTCAAAATATTTATATTTAAAAAATTAAATTGGAAAAAAAAAACTGTCCTTCATTTATATCCTATTTTGCTAAATGAGTCATAGATACAGTAATTTTTTATTTTTTACAAAAATAAAGTCATTGCTTTCATTATCCTAGCTACTTGATACATCTTAATAGCTAGATAAGTGCCTAGGCATCTATTTAGTTAATAATGACACAAATCATAAGCAGTCGCCGGTAGAATGCGCCATACAAATTGCCGGAAATACTCATTATTTCCATTGTGGCGTATTCTAAACTGTTATTAATGCACTTGTCGAAATCAGAGGGGTAATATTGCGACTCCCAAAAACTATCTGCAAAAATATGAGAACAGTGCCATAGTTTTTAAATTTTCAGAAGATTGAGACCAGAATTAAAGATTAATTAAGTTCGGAAAATAATGTAGTGACAAATAATAATTATTAAAGTTCGTACAGTAAAAAAAGAACAAAAAGCTGTTTAATTAACAGCCGATATTCCCTTGTTTTACTTTACAAACTCACTGGCCACCGTTATCAGTATAACATCAATGAATTTGTTATCATAAGCGCAACACAATAAAAAAGCAATCGACAAGGACAGGTCAACCCTATCGGCGTGTATCAGAGGGGCTAAAGGGCCCATAACAGCGCGCACGTGCAACCCTCGAATACACCCCTCTTCAACAACACGGGGCCTTAACGCATTTGCGAACAGTTTAGTTAGCCCTCTATGCATCTCACAGAAATAATTGTTGATAAATAAACCTCAAGTTTAAGCGATTATGGGGGTCCGCAATGCGTGGATAAATTAAAGTTGGACGATTAGATCTTTTGTGTCGCGTCGCGGTTTGCGCCTTCTCACACGTCTTGCCGTGTGCTGAAATCTAACAGATACTTATTTCTAGTTAAATGGGTAATATCTATAAATCGGAGATCTTACAAGTATTAATTATTTTTGATTTTGCAAACATTCTCCGACATTCTTTTCTCCTTTGGGCTGATCACCGACAGGACGTTTAGTTTTTGAGATTTTTACTATGCAATCCTTCTAAGGTCTCTTAAACAATTTACATCATAAACTGCATAATCCCAAATGAGATTGTATTATTATGTGTATGTATTATTGTATAATTTATCATTTTTTACATGTATTATTTTCTACGTATTTTATTTTCTATTGATTTTTGTAGTTGGTAGCAATTTAGGTAATGAAAAATCCACAATTACGCCACTGGATGCATTATGGTCATTCATGGTATCATTAGGTATACCATTATACCATATTACCCACTTATTTTAATTCTCTACGATTGGCTAGCTTTCTTTTTACAAAGAAACTGTATACCTACCTACTGACTTACATGGAAAAGGCTTAACCTAACTAATGCCTTACAAATGAATCTGAACTATAATTTTAGTAAAACTACTTTTTACGAATATTTTCGCTGTTAAATTCTTGATTCAGTTGTCTGCCCGTGGCCATGATACCTGCCAAGATGTCAAAACGTCTGGACCTAAAGTCTAAAATTTAACCGTGACAAAATCGGAAGTATTTTTATTTAAATGTCTAATATTCGCGTAAACCTAAGAAAGCAATATATAATTATAGTTTTTTTACAGGGAGCAACCTGCAGGCACACTCGCTGTCGTGGTCCAGGCGAGGAGACAGGACGCCAGGGTCCACACTCCACGCCAAGATATGGGTGCCGGAAGACCCCCGAATCTTTCCAAGTACCCCCATCATTGAGAAGGAAGAACTCAGATAAATGCACCGAACGGCGACTTTGTTATTTCTCCACCAGTATTTGATCTCATTGTTTAATAACTTATCTCAATTATCTCGTCAATTAGTTGTAGTATTCGCCTGAAGTTATGGTAGGTAAAGATAGTTAGATTATAAACACCAAGTACGAGTCGTACATAAGACTTGCGTGATAGTTTGACCAAACGTATTTAAGCATCTATACTCTTTAGCACCTTTCGGTGATCTGCGCTATTTAGTTATTATGTTGTAGTAAATATTATTATATTTTTTAGTTCGTAATCTAGTCATTTTCAATATTTAAAATCATCAAAATAAAATGTAAATACAATTTTAAATAAATATTTTGTTTAACGTGTTTTTTCCTTTCATTTGATTTTTATAAAACTTTTCTGTTGTGCCTAGCATAGTCTAAGACCGGCTACAGTGATACTAATATTCTCATATTCTGCAGGATTCAAGAGACAGTTTTCGGCATTAACATCAGAAAATGTCTTGTAACTTTCATAATGGTAGTGGAAATGCGAAAACGATTACCGGCGGGTAGAGAAAGCGCTGTCAGGTGTTTTGTTTCCCAAGGGGCGGGTACAGCTCTGTACACAAGCACTTTTAATAAAACACATTCTGTTAGATACGGATTTCAATACTGAAAAACCAAAAATAATATTTAATAAGTAGCTGAAATTGTAAAGCGGGTTGTAGTGGCATAACGTTGCGCAGATTACATACCGGCTTATTAATAAGTTTAAATTAAAATATAGCTATCTACCAAGTAGAAATATTCTACTTAGAATGAGACGTTGATGAGATGTTTATTTTAGCCAAGCAACAAAAGGACGTTAATTTGGTGAAAAAAATCGCAAGTCAACGATTGGCAATTGATTTCTGGGTGCAATGATTCCAAGAGGTGATTAAGTATCCCTATGGACACTTTTCTGAATCGTACTTGCGGATCTACGAAGTTTACCCACTTCTGTCCTTAAATGTTCATTGATTCATTCATATCATTAACTAGCATTAGACTATAGATACCATATCACATTATACATGTACTTGTAAAGCTGTCATTATGTATCGAACGAATGGCAGCGTTTATTCTTAGTTGGATGTCATTTGAACTTCTCATTATTTATTCAGCGCCTCCACGTTAATTTAGTAACTGACATACGGTATCGCTCAATATAACGGGTAACAATCGTAGAATAATAGAAATAGGAAACAACCCAATGTCTAAATAGCTTTGTATGGATTTTAAAGACAGAGCTACAATTTAGCAGTATTAACAGCGATAGGTACGTCACTAGAAAGGTTTTTTTATACAATATATTAATATTTAATTAGGACCTTTTAGATCACTCCCTGATGATTGTAATTTGGAACCTTTGTAGGTTTAGGTAAGTACCTACTCTCACCTTTCGATAAGGTAAGTAGGTAGGTCCTTAGGTAATCTAACTTTTGTGAAGTATGAAAAATTAGAAAATGCAGGACTCTTTCCAGTGTGGTTATCCATCTGACTGAACCCAAGGCCAAAGTATGGGCGGCATCCGATCAATATGTACCGTAGATGCGGATTGGTCACAAATGTCAGTTCCCACGGACCTCCCACACCACGGGCATTGCATGATAGTGAAGTGAAATCTCGTACCAAGTCGTGATCATTCACATTCACGAAAACCGCATCAAAATAAACACCTCCAATATGTTGTGGTTATGACTTAATATAGTTGACCGTCCCTGGAAATTATTTCGCCAAAGTTGAGTTCTCTTCATTTTCAATGTTTATGTGCAGGCAAAATATGTTGTTTGAAGTAAACAACGCTGATCATGACATTCCAGCATTGTGCTAAGTATTAATATTTGATGCGACGGCTGTGGGCCTCGATTTAGCTATTTTAAATGCTTGTCAGTGGTCGGTCAGTGTACTTGTCGTAACGTCTAAGTTTTGTATTTAGATAAGCCTACTATATAACGTCATTGTTTGTACTCTCGAAGAGTTAGCAGAATGCCAATTATCGTAAAAATTACCAAATGAAGACGGCCATTCAGTCAATTCAAGCAACTCTGAACTAGTTGAATCGAGGCCCAGAAGTATTCGTGGCCAGTTTTAAGAGCTAAGTAGACACGTTTATTTACGCACATATCTAACCCAGGCATATTTGGTATACAGAACATGTTTCTCTCATAAACAGGGTCCTACCGAAAGGTTTTTCATATTACTTAGTTATTCGTCACAAAAAAAAAAACAGGCTGGTTAAAATTTTTGGGTAACTAAGAATAAAAATTAATTCGAAACATTAGATATAGCTGAAATTTTGGAAACTGCCTTAATACCAGCTGTAGGTAAGTAGGTACCTAAACTTCTTACCTTATGAAATCCCTTGACTTTTGTCTCAAGCAACGGTGAACACACGCCTTCTTCAGACAAGCGGTTCAGGGTAATGTAGTGGGTGTCACGAGAATTCCGCTGCCCACGAAGATGCCTCGAAGATGCCTTACCGGTTTATAAAATGGGAACAATTGCTATACATATTTAATTTGATATAACCTAAGTATACCTACTATAAGTCACAGAAAGCGACTTTACTTTTTATGAAAGAATTAGTTTTGGGTTAGTATGTAAGTAGGTCTCTATTTTTTATTTCTAAAGTTGAGCTCAATTAAACGTTTCTATGTAATCGTAATTTGTAATGTTTCCAGAAACTATTCTAACCGATGACTAATGATCAGGGGCCCAAGTCTGCTATTTACACTCGGTTCAATGTCTTCATAGTGGCGTGCCAGCAGAGCCATTTTCGGAAAATTGGTATTCTACTAAACGTCCAAACGTCAAAATTGCGCATTGGAACGATTCGGTTCAATGTTCAACGACTGTGACCAATAGTTCATACATGTGGTACAAATTATAATGCGCAATTTTGACGTTTTGACGTTTAGTAGAATACCAATTTTCCGAAAATGGCTCTGCTGGCACGCCACTATGAAGACATTGAACCGAGTGTAAATAGCAGACTTGGGCCCCGGCTTAGTGGTCAGTTCGTGTTAGAAGTGGCTTAAAGACATGTTACAATGCTGAAAAGCTAGACTGTTCCACAACGTCATTAAATATTCCAGTTAGTTTGCGTATCATTAATCAATATGTTCTGTGTACTTTATTGATTGATAATAATGAATGTTTTACAGGGACCTGAGCCAAGGGCAGTTCAATAGTTCACTTCACACGCTTCTACTTTCACCTTCAAATTCAAGGTTCTTTATTTATAATAGCTTTTGATCGATACTTTAGATAGGGTAGAACTTTAGAATTTTTAGTTCTTAGTAGACAGGTTAGTTACGATGTTTTATTGTTGTTGACTTAAAATAGTTCATTGTTGTACTATTTGATCAGTATGCCTACTTCAAAAAGCCTGGTTTTTTGATTTACACTTTTGTAAGACTCGAAAACCCCTCTTTCATGCCTAGGGCTCCAACGAGACCCTATAATAAGTCTCCGCTGTCCGTCACAAAAATAGCTGTACCTCATGAAATCATCAGCAATAATAAATTGGGTTGAAGTTCACACACTGTTTCAGTGTATAATCATATACCCTACTGCCACAGGAACAATTAAAGCGCAAGCTTGTTGCAACAATAAAATAATATGACCCAAGAGCTCGTGACGTTCTGACCAAAGTAATCTTATAATCGCTGAAACTGTATCTGCGTATACCAAAAAAAGGATAAACCCATAACTTAATATGAACTTTTGATCATAGTGGCTTTAGTAATTTTGTGGTAAGTAGGTGTTACTAGAAGTCATACTGTCGGCGTCTTCTAAACGATTTTGGGCAAACTGTCGTCACGGATATAAAAGCTAAATCTACTCGTTCCTTGGCGAAAAATAAAAAAATCCTTCCTATCCTACATAATACTTTGCCCTGTGCTTTCTCCGCGGATATACCATTATACTTATATATATCCTTCACTATTATGTATGTGCGATTTAGTTTCTCAGAAAAAAAGGACCAATGGTCTGTGAATGCCCTGATTCTAACTATAATTCGAATTATATTTTATTGGGAGGTTAGCCTAACCGTAAGTATGTGTATGTATTTCAGGCCCACTTCTGCAAATATGACGTTGTTTTCCATTTGATTTCAAATTTCACACCATACGGTATGCCTTCAGTTGTATAGTTTAACAGTTACCTTCGTTTTCGTCAAAAAGATTACCTTCCTCCGTGGGCTTCACCAATAAGTAATTTGCTTTCCGCAATGGTAAGGAACGCTCGTGTGCCAGACAGTGTGATTCGCACTTGAACGGTTTTTTAACTATATACGTTACTATGGCACCTTTAGGTACCTATATTTGTCACCTTTTTCTCATAGTTGATATGATTTCGTATAAACCCTCATTGAACAAAAATTATCCTTTAGGATAGAAAAAAAAAACAGGGGTGTAATTAAATAAATTTTAATAAAATATAACGAAAAAAAAAACATTTAAATTTGAAAAAGTAAGCTTATTAACAATTCAAGGTCTGGCAAGTCTAAATTTAAATTCTTGCCATCGTTATTTATTGAATATCACTATTTATTGAATAATACACTAGGCTAAGACCGACAAAAACATCTGTTACATAGTACGTACTATAACTTTAGATTATTTCTCTTTCCCATTACTTACTGACATCAATGTTTCAAACAAGATACTTTGTTATTATCGTACGTATTAAGTAACGTCATTTATATCGGTCCAATTTATATTTACAAAAATCAGTTAATGTTCATAGCTCACAGATAATTAATATAAATAATGTAATTACTTATGATTAAGCATCATATTCTTAATCTTAAATTATGACAAATATAATTGGAACAATTTCGAACCTAACCTTTACCGTATTTTTAGTGCATCAATCGTTACAAAAAATAAATACATATATTATTTTTATTTTATCATATATTATTTGGATGTCAAATTATTAAATACTATTTGCTTTATTTGACAAAATACATGCAATTATTTATTTTTATTCTATATTGCGTGCATATAATTTTAACTCTTTACTAATCCTACGCTAGGCTCTGTAGTATTTGGTAGCAGAACAATTTTAATATCACTATTGCAGAACCTATCTAGTTGTCGGGCGCTAACTAAAATAAATACATATACGATCTCTACTCTCACGCGGCACCTCATTATAATGTAATTATTGTAACCGGTTTGGGTTATTTACTAGCTCCATAAACTCTGTGCCACAAAAGTGAACAATTTCATAAAAAATACAGAATCCTAAAGCGACCAGCCGGAATGGAACCATACAAGTATTTTTAAAAGTCATCTTACAAAACACGATTATGTACTAGAATACTTCGCTGTCTAATTGGTGTAAATATTTTTCCCATAAACATTTCTGGACCATCACTGTTTCATTTCAATCATTTCCCTACTGCTATTATACACTATTATTGGACTTAATGAATACAGAGGCTAACTTGGCGTTCTTGTTTGCATAATTATTATTATTGACTACTAACTAAGCAACAATCGTATAAATAAGGCTACAGCTATTACAGCCCTTTTCCACTATATAGGTGTATTCTTATTAAGTTATAATGTCAGACTAGGTATTATATACTAACATCTATGCCTAATGGTATAAGGAAGTTGTTTGTTACAGGTAATGTTCGCTACTGTTATTGGTTAAACTTCTGTACAGACGATTAGTAACTCTTGGAAGTGATCTATTATGTTGTATGCTCTGATCTGCAGTTTGCTTGAGCGCAGACTTTGACTGCTTGATCGGACTTTTGGCGAGGACCTTAAGGCTTTCAGCCAGAGCAATAGGGAAAACGAACTACGTGAGCAACGTTCACTAAGGACACCCCCTGGGGGGGTCGGACCTCGACTTAATGCGTTGCTAACAATCTTAAGAAGGCAAAACTACCAGAGATGGCTAGATGTAAGTTGTTATTATTTAGGGACATATTTTTATTGCTAGTTTGGCCGGCTCGGGCCAGCTTGGTCTAGGGACGGGGGGCCGCTACATTAGCGGGTTACGGTGGGTTTTGGAGGAGTTGAAATTTCATGAACTGCTTGATTGTTAGGTGTGCTCTGATCTCGTTGTAGCGTATGGTTTAGGCTCGAATAAGGAGAGCCCTCTAGCTTTACCTATGCCTTACAAATGTATGTTTGTACAATTGTGCATGTTCAGGTAATATTTTAAGCCCCATGTCGATTTTTCTTGAGGCAATGCCACAGCCAAAAACTAGTATGACAATATAAAACAGCTAAAGTTATGATTATATTATGCAGGCTAAGCAATATTTAAAGAATCTTAAGACCTACTTCTTAAATGAATTTACTCCTGGAAACCAGCAACAATTTTTATTTGACATCTAATTTGACTTCAACCATCGTCATACGAATATTTACGTTAACCTATTCTAGTTTAAAATAACTTTTAACCAAATAGATGCTATGGATTTCTTATAGGGAGCCGAATTCTTGAGGTTGTTTGATATATTTAACAGTTTGTTTGTATTAGTCATAAATCATGTATTCTTATAAAAAATAATACCTATTTACTATCACACATGCAGAATTACTTTACATTACAGATAAGATTGAATAAAAATAGATAGGAAGTATAAGGGAGAAGACAAAGATATGCGTTAAAGGTTTATGATTGAAGAGAATGATTTAATAATACAAAAGGTAAACACCTTTTCTGAGTTGTAACCGTGCGAGGATAAGACCACAATAATTTGAAAAAATGTTATTGAGTATACAATAGAATCTGTTATGAATAGCTAAAAGTGATAAAACGAATATTTGAGTTCGCATTCGCAGATATATGTTTCTATTCCTTTAAACTTCAAACTTCCAGAACTATGCGGCGAAGTTTGTTTCTGACAGATTATTTTCAGAGATTGTAGGAAATCAAATATTCGTTAGACCCCTAATACCTATAAACAACAGAATAATAATAAACAGTGGTGGAGCTAAATGCCTGCGTGTGACTTATATGCGGATTGCAAGTTGCAATGAGTAATGGAACAAGGATTAGTAGATTATAGTCAGGATGGTACTGCTATTATACTACATACATAAACACGTGGCGCGATAGTTCAAAAGCTAGTATTAAAATGATCTAAGGCAGGTCAACTAAACATTGCTAATAAAAAAATATTTACTGGTAATCTAGTCAATAATAAATAAATAAGTTTTAGGTACATGTGAAGAGCTTGTTGGTATTGATAAAAAAAATGCTGCGAGTTCCGTTCAAAATAGTTCTTACATCAGAAATGCCGAGCATGATGGAAAACATTACGGATTTCAAAAGGATTGCATAAATAAAGCCTAAATAACCTACAACCATGATTGCTAGTCTAACTAAAATAAACCCAAACAACAAACATCTTAAACACTCGAGTCTAGTCAGTAACAATATGCGACTTCCTAGACTGCATTCTCTTTTACGATCATTTCATGCAAAAAATATCTAAACACTAATTTGCCCTAATATTACATCTTTTTTTTTTAAATATACATGCAAGTTGTACTTAGGCGACATGTTTTTGTTTGAAATGGATATGTACGACATGCAACACTATTTTTAGGCAGAAATGTCGTAATCAACTATTGTGTTTTAGGACGAATTCCGGCAGCTTTTAAAGCTTTAATTAATTGTGGTTTGTAAACAAACGACCACGGCACGAACAACAGGAACCCAGAGAAATATAAACTAGAATATACAGTCCACCATTTAGAGAAGCTCTTGACATCAAATGGTGCTAAACTCCATCCCATGAAGACTATAGTATAAGTTTTAAGTATAATGTAAAGCAAGTATTTGATAGCGGTGTTATTCCACATCTTCTCATAGAATTCAGTTTTAATTAATATGGATTCCAATTCCTTTTCCATGACCATGATGAGGAATTCGTTAATGAAGGTCATATAGTACCCGGACTGCGTGCCGTGCCAGAGCGCTAGGAACATGAGCGTGATGAGCTGGCTGAGGTTGCGGTTGCCGAGGAAGCGCAGGCGCTTGTACACGTACTCCGCGGCGAAGTGGTTGGTGTTGCAGTTGAAGCTGTCGATGTAGTGCTGGAAGCGCGTGGCGCTCTCGAACCGCAGCAGCTTGATGTTGTTGCAGCCGTCCCACTTGCTCACCACGCTGCCGTCCTTACTCTCCGTGCCGTTATACGAGAGCCCGAACCTTATGCACGAAGCTGCAACAACACTCATCCGTTATTATACAACTATCATTGCAATACAAATAAATGTATTGCCTTTTACATATAACAAAGAACAATATGATTGCATATAAATAAGGTAATTTAAACAAAGTGAAATGACCTTACTACACTTATTGCCTCATATACCTACATTACAAATGTATTAGAAGTAGCCTATTGTTCGAAAATAGAACTTTAAACCGTGATTTATAAACCCAAATTGATTAATATGTATCTAAGCACTTATTTAGTACTTGCTGACCTTACAAAGTACTATTATGTTTACCTATACCTAGTTTTATTCATTGTAGGCATTATTTATACATGTTTTTTGGTCATCATTCTATTTTTAAGCATGTCAAATTGAGTAATAATAGTCAGTAGATAATCAAAAATCAATTAGATATGTGTAGCATAACAAACATAATGATTATAATGATAGTAGCCTTACCTTCAGTGAGCAGCCAGCAAGAAATGTATTTATAGAGAGCAAAATGGGCCCAAAGTCCACAGTAAAAGTGACGATAGATTATTGATGTATCCCAAAATTCATCTGACAACATGTATTTCATACTGAAAACAGTCACTGAAAAAGAAAAAAATCATTACAAACAAACCAAGCTATTTACGTTTTAAGCCATTTACGTTTAGATTACAGAATACCTGCACCTGCAGATAATACAAGAATTCAAATGGTTATAGCTAATATGACTCATTTTTTTACTGTCAAGATAAGTTATCAAACCCTAGGACTTTCGTATGTGTTGTGAGTTTATGACAACACAAATTATAATACATACATGTAACAATTCGCATAAATTATCAAGCCACAACAAACATATTTTAACAATCGCGTAAATAGAAAATAATATGATAGACTAACCTCCTACTTGGTAAGCGACCAAGTAAATGAATCCTTGTGTCAGCCTCTTCAGGGCCTGAGCCTCATACACAGCAGCATCAGTATTCAGAGGGAATTTATCCGTGATGAAGTCTTTGTAACGCCTGAATGAAAATATTGGTCCAACCAAGAAGCAGGCCGGGAAGTAAACGAAACCAATTAATTCCATGAATGTAGGCGAGCTCTCCAGAGCAGTTTGTTTGTTATTAGCAGACAGTTCTTCTCCCTTCAGTTTTTTCTGTCCGTCCCAAAGGTCGAAGGATAAGGCGATCAGCTTGAGTGTGAGCACACAGTGGGGCATGGTCCATGTGATATCATAATCTTCAGACTCAGTTACTACATATCCAGCAAGAAGATATGTCATATTGAACACAAAAGTAACGATGGCATTGATATTTCCTGGACCTAAGAACTTTGTGCTTAAATAGATAACTAGAGCCGGGATAGCATTATGGTACATTGAGATACCAAAATTATAATATGCCATGTCCAATCCTGTCAGGATAAAATATAAGTTTCTATATTGCACATGTTGCCTCACATATTTGTGATATATAATGGCCAATGGGTATCCAACCAATATTGATATCAGCAACTTAATCGCCGGTTCTGTGGCACCGATAGCGTCGGCTAGGTAGGGAACTGGGCTTAGACCAGCTAAGCCCAGTAAACAAAGCATAACCCCAAACATTGTTCACCAATGCAAACTGTAAACAAAAGGAATACTTTAATAAATAATGTGATGATAACACAGACATAATAATGGTATTCAATGCTAGTGACTTCATTAAGAATGGCATAAAACAAATACAAGATAAGACTTGTTGCAATTTATATAAAATTAAGTTTCAATTGATACTAGGTACATAAGAAGTCACTAGTATTCTAAATAGTTATCTATAATAAAAAATTAATAGTTGAATGTGTTGTTAAGTGCAAATCTCGAGAGTGGTTGGATTGATTTTGCTAATTCTTCTTTGTATACTGCAACAACTACAAGCATGGTTCTTAAGAAGCCTTAAAAAAATTGCCTGAAAAAGTCACGCAGCTGTAGTAGGGCACAGCTAGTCGAAAATATTAATATTAGTATATTATAGTTCCGCTTTCACAATACAAACATATACAGATAAAGAAAATTAAAAATTGCCTACTTTTATTGTACCGCAGTTTGAACCACATAGGTAGCAAAAATAGTTAAACAAAAATGGCTTTTGAAAATAATCAATGTTTAGTAGTTTTTCTGAAAATTTGAATGGATAGAACCCTAATGAACAAAGGCGAAAACTAATTTAAACAGTAAATGAAATGCAATATATCAATGTTTTTGAACAAGTTAGATGACACTATTAGGGCCCTTAAATTATTCAATAAGTTAAAGTAAATTACTATAAAGAAGTTTAAAATATGCTGTGCTTTAAATGCATAAATAGATTATAGGGTCAAAGCTTGTTATGCTTCTTCATATTAATGCAGATGCTAAAACAATCATGAACCATAAAACTAATACTATTGGCTTTTTTACCAAACAAACAATATCAATAACATCGTTTTTTTTTTTTCACCATCACTGTCATAAGTATGTTTTATACTGAAAAAAGGAAATTTCTAAAATAATATTCACAAACATAACTTGTGGGAGTAAAACTATTTTCGATGGTAACTTTATTGCTTAAATTCGCAATGTATCCATGTTTCATAACAATTAGTCTTGCTGATATGCTTTACACGACGCCACTAGAATGGTAGGTAGGGTAGCTACAAAATATTAATATAAGACGCGAAAAACTACTAGAAAGACGAATTGAAAAAAAAGGGCTATGATTTTAGTGCATAAACAGATTGTAGGTTTTATCACGGCTTGTTATGCTTCGTCATACAAATGCTGACACTTTAGTAATCATGACCCATAAAACTAATACTTTTATCTTTATAGAATAGCTTTTCTTTTCTGTATTTAATAACCATCTAGAACGAAGTTAGGTCAAATTCGAGCATCATCTAAACTTACGTAAAGGTTAAGATTAGACAAAGAATACTCACGAAAATTATTGTTTGTAATCTGCAGACAGTTGTCGGTCATGAACACAGCATCAGGAAAAAAGGAGCCACGCAACAGCTATGGTGCTGAGGAAAAATAAGCTGCATTAGCGTAATAAGTTGCAAACAAATATATAAGCCAATAAGATTGTAGGTACACTTACCCACTTCAGCGTTTAAGTGATCACAAATATGAGGACGATGAGACGAAACGCGTCCACACCGAGTACTATTGTAACTCAACTAATATCTCTAATATCCTCAAAATCAAACTGATGATTATTTCTTAGTACGCAGCTATTGTCTACGCCAATCTACGGCATTTAGGGTTGGGCAACTTTTGTTCTTATCACAACAAAGACAATTTATAGTAACTTATTAGAGATGTTAATTAGTAAGTGATTTTATTAATATTTGTCCGACACAGTCCGACACCACTTTATTCTGCACAATGGTTAAGGAATTATCTAAATGAAAAATAGAAGTTACAAATAAACAAATAAAATTACATAGGCAAAAAGTAGCTGCGAAGTATTTTTTAGTTTCATAAGATTGCGATTTACTATCGTTTTTCGTGTGCATCTTGCACAGGAAAAACGATAGTAACTCGTAAACCATGCAAAAACCATGATCGCAGTAGAGATCTCTATTTATAAATTTCGGAAACCCATTGGTTTCTTAGGTTTACTCGAATTTTAGACATTGAAATAAAACTACTGTTCAGAAACCTATTTAATTTTTGAGATCAGATTAATAAATAATTCTAGTCAAGTCAAGTAGTTTTGATGTCAGATAATCCCAATCCCGGCAGCCAGCGATAATACTCAATCAATTAGGCGATTTTCAAACAAAGCCATACCTAACGATCGTAGTGGCCACTCGCCAGGGATTTCAACCACAGTGTCTTAAAATATTTCAGCTGGACCCTGCTCTATTCTCTATTGCAATTGATTGAAGCTCTACCTACTCTGTGGATTCAAAGATTCTTTCAAATAAAAATATCACATCATCACATCACATTTCGTTTTATCACAATTTACACTTTTAATGGATTATTAATACATGGCAAAGCTCACGTATCAATACTTATAACGCCTGTATATTGTTTAATTTCTTTACGGGATTTCTTTTGAATTTAATATTCAACATGGAATCTGCTGGTGATTGGTGTTTGATTGAAAGTGATCCTGGGGTATTTACTCAGCTCATTAGAAAATTTGGTAAGTTTTAAGTTACTGGTCTGGTACAGGTTAACGCAAAGTCTGATACTAAAGTAACGTTTATAATGTAAGTTTTGAATTTTATCAGCAACTCCCTTTCTTCACCATAGTCTGGTAAAGAAATAATTTTATAAAAATAGATCAATTTTGTAACGTGAAAATAGTGGCAATATGGACAACGATATATTGAAATAGAATTAAAAAGAAGATATAATTTTTAATCACCTTGTGTTCTACTATGTATTAATTATGTATAACAGATATTTTATGTCCAAATTAGTAAATACACACAACTGTTTGTATAACAGGAGCTACTGGAGTTCAAGTAGAAGAGTTATGGACCATTGAAGATGGCATCTTTGAGACTTTAAGGTATTTGTTTCTGTTATAATATACCATATTTTGTTTTGTTAGTGCTTATGATTTATGCAGTGTCATGATGTCACATTTTGTATCCTTTTACAATGCCAAAGTACTAAACAGTATTTCCTCATCTTTTCAATGTAGTATTGAGAAGAAATAACTCTATTAATTCCAAGTCCGGTGAAGCAGTCAAAGCCTGCGCTCAGGCTAACTGCAAAGATCTCAATAAAAAATCTATTAATTCCATAACTATCATGTTTTTGTGCAACCTAAGTATATTCCTGTTCTATTATTTGATATGGAGACTCCCACTTTATGTTTATCTGCAATAGCATAGTAATGCTATGATAACTTTTAGATCATAATTTTTATCTTTAAAAATTTCTATGGTTGTTTTGGATGTGTAATAAGCATGAAGTTCAGTATGTGTGATCACTAGATATTGCCTAATTATTTGTCTTACTTATGTACTCATTTGCAGGCCTGTTCATGGACTTATATTCCTTTTCAAATACTTACAACATGAAGAACCAGCAGGGCCGGTGGTTTCAGACAGACGCCTTGACAAGATTTACTTTGCTAAACAGGTTATTATTTATTATTTTCAGCCATTATGGTTCTACTGCATGACAAAAGCCTAAAGCTGGGTATCCACTTGAGCAGCCTCATGAAAACCTTCCTCATCCTTAGCTTGCTGCAGTCTGCAGAAAGTTCATGTGCCCCAAGTTAAACCCATATTGTATTGAGTGGCAAATTTCAACCCAAGATTCAATTTCTCATGAACTACAATGGTTGATATACATACAGTCGCTGCAGTATTGTAGTCATACAAGATACTATTGAAAATGTTACCAGACTGCATACTGACCAGACAATACTTTTGAAGATCTATGTACCAAGCATGAATCAATAACTGGAAAAAAGATACATCACTTTGAAGTCAATACATTTTGTTTATTTTTATTTAGTTTACAATGCTCGGCGTGTTCCGAGCACACAGATGTCTCCACTAAACGCATGGCTTACACCAAGGTGTCTTTGAGCCTGGCCATTTACCTAGATAATTTGGCCTCATTTTGTTCAAGTTGCGGCAAACCTTGACTCGCGGCTGGTCAAGTGGATGCCCAGCTTAAGACTCTAATACTCATTGAAATATATTATTTATTTTAATGCTTTGATGCATTACAGGTAATTAACAATGCATGTGCCACACAAGCCGTTGTAAGTCTGTTATTGAACTGCGATCATCCAGATGTCAACATTGGTCCAGAGCTGACAACTCTGAAAGAGTTCAGTATGTCATTTGATCCCAGAATGCGAGGGCTGACACTCAGCAACTCTCAGACTATTCGGAGCGCCCACAACTCCATGGCACAACAGACCTTTTACGAGTTTGGCCCTAAAACAGCTTCAAAGGTATGTTAAAAAATTCTGGTTACCCTCAATTTATCTAATGGGTATGTGGGGAAGCCTCTTGATTAAAATAAAATTTATTTCACACGTTTTTTACTTCTAACAGGATGATGAAGCATACCACTTTGTTGGATACATGCCAATTGATGGTCGGCTGTATGAGTTGGATGGCCTGCGAGAAGGCCCCATCGATCACGGCGCTATTTCTGCGGAACAGGATTGGCTTGACGTGGTGCGCCCTATAATTTTGAAGCGCATCAACATGTAAGTAAACTCGCACATTGTGCTGCTGCTGATAAATATGTGGTAATCGTGAAATAATATATTATCTTGCTATTTTTCTAGATATACAGAGGGTGAAATACATTTCAACCTGATGGCTTTGGTGTCCGATCGAAAGATGATCTATGAGCGACAACTCCAGGACCTTCTGAATGAACAACAAATGCTGGGAATGGAAACCGATGCAATGGAGAATGAGATACCAAGACTTCGAATGTTGATTGAGTATGAAGACATGAAGATGTTGAAATACCAACAAGAGATGGCTCGCAGGAGACACAACTACCTGCCCTTCATAATCATGCTGCTGAGGATACTGGCAGAGGAGAAGAAGCTGATGCCTCTGCTGGAGAAGGCCAAGGAGCGCGCGTCGAAGAAGGGTCCAAAGAGACAAAAAGTATAACACGAGCTTCGGGCTGGACTACGGGCAGAACGCGCGCGCGGATCGCGGCGCGTCTCCCAGTCCAGCCCCTCGCGCGTGTTGCCCGCATCCGAACACATGCAATACTCGCTGGCTGACTTAGACGCTATTTATAGAGACCCCCAAGACTCCTTATTGTTAAATATAGAACCCCAGCAAATCCTAGAGCAAGGTATGGTAGAGTCCCAAGAAGTGTTAGATCGGTCCATATTTGAGTCCCGCGAGACTCACAACAATTTACTCTCTGATGATAACAAAGACTTTTTAGGAGAATCTTCAGTTGGGTTCATTACAGATAACTTTGACTTGGAGGATATGGACATTGATATTGATGTGGAATCGGATCCATTATTTGACATTAGACCACCAGAACAAAACTTTAATACCGATTAGAATGTTATAAGTAGAGAAAGTGTTTTAAAAAACTTAAATTCATGAGTGCTATAACTTTAAATTTCAATTTGACTAATGTTGTGTGATAGGTAAATATTAGTAATTAAATCCGTTTTAAAATCGCAAGTGACTTCAATTGAACGTGTTAACTTGGTAAATCTAAAATGTTATAAAAGTGATCAATATTAAGGTATGCATAGTGACAGTGATATAGAAATAAAAAAATACTAAAATTTTGTATATGTAACTTAAAACTGTGTGCCTACAGTTACACATGTGAAATAATTATAATAGAAATTCATGAAATATGGTGTGGAGGAAAGGAGGCAACTTGTTTAATGTTTAAAATAACATTTAACTGTAAAGTATTGTAATTGTATACATACTGACTATAAATTACTTATAAAATGTGCAAGGCATAACAAAATCTTCTATGTTTAATAGTTACAATTATTGTATGTGAATGTCTTAGTAATTAAATGCATTAGATATTTGTATCTTTCATATTATCATCTACTTGTTGTTTGAGAGTTTTGTGATAGTGACAGCAATAATGCTAAATGTAAAATTATATTGTATTTACAAAGTAATAAATGTTGTTCTTAGTATGAAATAGTAAAATTATATGGTATAATATCAAGACTAAAAAATTTGGTCACACACAAGAAAGTGTTTTAAAGTAATATTATATACTATGAAGTTATCACTATAAAAGTAAAATATTAGTCTATGATATATAAAAGGGATATGACACATGAATTTTTCGAAAATTATTATTTAAATGAGTTAATCTGTTTTGCTTTTTCTGTTATTTCATGGTTTCCATCTACCATTTTGTTTTGTTGGTATGTAATACAAAACTAGACTGTTTACTATGTACTTACATAATATGTTACTATCAATACTTAACTTATAAATGTGTAAGTAACTCTGACTGCCTGTCTGTTGTGCTTTCTCGATAAATCTTAATTACTGATTCTAGTTTTTTGTTAGTTTTTACCCCCACAAAAACCATAGCTTTTTACCGCGATATTGATATCCAAGCGAGTGGAGCCGGGGTTAAAAGCTAGTATTTAAATGTATAATTATAGAACTTTAAACCGACTTAAAAAATCATAATTCAAAATTCCTTGTAATTTTAATTCATATTTTAATTCATATTCCCCATTTACTTAAAGATGCGTGGGTATTTTTTTGCGTATTATATTACTACAAGTAGGTTCCATGTTGACATGTCAAGATCTCAAGTTTATTTAGGCATCAGTTTTTTGTTTAAAGTTTTTCATCATCATACCAGCCTATCAAATTTTCATTGATGTTCTTCTAATTTACAATTACCTTAATTTTAAGTCGGTGTTTAGAGTCATGACTGTGTTATCAAATGTCATTGTATTATGTACTTAGACGCAATATCGTTTATGGTACAGTGAGAGTGTACTTACATCTTTTAAATGATCCTACATGATTTTTGTCACTATACTCACCATGTTTTGTTTAAACACACTAAACATTGAGAAGATTCTCATTTGAAGTTTATAAAGTTATCGGTTTAATATTCCATCCGTAATTATAAATTAGACTATAAATTACCAGCATAGAGCTGAGTATTATTTTGTTTTACTCCATATAAAATTTCGAGTTGATTGTGCTCTGTAAATGTGTCTATTTGCCAGTGTAATATCGCTCTAAAAGCTTTTAATAATTTAAATTACATTTAGAAGATAAAATGTAATTTCAGTAAGATTAAATGTTGTATACATGAATTTTGTTTTTGCTTTTCGAAAACCAGTGCTCGACTTGATTTGATAGTGGATTTCCTAGTCGATTTAGCTTATCCTCAGCATAGGCCTCTTGGTCAATTGGCCATTTTCATCCAGGAGGTTTCTTCAAATTTGATCCTAGTTTAGGGCCGGCGCACATATGGCGGAGCGCAGCGCAATGAGAACAATGTCGATAATAGGTTGAAAGTGAAAAATGCGCTGCGCTCCGCCATACATGCGCCGGCCCTTAGTCTGCAATACAGACTCCTATGCGACCCTTAGGTTGCGGGTACGAAACTGGCGACGGGCGGAGCGACGGCGGGGCGGTGCGACGGCGATGTAAACAAATGCATGAAAAACACTAACGCTGTGTACTACGAAACGGGCGGCGGCGGAGCGGCGCGAGCGAGCGGTGCACGGGCGGCGGTAGAGCGGTGGCGGCGCGGAGCGACGGGAACAAACTCATTTGGTTTCGCCGCTCGCGCGGATGCATAGTGTTGCATTTTATCATAGTAATATATTGATAGCTTAGAAGAATGATATATCTCGCACGCTACACTAGATACCGCTGTCGTACTCGTCAAATGCGGCATGAAATAGTACGCCGAAATCGGCGTACCCTTGCCAGTCACGTTGACAGCTCTGTTTGACTTGGATGTCCCGATCATTTTATTATATTTTGGTCGCAATTCGAAGTATAATGGCTGTTTGTTTAAACTTATAGTACTTCTAATTTTCTGTAAAACATAATCGAATGTCTCTATACTTATTCTTGTGTAACTGTAGAACTTTCTTGAATGACAACGTAGCTCGTAATAAAGTGTGGAAAATTCTCCCAAACTGCGCCGTTGATTTATTGGATGAACACCATCTCTAGGTAATAAAAATTCTTTCATTAGGAGACTAGGCTCCAATAGTTCTCTTCGACGTGAATTCATGTTTATCACAACACTACGTGAGCGCGACTGCGCGCAAGTTTGTTTCGCACACACGCAAGACACCGCTATCTCAAAGCCCCGCGCCGCACCGCCCCGCCCCGCTGTCGCTCCGCCCGTCGCTAGTTTCGTACCCGCAGCCTTAGGGTCTAACCACACTTATCGACGCGGAATTGGCTAGCGCCACGCGCTGGTCAAGAAAACCAGGAACGAAAGAAAGCCTATAGATCTAGGTAATAAGGGTGTTACTAATACCATTCGCATCGGCTCGGCCCGGCGACGTGTCCGACTTGTCGCGACGCCGGCTGACGGTGAAACGAGCCATTGGTCGATTAGCTGATCGCATCCGTACCGAGATGAATCTAGCGGAACGTTTCGAGACGGTCGAACGGCGTTGGACGGCAGTTTTTTAATCCGCTGCATGCCTTCATCTCCAACGGTAGCCGAAAGGCGCCGGAGGCGGCCTATCGGTTAAATCTGCGATGAAAGCATTTGTGGACTTTTTCATAACACGACAACCAGCGCCTCGCGACGGCTGGATGTGTTGACTGCCGAACACGTCATGTGAACATCCGTCGCGACAGCTGTTCGGTGGTGTCGACTGCCGAACGTAAGTGAACAGAGGTCGTGACGGCCGGTCGGAGTAATCGACTGTGCCGATCGGCGATAAGTCGGGTACTGTGATGATACGCACTCGGCTTAAGCCGATTCTGCGTCGATAAGTGTGGAGAGACCCTTACGCCGTACTCGTCTTATTATCTGTGGTCTTGCGAATACGAGTAGAACGCGCCAAACACAAAACTTTGTCGCACCCTCCCCAGTCCCAAAAATGGTTATCTCAGCTTCGTGGATATACGTAGGTCTGGATAACCTAGGTATATAGGATACCTAGGTTATCCAGATCTACGTATATAAGAATTATTATCTATCACCTACGACTAGCTAGCGTAGCTAGCGTTAGTCACGAGACGATTCTGCTAGTGGTATGGTAGCCCCAACGCCCCCAACGACCTTTATTATAATACTCTGGAGTGGACATTCCTGACTATTCCGTGTACCAAACAAACAAAAACTAGTGCTAGAACAAAACAAATTATGTTATTAACTGTTAAAGAAGGTCTGTTTGTAGGCACCAAAAGATCAATATTTAAAATACATAAGGAAGGAAGATTTTTAGATCCGCCGAACGAATAATAAGCGAGTTGTATTTAACAAGTCTAATGAAATAGTAGTCTGCAATTTTGGTAGGCTTTAATCATTAATTCGATTTTTATCTTGAGACTCAATGATTCGATAATTGGTTATGTAGAACAATAAAAATCCATGATAATATTGAAAAACGAAAAACGCTGTTAGCAGTTGCTAACAGCGTTTAACACGGCTCCAGAATGTATTCGTGAGCAGTTGCTCACGAATACATTCTGGAGCCGTGTATATCAAGTATTATCAAGCGAGGGAATGGAACCTTTACGTGATCAAATCATATTAGCGGTTAGTACGGCAGCCCTCATCGACCGAAATTGACCGAAATGTAACATTGCTCAATAAGGTCTGCGATCAATAATAATAACAGTTGAAATTAATGATCGAAGAATCGGGTCCTATAAAGTTTGTTACGGTTGGCAACCCTAGCTTTAATATTGATTTCTCATTCTAGATAGTGCGAAGTGTTCAAGTGTTGAATAAGTGTTGAATACGGCACCTCTTCTAGTTTATATGTGCATCGTTTTCTTTTGCATTAGACTTTAAAGTACCTAGTGTTCATATTCTTTTGCTAGACTTCCATAACGTTCTGAATTCTGAGCTTTTTTTTTATTCTGTGGACGGGGTTGACAATCAAATCAATAATAGTGGTCTTCCTTTGTTTTTATTTAATTTTTTGCTTGTGTTATAAATTACAGGCATAACGTTGCTTGTGCCGCTTTCGCTTCTTCTTTCATGAATGATATTGTGAAATAATACCAATTTGCCACCGTAAAATATTTCCGGAATCAATTGATTTGATGCCAGCCGAATGCAGCTACGGTAATCAATATTTATTATTACGAGCATTTCCTATTAAACTGATTAAATAGACCCTTTACCTTTTCGCCACATTTATTTAAAATCTTCATATAGTATTCACAACTGCAAGCCACCTTTTAGCTCCTTAATTCAAAATTCTAGTAAAAATAAATTAATTAAGATTACCTTAATCAAGCAAAATAGTTTAATCTTTCGCAAAATGATAATCTTCAAGTAAAAAAATTAGCATATAGGGAATTGATGATTTAATTTTACTGTTTTATTTGAATATTTATATTACATTTTGATTATTAGTCTGGAAGAAATTCACCTGAAATCAATTTTCCTTACAATAATTTACTGTATTTGCTATTGGAGTTCATCAACACATTGTAGTTGATTGTGTGTAATATGCTGTGCTGCAATGTCGACAGTGGACTACAATCTCCTGATACTGCACACCCTCATGTGCCATATTAACAAGAAAAAAATAATTTAATTTATATTTATATTAAATTATTTTTTTTTTATATAAATTATGAACATTTTTCTAAATTCTTCTAACATTTAGAGATGCAAATGAATTTTAGTTTTTAATAAATCACAAATTCAACAAAAGATATATATATATAAAAAAAAACACGAGGAAGTGCCCCACTTCCCTAGCACACTGGCCCGAGCCAGTCAAACTAGATTCCAAACAGCCCCTAAATAATAATCATTGATCCAGCTCTTCCTTATTGGAGGCATATTATATTAGTGTCATTATTGAAAGCCTCCATGAGGTCTCTCAACCTCTCTACAATAAAATATAATAATAACAAGAGAAGTAAAATTATCATTGGTCCAAAAATATTTTTCAATAAAATTATTCTTAGATCATATAATACAATACTAAATTATATTTCACTAGGTGACATGTCAACATGGACTCCGGTGGGGATTGGTGTTTGATTGAAAGTGATCCTGGGGTGTTTACCCAGCTCATAAGAAAGTTTGGTAAGGCTTAATCTGTTTGAATACAAATAGTTCCTGATTATTGTCATAGAACTGATTTGTGGATTATTAATTTTTCGACAAAAAACTTGGTGTTTTGCTATATTTTCCTATGAACATCCTTTTACTGCCTTCCTGTAAATTTACAGTTTACCTTGTATGATTATAGTTCTAATAATCAATATAAACCATTTCAAATTCTGTATTTAAATAGTAATGTTACCAATTAAAAGTACTTAAAATCTCATTTTAAAAATAGGACACCTAAATTCAGATTTACAACGATTTACAATATATTCCAAGTTTACATCAACATAGGACTCAATAATATAGGAACAACTCAATTCATGAAACCTGTTATATTTTACAATTCTACTCTTTGTTTTGTAGGGGCTATTGGAGTACAAGTAGAGGAGCTATGGACCATTGAAGATGGTATTTTTGAAAGCTTAAGGTATGATTATAATGTGAAATATTATACAAAGCGTTACTAGGTTCTTCATGGGCACCTGTAAACAGTCAGGTGGAGCCGACACAGCTTGTGCGCAGGATAGATATAAAATCTTTGATATATAAAATATTTCACTGTTTCAATATTTCATAAAAGATCAGAAATTCATGTCCAAATAAGACACTACACAGATTGCTCATGAAGAAGTGACAAAAAAAGTGGTTGACCATGAAGTACTGTTCTATTAAAAAAAAAAAAACTTAATATTTTCTTTATTTTGCAGGCCTGTGCATGGACTTATATTTCTCTTCAAATACTTGCAACATGAAGAACCATCGGGGCCGGTGGTTAAGGACAGACGTCTTGACAAGATATACTTTGCAAGACAGGTTGAATCAGAACTCTAATACTTCTTGAATTAAATATTTGTATAATTTGACATAAAATGTTAAATTGTTGTATTTATTTCGTGCATTACAGGTAATTAACAATGCATGCGCCACACAAGCTGTTGTAAGTCTGTTATTGAACTGCGACCATCCAGATGTCAACATTGGTCCAGAGCTGACAACTCTGAAAGAATTCAGTATGTCATTTGATCCTAGAATGCGAGGGCTGACACTCAGCAACTCTCAGACTATTCGGAGCGCCCACAACTCCATGGCACAACAGACCCTTTTCGAATTTGAAAATAAAAAACCATCAAAGGTAAGTTAAGCTTATTTATTGACAATGGCAACAACTTTCTCTGATTAGTATAGAAATGCAGTACATAGGAAAGTAATATTCCATTAATTATATATTTTATTTCTAACAGGATGACGAAGCATACCACTTTGTTGGATACATTCCAATAGATGGTCGGCTGTATGAGTTGGATGGCCTGCGAGAAGGCCCCATCGATCACGGCGCTATTTCTGCGGAACAGGATTGGCTTGACGTGGTGCGCCCGATTATTTTGAAGCGCATCAACATGTAAGTAAACTCGCACATTGTGCTGCTGCTGATAAATATGTGGTAATCGTGAATTAATATATTATCTTGCTATTTTTCTAGATATACAGAGGGTGAAATACATTTCAACCTGATGGCTCTGGTGTCCGATCGAAAGATGATCTATGAGCGACAGCTCCAAGACATTATGAATGAACAACAAATGCTGGGAATGGAAACAGATGCAATGGAGAATGAGATACCAAGACTTCGAATGTTGATTGAGTATGAAGATATGAAGATGTTGAAATACCAACAAGAGATGGCTCGCAGGAGACACAACTACCTGCCCTTCATAATCATGCTGCTGAGGATACTGGCAGAGGAGAAGAAGCTAATGCCTCTGCTGGAGAAGGCCAAGGAGCGCGCGTCGAAGAAGGGTCCAAAGAGACAAAAAGTATAACACGAGCTTCGGGCTGGACTACGGGCAGAACGCGCGCGCGGATCGCGGCGCGTCTCCCAGTCCAGCCCCTCGCGCGTGTTGCCCGCATCCGAACACATGCAATACTCGCTGGCTGACTTAGACGCTATTTATAGAGACCCCCAAGACTCCTTATTGTTAAATATAGAACCCCAGCAAATCCTAGAGCAAGGTATGGTAGAGTCCCAAGAAGTGTTAGATCGGTCCATATTCGAGTCCCGCGAGACTCACAACAACCTACTGGACTCTGACGATAGTAAAGACTTTTTAGGAGAAGCTCCTCCAGCTGGGTTCATTACAGATAACTTTGACTTAGAGGATATGGATGTTGACGTAGAATCCGATCCTTTATTAGACATTAATCCCCCCGAACCAGACTTTGATACCGAATAAGTTATTAGTAGATAAAGTGCGTCTTAAAACACTTTAGGGAGTGATTTAGTTTAAGAACAATAATTAACTTAATTAAATATATTTAGTGAAGTGACTTCCTTGTGATGGCTTATCAAATTTAAAATGATTAGGAAGTGATTAATATTAAGGTATAGTGACAATGAAACAGCTGCTATAAAAATACGTGAATTTATTTACTAAAATATTCGTGTATGTAACTTATAACTGTGTACAGTTACATGTCAAACAATGATTCATAAATAATCCTAAAATATAGGCATAAAGTACAGTGTGGATTATTATTGATCATTGTTTGAGGACATATCATTTACAAAGTTGGCTGGTGTTAGTAACGAGCCGGCAATTTACAAGTGACAGTCGAACGTCGACAATTTAATCAGCTGTGCAAATCATTTGATGTTTGAATAATATAAGTAGATACTGTGTCCGTATAGATAATGGTTGTAAATACTATATGTTGTGCAATGCATAACACGAACTTTACTGCTATATATATATCAGGTACAATTGATGTGTATGTGCTAGAGGTTAAATACAATATAATAAAGTGCAACTATACAGAACTGTTATTAGAAATATACCTTATAGCATATTATATTATATGTATATGTCAGAGTATATAGTGCATTTATAAATGTAAATTAAAGTAAATATTTATTTTTATCCACATAAATTTACACGGTCATAATATGTCTTATGTTACATTAAGGTATTGTCATTTTGTTTGCATCTTATCGATCGCTGTATAATTATTATTATTTACATCTTATTACAAAATTACCTAAATCTAAATTATAAACCTAATTAACGAAAGTTTTTTTTATGTATCAAGTTTACATGAGTAATAAATTAATGAATTTGGGGTGTGATGTGGCACTTTGAAATAGTCTGGCATCTGTTATTTACAACGGGACACATTTTACTGGTACGATGGCGAAGATGCGGTGACAGTGACATGAACGATGATTTAGGAGACATTATTTACAGATATAGGTACATATATTGAGCTTAGCTGCCTGCTATGTTCGATGTCATTACATGGATTCGGAAAGCATGCTCGGGCTTAACCTTTGTACGACGTTACTGGCTTCGTCGAAATGGGCTTGCGATTATCACAGACATGGTTTCTTTCAATTTAGAATACGTTCCTGAAAGGCGTATCATGTAGTATGTGAAGTCGAATCCAGGTAATGAGTGAACAGAGGCTGGATAAGTTGGGAGGGCGCTGAGTCGTGGGGCCGCTTCACGTGTTGGGCAGCAGGCCTTTGGGCTTTATCATCATAGTGGCACGCTTCAGCGTGTAGTCCCAGCCTCGCCAACGGAACCACACGATTCCTGAAATAAGTTTAATAATACAGTACTGCTCCTCTATGCATTTACTAATAATATTTTTGTCATTTCAAAATAATTGATCATCAATCATCGTGTTGAATACAATATAAGTTACCTTGTCTGGCCGTGAGGTCCTGCGGGTCATGTAGGTACAGTCCGTTGAGACCGCGGCCGCAAGACTTCCACCACCAGCCGCCCTTCAGCATAGACGCGCAGTTTAGCGACGACCGGTCGTTGTCTCTGTAACCGTAACATCATTATTGCCTCTGTAATTCAAGTGTTGGGGGTATTTTGTGTGATAACACATTGGCAGGTTTTTTTTATTCCTATCTAATATAATTAAAAATTAAAAAATTAAAAAAAAAAACATATTAAAGTAATGAAGAAGGTAGAGCTAGATTTTGCTTGAGGTAGGCCTAAACGTTTGTAAATATGTAATAGACAAATTAAGTTAAAGACTAACACATAACACCCTGATTGTAAAATGTAAATAATAGAGATTATTAGCCAGTAAAAACACGATAATATAAATTTATAATAGAATAAGTAAGTTAAGGACTAACACATATAACACCGAAAATGTAGAATGTAAATAATAGAATTGAAAGTATTAGTCAGTAATACTACGTTAAGGTAAAATAGTAGAATAAGTAAGTTAAGGGCTAACACAGATAACACCGAAAATGTAGAATGTAAATAATAGAATTGAGAGTATTAGTCAGTAATACTACGTTAAGGTAAAATAGTAGAATAAGTAAGTTAAGGACTAACACAGATAACACCGAAAATGTGGAATGTAAATAATAGATCTGAGATTATTAGTCAGTAATACTACGATAATAGCGCCGATTCCCTTACGCAAACTAAATTAAAAATTAGTTCATCGCTAACTTTCACTAATATATAGCGTGGAAATGGACGTCAATAGAAAACAACTAACTTAGACGTGTCAAACTAGTTTTCGACTTTAACATCACTGCGTTTTTAATGCATTGGTATTTACGTGTCGCAAAATGTGTATGAGAATATTAGTCGGAATTAAACTTGACATCTCTAATGCCCGTTTATCCTTTACTAATTTTGTATAAGTAAAAAGATACCAATGGTCTAAAATAAGTTAGGTGTGTGTTTAATAGAATCAGGTCCTGATTCTATTAAACACACACCTAACTTATGTAAATTTATAATTGAATAAGTAAGTTAAGGACTAACACAGATAACACCGAAAATGTAGAATGTAAATAATAGATTTGAGATTATTAGTCAGTTATACTACGATAATGTAAATTTATAGTAGAATAAGTAAGTTAAGGACTAACACAGATTACATCGAAAATGAAGAATGTAAATGATATAATTGAGAGTATTAATCAGTAATACAACATTAAAGTAAAAGTGAGGGGGGCTCTTGGCTAACTGTAAGCCGTACGGTTTGATCGATAATACAAGTTAAGCTGCGCTCGCCGTGGTTGGTCCGTGTATGGGTGACCATGTTCCAACATACCGAGATACCCCTCCGTGCCTAGGATAGCACGTTAAGCCGTAGGTCCCGACTGTCATACTATGATCTTTGGCAGTCGTTAAGTCAAATCTGACAACCAGTCTTACCATGGGATACTGTGTTAATACCAAGTAACATGGGTTGTGGAAGTCAGATAGGCAGCCGCTCCATGTAAAATACGATTCAGCTGAATCCGGTAAGACTGGTAGCCGACCCCAAAGTAGTTGGGCAAAGACTCGGGAGATGATGACTAGGTTAATAGTAGATTAAGTAAGTTAAGGACTAACACAGATAACACCGAAAATGTAGAATGTAAATAATAGAATTGAGAGTATTAATCAGTAATACTACGTAAATTTAAAATAGTAGAATAAGTAAGTTAAGGACTAACACAGATAACACCGAAAATGTAGAATGTAAATAATAGATTTAAGATTATTAGTCAGTACTACTACGTTAATGTAAAATAGTAGAATAAGTAAGTTAAGGACTAACACAGATAACACCGAAAATGTAGAATGTAAATAATAGAATTGAGATTATTATTCAGTACTTCAACGTAAAGGTAATTTTGGCAATGCAGATATTATCCGTGCGCCTCCAGCGGCGAAATTTAGAATTTGCATAAGAACGACACTTTGCATTGAAAGTTGAAATTAACTTTAGACATAATCAGATGGATCACGATTATCTGAAATCTGTTTCTAATAAAAGCAGAAATACGAAGTATTGTTGTGTTCCTCAAAGTATTACTTACGGAGAAACGGGAATAAGTTTTCATTTGTGTCTGACAAAAGACAAAATTATGAAGAAAAAAAGGGAGACTGCTTTAGGAATAGGCGAGCTGATTTTACCAGCTATGAGAGTTGGTTCTTATCATTTTCAAGCTTCAAACTTTTTTCCAAACAGTAATTGTAATTAAGTTGGGGATAGATTTGAGGAAAATATTATGACTAATAATAACAGCTATCACCATGTCACGACTTCATTGACAGAAGTGAGTTTAGTGGATTATAGAAATTACCGTCTTCGAGAAGATTGGAATATGTTCGTGACAAAGAACCTTTGGAAAAGTGCACTCAAATATATTTTCTTCCTATATGGAAAGAAGAAAGATCAACTTTAATGCAATCAACCCTCTCAGATTTACTACGTAGTGATATCTATTTATTTACTTTTACGGGTATTCATTCAATTGAACTTTTAGAAACATTGGTGACTTGTGTTAGTGATTTGGCCTTTATTGCTTCAACAAAAACAAGAAAATGTTATTTGTGAGAGAGAGTTATTTTGACAATGTTAAAAATTAAACGAAATATGTAATTTAGAGCCATTGGGGTTTCGTTTGGTATAAACATTAAAAAAATACAATTTTCCGACGAAAATAGTAATGGAGACTGTCAAAGTGTCGTTCTTGGACAACTTATGAATTTTGCCGCTAGAGGCGCTATTCAAAATTTTAAAAATTAAGGTACTGTTTGTGTGGTTTGGTTTAAAGCACTATGCTTTATGTTAATTTATAATAAAAAACTAATTTAAAGACTAACACAGATAACACCGAAAATGTAGAATGTAAATAATAGATCTGAGATTATTAGTCAGTAATACTACGATAATAGCGCCGATTCCCTTATACGCAAACTAAATTAAAAATTAGTTCATCGCTATCTTTTACTAATATACAGCGTGGAAATGGGCGTCAATAGAAAGCAACTAACTTAGACGTGTCAAACTAGTTTTCGACTTTAATATCACTGCGTTTTTAATGCATTCGTATTTACGTGTCGCAAAATGTGTATGAGAATATTAGTCGGAACTAAACTTGACATCTCTAATTTTCGTTTATCTTTTAATAATTTTGTACAAGTAAACACATACGGATGGTCTAAAATAAGTTTGGTGTGTGTTTAATAGAATCGGGGCCTATGTAAATTAATAATAGAATTCGTAAATTAAGGGCTAACACAGATAACACCGAAAATGTAGTATGTAAATAATAGATTTGAGATTATTAGTCAGTAATACTACGATAATGTAAATTTATAGTAGAATAAGTAAATTAAGGGCTAACACAGATAACACCGAAAATGTAGTATGTAAATAATAGAATTGTCAAAAATATTAGTCAGTAATGCTACGTTAAGGTAAAATAGTAGACAAAGTAAGTTAAGGACTAACACAGATAACACCGAAAATGTAGAATGTAAATAATAGAATTGAGATTATTAGTCAGTAATACTACGATAATGTAAAATTATAATAGAATAAGTAAGTTAAGGACTAACACAGATAACACCGAAAATGTAGAATGTAAATAATAGATTTTAGATTATTAGTCAGTAATACTACGATAATGTAAAATTATAATAGAATAAGTAAATTAAGGACTAACACAGATAACACCGAAAATGTAGAATGTAAATAATAGAATTGAGAGCATATTAGTCAGTAACACTAAGGTATTTCATGAATATAAGTAGTGTGGTGTAAGGCACCATGCTACAATTTACATCTAAAGTAGAAAAATAAAGTTATAGACTAACTCTGATGACTCCGGTACACCGTAAATGTATAATAGATTTGAGAGTTCTGAAATAATATTTTAGTAAGGGTTATCTTTGAGTAATGTGGCACCACCATAATTTGTAGGTTTATTAACAGCGGAGTAAAAGAGACCGGGGGCCCAAGTCTGCTATCTACACTCGGTTCAATGTCTTCATAGTGGTGTGCCAGCAGAGCCATTTTCGGAAAATTGGTATTCTACTAAACGTCAAAACGTCAAAATTGCGCATTGGAACGATTCGGTTCAATGTTCAACGACTGTGCCCAATAGTTCATACATTTGGTACAATTTGTAATGCGCAATTTTGACGTTTTGACGTTTAGTAGAATACCAATTTTCCGAAAATGGCTCTGCTGGCACGCCACTATGAAGACATTGAACCGAGTGTAAATAGCAGACTTGGGCCCCTGACATAAGTTTGACTTGTCTGTCTGTCCAACTGTGGGTGGCATACATTTTCTTAAACGCAGGGACCGATTACGATACGGTATTATTGTACGAAAGGTGAGGTGGTAGAGGCAGTTGAAGAATTTTTGTGGGCATCATATTTTTTTGGATTTTAAGGGATTTTGTATATGCAGGGTTAGTTTGTAATGGCCAGCCAAAAAATAAAGTTATCTAATATCCATGCGTTCGATTTTTCGTAGTCAACATGAACGAAATATTATGATGTGTTTTTTTCATCAGATCCAAGTAATATCGATTTGAACCTGCTCTAAAAATTTGGACGGCCATTGCCAACTAACCCTACCTAGAAGTAAACCTAGTTATAATAAAGAAAGTAAGATACTCGTATATATAAATCTAATTTCTGTAACTTCGCAAATGTCGTATTTGTATAATATAGGTACCGTTGTAATACATGCTAAATGTATTGTTCTGGTTAGCTTATAATAGATTTGAGGATTCGTGTACTTGTAATTAACTTAGGATATTTAATGATATTCCAATAATTGAGGAGTATTAGTGGTTTAAAGTATTTACATTTGTAAATGAAACGGCGAGAGCTCTGCAAAAAATGTAGTATGTAAATAATACATTAGAGAATATATACGATATACCTATATAGTATTAAGATTAAATAATGTTTACCACAAGCTACTGTTAGACAAGTGTAGTGTAAACATTAAACAAATATTCGATTTGTCTTAAGAACTTTATGAAAAGAGTACGATAAAATAATTCTAAAGAATGCATTGCGTACTTGTAATGCAAAATATAAAGTATATTGGTTAGGTAAATAATAAATCAACGAAAATTGTTAGTAGCTTCAAATCACTAAATATCTAGTAAGTTTTATGAAGTACCTTTTATTATGTAGATATCATTCATGTCTATCGCGTATAATCGATATTAGTATTCACTAATAATAGTGTACCTACCTATAGTATTTTTTGACATCTAGATAGTTAAAAAAATATCAATTGCTTGTTAAATAAAATATATATTTTACAATGTAGATTTAAAATAGTGTCGACTTACCTGTTGTATGTAGAAAACGGGCTGTTGTTGGACCCGTACCAGGGGTCGTTGAGGGAGTCTCCAGCATTTCCTTCGTACCCTTCAATTTCCAGCTTGTAGTATTCCGCTTCCGAGTATATCTTGAAGTGCGAATACTGTGCATACCTATGTTACAACAAGTTTAAGTCTGCTTTTATTTGCCGAGATTTTTAACACCGGGCCAATCGATACAATTTTCATTGTTTCTTTCATACCCCATCTTTTAAACCACAATGTCACAAAACTAAACGCGGCATTCCTTTTAAGTATTGATTTCTTTCTTTCCACTTATTTCAAGGTTTTTCAATAAAGACTTCATTTACTTAAACCAAGTATTTTACACATGGTTGTTTTTAGTTAAGTACCGTGCAAATTGGTCGCGCTTACTTATAATTCTCGATTGAATATTTTTGAAACAGTCTTTTTCCTTTTGCCACTGGTGCTTTTAACAGACTCAGTATTAACGAGCCCAAACAGTCGAATTTAGATCACTGCTAAATCAAAATTGTTTCATGGAAAGTTGGAAGACATTTCGCTCGCAGTCGTCCTTAATTCAAACGATTTGTTACCTACATCTGATTAAGGTTAATTTATAAATGTCACATTATTGACAATGGCTTGTAATGTGAGAACCAAAGAAGTCGATAAAGTATTTCACCTACGCCACAACCTACGATCGCAGGAGTTGATGGGAGCCCATTAATGAGTCATCTTCTATGTTCGGTATTGGACACATTTTCCGCCCATTTTAGATACGCGTATTTTTTCGACATACAAATGATTTATTTGTTGTTGTTCTGAACATCCATGGTTCATTTCTAATAAATCACTAAAAAACCCAAGTTATAACACTTAAACTTTATTGCGAGTTCTTGGATTTATTAATAATGATTTTTCATTTTTGGATTGATAATTTAAACAGAGAGTTTACTTTGGCTTCCCATTAATCTGGAAATTACTTTGTTTGTGTTTTTATGAGATATTTTTTGATATTGATACTTTTACTTATGTAACCGCATCGGACTAATTTCGAAAATGGACGTACCTCTTGTTACCGTCGAAGTCCTCGAGTTCGACCCTCAGCATGTAGTCGTCGTTGTTGGTCAGCATGTATATGTTCTCGTTGCCGAGCCAGAACTCCTTGCTGGGGTCTCCGAAACCGTTCTTGTAGTCGTTCCAGTCTCGGTTGAAGTTCTCGGCGGGAACTCCGTAGTCGTCGCGACGGTGAATTACCTAGAAAAGTTTGATATAACATGACTTTTTATACATTTTTTGAGAGTGGTTCTGATTCCCTGGAGCATATACAACTAATTACTACGGCCTTACTAAGCGAGACCTAAAATAAAGTATCTTTTACTAATATGCAGATAACACAAGTAAAAAGTTACACGGCCTAGATTAGTTTAATTTGCGTTGTACAGAATCATCACTATTTAATAATATTTTAAAGTTTAGTATAAGTAGTCTTAATTGTACTATGTTATGTCATTTTGTAGCCAATATTGATGTTGCATTTATAGAAATAATTATATATGAACAAAAAACATAGGTGTTTTCACAAAATAGTCTAGTAACTATATGGTAACATTTATAGTATTAAATTGTTTAAATAGCACAATAAGCAAACATACATAAACAGTATTAAGAAGCATTAGATTTCGTGGTTATTATCCTGCTTTTTCTCCTTATATTCAACTTATTGTTACCGTTTAACAGAATATTGTAACTAGGCAGTATTAATAGGGAACTGGTAAAAAAGGATTGCAGTATTGCCGTACCTAAGGAACAATCTCTTGAAAAACTGTAAAACATGAAGGCACCTAGGTACGTAGTTTCTGGATATTGTAGTAGGGATGGGTTTAAGAACGAAAATTAACGATATTTTGGAAAGACGAAATTGTTTCTAATCAGATCAACTGTACGTACCTTTCTTATAATACTATTTAATAATATTGTTAGTTATGTGTACCTAGGGTTGTCTAAAATAAAGAAATCTTAATGTGTTTGGTTGTTTAATTGAACTAAGTTCGTATATTCAGTTGTAGTGTCAAATAGTGCCGGTCTGTACCTAGGTACCGACTAGGTACTCCAAAACATACACAATGTTTAAACGACATAAAACATTTCAAAATGAGATTATTTTGAACTGTTTTATGAGTACTGATTAAATCCGCGTGTGTATCTAATCATCGTTTCGCTGAAAACCGAAGACAAATCGGACAAATTTTAAGTACAGATCAAAAAAATGATCCATTCGTTCTTGAGTTATGAATGGTATAACTAATAAAAATGTGTTTGACATTATGAAAAAAAAAAAACAATTAACAAACACATTAAAACAAGAAAGCAAACCTACACAGTAAATTAAATATTGACCAACAATTTCACCCTTGTTTCGGCTTCATTTAAAAGCTGTCTTTCGACCATATATTTTTACTGGTCGTAATATAGAGGCACGGTTTAATAACCCGAGCTCGTACAAGTACGGTCACAAATAAACAGATTTGTGATTGCAGAATGTTGATCTCGGCCGGTCCGTTGTTGCGGCAACATTTCTTCATAACCAGTAATTGTGGCTGTCTATGGCACATGTTCATTAGTGGACCAAAGCGGTACTGCTCTTGTGATCTTTGTAATTGAACTGTTCGATAAAGCCATGGTTTTCGTCATTAAATAAATATACTGATAATTGAAAGTGATATTTGCGGTTTATTATATTTTGTGGAGTACTACTTACCTACTTAAGGACATATCATATTAGTAAATTATATAAATAGAACGCGTGTGTAATTGAACTGACTTAGTTATAATATAAGTATCTATTAGATTGCCTGCCTTCGTAATAGCATAAATAAAGAAACAACTACATTGAGAAAAAGCTGATCATTTTTAAATGGCTAAACGGTTTATTTTGGTCTAAAGCTGAAAAAAATCACGAATAAAAACCTTAAAAACGGTTTTGATGCCTATTAAATTGGTACACTGGTACCTCTTAGGCAGGAGACTGCACTCGTCTTAGGTAGGTGAAGAATCCTATTTTTTTTTCGTTTTGTATTTATTAGCACCTATTAACCCATAGGTAACATAATAAAGTAACCAGTTTTATTTACACACGGTGTGTAAGGAAAATATCCCTATAGATTTTCCATTTATCTAGTGCTTTGTCCTATAATTCCAACATTTCCAAGTTTACAATTATAGTATCCTACGAATTGGTGTCAAAATCTCTGAAATGCTGTTTAGCCTATAACAAAACCGCAGAGTGATTCGTGCAAGTGATCTTATTTTTTGGCATAACAACAGGTAGGTAACCGTAACATCTACGAAATAACCGTTTCTCTTAAATAATTCATACTTCAGAGATATTGCGACGTTTACGCATCGATATTTGTCGTAACTTAGATAATATTTTATGCAATTCCCTGTAATAATGCAAGTAAGGTTTAGGCAAATAAACATTTTTATTCTTAGACGTATTTTTTAAGTGGTTTTTTTTTGTAAAGTTTGATATTACGGATAGTCCAGTGGTCACCAATTAGCGCGATGAGGCGTGCCTTCGTTCAGCGGGTTCGATCCACGTTCTGACGATAATGTAGTTAGGTAGATGTGAAGACGTTTTAAAGACATAGTGTATCTTTACATGTAACTATGATTTGTGTACTTACAGTCCATCCGCCATCAGCAACGTTTTGCTCGCAGAACACTTTGAGGAACCAGTAGGTGGTGCCTCTGATTTGCAAGTAGTACACACCGGACTCGCGCATCCCCCCGTTCATTAGATCCACGCACGAGTAGCCCTGAAATACATTAAACACATTATATACTTAGGTACTTTTAATGTTTAAGTACCTACACCATTTGAGGGAGGTTTGAACATAACAACAATTTTCTTAGCTTCGTGTAGAAACGTACAAACTAAACAAATTATAACCTTACGAGCGTGGCATACTTCGTTCCATTGCATTAAATTAATATTATAGGTATCCTATCTACAAAGCATGCATTAATTAAATCTGTTATCTTTAAATTGCGGAACTGATCATAGCGCGCCGAGTGCCTTTATAAATAACTGTGTAAATGTGCAACGCCTCAAACCATTCCTTTCGCATAGGCATCATATTATATTCGCAATGCGTTCAGAATGATAATTCATACTTCTTAATATGCATAAAGAGAATAAGCACTTCAATGGCCGAGGCCTGCGCGGCGCGTATAAAACCTTTAGTGCTCAAACAATGCTAGCAATTTTAATGTCGACGCATATAGTTACGCAATATTAATAACTTTCTTTCCCTTTTGGTTCTGCAGGTAGATTGATTACCGGCCTCTTTGAAACTTTCTCGACATAATTGCCATTTGTTCAAATGTCAAAATACCTTTATTTGAACTTTGGTGTTTTCATAATACCTACTCAATTTAAACGAATAGGAGGCTGGGTTTATCAGAACAATGTTTGCTACCTTCAACGGTTTCTCCATGGATGTTAACATACTTGTTGTAGAACTACAAAAGGTCCGACAAAAACTAAATAATAACGAGCAATAGAAGTTCGTGCCTGTCGCGAAACAAGTTGGCTTTCTCGACATAATACATCCACGGTAACGTACACGGTACAGTCACGTACTTCGATGTGTCAATACAGTTTTTATTTACTAACTCTTGGTAAACAGTGTTTCGAATTTTCAATGCTCTACACATTTTACGGGTCTCAAGAAATTAGATTATATTAACATTAAATATAAGAGTAACAATAAACCTGTTGGTATAATCCTTTTGTACGTGAATATGTGATGGTAGAACCAAAGCAGACCGATTTTTCGCCGAGCAATAATAAACAACAGACTCAAACAATTATGCAAGTTTTCTTGGCAATTAGTAGACGCAATTGTTACTAATGGAAACAAAACGTTCATTTTTGGAAATCTTGACAAGTCATTCACGCGATCTGCCAATTACGTCGGCATTTACTGTGAGTCTGACGGTTCATTAATATCTCCATACCGCATACAACAATGCGTCGAGATATTAGCTGCCCAAACGTCTGCATTACCGGTCGGTGACGCTTTGTTTAAATAGAGATAAGTAATAATTATTCTTAGAGTGAACTGTATTGCGCAATACATATTTGTAGAGACGACTCGCTTTCCTTCTACTGCCTACATATGAACGTTACCTTATACCTATTGCGTAAGGAAGGCAATGAAGCAACGAGCCCTGGGTACCCGATCCTGACCGCTCGTGGGAAAGTGCAAGGGATTCGCTTCGGTAAAGGTCAACCCGAAACTAATCGCTCTAGGTTCTAGTCACTACAAAAATACTCGTAAGTCTAAGTTTTACTGTTATTAATACTGCCATTTTATCTACGCTTGTAAACTGTAAATACGTCTTCTATTATAAGAAAAAAAATATCGTTACAGAACAATCAATGTTCTTAATGCGGAACTATCTTATCCATAGCTGTAAATAAATAAAATTACAGTAGAGCACTATACGCTATACAGTAAGGAAGCGAGTGTTCCTAGTTTACAGTGAAACCTGTGGTTACAAAACGATTGCTAACAAATTATGTCCACGATAGCCGGCGATTTAAAGATTATTGTTTTGATTTGCATAAGCGTACCTAATACATAACGTTAGGTCGTCCGACAGCTGCGGCCCTCAGGGAAAACGAAAGTAGGAGGTTTATTTTCATCATTTCGAGCTGACAAGACAGTCACGATCTGTCAATCTTCTGACTAGGTACATTCCGAGGTGTCATTGTGGCACAGGATTGCTAAGTTTTATCTGTAAATGTATTAGAATTCTATTTATTTAGTTTAGATGTTTGAGTAACCTCACTATTCAAAGTTAGAACAATCGTAAAATCTACTATAAATTTTAGTTTATTTTGTTTTTGGAATAACAGGCCCCATATAATTGGCAATCCTGTTAAGGAAACCAACGATAAAATAGTTGAATTATGTTAGAAAGGATCTGTAGCAAAAGCTAAATATGCAACAGTTTCCATTCGGCACCTGCTCTACTAAATAGTGTCGGTAAATATATTGAAATTGCGACACTGTCCGTCTGGTACGTGGGCGTTCAATACTGTGCAGGAAGTTAACTCGCCAAATTAATTACTCACCTTAAGTTTGGTAAGTTGTGAAATCTCGACAACCTGCTACAGTTATAATAAGTGCTGTTTCATGTAGATTCAATTTATCGGATATTTATTAATTACAGTGCATTACATTACATTATTTGTTACAGTATTATTCGCACACATTTTTACTACCTAAACACGCCTTTTCCGGTTGATTTTAATTATCCATTAAATAACGTACAATAATGTGCCCAAAAAAAGATATAACAATAAAGCATACTTCAAATGTCTAGTTTAAGTAAGAAACGCGAACTATTTAGAAATTGTTGCGAACAAATAGTAAGCACAATGTTCGTATATACTCGATTGCGTTCGTAACATAACGTAAGTATTTGGAGCGACATTTTTTACACAGGTGCGAGTCATACACGATAGGTAAACATGATATAAACCGTTGCATCATGGAACTCTACATAACCGCCAGTTCTCGTACGCTAAGAACAATAAACACTTGTAATCATTGGTAATTGTCGCATGGTGGGAACGGGCGGTTTTTGCGCGGGCGCACAAAGGCGCGGAAAGCGCGGCGCGCGGCGTGGCCGTACGAGTGTGATGCCGAACCAGATTTACGTAATGAGAGCCACGCAACTTTCCTTGCACGGAAATGTCGCGGTGTCTGCCGAGCTTAGCGGTTTACGCGTATTGTAGAGCTTCGGTTTTACAAAGCTTATACACAGAATGCATGGAGTAGGCTTTACTGTTATTTTTCGTTTTTTTTTTGTATGTCTTCTTCGATCTTTGCTGAACTTTTTCCAGGGGATAGTAGATAGTAAATCCGATTTTTTTAATTTTAATTAATCATCATCGAAAGATAATAATTAATCACCTAGTTGTTTAAACTATATCAAACTAAAATAAAGTGTCTAGCTAGATAAGTAGCTACATTACAATTTGTTGAAACGGTTGTCGTTGAGATTTTTTATCATTTGATATTTCCTTCATTAAATATTCCCATCATATTTAGTAGCACCGGTACAACGGATGTTAAAAAATGTTTGTTAAATTTATTTAGTATCTGATCTACTGTATAAGTTTAGTCCAAATATCCAATTACTCTATATTCTGTTGGCGGCATACCAGAGCATATATTTATTGCGCAGTATTTTGAGTTCCTTATTGCTAAACGAGGGGACATAAATGGCTGTGTGTTGGATAGGCAGTGCACAACTAGACCGACAGGCGCTGATTAAAATTCCGACAGTAGGCTGAACAGTAGTGCAACATATCCGAGTCCTGCCTCGACCCACACTGCACCAGTCCGCAGGGACCGATGCAATCTCCTCTACTTCACTTAACCTACATCTAGACAAGAACCAATTTAACTAAGATATATTGCTACAGTTACAACCTGCCTATTGATCTAGTCCTGTTTTGCATATGTCGCCGGCATATAATCTAATTACATATTCTACATACCTTACGATAGTTGTCAATTACCAAAATCTAGCGGAAACAAATTTGGTTCTCAAGGAAATGCTGCATGTAAATGTGCTATTGATACTTTACGTAATTAACACATTGTGCTTGCCGTCATTAGAAAATGTTAATTTCATTATTGTCAAGTTTCTATGTATAAACAACTAAAAGCAAAATTATTTCACCATTAATCACGATCTAAGAAAAATTTGTCAAAGTGGTATTTCTAAAGATATCTTGGATTATGATTAATGGCTACGGGACGAAGACACGCCATTCTACTCATAAGTTATATCACTCGCTCGGTTAGCACATTTTATTAATTGCACCTTTAAGATTTGTTCAGCGACAACGATAGGTGTGTTATAATGAGTAATAATATTGTTTATATAACTTTGACTCACTTTCACGTCTTTATAGTTAGCGACGATTTCCGAAGCGAAAGTGTTATTCCCGATGATGGGCTTGTTCTTGACGCTAGGGAAGATGATGCCGCCCTTGCGGCTGGCGGGGCGCGGGCTTGTGCTGCCGCTGCCGGCCGGCGTCACCGTCACCGTGGCGCCCGCGCTGCCGGTCGAGCTCGCCGTCGACGTGCTTGGGCTGCGTGCGACCACTCACATTAGTTACCGTACACCCCTACAACCCTGGTACCAATACAATATCGCAGTGGAGGTTTCACAAGCAACACACACATTCGCTAATGCTCGCAAATCATTTCGCTTAGGTAACAAAAATACATAGAACATCATTTGCAAAGGCATATAAAAATTTTAAGATTTCACCTGTTGTTGAAGGTGGAAGACGGCGGCATCGTAGTGGCGGCTACCGTGCTAGTGGTGGGGTCCGTGGAAGGCTCGTCGACGCGGTACCTGTTAGGTGCGTACTCCACCAGACGGTCGATGGTCGGGTCCAGCAGTAGCTCGGCCGGCACAGGCCTTTGCGCCAGAGTCGCCACGTCGTCCTCCTGCTTCTTCAATCGTTTCTCCACCATGTCCAAGTTTTCGATAATAAGATTCGTCTTCAGTCGTAAATCGTTATGGATCTGTCCTATAGCACGTTCCTGACGCTGTGTCTGGGTCAGTAACTCGTCTGACTTGGGAACCAAGTCATCGACGGAACTCTTAGTACCAACAACTACATCCCAAACCTCATCCATTTTCTCAGAAACACTCATCATCGGTATAATCTTATTCACCAAGTTGTCGATTTTGCTACTTTTAGTAACGGGCGCTTGCGTGCTGGTCGCCGTACGATTTTTAAAGAGACTATTGACATTAATCGAAGCATCTTCAGGTTCAACTATAGCCGCATGGACATCTGCCATCATATAGAGTACCTTGCCTAAATTTTCAGAAACAAGATTTATATGAAATTGTAGTTTCCGATCTACGGTTGACACGGAATTCCTCAGTTGGTCTACTTCTTTAGTGATTTCATTGACAACCTCCGTGTTCAAACCTTTTGCAATTTCTATTACATTTAAATTGATAGGTTTCTTTTCACTAGCCTCGGCATTGATGTCATCGACTGGCAAAAAGTTACTATCTATTTGATTTTTAAGGCCTACTAGTTTCGTGTCGATGTTGGAGACTTTTTGGTCTAATGACTCCAATTTTCGATCAAGCAACTGCGCGTCGCTTATTCTATTTTTCTCAGCTTGTTTTTTTGCGTTATTTTCAGTAACACTTTCCTGGTCTTCTTGGACTATGCGACTAAATAGTTTGAGGTCAAGGTTCCCAAGTTTCGATATGATGGCATCGGTTTTGTGTATGTTGTCGTTTACTCTTGAGTCGAGTGCTTCTACTCTCCGCATAAGATGTTCCACTGCTTTGTCAAGATTTTCTATCCTTTGCAGTTTTGTCTCTAATGTGCTCACTATTACCTCAAAAACGTTGAAGATGTATTGCTCCCTGAAACAAAGAAAAAAATATCTTAATAATGTTACATAAGAATGCAAACCTGCATAATAACGTAACGCAGGTAATAAAAACTATCCATAATTTGTTTTATTACCTACAAAATTAATTATTATAAGAGCCGGGACGTTGTGTAAACTTAAGGATAAAGTAGTTAAGTTATGATTTTAATTTCTTCATATCGAAACGGTGTTTACCTAATATTTAAATTCGATTAATTTCAGGACTAACTATTCCATAGATATTTTAGTAACATATAAAACTAATGTTCGTAGCATCAAATTGTTTACATTTAGTAAAGCTTTGAGTTCAATCGACGTGCTTCTTGATCTTCTATGATTAGACGGTAATCTACTCATACATTATAAGTTATCGCATTATTTACCAAACTATACGATAAATTGAAGTTTTTGTTGCACCTAATTAGATTAAGTAGTCAAACTATAATTGGTTTTAGTGGTATATAACGGTATAATTTAAATAAGGTCATCATTAGTCTTGATGCATCATGAAACGTATCTTCAAGATTGTTAACTATTTACAAACAAACTCAGCAACCAATATTTTGTTATAATTATGATTTGATAAAAAATACGGTAGAGCGTGGATGTTTGATGGGCTATTCTGATTTAATAATTAAAATTAATAGGGACACGTGGTTTCACACTATGTGCTCAAGTAACCGTATATTGTTAATAACATTTCGGGGTATTTCTACATACTGCTGTACATTTGTGCATCCGCGACCGTTTCAGTATGCTCTGGCGTAAGCATCAAAGCGTATCAATTAACTAGTCATTTTTATTGTAACAGATGATGATCATTCTCTGAAAAATCTTGAAATTAATAGGTTGTGGTAACTGGCAATAACTTGGCTTGTGTTAAAACTTTCGATGCTTGCGTACTAATCTTTACAGCAAGGTGTTCGGCAACATAAATTTGTTTCGAAATCATAAACGAACCTGTTATAATACATTACAGTGTGTCCGCACCACATCGGCCTAAAGTGAATCGAGAGGCTATCGGCCCAGTATTATGCAAATCCGCAGTAAACTCGCAGTTTGGTAAACCGGCCCCGTTTAATAGTGTTTGCTTTACTAAATTGATCGCCTGTTACGACCTGTCCTATCCGATACGTGAATTAACTTCCTGAAATCGAAACATTTGCTAAAGTGTACCAACGGCATTGATAGTTTTGCAACACCCGCCTCCTTTCGAACACATTATAGGCAGCATATTCCAGGGTATGGTTGCAGAAATTAAATCGACCCAGTGTTGATTAATGAAGCATTCAATGTGGCTATTTGGGTGAGCGGGTATCTCGTCAGACGTGGAAGTAGGTATTTACTATTTTGTAACTCCCGTGCAGAGGAATTATCTAGATTGTTGGCTAGGGCCGTCGTAGCTAATCGCGGTATTTGGCCATATATTATTGCTTGGTATGAATAATTGCGTTAACCAATCGGACAATTCACATGCGTGCCGAATTCGGTAGAGATTCCGTTACTTGGTGCGGAATGATTAGCCAGGTGAGGTAACTAGACAAACAGTTGGTTCTTGTTTGCTTAACCATGCCAAATATTGTTGCTCACGCACTTTTCACACCACAAGTCAACTATCTCATCATTTAATATTATCCAGTTATGTTGTAGGCTCTGCTAAAGGTATTGAAGTGTCAACTAATATATTATTAACTTATTATTACTACATTAAATATTATGAGTTTACGTAGTTTATAACATCAATAATAAATATTATGTTATAGAAACTAGTGGCATATATACGTTTTTGTAATTACAGTGTTTCTATTAGTTTCTAACTATATACCTAGTACAAATAAAATTATACATTTGCCATACTACATTTACTCTGTAAGTATATTACTTACTTACTCGTAGACGATGAAATATACTGATACAGCTTCAAAATATATTGAAATGTAAAATGTTCTTGCGATACGCACAAAAAATATAGATTAATATAAAGTTACGTAATAACTTTTGTTAATTGATTATTTATCATTAGCGGCAATCATAATGGTTAGATCTCTAATAATATGCAAGACATTTTGAAATCGATTGTTGTTTCGCTATTTTGTATTTATTAATTACTAAAGACTTTACAAGTGGGGGAAATCTTACACTGCGTAACTCAGAAATGCGTATAAATCAAAGAGTAATTAGGCAGGTGCGTTCAAAACGTTTTGATGAGAATTAATAGTCATAAAAATCTTCAGATATTAACGTATTACGTTGGCTATTTTGGTTGATTAACTTTGATTTTGTCATTTAAAAGTATCGGTCAAGGCTTGGTTGGCTGACAGCGCTTAGTGGAGCTCCTGATTATGGGGTCTAAAGCACTCTGAAGTAAGCCAACACGAATGGTTTAATGAGGGATATATTAATTTATAAGCTCATTATGGTTCTTCCAACTTAACTATTCCGTGAAGGCTTCAATCAAACCTTGTCAAATCTAAAAGCCAAATCTTAATAAAAGTTAGTTGTTACCGTCAAAGTATTTCCTACTTTCTCCGGGACTATTCCGAGGGCAGATCATTCTGTTAATGAGTCGTATGTGGTTCAGGGTCCTCGTATTGTGTGGGGCGGAGATTGCTCGCAACCCGCGCACTACTTTGTCACTCATTCAGTCGCCATTGTCAAATGAATATACGTTGGGCTCATAATGTATTGAACGTGTTGTCTCAATGTGCCGACGTTCGGTCGACCCACGTTCTATAATTTTTGACGCGATTATTGCTCGCAAATATTGAAGAATGAATTTCTTTACTTTTTAATACAAATAAATGTAGATAGCCAGGTTACACAGGTACCCTTGTCATCACAAGAAATTGTAATTTAAGATTTTTTATTCTGTTTTATAACTGACACTTATTTTTAGAACCAAAAAAATATTAATCTTATAGATATTTAAATCCAAGACAAATACGTACATAGTCAAAGGACATAAAGTATTAAAGTTCCACGGTCTACTTAAACCAGAATGTTCCTAATCTTGTAAAGTACGGTTATGTTATTTTCGGAATCGTGAGAGTTATTTATCATCCAGAGAGATTTCATGACGTGACCGCGACTTCAAAGTTGCCAGATTGGGCAGGGATTATGCTCAAAACTCTTTTTAGGTTTTCATTGTCATGCATACCTGCGCATATTATGTAAATGCATAATAACAGTTTTATTGTTATTACGATTACCTTCGGTTCATTAAAAACAATGATCCAAATATTTAAAGTATTTTTAGTTGATATTGTGTTTGCCGCACGAGATATTATGCCACGATAATAATCGACAGGCATGCTAGTTGATGTATGTAGTGACCGAGAGTAACACAAGGCCTCCGTAAGAATCTAGGTAAATATAATTAGTTGGGACTTAGGCGAGATATAATCGACAATAGAGCACGAATATGTCACTAAGTATGTTATAGTAAAAACAACAAATATTTGTCATGGGAATAGCATGTGTGACACGCGGGGACCTTGCGCGGAGATGTTTGTTCGGCAGCGGCATGCGCGGCGCGGCGGCGGCGGCGGCGCGGCGCGGTACCGCACGCACTCGACGTCGACTTTGAGATTAAACAAGTGAATATTGACCCTCGTGTGACCATGCGGCTGTATTTAATGCCACATAATACGCTTGCGTGTAATACTATGATTATTTTAACCTGTGAAATACAAAGAAGTTATTTATTTTATTGCATTACATAAGCTTTTAGTAATAAATTGCTTTTAAATAATTGCTTTGACATCATAATGCGAATATAATATTAAAAACTTGGCCATGTTTATTTACTAGCATGAAAATACGGACAGCTTAATGTCTGAGGCCTTAGTCACATGATAACTTAATATGCCTACGGTAACATGGTATGTTGTTCATTGAACGTGCGGTTTTACGTTTCTATAATAATTGGTTTAAAGTTTTAATGGGCGACGTGTGTCGGTCGGCCATGCGGCCACACCCGTCACATGCGAAATGTTTCATTGTTTCAAGACCACATCAGCAGTTTGTGCATTTCAACGCGCACCGCTCAAATTAGATCACAATTACGAAGTCAGTTAACATAATTGTATCTACACTTGTATTATTTTTATGGATCTGTTGTACATATACGATTTCTTAAATTGGTGCTTTTTAATTGTGGTTGCGACAGTACTAGGGATGATAGTTGGATAGTAATAGCACGCATCGCAGATATTGTATGGACTCTCACACCGTGACTAGTTGCTTGTTACTGTTACAATGCTACATTTAGACATTTGCTAAGACACCTTACATCGTCGATATTCTCTCTATGACGTGCACCACGCAACAGTTACGCTGTGGCGCTGTGCTATCTACTGAATAAGTAACACGCTTTTTTGTGATAGTGTGTTCTGTTAACATTGTGTTTCCAGTCATTTTAGTAATCATTCTGAAAAAAATCATAAGGATAGATACCTAATTAGTTTTTTTTTTTCGACGCCAATTTATAAATATTAACTACAAATAAATGGATAATTATTTGTGGCTTTCTCTTCTCTACCACAGACAGAGATGATGAGGTCTAATTATTAATTTCGAAAACAATAGTGTAAATACTTTTATCGAAAATAAACCTATTGCCATTTGCTATTTGGGTACGAACATTCTTCAAGATCATGTAAAAAAAATGTGTTAGTTACCTAAAAAGTTGGACACAAGAAAACTGCGACAACGACACGGTTTAGAATTAACAAACGCTATTTTGTCAAACTAGAAAGTGAGTTCACACAGTAATAAAGGTTTATATATATTTCTGTTAATATTAACCTACATACAATATATCTAGGTGTCAGTGATATTATTTAAAATTTTAAGACCCAAAATTGTTATGTATTTTTTGTTGTTATTTCGAACAATGAGAAGCGTCGGCCAACAGCTGTAGTTCTCTATTTACTTTTTCTTTTTATCACAAATAAAAGTCGGTGATCCACTTTCTTTAGATAAATACACACCAGCTAGTTTTTTATATCGATGGTTGATAGGTTATTTTTTTGTGCAAAAACACAAGAAAATTTACATGGAATTTCAAAAAGTGCATTTATATTCACTACTTCCAAGTTGCTCTCATATAATTCGCAGCTAAGAACTTTTTGTTCCGGTTACTTTATAGGGTAGAAATTATTATGTAAGATATATTTATTAACTTTCGAATCGATAATTTTGAGACCTATGTCCTTAATTATGAAACACGTAATAACGAGAAAGGCAATTATGATCGGTTTTATTTTCCTTCCACAGTTCATTAACTTTATTTTGGTGAATCTTGGTAAGAGTAAGTCTACATGCAAAAGTACTGGCTTCACAAAAAACAAAAAGTGGTGTTTAATTATCCTTAATTATCCTTTACAATACGTATGAATAAATACTTTATCTATGCACATTTATTGTACTAATGTACTTGAATTAATTACCCACTTAGTGTCAATATCTCATCATTTAATAGAACATCACAATACATTAGTGTCTCATAAACATGGCTTTATAGTAATGTTTTATTGATTGATGGTCGTTGTGAAACTCGATATTACTTTTACATTGACAGGCATGACAAGTAAATAATCATACATTGCTACTTGCTATCATAAGTCCATATAATTATATTGTGCCTTATTAATAAAATAGACTAAGTACTAAGACTACTAAGCTGTATTACAAAATTAGAGGCAGTGCCAGGTGCCTATTTGTTTCATTCTAAGTGGCAGTAGGGACACTTTAGTTTCGTTAGTGCTCTTAATAATTGTAAATAATAGTGTATCTAACAAGATTCCTAGAAATAGTTGCACGCAATCGACAGGATGTTGTGAAAGCATATAAAAGAGTCAACAATCTAAAGTCTAGTTGTCGAGGTCGCTCATGAAGCGAGCTTGGTAAGTGCAGACTGCTTGGGCGGAGCTGCGGAGGCACAAATAAAAACCGGCCGATAAAGGAAACAATGCGCAAGAGCACAAACATCTGAAGAATGCGTCTTGAACGAGGTGTAACATTAATAAAAGTAACTAATAACAATTTACATGAATAAAATTAAGAATTACGAAAACGGAATAATAATTGCCACTGTAAGTTATTCAGGTGGAAATTTCGAAACATTTAAAAGCTTACGATACTTGAAGTGTTATGTGCCTGTAAGTAATTTTACGATTATCAACTCTGGTTATTACAGTTCTATATTTGTAGATAAATGTCCTCGAGTGATGGATCGGTGGTGCGCTGCAGCTTTTGCAACCGTCCATAACTTTATTAAATGACAACTTGTCTAGACTCTAGTCTTACTCACATTATAGGCGCATGTCATACAAAATATGGGCAACACCTTGCGTTTGGGCAATATTTTGATGTAAATAATTGCAAGGCGGAGTAAAATTGCCGCTTAAATTAATAAACATGATCCGATTTCATGTTTATTAATTGACTGATTATTGAGTTAACTCCTAATTTATATTTATGGTATTTCTTGTATTTTAATTAAAACAAGGAAAATGTGAATGAAAATTAGTGTATCATTTCCGATTTATGGGTTCTTTTGGACAAGTTTTATAGTTTAATTATGTAGTTAATTGATTAGTTGTTATTGATTTCCAGTTATGTTTCTAATATTAATTTCTGTGTTAATATTTAACTGGCGATATCTCACTTGAGTGTTGACAATCTCTCAATTCTGCAAGATATCGGTATGGTCTCCGCTACTAATCCATAAATACATATCAGATTTGTGTTGTTCTCACAGCGGGTGGGCCAATTTGTATTCATATCACATTAGTAACTTATAATTATAGTTGCATGCGATTATTACATCACACGTACGAATTAATTTATTCCGAATATTTAATTGGGAAAGGGACAACTTTTCTGTAATTTGATAACAGTTTATATTAATAGAAAGCATGTAAATATTATACAACCGCAACATATTAATTGCCTACCGTTTAGTAAATAATAGCTTGACAATTGTTTCCTCAAAGCCTTTCACTGTTCTAAGTTACAAATGAGTTGACAGTCATTTGCGACGTGTCTTATGTTTGGAATATCTTCGGACGGCTCCTGACATAAGTTGCGAGTGCGACATGTTTGACGTTTCTCGTCCAAGTATTCGTACCGCGCCATATTTCTGTCGTATAACGACTGAATAATTATATCTGATTCTGTTTAAGAATTCGGCCTGTGAGTTGACTAATACGGTCACAAGACACAGATGTATGCGGGGCGGCTGGAGCGAGATTAACACATGGTTAATATTAATGTGCAGTGTCGAGCAGTCGCCGCGCGCCATGCGCCACCCGCCGCGCCGCGCCGCGCGCTTAGACCCGCATAGTATTGAGACTGGCCCGATTTTATCTCATGACATATCGGTAAATGACATAATTGTAATATTGATTTATACACCTTTGAAGTCCGCGGTTAAAGATTTCGTCAACCATGTTTTTAAGAGTATTTGAAAGAGATTTTCCCAACTCTGTTGTCTCTACTGAAACTATCTGTATCATGAAATAACACTTTTGAACAGCTCCGATGTTATAAAATTACTGCCAATAAAACAGTATTTTAGAAATAGCTGTTACATACATATACGAAAAGTAATAACTTTATTACGGTGATCTATTGTAATGTAATTCCGAATTATGTTGTAAGTGTGTTAGCTAATGACAAACTAGATTAATTTTGAAATAGGATGAAGATAGTATGTCAGGAAGGGGCGGGATCGTGCGATACAATCGGTTCGGTGATTGACGCCTCGCCCACCGGAGAAAGGGGCTTACATAATGTCACATTCATTAATACGTGACTAAAATTTGTAAGGCACTGATGTCCGCGAAACGCCGCCATAGCGTATTATTGACGTATGTTATATATTTCGAATGAATGGCTTGCTAAGTAACTAATATGACTGATGATTAATTTTCTGTTACAAATTCAGAGAAAGGAGGAAAGTGCTTAAAAATTTTTCAGTTCATACTTACATATTAGTTTTCTATTCCGCAAGTTCGAATAGCCTTAGTTTACAATGTCCTAGGTAATTAATTCAGCCTAACTTTTGTTTATTAAATGTGAAAATAACATGTATCGGTAGCGGAAATTCGTAAAAAGGACATTTTTCCACATAGTCAAACAACACAAACTTCAATTTACTGTCGCAGCTTACGTGTGCGGCATCTCTAAGTAAGCTTATTACAATAACAGTGTTAGACGCGTTGGCGTCCGTCAAACGAAAGTGAAATTATGAGGCCAAGGCGTCAAGTACATTCGTATTCATTGTACCTCTATGGAAAACTTAGAGTCATTCAGTTTTATGATGGATAGGTATTTCTTAAAGGGTTTTCATTTTAATTTTAATCCTGAATAGTTAATAAAATAGAATAATTTAATTTTTTATTATAATTTTTTTTTGTGCTTGTAGAGACATTTTTTTTTCCGTAGGAGGGACTCGAGTCTGACACTACAGGTCAGGCGCCCAAGTTTTTGTTAATTGGATACTTAAATGTGTAAAATATTTTCATCACCTCGTAAAATTTGCCACGGTGTTTAATAGATATTTCGTAATACAAAAGACACGTCTACTAGATATTACGGTCACTAAGTACGTGCTCTATTATTTTTACATCAAAGCTGACAATTTCATAATGACTGCAGGCCTTGGGCAAAATGCTGTTTTTACTCAGAGATGTTTTTGTGTTCTTAAATGAAGCTGGGGCTTGTTACAAATTCTTTAATTATAATATTTGCGATTCTGTAATTAAATTTATTTCCAAATACATATTTCATCTGATGTAACTAGGCCGTACAAAATTTTAGTCTTTTTGCAATTTTTATCAGTTTCACACATTTTTTAAATCTAATATGGTTATATCACTGTGTAAAGTTAGTTATAATCACTTAAAATCAAATAATAAATTACTTTTCTATCTTTACTTTCATTTGCTCAGCTCTAAATCATTAGCCAGGATAAAGAGAATGGTGTGTCCAGCGAGTCCCATTCACCTGTCCACCGTCCTACCGTTTATCATCAACAGTTATCAAGTCCTACATATTTATTATATCCGCCGCTGGCTAAACATCAGCCTCTAACATAAATGGAAGATAATTTGCTTACTATAAAACAAAGGGCTCGTAATTACGTTCGAACGGATAACAATGAACGGAGTATCCCTCGGATTCACGGAGCGCTTGATATTTAACATCTGCTGTTGGTTGAACATAAAGAATAATTTTCCAAGATTATGGAGGTCAGCATCGACTTTCAAAAGAATTCGTTCTAAGTCTAACTGCGACGATTTGCTGACATGACCTCTACAGACCTCTAAGTGTCAGCTTAGTTCGTGATGTCTTTATTATAGTTTCTGACTGTCAGAGCACTGCTTAGTATTGTTCATACCAGAAGTCTTTTATGGGAGTCAATATATGTGCTTGTTACGAACCGAATCAAGCCTCGTATGAATACAAGTTAATGTATAGGCGACTGCCTATAATGTGTTTACGAGCAGATTTATTGCAATCGGACTTAACTTTACGACTGTTGGCGAACATATTAACTACTGGTACAAGTGACCATAATACCGACTCATAGATACTTACAGAACATAAAGTTGTTGTAATTGATCAACTCTTGTAAGTCAAACAGTTGTTCTACTTACAAAGCTATTTTTCTTGAATGTTCTCTTACCGGCCTTTTGCAACGTAACGTTTATTACTTTTTACAAGGTTCTGTCTTTTCAAACTAGTAGAATATGACAAGGAAAGTAACTAAATAATATAAGTAAATAAACTATCCGGATATTTATGTAGGTCAGGTATAACGACCTAAAACTTATAGTCTTTTTAGAAAACGGGATCACTGTTTCAAAATCGCCAATCACCTTGATGATAAATTACCTGCAACAAATAAAAAATAGAAATGAAAAAAAACTGTTGATATATTTTAAAACATTTAAATTAGTTTAATTAATTACCAAGTGAAAAGACATATAACATTTAGATTTGGTCACCAGATAGCGTTTCGTAACTTTAGGTAGGAGGCAGCACAGATTTGCAAAAACTCGAGCGCTATAAGTCACATAAGAATAACTGCTGCCCTTGGTGAAAAGCCAAAGGTTGAAAAAGTAAGTATTTTCGTAACCGTCTCAGTGTAGCACATATTTCGTAACTCTGTACCGAGCTTTGAGCCAGTAAGTCCTGTAATTATTTTACCCAATTAACAAAATGAGTTTATTAAATTATGTTTTGTAACAATTATTCGTAAGACTACGGGACATGGCAAAATATGATCTGTCCGAAACAATATTGATATTTTAGTTGCTGTCAATACGCAGTATACGCACTAAACTACTCAGTTTACATAATTTTATAGTTGAAGTCCAATAACGTTTAAATACCTAACTAAACAACATTTTCCATGCTAGTTTTTATTATCACTTACATCAGGTTTGTTATAAGAAGTTCGGTTTAATCTAGTTTGTTACGATATCGGGTGTGAGTGCTTGATGTATTGACATCGACGTAACAAATTACCGAAACAAATGACTGTGTGATTCTGTGAGCGACACATGTGCAACTGTGCGCGTTGTGCGTTGCGCAGCACATACGCAGCAACTGATATACTCGTAACTGATGATTAATTTCTCATTTGTGTCAACTTAATTCATACCTAACAAATATTTGGATTTTGTTTTCCACGAGAGGTGTTATAATATGACTGAGTGGACAATTTTACTTGAAAATAATTGCGAAATGAAACAGAATCCACGAAACCTACTGCAGAATTCATTTGATTTTGTGAAATTGTTTCATAAAAGCATAAAAGGTTTATTGTTATAGCGATCATTCGAGGCCATGGATCTACAAAAGTGCTGAACGGATTGGGTTAAATACATTAATAAATATATTTTTACATCAACATTATTTTGATCTGTAATATATTCCTTTAGGAGCATAATAAATGTGCTTGGAGCAGTGGCCGAAAATGATTAAATTTTCTCTGTCATTTTGTGTGGAAGGCTTGTAAAGTGTAGTTGCTATTCGTATTCGATAAATTATTTCTAATCAGTTTCAATTTAATGTGACAGTATTACCGCTCTAAATTTATTGTAATACAATTAGAATGTACCTGTATTAATTTTATCTGCGTTAGGCGTGTACACAGTTTGCTCAGCAAATATTTCGATATCTACTTAGAGCCTTGGGATTCTAAATTACACTTACAACACCCAGTTGGTCGAATTTATTTTATGTCAAAAATGTTTGGTCGGTTAAATATGCATATTTGTAATCTCAATACACATTAGCAATGCAAAGTTGGTGATTTTCAAGCTCAGTTTACTTTCCCTATCTTACATGTTCGGCACGCATCGAGAAGCAATTATTACATTTGACATTTTCTTTCGAATACGGAACTCTCCAAAGTCCAAGGCGCTTACGACTTAATCATGTAACATCTATGGAAATCGTAAACGAATTCATTTAGCATTTGAGTCTTAGAAAAGTGAAACTGATTTTAATTACCAGCCGAGTTAACTGATTAGGGTGTTGATTCGAATCGTCGATGACGTTGTTTTGTTTTGTGCATGCAGTCAACGGTCTATTGCATTCGCTTACTTGTCTGTGCTGCAATAGCGCGACAACATGTCTAATTTTAGAAAGATCACTTGGTATGGACTTCCAGTCTTTCTTAACACATCTGTAATAAAAAGTAATCAACTTGTGACGGAAACCAACCAGTGCCATTAACATGTTAATCACACTCGCTTCCTATTTACACGTAAATGCATCTACATTTGCCACTGCGCCAGTTATAAACTGAAATGTAAAAAGCTACTTATTTCTATTCTGTCGTTCAGTCTGAAATTATTAACGCTTATTTCAATATATAATAGTAAATAGTGTTATGTCATTGTGGTTAGTGCAGCCATTAGCGTAGTAAGAGTCTTACAGCGCGCTAGCCGCGTTTCGATTCGTGTGATATGATAGCGATCAGCTGACGCATTAGTGCATGTTCGGTGCTTGTATAATGAACGTGTATACTGTAGGTATGTCTCTTGCCGTACAATGTGTTACATGCGCTCTTGCCAGACTAGTTACCGACAGGGCGAGCTAACAACCACCTATTGTTAAGTGATTACTTTGTTCGACGCCACACGAAATAAGTTGTAATCATTGACAATTTAACAATTATCAGTATAGTGCGTCGCTTACCGCGTTACATAATCCCATGAGGTTTTACAACATTTCACTCTTTCTCTAGAGCTCATTGAAGTTTTGAGAAAACTTTTGTAGGTGTGTTGTTTTTACGTAATTTTACCATTTACGGACTTTATATTATAAATACTCAATTTAGAGAAGAAGGAAAAATTACGAAATATTCTCAGATAAATGTTTATGAAATAATGACTTTTTTGCATTCGTAATATGTATTATGTATGATAATTTTCAATCTAATTTAATCAAATTATCCGTGTGAACTGGGCTTTAAAGAAAAAGGTCGTGCTTACATAGTATTACGTTCACGTAACACTGACACAGCGTTGCCGCGGTTTGGAACATGGCGGCGGGTTATCAAGTGTTGGTGTTCTGCTCGATGCACAGTTATCACAAACTGGGCAGTGCACAGACCACTCAGGGATTATAATCGAGTCTGACAGACGGCGGCTGAGCCGGCTCAGACCCAGATACTTATCTCCGGGGTACATTACACTGTCATGTCAATTTATTAGAACAGTTTTTGCTCAACCACCTTTGAGGTTGCATCTGTGCTGCAAGCCTCTTTACCGCCTAGTAAGGCATTGCGTGATTACTGTTCAATTTCACAATTATGTTGACCAAAGAAAATATGCAATGTAAATTATACATTCCGATGTTTAATCATATGTGAGTTTGTAACACAATTTATTATTTATAATAATTTTAATAAGCGTTGTTGCAAGTGCCAAACTTGACTCTATAAGGTAATAAGCTTTTAACAAATGCGACTTGTTCCACGTGAAGATTCGGATTTGTTTAATATTTTTCTTGATGTCGGTATTATATATTCTAAAATCCCGTTTTATTTGTCTATATTTTTATCTCAATGTTAATATTTTTATGATAATGAGGAAGGTTTTATGAAACATAAATTCATTCAAAATAATTTTACCGTTAAACAAAATCTAAAAACAGTATTAAAATACCTATCTACCTATAAATAAACTTCATGAATAGGTGAATATATTTTTAACAAGTTCTTTGAATAAAAATCGACCAAATTAATTAAACAAATAGATTCAACCATGTATAAGTTCACAGGTCAATACACTTGTGTTTGGAATAGGTTGTATTAATTTATTATATTGGGCTTACTAAAACCAGAATCTTAAAAAAAGCCTTAAAAAAGAAGGTAATTCAACTGTATTTCTTTTATTTGCTGTTGCCATAGCTTTTGACTGGGTGAACCGATTTTGATGTTTTTTTTTATTTAAAGAACCGGTGTGTTCCTACTTTATTTTAGGCTTTTTTTGACAATTTAAGAAATAAAAATATGACTTATTTTGAAGTCTGTTTTTTTTGTTAGAATTATTACTTTAATCTTTTAAATTAGATTAGCTTGACATCTACGAGAGCTAGAATAAGAGGTGCTAACTAAGGTACATGACTTCTAAGAAATTCTAGGTGCAATCAAATTTGTTCACCTAGGTGACATCACCCACGTGAGCAAAATGGGAAATCAAAGTACATGTATATAACCTGACCAAACCGTTTTATCAAAAAACCTGATATATAAATCAGTTTTAGTAGAATCATTATCTTCGTCCGGTTTTTTACGTAGATATTGATATAAGTCGCTAACTTATTAACTACTATGACCGAAACGACATGGGTGATTTATCAGTGTAGGATTATAAATTAGATTTACTGGTTTTATAATATGTTTGTTTGTGGGATTAGAAGCCTGATCAATGACTGTTTGGAGTTTACAACCTTGAATATTGAACCAAATGGAAAAACACTATACCCATAATTATGTAGTCTATCTATCCGTTCGCTGAAGTTCGACTAAATATTAGAAATGGTTAAACAGATTTTTGGGATTTGAGAGACTTTGTTCGTCGAAGTCTCTGCAAGCGAAGACAACGGTACAGACTAGTTGCTCACAAAAGGCTGCAGCCTTAGCTACGAAGTTTTAAAACTACATGTTAAGACAAAATGATGTATTGACTATGGATAAAAGCATCTTTTAGTCGAATACGTCATTAGGACTAGGAAGGCGAGGCGTATGGTATGCGACAAACCGTGGGAACCAAAAAAAATATCCAATTTGTTTTATTTTTTTGTAGAAGCTGTGTAATGTTAATGCAATGCAGATTATAAACTACCAGATTTTGCTAATGACTCCGCCCATGTGGGTGTTGGTTGTTGGAGGAAAAGGAAGATAAGAAGCTTATATTCCTATACCAAGTTTTATCAAAATCAGTTTAGTGGTTTAGCACCCTGTCTGTTCTTTCTCATTTATAATATTATTATGGACATGCAAAATTTTCAGCTTATAATTATGGCTTTACCTAGAAGAACATAGGTGTGTAGTAAAGACCTGGATTAGTGTGCATTAAGAGTGTGATTACGGTAAGTGTGTTGGGTGGAGCTGCGCCCGCGCAGAGGTCGGCGAGCGGTGTTTACGGGCCGTTTATCAAACCTCGACAAGGTCTCAACCACTAACACTACTGTTCATTACTAGTATACACTATTACAGATCTACATTAACTAGTAAAGTAAATAAACTATTTCTATTGAGATCTGTTGTTGTACGAAACCATATCTTATAAAAAAATCTATAGTAGCATAGTTTTCTGCATAAAAGTGATCTCTATATCAATCTTTCGACGCACCTGTGTGTTTCCATAATATTGGTCTATGTAGGCATATTTGAAATGCGATAAATTTAAAAATCAGACCAACAAATATGATTATTGTCAAAAGGCGATATTTTGAGAACCATGCACCTGTAGAGAACAGTAGAGCAACAATTGATAGGTACCTCTCAGGTAAACTCTATAAAGCATCATTCAAGTAAGAAACATGTGAATCAACATTCAATAACTGCAAGTCAACTTTTTGTGTAGAAGCTATTACGATAGATGTCATCGAACCGACGCTGACGGCAAAGACGGCCTCGTGACGCGGCGCGCAGCGAAAACAAGCAGAAAACTGGAAACACTCTCGATATACTGGTTTATCTACTGTGAAATTATATGTGTCAATGACAGATTTATAATTATTTCATAACAGAGATGGCCTAACGCGTAACTAGCCCGCGGTACTCTGGCCACTGTCACACTCCAGTTTGCTTAAGGTTGCACGATCATTAAGACAACACCTTTTATATACTCGTACTTTATATTCTTGTCCTATAAGTTCACGCCTCGACGCTGTTGCTATGCGGAATTAAAATAAAACTATCGACGGGTAATTGGACACCGTTGATACAGGGATCGAATGCTATAGTGTATTTTAGTTTCGATTACAAAAAGTAGAAAAAGTCTTTGGTTCTTTGGTTTATAAAAACACGTTGAACAATTTTTTAAATTTATGTACTACAAAGCATTCATATGTTGAAAGTCTCATTTTGAGGGGGTTGAAAATAGGAAAAGTATGCCAAATATCAAAATATTTATCAAAAAACTATCATAACATGTCATGTTGCTCACATGGCGAAAATGTGGAGCGTTCAGTATTTGGAATGCATAAGTGGTAGTCATATAAACGCAGATATCTAATCTGATTGTTGCAACTTCGCATTATCTAAGGATTAATTAAGTCAACGTATATGGACGCTCCCTGAATAATCCGATGCAAAGAAAAAACGGCAAGAAGGGCAGCATTGGCTGATAAAGCCAACGGTGTTTAAAATGCGATGCGCTCGGATCACAGGTATGTAGGTTAAACCTAACATATGGTATACAAATTATACAAAACCAATCTAAAGTTAAGATCGCCTCGACTCGTCTTGACTGACCTTTATTTAGATCAAACGCTCACTGTCAAACATGCAACGCTCGTTAAATTGTGATCTATGGATGCATAAAATCGATTAGCTTACAGCCCTGAGAGGTTACTCATAGCTGATATTATATTAAAGGTATCAACTAATATTTACGCTAATTAATTCTGAATGTATTGAAGGTCTGCCAATACTGTTTAAGTTACTGCTCTCAGGCAGTCTCAGGTAGTTCCAGCGGTATCATCAGACTTGGTTATTTACATATCTGAACCTTTTAGTACGATAGCGTGAAACTGTTTATTTATTTCAGACCAATAACTTAAGATATTTTTAGAGCTGCGCCTCTGTAAATAAATTATGCTATAGACCTTTTAATGTATATTTTTATCCTACAAAAAAAAGTGTTGCATTACAAAAAAAGAATGCTTAATTCTTTAAGCGGTTTTATTAAAGTGCTCTATATTTTTTTACTCTTAATTAGTTGTTACAGATACATAAATTAAGTATGAACGTAAATAGACCCTTGACTGAAATGATTGATGTAAAAAAGTAACCTAGTTTACTTGGTTTTCAATAGGTTCTTTTTCAATTGTGAATAATATCTGGTCGTGAATAGTCTCGAATAATTATTCGAATAAGCAAGGTATATGCATAGGCAGCTGGAAGAGTACAATTAACAAGGATTTACAATAATTGTAGAATTTTAATTAATATTTTTTACGACATTTGGATATCGGTTTATGATTTTGATAATTTACATATCACACAGGCCGCTTTTTACGTTACCTCACAAAATATAATATTAAACATTGTTGGATTTATGTAATACTCGTACTTAACAAATTTCAATATAAAATTTGATCCTCACAACTTTTGAGTATTTAGAAATAAAAGCTCCCGGATGCAATAATCATGTGTAAGGTAACCGGGGCAAGAACCACCGGGTGGGCAAGCATAGCCGCGGGGTGGAGCTAGTCAATTATGAAGACAGTCGCAACACACCGCCATCGTCAACGTATGACGTTTCGCAACCAACCCAACTCAAGTATAACTCGATCACATACATACATAACATACCATCACGCCTGTATCCCCGAAGGGTTAGGCAGAGGTGTACCAATGTACACCCACAGTTCGCCGATATGTTTAGGTTCCATGTAATAGGGGGCGAGCCTATTTCCACTAACCGGGCATAAATCCAAACTCCGACCTGCTACTGGGAACTTCATAGAAAATCCCAATTACACCTTGGTCCATTTGGGAATCGAACCCAAGACTTCTAGCGTAGCAGTCGTGCTTAAAAACCACTAGGCTAACGAGGCAGTATATTTCATAACTCGATCACAATTTATTTGATATCAATCTACTATTCAAGTCATAGTCTCTACAATTCTTTATGACTATGACCGATCAATGAACATTTCGGGTTAATTTGTGAGTTCCGTTCAAACATACGTTATTACCATTAACTCCGGCAGCCATTACACAAGCGGATATACATGATATTATACTGCTATAAAAACAAATATTGCCAACAATCAAATATTTGAGACGTAGTTAGAATTATAGTAAGTGTATTTATTGATATTGTCATGTGCGTTCATATGTGACACTGATATTAATAAAAAGTATAGGTATTCATTAAAGTTGAGCCTTGCCTAAAACAAGATAGATATTTATAAAATAAATGATACATTTTCGTGGTAAAGGAGTTGTAAAATTAATAAACTAGTTTTCCTTCAGGGCTGATAAAATAGTAATTAAATTGTTTCCTTATTTCGCTTCCATGTAAATTATGTTTTTAAGTAAATAATAGTATTTAAACATGAACGTATTAAATAATAATAAAACGTAGGCTTAGGCTATTTATTACGTCTTAATGTGTAAAGTATATTTTGTTATGATTATGACCCAGTAATGGAGAGAAAACAAATTAATATCTTGTTGTGTATTACATAATGTGATTGGAACAAAAAGTTCAACGTCCTATTTTATGGTATGAAACCACTTTTTAAAACCAGTTCCTTAACTTGAATCTTTGGACAAGCTGAATACAGAACTGTCGGCAGAAGTTTGTGTTTACTCACACCTTGGTACCTACAGCCGAAGCCTGTGAATGAGATTACACTGATAATTACTGTATCGATAGTTTATGTAACACGGGGACATAATATTACTATTATTACGTAATTGTTTAAATTGAGGATGTGGGTGTGTTGAATGCTGAGAGAACGAACTGTTTCGTGGAGACCGTTAGCATGGATCAATTAGTGACGGATAGAGCGGCAGGTGCGGGGGCTTTGTAAACTGAAAGATATCGAGGATTATTTAAAGTTGCTATTGTCTGTCTGCGCTTTACAAACATCCTGACCTCTGAACGCTTTGTATTGCAAATAAACGTATCATTGACGTCACATGTGGTTTTGGTAACACAGATCTGTTTCTGAACGAACTCAAAACTCGAATACATTAACTTCTTTATTTTTATTTAGCGACCCGAATCGTTATTATTGCGTATGGGTCGCAACGCATTGCAAGATAATATCATTTCGAATTCTGGCATTACTGAAATGGTAACCGTTTATTTAGATATGTTCTTAATTTATGGAATTGAACATATATGCCACGCATTTATGATTCGTAATGTGCAAATATAGTATTGGTTATGTGAGTTTTCAAGGGTATTCCAGTGCTTTACTATCGCTTTCGTGCATACTGTCTTAATTTAGATGCAATTTTAGATAACTCGGTTATTCGATGTGAAGTGGACTAGACTGGACATTTGTGTCAGCGATACAATCCGCGGTTCGTACCTATAGGATCGATAAAAGCCCTTTCCCTGCGGTGAAAGTTTGAAGTGGACATTTAGCGGATCGCCCGGTTTCACAATGTGCTCTCCAAGTGTTTCGTAATGTTAAATACCGGGAAAACATTTTATCAAGTGCTGTGTAACAAGACCAAAAGGACAAGTAGTAAGTCATAGCGCGGGCGCTCAGGATAACCGCGTAGATCTCTTCTAAAAAAAGGCCAGTAGTCGTGTAAGAGCAAATTTTTTGTATTTTACTTTGAATTCCAAAAATGTTTTTAACGATATGTCTTTAGTGTGTATTTTTGTACCGGGTCGGGTTTTATTGAGCGTCCACCTTGACCGAGTAAATCAGTGCGACCCTGCACTATCTGGTAAATTTATACAGCAATGTCTCCTCAATTGTACCAGGGTTAGTTTTTGCAAAGTAACTTAGAATTAAAATTCATGTTTTATTTTACACTGTGTAACATTCAAATATATAATCACGCCTCTTTCCCGTATGGGTAGGCAGTCGTTTCGCTGTCTTACAATACATTTATTAACGTCTTACTCTTCTTAATTTTGAAAATAAAGTAGTTAATAATATGTAGCATTTTTTATCTTTCTTTGGGTTTTCATACAGGGAACGTACAATTATTATGGGTACGTAACACAAAAAAATCTGGGTTCCCATCAAGATGCTTTTTTCTATTATCAAGATTTTGCTTAAGCTACATTGCGGATATGTTATAAACTTACAGGTTTCAAAAATGAACTGTTTTCATTTTTATCTTTATCATATAAATGACAAGGACAGTAGGTAGTAATTATTGTAAATGCCATATGAAAAAGAGTTTGTCTTCAAAAAACTGCTGGTGTATGTTGATTTTGTTTGCCAACATTTTGAAGCATTATTTAGAAATCTCAATAGAAAACAAACTTGTCAGTTTTCGGGTAAGACGGTAGTCTTTTAAGTATGTTTGTGTACGTAACCTTTGCAAAGATTACCGGAAGCGTCGGTATCTCGTTTTTCTAATTAATAGGCAAGGTACCAACCGAGAACCGTTTGTACCATTGTTGTTATTTTCAACCAGCATTGTTTATTGTTTTTTTAATTTCACATTTAGATTACCCAAGGTTTCATCCGCCACAGATTCATAGAACTTTAACAAGTTATTGGATTTTTATGATTGATTTAAGGCTAATATTTGAATATGTAACACTTTTTTATAGTGTATTTCGTATAAAATTGATTAATTAGAACCGTTTATCGTTTCCAGTTCTTCTCCTTACGAATGACATTTTGGAACCACGTACTAGATTTAAAACTTAACTTTTTTAAGGCGACCTTATAAATCTACTGGATTGGGCTTTATTTGATTAGAATAAAATATTTATGCGTGAAATACATTACATTTAACAAAATTACCTGCTAAATCAAAGCAATTTGTTCAAATGTTAATTACATAGCGAAATAATCTTAATTGTAAATAAATATTAAGTTTGTATAATGTGTGCTTGATACTAAATGTTATTTTAATATTATTTATTCAGTATCTAATTAGTATTTTAATTAGCAATTCACGGACTTTGAGTACGAGTGTTTATTATTATACGTTGTCATAAACTCAACATTTCAGTGCTATAAAATGATTGGTGTTTGTTACGATTTTAAGTATTTATAAAGTATGTGTTTCTTATATGGCGAGTTGTTTGTAACTTGTTGCCAAATGGTCAGTCTAGTCTAGCTTTAGTGATTGGCGCAGTATTTAGAAAGGTGAGTGAACTGTGATCAGGTGGAGATCATTCGTGCGAGTAATGACGGATAGCATCGTGTTTTGGCATGTGAAGTAGCAATCTGCGTCATTATCTCAACTATTTAGTCATGGTTGATCAAACTTGTCCTGACAGACAGGTACTGAGTTTTAACACCCTGAAGAAAGTGAATTACATCTTTATTTGATTTCAGCCAAGAGTTGCCAAAAGACGCCTGGCTTTCCTTCCATTCGTCAATAGCGCAAATATTATCTCCTTAAAATCTTAGGGAAAGTAATATTTATAGACCTAATTATTATAATGTGTGTAATATCATCATATTATACAAATGTGTCAAATATAAAATGATGTCTAATATGATAATAGATATCACATAAATAATCGTACAAGTGTCATAAACGAAGGCTCTCCACTAAGAAATGAACCTTATACTGAGTCACCCTGAAACTGCTATTTGACAGCGATTAGAATCTATTTCTTAAGTGTGCGCACATATGTGTATTTAGTTGAGCAGGTACATAATACTACATCTCAACAGGAATAAACATATTCGTTGACACAACAGTCTCTATAATGATTGACATCAAAGTACGGCTTATGTGAACAAGCTACATATTCATGATTATTTATTCTGTCGTCCCGATTTAATCGTCCGTATAGTATGGCGGGCCGAGCCAAAAATAGAAAGATTAGAATGATCGCTGGACCACCTTGGTACATTTTCAACAATCGCTGCAGGCGCTCGCTTACACGACGAACAAGCATAATTTGCTATAAAAACCTGCATTTTCTTAGCACTTTGGCGGCATATAAAATAAATTATAAGAACGTGTATTACATGTGTATTAAATTAATTTAGATGATAAAAATGTGCTAATGGCATAAACCCACCGAATATAGAGTTCGTGAATGTGGCGAAATAAAAACATTGCGAAGTGAGTTGTATAAAGTTATTTAGAATACCATAACATTTTATGAGAACACATTTATTTGAAATCACTGGATTCTGATTACATTGTGTAACGCCTTGAAACTCTCCCTCTGCCTAAAGACTTAATAACATAAATTTCAAGATACTTTAATTTTAATTTTTTTAATTTAATAAATTGTTCGAATATGTATACAATATAAGAATAAAACGCAAATGTGATAATAAAAAAGTTTAGAAACTTTATTCTCTGCTCAGTTGCGACTGACAGGAAACGGATCGTACCGAGCAGTAGAGAGTTTCTCCCGGGGGTCTAATTATCCTGGGAAATAATGACTTAGTTTCACAGTGTACCGCTCTGCATTATTTCAGTGTCCACTATACAAACTAATCATTAAAATAACTTAACTACTAAACAAACTACATGACAGACATCGCCAAATATGGCTTGGTCTAAATGAAATCCTTTGAACACAATTTAGTGCCGCCAGCCCACTGCTCAACTGTGACCAATTTAACCGCATATTAAAACTGACACCCTGTTATATATTGATATGTTCTAGTTCCAATAACGATTAGTACTTGAACGTTGGCCATTATAAACGGTTAACGTTTATTACTAACCTCTAAAGACATCTTAAATAATCTTTAAAGTTATGCAACGCAAAGCGATGAGCTATGAAGCACCTCTCATATTGCAGTTACAAATTGTAACCTTTACGGGCCAAGGGATCCATTTGCATGCTTATTTACGTTACCTCGTTATAATTAAAGTCAGCCCGTAACTCTAACACGCTATAAACTGTCTTAACTATTCGTATTTATACGTCGACTTCGGTAAAAATCGTAATATTTTAATTGGTCTAATAACTGTACGAATATGAATGCGGCTACATGTCAGGAAATTAAAAATAACGTTATAATTGTCAAACATGAAAGTGACAATTAAGTTGTTAAGTAAACGACAACGCTGGGTAATATGTTTAATGTCATGCCATTTAAAACGCATTCAAAGTTAGTAGACTGTATTTTTATGTATGTATATTAAGTACCTTAATAGATGTGTGTGTAAATAGCACTTGATATAAGATTATCTTGATGGCGATTGGTTGACAGGTCCCTCATTAAAACAACTCAAAAGTGTGGGCCATTACAAAAGCTTTAAACAACGTGTTATTACAAACAAGAGAATTAGTTTATATTTTAACTTACAGGTGTAAATAATTATATAAATGTTTAGGTTGGTGCTTATCCATTGTTGAATTAGTAAGTACAAAGTTACCAACACTGTAGATAAATCTGGAAGCTTCGTGAACAGCGCAGGATCGTGAGGCGTAGTTTATCTTGTTATGTCAAGTTACTGGATTACATTTACTATTGTACAACAAACTGACCATGTTACCAGATAAAGTTACGATACAAGTTAGTGAAAACGGAGAGCAGGTTTACATAAAAGCATTCTCTGCGTGGCATTTAGCTGCACTAGTTATGCGCCGGTGCCCTATATTGGGTAACGTGCAGTGCCCGCTTCCGCCTGTGCGGACCACATCTTAGTGGCCACAGAATGCCACAGACCAGTGGTAGGCGAGTGGAAGCTCGACTTGCGCAATGCTTCGAGTAGTGTTGGCAAACACCGTCACTGTCTGTCTTGTCCACGGCAACTTCAATTGCCCTGTCATATTGTTCATTGCACTCTATTTATCATGTTGACAATTATTTACACATGATACGATAGGAAATAATTGGTATCGAGTTGATCTCGTTTTGTTCCACACTTTGGTGATCACAAAACCGTAGGGGTTTGTAGTTTGTATGGTAAACGTCAATTCACACTAAACATTGATTAAACTTTAATATTATATTAGAATAATGTACAGTAGAGATTAGTAAAAACGCAATCATTCAAACGGTAACCAGTTCATTATTAACGCGAAATTGACTCACATATTTACCATTTAACACAGGTAAATATATCATAACATACTTGCGGCATCTTACAAAACCAGCGATTTTACTCGTTTTATATGAAACAAATATTCGCTTAATATTTCTTATGAAACCGAAAGTCCAATTCATATAACTTGTAAGGGCTTGACAACATTGCTTTATATCAGTTATGCCATCAGCGGATTTGAATAAATATTTGCATTTCTATCTATTTGTTACCTTATATTACTATCAATATTAACAGCACTTGCATCTTCACTCATCTGATAGTATCATATTACACAAGGTTTATGTTCATTTCATTGCAGTGTTGGCTCGTTATGCGACGTCAATAGAAACAATATCGGAGCAATACTAATCATAGGAGCGAACATTCACGACTTGACATTGGATTCATATAATTTATTCAGAACAAATGTTGCAACACATTGTGTCGTCTATTGAGGTCTTTAGCGGCATCGCGACAATGACCACGCAGCGAAAGTTCATTTTCATCATACAATAGCTGGGAATTCATTACCTCTAGAGAAATCTCTCTAAACACCGCGTAAATATAGTCCCGTCACTAGTACGCATAGAATGGCGCGTAATGTTATCTGCTTCTGTTCGCAGGTCGCTATGGAAAGTACATTATAATGGAGCACATTAAACCTGCTACTCGTGATGAATTACGTATTGTAAACTGTTATTAAAATTATAATAACTTAGGCTGCCGAATCCCACCGGGTATCATTACACCGGGGACTTAGAAACTACGGAGCTGCGGTTCATAAAACAAAGTGTGAAACCGGTAATTATAAAGTTTGGGATTAACAAATACATATAGTGTTAATAACTACATTTCCGTAATTAGTGGCATATACTACATCATTATAAAACAATAATGCGGCAGTGCGTAGACATGGCAGTGTCGTGAATGAGCAGAGCGCGGCGGCGCGGCGTTACAATAAAGTAGAGCCGATCTCGCGGCTGTTATACAATCGGATGTCAATAATGCTGTGACAATGGTTATGTAAGGGGCGAGGGCCGCCTAAGTAACGCACTTGGCCTTAAGTCTGATGTTATGCTAGATACAGTAATGAGTTCCCAAAGCGTGAAGATTGTTTGGAAACGCTTTGTTTCCAACATCTTGATTAAAATTGAATAGCTTAATGTGCATTTTTGCTGTGTATTTAATCTTAGAGTATTTAATGTTATTTTCTGCAAATTGCGATGAGATTAGATTTATTTATTTACAATTACTGTTAACGCAGCTGCTTCGATGTATTGTCCCGACTTTATCATTGTGCGCTATCGCACATATGAATAGGAAAGACTGTCCTTAACATCAATCGTCGCGATGGACGCCCCTTCATTGAAATGTTTATTTCGAAATTATTCTGAGATGTTCAATGTTAAGATGAGTAACAATAACATTTGTATTGCAAGATTGATAGGTAAACTGGTTTGCATTATTTGGTTTCGTTTCAAAGCAAGCAAAGTAATTTAAAAGATCCATTCTAGTGCTGCGACTAACTAAACATATTTGTTTGGACCTCGAGTTCTCTAGCATCATCTTCGGTGTGGGCGTAAATAACAATTTTGATTTATATTTTGTCACTTTTGATGTGAGTTGAATATTTATAGTTCATTTATTCGATATTCAAGACGTTGACGATCAAACCACTCGATTTGTATGCAAATGACACGTGCAAATTGACGTCTATCGAGAACGATCGTAAAATTATGTTTTTATAATAATTATGGGATAAGGGATAATTTGATGTGCTTAAAGGACAATTAGCTTACATCAATATTACCTATGAAGTTGTAATGATTGTTAAGAGTAGGTACAGGTAATGTGTGTCATCAAATTGCTTTTTCGTATATGCGATGCCAAACTACTTAAATGTAAATTTTGTTTTGTAGAGTCTTGAAGGAGGTTAGTGGGAAGTAGACCATATAACATCAAAGTAAGCACATCATTTGCATATAATGCGCGTCTAACTCACTCGGTTCAAATTACCAAAATAAGAAATTTGGTCACTATTGTCTCAAGGAAGATTAAGAAGTCATAATTATACTAACTAATTATACAGACGTCGTTCTAACAATTACTGGCAGGGCCATGACGGAGTGTTTATTATCACTTAGGAGATCTTAATTATAATTCGTCGACTATAATTGTTAGCAGCCGCATATTCTCTTTTCCTCACAAAATTGATGGCACATCTAAACTCATCAGTCCCCAGTACTCGGCCGAGGACGCGAAAGGTATTTAGTCGGTACCTAGGCTACTCTTAAACGTTGGCTTCGAGCTTTTAAGTGACTTGAGCCGAATTCCAAAGCATAATTAAAATTAACCACTACGTAATTAACAAGATATACCTTGAAATCAAATTACCCATATGTGTAGTAACAATTTCGTTGGAAATCTTTACAAGTATGAGCGAGTTGTACTTTTTAGATCGAACGAAAACTCGTTGCTCTAATATAAGTAGAGAAGTATCGTGCTCTAGTTAACAGTGGCGAGGCGACACACGTGTGAGTCACAAGGGTCGCGGTACTCCTTGGCCAATCCTTTATGTTAACGTAAACTACTTTACTTTTACAGATCTATAACAGGCAAAAAATATGAATAAAGGATGCAGAATTTATTATAAACCGCCATAATTGTGGTTTTGGCCGTTTTCGTACACACATGTTTGGGAGCGAACGCTTAATTGATTGGTCTCTATCTAAGTTATAATCTAGTGTTTGTGGTTTAATGCATAATGTTTCTTGAGAGGCAATTAAGTCGACCACAACGGAGTGTAAATTATACCTGGTTTACCAAAATTGGTTATTTATTTACAAAATATTGTAGTGTATAAACTTAAGTACTTAAGTTATATAAATTCTGACGGTTTATATTGAAACTTACGTTCTCGACATTAACTTTACATAACTCATGGTCGCGGGTGAATTGTATTTTAGATATATGCATTTAGTTAGTTTCAATTTTATTTTACTATGTATAAAAAGAAAAATAAGTTAAGTAAATTACGTTTTTTATTAATGTGACAAAAAGTTTGTCCGGCTGATCTGCTATCGAACTTTGAGTGGTTGTGTCCGGTATAGTTAGTCTATCTACACCGTTCGACATTTAAAAGGCAATTGATACAGAAATAGACAAGTATTATATTATAACAAACCAGGAAATGAGAACCAATTTGATTAATGCTTGGCAAAAAATCTACCCAGACTGTGAGCCCAATAATATTTTTTGTTAATATTTAATGTAGACCAATTGCGTTTTATTACCAAGAGCCATTGAATTTGAAATAGTTTCGGGTAGAAAATTAATATCTTTAGCAATATATTTGTAAAGTATCAATTTGTCGGTCGGTTACGGATAATTGGTAGAAATACCTAATTATCTTTGTCGTTTTCCGACATATAAATAATTGTGGTCGATTTGATTATATGCCTGACAGGTATAAAATTGTAGCAACACACAAATCTCTGGATATTTACTTAATCACTTGAATCGCGAGTATTAGCTTAGCAACTGTAATTTGCGACATTTTAATGGGCTGCATACACAAGTGTCTTACGTTTCGAATGTTTAATTAGAAGTTAGGTATTTTCTAGGCTTGTCTTGCATGTTAGCGGTTGTTTCGTAACTGCAGTTTAAGAAAAAAGTGGAAAAAGAATTTTGAATAATTACGAGTATAGTGTTACGTGCTCACAAGCTATCTGCAGTTTGTTCATTTGTTATTAGTGAGGCTTGCGGTCCGCATCCGCAACTATGCTGCAGTTTATCAAATTAGGTTCTGCTCGGTTTTCGCTGGAAATATTTAAATACCCACTTCTCGGTTCCATATATGAAACATTGGCGAACATCAGTTAGTGAGTTATTTGTCTTCACATTTAATTCCTTATCCGATGAAGCGGAATTTAAACTACCTTCAGCGTTTGGTACCTAAATAACACTTAAATTGTGAGGTGTCATCATTTTAGCGTAAACGGTATTACCAGAAATATCCAGTTTCAAATATTATGTTCTACAATTTGCACGACTTGTACAATCCGCTAAATAACAGCATTGTTGTAACTAAAGATACCTATTTATATTAAAGTTTGTATCTGTGCGATTACTGTAAAAGTGATCATTATACATTTTATAAGCAACAGATGTATAATTTGCAGTGCTTAAGATATTACAAATTGCTAAAGTTGGTCTAACAGTCATCTATGTTCATACGTTAATTATAGCAGATTTACTTTCGAAACTCAACCGTTTCAGTTTAGAGATTGACTTTTATCCTTTTGCAATAGATCTGGAACGGTCATTGGAGCATTTTTTAAGAGAACGAGTTGCCTTCGAGAGAAGTATTGCACGTGCAACAATCATCGATAAAATAAATAATACCCCGAACAATTTTATGCGCGACTTACTTACGGTACATTATCAGTTGCACCAACCTGTTATTTATATGTGTGTGCATTTGTTTTTTATTAAGACCTTATATAGCTCAACCAGTACAAGTATGTGAATAAAAAGTTCCTATGCAACTAACTTTTACCGAACAACGCGCGCGGTAGGCAACTAACAAGTGACCTTATATACGTCGCGTTGATTTCCGTGTTCACTATACCTGTGGCTGTGTACATATGTAGATTTGCCGACTGCCTGTGTATACACATGAAGGTAATTAGAAAAACTCGTCATTGAACTAGATAGCTTAGCATTAACTACATTGTGGCCATAGTGTCGATCGGATCACGTCTCCCCGACATGTTAGTTCCACGGCCTCGTGACTAAATCATGTTGAGTGTGTTTAAAAATACAAAAATACGTTCACATCTATAAGAAATAGTGCAAGGCCGTCATTAGGTCCATAATAGATGTTTTTCTCTAAGCAATCGATAATTTTCAGTTTGAACACCGAAACGATACTTAAGTAGTCAAACGCTTTTAAGTAGTGGTAATTAAAGGAACGAATAGCTCTCAGACTACACTGTACGGGATCGTAAAGTTGTATACAAGCTAAATTGTCTTCAAATTATAAATTTAAATTTCTTCTAAGAGAGAGTAAAACTGTTTTAATGTGTTAAGTGGGGCAGGTGCAAAATAAACAGTATAAAAATTAATTCAATTCATAAATAGGATAAGCAAATTACGTAGCGTCGTGAGGATGCGCGCGCCGTCGTGCGCCTCTCCGGCCGATGGGAACTGAGGAGGTCGTGACTGCCTCTCAATGCTTCCACAATCATTCCCCTTTTCAACCGCCTCACTGACAATTGTCTTTAATGATAGTCGAAGGTCGATCTCAATTATTCAGCTTTTTATATCAACGTAGATATAGATAGATCAGGATAGATCTAAATCTGTTAAGTAGACGTTCGAACCTAGTCTGTAAGGTGTGCCTACCGCATAAGATAACACCATGACAATGAATTAGATAGGCAGGTACCAATAAAGCCTCAAGCAAACCATTAATGAATTTTCACAGCTATAATGCTCCCAAAGCCTAATTAAAAGTAGAATGCTGCGTTAGTTCAAGATAACCATGCACCTTGATTACGTGAACAAATTGAACGTTATAAAACCTCTTCATGCTTTAATGTAAAAGCGATAACACTTAATTATGCTAATTAATATTAAAAGACTTGTCTAATTAACGTTGGTAGTGGAAAGTCCGCTGGCGTAATCGTGTCCGCAGTGAAAAACATCTACTTATACATTTAGCCAGCGGAAAACACTACTGGTCTTGACGGAACTTACACGAAAACAACATGTTTTTTTGTACCTATAATCAACAAACAGATACAAGACTTCCTAAATAAACAGTTCGTGCATTTGTTAATTCAATCTCTTTTTTGCTGGGAGGTTCTAAACAACCAAATCACATACACACATTTTTGTCACATACTCGTTGTGCAGTTGTGGTTGACCTATACCACCAGGCTATCGACACTTTCGATTGTTTGTGATACATAGGAACTCTTTGCTAGTCTCTTAACACTTACTCCGGCCTCAGCCCTATTACAAGCGTAATGAATGCAATTCAGCAAAACAGTCACGCGAGCGACGCGAACGTGGAACTTGGGGCTTCTCGATAATTGCTGTTGTCGCCATATCTCCTTCGACCAGTGGCGCAATCTCGTGGTTCATGCCCTAATTAGCGGCAATGCCAGTTAGGTGCTCTTAGGAAATGTTTAGTTGTAAGGAATACTGATTTTTGTGCAAAGGACTTTAGTCTTTCTTCATGACTTTGTTGCTCATTACTCTTCCATGTTACATTTCGTCATGCCTTTATACATTGCGTTCGGCCCTTCCTTATTCCACTTTCCATTTCTTAACTATCTCTTCATCTTCATCCAATATCATAACTTCTCATGGATGTATCACCACCATTATTTATCACATTTTGTTTTACTAATTTCCATTTATTTAATCGACCTTATGAATCAATTATACCTTCCTACTAAGTATCTCGCAACAAATAATAAGAGCATGGTTCTCATGCCGCCTGTAACATGTTCTGCTAATTGAGAAGGTCAAATTAAAGCCCTGGGCTATATCAACGAAATGGTCTTGAGGTTCAAATACTTCTTTGGGTATAATATTTTTCATTTTTTTGTAACTTAAGACTAGGCAGCTTGTGTTTTTCGAATATGCAAAACACCCAAAAGTGGAACCAAAAAGTATTTAATGTTATGTTTTTGATCAAGTATTGGGTTATTAAACTCACGACTAAGGGCGATCAAGGTCGATTGGCTAACTAATTAAGGCGATAAGTATGGATGATAACATTTTGGAAATATAAATGACTTTTAGCACATGATTTTATTTGCTTGATTTCAGGTAGAAAATATAAAATTCTCATGAAAAGTTTACGTAGACTTTACCTTATTATAAACTACGTTTGATTCAGAATAAATTAATATGAATGTACTTATAATCTTGTCAGTGATGATTAATTTACGGACTTAACTATGTCAAAACAAATTATTTCAATAAATATATTCCGATTATTACAAAATAATCACGAGTTGTGTTGCAATCGCGCTTTCTGCGTTGAATGTCTACAGCGCAGGTCTCATTAGATTTGTTTTAATGTTTCTAAAGAGTAAAGAAGTAATTAAGTTTCTTGGAATAAATAACTTTATTTGACTTTGACGATTCCATCTAACGTAATGACATAAAAAACCCCAAAATAAGAGAAGCCCTTTTAATTTAGTATGTTCCTTCTTATTAGTATTAGAACAATCGTAAATATAAAAATGATTTTAATATGATTTAGTTCACTTTGTAGCATTATATGAAGGTGAAATTTAAACTTGAATATACAATTACCATGGACTCGAAAAGAAGAAGATGGGGTGATATAAATCGAGTATACTGTGATAATAAATGTAATAGATAGTGCCAAAAGGCGCGCCACTTTGTTCACTGATATCACTCAAGTGGAAAACAATGGAAAACATCGTAATTTTAATAGGTTAGATTTATGTTTGAATTTTAATTTTACAGAACTTGTCAATTAGATCGTTTTCTATCTAGTTTATACTATTAATTTTAAATAACTACGTTATTTACAAGCATTTGTTAAGATTTTTAGGGTTTCTTAATGGGACTCGGAATAGCCGTTTTTAATAACTTAAAGTAGTTTCAATGATTAGTCACTGCATTTTCATGTTCATTTTAGAGCCTGAAGTTCCATGAGCGATAGGCCTTGCTCTTTAAGCTAGTATGTTAAATTAGTGGGTGAATTAGTGTGTTAAATTATCTGTGAATTACACATATAATTTTAACTTACAGCAGATTTATTAGGTGACGTCATGTTACACCGACTTTATTGGTTCACTAATTGTTTATCTTTACATCTCTCATTACTTTCTTCTTAGCGTGTCGATAAATGGCAGTACTAGGTCTTCTCCGACCACTACTCAGCTTCGCGGATAGCATTACCTGTAGCATTGCACAGGTCCTCGCGTGTACAGGTGGTAGGACACGATGGGCAACTCAACAAGTGGGCTTATGAAACTTTATAACAAGATAGAACACCATGTGAATTACAACATCAAGCTAAACATTAGTGAACACTATTTAAAAAAAAAAACTGGTATGCTACAGCTATCAATGAGCAAGTAACCTTTAGTGCAGAGAGGCAGATGTGTAGTATAATACAGATTTTGTTACACGATGATATTTAAAGAAAAATAAAATGTAATTCACAGAACCGGTTAATGATTCACACAATAATAAATTGGTAAAACGTTTGACTGTATAGGAAATAACAACGCAATAGAGCACATCCGTTGAGAATCAAATATAATATCAGTTTTATGCAATTCCGGCAAAAAATGTAAAGGTTAAAGTTAAATTGTGATGCAACGCGGAGATAGGTAACTAACTTTCTTGTTAAATATCTGTAGGAAAGATTGATCTGCCTTTCCTTCCAAGGTTTGGAGTCATGTTCTGTAACGAACGATCCCATAAATACAGGATGCTACGCTACTGGTGGTTACATATTTGACGTACTGTTTCTGCTTATGGAAATGAACGACAAACCTTAAAAGGTAAGTCTACAGAAAAAATCTTTTGGTCTTCCCCTACTAATTTTGATCAGCAGATGAGAACTTTTTTTGGAATTTATTATTTAGGCAGAACCAGTATTTAAATAAGACCATGCATTTCCTTAGAAACTCGTATGAAAACTTAAGTACTTTATAGTATTCTAAAAGCATAAAACTCTATCTATATAAGTTTTGTAAGACAAATGTCAATATGACAATATATCTGCAGAAAGGTAAACCGAGCATGATGCAATCTTAATAATATACAAACTACACAATAGGAAGTGTTGTATACAAATAACAGGCACATAAAGCTACATTACAGAAAATCGTTCAGCAGTTACTCGATAATTATGATACTTCAAACTAATAGTAAATGAAATGAGAATTGCATCACGTTTTCTCAGTGATTCAATGATTTTGAAAGGTTGTTAGTTCATGATGCGTGCGGCTAAACAAATGTGTGGCTATATGGTATGTACCTTTTTTATTTTTTTTTTCGTGGTGAAAATCTATTGTTTTCGACCCACGACGTGGGGATATGTCGGACTTGCACCGACCAAAAACACCCCGGTCCCCTCCTCGCCTTTGCTGGAGCCGCGGTATCAATAAGCATTCTCACCGCAGCTCCGGCATATGGTATGTACCTATGGTAATCATGGCATGTCATCGGGCACGCTATGCAGACGTGCTGAGATATGTTAGTGTAACTGTATCCTCTGCGCTAGTACCGCTTTCATACCTGTGATAAAAGTCCAAAGAGGTTTAAGTGCATCGTAAACCTTTGATGATTTTGTCATCCGTTTGATCTCTGAACTCTGAAGTTTATTCGTGCTGTGCTATTATAACCATTTATCATTTGTTCTTTCATTTTACTCTCTGTTTTGTCTTTTGAGATAGTTAAGGATATTAAGGCGGGCTAAAACGAGGGGACCTTTTTCGGTATTCCATGAGATCCAATTATCAAATATCGCGTAAATTATATCATTCTTTCAAAGCATCATTGAAAACAAAAGAAAACTTAGCGCTTCCAAAAAATATTTTATTAAAAATCTCAAGCCAAATCTCATTCTAAGCGCTTTGATTAGCGCTTTATTGTTATCTTTGAATATTAATGAATTATTAATTTATATTTTTTTTTATTATGACACTACCAAACGTTAGTTCATTGTGATGAAAACCGTCTCCAACGCATTGTTCAGCATTGAAGGCAAAAGTGAATTGGATATCGCTTCTGTTATAGTTTATAGTTCCTTCTAGTCTTTACTACAAGGTCTTATATTGTGATCTTACTCTCCACCTATCTACAAATACTACGCAATGCTTATAAATACGATTAATGTTCACTCATTTAAAATGATCGAGAGCGTTGCGACATTTATTAGAAGCTTATGTGAAGCAGTATAGCCGTTGATGGCGAATTAAATGTTGGTGATCGACACCTTTTAAACATTCATTTCAAAATATGAGTTTAAATCGGGGCAATTGGGTGTGATATTGTAGAAATCTGATCGGCTGTCGCTCTATGAAAATGCTAATAAAACGTGCTTGACTGGAACTATAAATTAATGAAAACCGCATCAAAATCGGTTCAGCCAAACGCGGGATAATTGCGGATAAACATACATACATATATACAGGTCAAACTGGAACCTCCTTTTTTTAAGTCGGTTAAAAAGCATATTAATCTTTTACAAGATTTTAGCTCAACTTTAGAAAAGATTTTTTGTTCAAATCGTTTTATAACTATCTTGATGAAACCATTTAAACGTGAGCTACGATGTCAAACAGACATGTGAACCTTCTAATACAACAACCCTCTTTTTGAGATCACCCATCACCCGTCATATTGCTTTTTATCAAACTTTATTGTTCACTACTACTCTGGGAACTCGATTACCCCGATCTTTTTCATACGAGTCTCCAATTACGCGGGCCATTTGCTTCGCACGACGCTGCATAACGTGTCTCAAATAACTATGCGTACATAATGATCACGTAGATTCTGTACTATGGAGATAAGTTCATTGCAATGATGACATTTACAATGGTAGTTCAATGACAAATACCTAGTGAAATTAAATAGTAACATTCGGAATCAATTAGGAATGATTTATGGTTTTCTGTTGTCATCAATGAATGTTACAAAGATGAAAGTGTGTGACTGCGTTAGTTACTTCTTTACGCTCAAACGGCTAAACCGATTATGATAAAATTTGGTAAATAAGTAGCTGATACCTTGGATTAACACACAGTCGTTTATCATCAAATTCGCGGGTAACACCGCGAGACAAAGCTAGTCTTTTACAACAATAGAGGTTTGAAAAACAAAAGCAATATTATAACAGCACCGCCGTATTGTGCTCCCATAAATCTATAACATGAAGTTTTCTATCAATTACTTGAAAACTAGATCATGGTAATAAAATAGCTGTTCTTATGCAATGTTACGAGATTTTGTACAATGCTATGTAACAGTATATAAGAAGTTAAAATCTTGTATGGTGAGGTGCTTTGAGTTTGAATAATAATATACATTATTTTTATGACTTTCAGCATTAATAAGCATAGTGTATAAACAGTTGTCAGTCAAGTTAGGTGGCCTTGTCAAATTGACGTGCTATTTAAAATACTTCAAATTGTAAATTGGCGAACAATTGGCGAAAACTTACGCGACATCACAATTGTAGCTACAGAATCAAATCAAACACCCATTTAAAACGAACAAGGTTTTAAAACTAGTAAGAAGCAAAAAGTGTAAATTAATCTTAAAGCAATAAGCAAATTACGAAATGTAGTATGTACGTAAATATCACCTTAGCCTTGTGTCGCACGTGTTGACGAGCACTGCGTACGTGCATGTACCAGCCTTCGAAACAAACGTTGGTACTAGTTGCTTCATATTTCGCTGATTTGTCAAAAATTTTACTAAAAAGTTGTTTCATAAAGAGGTAACGTCCCTATTAACAAAAATCATCAATAATGACTGAAACGTCAGAAAACTCGAAACATTAAAAAAATAATGAAAACTGCAAACTTTGTTTACAGAAATAACTTGAATTAAATTATAACATAGAGCTAAAATAACAATCTTAATTCAGGACATAAAATGCATTTGTTGTAACCGTATCGCATTGCATTCGGTCTAATACATTTTTCATAGACGCGCCCACAGCATTGCCTCAGTGCGAGTTTGGTAAAGCGTGTTACTATAATACCATTACCCCAAGTTATTACAGCTTTATGTACTTTAGAATTTATTCTTATATAAATGTAATTACAGTAATAGAAAAGTCTAGAGTCAGCCGGAGACTTTTGCCCAGCCTTGGGATACTCAACAGGTTACAAAAAAAAAATGAATGGACAGAAAGTCAAAAACAGAGAGACTTGGAAGAAGAAAGGGGAAGACTTTGTTCAACTGTGGGATCTAAAACACGGGCGAAAAAAATTAAATTTTCGAAAGATACTGCACTATTTTTTGACAAAAACCTAATTTAATTGTTCTATTTGCGTCGAATATCGATAAGATATTTGGTAAATCGAAGTTGCGAGGAAGTATCCTTTCACATTCATACAATTGTTAGATTTACATATTTATGTAGGCACATTCTTATAAGATAGTTTCCTGGATACGCTTACGTAAGCTTCCTTCGTTGGCTATCAGTGGGCAGTTGGGGCAACGGCTGACCGGTGTCGTAATACCCATGTAACTATCATAGAGAAATGTGACAGCTTTCCAAACAATCACAGACTATATAAACGATCAAGTTGTCAGTTAAACTGTAAGCTCGAAATTACAGTAAGTAATAAAGTTTGTGAAATTATTTGATTGGTAAAACATTCAAACCAAATGTTTAGAAAGAAAGAACACTAATAAAATGTATAAAAATAGTCTGTTTCCAATACTGTAATTACATATCTTCATAGCATAATATGAGTTAAGATTACAATATCTGGAGCAACAGTACCTCGGCCTACACTGTGTGCATTGCATGCTTTTTTCATGCGATGTCGTAAGAGCCAGCGCCGATTGTAATGTCGTTCGATCTAAAGCCGCCTGGCTGCCGCACTAGAAACCGGGCTGAGTGCGAAACTATCGCGGATACGCCGGTACCTACTTGTAATTAGCTAATCGCACTATTGCACAATTAACTAGCTCGCCACAACTGTCTATTTATCTCAACTCATGATTAATATGGCAAAATTGAAACAGGTTGAACATTAAATATAATTTCATACAGTTTTTCTAGCACGTATCACATATCATTAAAGAATTATCGAGTATTTAGAGTCGAGCGAATACTAAAGCGTGGGAAATGGGCTATCATAATTAATTCATTAAATGCTTTATTAAGAAACAAGACACGATAAAAATATTAAATGATAAATGCACTGAGAATAGCTATGGTGTTACAGTAAATTGCGATTCGACGCGCGACGTTTCATAAAAATATACGACTGTAATGGTACACCTTGATTAGAGATAACGGTTTTCTGTTCAGTTACGCAGTCTTAACGCCTATTCTAGATCACAAAAAGTGGCAATTTGTGTAGTTGAGGCGACGCCGGGCGCAGCGCCCTCGTCACTGCGGTTGCGTGGCGCAGGCCTACACCTAGGTACACGCTCCGTCAACTACTACTCATTGCGTTGTGTACTTTTTATTCTTCTCAAGAATCAAAGAAAGCAAATAAACTTTCGTAGTATTGTATAAGAATCAATCTCATTAATGTTATCGCAAAGATCGATTATCCCATTCAAATCAGTTCTTATTTGTAGACTTTCATTGTGCTGATTGACAAAGTGACAACTAACTGACACTTGCACAACAAATGTCTTAGAAACTAAGCAGAGTTAATGTGAACTTTACAAAAATAGATAAAAGGGTCGAATGATTTGTAACATTACTTAATACTAAGTAGGTATAATATATAGCGTAATATACAGCTTCGGATGGTTTGATTATCTAAGACTTGCCAGGTGTCAATGACATCAATATTATAATGAAATATTTGATACTTATTCGATAGGAATTTACACCTTTCACCGTATTTGCAGGTGTCTTTATCTCTTACCACTAGTTAAGGCATCTTTGATTTAAATGTAAATCAAGCAGAGCAAACTAATGTCACAGATAAAGTAACACTGACTTGTAAATAAGTACAATCAATGCAAAGAAGAAAAAACGAATAAAAAATGTATTTATTGATTAAACGATAAATTAAATTCCTAAACGACTATTGGAAATCGTCATCATCATTGATACCACTTTTGGCTCACAGCATTGATTAGAATAAGTAAAGATTACATCACTGGTATATCTTCTAGAATACTTTAATACCTACGTATATTTTTTCTATATAAATGTATTCACCACAAGACGGTGCCGTCTTCGTATTTTCTCAGCGGAAGGTCACTCAACCATAGACAAACAGTAAACCAATAAATACTGGTCACTTCCCGCCATATCTGGAAACTTGTATTTTGGCTAATATCTCGCAACTAGACGTCGTTATCATTTGGATTGGGATCGTCTACAACGTTTACATAGAAACTTAGATTCAAATAATTAAAATCGATCGAAGGTTTAAAGTACTGGCACCCATCTGTGCCACTGCACAATCTCATTAAAGGTAATGAATCCCAAAGAAAAATGTTTTTCGAACCACTCTACAAAAGAAAATATGTTATAATAGGGTTATTAACAAGATAACTATCTGGGAACATAAAAATAAGCTGTCCATTATTATTATTAGTAGTATGCAGGTAGATAAGCAGTACAAATAAGAAGCCAGCAATTTTCATAGAGCGATACGATCGAAATAACCTTCCTTGGCGTAACTTAGAGAACATAATTTAAGTTTTCAACAATCGTATTGTTATCGAATCTGAGGCGGGCTCGAGGTCAGGTGGCCGGCCATACCTCCGCGCCGCGCGCCTCCTTGCTGGCCACACCGGTCATAACGCATACCATAAAACAATACTGTAGTAATAGTCCAATTATTGGTAAAATACTATATCCTATATCATAAAAAATATACCATATTCATCACTAGAGACTCTCCATTGTCATCTGTGCGGTTATTAGTATTGTTTTTCTACCATAAAACATTATATCTGAAATCAATTTATTGCTGTTTATTTTCTATCATAGAACATATCTTAGACAAATCATTGCCCATCGGGAACGAAAAATTCGCTTACTCTTTTTCTAGTCGCCAACGGAGTTATAGAACCTTTGCTGTATGAACAGAAAACACGCACTTGACCTATTTTCCTCTACAATACTATACTCAAACTATTAACCACAAGACCACTACAAGCGGATATAGTATATCTATTATTATTAGTTTAATCGTTACAAGCACTGTGAATGTTGCTCGCACCAACAACCTTATGAAGGACATTGTTCCAATACCTTAGTTCCGTTAATAGGTGCTAATTCAACAACCAGTATTGTAGTTGCCATACTGCTACACGAGAACGATCGGCGTTCAGTTGCTACTCAGACTCTAGCATAACAAGCCACTGTTAATCTATCAAATGTCACGGTTCTATAGAAAATACCTAATTATAAGTTTCGTTACGTTTGTTATTTAATGCTCCAAACGCCAAACGAAGAAGAATCGAAAGAAATCGACCTCGAATAGAAGAGGTCAAGGGTGGGTCGTGGTCTCGTGGATAGTGGGTAAGGCGGGCGCACGGTGAACTCTGTGAACCGATCGCGAAACAACGTGAAGAGGCCTCAGCCAACTAATACATTTAAATTATGCTCATCTGTCTATACCAATTAATATTGTTGTAAAACTAATGTATTCGACAGACAGCTGACCGCTCGGAGAAAAGGTCAACCGCAGAAACAGTGCGTTGACTTTCCATCTCCAACGGCATTTGTAAACAAAACGTCTTTATTAGCAATATATTTTGTCTACTACCTAATTTGCAAAATCAAATTTCAATGAGCTTCTGGCTTATATTTGCATTCTATTTCAATTTTTAATTTTCACCGTGCATCAATATTTCAAGATGTATCGGACTCTATTTTGTTATTTCTATTATTGAAATGCAATAAGTATAAATAGAGTCGTATTTAAATAAAGTGAGTTATACTTGCAGATGAGGATATTCAACCGAGATAACTATTAACATGAATAAGTACCGAGGTACGTCCTCACTAGAGTATTCTAGTTATTATTACACAAGAAGAGACCGCGGAGGAATCGCATTGTCGCGAATTATGTACGAGTATTGAACAAAAAATGCATAACATTCGTGAGTTACTCAAGCGGGTCACTCACACAATGTCAACTCAATTTGCTGTACTAGCAGCCTCCATTCAGTCAGTTGTCGGTCTCTCGAATGTAAAAGTTTAGATAATCTGATGGTTGAAGGTCGCCAGTTTTGAAATTTAATCCCCTCGAGCTTTATAAAACCTGACTGCGGCTCGAGTAGAGGGCACATTACGAATATAATTGTGATTTATGTATGTATTAACGATAACTAAGATATTGTTGACTGCCGTGTTTTATCAACAGTCCGATGAATAGAGTATCGGTTTATTAAAAGGTCGTTCATTGAAGTGATTGATGATGGTTGTGAGGGATAGAGCTTTTAGGAGAAGTTGAGTAGTTGCGACAATTTGTCTCACAGTTAGGTATGGCTTGTTGTGAACAAATACAAGTGTTTAAACAATTGTTGGCACGAATTGTCGTGTCGGACTCTGAGCACTAACACTTGTGACGAAATCGGCTTTCGTCGAACGCAATTTAAGAAATTATGTTCGACATCATTTCGACAGTCGACTCGTAACTCGATTCTCGTTGGTTTATCGTAGATATATTATGCATTAGATGTTAATGACTTTGTTGATGATGAAAATTAACTATGTTGCCTTTATAAAATTGTTTTATAATATCATGATTTATTTGCATTGAAAATATTGCTGTATGAATAAATTACAATGTAAGTTTTTGCTATTTTATGCCTATATCTAAATGTATTCGTCATCATGTGTGGTCACTTGAGGCACTTTTGTCGTATTGCGAAATTGTAATTAAAACGTTTGTGTTGTACAAAATAAATAACAAAAAGTATGTCTAGCATTCGAACATTGAATCATATCGCGTTGTCAAGAAAATGCGATAAGTTACTAAAGCAAAGCACAAAGCACTATTTGTCCTTGCCTTCTCGATCAATAAGATGTTAAATACAGATTAAGAATTGAGTAATTAATATGGTTTGTTACAAAAAACGAACAGCCGACTACCACACAATGTTTCCGTTTACAATGACTTTTAATTTTAAGGTTAAATAAGCTATTAAATTGTAGTGTTGCTCGTTTAGCGCATATTTTCTGTTCCGTAATTTTGTTAAGGATATTAAATATTGGTTGGTAAACTGTGAAATCGATACGCACAGGCTGTACTAATAATTTAACTGGCTTTGTTTTATCCAATATTTCCAAAGATAAAGATTTCATCTCTCTAAATACTTTCAAATAATAATGCTGTACCTTATTGGTCAAATTCGTTTATCCAATGAGAGAGTTTATTATAAAAAAAAAACCTGTACTGAAATTACCGCCTACGAAACATTGGGCGCGCACACTTGCTACCATCTTAAGCATACCCATGGGAACTAAAATATCTGTACACCACAACATAAACCTCTTTGTTTTCCAATAAATTCCCTCCTGATACTAAAAATGAAGTCCAGTATATTCCCCTAACCTATGTACTTCACATCACCAAATTAATTTCATTATGCGAATGTCTACGCTGTCTTCCCCTCCCAAGCACCTCATCAAACGGCCTCATAGCATTGCGTTATCAATCGCTAGCAATAACGCACATAAATACAATCTATACGTACCCACTTCATTTATAATATACATAATCGCTTTTAAATGCTTCATACGTAACTCAAATTCAAGGTAACAAAATGGCGTTCAATTACTGTCACATTTATAAATCGGTAAGTCTACCATTGGACATTTAATTAAATAAAATTAGTGTATGCTGTAGCTTTGCTTACTGTATGACACTCAGGCTAAGGTCTTATTTTTGGATGTTCGAAGATTGTTCCTGATCAACCCCAATAAATATTAATACAGTCGTTGAAAATTACCTTAAATTATACCATCGTCATACAGTGTCTGTGGTGAAAAAAAAAACATTAAAGTCTATCAAAATAATATTTTGATACCTACTCGGTTTCCCATAAATGTGTGGAACCTCTTTTTATTTTAGGATACATTTAGTATTCAGATAAATAAATGACTCATTTGTTATTCCGAATTTCCAAAGACGCAAAATAAATGGGGCTCATAGAGGTAAGGTGAATTCCGACATTACGAATATCCTAAACATAATTTGCGCACCTTGAGTTGTTGCTATCCTACACTTTTTGTTAGACGTTGTTACCGAACTAGACTAGAAACATGTTGATATTTAATTACGTATATAAAACTAGCCACTACAATAAATAAGCAATCTTTTTAAATGGGTGTGTTTATCGTCATATACGTGGGCGCCAAAATCTCTGCCACCTATTTAAACTTCGCAGCAAATGGTTATTTCAAAGGTCATTTTAGGTGAATTATGTTTATGTGTATTCTTCCAACTGTTTACAATAATCGAGTACTAAACGATTCGATCATTCGATTCTCGATAATTGACGATGATTCACATCAACAAAAAGGGAATATTTTAAACAAGTACCTATTGTAAGTAAACACATGAATGAAAGCAAAACGTAAAAAGTTGAAAGTTCTCGTTTTACGAGTGACTTCGTAAGCATTAGCATATACATGCATATTCATACTAATTATATTTAAATATAAAGCGAATAAAAAGGAATCGCATCATTATTTTCATTGACGTGTGAATTTATGAACAGAGAGAGTTATATTATTGTAAGGGTAACCTAAATAGTTAGGAGCCTTAGTAAAGTGCAGAATAAATATGGATTAGAGTCGATACAAATATATCTAACGATCATAAACTAAGTCTGAAGGTCTGATTTATTTCGGTTGGTTACGAATACGGCACCCAAGTAAGTACAGAAAATACATTTGCTTTGCTCCATTTATGTAACAAAAAATCCTTTAGCGGTGGTGAACGACCATTGCCTCCCACTCAATAGCTTTAGATGTCATTCCACGTTGAAACATGTCAATGGAAATAGACATACGGTTGTGAGTCGAATATTACCATAAGTAGGCTTCCGCCCTACAATCGCAGGAGTTACGTAAAGCCGGCGACTGGCGATTAGGAGCTGTGCAATACAAACGTAAGTACTGCACATTTGACTTGATTTGTGTTTAGAATAACAAATGCTTGAAACCGGTAGCTCATTCAGACCACTCGGCTAATTAATATTGTGAAACTTGTTAACTATGTTGTGCTGTAGTGAGTTGTCGTGTGACAAACTTTTTTTTAATTTGTATTAATTTTTGAAGCACTCAAGCTTGCTTTTATCAAAATCTTTTTGAGTGCTTTTTAGTCAATTGAATTCAACCTATAAGGGCGTCGGCCTTTCTTTGGATTGTTCTCAATATCTTAGCTTTTTTATGTTTTCAAAGTATTTATATTTCCACAATATACATGCATACACACTCGAACAAATCGCTTCAGTGAACAGCTACATACCTGTCAATGATGCGTAACACTGCATTGTTTTTCTACTATTAAAATTAACGATAAAATAAATAGGACCATCATTTGTAATAGAATGTAAGTAATCAATTAGTTTTTGTTCGATAACAGTTGTGTTATAACTTTACGGTATTATACAAGTAAAGTAAGTGGTTTAGTAAACAACAATAACATATAATTGAAAGTTATTATGACTATGGTTACATAGGTTCCTAGTTTTACGTAAGCCGAGATGAGCTATCTGCTGATGTATTGCAGATTGAGCATCAAGGAAAAATCCACACAATTAGCCGTTACTAGAGTGGGACCAGCGTTACTACAAGCCTAGGAAATCATCGAGACATGTGTATTAGATTACCTTCACTACGAAGTTACCCCATAAACTTATGATATAAAGCAAGAGGTATTAAAACTTTTACTCTTAGAGTATACATAAACAACTAGAGTGAGCCTATCAGAGTTTGAACGTAAGCACTAGTGTGAACTAGTTTTGTCGTGAATTATGTATGAAGATGGAGCTTGTCTTTTTAAAAAATCTATTTAAAACACTAATATTATCCTAACAATGTCAAAACCAAGAATATTTTCGTATAAGTTTCTCGTTGCGCGAAAATTAACTTAAATGAAAAACGAAATGTAGTTTCAGACTAGGTCCAGACTAAAAACTGCTCTCGTTTCGCACAAGGGGAAAATAGTGATAGTAGCAGTCTATGTATATAGTACGTCAATGCTTTTACTATGTACTCAAGATGTCAAGTTGAAACAATACAAGACAGAAGACAATGACCCCCTAAAAGCCTTGCTTTAAAAAAAGAAAGCTTTGGCATTATTTATGGAGGCATTGAACAAAAAATAATTTACTTAGCTTATTCTAATGCAATTTCGAATGGATAAAAGTTAGTTCCGAAGTACGTGAATATAATTAACAATCAATTCCCATGAAATTAAGTTAATTAAGTTGTATTCGTTTAAAAGGCCTAAATGTACCTGCATTTAAACAAACTTTCCGAGGGTTGTTGATTTGTTTGTTTGGCTATTTAAACTATTAAGCTAATACGTCACCGGTCATTAACTTAAAGAATCTACATATAATATGTTTTCGTTAAGCTAGAGGAAAGAAAGTATAAAAATAATTTACAATTTGAGTGTTCCTTTCAACCAATTTTTGCCAAATAACTTTATTAGATCTTTATATTTGAGACCAGGAGAGATGACCAAGGACATTAGGATAATACTAAAGAATATGCTATAATACTTACAAATATATGTGAAAGTATATAGATTTGATTTGAATACATGACAACTGAGAGACTCCACTTTATCTTAATTACAATAATCTTAAGAGAATGCAAAGAAGAGCAATGGAAAGTAAGAAATAAGCAGTAAAAAGCAGAAATGTGGGCAAATCCTCATAGTGTTTGTTAAAGTATTGTACTGAGTAGGTATTATGTAAGCCAGATAATTTTAATACTGCACGATTTCAGAATATAGTGACGAAAAATCATCAAAACGCTTTGTCTTCTGAAAAATATTTTCACTATTGAAACGAGAGCAATGAGAGCATGTTATGTTAGGTGCGTGAAACTCCAAAGATGCATTTTCCATGCTGGTAGTAAGACACATGCATGCGTCTCTCACACGCATGCGCAGGTATCTGGTATGTTCACACATGTGCCAACATGCGACCATGCTGTACACTGTCTAAACGCTGTGACGGACGCCTATACATTATACTTATTACTTTCGCAATATAATACGAGTTCTGTTTGCAATTTGTCTTTAAAATAACTGTTGTTAATTAACATTTTTATTGACTTCTCATTAGTTTGGATTATGTCTCAGATGATTATTAGTTTAAAACTCGTTACAGTGATATATTTTTATTTAGATATCACGCGACATTTTGATAAAAGTGTGTCATGTAAAGAGCATTATTAGTTGTAATAACTTTTAGCCTTGAATTGAAGTGCATTTACTAAGTTATTTTTATTTGTTACTGTTTCTTCAATTATTTAAATTGTATTCGAAGGCGGTAACAACATTACAACATTATCTAATGATATAATACTTATATACGTTAAGCCTAATGTAGAAGTTCAACGTGTTTGTATGATTAACATGCATCTAGGTTAGCAAGTATGGATGTCCTAATTATTAAATAAACAGATGTCAGAGACAAGCTGACATTAACTACGTGGAATGAGCATATCAGTAACATTTGTACCTTTGTCATTGCCGGTAAACCGCTTGTATCAGATTATAGAGTCGAATTTGATACAATAAAATATAATAATATAGCCTCGTCAAGGCAAGTGTCCTTGTTATAGATAGGCAGTGTCGGCGACATCGAAGTACGCCCAGACCTCTTCCTGTATCAACGTTGACATTGACATTTACCGGCGCAGTGGCCGGTGGAGCCGCACTGCTCCGCCAACATGCGCCCGCGAGGGAGACCTACTTGAAAGGCCGCTTGCACTCAAAAATACTCTTTGTATATTATATATATATTTTTAGACCAGTTGCAAAGTTCATCTACTGCATGCCATACATTCGCCCGATTAGTGTCCTTGGCCAGTCGAGTGTCCCTTCGAGAACGGAGATGCGATCGCGACGGGCGGTACTCGGCGGTACTCGGCGGCACTCGGCGGCATCCATTCATTAGTGCTCGAGTGGAAGATGTCCGGCGTCCATTACCTACATAAGTAGTAGTGTAAGGTTGCACATATGATATAAACACGCCGTCGAACAGTGCTCGTATAGTAGATATTGAGCTGGTAATTAGCGTTAGAATAGTAACAATACCGGTGTGTGACCTTGATCTCGATTCGAACGCAAGCTGCTTTATCGTCCACCTGTTTGTACTCGGAGCTTAGAAGGAACCGCCCAACAACATATTCTAGAAAGGCTACTTGCCGGATAAATTATGAATACTTATGATAAACTCTCAACTGAGATTGTTAAGGGATACGTGTGACTGGGCTCTGGAACCAGTGACAGAACGTTATTTGTAGGTAGACGGCATAATAATGTTAATGCTGAGGTATAAGTAAATCACAGTATTTCACAAAGTGATTTTGCATTTATTACAAAGTGTAATAAGAGCAAGTTATCTGAATATTTGCGATCGCTGCACGTTTCATCACCGCAGCTCGAGGCCCGCCACCGTCTGCCTCGCGCCTCGCTCCGAGCGCCGAGCGCTCAGGTTCATTCGGCTACATAGCTCGGTATAAATCTTGCATACATCATTATAAAGTCAGATTAGTATTAGGTATTATCGGTCACCGCTTGACGCCGTTGTTGCGTTATTTTATATAAGTTTGTTTCGGCAAGAGCTACAGAATGTCAACAAATAAATAATATTGTTTCGTGAATTTTCCTTAATGAAGATGCGTGATTGAGCAAACATTTGTATCTAAAGTCTGATAGTAAATAAACTAAAAATATTTTGAAATTTAATTAAAGAAACAAAATACATATTTTTAAATTAATATTTTGAAGGCTGCAGTAAAGATTTCGGTGTTCGAATAATCTATAAAAATCAAGTATATCATCATTTCAAGTATACAGTTGCATGATTATAGTAGAGTACCTAAAATAAGGATACATTATATAGATGCATTAAAAACAACAGTTCTCACTAAACAACAGATTTCAGGCCTTAACGTTAACTATTAATATTAAAAGCTGTTGTAACTGAACAATGTATATTATTCAAAGCTCACAAGTGTCCACAATGGAATACACGCTTACAATACGGTAGAGGAAGTGAATGTGGCCATGATGCTGTGAACGTTACTACAAGCACAGCCACAGTGGTAAGTTGTAAGTGGTGCGAATTACAGAAAAATTTAATGAAACGACACGACAAGCGAAATGTCGCGAGAAAATGTGGAAAGTGGTGCTCCGCTGCACGCATCTTGTAACTAGAAGAGTTAGCTTTGTTACCAATGATATTACACACAAGCTATGTTAACTCCATCGTAATAATACCGGCCTATAAACGTCCCACTACTGGGCACTTGCCCTTTCTCATGTCGATATAGAACGAAGAGAAGGAACGAGCATTGGTCTCGCCATAGTTTTCTGAATGTACAGAAAGTCTGCTTTTGTTTTTTTACATTTTTACATACTACTACATTTTTACTTACTATTACATACTTACATGTATGTAAAAATGTTGAAAACTTGAACCATTGATCGAGCGATAGGATAAGCACGTTAATAAAACAGATAGCTAGAATTTGATAACGTCCGGACCTTAGAGTATACATGTTATGGACCAAGTGATAAATTGCGCATTATACACAATGCCCGGCCATTATGAAAAATGCTCAATATGAGAGTGCAATTTGATAATAATTATTCAAATAATCAAATTGCCTGGGCACTATAAATATTGCCCATCACCTTTTGGGCAATGTAATACAAACATATTTAACTACTATTTTTTTATCTACAAATAGCATGAAATCGCTACTAAATATAGATTTTGAATTAAATGTCGTCGCTCGCTTCGCTCGCTCTGTTGCAAGGTCAAAATATCTAACCTAACCTACTGATCTCTGTCACGAAGTCGAACCTAACCAAGCAAGGATTTCTGGTCCTATGTCGTTTTAATACTAAGCCGAGAGTTTGATTTGCGGTCGACAGCAAGTTGACAGCGATCATGACTTGATTTTTTTACATATACCGAGCCTTATTGTAAATCCTGAGATTTACCAAGTCAATTATGGTAAAAGAACGAATCGCAAACCTTTTTGGACATTCGCCATCAAGAATAATAATTGGTAAATCTTAGGTTTTACTAGAAAATCTTAGGATTTACAGTAAGTACGAGCTTTTACAGTAACATATATACCTTTATTATCAAATTGCCCAACTATCATGTAGCAATATAATAATGACCGTGCAATGTGACAAATAATGAAGTTACGATAGTAATTAATCATTTAGCCCAATAAAGCTAGACATTATTCATAATGCTCGGGCATTATAAATAATGCCCGCATTAATCACCTGGTCCATAACATACATAAGTAACTAGAGTGAGCCTATCAGAGTTTGAACGTAAGCACTAGTATGAACTAGTTTTGTCGTGAATTATGTATGAAGATGGAGCTTGCCGTTTTAAAAATCTATCTAAAACACTAATATTATCCTAACAATGTCAAAAAAAAACGATATTTTCGTATATTAGTTTCTCGTTGCGCGAAAACTAACATAAATCAGTTAACGAATGTACTAGATACAGATTAAAAACTGCTCTCGCTTGGCACAAGGGGAGTCTAGCGATAGTAGCAGTCTATGTATATTTTAGTCTATGGTCCGGACATTTTTGAGTACTCATTATTCTTGAACATGATTCTGATTTTTGCATGAATCTTGCGCATCAATTTGCTATAAATAGATAATAATTATAGAGTATATCAGTGATAATTCCTGTTATAAATACTAGGTATAGAAGATATCACATCTATTTTAAGATGAATGAAATCTAAGCACCAGTATTACGAAAAAAACTTGTTTTAATGTTTGTCATATTGTTTGTTATGAGATAAGAACTGGTCACACTAAAATTTACCTATACATACCTATTGAAACTGGTATATTATGTATAAATTTAAATATAGCGGTATATATGAAAATTATTATACAATTTATATGCTGTAACTGTAAACTTTTAAATTATTATTTTCAACATTTTTAAGGAATTATTTACGAGTTATAAAACATGTTTAAAAAACAATATACATATAAATTTTAAGCTCTCGTCGAATTTTTAATATTAATAGTCAGTGATACAGTTATTTTTGCTAGACTTAGGTAAACGGTACCTTGTAAAGTATAAGATTATTTTTTCTCAGCACTATAAGAAAAAGTATGTAAGTAGCTACAGACTTAATGTTTGACTTAATAATCTTAATTCATAAATAAGTACATCTGACCGAGTATCTCCCGAAGAAAATCAAAAACTTTTGGTAAAGGTTTATTTATTTATTAACCTACGTATAAAACCATGCAAATAATTAAAGGACTTAAAACTGTCGGGTCGCAGGCGTCGCAGCCGAAACTGTGATCTAATTTTAGTCGACGACGCCCAAATGTTTTAGTTTCTACCTGCAACTGCACGGGTTTTACTATAAATCAATGCAGCTGTGAAGGACATTTAGATTTATTTAATGTGAGACCCTTGACTTGGGAGAAGTTATAAACATATTTACAGAGGTACAACAAAATGCTTGTGATTAACCGACTTTATAAGAAAGAGGTCCTTAAATCGACAATGAAGTGAAAAAAAGTAACGTCGATCGAAGGTTGTCTGGATGATTCTGGCAGAAAATGGCACGAAAAGGGGACGCCTATGCCCAGCAGTGGGAGGACAAGAGCTGTGAATGATGATAATAGGGTATATACCTCGGAACTACATCGTTTTATCAAAGTCGGTTTGGTAATTTGATTTTAATTCACATTGACTGGTAAATTTAACAAGAACGAAATTTCAGTCAACATTTGTGTATTTCCCTTGTATGGTTTTTTTAATTATCACTATTTTAGCTCTATTTTTATTTTGTGATATACAATTAGTCAAAGCCTTTCTTAATAAAACCTAAAGACTCGTCTTAGCCAAGGATACTGTGTAGCTCAGTAAAATCGGTTGTAGTAATCTGATAGGCCGTCACTCCATGCATAATATTTTTCATATTGATTTGTTTTCAGACACACTGAATTAATAATTTGATCTTCATATAGTTACCTATATAGGATTTTAACTTTTGCTTTCAGTAAGTAATAGTTCCTTTACTGACAAACCAATTAAGTACCCTCGATACATAACTAAAGAGAGTAAAAAGTAAGAATAGTTAAATATTAGGTCAAAATAGGTAGATTATAGTTTTAATTGACTACCGCCTATAGGCACAATTATTTACTCTTACGCTGGTGTCTTGTTAATAGTTACGCAAAAATAATAAGAGCATAAGTTGTGTGATGTCATAAAATAAAAGCTTTGCTGTAGGTAACATTGGTTCATACGAACTGTAGGAAAGGATACGTACAGGTATAATTCTCAGCATAGAACAAATAAAAAATTGTTGTGTATTAATATTACTATGTGCCGCCACAAACAATTTGACTTTAGGGGGCTATTACATTGTAGATTATCAGTAACTATACGTCTTGTATGTTAAAAACATAATTTAATTTGAACTTCTTTAAAAACTAACTAAAACATTAAACAGTTCTTGACTTACAATACAAAATATGGGGGTTATTTGTTTTAGAATAATCATCTTTATATTTGAACAAATTTAGAGAGTTGAAGCAATAAATAAATTAAGAAATCGCTTCTGCCTAATATATGGTAAGCAATGTTTTCTCCAGATGTAAGTTATGCCATATGATCGATATGAATTAACAAAATCACCGTTATTTGATATTATATCACCAAACATTTCAAAACTGGGCCGAAGTATTTCATTGATAGCGTCGCCGCGCGCGCCGATACCTATAGTCGTCGTACTTGACAACTTGCGCACAAAAGCTTGCGCGCGCTTACTCTTGCTTAACAAGAGTCCGCTCGAGTATCACATAATACGTTAAGTGAATCTAACCAATTTACCAAAACAAAAGGCCATTCATTGATTTACTATTCCTTCTCGTGTTATGTCAAGCTGTTATGAAAGAACTTGCCGTCGCAGGTTGATGTGGGCAGCTTAACGAAAAATGTGCTTATAACTTCGTACCACGTCAGGGACGCAATTATATGATTTGAGTTAGTGCTTTTGGCGATAAAACAATTTTGTCATGATGGCATTTTTATCTCATGCAACTATTTTCATGAAATAAGAGTTTTGTTAAATAGTAAAGTAATGAGGGTAGTAACTGACCTGTTTCTTACTGAAGATCTGGAGGCAAGGGTAAGGTTCCTCTGGGGCAGCCTGGGCGCCGCGGAGGGCGCGGGCGCGGGCTGGGGCGCGGGCGGGGAGGTGCGGGGCAGGCGTCCGCCCGCCGCCGCCGCGCTCGCCAGCAGCACCACCATCCACCACCTGGTCATCACGAGATCACGGTTCGCACAAGACGCGCGACTCACGCTCCGGAACGTACTGTCACGGCGGCCAATCGCCGACTCACGGCGTCGCACGCGCACGCAACGACGTTCACTTTTGTTGTTCTCGTGGTAGTGGCGTGCTGCCCCACTCCGATGAAAGTGGGCTTTCACTGGAGCCTGCGGCGCGCAGCTGCCGGTGCGCGCGCTGACCAGCCCTCGCCGACCAGCGCGCCGTCACGACGTCTCGCCGCTGCCGCTGACCACACCAGCTTAATGAGGATCTATATGTAAATACCATTGGGACCTAAGTACCTAGTATAAAACAAATATTTTGACCCTTGAATATAAATATAAGTATAAATCAAACCATTGTTTGGTTAATTGTACTCTACTTAACAAAAGACATCAACGAATAAAATCTGTTTTGCAGGTTTTTTGTTTACACTAAGTTGAAATAAAAATCATTTGCATACATCATTAACTAACTACTACTAACTACTTAAACAAATAGTTTACCGACAATTTTGACCTAAAATAAGACGTCGAAAAATAATTAAATGGCGATTAAATAAACAAAATTGATTTCTAAAAATAAATAAACGTTTTGGCTGTAAATAAATAATATTATGTTGTTTTGTAAGCCTCGCTGGCGACATCTATGAAATAACCTTAGCAAAATTTAGGTGGTTTAACTTACCGTATCAAAGTTATTTGACAAAGCTTCTTTAATTTAAATGATACGAAGTTTAATTATTATTATTATAAGATTACGTTTTCTTTTTTTGAAATTACTAAATGGACTCCATCAAAATACCTAATTGTGGAGCTAATATTTGATCATTTGCGTAAACCTTAAAAAAAAACCATTATAGTCATATTTAATTTGTAAACTCATCATAGAATACCTGAGGATTGAAGTTTTAAATTATTTTAGCAAGTAACTTACCATTTTCATCCTATCTCCTAACATAAATCACGCAGAAAATAGTTTTCTTAAAGTACGAAAATAGCCTGTACAGTCACGAGCAATAATTTGTATACTCTCTTCAACTTATCATTGATTTTTTTCTTTAATTGTGAATTAATATTGTTAAACGTATTATAAAGGAATAATTGAAATCAGTTAATTTATCATGTAGAATAATGTACATGTTTATATATTTGAGTTTCAACACAAAAATCCCCCTTATTTTATGTTACAATTTGTTTTTGCTTGTGACTATACTGTAATATAAAACACAACCTTTAAGGTATCGCCGGAAGCAGCAAGGTGATAGCCAAGACAAATACAAGGGCGAGAATTGCGAGTGTTAGTGCCTATTCAATGATATCATAAAAATAATTACACATACTTATTGAAAGCTTGTGTTGTTTATGTTTTAAATTCTCAGTCTAAAAGAAACTTCCAATATTTCCAATGAACTACAATGCTTATATTCAATCCAGCGACCATGTAATCTGATTTACAATATAATATAGGATCAAAATAAATTTATTTGGCGAATTTTCTTCTGATACATAATTTATTTATCGCTGAAGTTGAAGCTGCGTTAGTCAATCTTAGTCTATAAGTAGATAATCAATTCACTTTTTATTCTTTCTTTCAAATAAGTAAATACTAAGGAGATACAACGAATTAAATTACAGGAATAGGAGCTCGTGACGTCATCAAACATTTAAAATCAATGTAGCATCGAGATTATCAGGAAATTACTGATAACTTTTAAATTACTTAATACACTTTCATCTACACATAATAACACGCTTCGATTTCGATAGAACACATAGAAGGAAATCATCAACTAGAAAATGACCTTCAAACGGATGAACAGATTTTCATGCAAATGGCTATGACAACGAAAAAGCTTTACGAAAATCGATTCATCCGTTTAGGAGCTACGATACATGGGAGCATAAACAGATAAACTGACAAATTAATCTTATAACACCCCTCTTTTTACTTCTTGGCACAAAAAGTCTAATATCGTTTTTTGAAATCATATAAATGTTTTATTGTTAATCGTAAGCAAAGATAAAATATTAATTAGCCAATAACTCATTGTGCTATGTTTAATGATCTCAGCTAGTCTATGATATAAAATTCTGCTAAAAGCACTCAAGCTAACTACTAATAAAATTACATTATTTTTGTCAATAAATAACTTTTATTTGCCGAAGCTTGCACAATTACATTTTGAAATGGTTACCAAACCCTTTTTAGTATAACACATACACATACATGTACATATAATCACGCCTCTTTCCCTTGTAGGGGCAGGCAGAGACCACTTCTTTCCACCTGCGATTGTTTCCTACACAGTTGTTTCGCTTCGTCCACATTCCATGTTCCCTTCCTACATGCTCTTCGGGTTACCTAACCTTTTTTCATTCACACTCGCCTTATACACTCTTTTCGTCAATCGTTCTTCATTCATTCTCTCGACATGGCCATACCATCTTAGCATACCTTATTCATTTTTGTCACTACCTCCATCATCTGACATACTTCCTCCACCTTGTCATCCATTCCTCCTCTTACATTCAACGTACCGACTCTTGCCTACTCTACCAAAACGCAGTTTCATAAGCAAATACAAACAAACGTAACAGTTGAAAACAATACAGGAGAAGCTCTCTAAATACGTTGGTTTGTTTAATATTATAACGCCAAGAACACAATTTACAAGTACAAAATATTTTTTTCTTAATTTTATTATACTTTTACATGTAAATACGAAATATTTTGATGAAATGAAATTCATCTACACAATTCAAGCAGTTTTTAGTTCCAGAGCCGCAACTAGATGTCGCTGTACAGCCCACCTGAATCGCGCTATGGTTTCGTTACACGGTTTTCATGACATCCCCTCGCCGTTCATTACGAGCTGCCTATTGCCTGCTACACTTAATTTAATTCTTCAAATTATTGTAAAGGGCTGCGAACTCGAAATATTTTACGTGAATTTTTGGAAGACCGTGAACAACGGTCGCTTAATTCCCTTTAGACCTCTAGTCAAAGCTAAAGTATTGAGGGCTACGGCAACTATTCCGCGCTAGCGCCTCTGGCGGCGGAAATGCTAAGCTGCTTACTCGTAGCTCTCACTGATACAATTTTGTACGAAAAATTTAAACATTCAAGAAGAAACATAAAAGTAAGGGTCCACATAAATCAAAGAGAAACAAAAACATACAAATAAAAGACCTAAGAAGGAAGTGTGTTGCGTACATAATTTTCGCCAAAACAAATCCGACTTCAAAATAAGATTTTATTTATTAATACACAATTAAATCTAATATAAGAACAAACTCTAACTATACTAAAATTAAAACTTACATAAATAAAAACTAACAGGCGTCAAAGAACTCATCGTCATTATTGTCAAAGGCGGGAAACGTACCCAGCAGGCTGGCAGCATTGCCACGTTGAATGGCTATGCCGATTCTCTGTGCAAGGAACAAACCAGCCCTCTGATCACGAGTAGATTCTACCAAACGTTTGGAAAGTTCTTTAACAAGATTTTGTGCGCTCGGACCCCATGACCCGAGCGTTTCAACCCCAAACGGCTCGAAAATATAATTAAACCCAATAAATAAGACTTAGTTTAAGTTTACATGCCATAGAATGGGACCACACAGAAAGCACCAGCTTTCAAATAAAAAAAGAATCATCATAATCGGTTATCCCAGGCGAAAGTTATGTGGTAACAAATATGAAAAAACCTCCTTTTTCGAAGTCGGTTAAAACATTACACATTATTAAAATTGCAAAAGAAAATTAGTTTTATCCCTAGTTTTCTCGATTTTGATAAAGAATATTGCATTGTACACAAATATTAGGAAATTAATTATTTTATGTAGGTTTAAGTGGCAGATCATGATAGTCCTGTTGCAATTAACAAATATAAAGGGGTCTTAAAAATAGTTATCTGGTGTAAAAATGTCCCCAAAGGTTCTCTCAAGAAGTTCCATAAAGATTCATATCTCCTTCACTATAAAATATCGCGGAAAATACTTGGATGTTTCTCGGATGCCCATCGGTATGAGAAATCTACATTTTCTTTACTTATAGACGCGACTACCACAATGTATAATGCGGTGGGTATGTCAAAATATTGTAAATTATAGTAAATTTGGAAAAACCATTGAAGAACAACTATTTGGAAACATAAAACCCGTTATTATTTGGACAAAATAGCGATTTAACCTTGCTTGATAAGAAACTAATTATGTTATTAGAAAGAACTAAATAATTTTCAAATGATAGTAGTTTCCAAACCTTTATAATATTATAATCTGTTTCTAAGCGCAAATCTCGAGAGCAGCTGAAACGATTTCGCTATTTATTTCTTGAAGTACGAGGATAGTTCCTAAAGAAGAGAAAATAAATAAAAGAATTGCCTTCCTGTCCGCCCTGAATAACAGAATAAAAATATAAAGACGTCGGGAACGGAACTTAGATACTCATGCGGGTAATACTGCGGGGCACAGCTAGTTCGACGGCATGCGTTTTACTGAAATTCTGACGTAGTCGGCGGCTATAAATATTATATGTCGTATTGAAGTCCGAGCACGCGCACTCACGTTTTAGTACTAGGGCTTCATAGTGCCACGAAAGTTGCACCCTAAATGTACGTTGTTACGCGTTTCCACTGTCTTTCACGTATCGTTGTATAGTCCAGTCATTTGGTAGTTCTGTACTATTTTCGATGCTTTACGCAAAGTTAAAATTCGAAAAGAGCACGTCTTAATCTATAAAATCAGCAACTTTCAAAACCCCCAAAAACTTTTCAGGTAACCTCCTTTTTAAGCACCGAATGAATGGACTAATAGAGTAATTATTTTTTTAACAATGAAGGTTTAAATTTTTTTTCCTACTCTGCTACTATTTTACTCTCGCAGCATATTGGCTAATTTTAGATCTTTTTACTTATACTTAGACAGATCCCATAAACTATTGTTGAATTTTGACGTTGAAAGAATAAACACAATTTATACGAGTTAAAAATTAGTTTAAAATGTTTAAATATTGTTTTGACAAAACTTAATATGTTAAAGGCTTACTTTTGGTTAAAATTAATATTAGATACAAGTAAACGTAACAAGATGAATATTATTTTTGTGGTGTGATAAATAGAACACACAACAAGATCTCTATGCTGGATTAAAATAAATACTATTACATATACTTAAGGAGTAATATTTGAGTATTACAACCGATAACATCACTTGTAGGAACAATATATTTACTTCAGATATCACGTAAGTCTATTTTATTGTATTCATCTCGTGACGGATGCGACAAGTGATGCGCAGGGTGACGTCACAGCACTTTCGATTTCAATATGCGCAGAAAATGCAGTATTGATTTTTGTCCATATCTCCTCCCTTTTCTGCGTCCCTAGCCACATTTTCAGTCCGTAGGCAACATGCCCGGCGCCTATTCTGAACAATAACAACGATCGAACTGCAACTCTACAACGATGTATGTAAAGTCTCCACAGACAAATTGTTTTATGAATGCCCCTATAAATAACCCTATAAATAAGTAAAAAATAATAATACCAGCCTACTGACGAGCATTGATCACCACGCTTGCGGCTTGGCGATTTCAGATATAGGGATCTGAAATCACCAAGCACCAATTTGGAATACTGATTTCCCCACGATGATTCCCTTCACCATTCTGAACCATAGTATAAATAAATATAAGTTCATAAGATGTATTATGTCGTAATCATAAATAAACACAACTGAATTCAAGTTAGGTTAGTTACTCTTTCACCGATTTTCACTATAAGTATCTGTAAGATGTGCCCTTATTTTCCGCTATAAGTATCTTTGCTACTTCTTCTTTTTGTTAAATAAGTTCTGAAGTAGGCTATCAGAACATTGAAAAAATGCACCTATACGTACGTCTAAACGTACGTCTTCGTAATTTTGTACCTAAACATAAAACTTTTCTTGATATACGGGTATGGACGACTCAGTCCAGTCGGTTCAGTCGATGCAATACTCAATACAGTCTAATTCAGAATATAGCCGTGAAAACGCACTGTGTCCTATACGTACCGTATCTAATAGAGACCACCTCCTCAACATGTCTGTGTTCCTAGTACTGCATGGTCTTTGAAGACCATCCTGTGACGGTGAATTCTATTGGGATGTCGTCTTTCCTCTTGACCTTCTTGATTAGTCTATTTTTATAGTTCTACTACCCACCTAGTATAGTTGTTTTTAATAAAAACATTTTCATGGCAAAACAATGTTTTCACCGTTGACGTAAACCGACTGAATGATTGATTTGCTTTAATAGCTGCAATGATTATTCTAGTCACATTATATTTTTAATTATTAGTTAAGTAGACGGTTTAAAATCTGTCTAAGGTTAAAAAGCTTTTTTACAAGAACAAGAGATATAGACACGGGGATGGTGTTGGCAGTTCTTAGGCAAAGAGCCCGCGCCCCGCAGACAAGTTTTGTTACTAGGATATCATAGGCTTGAAGAGCACACTAGTGGCTCGAGTCCGTTGTCATACGATACGTTTTATGACTCCTGCCTGCATTATTTTTCAATTTATATCTACCGCAACATACAGAAAAGCAGGCATTTATAACAGTGAATTTATACCTAATTCATTGGTAGCTGTTTAAAGCAGTTTTTGGTAAACGCTACCTTTTCAAATTATTGACTTAGTTTCAAGTTAGTGTACCTACATATACAGGGTGAATATCAAGTCGTTGTTTTCCCGAAGCGAAATGAGTTTGTATCGGTCATACAATCGATTAATATATGTAAAAAAAATTAGACTCAATAAATGGCGGATTAACAATTGTTATAAACAAAACTCGAAAGTGACTTGAATCAGTAGTAATACATCGCGCTATACCTACGCGGGCGGGCGCGCGGTTATCCGAACGCCGCGCGGTCGTTGCACTTCGCGTGTAAATCAGCTGATCGCTACTCGTGATTTAATAAAACACAAAACCAATAAGTAATTAAAATTTTCGCTTCAAACTTTTACGGGCTTAGGATCGTCATAAATACTTAAAAAATCAAAATAGGTATCTTTAAAAAAAGTCGGAATTTGATAATTAAGTATTTAAGGCGTAGGTATTTAAAAATGGAATCGACTTATTTACAATGATTTTGATTACCTAACCTACTTTTAAATGTTTATTTACAAAGTACGAGTACTTACACTTAACGGTAGAGGAGTAATTGTTCGAAATGTAAACCACTACGTTCAATGCACAAACGAGCACGTTTTAACTGATAGTCTTTCAGTTTCATTAAAGAGTGTCTGTCACGTCTCACGATATTAAAAGCGTCCACTATCGCACTTATCAAAGAGTCGCGTGTTTGGTGTTCCTCACGATACACCAAGTTCTTGAGCTCAGACTCTACCACAAATAAAAGTCCAAGGGAGTCAAGGCCGGGCTCCTCGGTGGCCAAGGGTGTGGCCCGCCACGAAAACAAAAATGATAAGGATGCAGTCCTTCTGTGTTGAGCACTTTCATCGCACATTCATCACTTGACGTCATCGACGTTCGCGCACAGAACACTAACTAAGCCGTAGGTACAGAGCGCAACATTTGGCGGCATTCTATTGTGTTTCGGCGCTTGCCGCGTGCATGCAAGCTAATTTATACCGTATCACCATGACCGAGAGCTTATTTTGCTCTGAACATTTATTATTGATTCTTTCTTTGTAAGTTTGCCGACAACACGTGGCGGCGGCGTGTGCGTTTCGTGTTACCTACAGGTGCCTACGTAATCTCTAGTGAGTGAACTACTATTGATTATCGCTCTTTCGAGTTTATGAATACTTTTTTAATGATGTGAAAAAAAAAACATTATGTTTTTTAAGTTAAACTTTGTATTTCGATAGTACTACTGATGGGTAATCGTCCTGCCGCGGGAAAACAACGATTCAATTTTCACGGTGTATATGTATAACGTAAAATCCATTTCCGTGAAGCATCCCATAAAATTATTTGTCGTACGCTTCTCGTGACGGATGGTGCAATGTGCAAGAAATGCGCAGAGTGACGTCATCCCACTTTCTCTTTTAATGTGCGCAGATGCAGTATTTATTGATTACATTGGTTTTGGACACTTCTACCCGATTCTGTGTTCCTAGTCACATTTGCACCGGAAATAAAAATCTCCAGCGCTGATTCTGGTATGAAAAGCCGATCGCGTTACAATCGAGTTTCCATCTGAACAAGTGAGGTGCTTGGCGCTCATTCTCTACAACGCAAATTAAATCAAAATAATATTTATTGAGTTTACAGTTTATGCTATTTCAGTTACAGTTAAGTAGTGCATTTTTATTGTCGTGTAAATAAAATTGGAAAAATGCCTTTGAAAGTCGGTTTAAATCAAAATCAACCATCGCTATCGTTTACAAAAATACTAGTTTCTTTTGTCTTTAACGACAACGTGTTTTATGGTATTTTCCACTTTTTTCACCTGTGTGATATCATCCAGGTGAACAAAGTAGACTTTTGTGTCTCCTCATTAAATTTCACCTATATACAGTGTGTCCGGTAAATAGTTCGACAAACTGTGGTGGCTGATATCTGAGGTCAGGCCCTGTCGAATGAGCACAACATAATATGTTTCCCGAAAAGTTACAGGTTTCGAGTTAAAATCGATTTTCTGTAGTAAAGTTGGACGGATTTCAAGTAAAACAATATTCCATCTATAGCCTGACATGTTTGCCGAATGACTCCGGATACGTGGGCGAAAATAAACTACCGGTGGGTACCTAATGCTGGAACTCGCAGATGAGGCATGCCGAGAAGGTGATTGGTGTGGCTGAACATAGGCTCTGTCGCAAAATGACCACTTCTCAAAATGACTACAGGTAGCAAAATGTCCCTTTCTCAAAATTTGCCCTTTCTCAAACAGGCATTAATTACTTTCATCAGTAAATAAACTGGTCAAGAGCCAGTAGGTGTACAACACAGACGAGTACTATACTAATGTTTAATCATTAATATATGGGTAGGCGCAGGCAAATAAACTAAAATTAAAATAATAAAAATCGGAGTTTGCCAGAATGTATAAAAAATAATAGTTTTATTACGTTTTTTTATTATTATTTCTTTATTTTACAATAAACATATAAAATACATTTTTAAATATATAAAAAAGAAAATATACATTTAAAAATATAAAATATAGTGCCCAACCGGCCTCGGGACAGGGTCCAAGCTGCCGGTGGTTAGGGCTCCAAAGAGAGGAACCTTCTCACGATACGCGCCGTGTCAAGAAGTACCGCTTTCTGCATCAAACCCTTGACCCAGATGCCTAACGAGAGCCTCTTGAGGTGTTGGTCGAGGCTCTTGGCTATTATGCCGTTGGCGGTAACGACTATCGGGACGATGACTGCGGAGTCCACTTCCCACATGTCGACAACCTCGTGCGCTAAATCCAAATATTTTAGCTGTTTTTCTTTTTCAGCTTTCACGAGGTTCTCGTCATGCGGAATGGTTACATCAACAATCATCGCCCGTCGCTCCGATCGATCTATCACCACTATATCAGGCTTATTGGCTACAATAGTCCTGTCAGTGATGATAGATCGGTCCCAGTATAATGTGACATGACCATTATCAAGAACTGGGTCGGGCACATACCTGTAGTACGGAACCTCAGCTTCCACAAGTTTGTATCTCAATGCAAGCTGCTGATGGATAATTCTGGCCACTTGGTTATGTCTGTGCAAGTATTCGCCGTTGGCAAGACGTGAACAACCAGAAATTATATGTCGTATGGACTCACCCGGACAGTGGCAAGCCCGACATATGTCCACTGTCCCGTCCTTTATTATATATTTTCGGTAATTATTCGTCATGACAACTTCGTCCATAATTGCACATACAAACCCTTCGGTTTCTCCAAAGAGATCACCGAAGCGTAGCCAGGCCACGGACGCTAAGAAATCTACATCGGGCCCATGAAGGGACCGATAATAGCGTCCGTGTAGCTCCTTGCTTTGCCATACATCCTTGCGGTCCTTGACGCTCAGTACGACAGGTTTGTGCCAGTTCTCTTTGCCTAAGGAGAGCGGTGTGAAGCCCTTATCCACTACCACCACATCTCGATGCATCCCCACGTCGACTTGGAGAAAATACTCCCTGAGGTTACATACCTCGCGATTATGGAGGGTCTTAGCATTTAGAAAGCCTCGACCCCCGCATTTCCGCGGGATATATAACCTCATTACCGAAGAGCGTGGGTGATGCATTCGATTTGCGGTTAATAGTGTCCGGACTCTCCTATCCAAGGCGTCTAACTCCGTCTGAGTCCACTTGAGTATACCAAAGGAGTACATCAACACTGGCATGACCCAACCATTAAAAGCACGCACCCTGTTGCCGCCCGATAAAAGACTTTTCAGTACTTTGTTCAGGCGGCCAAAGAAGCGTGTCAGCAATGATTGTTTCATGTCAGCAACGTTGATGCCTAACGCCTCTGACATACCCAAGTATTTGTAGGTATCCGCTGCAGAAAGTGACCTTAGATTTATGGAATCCGAGAGTTGTATACCCTGGGATTCCACAATCCCACCTTGTTTTACATGCATGACCGCACATTTGTCCACACCAAATTCCATCCTGATGGAATTACTGAAGCTTTCAGTGATCTTCAGTAACCCCATCAGTTGCAACTCATTGGAAGCAAACAGCTTGAGATCATCCATGTATAACAAGTGGGAGATTACCTGGCTTCCTCTCCGCAGCGAATAGCCCAGCCTCGAATTCTCAAGCAGAGTGCTCAGAGGATTCAAGGCCAAGCAGAACCACAAGGGACTCAGACTGTCACCCTGGAATATTCCTCGCTCAATCCTTATTGGTCCGCCACTCTGTTGAATATCTCGACATCCTGGATAACGAAGCACTGTAGTCCATCGCCGCATACATGACAACAAGAAAGCGCGTAGAGTTGTATTGATTTTATACAACTCCAGCACCCTCATGAGCCATGAATGCGGCACCGAATCATAAGCCTTCTTATAATCTATCCAACATGTCGATAGATTCTTTTTAGAGCGCCGAACCTGTTGGCAAATGGCCATATCAATAAGGAGTAGCTCCTTAGTACCACGGGACCCATTTCTACATCCATTCTGAGAGGCAGACATGATAGAATTACTATCTATATGTTCATTTATTTTTACCCTCAAAATGGATGTGAGAAGTTTATAAATTGTAGGCAGACATGTTATTGGCCTATAATTCTTAGGGTCCGTGGTACTACCTGTTTTATGGAGCAGATGGGTAGACCCTGTAGTAAATAACTGTGGGAGCGACTCCGATTCTATAGCACATTGAAATTGAGACGCCAAGCAGCCATGCGAACTTTTAAACCACTTAAGCCAAAAGTTTTGCAATCCGTCCGGTCCTGGTGCTTTCCAATTTGACATCGGACGGATAGCATTGGCTACATCTTGGGGGCTGATGGTGATTGCCCCCATCTCCTGTATTGGTTCACATGATTCCTCAACGTCTCGCATCCAATCGCCTTCAGAGTGGCTGACAGGCACCGACCAGATGTTGCGCCAAAATGAGTTCGTGGCATCTTCATCCGGCAGGCGCCCATCATCCACCCCTAGAACAGGTCGCTCCCATGTCCTAAATACCCACCTTTGGTCCCTTTGGAACATACGATTCAGGTGGAATCTATCTACCCGTCTCTTATACCGACGAATGCGGTTCGCCCACGCACATACCTTCTGTTTGAAGAAGTCAATGCGCTCTGTAACGCGAGCAGTGTATTCACTAGGACTTATACTAGTCCCAGTAAATGCCCGCCTTACAAAGCGCATGACTCTAGGCCGAGAATTGCCATCTTTAAATGCAATTAATTTGCCAATGAGTGCCCTAGCCTCAGCAACACGACGTTCGATCCTGCACTGCCAAGCTGGCACTGCTGGTTTTGGTCGTGTGTCTAAGTTCTGGTTATTTATTTTAACATTAGCTACACGACATGCCGCTAGAGCCGCACAGTACAGAATCGAGTGTGTGTCACTAAGGTCTTCACTGCTGCCGAAATAGGCAAGAAGCAGTGAATCTAAGACACCCATTATGGCCTTATTCCGGTTGTGCATGGGCAGGCGAGGTAATCGGGGCCTAATGTCGGGGGGAGTTGATCGAAACTCCCGAATCGTATCCTCCAAAGTACTCCTTATATTTTCACTACACTGGGTACTTACAGTTATAGCCCCGTCCTCCTCTTCCCCGTCAACAAGGTTGGTTGGCGGTGAACCAGTAACCGGTACTACCGCAGGAGACGGGGTGCTGGTGGCGGGGCTACGCTGTACTTCAGAGCGTAAACGATCAAGTGTAGCGTCATCCAGCCTATGGTTGCGTTGGATGACTCGCACCTGATCCGACAGTCGTTGTGCCGATACGTTGACATCCGGTTCAAGACCCTGAAACAGAGACAGCATTCTCGCACGGTACGCAGTAAGGTTAGTTCCCCCCTCTGTCGCCCCGTAGTATGCGCGCATGACGTTCTCATTTATACTGAGAGTCCACTTCATGCGCCGCACATCACCACCGGGAGCGGGAGCCCTGCTCGAGGCCGGTTGGCCTGCGGGCGCCAAGCTGCTCGGTGGCCGGCGTCTCCCCTGCCGACGCACAGGTGTTGGCGTCGTCGGCGGAGAGTAGTACTCGTCGCTGGAGCTCGACGCGACTTCAGGTGCCGGTGCTGGAACATGGTCCGGCAGCTGGGAGGCGGAGCTCGGCGACGGGTCCGGGGATGGTGGGTGTGCTGGTGTGCGTGTCTTGCTTCTTGTCAACATTATTTTATTTTCTCGGTCATTTGTAAAATTTTATTCTTTGTGAAGGGAGTGACATATTATGTCAACTCTGGTATTCCTTGGTGGAGATATGGTGAAACTGATAATAACATAAAGATTAAACATTTCTTCGGTTTTTATTGTTATGCAGAACTGATTTCGGTGTGTAAATAGTTGTAAATGGTTATTATTATTATTATTAAAATAAATATTACAATTATTGTAAGATGTACTTTTTATTTGGGTTAAGTTTAATTTGTCGATTGTTTATTTGTGTAAATTGATATTTTTATTGAAATTAAATCTGGCAAACTTCGATTTTTATTATTTAAATTTTAGTTTATGTGCTACTCTTTCTTGATGTGCTATGCAGTCCAGCAGTGGACCCATATAAATTTCATCAAAATTAACCTAGTTCTATAGTTTTTAGTTTACATTTATAAGCTTTTAATTGAAATTAGTTATTGTTTTATTAGAAATTAAAACGCATTAAATTTTTAATCATAAAACTCTCTGAGTTGTTTACAACCCTTTCTGGATTATAGAAAATATTTACATGTGGTCAAAACAGTCCGATACAGGAAACGTACCCGCAGCACGTACGCAGTGGTAGCTAGTGCGGTGACCTACGTGGTGTGTGTCTTATCTAATTACTTTTCTGGTTGTGATATTATTGTAGAAAAGGACGAATTTGAAGTCCAAAACATCCGTCCACTTTACATCTATCTTCTGGAAGGGGTCCAGCAAATAGTAAAGTAATATAGAGGGAATGGGGTCCAGTAAATACCGAAAAAGCCTGCTGTAGCGAGTTGCGTAAATGATCCTTTAGTTACGGGAACAGCGAGGATGGGATTTATTAGTCATATTACTATAGTCGGTGCATATTCGACATATCTTCACCCCGTACCTGCGGTGTAAGATGAAATTATTTGCTCGGGAAAAAAAGTACGTAGCTATGCTAGTTAATTTTCTACCTAGCCCTTTCTAAAAAGTTTTGCGGAAAAGCTCCGGACTTTTGCGGTACCTCGTCTGGTCCCCGGCAAAAGGGAACAGAAAAGCAGTTTGGTGGAAGATATATAGAAAAGCAAAAATGAGTATATGAGAAAATAGATAATGATGAAGATGAATACAATAAGCTGTTTGGACAAATACAGCCACATACATAATACACAGCATTCCTTTGAAAATGCATTGCATGTCATTATCACATAAGAAAATACCAGTTCTATGGTCTAAGGCTAGCCAAGCATGTACATCGGCGTAACTTGTGTGTGAGAATACTAATTATATTTTGATAAATTATTGGATCGCAATTAAAAGAGCTACTTTTGCAATTATAATATTTATTAAAATAACTTTCAATAGACTTTACATAAAATATGCACATAGGGTAATTTCGTTAAGATAAGATATTTCGTTTTACATTGACACACAATAGGTACAATAGTATCACTAGAAGGCTAGACTTTCGGGCAAGTCGTCTTCCTCAGATAGTTCTTGCCGGACGGCAGAGGCACCACGGTGATTCCTTGCGGAAACACTTTGGGTATCATGTCTTCAGGCACCGTCGGCAGCACCATGCAGTCATCTCCCACCTGGAAAATTGTGAAATAGATTTTCATTATTATGTCTTCAGCCCAGTCATACCAAATAGAGCAGAGAACTGGGACTTAAATGGCCTAAAACCGGTCTTGCCTTTATATTATCTAATGTAATAGGCCAGCATTGTTCCACTGTAGGGCAAAGGCCAAACTGTTCCACGTACTACTGTCCTGAGCTATGAACGGCAGACGTTTGGAAACAAGTAGAACTAACTTGGTGGTTAGTTCTACTTGTTAAAGATTAAAAACGAAATTCTTTTTATAAAACACTTTAGCTAGAGAAAAAGGAAAAGCTTTATAGTACTGTTTTTCTTAATTTGCAGAAATTAATTTATACTCCGGCTAAATTTTCACTGGCCGATGAACTGACATTGAAAGCTTAGTAATGTGTTTCGTAGTAACCCTTCAGACTCTAAACTCCTTAGTTTAGTGTCCTGGCCAAAGAAGGTTATTACACACTATGTCATTGTGATACTTTCCACATTGCCATATAAAAACCAGATGAAAACTATGTAAAAAGTTTTAAATTAACGTATTGCTAACTCGATAATATAGGTATGTTTTATAACGCACCTTCCAATCCACAGGAGTAGCCACTTTAGCCTTATCAGTCAACTGCAGGGAGTCCAACACGCGCAGGATTTCACTGAAAACAGAAACAAGTTTTTATTTAATAATAATATTATGTAACTTGAGGAAACAAAATTGTTTTATATTTCATCCAAATTTGATGATTTAATAATAAAATATAGACCAATGTGCTTGTAATTTATAAGTGAAATGCCTGGTACGAGTAGTTTTTGGATATTTCAGTGGCGTAAGCGTTCAAGAAAAGTAGAGTTTTCTTACTCAGGTACTGATAACGCCAATCAGCGTATACCAGGGATTAAGAACTTAACTACTCACTTTACTTTTATTGGTATAAAAAATATATATACATAGCAAAACATAACATATTATCACGCCTGTATACCCGAAGGGTTAAGCAGAGGTGTACCAAAGTACATCCACAGTTCGCCGATATGTTTTGGTCTCATGTAATAGTTGGCGAGCCTATTGCCACTAACCGGGCACAAATCTAAACTCCGACCTGCTACTGAGAATTTCACAGAAAAACCCAATAACACCTTGGTCGACTTGGGAATCGAACCCAAGACCTCTAGTGTAGCAGTCGTGCTTAGCTCCACTAGGCCAACGAGGCAGTCCTCGTTATATATACATTATATAAAGAATATAAATACATTAATATATTTATGTTTTAATAAATCAAAATTACTTCGTTTAAAATCTATAAAACGAATACTTTTCTGATATTACGGCAAAGAAATATTGGTAATATTGGTAGATGGCGCTGACACAAAAAGTACGACCTTTGTGATTTTTGAAGTGAGATGATTTTCTTTTAACATTTATGCATGAAAAAAAACAAAGTAAAATAAACTATACTTTTCCGGGCATTATCGCTGTTTTTTAATTTTATTTATATTCCCAAGTACCGAAATGTGAAACATAGTAAAATTAAAAGTATCAAAGGTTTACGGCATTTTGGCTAAGAATTTATTGCTGTTTTTTTTTTTTTTTTTTTCATTTTTCTACCTATAAAAAATATTTTAAAATATTGAATTCCTGATTAGTTTTGCCTTCAGTTGTAATTTTGTAAAATGGTTTGCTACCCCTGATATTAAACGAATTGCTAATTGAATTCGAAATGACTAATATGAAATTCATAAAGAAGTGCTGAAAACGCCGATTGGCGTGTTTTCTTTTGTTCGTCAGGTGCGGTGCACGCCTATCGGTGTTTACGTTAAAACATATACCGCATCTGGGTAGCGAGAGCAAAATTTGTTGCCGCATTGAATGGGTTAAGTCGCACTTGCCGCGGTTGGTCCGTGGATGGGTGACCATACTGACCATTTGTAATATACCGAGACCCCTCAGTGTTTCGGAAAGCACGTAAAACAGTAGGTCCCGGCTGACATGCATAGATCTTTGGCAGTTGTTAAGTCAATTCTGACAACCAGTCTTACTATGGGATACTGTGTTTCCCAGTAAAATGGGTTGTGGATGTCAGATAGGCAATCGCTCCATGTAAAATACGGTATTCAGCTGTATCCAGTAAGACTGGTAGCCGACCCCAACATAGTTGGGAAAAGGCTCGGGAGAATATATATATTATGTAACTTGTATTATACCCAAATTAATTAAGACTATTATTTATTATTAAGTAAAAGTAGAATCCAATGTGTAGGTATGCAAAGTATATCTTGGCACATCAGTTGGAGACTGTTGCCCATATAATACTTTACAGATATTTTGCAACTCCAATAATATGAAACATGTGTTATGAATTGTTTTATGTGTTATGCGTTATGTTTTCAATAAATATATCAAATGTGATTCAATATTTCCTTTGTGTGAAATGTCATTTGATAAATAATATTTAATCTTATTGTTAAATAAATGTTTTTTTGCACGTAAATCTCATTCTTGTGCCAGCCTTGAGATGATGATGTCAGATGTAAGAGACAATGATGTAAGAGTCCAAACTTTCAGAGAATTGAAAAACACTGACTACTTTGGCCAAATGATCTGGTGCCATCTTTTGCATTAGTTGCGGCTCTACGGGTCCAACTGAAGTTTTAACACCATAAATCTTAATGCATCCGCACTATAAGATGGCCTAGATAGCTATAGAATAGATAGACAAGTACATCCCGTTGTTGTCTAGTCGTATTTGTAAGGTATGTATATATTTGGCCACTCGCCACGCTAAATAAGTACTGAATGCACCTAACACATTGTTGTTACGATTCCATGTCACCGTATACATATATAGGTACCAGGCACCTACAGTTAATGCAATAGGTTTGTTTAAATTATAACATAATTACCAAACATCCCCAGCTATCATATACTTAATACGTATTTCATTACAAGAAACAAATTTAAAAGAAACAATTAGGTACTAGGCTAATGTTTAAGAAACAAAGTCAATATTTATCCAGATGTTTGACATACATACTGTACCGAAATTAAAAACAATTCGTTCTTCCTAATTAGCAAGTCATTTTGTCAACATTCTCTAGTTTGACAAAAGCATATCCTACTGTGCAATGACACACGTCTCGAAAGATAAATATTATCAGAAACGTACTGATAACATGACACGGGGTTATTCTTCCGTAAAACAATGGAATCTTGTTTCAAAACACTTCAACGCTTTTATTGTCTGTCAGTAGGTTAAGAATGCCAGCGTTTTCAGCACACTTATTGGTTGTAGGTACTTAGCCGACGAAAAAAAAAACATCTGCTGAAGTCGCTAAAAACACGTATTAAAATAATTAAATAACAACTGAATCATACATTATTCAATTCTGCTTACTGAATTAATATCTTATTTAAGATATCCAATATTACAACGTAGCGTCATTGGCACGCCAATTTACGAACGCAGTGGGGCGTTGAAAACTTGCGGATTTATAGAGGTTTTAATTATGTACATCTTTATACCATCTAAAATCTTTTGGTTACATTCTTCTTAGTTATTTAGAAATGCTAGACATTTTCACCTATTTAATTATTTATATAGCAGCCATTGTAAGAACTTGGGGGACCTATGTTAAAAGCTCCTAGTTAAACATTTGCTATGATGTGACAACAAACTAACTAACTAGGTACATACTAAAAAGTGCGTAAACTAAAAACGTAACTTATCTAGAGAACTTTATGAAAAGTGTGTAAAAGCTGCTATTTACAATAACTATTACATGGCCAGACTTTCCAGAGATAGCAAACAAAAGGAGCTACTATACATAAATACTGTATATAAATACCTTTACCTATTTCGATTTTACTTCTATTTTTTAGCCCTAATCATCACATGGTTGCTTTGATATTTTTAGATAAGAAACTAAACAGGATATAAATTATAAAATCAAATCAAATGTAAATGGCAAACATAAATACTTACTCAAAGTTTCTGCCTGTAGTAGCTGGGTACAGGAATGACAGTCTGAATTTCTTAGTAGGGTCTATAATGAAGACTGCTCGTGCAGTCACTGGCATTCCCGCAGTATCCAGTTCATCCTTGTCCACCATGCACAGCTTGGAAGCTATCTCTCGATTCTTATCTTCAATAATTGGATAAGGGAACTTTTCATCTTCGTTGCAACCTATAAAAGTTTGATATTGGCTTCAATGACATTCATGACTACTTTCTATACATAAATTGGTTTTTAAAATATAGATCAACTGTGTTTTAACTTTATAAATTGATAAATGAATAGCTGCACACCCCTGCTTCAAAAGGGACGGGGATTTTCTTAAAAATTATCATATGATTTTATGTCTTTGATAAAACCTTGTCATTATGAAATTGTACATAAACAATATATAGATTTTTTTGTTTTTAATTATAATGCAGATTAGATGATAATTTAATCATCAAACTACATTAACTAAATATTTTAAAAAATATCATCTTTATCCTCCCACTGTGGGCATAGGACTCTTCTACTTGTGCCATTTTTCACAGTCCTGTGCCAGTCTCATCTAGACTCACCCTGAGACTTCTTACCTAGTCATCAAATCATCTTGCTGCCCAAGGACCGAAATCGAAATTTACAGAACAAAAGAGAAACAGCAATAGAATAATGGATTTGGCAATTAAAACTTATTTACCCGCATAGCTCTGAATATCCTTGCACCATTCCACATGAGATGAAATGCTGTCGCAGGAGAGTCCAATAACTTTAGTATTGCGCTTGTTGAACTCTGGCAGCAATGCTAACACTCTAGCCAACTCTGTGGTGCAAACTGGAGTGAAGTCTGATGGGTGGGAGAACAGAATCCCCCATCTGAAATCAAGTTAATGCTTGAAGCAATTTAGACAATAATGGTAGATAGAGCAGTTTCTTCAGTGTGCTTCAGTGGCTTCAATTTTTAGCGCACAAAAATAATAATGTCATTTTATGGAGACAATTTCGAGTCACAAAAAAATTACCTGAGAATTTTATTCTAAATGCTACACAGAATGCTTAAAAAGCATTTAATTCTTAACTTTATGATTTTTTCATAATTCACTTACGATGATCCAAGGTAATCATGAAGATTTAACTGTCCAGATGTAGTATTTGCAGTAAAGTTAGGAAAAAGATCTCCTAATAACAGCATTTTCAGGTTAGGTAAATATTATGAAGTTCAAAAGAAGATAGTTTTAATAATTCAAATAACTAAAGCAATTCCTTTTTAATCTTCTAGTGAACGAAACAAGACGAATTCACAACAAAATTTTGTGAACACGATACAAATTTAGAATAGAATTATTCTTTTTAATTTCCCGCCAGCTGACTACGACAAACGAACCAGTCACATAAACTAGCCAGCCAGTACTGTTCCGCAGGCACAGAAAACAAATGTAAAATTGACGAGGAGTGCAGTACGTAGTAAGTAGCTCTTGTTGATTGTTTCTCTATGGCTTATTATCAAATCTTCGCAAATTATCAATAACAAACATAGTGTTGAAGGTAATTTTAATTGTAACATGCAAAATTGATAACGAATATAGATGAATAGTGCCTGTTTTATATCGAGCTATAGGACAAACTTACAAATACCATTTATTATAATTTATTTCGACATGAAAATTTCCTTAACTCTATGTTTTGGGTATCACTGAAAAAAACCCTTTGTAGATTCACATATAAATTCGTTACAGGTATAATTAATTTAAATTAAGAACCGGTAAAATCGACTAAAAACTAAAACTATATTAGAGCAATATCATGTAGTGACTATTGGGTGAGCACATCACTACTCATCCAATCAATGGCGTCACCGTCAATGACCCAACCCGCAACGTACAGTTTTGTAGTTTTCAACATATTTGTAAAGAGTTACAATTAATTTTTTTATTAAAAATTGTGTCAGTTTTATACGGTGAGTAAAGTTCAATAACATTACATATTAATGTTTCTGTATTTATACGATAGCGCATAACTTGTGATCATACTCAACACAAAATGGACGTCAAAGGAATTGTGACGTGATTATGTAAAAAATACTTATCAATAATGGAAATACTTGCACCGGCAAGCACATTATTTAAGGGTCTGATATTTCCGATGATACCATTTAAGTTAGCCATATTTGCAAGTGTACGTGTGTATATTAATATATACCTACTAGAACAACAGTCATGACGGCAACGAACAGGAAGGCATGTCAATGAGTGGCGGCGCATAGGCAACATATCGGGCTATCGATGCATCTAGAGAGACGTCTTTGTTTTTAGCAACACTGAAAATCACTAGCTGCTTTTATTTACGTGACCCCTTTTGGGGTCATTGCCTCTTTTCGTATAATTGTATTTTCTCTAGTTAATGTACTAAATTGTGGCATGCTTTTGTTTTATTTGCTATGCGAGTTCCTCACCTATAATATACACGCCTACACAAATTAGTCAGATGCTAGTCAAGTGTATATTTGTGTCAAATTGTGTTTAGGTATATAATGTTGTTGTTTTTACTTGTTTACTGTCTATTATTCTTGTGTTCATGTGTGTAAGTGTTTAAATCTCATCCTATAATTCAAAGATTCATTCTTCTTAAAGTATAAACAATGAGATAGTTTAAAATAAAGCTTAAAGACCAATCTTGTCATTTAATTAACATGAGAATTAAAATTGACATCAATAAAACAATGACTATTTGTAATGTAAACAATTATTTCATATTGATATAGCAGTGGTGTTACTTGTGATACTATAAGCAGGTAGTAGCTCCAGCGAATGCTCATTGTTTTGCATACAACCATTATGTCCGCCAAGTGATTGTGTAAAATGACACTAATGAACACCTGGGATCACATTTCTAGACATTTTGATTCTTCATTGTTTAATATTTATTCCTTGCTTCTCAAAAGTAAGACTTGTTTGGGTTTTCCACATGTAATCATGTTTTTAGAAAATTTCTGTCAAGCCACCTTTTATTATACATGTTTGACTACATACTGTGCTTCCCTTCTGTAAAACTTCTGCTACTAAGTACCTTGCGACTTTTGTTTTATCTGTGAAAATATGTATGTACATTTCATTTAGCTTGCTGTGCTTGTTCTATTTCTTTTTAATAACTTAAAATAGGTGTTTTTACAGTTTATCTATAGTTAATGTGGATAAACACCTTGAAAATGAATAATCTTCATTTGCATTTGATACAATGATTGCATATAAAATATCAAACATTCTCTTTTTATGTTTGGCAATACAGTAGGTATACATAACATTAACACATTTTTATTAAATTATTTGATTTATATTAATAAAATTAACTAATGTTGTTATATTCATCAATATTTATGAAAAGATTGCTATAGATTCTAGATCAATTTGACTTGGTTAAATATCAGATTAGAGCTAATGCTATCCTGGGCTTGTTTAAGCATTTTATAATGTTTAATACACTAAATTATCTTGCTACATTGCCAAATACATACAACTTTAGATATTCAAATCTTTATTGATTAGCCTGCAAAATAAACTTTTTTTTACATGGCTCCTGTCTGTGTGACTATTGTGACTTTTTATTAGACATTGTCATTACATTTAAAGGTGTTTATTAATTAGTCATGGAATCAACCACATGAACTAAAATAAATAATTTCATTATTAATCTAAATGAGAAAAAAGTTTCACCATTTATAACTTTATATTTTATAGTATTTTTAAGTTGTAATGTAGTATAGTATTGTTTATATTTATGTGGACCACATTTCATGAAATTTTAATTTTTAGTTTTGTCCCTCTCTCTCTGTAATATAATAATATCCTGGGACAACTCACACACTGTCATCTCATGTCTAAATACATACATATTATAGATGCACACAAAGATTTGTCCAGAGTAGGAATCAAACCCACAACCAAAGCAGTCAGGGTCACTAACCACTAGACCAGCAGGCCAGTAATAATAAATATATATAGAATAGCAGCATAACTGAAAACATTAAGACATGCCCAAATCAAATAAATTAATGTAACATGTGGACAAACCATAAAGCACAGCTAATATCTATATAAAATAAGTACTTTGTCTAAAAATATGTATTAACAGAACTATATGGTAATATTATAATGCAAACATTTTCCTACCTTTACACAATAATATAATAACCATGTAATTAAAGGAAAACAGAATATAAAATTAATGTTTGTCTATTTTATAGTAATTAATTAGAAGAATCTATTAAAGCATTCAGTCAAGAGATAATCACATGTGTGGGGTTGATGTCTATTTTAGTTTAAAGGTCATTAAGAAAATGGATTCTATTATGCTTGAGCTGATACACCACCCATACACCGATGCTGTGCAATTATTGAATCATATTTCATTTATACCTGAAGCTTACCCAGTCTGTAGTAGCGTTTTACATTATTCAGCACCAATGAGCACCATTATCCAAGCCCGTGCTGTGCGTTGTCAATCCATGAATCCAATTGGTGAACTTCAAGTTTAATTATTAAAATGCTTGGCGCCAAATACTGCTATGTATATTATTAAGTTTGAACAAGTTTGTATGTCTATGCCATTGTATATCTTAAGAGCAATTAGGTTAAACGGAACGTATTTTGTTTCAGGTGTGCTCTTGAGGGTTGCTATGATCAGAGAATCACTTGTGTGTGTAAGAAAGAGCAAGTAAAAAATTCTCATAATAGATATCTGTTGTGAAGTTGCGAATCATTCGGCGAGATGCAGACAATCAAGTGTGTGGTTGTAGGCGACGGTGCCGTCGGTAAAACGTGCCTCCTCATAAGCTACACGACTAACAAGTTTCCATCCGAGTATGTGCCCACTGTGTTCGATAACTATGCTGTCACTGTCATGATAGGAGGAGAGCCATACACCTTGGGTCTCTTTGATACTGCAGGTAACTATATTACCAGTTATTCTTATCATTTGTGTATTACATTAATATGTCTAATCATTTGTTCATTGGTATTTTTATAGTACTAGACTGATGAAACAGTCAATAAGCAATTAAGCTTAATGTTATTTGACATTTTGAATTAGAACCAAACAAATTACTAATGATCTTTTGTAGCCTTTGGTACTAGCAGTTATTAATGATTTATTTATCTGGCTCTCAGGTCAGGAGGACTATGACAGGTTGCGACCGCTTAGTTATCCACAGACGGATGTTTTCCTTGTATGCTTCAGTGTAGTAAGCCCCAGTTCATTTGAAAATGTCAAGGAAAAAGTAAGTAACATTTGTTAATTGTTAACACATAGAAGTAAACATATGAATACTATATTTGCAGTACTAATGGTTTACTGTGCACCTAATCAATTATATAGTTAACATTCCACAACTAAAATATATATCTATCTACAGTTAGTACTGAAGATACATAACTACTTATCTCAGATTGAATCATCATCAGTAATAATAAAAATATATGTAAGTCATTTTTAACCAAATTGCTGGAGTGCAGATATCATAAATCACCAAATCGAATATCTATTTAAACCTTAAATAATTCATATCAATGTTTTGTCTTATGATGGCGTTTTACTAAGATCTTGTAACATTTTATTTCTAGTGGGTACCAGAAATAACTCATCACCAACAAAAGACACCATTTCTGCTAGTGGGCACTCAGATAGACTTGCGAGACGATGCGGCGACGATGGAGAAGCTGGCCAAGATCAAACAGAAGCCCGTGTCCCTGGAGCAGGGCGAGAAGTTAGCGAAGGAACTCAAGGCTGTCAAATATGTTGAATGCTCAGCCCTCACGCAGGTATGACCTAACAATCAGCATTCTTTCATGTCATCAATGACATGTGATCTTTCTATTATGACATACATTACCTTATTCTTATAATCTTCATCTTCATTCCAAGTCTGATATGCTTGAATTGATTTAATACAATACACTATATTTTGCTCTTGTTGATTAGCTTTATTTAGTAAACATAGCTTTTGTTTCATACCTATTAGAGAATGTTTATACCACTGATGGCATCAGTGATGTTTATTTTTTATAGATGTCTATCCCTTTTAAAAATCTTTAAAATGGGACATTCAAGTTGATGTTTATTTAAATGGGTATGGACAAATTATTCCTACTTATTAGTTACTTAGTCATTCTGGAAAAACCATTAATATAAAATAGGACCACAATAAATTATTACATGACTTCCTTTCTTTCTGTGCTGAACATTTTTATGTACTGCACTCTGTGCAAGACAAACAGTTGAAACTAAGAATAGTACATTGCTCAAAGAAACAAAATGTTATCTCAAAACCTCTACTAATACCAAATGAATGATTACAGAAAGGATTGAAGAACGTATTCGATGAGGCCATACTAGCAGCACTGGAGCCGCCAGAACCCGCCAGGAAAAAGAAATGTGTGCTGTTGTAATGTGTCCCCTGCGCTCGAGACCTCCGCCCCACCGCGTGACGCAGCGCGCCTCGTGCACCGCACGCCGGCACGCCCCAGGGCCCTCATAACGCGTACATTTTAGTATTTTACCATATAATATTATTGTAAACGAAACAGTTTTTGAACAAGTAATTAATTTTTATTTATGATGATATAATGATTATTTAGTCATTGGTACCTATAACTATTATGCGTTATACTTGCATGGAATAGGAAAAAAACGAGGTTCTAAATAAAGAAGCTGAAGCAAAATTACGTTGCTTATATGCTTTACCTTAACAGCGAGCTAATAGCACCACAATATAATATATTGAACCATGACTTATTACATACTAGCCGGTTCATGAGAAGATAGCTATTAAGATTCTTATGTGTATTTTCTTTCCCAAGTTATGATGGGAACTGAAAATGACTTTATCCATTGCTAATCAAGTAGGATAATAATTATTAAATTCAAGTTTTTTTTATATAAAGACCTTTCTATCGTTTGACTGATAAGAAGAAATCTAACACTAACCATAACTTGTATTTGTATCATTAACATAATGGTCCAGTAATAAATTGTCTGCTGTGGAAGCTGGAATCTATGACGCAACTTCATGCACAATATTTGCTAAGCACAGTGCATACTATGTATTTTTATAAGTATTACTTGGTAACATACTGACTTTTATTAAAATCATTATTATAATCCAACGCCTGTCACAATGGACAGCCATCCTCGTTTGTGTTTTATACTATTTCGATGTTGTTCTTCATAGTTTTACAAAAAAGGTTTGGTATAAAACATCTTGGATTAACTAAACATTTAAATACAAATATCTTGTATAATTAGCATAATATAATGAAATCCGAAAAAAATGTAATCGCTAGAAACTCGTTATTTCAAATAACGATAATAATCGGAAAGTTTGTGATGCTATACAGAGTATAAATATTATTATATAATAATATGAGTCATGCAATGTGAGCTTGGACTGATAATTACAGAAATTCATCATTCCATTAAATATTTTTGCATTTATTGTGAACTGGAATTTTTGGAGTTAGTAAAACCTAAAAATGTACGATGAATCAATAGCTTTGCGCCTACTAGATGTAATTAAGAACCGTATAACCACCGAACGTACTCTGTATACAAAACGCAGTGTATCAACATCAGTTACAAGCATTAATAAAATTATGGAAAGGCTAGTCCAGTGGTCCAGCCGGGCCGGTGGGCATGTGCTGTGTCTGACTGTTACTGCACAGCCAACGTATGTCTGTCGGATTATATTGCAGTCATGGTACATTCTTATGATGTGCCATGTTTCTACTACGAAATAAAACACCGCATTGTTTTTCTATGAATAAGGGCGATATCGATTAACATTGATATATTATTACGATTGATTTATTAAATAATGGGTGCAATTAATTATATAATATAATAAAATACATTATAAATATTACTGACATTATTGGGCTAAACAAAATACATCACACACTCAAAATTCTAACTACATTTTATATAAATATAAGCTATTGTGTACTTTTTTACGCATTGGAAAAGGTAACAAGTTTCTGAATTAATATTTATTTATTGTTCTTTGTAATTACAGAGAGCAAGATTATTTTGTATGATTATGCATTATCAGTGCAGTTATATGTTCTTTGTGTCAAGACGTAGTTATAGGTGTATATGGAATAAATATATAATGAGATTAAATTGTAAAGTTTTATTTAATTCACTAAACCAAATATGAAATATATAATTTCAAGTTTTCGTGCTAATCTGAAAATTCTAATAAGATCATTGTATTATATAACTTGAACGACTGATAAGTAATTTGAATAAGGATTTCCATTAAACTAACAATGTATAATATCGCTAGAGAGCTGCATTCTTGCGAAGTGCTAGACGCAGCCGCCTAGGGTATCGCTAGGCGGCTGTTAGTGTTTATCAAGTGCCTACCCAGTGGTAGGCACTTGATAAACTTGAAACAATAACATCAAAATGACAGTCGCACATAGTCATATTATGACAATACAATTACCAATGTAACTTTTTATTTTACTACTTTTTAAATAAATCATTAATCTGATGACAAGCAATAATGTGTAATGTATGTGCAGGATAATATTTCAAAGTACAATATTTGACAATAAAAATTGCTCACTAACTCAACCTAAAAGCTCTCTATAAGGTCTTACTCTCAACAGTTTTTTGTCATCTTCAATTATGCAACTTACTCAAATCTTTACTTTACCTAGTGGTCACTAGAAAATTATCTAGAATAGATTAAAGTACGTACATATTTGGTAGTATGTATGTTTGATAATAAAATGTACATAGTTTTTTTTTTTTATAAAATACCTTTTGCGTTATTTTCAGGTTAATAAGGTGCACTATTGTATGTAGATAATTTATAACATTTTAGACCTCAAACATTGTCGTGGCAATTTATTTGATCATACAGATACATTTTTGGGTCTAATAGATGAATTAAATTAATAAATCAAAGTCGTGCCGCCTTATATGGGCAATTTTTTCTTTTAATTTTCAGATTAGTTCCGAAAATAATTATTAGTGTATCTTTTAATATGTCATGTCTTTCTTCTATAATAAAATAATCCAAAAGCTTTATAACTTACTGTGTTTAATTTACATTTAATGTAGGTAAATAACTTTAACTCCCAAAAATCAGATAACTCCGAAAGTCCGAACCGTCGTATGTCAAGAAGATTTTCTTTTCTAGTGTATTAAAGTAAAGTATTATCCGCAGCGCCCAAACCGATAAGGTATTGTACCTTTCATCACCATCTCAATTAGAGACGAAACTACTTGAACTGCTTTAGAAAGAACTTGATGCAGGGAATACGAGGATTGTCTTCAATTTCGCTTCGACCCCATCAGCTCCTGTCTTGGTGACAATAAGACCACAGGAAGAATACACCTACACTTTCAAATAAACATAACTTTCAAACAAATCTGTGAACTAATCTACACATAGTGGTCAAAGAAGAACATTAAAATCATACATTGTGAAGATGAAAAAATATTAACGGTTAAAACTACTGTAGATAGGCAGGCAACAAATAAAATTTTGTGGAAATATAGGTGGAGTACGGTTCGCATGGTCCCTTAGTATAAGGGGAGGGAGAAGTTCGCCGGTGTTTTAGCTGGTTAATTAAAGCCTTGCTTGCATAGTCCTCCGCCTTCTCCAGGATGGAGGAAGTCCAGCGGAGGTTCTCGTGATGAATTTAAATATGAGATAACTAATTTAGTTAATCCACACCTAAAATCATAAAAAACAATGATCGAAGATTTCAAACCCATAAAAGTCTGATTACAATTTGTTAAAATAATTTTATTAAGCCCTATTGGAATGTTACAATAATTTAGAAATTAAATTACAAAACGAATATTATCGTTACGCCGAGGAAACATTAAACACAGGCCTAGCGAATAGGTAGGTTTTACTATGGATAATGCGATTCGTGCAAGTAAAACCCGCACGTTTACGGTTATTGATTATGACTTTAATTGTCAACCGCTATGTAAAATACGCCTACTAGAATATTTGTGGATGAATTTTGTATGGTTGTCCGTTATTTAATTATCGTAAAGTTATCGAACCATACCTTTCTTCTTTTTAGCGAATGCAAATAATTAAAAAAAAACGGTATCTCTCCGTAACCGGTTTTTTAAAGATGAGCTATTTATAGATTTGATGATACATGATAAAATAAATAAGAACAGACAAAACACTTTTGAATGTAAAGTTATTTTTTATTTTTTCTTAATCCATTATACCGCTTGTAATAAATTTTCTATTAAGGACACTTCAATCATAATTTGACGTTTTCGGTTATTGCAATCACTAGTCTAGTTTGATATCGATCCGAGAGAAAAACAAACCTGACCTGCGCGCTGTCAAAATAATATAATAATACCCGGTGTGCTGTGTTATAATTATATTCTAGCACTAGTATACATGTTTATTATGTGAATGGTTCAGTTTTGGTAGAGCTATGGCTACAACAGCACCTAACCAAACCAAAATACCCGCAACAGCGGCAAACCAGCCCAAACTACCCAATTTACCCGCACCAGCGCCTCCTGCCAAGCCCCAGAAAACCTATGGGAAGATTGTTCTAACGCTGTACAATTGTCTTTTACCGGAGGCGGTGTTCAAGGAAACCCCATCTCAAATCGATGGCCTGGATCTCGAAACGGAGACCGACCTCCGTATCCTAGGATGTGAAATGATTCAAACAGCTGGAATCCTGCTCAGACTGCCTCAAGTTGCTATGGCGACAGGGCAAATCTATCTGCAGAGGTTCTACTACTCGAAGTCATTTGTAAGATATCCAATGGAAAGTATGGCAATGGGCAGCATTTACCTGGCATCAAAAGTTGAGGAGAAGCCGTGCAGGATTAGGGATGTGATTAATGTATTTCACCATATAAAACAAGTGAGAGGGCAGAAAACTATAAGTCCTATGCTTGTTGATCACAATTATATTGAATTAAAGAATCAAGTCATCAAAGCTGAAAGAAGGATTCTCAAGGAGCTAGGTTTCTGTGTCCATGTTAAACATCCACACAAACTTATTGTCGTATATCTGCAGCTGCTACAGTATGAGAAGAACCGCCAATTGATGCAACTTTCATGGAACTACATGAATGATGCCCTTCGTACTAATGTCTTTATGAGGTTCCCACCTGAGACTATTGCATGTGCTTGCATTTATTTAACAGCAAGAAAAATAGGTCTACCTTTACCAAATAATCCACACTGGTTTCTGCTCTTCAAAGTAACAGAAGAAGACATCAGAGCTGTCTGTATTTGCATCCTTCAACTTTATAAGAGACCTAAGGTTAATCCAGAGCAGTTAGAAAGCAAGATTGACATGCTACGTAAAATTTATCAAGCTAATAAGCATATCCAGTCACAGAAAGATAAGGGCGAGATTGTCAAAGTTGAAGAGAAAAAACCAGAGCCTCCTGTTGCATCTACATCCAAAGAACCTAATAGAAGAGATTCAAAGAAGGATAAGTCTCCTAAAACTCCTCCGTTGATATCCAAATATCATAGCAGCCATAAATCCAAGAAGGACAGGCGGTCGCGATCTCCATATGAACGCAAGAGGGAATATTCTAGCAGTAATAGTAAAAGACATAGGTCTCGTTCAAGAGACAGGGATATAGACCGGTCAAGAGAAAGGAGGATGGGTCCCAAGAGGAGCCGTGGCATGTCTCGCAAATATGATGACTATGACCGATCTAAGTCAAGCAGAGATGGCAGAGATGGGCGGGATGATAAACGAAAACATTAACCTATATTGAGACATAAGTTTAATTTAAAAACTTTAATATACTTATTTAATAACCTATGCTGGTCTTTTATTTGCTGTTTACTGTGATAACAAAACAGTGTAATTGGTTTTTGGTTGTTAAGATAAAGTCATGGGGGCAAAAGTTACCAAAAAAACGACACCTTAGAAAGAGTAGTAAAAGGCTTAGAAAAAGAATAAGGCACATGTTTTTTTTCTTTTCGTTCTTTCTATCCTTTTTATCAAAAGGGTTTCTCGATTTGCTTTTTTTCCGTTTTGTTTAACTTTGGATTTACTTTTGCTTGTATAAGCTTCCTCCTGATCACTGAGTACAGTCGAAAGTTTTTTTAAGTTATGAAGTGGAACTCCTCATAGGATTTTAACAGTTTTCATAACAAGTAATAATGAAGTCAATAATTTCTTAGTTTATTTGTGCATGTAATTATTGACTGGCTACTAAAAGTTTATTATAAGGAAAAAACTATATTTCTTTTCCTTGGCTCCCCCCCCCCCTGATGCCTCTTAATATTTTTCAAAATAAATTATTGATGCATGGGCACAGGGTGTTTTTTAACCGACTCCAAAAAAGGTGGCGCTACTCAATTCGACTGTATTTTTTTTTATTTTGTTTGTCTGTAACCCCTGTGACTTTACTTTTGACTGGGGAACCGATTTTGGTGATTTTTTTATTTCAAAGCTGGTGTTTCCCTTCTAGTCCAATTTTGACTGTGGTGGGATCCATAAGAAATAAATATTTTTTGTTACAATTATTATACATAGAGAGGTAAGATTTGTAAGGGCTTTTTGTAGGGATTCCAAGGGGGACTACATTTAATGCTCTTATTGGACAGTGTAAAATAGTAACGTCGCCATCGGGTCGCCGGTGATTCTGTAAATTACTATTTTCAGACTATTCGTGCTGTTTAAATGAATAAAAATTATAATGAATAAATAGGTAATAAATGCGAACAAATGAATATTCTATCACTATATCAATCACATTATTTAAATGTAAAGGTCTATTTAGTGAAAAGCATTTTGATTTAAGGTACCTATTAAGGTCACGCGGGGAACGGTTTAGTTACAGATGATTTAAAATACATGTTTTTTTTTTAAATATCAGGTTCTGATGATGAGATTCCAGGGGGCCGAGTCTGCTATTTACAATGGCTCCAATCGTCTGAGTGGGTGCCGTTAGTAGGGTAGGTCCATTTTAGGAAAATTACGTAGGTAAAACATCATTTTAACGTCAAAATTGGCCAATGGGGGCGGCCAATGTTGACGTTGTGGTGTTTAGTAGAATGCCAATTATCCTAAAATGGACTTACTAACGCCACCCACTCAGACGATTGGAGCCATTGTAAATAGCAGACTCGGCCCCCAGTGTGTATTCGCTATCTCTCGTTGACAACCCAAAAGGTGTAATAACTTTAATAGAAATGTATCAAATTCTCGAAGTTTTTTCTGGTAAAGCAGTAAAAGTCTCCTCCAGCCAAATTGCGGCAAATCTCTACAAAAAAAATGCTAGAAGTACTTATGTTGCTTATAAGTTTCAGAATATTAAACAGATCTTCATAAATTAAAGTTAAGACCTAACAAACGTCAGTTAGAAAAAAAAAAATGGGTCACAATCGGTCCATTCATTTAGAAGCTACGATACATATTAGGTAGACTACCTTGGTAGGGTAGACTGCCTCGTTGGCCTAGTGGTGCTAAGCGCGACTACGATGCTAGGGGTCTTGGGTTCGATTCCCAAGTCGACCAATGTGTTATTGGGTTTTTCTATGAAATTCTCAGTAGCAGGTTGGAGTTTGGATTTGTGCCCGGTTAGTGGCAATAGGCTCGCCCCCTATTACATGGGACATAAACATATACCTAGGCGAACTGTGGGTGTACATTGGTACACCTCTGCCTAACCCTTCGGGGATACAGGCGTGATGATATGTTATGTTATGTTATGACATATTAGGCAGAAAGACCGCGGAAGCTTAAAAAAAAAAAACAAAATTGTCGGCAATAAGAAAGTTCGGCGAGTGCGGCGCATAAAAAAGTACTCTGTGGGCACGTCTGAGGTGTCAACTGTCACGTCTCAGACGTAGGTACTTAGTACTCCGTACTAGTAATACAGAAACTTATAACAAAAGCTTGTATACCGCTGAGAGAATGCGTTCCTGACAGGTGGTGGTGGTCAGTAGGAAAACATAACTTTTATGTGGCGAAGAATTTACTACAACTTGTCCGGCCTATGAACGAATAATATCATTAAAAACTATTCTTTATGCCAGGTTACAATGAATCACAGAACATAATATTATATACCCTGAATAATGCTGGGCTATAAAAAGTGTGTCTATTTATATTGTCGGACTGGACGATCGTGCGACATCTCGTGAGGTTTATAAGGACATTGTCATCACGGAACGCGAAGCTAAAAGCATGACCTTTACCTACCCTAACAAATAAATGCACTAGATGGCGTTATTGCTCTGATATCCCTTATTGAAACTAGATGGCAGTAAATAATTTCAATAGATAGGTCCTCTTTTGTTTGTTACCATGTAGGTTTAGAAATGATCGCGAACAATATGTCATTATTTGCTCGTGTGAGTCCACCAACGTGAACATCTGTGCCGCACACTGTGCGGCACAGTGCCGCACAGTGCCGCACACTGGTGGAATCACGCCTTAACAACCACTTTTGGTTGTTATTTATTGACACGTCTGCGCGCACTTGACAGTCCATCTAGACATTAAATAATGAAAGGTAGGTAGTATGTAAATAGTTTTTGGTTATCCGCCGCCTTCTCAAAATACGGAAGACATGCGGGACTCTTACCAGCTAAAATCACCAGCTTAGATCTCCATGTATTTTGGATAAAATCAGTTATAAAAGTGTGGGTAATGAAGAAATTTTCTGAATTTGAGAAATCAGGTAGATCAGTAATAGCGGAACTGCAAACTACTTTTTATTAGGTAACTGATCTGTAGAAGGATTTAGTAATTGATCTGTAAATTAATTGAGTCAGTGCGTTTTACCAAGGTTTTTCCAAGTCCCGTATAGCCTGCCAGTTGTTAAACCGGTACGTACTCGTCATAAGCACATAGATTTTGAAGTAAAAGCTGATGTTTTCTTGTTCTAGGATTGATATTATTTTGACAACTTTGACGTAATGATTTTTTAGTGCTTTTACTATTATAACTCCCTTTTTATATTTATTAATCAGTCGTTCCGTTTATTTTAAAATTAGCGCAAAGCTTTCAAGTAGTGTGCTATGAAAATTTCAAGTTAATATGGGCGACGGTTTAAAGTTAGCTAAAGGTAGGTTCAGAAAACTTAGGTACTCAATAATGATGATACTATTTTTGTCACAAGTGTTAAGCTTACATAATAGGTAGTTTGATGGTTCAGGATTACGATTTCTTGCTCTTTTATTTGAGAAGATGAATAATAAAGTGGAGTTATGTCAATATGGCGGTTTGACAACATCAGTGATAAGTTGCGTGATAGATGTCGTTTACGATGGACATGTTAAAATGTTTTCCAAATATTGTCATACTCGTTTAATCGCATATTTTATTAAATTTAATTGCGGCCTTTAGTCACTAATAACCACTTACACTCAGTATTTAACGAATGGGTTAGTAATTTGTGCTATGGATTACTAAATCGAGCCGTTTGCGACGGTGAAAATATTCTTGTGACTTGGCTTTACTTTTATGATTTCAACTGCATGTATTTCACACAATTTTTCTGTGATCTGGAATAATCGTACGCGTATATTTTCCTAAAATTGTTGATTATAGATAAGTGGACTATTTCACTGTTAACATTAAGCCTTGGTATAATGATATTATATATAACAGATATAACGGTGTATGTAATATATAACAAGTCCTTCTGTTTACAGATAAGCGTCATAGGAGCTCCAGCAGTCTCGCTGGGGCCGTATTAGAGGGAACACGTTCCGAACGTAAACTGGACATGAATGGTACGCTCCACAAATACAAATACACAGATCTTTAAACGAGTATTGTGAAATCTTCAAGTTGCTCAGTACTTAATAGTCTATATATTTTTTAATAATTATTAGCTTCCATTCCGGAAATGGACGACCAGTTTGCCACAGCAGAAGCTCGATGTGACGACCTTCAGGAGAAAATTGATTTAATCAAATCTTTAAAAAGAAAAAGAAAACTCAAAAAGCGAAGGTACCTCCTACAGTATTTTCTTGAAACCCTACATCTGTTTAGTTACTGCTCTGCCACTAAACGATTTATCTTTTTCAAGCATGACCAGAGTAACAGACCCGCCTATGACGCCTGAAAACGTCCCGTTCATCACAGTGCGTACGCAGCCGAAAAAAAGTAAGCTTTGAATTAAGTTGTAAAGTATTTTAAGATCGCGAAGATAATTATTTGAAAAAGCCTAAAATTTTTCGTTTTATGGTGATAATGTACGCTAATAACCCACTAAATGCGAGAAAAGATGTCTCGCGGATAGCAAATTAAGTTCGAATAATTTGTTTATGTGCTCAAATATCCCCTTTATTCATTAAGGTACTGAAAAAAAAAAACAACAAATTGAAGAGAAAAGCATTTATTTCTTACTGCAAAATAGTAGAAATCCAACCCGTATTCCGTTAAGCATGGGAAAATTGTGCCAGCTTTGCTGATTACAGAGGTGTCGCAGCAAGCGGCGAGACTGCGCCGGCTGGAGGTGCCCCCAAACCCCACGCGGGGCTACCTAGACCCCGCCACGGTAGAGCAGCACCGCATGATCGGCCAGGTGCGGGGCTACAACCAGGCCTTCAAGCACCCAAACCAGGAGCGCATTACGGTCTGTAACCGCAGTTTGCGTAGCTGATGCTCTAACACCTACACGTATAATACGTACTAACCCGTTAAATGGTCTGGATAGTAGGGATTTTCTAGATCGATCGCTTTTCCATCCTTTTTTTGATCGCTACTTCTTTCTTTAGTTTTATTTTGTACCAAATCCCAACTTACATCATTTAAAGCTGTAAATATACGCCTCGCCACTCTCCAGTCGTATCATCCTCTCAGAGTGAGGGAATAGGCAGTGTGTGACAGAGGAATAGATTATGTACACTCGTGCAGATTGCCAGACTCTTTCAGAAGGTCGTAAAGGATGAATGACAAAGCAAAACTTAATTGGCTTATTACTGTCACTGTTAGTTTTTGTATCACTTAAATATAACCTAATATAAAAATAAGATCGAATAGATGGGATGGTTTATTTCATTTTTTATTCATATAGATGCTACCCTCAAGTGCCGAGCAAAGGCCATATTCAAAAGTGCGGCGGCAGCGGTCGCATGCTGATGGCGATAGTAAGTATATGTTTTTTTTTATATATAAAAGAAAGTCGTGTTAGTTACACTATTTGTGACTCTAGAACGGCTGAACTGATTTCGCTGAAAAAATCGTGGGGAGTTAGCTTAGAACCAAAAGACAGACATAGAATATTTTTGTCATAAATTTTACAAAAAAGGTTTTTCCCTTTTACTGCTAATTCTAATTTGGACGAATGGTTAAAATTGCATAGCATGGGCAGTTTTCTATATAAAACTTTTTTAATGTGCTCCTTTTTATATTTGTTTCATTTCTCAATACTTATCAACATGCTTTTTTCCTGTAAGATTATATTAATTAATCAAAAGTTGATGGTTGTCCTCGCGTAGGTATGAGCGGCCAACGCGTCCAGATGCCTATCGAAGTACCGCTGGAGGTCGCCTGCGGGCAGGACGAGATAGGCACCGACTTTGACGACGTATACGATCGCCCGACGGAATAGTACGTAGCTTTATATAGTATTTATTAGTCACACACACCCTATTTTATTTTTTATTTTTTTACCCGTGGAAATCCTCATGGACTTCCTCCACCCTGGGGAAGGCGGAGGGGTATGCCGGACTCTTACCGGCTAAAACCACCGGAGTGCTTCACCCTTCCCTTATGCTGGAGACCAGGCGGGAAAGCAGTGCAAACTACCGCCATAGTCACACACACCCTCAACCAACCATACTGCATACTACACATAACATGATAAGTCACTTTGCTAAAGGATTGTAAGGTACTCTGTAAGGATAAGATCCATTTAGATAGATTTAGTTTGAGAAGATGCTTCATTTTATTAAGTTGCGTGGCCTAATTTGCTAAAAGTAGGTATCTACTGCATTGCTTACAATTTTACCGAAATAACATCTATGAGCCCAGAAGAAAAGATGCGTGCACCAGTGTAAGAGAAGTAATATCTTCGTCCTAATATTTTTTCTCCCTCCTTATTCAAAACATATTTCTTTCGTACAGTTCAGTTATGAATCCTAAGAAACCAGTGGAGATTCGTCAGATGAAACAGCAACCCAGTCGGCGGAGGCACGTTCCTAGAGAAACTCTACCAAGAGAAGGTTAGTGACACAATTTTACCCAATTTATTAAACGTTCTAATTATATCTATACATTTACGCATGTCAGGTTGTAGAGGAATCTTGTTAGTTTTAAAATATCGACTAGAAACTTGAAATGCTTCTAAACAACGGTAATAAGTATCTAAACAACTTCTTTTTTGGTGAACTTTTTTGGTGAATATTAGATGAAGAAGCGATGGAGGCGTGGCGAAGTAATACGACGGGTGAACTGCCGGTGCCCCGACGTAGACCTTCAAATAGGAGCCATCATTCTTCAGGTACCGACTTTTTTTTACAACAATCCCTATTTAGATTTAGAACTGTACAGTTTGTAGACGATAACGAAGGGTAGAATATGCCTTATTGCATAAGCCATGTACAAAACTTGCATAAAGTAATTAAAATATCCCGGTACTGCCTACCGCATAATACATATTGTTTTGAACCCAAAGAAAGTAGCTATATTAAATAATTGTGTCATGGAGTTGTCGGTGGATTGCACACAGAACTTCAGAGTTAGCTGGCGACATTTTGAAAACCGTAATGTACGCCACTCAACTACAAAAGTAGTTGATGAAAAAATTGTTCAGGATTGCGTACACTTTTGCCCTGACCTTTCAGTTATCCCGCTGGTTTAGCCAGCTGTTTTAGAATAAGATTATGTATATTTATTGTTGTATAAAGCGGCGACCCACACGGACGACCGGCCGGTAGTGGAGCTGTTCAACAAGAGTCGGACGAGCCCCACGGACGTGCGGCGGCAGGTGACCGGCCCGCCACCGCCCGCGGCACTCGACAAAAAAACTAGGAAAGGTCTTTCCATCCCTTCTTATTATTACAATAGCCAGTAGTCATGGTGTAAGTGTAGTGGATTATCTAGAAAAGGTTTGCCTTCCCTTCTATTTACAATAGCCACTGGTTACAGTTAAAGTGTAGTGGATTATCTAGAAAAGGTTTGTCTTCCCTTCTATTTACAATAGCCACTGGTTACAGTTTAAGTGTAGTGGATAATCTAGAAAAGGTTTGCCTTCCCTTCTTCTTACACTAGCCATTTTCTAGATTATGTTATACATGTAACGTGTGACACGTTACATGTATAACATAATCTAGAAAAGGTTCACCTTCCCTTCTATTTACAATAGCCACTGCTCAAAGTTTAAGTATAGTGATAATCTAGAAAAAGTTTGTCTTCCCTTCCGTTTTGCAATGTCTACTGTTTAAATCTATTGAACATTGTATGTGTACTATTGAAGTTGTTTTTTAAACATTTTTCAGTCCGCAACACACAACAGAAGTACGACGATCAAGCCACTGGTCCTCTGGAAAACATTATACAAATAGAGCCAAAGAAGGTTCGATATCTTAAATATAATTGAATGTAGGGAATTTTATAATTATAAACTATAAAATTATGTTCGTCTGAATTCGAACAGTCACAGTTTTCATTGTAATGTTGTGAAGATGCCTATGCCCAGCGGTGGGACGCTTATAGGTTGGATAATAATGATTATTATAAGTAGTGTGTGTCCTCCGCAACGTTAAATATTGTATATCAGGAGCCATCGCATCACCCGCGCCGCGTCAAATACCGGAGCCGGCGCTACGAGCTGCCGACAGTGGCGTCGCAGATGAAGCAGGCGGGCATGCGGTACTACTACGGCACCTCCAACCACACCAACATACCGTTCGTCGTCAGCAAAAGTACGGCCCCCTCGCACAACATCGGCGTCAATATACAACAGGTTATTGTTTTAAACATAAACTAATTTGGTCTTCAGATTTTTTGAGTCACAGTCCAAGTGCTTCGTGCCCCTTATTTTCTGTCGTGCTGTGAATAGTTGCCCGAAATGGAAGTTTAAGTATATTTTTCCCAAAAATCTCAAATTGAATGAGACTGAAGAGCGAAAATTACTTTGTATGTAGTAAGATTGCATTTAATTTTGTGTAAGGGAAAAAAAATATATCATAAAGTGAAATGCCTTTTCTCAGGTTTTAAATGGACTGAAAATACAACAACCGTTATCAGGCATACCGCTGACAATTGCACATCATATGGGTAAGACCATTTGCAATATTATTGTTAAAGTAGAACACAGTCTTACAAGAATGTTTGTCTTAAGAGGCAATCATAATGCCAACGACTACTACTAACGCGATAGTTTCTCGCCAGACATTTCAGATTGCATAAATTCGCATAGAGGCAAATAATTGGTGGAGGTCTCAACAACAGCACACCATTATAAAATTTTGTCTTTTTTGACTGGACTATAAACCTTATTGAAATTATTATTTTCAGGTTTGGGCCATGTGCCCGCGTACGGATCGAAGAGCACTGTCGTGGTAAGTTGTGTTTCTCTTACCACCACACGTTTCTTACTAACAACGTATTTTATTATTATAATGATTATTGTAAAATGCGACAACTTATGGAGTCTTTAGTTGTCCGCGGCCAATTCGTCCTTTGTCTACTCAGCGCGTGTTAATGTTCTCAGCCGTCATTGGACCACCGCGAGATAAACGCGATCAAGGTGGGCCGAAGGTTGCTGCGGCTGCCTTCCTACAAGTTCATGTCGTACAACCGACTGCTGAGCCTGTACCGTGAGGGCGACGGCATGGTGCCCCGGTTCCTGAGGGCCATCGCCAGACCCCACTACTTTTATACCTCCATGTACAAGTGAGTGCTCCTGTTACCTACTGTAGGCGAAATGCGATTGGCCTCAAGGAAGCTGATTCGTAGTATGCACCTGTGCATAAACTAAATCGGAAATCCTAAGCCTCACAAGAGATTGATGATGAGAGTTTGATGCAATACAAAGTACATAGCTTTCGGACATTTTAATTTATGATTATATATAGCAATTTTAATGTATACCTAATTATAATGTGTAATTTTAAGATAATTTAACCTCTCGCATGCCGCAATAAATAAGACAATAGAATTCAATTGTGTCTCGCGTAGATCTGCGCTTCCGACATACAACAGATTAACTTAATTTAAGTTTCAATAAAACTAACTTGTTAATTCTGATTCAAGCAGTCTTGCGACGAATCGTGAGGACTACGACGGCGCGACGTCAAAAGGCCGCGGCGGCAGTCACGAAGCGAAGCAGAGCCTCGCGGAGTACGCCAGCCTGTACCGGGAGTACGAGCACATCGACAAGTGCATCAAGGAAGGCAACTACGAGCCGGAGCTGGAGCGGCGCCGGGACGACCTCACGAGGGAGCTGGCCGCTAGGGAGGAACACATACGTCGGGTAACTTGCAGGCCAACTATACAACCCGAAACAAACAAACAGCCTGATCTAAATCTTTCATAGCTTGCGAAACTATGCTGCTTTGAGAACAATAAACACGTCAAGAAATCACTGCTCTATCGCGTTGCAATATTTAAATGGTGCCTATGTCTGTGGCGAAGAACCGATGAGAAATAGACGTTCCATTTCGGATATCGTTTTTAGGCAGACGCCAACCTTCAGATACCTAAATTGTTTCAAGTAGTAACTAGTAATTGATATGTTTTCCTATAAGCAGGTGGTTCAGGAATACCGGTCGGCGGGCGAACCGGACCCAACGTTACGCGCGTCGGCCTCCACGGCTGAGGACGGCTACCGGCACTCTACGTTCAAGATGACGGATCCTCAACAGTAGCCAACACTTCCACCGTCGCTGGGGTCTCTTCGTTTTACTTATGCTTGTTACTCCACAAAAATCCCCGAAGCACAGTCCGCACTCGAAACGTCCTCGTTACCCCACTGAACCGAGCGACTGGAATAACGTGCGTGGTACGGGAAAAAAATCAAAATTTATTTTGCAACGTGTATAAATGTGTATAATCGAAAGAATTAAATTCTAATATAGGTAAGGATTATATCGTTTCTATTAAATATCGATTCTATGTCAAACAAATTGTAAAACTTTTGTCGCTTGTCTTCATCTCTTTATTAAATAATCAACAACAATCTATGAATGCATCGTTCAGCCGGTGTTAGATTCAAAACCTTCTTCTTCCCTTGTTTCTCTTTTCATGTTTTACATATCTGAGACTCTGGAACATACTTCGCTTCTTTATCTCAAACGTCTCAAGTATATATGGCTATATTTATGCTGACACGGAGTTAAACGTTTGGGAACATCTTAATTATTATTAAAGATTTGCTTCGTTACCTCCGTCTTTGCAACTTTTAATAAGTTATAAAAGCCTAAATCTGATTGTCCCATTTTGAAATTGTCGTACTGGCTATGCAATTTTGTCAGCACGCCAAGCGCGTACTCGTACCTAATCAAAATCATTCAGCTGATTGAAAATTTAAGCTGATGAGAGTAATCTCAGCCTGTTTCCAGTAAAATAGCTTGGACTTGGTACTAGTAATGTCTGTTGGATTGCTCACTAGTTGAAAGTTTGCTTCTGTCACATCCTACAGTACAAGTGTTCGTAGGTCTCGATGGACGTTTTCAAGTGCACTTTGTTTTGTAACTGTGCGTTGAAGGTTAATACGTCAAGTTTTAACTCAACAAAATTTCGGGTACCCTCGGCTTAGACGAGCGTCAGTGCCGGGGCGTTGACGCGGGTTCAACTCGTTAGTGTGCGTGTCGAAGCGAGAACACTGAGGCGTAAATTATTAGTTTGTCGTCAGCAAGGCATGGCAAGGCAAGGCTTGCTGCATCTGTGGCGCACTAGGAACGTCTCTCTCGTCGCATGCTCCTTCGTCGTCCTTATTTTTATGATACTCCTCTAGCCTCCTTTATTCTTAGCGATATAAGGACTCGAGTAGTCTAGTGCCTAGTTGTGGACTTCAGTAGGTTATTGTGAATTTATGGGTAAAAGTTGAAATTACAATGGAGCTCGTCAACCGGTCCCATATTGTAGTCCCAACAGATTTGGCCGGCATTTTTAAAGCATATTAATTGTTACGTCGAATATAAATTGTAAATGTCATGTAATCTTTATTGGCTGCGAATAGTAAAAGTTTGTGAATGATGTCATAATATAAAGAGTTTTGAATACATTGATTTGACTTTTCTATATATTTTTTATTATGCCTCCATTAACTAATAACGAATAATGAGAATATGATAATGATTATGAAATCTACTAAGCAAGGTGATCATACATCTAGGCATGCAATTGCAGATCGCAATTACTAATCGGAATTACACAATATTTACGGTTACTATTTCTACAGATACCATGTACCTAAGTACTAATAGATATATGATTTGTATAACATTAAGTAGTTTGACGCAATTTATTATGTACACATAATTAACAACAACGATGAAGGTTACAGTCTATAACTTAGCTACGTAGAACTAGACTTAAAGTAGAAGTAGAGCCATAGTCGATAGTAACAACGGTCAGAAACCCGTTAAATAGACACGTAATATGTTGATAGCTATTTACACACGAAGAAATAACAATATTACATTACTTATCTAATACATAGAGTATTCTTATTTACGATACAATTAATAACTTTTTCTAATTGTTGGCAAGAAGAAACATGATATTATATTTAAAACAATTATATTAACTAATAAATAACTAACCTTATTTCATGAACAAAAAGTGTTTGAAAATGAGTTTCTATTATAAGCCGAGAATAAGTTAAATTAACTGATGCGATAAACTGAGCGATATTTTTCCGTAAATCGATATGCAAAGTTGATTGTAGTGTATAGATTGACAACTATTAAAAATCTCCTAAACTATCAATTTTTATGTTGCTGATGACCTTATGATGTTCAGAAGAGCTAATACACTGAAATATCCTAACATTTTTTTACAAGTGAGTTCTATGAAAACTGAAAATGGCTTCCACATTATTTCATAATGCTTAAGTGTCCCAAAATGTAATTATAAACCCTTCTAACTTTGTTTTTTGTTGATTGTATGCTTTGACAACGATTAACAAGCATTAAGAGTAAAATACGATCTAAAGGGCTACATTCAGGATGAGCAGAATCTTCATAGTATGGATATCGCTACGTCTCGGGCTTTAATACGAAGTTTTAAAAACATCATTGTTCCAAAATCTGTACAGCTGTGTGTCCTGATCCCAAACTTGTGAATTTTCTCACTAGGCAAAAGTTTTCACTCATGTGAGGAGGACAATGTCACACTTATTGGCAAAGAGTAAGCGTACGCCGAAAACCGCATGGATAAGCATAAATGCCTCAAACCTTCACACAATCATTTTCAAATGTCTTCCGACATTCGTGCGAATATGCGTGTTTGGAAGAAAACAATGTTTTTGAAACTTCGTTATAAGGCCTTTGATTTAATTGCGGGTGTCAGTGGAGGAGGGTAGGTTCTCGCCGTCCATCTTGTGGCGCGCGGCCTGGATGTAGGCCTCCGCGGCGAGCGCAGGCCAAGCGTCGGCGGCGTGGCTCGCGCCGGCCCAGGCCTCAGTGGTGGTCACCTCTGCTGGCCGCTCCACGCCCTCAGCCGCTTTGGGCGGGCACTCCACTGATTTGGGCGTCTCAATCCTTTGCAAACATGGATAAAATGAGCGCCGGGATTCTACTTCTAAACTTGAAAAAAGTACCTAAACTCCTGTAGTCTTGAGGTATAAATTATGAGTACTGTTTTTTTTTTAATGGGAAATAGTAATAATAGTAGCTAATATTCGCTAAAACAATTTTGTAATAATGTGCAAAAAAATATCCACAAATTAGAATTGGCGTCAAGGTATAAAATATTTTTTCTCAGAATTTAGCTGTCATGTTATTATGCACATCTGCACTTGGGTAAAAGCAAAAAGCTTCTTTTGAATACGTCAATTCATTTTTGCGGTACATTTCTTGGTAAAGACTAAGGTGTGTGGGCTGTTAGTGAAAAAAATACCTCACGCGTTCTGGTGACTGCATGGCATCGTTAGTGCTGGATATCTCCAGGTCCTCGGCGTAATTCAGGTGCAGTTTCTCACCATCGCTGCGTGGTTCTTTTTCTAAACGAAAAAAATACGGTATAATATGGGGATGTGTATAAATACTAACTAAATGAAGGGCACAAAATAAATGAAGACTTGGAAGATTAGTATTAATTTAAAAAGCGGCGTCATTTCCCATGTCACCAACAGGACAAAAAAACTGAGTATTGATCCGATTCGCGCCGCTTTATTTCGGGTGCGATACCTATATACATGGCCATATATCCATTATCATCCGTTGTTGCATACATCCACAACCCTCAAAACATTTTCCGCCCAGTGACGTGTTACCTATAATGTGCTTACCGTCAACGTTGATGGCGGCTTCAGGCCAGCCGAGCGAGTCGCCCTCCACGTCGACTGGCTCGTCCTCCGCGTCGTATGGTCGTGGCTCCCGCGGCCGCTCCTCGCGTCGCTCCTCGTCCAGGTCATAGCCCAGCATGCTCTCCACCGTGTGGTGGCGCTTGCGAGTGCGCAGCTTCAGCCGCCGCTGACGGTTCGCTCGGATGCGTTGGTATGTCTTTAGGAAGTGACAATGCAGACTAGTTTAAGCTAGGTATAGACATAACTAAGGTAAGTTGCAACGATTGTTTGTAGTCCCAGTAGTTACCTAACAAACTAACTCTTACAAAAAAAAAACAGACTTCAAAATAAGTCTTCTGAATCCCACTGTCAAAACTAGACCAAATTGGGAACACACCGGAAGCACTATCTTTCGATTAAAAAAAGAATTATTAAAATCGTTTCATGCAGTTGAAAGTTAATAAGGTAACAAAAAAATTACAGTAAATAACTGTAAGAACTGAACTGTAATCTAAGAACAAAAGCCGAAAAACTATCGTGGTATGGCTTCAAAGCGCGAAATCTTTGTGTTGTGGCGTGCTTACCTCCCAGCGCGCGTCTTCGTCCTGGTGGTGCAGCGAGTGCGAGGGCGGCGCGGCGGCGTCCCGCGGCAGAGCGCTCAGGCTGTACAGGTGCTGCAGCTCCTGCAGGAAGTGCGCCTGCGCCACGCCCGGGCCCAGCCGCGCGCCGCACACGCCACACGACGACTTGCGCTCGCCGTCCGCTAAGCAATGCATAAGCTTTCAAACTACACCATTACACATATTCTTTTGCACTAGCAAAGATGACAATTGTACCTAAGTTTATAAATCTTTTTCGTTTGTTCTTAAAATTGAAGTAAAAGTAAAAATTTCTTGACAATATTAAAAAATATGTCCTAGATTTTCATAATATTAAAGCAAAACTGAAGCAGGTCCGTAAGAATTACTGTAGTAAAACTTTAGAAATGAGGTTCGTTTCAGAAATCCTTCAGCACCTACCTACTATACTAAACCTACCTACTAAAATAATATTACTAATTGTATAATAAAAATGCCTCGTTGGCCTAGTGGTTCTAAGCGCGACTGCTACGTTAGAGGACTTGGTCGATTCCCGAGTCCACCAAGATGTTGTTGGGTTTTTCTATGAAACTCTCAGTAGCAGGTCGAAGTTTGGATTTGTGCCCGGTTAGTGACAATAGACTCGTCCCCTATTACATGGGACCTAAAACGTACCAGGAAACTGTGGGTGTACATTTGTACACCTCTGCCTAACCCTTTGGGAATAAAGGCGTGATGGCATGTTATGTGTATAATCGAAGTTATAGGTAACTTACGAGAGAAGAAGTCGTGTGAGTCGGTGCAGGTGGCGACGGGCGGCGCCTCGTCGTCCTTGCAGGGGCGCGGCGACGCGGACGCCGCGGACCCCGGCGAGCTGGTATCGTCGCGCGCCGCGTACCCGTGCCGGTACAGCGGCGGCGTATTGTTGTCGTCGCGGACATTCTACACCAAGACATCTTAACGTCAGCATCAGCGTATTGAGAGGGTAGTGTCTAAGGAAAACAACGATTGACCCGCGGTTGGAAGTGGTATACCAAATCCTCTCCGTGTCTAGATGAAAACTTAGACCACTGGGTACTATTGACTGTAAAGCCCTGTGAATGGATCGTAAAGGTCAGATTGACACTCGAATGTAATGTACTAGTGACCAATTAACTCCGTTGAGTCTGTAAGCATACACGATTTTCGTGTATGCTCTAGGTAATAAAAATAACTAAAGATTCTCACCCTCAATGCTTGTCCGACACTCTGTCCTAAAGCGTACTGTTCGCCAAGGTGCCTCGCGAAGGCCTTGCCGGGGTAGAGCGGGTGGAAGGCGCCCCCTATCGGCCTGAACGCGCCGCAACCGAAGCTCTGCAGCGCGGGGTGCAGGAACTGCGGCGCCATGTGGTGCAGGAACCCTTCCATGACTGATCCGACACTCTAAACACACCAATGAATTTTAGTTGAACCTCTATTGAAATAATAATACAACGCTAGCAGGTGTTTATGAGTATTTTTACTTAAAGATGATGGGCCTCGTTCTGATTACACATTAAATTAAAATCCTTGTCTACTACGTCATCGCTCAGCTAGAGAAGTCTGAAATGCCTAATGGTATATCTAGAAAAAAACTCCCAAAGAAGCTAAGTTGTAAAACTGTTTTAATGACGACAGGTCAAGTGAAACTAAACAAAAGATAAACCGCTAAAACAATTCCACAGAAAGTGGTCATCGTTACAAATCTGTAGAAACAAACAAAAATCAGAGTTACAGCCACTTAAGCGAACGAATAGAATGTGTGTTTATTTGGACGGCGTTCATATTGCGTCGTCCGCGCGGCCGCTTCCGAAATCTAGCCGGAGGACGCGGGAACAAATAAACATCGCTCATTGCTATCGTCGTCACAAATAATCTTATACGGGGAAATAATTAAAAGGTAACGAAACTCAATACTAGTGTATATTTAGAGAATAGAAAAGCATTAAATTTTTAGGGCACCTGCTCCATTTTGTCTTTATGTGGTGGAAAAAAAAAAAAAATAATTTGACAAACTCATTACTCCTAGGCTAATTCATACAAAGCTAACCCTAATTAAAGTGTTAAAAGCTCAACCACAGTTTTATAGATAGGCTTTATAATTCTCTAAACATTGGAGTTCAAAAATGGTTTTAATTGTATAATATGTCTCAAAGTAAACAAGAAAATGAGCGGGTTTTTTTATAAATTTGCTGATTGAGTCGGTTCCATCAAAATCGATCGTAATATACCAAACCTAAACCGCTTCCTGCAATTTTGAGCTAAAACTACAAAATCTTTGGAGTATAATTGATGCTCCAATTTCGATTATTAGTCTATCACCTGAGACCTTATCATGCATAACGATTAACAAGATACGGTAGGCGAGATCTAATTATTACAACACAAATCTAGTATATTTGTGTACCGTAATTAGTAGCTCTCGGGTAACTAGCATATAGATACTAAATAATATCTGTCGACGTATTTAAAAGCTATTTTAGTGTAGGATTACTTCTTAACACATATTTTTAAGTATAAAACTGGTCTCTATAATACTTATCTCACGTTGGCCATGGTGAAAAGTAGAACGTAACATCTACACATGAAACTAAAGCTTTGTATATTGTATGCCATTGTCCGAATTGTATGCAATATAGAGATACAAAACAAGAATCATCAATTCCAGGAAACCTAATTCATAAAGGTATTGTCTAAACGCTAATTATCTGCTTGGCCTGTAGTAATTAGATATGTACAAGATTATCGTGAACAATCTGACCCAATCAGTGTAAGATGTGATTAACAGGACGGGGATACACATGTATAGGGCAGATCTCAATATCCGTCCGTTTGAGTCTCCTCTCTCCAATTAGTTCACTGTCGGTAATAGTGTTGTCGCTGTAATCAATCTATCCAGGAGTAAACAGCGGCTCCTGCTTTGTGATACAGGCTACAGCTACATTTTGACGTCACAAACAAACCCACAGTGCTACCAAACCAATCGTATGTAATGTGATTTGTGAACTTAGATACACATTACACCTACGCTCATTTATTCTACCATCTACGGTATGTTACTAGCCTTGTCTATTTCTAAGCTTTGTCACAAAAATTAATTAAATAGAACACAAAACTCATTTTAGGGATTATAAGATGTACCTATAACCTATATGTATTTAGATTTGTTAGTTTTATTTAATTGTTTAAGCTTTTTATAATTCTTATTATTTATAAGATGTAAAATTATAGTTTAGTCAGATACCTAAATGAAAAGAAAAACCAAAAAAACGAATTCAATATTTTTCGAAATAGATATAATGTAGTCTTACTAAGAAGAGATACAGCAATAAAATGAAATGCTTTGAGCTAGTAAATTCCCACTTACTGTCTACCGTTAGCCCTAATCTCAAAAGTGTAAATAAGTAGATTACGCAATACTCAACAACGTTTTAAAATGCCTTATCGTCGGAGTAAAAATATATTTTTCGCGAACAATTCTTAATACTTTCAAACCCAAGGAGGGCCAATAAAATTTATAGAAAGTAATTTTTGAACTTTTCATTATCTCCCCAACAAACGACCCTTGGCTCGGCAGTTAACAAAAAGATGAAATAAAAAGTAATAATGATTCTCGTTAACGATGTTACCTCATTTATTCGGCGTGTTTTTGTAACCGCAGTGTGGGCGCACCCTATCGCCGCCTACTTAGCCAACCAGTTGGGCTGCGTTACTTGCAGCTATCTATTCTATGGCCGCTACGTGTAAACACTGGGAAAAGAATAGAATGGCCGGAACAGTAGGCGATAAACACCCGAAATGTAAACGTTATGAAATGATACATACGGTGCATTCGAATACAGACTCTCTACGTTTAATTGTACTTGTATTTATAGAACCCACTTCTGGGTGTTCCACAATATTGTTTTAGAAAATCTTACAACTATGTGGCTGGAAGAATATTGAATTTGGTTTTGCTTTTTTATTAGCATAATAAAGAAACATAGCCTAAACGGTTAAGTTTAAGAAAAACCAACGCTAGTTAACATCTATGATAGTTTGAAGTTTACTTGCCGGCTTTTGAAATGGGGCTTGGTTCCTCTATCTTCCAAATTAACGACTTTAAATAAATTTATAACTAAATTGCAATTCATGAACAAACGAAATCGCTGCACACACTGATAATTTATAATGGTAAAAAACAAGTTTAAAATCAATGTGTTTATTTTTAGCGTGTAAGTTAATATGCCACGTGTACCATAATTAAAACATCTGTGGTAATGCTACATCTAGACCATGGTAAGAAAAAAACATAATAATTTAAATAAGAAAAACATTGCAAGATAGCGATTTCGGTCAATCATTTGAGTGCTCACTCGCTAACACCTACACATACTATAAAGAAACTTGTAAATCAATAAATGTTCTATTAGACCGTTAATTTTATCGGCGTAATATATCAGATGGTAGTTACCAATAAGCGGGTAATAAAAGAACCGACATCGGCTGAAAGAAATACGCGTGCTCCTGATTTATGCGTGATGGGAATGCGGCCGCCCCTTTTTCAATAAGGCCCTTGATAAGAATCATTGCCTAGCGCCGCGTGACGGCCGCCGAGGCATGCAATTAAATAGCTTTTTTACAAGTGTTTTCAAGTGCAAAAATGTTACTATTTTACATAACTTGTTCTCACATGTTGTCAAAGTTAAAAAAAATCTCAACCCATATATTCAAAAGATACAAAATAAAGCTAGGACATATCAAGAAGTTTGCCTGATTACAAAATTCAAATAGGCATTCCTAATATTATTATGTAACAAATTCTCCATTTTGGTTAACCTACACAATTTCTTTTTTCACAAAATGTATATTTTTCTTCTTTTCTGACTTAGTGCTACGCAATATCTTCGCGAAAAATAAGTTATTTTTATGTTTTTGTTCACTTAGATCTTCAAGATATTTCGATAAATAAACAGATAATTTATCAATTGAGACATCAATAACTAATTATCTTATATCGGAGCACTTTGGGATCAAATCGCACAATAATTATGTCCACGGCCATGTCGACACTTGAATACCTGCTTCATTAGAAACCTGTGTATTATTTACTTAATTAGTATGGTTATCTCTGAATTATATATAAACATATTATGATCAAACATGTGCGATATCAAAAATAATGAACTAATTGTGCATATAATAGTTTACAAAGATTAATAAAATCATTATTTTTAGTGTAGTTGTAGTATTCTCACTGGTTGTTACAATGTTCCCAGAGTTGATAGTTTGTACACTCGCAATGAGCATAGTCATTTACGGGGACATTAATTACAACTATGGAAAACACCATCTAAAGGCAACCCCTTTAAACACTTCTTACCAAACCGCGTAAACCGCGTAGTCATAGTCACAGAATGGAACAAACTACCTAAAGGGTGTTACAGACGCAGACACGTTATTTTTTTTCAAAAATAGACTGCATAAATTCTCCAAATCGCTAGAAACACACGCATCAGCTTATTAAGCTGCTAATGTGATTACAATATAATAATAATAATAATAATTTGATGGCGCATGTCGTAGTGTCTTTTAGGCATGTTGCGTTGAGGAAGCGTCGGTGTTACCCCACCGCTTGAATATATTGTGTCGGACAATTGTTTAATGTGAGTGTGGTGCAACCGAGCTATTTATCATGTGCACGAAATGATTGAGGTAACTTACATTTTAATTTGTTTTGAAGTAATATGAAAATATCAAATCCTCGAAAGAAGAGGTGTGTGGATGGGTGTAAACCACGGAGCAAATACAAAGGTGCAAACCGTTCAGTTCGACTAGAAATACAGATTAAAGTCCGGTGAAGCAGTCAAAGCCTGCGCTCAGGCTAACTGCAAAGATCTCTACCAAAAAAAAAGAAATACAGATTAAACCGCTTTCGCAACATACCTTGTGAAAAGGCATAAGCAATAATCCGTGTTAATAGATACCAATCAACACGACCTTATTACATTTTTAAATGCTAATAAGCAAAGCTGATATCTGAAGATTGACGATAGAAGATACACAATATGTCATGTCGGACTTTCCTGCGGACCTATACGAGAGGAATAATATCACGAAAAGTTATTTTGTTCCTTTACAAAGAGATTCAGCGTCGTCGATATAAGCTCCCAGTCGCCTAAATATTTATCAATCCTACTAATATTATAAATCTGAAAGTTTGTGAGAATGGATGTGTGGATGTTTGTTACTCTTTCACGCAAAAACTACTTAATGGATTTTAATGAAACTTTACAATAATGTAGCTGATACATCGGAATAACACATAGGCTATAATTTATAAAGATAGTGTATGTATTTTCATTCACGTGGGTGAAACCGCGGGGTACAGCTAGTATAAAATATATCTTTAACAATCAGTGACCCAGTCAGTTGTCAAGTTTCAACAGTTCGCACCATTGCGTACAGGCAGGTACAGGCTGCAAGTGACCACAAGGCAGGTCAGCTGAAGCAATTGTGCGAAGCTTTGACTTTGGGAGCGTTGGCGAGTCAATCACACCGCAACTGCTTAACGAGTTAGATGAAATGTGAGAGGTATATACAGTACAGTTACTGTACTAACAAGGCAATGTTCCTAGAAATGGAGACCTTCTGATTACAATTTCAAGAGGCATCATCTATTTTTTTTTCTCCAAAATTAGGTCTCACTACTGCGGAATTTTATTTTATTTGAGAAATTGTATAAATTTTTGGAAATAAATAAACTGATAAATACTTAAATTATGTACTACTTTGTAATTTACAATTTATTATTTAATAAAACAAGGCAATGTTCCTAGAAATGGAGACCTTCTGATTACAATTTCAAGAGGCATCATCTATTTTTTTTTCTCCAAAATTAGGTCTCACTACTGCGGAATTTTATTTTATTTGAGAAATTGTATAAATTTTTGGAAATAAATAAACTGATAAATACTTAAATTATGTACTACTTTGTAATTTACAATTTATTATTTAATAAAACAAGGCAATGTTCCTAGAAATGGAGACCTTCTGATTACAATTTCAAGAGGCATCATCTATTTTTTTTTCTCCAAAATTAGGTCTCACTACTGCGGAATTTTATTTTATTTGAGAAATTGTATAAATTTTTGGAAATAAATAAACTGATAAATACTTAAATTATGTACTACTTTGTAATTTACAATTTATTATTTAATAAAAGATAATATTTCTGATAGCGATATATATTTGCGGTATTTATAGGTCAAAATTAAATTACAGGGTAACTTAGGTACTCATTTCAGAGGCATTGACAGTGTAAATTAAAAAACAACATTAGAAAAAATCATTTTCGTTTTCAGAAACAGTTTCATTTAACATTTCATTTTTAATCAATTTAACGCACAAGAAATATCATCTAAAATTTACTATTCATTATTAGATTACAGCTTCTTGAAAAAGTAATTCTTGTTTTTTTTTTAATACTCGAACATTCCTTTGCGAAGAAAATAGTGGAACTGAATAAAAACATCTATGATATTTTACCAAAACTTTTCTTAAATATTTAAATTGACTTCCTCGATTTAATTAACACACACAATATCACTTTGTCACATAATAACAGAGTCTTCACTGTGGTTCACTTAGCAGTGAGCAAACACAATAGTTTCCTGAGATAAAGGAATCGGTGGTTAGGAAACTTGATAAATTAATTACCTGTTAATATCATGCTCAATTTGATTAACTAGGCGTAGTTTATAATAATTAGGGCCAGTCTTTAACCGACTTTAATAATATTATCTTAAGAATAGTTTTAAATTTTTATGAAACCAGAATATTATCTCTCAAATAGAAATTATCCGGTATTTGAAAGCAAACTCCTATAAAAGAAAATATTTACAGGGTCTTACTGTACCGCACAGTTAAAATCACGAAAAATTCATGGGGTATTTTATGAGTTATTGCTGTGACTATTTTTTTCACTCTAATAAATTTAGTTTGAGCAAATCACCAAACTAGCGATTTGCATGAGTGCTGCACTTCACAAACGGATACTTAATTAAATATCACAGAAGTTATAGGCCATAGAAGAAGAACCGTGTTATGTCTTTCTTAATCTTTATTCAAATAGGTGACTGAGTATTTGTAGATCTTAAAATATATTAAAACTCTTTAAGAGTAAAATAAAAAATGCTGCTGTAAGGTTTCAAAAGCATGTTCTGACTACCTAGATTTTCTGAGCTCATTTTTCTGCGTTGATAAGGAGTGTCGGTAGTCTCATTATTTAAAAATAATTAAGTAATAGTACCAAATAGCAATGGTCAAACGTTACGAGTTAAAAAAATATATTTTAAATTTCTAAGCACTACTCGATATAGTTTTACGAATGCGTATAATATATTGTTGTTATTTTGCCGAGATATCAGTGTTACTCACATAATTTTATTAACCTAATTGATAAAAAACGTGTTTAAAAAATCTACCTAAGTATTTTTATAGATTAAAATATGAAGGCCTAATGTAAATATACTACGTAAGAATGTGGTTGTAATTTCCTCGCTCAATTCTCAAGAACTAAGGTAAAATTCGCCAATGCAATGTAATAATTGTAAAATAATTACCATTTATCACAAATATTAGTGTTAAACTCCATTGTTATTATCTCACGACCATCGGAAGGAACTGAAATAATTACAAGTCACAATTCTGAATCAAAATGAAATAAAAATTGTTTGCAAAAAAGTGTTAAGTTTTTTTTTCTATATTCCTATTTTATAAACTGTTCTTTTTATAGTGTTCGTTCATTATTAGTCCTTATAGAAAAGTATTCACGTCCGAATAAATATTTGATAATTAAGTTTGAAAATTAAAAAATAAACGACTTAAATTCTTTCTTATTTATATAATTGTAATTATGGTTATCAGATGGATAAAGAATGTGTAAACTAACATCTCAATAATTTTTATTTTTACGTCTATACCACAGAATAATGAAATATTATAACTATTCAGCAGTTTGATAAAGACTGTAAATTATAGTTTTATTTTCATAATTATGTTATTAAATCCTTTTGTCGCTCACTTATGTTATCATAAAAATAATTATTGATCCCAAATGATCTTGCTTACAACTGAACAATAGTACAATAATCTTTACTATTGTTTAAATCTCCACTAATTTTGTTATTTATATTATATGAATTTATTTTTATAACTGCATTATTTTTTAATTTAAATTAATTATTAAACTTCAATGAAAAATGGTTTCCATAAAAGTTTTTGAAAAGCCACTTAATAAATAACACTACTAGATTTTTAACGATTAAAAAATTCACATGTTACATAAAAAATTACAGACTACAACTTACCTTACGCGTCGGAAGTGCGGTGCGTGATAAAAGCGGAGGTTTTCGCGAGCGCGGGACGTGGTGACCGCGTGACGGGCCCGGAGCGACTGCGGTCGGCGCGGCGGCGTGCGGCGCGCACTGGGCGGGCGTCGCCTGTGACACGCCCTACACCCAGAAAACAAAAAAAAAGGATAATTCATGAATCCAGAATCTTCTATGAAACCCTTGAATTACTTCTACATTCAATGTACATACAAGTCTTGACTAAAATAGATCCGTGAACAAGTAGCCCTATATCAGTTTGACGAAAATTAAGTTGTGTGGCATCAACGATGACTTTCACATTGGTGTGCAAAAGTTTAAGGTTCAATCTCTAGTATTTTTTTTTACATAATTTTTAATTATTTTTCTTTTACTTTTTGTGGCCTGAAAGTAGCATGAAACTGTTATTTTAGATAAAAGTCTGTACTATTCTAAATGTGATTCAATTTTTTTTTTTTTTTTATAATTTTGCAGATACTCCCACGAAATAATATTTACTGCATCAATTTTCAGCGCTTCAAGTGTAAAGGAGAATTATACCAAATGCCTTCTAAATGAAAAGAGTGTGACAGAAAACTGTTAGAGAAGTGGTGGGCGGAGCCGCGACCACTCCCAGCCGCTGAAAATCAGGATTACAACAAAAACAAATTCATCCAAAGAGGATTTACACCTTTTTTACTTTTTGCCATCTCCACGCTACGCAGACAGTTATTACATACAACCAAACGAATTACCGATAACATAGCATGTTTTTTAATATTGCGACATGAATTCTTTTCATGTAGGTTTATGAAAGTAACCAGTTAGTAAAGTAAAAGTAGCTAGGTTATTTTTAGGTGGAAATATGTATTGAAAAAGATGCCAATGTTTGATAGCAATTAAGTTTAATTTGTAATTTAAATAAAGTAGTACCTAATATTATATATTTAAATAAAGTAGTTTATGATTGGGTCGCAGATTTTTTTTATTTACTTATTAAACTAAACATATAAAAAACCTATAAATACAAACTCGATACATACGTTAAATCTCGTTACTTACTTCTTTTTCTACCCGTTAAATACGTGTAGAGATTTTTTCCAGCCTCACTACTAACAAATTTTAAACTTCATGTTAAAAACATACTCACCTACTTGAACTAAATTCCAAAATACTCATGATAATACACGAACAGCCTCTGGCATTATAATCCGTGAACTTAGCCCGACGGCAACTTATAATCGCGTAGCAAACCGCGTAGCAAATAGCATTTTGTTAATAGTATTTAAAAATAATATTACTTTAACAGGAAAATATTACACTTATATCAGTTTTACAGTAACTTTGATAAGGAAACTGAATTATTTGGCAACTTTAAGTGCGACTTCATGAGCTACGCTCCTGCTACGAAAGTGCTACGTCCAGTGAGAACAAAAAATGTTTAAATATTATTATGGTAAAAGATTCTATGTCAGGTAAAATGATAAAGAGGCAAATATAATTATTGAAAAATGATAATTTATAGAAATAAATAAAACTTTTTGGAACAAATTATATGATTGCTGAAATACATGAATCTAATTATTCACCCTAATGTGTTATCGAATTTATACTTATCTACACTGCACTAACCGGCCTAAAAATAATGGATGAAGAAGAGGTTGAGCATCCTTACAAGAAGCCTTACTCTCAATTTCTGAAAAACTGATCAACTTAATCGGAGGTCAAATTAACGGATAACGACTGTGATTAGTTGACCAAAAGAGAATCAAACAATCATAGTGTTAAAAATGAGATTTAAAAGATGATTAAAATGTTTGTGTTAATCACCCATAGGAGATAAAGACAAATTTATTCGCAAATATAGCTACAATACAATATTATTCAGATACATTTTAATGGTTCAGCCATATTTTGACATGAAGGCATGTAAAAATCATAACTACACAGAAATTTATTAAAAACGTCAAAAGTAGAAAATTAAATAACAGGTAGCTAGTTACATATTAATAAGCCTTTCAAGTTTCAACATAAATATATTTTTTTGCTTTATGAACTGAAAGATTTTACCAGGGCGTGATTTATCACGGCAAAAGCTAGCCAGCAGTCCTTTTGTGGGACACACAAGTAAGCTATAAGGAATACTTACTTATAAGGAAGGCATGGATAAAACATGGATGCACTTTACTTCTGCAACAGTAATTAAATATTCCAGAACTGCACGGATAGACAGTAATCTATAGTTCTCGGTGAGCATATAGGGGCTAATTAGGACAGGTCGAAGGCTTTGAAGCAGTAAGGCTTGACTGAGTATTGACATTGAGAACCCTTGTTACCGTGGTGCGGTTGCAAACATTTCCTTTATTGAAACATAGCTAAAAACATTATTACTTAACATAAACTACAATATTATAATTATAAACAATTCATTGGAAGGAACTCCAGTTGATTTTACAACAGAATTACTACATTACACTACATTTGAATGGCATAAAAAAAACATACAAAAGTACAGATAAAATGAGAGCCTCCTCTTTTTAAAGTCGGTTGAAATTATTAAACAACACATCACTGTCAGAATCAAAGGTAACAAACATTAACTGTCTAAACGCCAAACATATTACTCGTACCTACATAGATCGATAAAAATTCCTAAACCGCATCGTTCAACAACAATGGTTGTAATAAAAATGTAGTCATTTATTACACCACTAGCTTAAGAGCTGGCAATAAAAATGAGAAATTATTTTTAATAATATTGCCGGTAGTCGGGGGTGGGTCGTGACAAGGCACAATATTTTGGCGAGGCTAAGACCCCTTATTACGGCATTCTTTACTCGCTCTCGGTACTCGCTAGTGCCTAATAATAGTGCCGAGACTTATTTTACGAGTGCTCCTGGTGTTTATGTGGCACTAAACGTCACGGGACCGATAGTATCATACTTATATGTAGTATTAGACCGATACCACACTTATAGTATCATTGGTATATTTGCTTTCTTGGTGATGATATGGGAACTTCAATAATTACAATATAGAAGTTTATCAATAATATTCTTAAATTCTGAAAACCCTCCATAGTTTAAGTATTAGACCGGTTAAACAAAATCTGTGTACAATTTCTCGATTAAATTTAAATAATATGAAAAATAATTGCAAGTTTTTTAAGTTCTTTTCATTTACCTGCTATATCTATTTCCACACACACTTTTTGGTTTGTATCAGGACAAAACGTTTGAAATACCAAAAACCCTACAAAGCCACAATGGAAAATCTAACGAGAGATTCTAATGCTTTATTAAAATTTTATAATTTTGTGATTATAACTAACATAAGTTCATGTCCTAAGCTTAATTTCGTAGCGTTATGATTGCCCTACCGCCCTTTACTTAAGGTGGTTTGACCGTTTACGTAGACGAATGTTCAGTAAGCCGCATAGACAATGCGGTAATGTTAATTGAGATCGAGACCATGCAAGGACCGTTAATAGTACACAGTGGTCTTACAGCCACTCTACTCGCTGTGGCAATGACGTTACATTTGTGGTCTAATTGGTATTGCAATCATGTCATGCGTGCTTACCGCAATTATCATGGTATCTACGTTTTGTCTTAGATCACCTAAATCATGTATAGCACGCAAATATGATAACCTGCGTTATTATAACAAGATTATGGTGTAATTGAACCTTCAATGTAACTAGGTCTATCTACTATAATAATGAATAGTTCACCGAAAACGTGCACCCATGTAATAAAATCCTGTGAAATGGGATATGATATAGTAGCGGTGTCACCACACGAGATACTTTCTGAACGACAGACATATTTTCCAGAGGGAGGACAATCCGGGCTGGCTGTGACGAGGCTTGGAATGCAACACGATTATGAAACGCCATTTGTCAAGTTTTTATTGGGCACCCCCGAGAACGTCTATTGTGATAGCCCTCGCCCCCCGCGCCGCAGTGGACCCTCGTCTTGTGTATGTTCATTCATAATTTTTATAACTTGTTAACATTTTGCGGATTACAAGGGCGCTGTTACAAGCCGCAATCCCGTGATAGCTGTTTAATTAAATTTTATCCACCATTAATTATAGGACTTGGGAAAATTTGATCGTATAACAAAAATACTTTTTAAATTTTGAAGCAGTGTTAATCAATGCTTAGTTAAATAATAGTGTTACTTTACTATTTGCTGAGTTTGGTTTAGGCATTTGTTGTAATAAAAAACCAGTCATAATATGTTAATTTAATATTGTGTAGACTTATTCTTCAATACTTCTTTCTTGTAGTTTTTCAGCCTTATCTACAAAATGTTATGCAAAACATGAGTGATTATGATAAAATGAAATGTTGTGTTATATTGCAATAACTTGTAAAAGCTGATACGTTTGATTGGCAGGGATATTAAACCAGGGGCTGGATGCCGGCAGTGCATCCATATTTCGCGTCTCACCGATCAAAGCGCCGCACGCCACAGCAGGCGCGCACTTTAATATCAGTTACGCCAATTTTAACCTCCAATAGCTTTTAGCTTAATATGCAACTATAAATACTGTTATTTAAGTGTAAGCAGACAACAAAATAATTACGAGAAGCGAAGTACAATAAACACTAACAAAGTCCAGTACCATAAAATAATTATTTATTTGCTAGAAAAATATGTAGTACCTAACTAGCTGATGCTTTGTTTGCGTCAATTTCAGTTATTATGATCGCGATAAAGAAAATTTTAAAAGAATGTATTTTAAAGTACTTCTGTGTAAGTGATAATTTTAGTATTTTCTTGTAGCAGAAGAACATACTGATATTCTCCGTAACCCGATCTTGACAACGCGACATATAGTTGGGCGGGTGAAAAACTGTCTTGTAAAACCGATTCCTACGTGTTTAAATGTTTTCCCCTGTGATTTATTAATTGTTAGGGCATAAGACGGGAAACTGAATTCATAAAAAGTTAACAGGCAAATCGTATAAGCACTGCTTGGCCAACTGATGAGCCAGTCAAAACTATTGCAACGATCACGTTTTTTCGAAGAAATTTTACGTGAAGCCGGGTTACATAAATTTGGTGGTTTAAAATTTCTTATTGTTAATTATTGGGGCACCTACCTTTAACTTGAGGGAGTATGGGGGAAGGCAACTTGGTTTTAAATCAGGTTGATCAAGAGTTTCGTCTGAGCGTTGATAGATAAGTATGTCAGGTTTGCCTTTTACATATTTAGATACATCATAAAAATATCCCACTGCTATTTCTTGGATGAATGGATGCTATTTTACACTGTTAAGGGAAAAGTGTTGGAAGATTAAGCACCCCTTTGACCAGCTGTGGAATATTTTGGACACATGCTACTCAGACTGACAAAACGTCGGCTAAAATCTCAATATAATGTAGAAACCTTACATTGCTTTTATCTTGACCTCTTTGTAAAATACGACTTATAGAAGACCCTATAAGGTTTGAGTAAAGAGATCATAATATTCGGGTAAGTTTTCGAACCAATATTAAAAGCCAAAAAATTAAAACACAACCTGTAGCAAACAGTTTTTATTCCATACCAGATGAAATATCGATTAATGTGATAATGTCTTATATATATGCGGGAATAATAACTTTTAAACTATCGCGCTGCATGTTTATAGTATTATTATAGAACGGGGATTAGCGCGTACATGCATATCTTTAGGGTTTGACTTTTCGACCGGGCTACACAGGCCGTGGTCGCAAGCAGACTGAAACCCGGTTATGTTGTGTTTTATAATATTACTATAAACATGTGGGAGTTTAATATGATGAATAGTTCATATGAATCTGGAGTTAAGAAAAACTCATTAAAAAAATAAATTACCGACAAGGTAAAGTCAAAGAGCTACATGCTAACACCACTATAACACTTATAAATACATATTTACATAGCAACATATTAAAGAGAAAACAGGTCAAATCATACGTCATCTTACTTATCTGTTGTATTGAATAAAGAAAATAGGTACATTATACCGGTGTTAAGAAAACCCTGTCCGATCCGTTAAGGGTTGTTTTTTTTTCAAATGGCGTGTGAGAGAGTCTGCGTCGTCACAGTTTCTGTGTAATGATTCTTCAAAAGGCCGCCAATACTACCGAAATTAAGGGAATTTCGCGGCAAATCAATGGTTATTTCAAAATTCATTATTATTGTTATTCTCATGAATATTCCAAGTTAAATATTTGGGCATGTGATTGTGAACCCTATATTACCCTTTCGGGTCGGACAGGGTTTTCATAACATCCTGTACACAGAAGTCCAAAAAGACTTTCTTTAATTACCTAAATAGCTAAAGAAATTAAAATTTCATCTTAATGATAACTTCCAACAAGAATCTTAATCATAACCCGTGTATAAAAAGTAACGGTCAAAGCATCCAGGCTTCGACCCTCCAGGTCTGGGGAGCAATGTAGAAAAGTGAAAAGTACCACCAATAAGAATGTTTAAACATGCAAGTTTTCGACCACTCCAAGTCAACCGATCTCGACGCCAAGCGATACTATTTAGCATAGCAGAAACACTGAGACTGGTTGCTTTATTCCTCTGACGTCTACGACGACTACGGCTGAACTCGTCCTACGACTCCCGTCGTGTTGGTGTAAATTCAGCCGAACCGAACTCTGACTCGAGTTCCCGTCCGATGACGGAATTTCCTCTGGAATGTACCTACGCGTGCCATTAGCTGCGATCTCGATCCAACCTACTGATTCCGTTTCCTCTTCAGCTGCGGTTTGGGTTTTTTGTCGGGTAATATGTGTTCGAGTATGATATCGGCGATGGCGGTGACGTAGGCGACGTCGATCTTGACGAGGCGGGCGATGCGCGCGGTGAGGCCGGGCTCGCTCGGCGGCGGCTCGTGCCGCATCGTGGCCGACAGCACGCCCGCGCATAGCGCCAGGTTGTGGACGGAGCCGGTTGCCGCCTCTGATAACACGGCAAACGTAATCATTGCAAAATTAATGTAATCATTTCGATGATGTTGAAGTATTAATAATAATTCAAAAAGTAATTCAAAAAACGTTAACAATATCACTTACTTGAGGACGAAGATCCGGGGGTATTGCACGCCCCGTCCCAAGCCTTGATATGATCTTCGAAGATGTCTCGATGCAACTCCGTCATATCCATGATCGGGGCCAACAACAGTGTCACCTTGCGTTCCTTTGCCAGACCCAACATTCTGGCCAAAAACTCGGCAATTTCCAATGTCGACCATTTAGGCAAACGGTAATCTAGAGGAAAATAGTAATACACGGTCACGTTTGTAATTACGTCATACATGATGTGATAGTAACTCTTTAGCTACTTTCACAAATGTGTGTACATAGCAAAGTTCATCGGGTAGCAGGCAGGGCACTTTATTGAAGATGATGGTATGCAATAATTTATCTACTCCTGCTTTGTGTGTACTGTTCGGCAAAGTCGAAGGTTAAAACGAAAATTATTAATAAATCTCTGCGGTAAAAAACAAAAATTAATTCATCAAATTTTTACCGTGTAAATAACGTCACTAAAAACCCTTACCCAGAGTTTTGTAGAAGTGTATTTCCATGGCCAATATCTCCTCTTTCGTCTGCTGTATACCGGCCTTCATGAGCACGGACCTGATGAACGAAGCTGGGACGTACGCGACGCGGTCGCTCACCTTAGCAGCGAGCTGGATGCTGACCGCTATGATGAGGTATATCTGGCGCCCTAGCGCTTTTTTATGCTGTGCCCATCCTGCGTAATCTGTAGAGAAGGTCAGCGCTTATAACTGATTATTTTTAAGGAAGTATCGAACATTGCTAACATATAATCCGGCGAGAAAGTCACTGCCTGTGGAATTATGATTACATGAACCTCAAAATTGACTTAATGGATACGAAATCAAATTGATGAAACATACAACATAAGTACGTTACTAAGAAAATCTAAATAAATAAAATGGAGTCGGGTTAGCAACACCATTTATAACGCCATCAAGAATAGAAGGAAAGACTTGCGAGATAATTTTTTTGTTTGTTAAATTCAACTCCGCCGCGCCGTGGATATAAAAATAATTAACAAACAAAAGATCGAAAGTTATCTTGCGGGCCTAGTTACATTTGCTGGTATTAAACTACTAATTTCACATTCCAAATAAAATAAAATAAATTAAACATAAATAAATACCTCTTCTATCTTTGAGGCATATCTTGCAGCTGACCGATAGAAACCGCTCGGCCAGGCGGCAGGCGGTAGCCGGGACACCACAAGCACTCTGCCCCACGGACTCGCACATACTCCACACCTGCTTCCGAACTTGGAAGTGGAGAACCATAGTCGGCCATGATGCCTCAGATATAGCTGCAATCAATAATAGAATAATTCATTGATATTAACACAAATTCACACACTGGAAAACCCTGAAAAAGGAAAGTCATTCATAATTCGTAGTTACAACAGCATTTGGTCCAACGTCACAATCTATTACCTAAGTACCTATGTCATATACATAAAAAAATAAAAAATACCAGGGTACCACATTTCAGATTTAAGGTACAAAAAATCTTAATAGGTTTCAAAAACTCCCTTTGGATTAAAATTATAAAATTAATAAAACCAGAGGCTCGTGGTTGTTACTGGTCATTTGTAGCTTTACTTTGTCGTACATACATTTATTACATGAAATAGGTAGGTCTTTGTCATAGCTATTCATTAAATCATATGGTATTCATATATCATATCGTTATACTTACTTGTGTTATTCAAATATTAACGGATAACCTCAAAAAATGCAATACCTTAGTAGGTTTACAAACTACTATAACGCGATATTAATTATGGAGTCTTTATATAAACAAAAATTATGATTTTAACCTTCATTCTCATACTCTTCTATGAGGTTTTCCAAGATATCAGGACCGTAAGTGAGATCTTCGAAATCGTTCATAATTGTAAATATACAAGACACACAGTGAATAGGGCCACCTAACTATGATCACTTGTAACTGATTTCTAACTACCCATATTTGAATGAAGCAAATTCACATAAAAAGTACAACTACCGACAATAAGTTTATATTTATACTTTTGTGTTTTTGACGCCATCATTTGTCATTACATGTGACCATAAACAATTTAAACACCAAGGCGGGGTGTCAAAATACCATAATTAAAATTATTTTAATGAAACCTCATTGCAATAAATGTAAGTATTTATAAATTAATGTAGGTATAATTATGTCATACCCATTTTCATTCAGTCTTACCATACAATAATATTAGAAAGATTTTAAAGTTTTTTCACCTCATAGGTAAATTGCATAATATATAAAATATAAATTAATTAATTAATAGTCAGATATTGTAAGAATATATTATGGAATAGTTAGATTTATTGCAACAAAATAATGCTTTATGTTAGTTTTAGGCTCAGCAAGTTTTGAAAACTGTTTTTATTAATCAACGATAAGATTATTTTCCGATGAAAACCAAAAGGTTAAAAGAAAAAAATGATTGAATTCTATAAAAAAAAATACACAATATTTTTTTACTTGTCTTGCATTCGAAATTCGAATACTATAAATCAAACTATTTGAAAGTATGAATTTAATTATAAATAAGTGTTATTTTACAAGTTACTTGCGTAATTGGTATTATTTATTTATTGTTTTCGTTTTGATTATAGAACAAGAATGAAATTATCTGTGATGATGTTGAATGATTTTAATTTTAAGTGATTGATTTTATGTCAACACCTGATGGCCGTAAACTAGCAAGCTTACTGAATAAATAATATGATTCTGCTGTGTATAAGTGTCTGTTACAGTTTGTACTAAGGACTTAAAAAGCTTTTTTCAAAACTGCCTTCATTTTATAGTAAAATTATAACATGAAATTAACAGTCGTTTTGGCAGTGATTCAGGTACGTGGCTAGGTTTATAGAATTAGGAACATCAATATTTTTCATTCACGATCTTTCGTTTCTAAGTAAAAGTCATCCACGGAATGCGTCCGTACATCAGCGAGGTATAAGTGTGCAGCTAGTCGACAGCTGTTTTCTATAAACTCAACTTAGCTAATATACTGTGATAGGGCCTAGACTTTAAGCGTGCACCGAAAGTCTCATCCAAAGAGTGCAAAATTCCTGCGAACGAGCCTCATCATAACCGTGGTCGAGTGGCGTACGCACCGGTTTCAAGGTGTCGCTAGCTCTGAAGTCCCGGGTTCGATCCCCGGACGGGTCAATGTAGAAACCATTTTTGCTACATTGACCCGGGTCTTGGTGTTTGTGGTAATTTCGTTGTTCCTGAATCCATAACACAAGTGCTTCAGCTACTTACTTTAGGTTTAGAGCAATGTATGTGATATTGTCCGCATTTATTTATTCATTAGAACGATACTGTTGAAAGTTGGTAAAAAGACGTAATCTATGAACCGATCATATTCGTCATAAGATTGAAAAAAGAAAGTAAAAAAAAATGTGGGTTCCCCATACTTAGAACACAAGCTCAATTTTTTTTCATCATACCATGTAAACTATCTGTGAATAGGTCTTCAAAAAATGATATTTAGGTCTGAAATAGGTATATTTTTAAACTAAGAAGGTTTTGCACAGTAGACACTTCCGCTTTCTAACAAAAATTAAGTGGAATTAAAGCCTTGAAAGCTGTGGTACCTAACTCAGATGCTATTTTGTCGAATAAACAACGTATGATGCAACAAATACATGTCGCAAGTTAGTGCTTTAAAAGCTAGTTTTACAACAAGTTAGCAATGAAGGTGAACGAGAGATATCTTTATATAGGTAATTATGGAGTAAATGCGATATGAATTCGTCGAGTACGATTACTAGACATGTTAATAGACCCAAAAAGTTTTAAAGGTATTGAATATAAAAGATGCTTTTAAACGGCTTCTTTAAATAATATAATTTTCCATACGAGTGTTCTTCAATCCATAATCGTAAGAGTAATTGCTTATACGATCTCTGCGCTAGTTGGGTAGGTACGGATCGGAGATTCGACGTTATATAACATTTCGCGTCTGTATGTGTGAAGTCTGTGCTCACACGAACGACATAATAAAACGAAAATAAGTAAAATGGTGGTGTGGAAAAGCGAGACGGCATGGGCGTGGCGTCAGAAAGGCGGTGCATTTTTCTCTCGAACTCCGCCCAATGCAAAATGCTCAAGACCCGCCCACGAGCCATTTATACGCCATCCACTCCAAAAACAAGATATCTGCATTGAAGTTATCGTACTGTTACAATGTTGCTCCGTTTGTTTTACTTTGATAGCTAGTATAGGTACTAGGTAGTTACTAGGAATGATATTTTTGTAAATGATCTCCTGGTTATTTTACATTTCTATGAAACAATTTCAACAACTTCGATATGATTCTGCCATGTAAATTAAATCTATTCAGCACTGCTGATAGCAATAAATATGTTGTGTAAATGTTAAAGGAGATGGTAGCAGGTAATATGGCCAACAAATTATTTCGAGGAATAGCTACATAAAAAAAAAAACGGAGTCATATCGAAGTAGCAGATTTCAAGACTAAACTACTGACTGTGGAATTTATGAAATAATGTCGCGTCCTTCACTGAAACAACTTGTACCTGGAACAAATTCACAACGTGTACAAATCGTATTTTCGTCTTCAGATACTACAGATTAACAGACTTATCTTCATTGCATTTCATAAGTCGGGTCAACTGTCTAATATAGTCAAGAACCTAAGTAAAATAAAAAGAAATGAACAAAATAAAAAGAAAAGTACAAGACTGAAGTAGCTATAATGTAAAAAAGTGTAAGGCAAAATAATCGCGAAAAATCTCTAGTAAAAAATTTGCAAAAATATTAACCAAATTTGAAGTCAAATTACTATTCTTTTGCGATGACCACTAAGTTCCCAGACTTGCAAACATTGCAAAGGAAGCTGTAAGATTTGAGACCAAAGTTTGTCTTGCAAATTTTTTGTCTTAACTCTAAAGCTATGGCCTCTCTGACAACCTCTGACCATAGCTGTAAGATTCAAGACAAAAGTTGTGCAAATAACATCATTTTACAAGTATGGAAAATAATGTTAGTGTTATAATTGGCAAGCCAATGCACTTCTGCACTTTTAAGGGACGTAAGAGCAAGTTCTCGTTCACAAGGATTGCCTTCCTCCCGTCCCTAGTCCAAGCTGGCCGAGCCGTCCAAACCAGCAATAAAAATATTTCCCTAAATAATTAAATGTTAGATGCAGCCATCCCTTGCTGTTTCACCTTTAAGATGTAAGCAACGCACTAAGTCGAGGTCCGAACCCCGCAACTTCACCTAAGGGCACCCGCCCTTAGGTGAAGTTGCTAACGTAGTTAATTTTTCTTATTACTCTGGCTGGAGGCCTTACTTAAGGTCCAAAGACCCGGTGAAGCAGTCAAAGTCTGCGCTCAGGCTTACTGCAAAGATCACTATCAAAAAGAAAATGAGGATTGCCTCTCTAAAAGGTCGTAAGAGCAAGTTCTCGATCACAAGGATTGCTTTATCCCTGTTTCGGGTGAAGGGTCAGCAGCGGTCGCGCGGTCGCCATGAATTGCCCCGACGTCGATCACGCGAATCACTCGTCACCGCTGCTCGCCGGCCGCCGGTCACGGTTTGCGGTCGAACAACTCTTTACCTGCGACACAGGAACATTGAGAACAGGTTTAGCTGTAATATATGTTTAATTTTAACATATTGTCTCTAGTGATAAAAAAAAATGCAAAATTGATTGCGTTTGAGAAACCCGTGCGGAATGGAGTTAGATGGGTGTAAAAGTCGCAATCTATGTAGCCCGTTATTTTGAGATAAAAGAGTATTAAAAAAACGAAGTAATAAAGTGCATCAGATTTCAGGGTGAGGGCTAATGACGTTCCGCTTTCGCACCAAACTTACAAAATCGTGTGTTATGTTTCATGTTTCCTCATGCCCTTTTTTGCTGATATCTACAAATACTCAGATCTTAGTTTCATATAAACTAAACCCTTTAAAATGACATAAAGCACAAAAACTCCGATCACTTTAGATTCCAACTCAACCGTAATAATATAGGTAAATTATCTAAATTATACACCCGTCAGCACCGACTCGGATCGTTCCTTAGTAATATAGGCTCACCGTCTCCTATTAATCAGAGCGAAGTGCAAACCGACCTCCATTGAGACTAACACCACAATGCGTGCACGTATAGAGATGAGGCGCGTACATAATACACTGCATTTAATACAGGCCTAAGCTGCGGCACCTTGCCTAGTTAACCTTTGTAGATTTCACACTGATAGCAGTATTGTATAGCTACTACAAAGCCACACACCACCAAACAAAGCACCAACTTCAAAGGAAAACAAAAGTAAACTATCGTATTTGCGACCAAAGCGGTATATTGTTGCCCTAAAATTTACATTAACTGTTCTTAAGGATTTTTCCGTCAACAACTGATATGTGAAAACCTTCCGGCTTAAAGGTTCGGAAAATTCTCATATTTATATTATCGTTGTTATTTATTTTCTCTTGTGAGCCGTAAAATACGGCTGTATGGAAATGTGGGGATTTGCAGCGTGTTATAGTTTGACAAGATGACAGTTATACGAAAGGCCCGATGTGCGGGAGCCGCGGAGGGTTATGAAGGTACCGCGTTCCAAATGTCCTGTTAACTCGTTTATTGCCATCTCCCATTCTTTATGTTTATTCTCCCTTTCTGATATCATCACATTTTATTGAATTATAAAGGTCTACGGAAAGTTATTCTCAGACGTCAGACAATATTGTATTTATTTAAGAGCGACATACAAAGTTTGAGTAAAACTTTGTAGTTACCTATATAGTTAATAATAAGCCTTTTTAAAGTCCGCCCATGTTTAATATCCGGCGAGGGAGAGCGGAATGCGGCGTGCTCGGCAGCGCCGGATAGTTTTCTTTGTTCGACGAAGCGTGTAATCACATGCTAAACGATATGGGACGCTGCCCACCAATGTGTTCCACTCTTTACTTGCACTTGTACCTACACACAATTTATTTGCATGCAATTTCGTTTGCTTTCTGCTACTTTGTTAAATTAGAAAAGAAGTTGCGGCTTCAATCTATTATAACTCAGTGAGTTTAATTATTTTTATCACTAAACAACCTTTCAATACAGATTTGTAGCTCACCGAGCTCACCGCATGTTGTCCAACAGTATCTGATAAGACTACTAAGCATCCAGAATGACATATGCTTAAAACTTTTTCCGCTTACAGCATAATGGATCTTATGGTGATATCATACGGTGTAAATTCATGTGCGTACGCATAAATTTACACACGTATGAATTGCACATTTAGATGCGAGGGTGCGAAAACTTGTTGTTATCTTCAACGAGGCCAATTTCAGCAAATGGATACTAAGTCCTAACTCTCGGTATCTTTTTTATATCTTGCGGAGCTCGCGTCCTTTTAAAATATCGACATATCTCGTAGCGACACCGACGTGTGTAGGCGACACGCAATTTAGAAAGGATTTGCTTTACTGCCGCCAAAGCTAATGGGAGCCATGTTCACGCGATATGACGATCATTTTTTATTAATGGATAAGTGAGAAACCTTTAAAGGTAATAACGGATGATACTTATTCTCTTCCAGCCTTATCATCATTCATTGGATTTAAAACTTAGTGTAGATATTTTGCAATACTAAGGCGACTTAGGTAATCATGTTCAGAGGATGTAACTTAGTCAACGGGCTATTAACAGGTGACCGATGGCCGTCAGCCTAAATTTACATGATGTGTGAATACTGCGAGATGTTTACTAATGAAACGTCTTATAGCTACGAGGGTACAAAGCTTACAATACATACTTAAAGTAACATTAAGTTTTCCCGTTTGAATTAAAACACAATAACATTTTATAACCTCTCCAAAAAAGGTGATTGAAAAAATAAAGGCAATAAAAACGTCAAAGATGTACAGAAAACACCGAAAGTGTCACAAAAGCTCAATTTGAATAATGAAAACGCAAATGAATTAAATGATTGTATTAAGAGTGTGGAGCGCGCTGGTGTGAGGAGCGTGCGGACAGCGGCGCGCGGCGGCGGCGGCGGCGGACGGTTCGCGCCTCGCTGCCCTGTGCCCGCTCTTTGACAGCTAGCCATGCGAGAAGTCATTCACTTATCAACGCGATCTAATGCCGACATTTTTCCCGTTTTTCCCCATCTTTTCGCGTGAACGACTGTGTTCCGAATGTGACATAATTGAATCAGTGGCCCTGACTGTACGCCGAACTGAGATTGTTGGTAATTAATACAGACAGACGTTAAATAAACACTTTTTGACAGCGTGTACAGACCTCAATTTGCTACATTGTTTTCTTTTACCAAATAATGAACTTTTAAGCTACAAAAATATATATAACTCCCACAAACCAAACCATTTCTAAAAAAACGTCGTAAGTTTACGTGCCGATTCAAATACACCTAGATCTAGTACAGCTCTACAAAATGTTACTAAAACACTTTGAAACGAGCGACAAGTGTAATTACCTAGGTACAGTCGTACAAGTGTTATCGACATAAAAAAGACAGTTCTAACGGGAGAGGGAAAGGCTTTGGGGGCCTCTCGTTTCACGGCAAGCGTAATGCAATTTGAAGCGTTTCAAAGCGTAGCGGGCGCTGTCTCCCGTTGTATCACGATCATTGAGTATTTGAACACAGTTTACACATGTGCCTGTTTCTCATATTCCAAAGGTTCCGTATGTCAGTTCTTTATAATTTTCATATCTGTCTAAATAAACGTACAAAGTATTATAAGGAAGTTAGTGGGCAAGTTATACCCAATGAAATTAAATGTGTCTACGGTATTCCATATTAAACGAACCTTTGTCCCATGAGAACTATCTATCACACTCCTCGTAGCTAAACTCTCACCGGAAAAGTATGCTGTGGTTTAGAAACAAATCGACATCACATTATAATTATTATACTTACCCAAACACCAAAAATTGGCGAGACCGGCAACGGCAAAGGGAGAAACAGCTGCTTTTTTGGAATCTGTAGTCAGTGATCGCAACTCTTCAACTAGCTGCTCTCTTGACTGTCGCATCTCGAGCGCCCCCACCCGGTACCCAACGATGTAATCAACTTTTACATTACCCAGTTGCACGGCATCCGAAGATATCGTGAAAACAATAGTTACAATACTCTACAGTACATATAGGTATAAAAGCTCTCAAATGGGTAGGCCATTTGAGAGCTTTTGAAATCTCCCAGGACGTTCAAAGATTATCTCTGTATTCAAAAAAATGTTTTTTTTCACATATTTTTCTTTACATAGTTACAAGCTTATGCTACCACTGTGCAGTAACACTTAAAACATTTTGAAAAAGGTACCGTTTCATATCTACTATCTACATGTAAACAATAATACATTTTTGCAGCTGTAATTTCATTAAATATAAATGAACAAAACAGTTTGGACATGATTGTGGAGCATGTAAATATTGTTGGTACAACTGTCGTAGGGCGCAGTTTGCGGTCAAGTAGTGCAGCAGGCAGCCGGCCGCGTTTTGCCGAGGCTTTTTGCCGCGCACTGCGTTGCGGACACCCCTGACCGCGCCGTATGTCCGGCAATGCCTAGGGCTGCGACATACAACATAAACTCGATGTTATTAGTTAAGGTAAATGTTACTAATCTGCATACGCAGAGACAATGTAAATAGTATCGAAAAAATATTGCATTGAATTTAATTTAATTCTCGATTTTGGGCATTCACTAATTTACATGATGACTTACAACGTACAAAAAGTTTAAGGTTCTTCTTAGTACCTACGTTGTTTTGTAATTTGGTCAGAGTATAGCCAGAGCAGATGCATTTCACGGTGCTGATACATGTACACTAAATACTAACTACGACACGGACACTCTAATCAAATCTTCTGAATAGCCATTACGCAGCGATAATAGAATGAGCAGTTAGGCGAGCAGTCAAGCACTAATCCTAATATCGTAGCGCAAACCATAAGTGATTGTGATCGATGGTCGGGCCATGCCTAGTGCGGCGTCCGGCGGGTGACGACGTGTTTTGCCGTGACACGTGACGCCGTAATTAGTGCATGACCGCCGCTCGGCGACACGTCTGTCGCGGCCAGCGTGCTCGCTGCAGCCGCACGTTGTTTATGCTGATTATACCGGATAATATTAAAATTGTCTGCCGAATTAACTGGGGTTTCACTTATTAGCGTTCATGAGTAGATGCCTAACTGTTGTTGTCATAATTTGTGATTTTATTGCTATCGTTTTTCTCTTAACACAGTTGTTCCTTTAAAAGTAAAAAAACATAAATCATATAAGCTCAGCTATAAATTGTAAAACTATTTACGAAGCCCTGGAAGAAAAGATTTATTTTACTCAAAAATCGAGAGGGTTTTAGATGTGTCTGTGGCACAATCAGTTCGCGGTAAATTATATAAAAAATACATTTCAAGCTTCAGCTGACTACGAGATGGTTTCTTTATTAGTTTTCCCCGCGGCAGGCGAGACGGCCGCGCTTCGCGGGGGACGTGTGAAAAAAATCTTAGCGGGATTAAGGGCCCGTATAACAGGCTCCGAGGCGGACTTATTGCCGTAATACAATCTCTGTTATGTCGCTCACGGATTATCCGTATCAGAGTGTTTCACACTAAAATGTCTTTTACGCCAGCTCATACAAGTTAATACGATGTTCTTTGCATATTGTGTTTTTTCATCTCACCCCTTGTATTACCTCGCAAACTGACTGGAGTTTCAAATATAGATGTTCGCCACCTAAAATAAATTGGACTGAATTTAAATATTTACTGTGTTTACTTCTGTGTTTAAAAATCGCATTGTATATAAATAAATCATAGTCACGTCTATTCAACGCTCAAGTTGCAAATCCCCGCAAATTGAAAAGGCCATTATCGAGCGTAAGCAATTTACACGCAGCTGGTGCTACGGGTCGCAACTAACCGCCGCGGTTACGCCGTAGCCGCTACGAACAACTACGAGTACAACTGGAAAAGTAAATAGTCAGTATTAAGTGTGGAAAATTACTTATAAATATGTGTAGTATTCCGTTAAGAAAAAAATTACTGATAAAAAACGATAGAATCAATTATTATCTTAATAATTTAAATAAAACTTGCATTTACAGACATTGCTGTTCATTTCACTTTATAGCTTTGTTTCCTGCCTGAAAAAATACTAGATACAACAAAAGAATCCGGTATCACTTATTCTTAGATCACGGAAGATATTTTTCTGAAGTCAGCTGAAGTCGTTAGGGTTGGATCTCGTAAATAAGTGAGATGTTGACGATGGATTCGCGAGAGGAATTGAAAACAGACAAGCGGGGAAGCGAACTTACGACTTACATACCGAATACGGGGGATAAGTGAAAAAACATTGCACTGAAAATTGAGAGTCATGTTAATTTTTGTGTTACATATTAACTCTGTTAGATGTTGAAAATTTACTTAGTTGCCAAGAAAGGTGTATTACAACAACAAATAAAAAAAAACTTATAGCATAACAATATTTTATCAATATGCAAAAAACGCAAACAGAACATATATTCGTGGAATAATAAAAGGAACACAATCAGAAGCGGAGGAGGGATATTCATTCATTTTTTTTAATTAATTCACTTATTCTAAAGGTGAGTATAACACTTAGTGACTAAAGGTGAATAGACTAAAACATGTAATTGTTACAGAACAACGAGTCGCGCTGTGATATGTTCGACGAGCAAGCTCGCCTTTTTGAATGATATAATGTTACAGCCTATTGTACAAACCAATGAGCATATTGATGAGCATTTCATCGAGCATATTGGTGTAACATTTCGTAGAGCCTTTGCACTAGTGCGGTTTTTGCTTTTGATATAATTCATCAACATAAACGCAGCACACGTAACTTGTAGTTCCGATATCAAAGAAGAATGAAAGCAAGACACAAATACATGTTGGGAAATGCACACTCCCTGTGAGTGTAAACGCCGAGCATTCGCAGGTACATTACATTACATGGAAATGCTTAGAAAGCTTTTGCCTGTATTGTACCATTCATAAGAACGTTACATGACTCATAAATGCTCCAGAAAATGTCACACCTCACCTTTAGGAAAAGCATATGTAACAGAAAACTTCACTGACTGCCCTCAAACTAGTTTTGATTAGGTTTTCGTCAGTTTAGACTTTACCAAAATTAATTACATTCATCAGCTAATGACTGCAATCATTGAAATAAAGTTTAATCAGCCCTCCACTAACAAATTACTTTTTGTCCTACACCATTTACATAATGTGCAACGCAATTAATAATTAAACCAAATCGTATATCATTCATCGTCCGCAAATCAGAGGCCGTGACTGCGCTATTAATAACTCGTGATACCTCAAATTATATTAAAACAGCACCAAAGGGTTGCTGTAGAGGCCATTTGTAACCCGTTTTATTAAAACGTTTGATGTTCTAATTGCTGTTGACTTTTATCATTGGATATTGGTATAAAACGAATAACATGCTGTCATACCGTAAAATATTAGGACTAGAAATATTAATGACACAGTTTTTATTTTCATCACCGAGCTAGTGCATAAAGTTTTCTTGGTTTAATGAATTTTAATTTATCTTTGGATTTATTTAAAACATAGTTTTCAAGGTTTCAAAAATATGAAAATAACTATTTACTAATTAAAAGTTTTCTAGGCGACAGTCCAGAGGTATCACCAGCTCGTCAAGTCAACGCTATTAGTTATGTTTAATATGAACCCTCTGATATTTCAGGATAACATCTGTAAAACGAGCAGATTGACTTAATGGTGTTTGGAAAGTTTCTGCCAGAGAAAATTTGAGTTCCCCGCGAGTCCTAGTAATGGCGGGGTGAGGGCTGAGCGAGGGGGAGGGGGGGTCGATTAGTACCAGCTGTCATAACACGCGATATGTTATTTGTTGTCGACATGAAAGTCGAAAGTTCGTCTGGCCTTCAAAGGTGTTCTAAAAGTCAGGTCAACGAAGAAGGTCAAAGAAATTCTGCAAAAAAATAATGGAATGTTACCTTTACAATGTAATAACGAAGGAAACGCACTTTTTTTGTCTTTTATCCTCTGTAATCAGCAAAAGGTATGAGAACATATCTCGAACAATCGGACAACTTATTTTGCGTATCAGCTATATGTTGTTCAGATACTCAGTACACAGCTTGAAAAGCCACATCCATCGGTGGCGGGTGCTAAATCGGCGAGTGCTTGCGAGCGGTGCGACCGCACCTGTCAGAATATTAGATCGACGACATTAATCTGTCGCCGCAGAGCGAGCTCCCCCCCGCCCCCGCCCGCCTCACAGCGCAAGCAATCAAAAAGCCAGCGCTAAAGTCGCGGTTTGCCATCGTTTTCAGCCGCGTCCGGCTTTTGATGCGGTACGGTATAAGTACCAACAATAGTACTTTCTGTAAACAATTCATAATAACTTAGCCTTTTTGTAAGCTGCTCTATATAAACCTTATTAATGAAAAACAAAAGTAAAGCGCTAGATGCCTTTAGTAGTACACTTGTAATTTGACGACATCTGCTGTCGAGCGCCGCACACACCGGTTGTCAGGTGTCGCTAGGTTTGGTGCCGCAGTTTTCATCTCTAGACAGTTCACAATAGAAAAAAGCTTTTCTACATTGTCTTGTGTACTTTCGTTGTCACAGATTTTATTACTCAAGAGTTTCCGATAATCGCTTTGAGTTCAAACAATGTATGTGATGCTGTCTACATTTACATTGACGTTAAAAACATTCAAACGTAAAGGCCACACACACAACTACTTATTTATAGTTTTACATCATAGCGTAAACATCCACGGTTGAAAGGAAAGAATTTTGCAAAGTGCCTTATAAAACGCCTAACGTGCAATAAGGCCTCTGTGTTATTTTGTGGGGTCGAAACTTATTCATCCTGCAAATCCGATCATGTATGAAACAAATCCCGCCCGGTCACCGCTGATTGCATTGTCATGTCTAGTGGGCGAAAACATATTCACACAATCTGAACTGTAACACGCTGTGTTTAAAGCTGAATGTTGCTTGAAATCGTGTGAAAGTCACCGGAAGCCACGTCGTATCGGTTTGTAAAACAAGCGAGCCAACGTGATTGGAATGTTTTATTTTACCCTCGGAACATATGAGACCGTTATGATGTATGTTTTTCCTTTTGATGTAGAATTTATCGCCCTGTAATTTAGGTAGATTTTATTGGTGTAATTAAAATATGAATAGCATAAAAAGTATAACAAACTTTTTTGTTAGCAATGCTTTTAGCTACGTCAAGATAACATTATGTAAAAGCTTTTAAGTTTTCAAGCTTTGTTTCGGCCTCAAAAGGGCCAGTGTTATTTAGTATACAAATAGGTACCATAAGGCAATAACAAGTTTTTCTCTGATCACGTAGACGCGAGACGCGGCGGGTGTCGTCAAACTTCTGCAATAACCAAACTGTTGACGTGACGTTGCTGAAGTATAACACATAACTATTATATAGATCTACATCCTAACATTGACTGAAAAAATAATAATTTAAATATGAAATATTTGACAGGCATCTTTAGGAAATAAACAATAAAAACAAATACAATATATAAAAATCTAGTAATAAATTAATATTCCGAGTAATTAAAAGCCTTCAAAACTCAGATAACATATAACAGGTAATCATGTCAGACGGTTAATAAGGGGAAAATCGTAAAAGTAAAAACAGTAAACACATAATTAAAGTAAATACAAAATAGCTACAAACCATACACATTGTAATAAGAGGCTTAATAATAGGTAAAACGCTCTGCAACTCGTGCAAGACTTTTAAGTCGTGTAGACGTGTTAACCCCATTATCAGGCGTCGGCTTAACCGCCGCTAAGCCGAGTCGACATCGCCCGATTTATGATCGTACGGACGCAATTTGCCGATTCTGATCGTTTATTGGCCATCTGCTAGTGTTTCCGACTAACTAATTGTTGTTCTAATGGCATGCAGTTGTTTTGTTGAAGGTATTCCGAATGGATTTTCGATTGCCGATGTGAATTGATGCATTTTGCATTCAGTGCTATTATTGAAGTATATACCTACAATTTTAAATCATAACTCTCGATAGCAGATAAGTATTTGTTGTAATTAATCGTAAGTAGAATATTCGTTTAATAAAGTTTTACCTATTATTAAGCGATTATTTAATAAAGTTTTAAACATTCACATAGCTTTAATATTTTTTTTACACACGAAGTAAAAGCCCTCTGTATATTCTTTAATTGGGATTCCATTAAATCGAATTTACTTTACATGGCTGTTTTTTAAGGACAGATTCGTTTATCCCAACACTCACACAGGCAGCTTTGTAGCGAATTAGCTTTAATGTTATTCGTAGCTACGTATTTATACGGACGTAGCTACGAGGTACGAGCTACGAGCCGCTACGCTAATCCCTCGATCCACGAAAGCCGTGTATTTCACGCCTCTTTATTACATTAATTTAAATGTTTGCGCGGCGGATTGGCGATCCTCCCTTCATACCAAATAAATACATCCAGCTGATCGACGACAACAGAACACGCAATTATTGTACCACGGAACTTTGATACCTACTGGTAGTTGATGGTACTCAGGTAAGATTTCTAAACTTGTAAATGCGAAGGGAAGTAAAATATGCTTTTTAATATTGAATATAAATCATCCATGAAACAATATAGTAAGTATAAAAACTGAAGAGACTTTTTTGAGACTGTTGTTATATCTTGGAGAGCGCTTCATTTCAACAGAGTACAAGGATTACTATCCTCAGCGCACCTGGATACAGACAACAAACGGACGTAATTAGTCAGGCTCAGGCCGCGGTGCAAACGAAAATATTTACTGGAGTCAACAACGTTAAGTTATTGCCATATAATCCGATAAACGTAGATCGCTTGCTCGAAAATTGTGTTATCGTCGCTGTAAAGCGTTCACAAGTCGTCGCTTTACGAGGGCAGGCGCCGCCGGGGGCATGCAAACATAAAAATTCTCTATCGGGACTAATAGGAGCGAAACAAATAAAAGGATACGTAAATAGAAGCGTCAGATAAATTCCAGTGGGGCTGGAGTGCGCGTAAATCCGCGCGATTTGTATCTGTGACAGGGGAGTGCGGGTCCCCGCGCCCCCGCGCCCCCCGCGTCCCCTCCTTACCCCCGAAGCGCCCAGCTCGCCCTCGCATACTATTCTCACAATTAATATGGTAATCTTTTTTGTAATGTGCTATAATGATTTCAATTACGTACTCTGTGCTATCCTTTCCCTTTTCCCTAACATACACGTTGCGGAACAAGAATTCTTCACAACGCAAGTGCATACTTCGGCTCTGCTCGAACTTGTACTGTCTACTTGTAAACAATACAAACTTATCCTTTAATCATTTTTAAATAAAGACATAGGTAAGTTTAAAAGTATAAACTTTAAAATATCACAAGCCGCAATACCGTGGATTGTTGTTTAAAGTAAATCCATCGGTAACGAAGGCGGAAGGCGCGCAGGTCACGTCTATGCAAATGATATTAAATTAGAAACGCTTAATAACAACTGTGCCACCGCTGCTCCTGTAAAGAGATGCAATTACACCAATCAAATCGTAATTTTACAGTACTAATTGCGACCGACATGTTTTATGGTGAAGCTTAATCCCGCGCAGTTGGGATGACGTTTGCATGATTAAATACCGAACGCATCCCCTTTGATATCGAGGATTATTGACATCAGTTTACACTGAATCACAGATAATGTCGCGCTGAATGATGCTCTTATCGAGATTTATTGTGCAACTTGAACACTCAAAATATTAGAAGAATTCAATTTAGATAGGTAGACTAAAGAGATAATAAACACAGGTTACTTATTAGTTTTAGGTATCTATCAATAAGCTATACTTGAAGTAACTATGAGTTAAGTAACATTAGTTTATGGTTTACGATGCCATAGTTGTTTGTGTGTTTTTTATTCTAGTGTAAGGCCATGGAGTGTAGTATAATAGTTACAAAAAATAACAATAATAGTTATAGACACATGTGACAAACACACAGTTGTAAAGCACCAGAGATGTGTGTCATTGTTTGTTGGTGTGAGTTAGGTGAGCGTGTAAATCACCTCGTGAACAGCTCGGTGGGGTCATCAATAGAGCGGCGGTGCGGTAAGCCGGCCGAGCACCTGCGCCACCCTCCGCCACTAGCTATATCCAAACAAAATACAAATCTTACATAATACTCGCGCATTAATAAGATACGTTCGCGAATTGTTATGGCATACTGGCCAATTTTAGGTGATGATGTGATGTAATGTAACATGTAGAAAAACAATATTCCTCTTATCATTAAAGTTCTAACCCGCAATCAGCCTTTTTAATTTCATCAAGACCCTTAAAGCTACAGATAAATTACTTTTTAAAACAACGCAAACTCCTGCAATTTCGTCGCGATCAAGTACAAAGCGCTCAATTTAAAGGCCAAATAAGCGTCGTATCGTGGAGTTTTTCTTAAGGAGTCTCGTCGCAAACTACGTTAAAATGATTTAATTCCCCCCTGATAGCGTTACGGGCGGCGCTATTATTGAGATCGCCGACGCGGCCCGCCCGGCTAATAAACGCTTATCAACGCCCTCATTATCACACCCTTAACATCGCTTTAATGTCTTGCTCTTGAACAAAACATATTTAATCACATTTTTCCCCGGAGCTCGAGGAGAAAACTTTTAAATTTCATAAATTCCCCGAGACGGCCGCGGCGGCGCGACGGCAGAAAAATCTCGGAAAGTGACCGAGCTCACGACCGCAGCGGGATAGGGGAGACTCTCCTTCCATTGCAGTTATTTTAATAGGAGGCCTGTTAATAAATACTAACATTGTAATTAAGAATGCAAGTATAGTAAAACACATTTATATAGGTTAATTTTCTTTTAATCTGTGTTATTTAGTAGAAGACCATAAAAATATGTAGCTAAAAATGTGTAAGTGCCTAAACCGTCATGTGATGTTCATAATAATTACCTTTATTTTATTTTATGAACAAGTAGTGTTAATTTAACAAAGGCAAAAATTCTCCATTAAATTGACTAAAATCTTCTATCATTTCAAAATTAAACCCGAACTACACCTGAATTAGGGTACTCTATGAACTTAAACATATTTATATAACTACTTTTAGGGTAATTATTTTTAAGATTTTTTTAGGATCATGTTGTGCCATAACTTGGTCTATTACATCGTCATAAGTGCGTGTGTATGAGGAGCCCCGCTGCGTCGCCGCCATCGCCCTGATCTTTTAAGCCCGATTTTACTGCTGGTTCGCGACACTAAATTATAATATAACAGCTCGTAAATTTCTGAAACTATCCTTCTTTGACGCGACCGACTTAGGGATTTCTAGTGAGCTTTATTAATCAAGAAAATACCAGTACGAACTAACCGTGAAACGAAAATAGCCTATTTTATATGACGTTATTTTTCAGGAAAGCTAACTTTAAAGTGTAGCATGCACATACTTTATTTAGATAAATAAAATAGGACGCAAAGCAAGGACAGAGAGCTCAGGTGAAACCATGCGCTTAGCTTAGGATTTGTCGAGTGTTCTTTTGAACGTATCTCTCCCCCATATTTAAACTCAAAATTAAGCGCCAGTGAGCAAACAGTATCGTAACAGAAAAAAAGGGTGTCGACGACTAAGTAGCTCCTCGTTACCCGTAATATTTGAAGCCACGACGAAAGAACCGAATTGAATATTAAATGAAATAATTTATGCCATATTTATCATTTTGCAAATGAACGTCTCACCTTAATGAAAACGTTAATAACATTTTTTGAAATTCCGTTTGTTTTATAATAAGAAAAATATCAGACAATATAGATACATATTTCTACCATACTTTACTGAAGTTATTTCGGTGGAGTACCTATAGGTAGTTTGCCGTCTTGAAATAAAATAGAATGCAGTTTAATTGTAATTTTGCGTAGTGATTGTGTAGCTACTAGTAAACCCTTTAAATTAACTGAAAATATCTAGCCACACATTAGAAAATAAATCTTTATTTATTCACACAACCATGACAAATCAAGTTCTGTATATTAATTCGCGGCCGCGGCATCTAAGTCCTTATGAAAAGGGTGCAACATCTTGGTTGCGGTAAGGCTGCGTGCACATTAGCGACCTCTGCCGGCCGTAAATCACGCGGGATCAAGGCAGCTATCAGCGACGGGCGACAGCGGTCGGAACGTCCGGGCTATACTCTGTATCATAGCATCTACCTTAGGACTAATGGACTTTACATTTTAGATGTATTTGTTTTAGAAAACTTGTTGTTAAAAATAGGTAGCTACTAGAAAGTTGTCTAAAGGCTATATTTGGGACACTACGGAATGGACATCTCTGGACAGACAGATATGAAATTGAGATCATGGTCGTCCACAAATTAGCTATATTTATTTTTTTATTTCCTTTATACTACTACTATTTCTATAATACTATATCGCTAGCGAATTATTTTTACGTCGCGTTACTTTTCATTTAGGTTCAATGCCGTAATAAAGTTATATTTATTTCTATTTATGGAATTGAACTTAAAATTCACTTAACTGATAAATTTTCACTGCAATAATTTTCTCTTACAGTGAAATCGTTATTGGATGTAATTAAAACCTAGATACTTTGCTACTTACCCCAAGAAAGAAAACAAGCCACAATTCACTTGACATTGTAAACGTTTACTCGGCAGATAAGTAGAAACAGATTCAAAAATTAAATAAAACAGCATTCAGGTAAAGGTGGCGGGCGGGGGTTAGTGAGGGATCTTCGTTAAGGTTTAATTAAATCGTCCTCGGCGGCCTCTCGCGCTTTAATTCCACCGTTATTAACGCTGTTAAAAAGTGAGTAGCCTGAACAAAACATTGTATGGAGAAGATTTTCCTTTTCGATGAGAAAAATATTGAGTGCACGAGAGCATGGAAAATTGGAAACGTAATCATTCGATAAAATAGCAGTTTGGGAAAACGAATGTTATTAGTTAGATGCTCCGTGGTTAGAACTCTACAAAACGCAATCGGCTTCCAATTACAACTTATTTCTATTTCTCACAGACTGCCTGTTCATCACACAGTCTGTAAGAAGCATAACAGTATTAACAAGAAAAGTTTTCATATAAACAAAATCTCATCCGCGTTGAGGACACTTGCAAATAGTGTTCCCATAATCCTTAGCTAATCATAGCGTAGTGGCACCAATGATCGACACTTTAAGGATCTTAATCGATCATAGTGGGTTTCTTTATTAAATTAAAGGTATATTAGTCACTTTTAAACCAAAAGTAACATTTGAGTATGGTAAGGTATATTCTTGAGATAAGAATAGAATGTATTATTTTTATTTGCTATAAACAGACAAGAAAAAAAATCAAAAAAATGAAAAAGTGTAAGAATCTCCAGTAACCGACACCTAGTCATTTGACTGTTACCAGTAATCGACACCCCAGTTATCGACACCCCAGTCATCGACACCCCAGTTATCGACACTTACCAGTTATCGACACCCCAGTTATCGACTATTATCTATAATGAGTATTTGCCAAATAATCACACCATTTGACCACATTTTTAAAATAAAATTACCTGTTTAATAAGTACCTATGCATATTTTGTTACAATAACCATATTTCTCTTACTAATGGGTATTAATCATGTAAATACTCGTACAAGACAGAAGATATTGACAAGTTGACTAGCACTTGGTGAAGGGTGGGCGATTTGGGGTCGTTTCATATCTGACGGTGGTGGCGTGCTGTCAGTCGCGTGGCGCTAGGTCGGTCGGGCGCATGATGGAGGATTCGGCCTTTCACACTGACCCGACGACGCGTCAGGTGTGGGAGGTTGGATGTAAAGTTGTGTGCTTGTTCGTTCTGGGGTTGCGCGGCTGATGTTGCGCGCTGCCTTTTCCGCCGGATATGAACCGACCCCTAGGGTGCTGTCTTTTTTGTATAAAAATTTTGACGTTTGATAAGTGCTACTTTGTAGCTTAACTTAAATTAATGATTTTTTATTTTGATTTTGGTTCTGATTTTTTCTGTGTTGATAATTTTTAATTTTTGAATTGAACACTTCTTTAGCGGCTTTTCGTAATGGGTAAAAAAAATTAAACTCGCGTCAGGTTAATAAACGTTATAGTGCACTTTACACTTGTTATAGCCACTGGCAATCCTACAAGGTCAACATTGGCAAGTAGGTGTACCTAAATTTTTCATTAAACTAAAATTATCTGGATACGAAAATACCTGCCACTCACTGACTTAAAATAGAAACATCGGGCCCCTGGACACGTGACCTGATCGAAAATTCGTATCACGAAAACTTCTTTAGCGGTGCTGTACAGTTTTTTTTTTGTAATGAGTAAAAATGATAAACGTGCGTCAGGACACGTGACCTGATCGAAAATTCGTAAGACGGATGTAATGTTTGTGTACGATAGCGCAATAAATTTATATTGTTTTTCTACCACAGGTATGATAGTACTTTAATACTGATAATGAAAGCAAATCGTGCAAAATTATTACCTAACCGTATGGTTTAAAAAACTATATTTATTTTTTCCTTTTTTTTTTGTAGAGATCTTTGCAGTTAGCCTGAGCGCAGGCTTTGACTGCTTCACCGGACTTTTGGCTAGGACCTTAAGGCCCCCAGCCAGAGCAATAGGAAAAACTAACTACGTTAGCAACGTCTACTAAGGGCACCCCCTGCGGGGTTCGGACCTCGACTTAGTGCGTTGCTAACAATCTTAATAAAGCAAAACAACAAGGGATTGCTGGATCTAAGTTTTTATTATTTAGGGACATAAAAAAAAAACTATAATTTTTATAAGTCCTGTATAGGACTTAATTTTTTTTATTCTTTTTCGGAATCTTTCCGATTTTTTTCTTGTATTCGGTTGACCTTGTCTGTAGCAACTATTTAAGTTCTAAAAAACAAGGCACCACGACGCACCGTTTTCGAGTTATGAGCCTTTTACTTGAACGGCCTTTTAATGTAAACGGCCCATAAGTCGGAAACTGTGCGTCGTAAGGCCATACTTTTAAGATCATAAATGGTTTCTATAGATAAGCTTAATCAGATGCTGCAATAAAAATGCTCGAATGCTATAAAAAAAAAAAAACTAAAAAAGGTCTCCCAATTTTTTTTACTATGTTTTTTTTGTTTTCTTTGGTGCTCATAGTGCCCAAGCGTATGCTCCAACTTCTACCCTCCGCCCCTAAGACGACCCACTGAACCTAACTGGTCGGGAGTATAATTTTTTCTCAGAGCCATCTCTAAAACCAATCATTGACACATATTATTTCCCAATAATCGTCACTTGTCGATTTCTGGTAGGTCAACTTTGATTAGTTTACTTCAAATATCTACCGAGAAGCAAAGTTAGAAGAGCTATATATTCACTTATCAAATGAAAAATGTTTCTAATAATTACTATCGACACGTGTCGATAACTGGAGAAAGTCAGTTTGTGAACACCAATGATCGACACCAACATTTTAGTAATATTAAAATAATCTTGAACTTGTGTTATAACAAAATTCCACCCTTTAGTTCTTATAAAAACCCGTAAAACTCATAAATTTCAAATAACTTACAATACATTAGCATAATTAACAAAGAAATGTACTCCCTTCCTTAACGATTTCAGTAAGAAATGTTGTTTTTCTCGCCGGTACTCGAGCCACAATCAGTTGTCACACCGCTACTTTCAAATAAAACTGTAAATATCGCTCAAATGTCAATGGGAGCCAGTAATAAGTGTGCTTTCTATGTTACAGTGTCGTCAAATAAATAAATCGGTATCCTACTCTTTATTTTATTAAATAAAAAAATAAAGTGTCGATTACTGGTGCATGTCGATTACTGGTGCCACTACGCTAATCTTAATTTAGGAAATTATAGTTTTATTTAACTTGTTATAATTTTTCAGTGTCAATTGATTTACCTTAGAAAGGTATTTTTTCGTAATTCAGCAGCTCCATAGTTTTGAATATGAAGAGCGCGGACGAGTGGTCGCGGTGTTTCCGCTGAGGAACACTCGCGATAAGACGATGCTCACCTCCCCCCCCCCCCCCCCCCCTCTCTAGCCACCCAGCCATGTTCCCGGCTTCAAGCTGTTTGGATTTTAATATCACCCTTAAGTGTTGTTGCTAAAGACATCCCCGGCTAAGTACTAATTTGTCCCAACTTGAAA